>CM067218.1:121502647-122831935 GCA_034190945.1 Octodonta nipae | reverse complement strand
AACTTAGAAGCACTATCTAATACGTAATCGTAACGTAAAGACGATGCGTTTACGTATACGTTGGTTTTTAGTTTTAGTTACATCTGCACATGTCACGTTATGATGGTTTTTGTGCCTATTGCCAAAAAACAAAGGTCTATTGTGTAAAGAGAAACGCAATTACATAGTATTGTTACGAGAATTCATCCGACAGCTGGTGCAATCGGCCATCAACCAGTTCATGGAAGGGACATTACTCCGATAAATTCTGGGAACCCGAAATGTTTGTCTCTCAACATGCGGACCGCTGCCGTTACTGGGAATTCCTTTAAACCTTCCAGAACATGAAAGAGTTTCCCGATGGTTCGTGGACGTACCAGACAATTCCAAAATAAATATATTTAAGAAACAGCTGGCGATAGGAGGCATTCAGTTTTCTTCGGTCGTATTGAACAGTTAAGATAAAATGTAAATAAGTTTCTGTGAATATAAATTGTGTAAAGTAGTGGAAATAAATTAGAGTGAGTTGGACTGTGTTTTTAAATAAATCCAAGAACTGAACTGAACCCGAGTGTGAAAATTAAAACATTACAGTATTAAGTATATGGTAAAAAGTATCTCTGCTCTTCCTATGTCAGTTAATCTAGCACCGTAAAGCTATGTGTAGAAAGTTATGTAATGTGGGAGAATCCAGACATATAGCCTTACAGGTACAGATACCTATTAGGTAGTGCTTGCCTAAAGTCACTAATAATGTGACATTTCACTGAAGCTTTTATGTATTGACCATTGAGTAAACATATATTCACTGGTTTTGACTGGGATATCTTTAAGTTCCTTTTTGGAGGCTTCATCTACATATTTTTGGTAATAAGCTACCAAAGCTTTAGAAATTGCCTGCCTAATAGCATATATTTGTCAAACATGTTCACCACCATTGACTCTTATTCTGATATCAACAGCTGAGAATTTATCCTTTCCAATCAGTAATATTGGTTCTAGAAGTTTATCCTGGAGCATTCTTGGCTCCACCTGACTAAGAGGACGTCCATTTACACGGAGTACACCTTTACCTCTCTTACAATAAGCTACTTGGACAGATTGAATCAGTTCATTCTTGGATAGTCATAACATTTTATTCAATTTGAAGAATTACTTATCATTTCTAAATAGCAAAAGTTCAATGTTTCAATGTCTACCTTGAAGTTGGCTATCACTAGAAGCTATTATTTTATGTAATAGTGCACGAAATATGGGTTTAAAATTATATTTTGGTAAATTTAGTAGATACAGGATCTCCCCCCCTCAAGCATGAAATCGGCCTCACGGAAACAAGTGTCTGGATCCCCCTCCTATTTGAGCTATAATTGCTCTTAAATAAATCCGACTACTCTTTAATTCGGAATACAACACATCAACAAATATTATTGACATGCCTAAAGGAGTTTAACATGCTCTAAGAGAGACAAATTTGAATAGGAAATAATTTCAGTTGATTGTTAATTGTTTTGACACATGCAAAGGTCTACTGCAGGGATTCTCAACATTTCAGGCTCCCCCGTGGGTACTGACAAAATTTTGATACTAAAGTTGGTTCAGATACAAAAATCTAACATGGTTGTGCTTATTTCATTTTTTAAGTCACATCTTGTAATTCTTCAAATAAATTCCAACTTACATGTTTTACTCAATAAAAATGATTCTAGTTTTATTGTACAAACTGCAATTTTTGTCCATGTTTGGCATTTTTTCGCCAAAATCTATACTTTACAATTGGTCAAAACTCAGAAATTAAAAGTAATATTCATAACTTGTTGGGTGGACAAGTTAAATTTATGAAATTGATTTCCATTTTGAAGATTTTTTCGTATTAAACTTTAATTTTAACTAAATATTCAAGAGGTTCAAGTGGATAATTGTGTTGGTTGATCAATTAAACAATATTTATTTTTTCAAAGTAATTTTATTGAAAAATCACCTGGAAAACAACAATGTCAGGTATAGATGTACAATTATAAATATCTATCATCTTTTTTCATACATCTATACACAACAAGGAAAAAAATAAATAAATTACCTTCAAGGTAAAATAATTTGTGTATAAAATCTTACAATAACACGAAAAAAAAATGTACGCACGAAAGACAGTCGTTGGAAATTACCTATCAAACAAAATTTAAATACCTATTTTTAATACGGCATCATTCACACACTCACGACACTCGCACACAAATGTTTTTAGTTAATCAGTCTTTGAATTTACAGGTCGCTTCAAAGTTCGTCTTTCAAATCGTCATCTTCCTCACCGCCGCTCGATGGAGGTGGTGGTCCACCAGCACCTTGGTACAATTTGGCGATGATTGGCTGAACGACGTCCTCAAGCTCTTTCTTTTGTTTCTTATAGTCTTCAGCTTCAGTATCTTGATGGTCTTCCAGCCATTTGATTTTCTCGTCGATGGCTTCTTCCATTTTGGTTTTCTCTTCATCTGACAATTTGGCACCTGAAACAAAGAAAATAGTTATTATATAAATCAAAACACTCAAAGAAATGTATTTTTTGTACTCCTTTTAGATACAGAAATTAATTGTAATAAGGAACCAAGTAGGTATTGATAATGAAAAAATAAATAAATCCATGAAGAGTGGACAATGTATTTAATTGAAATTCTTAAAGACATAAATGGATTGAACATAGTTAAGTTTATTCACAGTGCATAAACAATTTAGTCCCTTTTTCAAAAATTCTCTAAACCAACCATGACCATTTAAAAAAAAATCCTAACAATTTTTAAATAATAAATGAAAGTGATTAATTAAGCATTTCATATACAGGCTGCTTTTTAAAAATGCATAAACCAACCAAGAACATTTCAAACAAATTTTTCTATAATTGTTACAATAGTAAAAAATGTAATGTGACCCAGGGGCGGACCCAGACACGTACTTCCGGGGGGGGATTTCATGCTTCATCCTCTACTAAATTTACCAAAATACAATTTCAAACCCATATTTATTGGACAAAATAGTCGTTATGTGGTTTAAACCAATAGAAGTGACCTTCTTCTAGGCTGTTGGAGTTAGGGTTAGCTCTTTTTAATATGCAATTTAGTAACCTTGAGCCTCTCGGTGGGGGCGGTCGATTTCACAAGGGTCATTCATGAAACTATTGTTTTGTGCATTATATAAACTTGTAACAGCAAAATATGATAACCATCTCAAATGCAGATCCCAAAGTTTATTAACAGACTGTGCATAAAATATGTTCTCTTAACTTCTTATTTATCCATTACAAGAGAGTTATTTGTTGCATGTTTTAGGTGTCAACAAATACAGACACTCTTTACATTTCTTCTGTTAATATTTCTTAGATTTAACATGTAAGAAAAAAAAAAGAAGAAAAAATGGCTCTGTGAGAAGTGAGTTATACCAAAAGTAATTTAACACTAACAAAAGTGTTTGTTATCCAGAAAGAAACATTTAACAAAATTATACCCAAAAAGGAAAGAATGAAATGAAGTGGTTCCTCTTATGCAACATATACAAGTCATATCTCAGCTCACTAATCATATTAGGTGGTGAGAGCGCTGATATAGAAAATGCAGATGAAGTAAATGGTAGATTTGAAGACACAAAATAGATACTGCAAGCTAATTATAAATTATTCTGAGCATTTAAAGAATCCCTGAATTTCTGATTACTAACAATATATTTGAGTATTATTATAGTGGTTCATAGGCTTATTAAAATAATAAATAATTTAAAATATCAATATTTGTGTATTATTAACTGCAATGGCCAAATTGACAAATGAAGAGTGGCATATTTTATGTAAGACCCCAGAATGATGTGCATCATTTTATACACAAGGGTTATCCCAATTCATATACAAGAAAATATTGAAAAATTCACACAAAGAATACTCACCAAGTTTATCCTTGTCATTCAATTGATTCTTCAAGGAATAAGCATAGCTCTCCAATTCGTTCCTGGCTTCAACTCTTTCTTTCAGTTTTTTATCTTCATCGGCAAACTTCTCAGCGTCTCTGATCATCCTATCAATGTCCTCTGGCGTCAACCTGTTCTGGTCATTGGTGATGACGATCTTCTCCCTGTTTCCTGTTCCCTTGTCTTCGGCCGATACTTGCAAAATACCGTTGGCGTCAATTTCGAAGGTGACCTCGATTTGAGGAACGCCTCTCGGCGCTGGTGGGATTCCAGTCAAATCGAATTTACCCAAAAGATGATTGTCTTTGGTCATCGGACGTTCACCTTCGTAAACCTGGATAGTGACAGTGTGTTGGTTGTCTGAGGCAGTTGAGAAGATTTGCGATTTCTTGGTCGGAATGACAGTATTACGAGGGATCAGTTTTGTCATGACACCACCCACAGTTTCAATACCTGAAAGACATAATTATATACTACACATAAATTTATTTGCTTGGTTTACTTACCCATAGTCAATGGGTTGACATCAAGCAACACAATAGCATCGGTATCTTGTTCACCAGAAAGTACACCAGCTTGTACAGCAGCACCATAAGCGACAGCTTCATCAGGGTTGATGCCCCGAGATGGTTCTTTACCACCAAAGAATTCTTTAACCAATTGTTGAATCTTGGGAATACGTGTGGAACCACCAACCAATACAATCTCGTCGATATCTTTCTTGTTCATGTCAGCGTCTTCGAGTACTTTCTGTACGGGTTTCATGGTCGAACGGAAAAGATCCATGTTCAATTCTTCGAATTTAGCTCTGGTGAGGGTTTCAGAGAAATCATCACCTTCAAAGAACGATTCAATTTCAATTCTAACTTGATGGCTGGATGACAAAGCTCTCTTGGCTTTCTCGACTTCACGTCTCAATTTTTGAACGGCTCTGTTGTCTTTTCTGATGTCCTTGCCCTTCTTCTTCTTGTACAGTTTGATGAAGTGGTCCATTACTCTTTGATCGAAATCTTCACCTCCCAAGTGAGTGTCACCATTTGTGGCTACTACTTCAAAGACTCCATTGTCGATGGTGAGCAAGGACACATCAAAAGTACCACCACCTAAATCGAATACAAGTACGTTCTTCTCTCCGTCTTTCTTATCTAAACCATAAGCGATGGCAGCAGCCGTGGGTTCATTGATGATCCTCATGACGTTAAGACCGGCGATGGTACCAGCGTCTTTTGTGGCTTGTCTTTGAGCGTCATTGAAGTAAGCAGGTACAGTTACTACAGCATGTGTTACCTTTTTACCCAAATAAGCTTCAGCAGTTTCTTTCATCTTGGTAAGTACCATGGCAGAAATTTCTTCTGGAGCAAAAACTTTTTTACCCTGACTAGTGTCAACTTGAATGTGGGGTTTTTGGTTCTTTTCAATGACCTTGAATGGGAAGAGTTTGAGATCATGTTGTACCGTTTGGTCGGTGAAATCACGACCGATTAGACGTTTGGCGTCAAAGACTGTGTTTTCTGGGTTGGTGGTCAACTGATTTTTGGCAGCATCTCCGATAAGACGTTCCCCGTCAGCTGTGAAGGCGACGTAGGACGGGGTAATACGGTTACCTTGGTCATTGGCTATTATTTCAACACGACCGTTTTTGTATACACCAACACTGGAAAGAAATTATTGTATTTACTAATTAAACGTTCTGTAGTATTAAATGAATAAAAAGTAACATTCTGTAGGTCACATACAAACACTATAAACAGTTGAATTCTTAACTCCTTAGAAATATGTAATTCTAGGGATGCTTGTGTTAGTGCATGTATTATTAATGGGTGTCACACATTTTTATCTTTTCCCCCAAAGTAGTGATGTCTCCACTTCATCAAAATATAATACAGTGATGTGCTAGATTATAATAGCTATTGCTTACTAGAAATGTATTGGATTTTTTAGGCTGTCCTTACATATTATTCTAATATCAAAAGTTCCTGTTTAAAAAGTTATACTTAATCTCTACTATTTTTGTAGAAATAATGATTATAGGATTAAAGTGTTGTTAAACCAATAATGATGCAATTTGAATTAGTAGCATGTTTATTTGAAAAGTAAGAGTCAAGTGGTATCATTAAAATTATAATACAATTTTAATTCTAGATTATACCATATTATATGGAATTTCTATGAATGAAGTGAGATTACTCTTACTTATATAAAATAAGCAAAATCTTATGAAACATTTTTTTAATGAGTAATTACTAAGATGGGCAAATATCACCCTATTTCAATATAAAGATGTTTATTATTATTATTATTCACCTCCAACTCTGGAGTCACTCACTGTATGTTTTAGTTTTGTGTTCTTGGATGTTTGCTGAGAAGCACAAATTTTGCATAGAGTTGCAATTGAAATGTCTCCATGGCAGACATGTATACACAATATACAATACACATATTTGTATAGAGGAAAACTTTATTTTTTAAAATTGTCATTCCTATAAAAAGACCATTAGAACTTTTTAATATCTTTTACAGAAAAGAAGTGAGGAGACAAAACCCTAACGAGCAGTAAAAATAATTTAAAGTATCATTTACTAAAAATTTATATGTAATATGAATTGAAGATGTGACAAATATTTTCTCATTATAGTATTTATTCCTTAGGACTAATATTCATCAAAATAAATCTTGGTAGGCATTTGTATCTCCAATTACAGTGTGAGCAAATGAGTAATTTGCATTCTGTCTTTTTGTGAATATGTGGGTGTAAATAAAATATTTATCCAAGTTAGGGAACATCCATAAATTATGTAAGATGTATTATACTTGTATAATTTTTTTATTAATATAACATGTTTTTCTCATTAAAATTATAAAAGCATATCAATATTTTTATTTTTCATAGGATTAGACTGATACATAATTATGAAGTAAATATTTTTATATACTTATAGATCTATTAAAATTTTTGAAGATATTACAACTTAAATGTTTGTTATTGTAAGCAAATACACATAACATAAGTGTTCAGTTTTTAAATACTTTATTAAATACACTTCTTTGCAATGCTTATCAAGCAAAATTTAAATTGTTGTACAATATTTAGACAGGAGCCCTTATGTGTGAATTGTGAGACTGTTTTAAAAACAAAGAAGTGTTTATTAACTTTGAATAAATCTGTATGGTTATATTTTAAGTTGATTAATTAAAAAGTTGCCTCTTCATGTAAGTAAGCTTTGATTATTTTGTTAATTTCCCAGATGCTATCTTTTCATATTTACACTGACATACCACAATTTCAATATGAGAATAACATGTCAACAAGCTAATAGATAAGCTAAAGCTAACATCCCAACAATGAATGCAAACTACAACTTATCTCATTCTTATTTTGCATTCAACTTGTTAAATGTGTTTCAAGTCTTTAATTTTTAATATTAACTGCCTTGATTAGCTCTGTTTAGATATATGTTGATTAAATTCATTTTAACTGTTTCTTTCAAAACTGACAACTTATTTTTTAATTATAAGGCCCCCATTGTCACTTATGCTTATCATCCATTTTGCTTGCTCAGACTTTAGTTGTCATGCAAGTCATTCGCATTAGTTGTTGCATTCTGTCAATTGTTGGGCATGCATGAAGCAAATCAGTGGCTGGTTGATTTTCTGTCCATCTTTCAACTTGCTTGATAAAATGATGGGAGTGTCTTTGTGGTATTTTGGATCACTTAGAAGTCTTTCTAGACATTACATTAAATTTTTAAGCATAAAATGACTTTCAATATCAAAAAGGGTTTCTTGCAAAATTTATAGATTTTGTGGAAAATAAAGAGTAAACATTACACAAACAAACACATCAAAAATTCTGCCTACTATATTTTAATTGAAAAATTCTCTTTAAGAACTATTCTAATTTTAGAAGATTGACAAAAACAATACAAAACACAATGTCTATGGGGTTCATCAGTCTTCCATCTTGCATGATGACATGAATCTAAACAGATGTTAAGCATGAATGTCTATGGGGCCTTTAGTTTATTTCTGAATATAATGTGTGGCTCGAATGAATCACCAACATCAAATCAACTTATAGACAGTTTAAAATATAAATAATGATGTACAACTTACAACACCTGTTTTAGCATCTCTATAAGCTCTGGTACTATTTTTATTACACATTTGTGAATGTGGCAATTGAAAATCTGAGCAATTTGTTGTCAGTCTTAAATCATTTTGCCAAATTTTTAATTTGCTACTTATGGTTACTAAGTGGTGAAATTGAAAAATTTAGATGATGTACTAAAAGTATGTAATGCCAATCCTTCTGATATTGTGTAATAAAGAGAAAGACACATTTAGAACAAAAGTAAGTATCATAGTCTTTGATTAACTGAACTTTTCAATTAGGGTTGCATGTGGCAAAAATTGCAATAATATAATAATATGGATACTTACCATGAATACGTCGTACCCAAATCGATACCGATGACAGTGCCGACATCCTCCTTTTCCTTTTTATCTTCTTTGGCCAAAACAGATGCCAAAAGGCATACGGCCCCCAACGCTAGATATAACCTCATATGGGCGTTCTTATAGGTACAACGAATCTGAAAGAATGAAAAAAAATCTGTTAGCTCATTTTAAAGTAACGGTAACTGATGAGCTATGAATTATAAATTATTACAGTATATATTTCGACCCAATTGTTTTATAACTGTATATTCGATCCACGGAAAACTGACACGTAGCAAACCTCGGCATTATTTACAATTACAGTTTAACTGCAATAATCTTATTGGAGCGATTGTAAACTATATTATTACAACAAAATATGGTCGAATCGATAACTTTATTTTGTTCCTTGGTGTCTCTTTTGCCCAAATTTACCTACTCATGTCACAAGGATTGTTCCAGAATACCGGTCAATTAAAAACCGAACGAGACATTTTCCTCAGCGAAAACTTTTTAGAGATCTTATAAATTAATTATTAGCTTTAGTAAATTGGATACTTACAAAAATAATCTATAAATGCACTAATAATCACTGAATTAGTTATCACAATTTCACAATTTTAACTTCAATCCTTTACTCACTTTGACAAACTGGTTATACTTCAACGAAACGCCAAAAAATATATTAATAGATTTCTTCGTGGTGTATTCTGATTGGTTCGATTTCGAACGAGGCCGCTTTCAATTCGTGGGACACTTACTAGTTGGCTTATTTCTATTGGTCCAGCTCATGATTCTCTAGAATGAACAACATGTTCGAGTGAATTCGGGAAAGTAGTATGTGTTCTTCTGGTAAAAAGTGATATGAAGATGATGTAACGTAAGGCGTAGATTGTTTCATGATTTTTGACAAAGCGGGAAGTTTTGAACTAAAAAATATATCTGATTTGTTGTTTCCATTTTTTCTTCAAATAGTAACTAAAGTAAAACTCCATAGACCTTTATAATATTTGGTTAGTATACAAATTTGTTCAATATTTTAGTTTAAATTTGAGAAAGAAAAAAGAAATTGTACCTAAGTATTTGAAAATTAATGTTAGTTATAGGTAATTTAGATAATTTCTTTACAACAAAAGTATTTTAATTTCCGAAAACATACCTAATTTTTGGTGGTTGGTATAAGAATAGTTGTTGTTATTACATTATAAAAAAATTAGAGAAGTTTATGCTGGCCAAACAGATTAAGTGAAATTTTTATAGTTTTTTGTTTATGAAAGTGCAACCCATTTACCACAGATTAAAAGTAAAACCGCAATAGTTTTCGTGTGGTTTTTATTTCAACTTTCATTTCTTTAGTGGTTCATTTTATGTTTAATAGATTTTAATAGCGTTTATTATCTTCTGGTTGTTGCATAAAATGTGTTTATTTTTCAATGAATATAGATATCATATTACAAATATATTCTTTATTTAATGCATTTTCAAAGTTTATTAATTTGTTAGCACCTTTAAACAAGCCAAATTATAAACATAAACATAAAAAATATTGCAATTGGCAGTATAAACATCTAGTAATTGTAATTTTCGAGTAATTAACATTCACTTTGAGTTAGAATTCATGCATTGGTAATTAAATTATTTCGTTTTTATAATTAAATTCAATGCTGCTTATATATGTATACATATTTTAAACTTGAATTGCTGTCGTAGTTTGTTAATATAATTTTTAAAACCTTGAGGTAAGAATTTTTCGATGTTATGTTAAGGATGTTGATCAAGTGTTTTGCCGGTGCTTTACTTTAATTGAGAGCATTGTGTATTATTACAAAAATATTATTTTTAAACAAATTTCGTTGTTAATTAAGAGTAAAAATATGGTTCATTTCACATTTCATAATAATAAAATATGCATAATGATTGTATACAATTTCACCGATATTGCTACGTTTGGTTATTTTGCAGAGTTGTTATTTCATTTACATGATGTTTGGCTTTAAATGTTTGTGTTAACCCAGGGGCGCATCTAGTGGGGTGCGTGAAAGGGAGTTCGAGTCGGAGGCGATCTCGTAGGAAATTTATCTATATATGAGGTCGGGCTTTTTACTCTAGGGTTCGGATATATTAATCACCTGGGCTATTGCATTAAAATAATCAATTTTCGGTTTAAACTCACAAACATTACTTTATTTTAAACTCTTGGATGTAAGATTTTATTGTGTAACTCACCGACCTTGAGGCTCGATCCACTTTTCCCCTTTGGTTCCACTCCTGATTACATCTCCTAATTTGCTGTAATGGGGAAGGGGAAAATACTTTCAGATTAAAGTTCCAAACACGTATCTACTTACCTGAAGGCAGCAAATTCAACATGAAAAATGAGATCATATTATTGTAATATATTATGGTGCAAGTTTACAAACAATTAACTACCCGGATATCTTCTGTTGTTGAAACCAATATTCTCATCCGTAAAAAGAACTTTTAAACATTTTTGGTAGCTTTATTTCATGCTTAGTTTTAATTTTCTTAACTGTTGAAATATAATCTAATAATATTGACATAGTGGTACCATAAATGTATTTGTATTAAATTAACATATGTCGCATTCTTTACAAATGAATTTAAAATTGCAGGTCACCATATTTACTCTAACTACCGTTGAAGCCTAGATTATGTATTGTTCTAACTTATGACACACGGATGCCAGGGGTCCGTTCTTTGTCTTATGGTGTTAACGTCTTCAGTCTAACTAACTGTTGGATATTTCCACCACGTGATTTTTGTCCGCTGATTTGCAATAAGCTGTTCCCAAAATTGTTACTTCTTCAGCATACTGAGCTCAACTGACACTGTTTTTTAACTCCAACTTTTTGTAATTTAGAGTTTGACTTCCGTTTAGACCAACTTTAAATGAAGTATTGCCCCAATGTAACCCTTGTTCTCCAAAGCCCTGTTCTGGTTGTTTTTTTTAGTTTCATATCTGTGACTACGTCAGAAAATAATTTATCACTGAACGGGTATTGTTTTGAAAACACTTTTTCCATATTGGCAGTAACCATAAATGCTTTTGAAAAAAATCTACAAAATCATAAAGGAAGGGTCTAGGTTTAATAGTGTGCCATACTCAAAAATAGTGCTCTCAGAGAGAGACTGTAGATGGTGACTGGTATGGAGTGGAAAAGAAACCATATGTCCCTTACTCTTATTTTATTCATTGCTGTTACAGAACCTCTGTAATTATCGAGAATATAAACTTCGAGATGCTTTTGGTTTAAGTAGTCTATAGATATATTTGGCTCTTGTTGAAAATTTTCTCATAAACAGTGCGTTTGTTATCAAGGAGAAAGAAAGGACGGTGGGACGTATGATCCGGAAGTTGAGATTGTACAAGCTGTTGCGACTAATTTTTTTCTAGTAACTGGAACAGGGGCGGATCCAGACACGTGCTTCAGGGAGATTTCATGCTTCAGGGGGGGGGGGCAATCCTATAAATTTACCTAAATATAATATTAAACCCTGATATCTTGGACTATTACATTAAAAATAGTCGTTCTGAGGTTTAAACCCATAGAAGTTACCTTCTTCTAGGCCCTTGGAGTTAGTATTACCTCGTTACTAGCTTTGAGGGGTCGGTGGGGTCATCCAGTAAATGCATACTCAATGGTCACATCAGGTTAAGGCATGGAAACCAGGTAAGCTTACACAAAAAGATAGTCCCAATTCGAGGTGTAATTTGGTAATAATTTAATATTATATATTATATATATAAGTATATGGTAATAATAAAGCGCTCTCTTTCGCACTTCTACCTAGCTATATAGCGTTGATCACTCCCACTCATGAATAACATTCTCAATCACCTGGCAGGTAGAAAATTCCACCAAAACAATCTCCCTTTTTTGTAACTATTAATTTTTAATGACAAAGACGGTAATGTCAAAATCTGTGTCAAATATATTTTTTCGATTTTTTAAAATAATTTCGGAAACATCTGGCTGGACTGAAGTTGGTAGACAATGTAACTCGTTCCTCGAAGTTTCCTTGGACTTCCATCGTCTTGAAGTGGTTGATCTCACAACGTTTCAATAGCTGTGTATCTGCTATCGTCATCAGGTGAATGGTCATTATTCGTCTGATGACGATAGCAGATATACAGCTATTGAATCGTTGTGAGATCAACCACTTCAAGACGATGGAAGTCCAAGGAAACTTCGAGAATCTGACTGGATATTAAATCTGATGAAATAATCCTCAAATCTTAATCCAATAATATGAAATTTTAAAATCGTCTCGATAATTAAAAAAAATTTGAGATTTGTCAATTGGAATTGCTTCTATTCAAAATACTAAGGGTTCGTCTATACTATAGACTATTAAAATACTATAGACTCTATAGTATTTTAATAACGTGTTTGAGGTGTGGTGGATTATGAAGTTATTATTATTTGAATATTTTACTAACGATAATTTTTTTATATTCATTTGTTATTGAAAATAGACGGAATTATATATTTACGGTCCAAATAAAAATATTTTATTTCAACGAAATATCAAATATTTGTGGATTACTCACATGAAGAATTATTGCTATAGAAAAAAATATCAATATTGGTTTTGGAATTTGAAATTTTTATTAAATATTAAAGGAGTGGAACGAAATTAACTGAATCATTTCAGTAGTATTAATTTATAGTCAATAGGTATATTTCTTTTTTTTAATATCGGTTTTTTGTGGAACAAAATTTTTTTTGCTTCAGGACAATTATTGTGGATGTATCTCTTAACAAAATTTGTATTGTTTATAAAATTTTAAACGGAACCACATTAATAATTTCTAAATGTGTAAGTTACGCTTAGATGGATTCAGGTAAAAGCTAAAAGAAAACTCCAATATTATTTATTATGAATCTATATATCAAAGGGTCACCTTTTATCTTAAAATTATAAATATTAGTGGTAGAGTTCCTTTAGATAGGGCTTATTGTAGGAAGTTTCGTGCTCCTTTTCGAGAAAAACAACTACACTCCTTTTTAAGTACATTGTTTATATTATTTCCAGGAATTGAATTTTTTCAAAATCTTTCGAGATTAAACTATGAAGCGAATAACACCTTGATCATAACTTTACTTCAAAAATATGTGTGTACATCAAAAAGTTTTTTTGTATTGTAGGTATTTAATCTATGATTACACAACCCCATTATTACAATGACAACTGCATCAACCTGCACTTAATAGAAGTATATTAAGTATGTATCTAACAAAAAGGGATTCAATTTCATTTCAGTTTTTAATTTATATTCAATTTGAATTGTAATTAAGGGTACGGTCAAATGTAAATTGTTATGAAACCTTTTTACATTCATACTTCTCTATATGTAAAAGCTAATCCCCGTAAATAAATTTGCAACTATTTTTATATTTAAAAACAAACGTGACTTTTAATTCATATTAAATTAATATTAATTTCACAATTGCCAAGTCCGACAATCCAGATGTACTACTTACTATAAGCTACCTTTCTATAGTCCGATTTTTTTCCAAATGCAAAAAAACAAATTCGAAATTTTTCATAAGCAGACTGTTCTGTCAATCATTAGACGATGCATATTCGCATAATGGAGTGTATGTGCACATACTGCGTGTATTCCAAAAATTTAATTAAATTGAAATCTTAAATAATTGCACAACAATTCGTTGATTTTCTATAACTTACTACATGTTTTCGATGTGAAATTTGACAAGGAACACGATGGTCGAGTTCCTTTTTTCATAATCATTGTAGTTTTCGGGAATAAAGTAAAAAACCCTGTTTTAGGGATGATTTTAGGGCTTTCCCCCTTTACTGAAAGTTTGCGCTAACAAGTAATTGCAGATTCGTAATCTGCGCCCTCGAAAACATCAATGTTCTGCGCTAATTATCTGCCACTTCATTTTGGACTACTGGGTTTTATGTATATCTAGAAATTGGAAATGTCATTATTTTACATTTAAAATTGTTAGAATTAGCACTTTCTTCTTTTTAAATAGTCATGGTGTCTAAGTTAATCTTTATTCATCCGGAACTCGTTACACAATAAATGAAGCTTATTTCTTAATAATTTCTCTGTCATACAAAAACAGTTTATGTAATTAAATATCCGTTAGTTAACTTACCCACGTGTTATTGTTATATAGGGTGTTTCAAAAACATGTACCAATAACGCTCGCTGGTGATTCGTCATCCAAAAATAAGAAAAAAGTTCATGTAAACGTAGGGCTGGCAATGTTTAATTTTCAAGAAAAAATAAAACAAATTATTACATGAAAATTGACAAAAGGCTTTTTGTAATGTATATGCGAATGAAACAGTGGGCTTTGGTAAAAGTTAAAGTTTGATATTAAGTAAAGATATTTTTGAAGATAAAGAGAATTTTACAGTTCTGGCTTTTACAAATTATTCTTTATATAAATTGACCGCATGTTCTTAGTTTACGGTGCAGTGACTCGACATGCAATCGAAGAAGTTCTGATCAGCGTTCTTTTTGTAAAATATTTAAATGTTGTTGCCTAGATATTTAGTTTCCAGAGCACATTTTTTGGTTCTTAAGGAAACTAAGGAAGATAGAAGGTTTTCACTTTTTTACTATATTATTGAGAGTAGCTTGCTAGTTGGCCTTGTTCAACCTAAATAAATTATTCATTAAAATTTTAATTCGAGGGGTATCTGAAGGAAATTGCTTTTGAATGGCCTGTTTATCCAAGAATGCTATCGAAGAATTAAGAGAAAATCGTAATGTTTGTAACCGTGTGTGAGAATTCTTATGTAGTCTGCATGTCTACAGTAAAGGTGATAGTAGTTAGTCATTTTGATCATTTTCTTTAATTGTTATTTTTTTCGAATATTATTTGTTTAAGATTGTTTAAATATTCACACAAAATTATCGATAAATTAACTTTAATTTTAGGACTTATCAGTTCCAGTTTTTTTATTGTTATTTACTTGTATTTTAGTACGGAAACTAATTAAATTAAACCAAACATTTATTAAGTAAAATAGACTTGTAATTCTAAGAAAAGAGATGTATTTTTTTGTTTCGCCATAAATGCCGAAAAACGCTTATATAACATCTCATTTTGTTATTAAATTAAACAAATAAATACATAATTGGTGTAAATTTGCCCAAAACAATGTTTCTAGTTATTTTAAATATAAATGTAAAGATACATGTGATCTTTTGTACTCAGTTAAAAAGAGAGAAAGGCGTTAAAACAATGAAAGTAATGTTTTCAGTTTTTAAAACACTTTTAATTATTTTTCCAATATTAACCATTTTACATTTATGGTGATAGTTAGGCAATAAATAAAAACCAGTGTTATTTATTTACAAAAAAAATAAACATTTGATTAATTGTTTACTGTAAACTCAATTAAACCATTAAATCTGGTAACCTGGGGTGTCAAGCCGCTGGACCGCCTCGGCCATAGGGGCGGATCTAGAAATATCCTGAGGGAGGGGCGCAAAATGAAAGTTGTGATAATAAAATGTGTCACCAAGGGTTAATACTTGGACATATACTCCTTCAGTTTAGCAAGTTATTGCTTTTCTGCTTATATGTAACTAACTCTTTCAGTTTATTAATCTATAATCTAGTGTGTACTATTATTCATATTTTTTCCACTTTTACAAAGCGTCAGAGAGGGGCGCGCGCCCCCGCGCCCCCTTGCTGGATCCACCACAGCTCGGCCATTCCACCCTGGAAAATTTTCACTCTAAACTTAGTTTATCCAGATGCACCAGAAGAATTTGTTTGCCACCCAAAACTTCTTTGGTGATATCAAAGATGGTGAAACCCAAAGAGACCTGCGACTAAGTAGTATCAAAAAGTGCAATTAAGCGCTTCGCTGTGCCTTAGAAATCGAGGCTGTCATAAATATGTCTAAGCCTAAAGTAAGGGTAGAAAGAAGATCGAGAACTCAAATGCTGAGGTAAAAAACATGTTCACTGAGTTCCAGTCCGAAATGAAGGTTTTATAAAATACCACACTGAAAAATGATTCCAACTCTACCCGAGTAGAATGTTTCCGTTGCAGACGAACTGGACATTTTAAAAGAAATTGTAGGCTTGGACTAGCACAAAGATAACCATCCAGAAATCGCCAACCTCGTATTGCTATTATCCAGGAAAACTCCAGGATAGTATTCATCCTAAAGGTTTATAAAGGTAGAGGCAGTTTACTCATCCACGGTATCATTAATGGCAGGACTATCACCATCGCATTTGACACTAGTGACGCTGTATCAATAGTTAAATCCAAAATTCTGTGGCCAACCGACATCTAATCGACAACCGACACTATTAGGCTGCGAACAGACACGGGCGAAGCAATGTCAGTTAATGGAGAAGCCGAAGTTGAGTGACAGTTAGGAGAATCCTGAATTCGACAAAGAAGTACTGGTAGCAAACATAGAAAACCTCATTAGAGCATGCGCTCCCTTGCCATTTGCAAGGAAGCGTATGCTAGCTACACATAACAGGACGAAAACCGGTTATGATTTAAAAGCAAATTCGACCGAATTTCAGTAAGGCGATAAGGTCAGGTTACACAATGAACACAGGGCGAAGGGCAATTCGTCGAAATTGTCACCCTTATAGGATGGACCCCACCAGGTTATCTAGAGGATAAATGATGTTCAACATAGTTCAAGGACAAATAAGAATGTTGTCCATTTGGATTATCTGGTAATTATGCATCTAATTGGGACAATCAAAACTAAATTGGAGGGCAGTGTCACGTAAAGTTATAACTGCGCCCGAAGGATAAAGAAGGGAATGACAAATATACACAATTCATATTAATAGAGACATGCTGAAGTATACGTAGATTTTTGAGGTGGTTTGGAGTTTAAAGTTTTTATATAACCCAATAAGACATCAAAATTTTAAAGGAGACATTTAATAACGGCTGTTTTCATTCATCTCATCAATTACCCAACACAAAGGTATTAGCTACTTTATGTTGTGGCTACTTAAATACTGAAATCTTTTTACAACAAAGATAAATTGCAAATTTCCCTGAGAATGCAATGCATTTTAGTACAGCAGGTAAGAATAATTGACTATACTATGATATTCGGCCACTATGGCCTTGGCAGGTAACAGGTTTTAAAACTGTTAACAATTGTTACTCAAAATCTTTAAAGAACAAAATGTGATTTTGTTATTATTTTTTTATTATTGCAATTCACTCTGTGCATTGTCAGGCACCATACAAACTTATGGTGGAAATCACTCACACCTCCAAAGTTTCATAAATTATAATTGTACTTCCACGATGCTATAAAAACTGAAATTCATAAGTGACCCCTAACACTTCATTAATTATGTGTAGCGTTTTTTGAATATTTCTACGCCTTTCTCCACCTTGGAAGTATTTCGTAAGATGTGAGATTTTCGCTAGAAGTTCTAATTTTATTTGATATCTATCTTCTTCAGATTTGATATGGTCTTTTCTTTTGGTTCGGTTGAAAATACTGTTTGCAAAAATAATTGATGTGAGATATCTCTTGACCTCCCCCTCCATCCATTTAAATAAGAGCAGGAGCAGCCGCAGCCAACAATTTTTTTTAAGGGTTTGGTTGCGCCTTTTCAAAATTATTTTGAAAACCTCTTTCTAATTAATCCATTGCAGGCATAATAATCAAAGACGTCTTCAACAATTTTCCCGAAATATTTTTGATTTAATGTTCACATTTTTTTTAATTTAGAGATTTGACAATGTGACTTATACGATTTATGAGCACCCTCCCTTTCGGGCAGCCACTGCCCTTACAACTATACTGTGTAACAATTGAAGTGGATATTTTGAATTTCTTAACAACTCATATTGAAAATTATTTATAAAACCATTGTACTATATAACGTCATCAAGAATAGTGTAGAGTGAAAATATTTTTGCCGTTTTTTTAGGGGGAAATGCGCTAATGTGATCTAAATAGGGTATGTATTAATCACCTAAAATGCCTGTAAAGACTTCGTTGCGGCTGTTTCTAGCAACACAACTGTTGTGAACAGATCGACGCTTAGCACTTCAAGCAGTCAATTATCAGCAAAATTTGCAGTTTGACTCATTTCTTCAGTTGTTTTGGTTTCTAAACTACTCACATGGCTAATATCAACGTAAAACGGAGTAATTGTTTTTAATTGTTTCTCGGAAAACTCAAGAGTAAAAATTGTCATTAGTAGGAGAAAGTAACAACAGTATAAAAACACAATATGTGCTTGGTTCGAATACATATATAAATCTCTTATCTATGTACGGCAGTATGAAATAGCTAGCGCAAGTTAATACACATCCCATAACAAGTAATTCGATAGTGACACATAAGTCATGTTAATTAATTATATTAAAAAGCTAGTGCTGTGAATTTTAGTGATATCTTCATGTGACGGTACTAAATATATGCAGAGAATATTTTAAGATTGCTGTTAACGTAATCAACACAATTTGGAAATATTGTTAAGTAATAAAAAAGATTAGACCAGATTGGTCTAAAACCTTAAAGTGTCATATTTTAGGATTTTTTGGAAATAATAACAAACACACTCATAGAAAAATCTGTATATTTCAAAAAAGTTTTAAGTTCTAGGCCCTACCCAGTCATAATGGCCAATTATACTATAAGAAAATGTAAAATTTAAAATTAAATTTGATCATTCTGCTTGGCCAGTTTTATCACCGAGTGTTAAATTCTACTTTCGCTTGGGAATTCTGGAGGTCAGAAGGCTGCTTTATTTCCTTCTATTTTCCAAATCGGAGAGTTTTATGTATCTGCATTTTCTTGAATCCATTTTTGATAACGTTCATAGAGACAAAACCACATAAAACATATCATCACTGAAAATTGCCATGTTATTATTTATTGAATATATCAGTTGGTATTTTACAATACTATTTATAAAGTGCACAAGGCCTTACCTAGCTTTTGGTTTAAGGAGGGGCAAAATTGGGGAAAAAAATTGTTGAGAGAGGGGGGGAGCAAATAGAAAAAAAATCTCTTAAAGAGAAGGACAAATCAGAAATTTTTTCGTCCAGGGTGGTCAAATCAGCAAGCTTTAATGCCTCATTGCCGGTTTTTCCGGTCCAGGGGGGGGCAGCTGCCCCCCTCTTGGTACGTCCATGAAACTGCATGAATAAATTTGAAATATGTGATCTTCAGAAACTTAATGTACTTCTTTAACTACTTAGTTAAAAACGGCTCGATCCAAAGTAAGCTTTAGGTTTAAAATTAACACAATTTGATAGTAGATTAGAATTTGGTGAAATGGGTACGCATAGATGCCAAGGTTTCCCAAAAATATTCTTTTCTCCGATGAGGCAAAGTTTACCCTACATGGAATGGCCAACAAGAAATTTTGTTGGATTGGGGTACGCAAAATTCTCTTTGGAAGAGTATCCTATTAAGGTGAAGGTTTGGGATAGCAGAATAAATAACAGGATACTTGGACCATAGTGGAATTTCGTATATTTACATTCATAATTACTAATTAACGGAATTTATCAGTTCAGTATATGTAAAGTTATTAAGTAAATAAGTTTTAATACCCTGTCATTTGTTCAAGAGTGCATTTCATAATATTTGTTCTTTTTATAAGTACAATTAAGGATTTAAATAAAGTCTGTGTATAAATCTTGCAATAATTTGTAAAATAATACTTACCAAATACGATAAATATGATTAGAAAAGTAAGATCATTGGTGGTGCGACTTTCGAAGTGTACTGTAGCAGCAAATAAAGTTACAAATATAAGACTTGCATAAAGGAATGCATATTTTTGGCCTTCCTGCAACATAATTAAATATGTAGTTCGAAGATTGTATGACTCAGTGTTTATATGTATGCATAATGACATACTACTATAGATTTCTTTTAAGTCCAGCCAAAGAATCTATTTTATGAATAACTGATCATGAATAAAAGATAATATAGGCAAGGAAAATAGTTAAAATAGGAAATGATGAAATATTTGCAGAGCAAATTGAAAGAAGCATCACTACAAACTGACAGAAAACTCCAAACATTATCAGTCTTTACTTGCCATTAGACGAAACAAATTGTAAATCCAGCACTTCATACCATAACCTATGAAATGCTATTGCACATGGAAGTGGGGCACCTTTAGTCTTTGTTCGAGGCAAAATGAGGCGCAACGTTACATTCAGGAAATAGTGGAGCCGTAAGTACTCCCTTATCAAATTCTGTATTCAATAATATGTATACATTTTACAAAGATTTTTCTTGTCTATGACCATAACGCCTATATTGTTCGGTGTACATGTCGCTCAACATCAAATTGAGTCTTTCCCCTCGATATTGTCTTACTCTTCTTCGGCCATCATGTCCACCCAATCAGAATCAAGATTCACCAGAGAAGACGACCGTCCGTGGGATGAATATATTAAGTATTGGAGAATCGAAAAGTGACGTCATTTTGTCGTCATAAGGCATAACCGTAGTATAACGATGATATGAGTTATGAGTGCGAATATTTCTAAAGTGACGTCCCTTTTCGATTCTACTAAAGCTTACTATTGATCGGGGTCCCACGGCTGATAACATCCCACATTCCAATGGTGTCGTTCTCTGCACCACTGTAGTCGTTGCACAAGATGGTGTGAATAATGCTGCAGTCCAAAAGACCTTATACGACGGTAAACCGTTCGGAGACTTACAAGATGGCCTAACCTAACCACTCATCAGCCAAATTTCGAGTTGTCGAAAATCGGTTTCTAAAGGTCATAAGTCTTAGACTTCGATCTTGATCTTCATTTGTGCCCTTTCGACGTCCGGTGCCTCCTCTTCTCCCATTTTGAGTATTATCAAACCACGCTTGACAATATCTCATAACATTAGTTGGATTTTTGTTCGTGAGGTTAGTGATTTCTCCAATTGGAAAACCCGTCTCCCATAAACCAATAATTCGACCTCTTTCAAATTTACTTAGCTGGCGATACATTCGGCGTACATGCACTGTAGGCATTTTAACATTATTAAACATCGATTTTGGATCCCATCAAACAGTTTGTTTTTTAGTAAATTAAAAAAATGCGAAAACGACTACAATACTAATAGATAAAAAAAACTTTACATGACAAAAAATTAACCAAACTTTACCCAATTTTAATCATTTACTCCTCACTATAGCATCTATGTTTTACCAAAACAATATTAAATTTAAACATCTCCTTCTGGGTATTGCAATTTCTTTGTCAGTGAGTAGGTATAAATAACACCTAAGATCAAGACAGATATGTGAATCAATGAAGATTGCGACAAGGCTTCACAGACTGAACACACATACAACGCAGAAATTACGTTCTGGGAGAATTGTACTAATCACAGATTATCCTGCCTGTATAAGAATCAATCAATCAATCAGCCTACGAGGCGACTACCAGAAAGGGGCTGGACTCACTTAACAACGTACCGGTTGCCGTGAGTGTAAACCAGAAGCGTACGCAGACTAACTGAAGGTGGCAGATGCGACCGTGCCTAAACGTCGTCATTTTCCGTGGATTCTAGGGGAATCAGTTATATACAGTGATGCCTAGCATTGTCTCCCTCGCTCTAGAACGAGGTATCGATTCCAAACAAAAACCAAGTAAATTGTTTTCAATCAAAAAAGTCTAGATCTATAATAAGTCATATCTGAAGTTGGCATAGCCACTTAAATGAGTGCCAAATTGATACTATGAAATGTAGAGATTTTGAGATACCTTATTTGCTTATTCAAAAATATTTTGTTTCTTAAAATTCGATGATTAATTATAAGGTAATGAGCGATTTATTCAATGTGTTCATTTAGACTTAAAAAAACTGCTATTTGAATTAATGTATTAACTAGATTTTGAAGAATGTTAAGACAAACTTTCATCCAGAAATATTGGCCATACTATATGGTTGGCAATTTTTCTTAAATGAAGGTCTGTCAGGGCATACTATACACGCGTCAATAGAGATTTTTAAGTGCCATACAATTCAATAGCAAACCACATACGCCATAACGTAAATAATACTTTATAAGCCAACTGACAAAATTTTAACAGCAAACTTTTAGAGTAAATTATTTCAGCCTTAAAAACCCCAAAATATGGAGTATTTTGGTTTTTTGTTTATAGTGTGAAAAGTAATGATCTGTTCATAATGCCGCCAATAGAAAATTTGTGGAGAATCAGAAAATCTTCAAAATGAGGGTTTATAAATTTTGATCGCAGCATTTTTCATCAACAAAAGCTGGAAAAGCGATATAAAGAGAGCGTTAAAAAAATAATCATAGCTTGGTTGTAATAACAGCTTGAACCTTAATCTGCCTCCTAATGATAGCTTATAGCGTTGAGATTAATAAGGCAGAAGATCGATATTGTTCGTTAAGCAAATCTTGCAGAACTGCAATCTAAATAAATGGTAGAAATATTTTACAGAAACCATCGTATTAACCAGGATAGTTATATAGGGATATGCACAATATAATTTGAAAGCTCATAAAATGCATTCATTTCATATATCTTGGAAATTTGTTACAGTGCCGTAAAAAGTATTAATACTGCTTGTGCTTTTGGATTAAACGACCTACCCTTCTCCTCTGATGTCTTGACACTGGCGGAGCAAGTCATTGGAAAAAAGTAATTTAATTAATAACAGTTATACAGGTAACAATTAATTTAATAAGCCAATGGAAAAATATATCAATATGGACAAGTAATAGTTATGTAAATAAAAATCTAATAAACTGCTGAATAAAAATCATATAATATATAATACAATTTACCATAATTTTCCTCACGTGTCCCCACCTTAAGAACATTCTTGATCCGTTCAGGTGCCTTGACGGCTACTGTCAGTGCACCGCTGGCTGGCTGTCGCATATTTCTATTTTTAATGTAATATTTATTATTATTTTAAACCAATTTCCAGGTATTATAGCAAAAATCCAAGATAGACAAATTGAATTGGAATTTATGAACTTCCAAATTAACTTTTGTATATCCCGTCCGGACTAGTCTTGATAATATCGTGAGATGCTCATATATCTCTCTAAATTCCAAATTCAAAAACTACTTATTCAATAGTATCCATCGTGAGCCCATATAAACTTAACACCATAAACTGTCGTTTTGACGATGATTAATATTCCAGTGTTAGTTACCAAAAAGTTGTCAATTTAAAAAAATCCACTTTTGACCAGTTTACTCGGTAAAAAGTCTCCAGTCAAGATCATTAAAAGGATTTCCCATTCCATTCCAACTTTTCTGTATTCGGTATTACGATTTCTTCATTACTTTTCATTATATAACCAAAAAACAAAGGAAATTCGTATTTTTGCGAGTTTTTATTATTTGAATAGTTTACTTCTACGAGTTGGCTGTTAAAATCTAAGCAATTATTCTCTACAAACTGTTACTGAAGTGATGGTATAAGCGAATTGTTGTTGAATTTTATGTTCGAAACTGACTTTAATTTTGCTCTATAAACTGGTGTACCTACTAGTTTAGTGTCAGAAGGCGCAAGTACAACATTTTGGAGAACTCATCGCTCATCAGTCTGTAATTTCTCATTTGATTTTAGCGAACAAAACAAACAAAAAAGCCCTGAAAAGAGAATAGCAAACAAAATTTGGCATTAGGTAATGTGGCACAATTCAATTTTATATCAAAACATAGTTTGAATATATATGTATATATATACCTTCAGCAATGATATTACCAGGAGCACGGTAGCAAGTAAATTCAAAGCTGCGAAACACATGGATAATCTGAAAAATACAATTTGTACTTCTTCACCGTCTGCATGTTGCAATTTCAAGCTGCATATAATAGTGCCAGAGATACCAGAAATCTGCAAAATATAAAGTTTAGTATTAGTTCAACCGATTCAATATCTTAGGTGTTCAACAACATACAATTAAAGATTTAAAAATGCTGACAATAAACGAAGCAAAAGGGATAGTTGTAATAGTAATATGATATGAGAGCAAATACCCCTACTTTAATACACTAATGCTTCTTAATGAATGCTACAATTCACAAATTTACATTAAAAAGCTATTAAAGTTTATTTAGAATTGAAAATAAAATAGAAACAAAAAAATCATGACTTTCTATTTCAAAATAAGACTTTTTGTGACTGTCTCTAGGAAATGGAAGTCTGGATCCAGGATTGGCAAGTCATGAAGAATCATTCATTCAATAGCAGAGCACAATATGAATAATATTCAAATTCAAATATACCTAAATAAATATTAGATTGCTCTAGGGCGGTGATTCTCAACCACTCTGCCGCGAAATTCTTAAAGTGTGCTGCCAAATTTTAGAAATGTATATAGTAAAAATTATGTTTTTTATTACGAATAAAGTTAAAATTAAAGAAAAGTACTTATATTTATGAATATGTTAAATGTCAGTGGGTTCGTAATCTATTTGTAATAACGAATACTTCTGTAGTTGCATTAACTTTTAAGATGAAGAAGTAATTTCGCTTTCTAATAATCGAATTTAATTTCAAAATATTCGGAAAAATCAATTAATTCATTATGGATTAATATTAGATGCGATTTTCACACGATCAAAAAGGCTTTAAAATTAGAGATGAAACGGATAGTGATTTGGCCGGATACCGAATACAGGATATTCGGCTAACTACGAGGCCGGAGCGCCGGATATCCGGCCACCGGATATTCGGCCGCTTATGGCTTTACAATTTGATTTGAATATGCGCGCGTGATTAAGATCGGAAATATTCGGACGCATTCGGGTGTAATCGCTCATGTCAGGTTGTGTGCAGTTGTTTATTCCATTGTTTTTCTTTCTATTTAACTTGTTGATTATTAAAAAATGTCAGTATCAAAAAAAAGATCGCCAGTTTGGCAATATTTTGATTTAAAAAGTGACGATAACAAGTACGCGTCATGTTTATTGTGTCACGTTGAAATTTCTCGCGGTGGTGAAGGAAAAAAGGCAGGTATGTAAGTTTTAGAGGTTATGTTTTTGCTTCAATTTTAATGCGAGAATAGAATACTCTTATATTTTCAAACTTATTTTGTTAATAAACAAACATACTACTTAGCAGTATTCTTAAATTAGTTATTTCGCTGGTCATTCATTTCATTTTAATTTTCATTACTACTACTACAATCTCAATTTGAAATTTAAAATTTAATTTTTTTCTAAACTATATTTTATTAATGCAAGCTTCAGACTTCAGTTTATTTATGCATATTGTGAATGGGTAGGTACTAGGTACAATATTTTAAAATACGTTTCTTTTTCATTCATCAGGTACGTCTGCCATGAGTAATCATTTAAAGTCCAAACATCCAGAGGAGTCTAGATTGATAAATACAAGTAAAACTAGCGAAATTTCAAGACCAATTACGGTTTCACAACGTGCCAATCCCAGCCCAATTGCTCCTTCTACAACTGCAGAAAAACAGCTAACACTGTCGGAATCGTTTGAAAGAAAATTACTTTGGGATGTGAATGATGCCAAAGCCAAAAAGTATCATTATTTAATTGCAGAAATGATTGCAATAGATAACGAGCCGTTCAGTATTGTAGAAAAGGTTGGGTTTAAAAGACTTTTAGAACAAGCGCTACCTCGTTATGAATTACCAAGTCGCACTTATATATCTCAAAAAATTATTCCAGACATCTACAATAGAATTCGCGACAAAATAAAAGCAAACATTTCTAAAGCTATTGCAATTTCTGTTACGTCTGACATTGGTTGTCTCCGGAATTTCAGCTGAATTACGGCGTTCTTGCTATGAAACCGTTTTCAGGATCACACACAGGTGAAAATATAGCAAACGAACTGAACGCTATAGCTGCTCGCTGGGATATTGAGAAAGATAAAATTCACTTACTAATCCATGATAGTGGAGCTAATATGGTGAAATGAGCTCGAGTTGGAGAGTATCATTCCGCTAGATGTTTCATACATTCGCTTCAGCGAGTTATTGATAAGTCAATGAAGGTCCAGGCTGAGCTATTAGAAGTGATTGCTACTGGTAGACGTCTAGTAACTCATTTCAATCATTCAGGTTTGGCACAAGAAAAATTACTTGCAATTCAAAAGGAGTTAAATTTGCCGCAGCATCAGTTAGTGCAGGACATCAACACGAGGTGGAATTCTACCTACTACATGGCTGTACGCTTGGTGGAACAAAAAAGGGCTATCTTTCTTTATGTTGTTGAACATGAGACACTGACTAATTTGACGATACAACAGTGGGGTCTGTTGGAGCAGTGCATAAACCTTTTAAAACCATTTGAAGAAATAACAAAAATTACCAGTTCTGGCCTTTCCTGTATATCCGAAGTGATACCACACGTTAATGCACTAAAAAAGTATTTGGACAAAACCGAGACAGCACAAAGAACACCAGACTTAGCACGTTTAAGAGCCTCCTTGAAAGCTGAATTGGAAAGTCGTTTTAAATCCTTAGAAGAAGATCTAAACTTCATAATTGCTACCTTTCTAGACCCAAGATTCAAATCAGACTATTTAGGAGTTCTTGAAACTGAAAAAGCCCGACAGAAAATCCTGATAGAATATATAAAAAACTCTTACGACGATTCTTCTTCCGACAGTAATAGATCATCGCCGTCTTCAACACCTGCTAAACGACAAAAAGAAGATGAAACTGGATCAAATTTCACACGCGAAGCTCATAACACTTTTTGGGACTGTTTCAATGAAGTGGCAAAGGACAACAGTAGCAGTTGTCGCGATCAAGAAAAACAAAATCCAATTTCTAATGAGATTGACTTTTTCTTAAAGTTATCTCGAATAGATCGCAATCGCGACCCATACCTTTGGTGGTCGGTCAATTCAAACCAATACCCTCAATTGGCGAAGTTTGCAAGAATTTATCTTGGAGCACCTGCCAGTAGCGTTTACAGCGAAAGGCTATTTTCAGAAGCTGGTCTGGTATACGAAGCCAAGCGGAGTCGCCTCTTACCAACAAATGCTGAAAACCTAGTATTCATTCACCATAATTTGCCGCTAGTTAATTTTGAGTACTAACACTAAGTAAATTTTTAGTAATTAACTTTTTATTTTATCAAACAATTTTTGTCATTATTTTAATTTAATAAATGGTGTCCGTCCATAACCTATTGTTATATTATTTTTATTTCATATATGTGTGTGTATGTGCAAAATAATTCGTTACTAATATTATAAATTCAGTCTGTTTGTCTGTCAGTCTGCTACTCTCTCACGCCTAAACTAAAGAACTGATTTTGATGAAATTTGATACAGAGATAGATTAGACAACGAGAAACAATATAGATAGGCTTAGAAACTTTTGTATTCCCACAGAAAAGCGCGATATAGACGAGTTTAGGGCGTAAACTTTACGCCGTAAAGCACTCAGCGCGAACGGTATCGCGGGAAACATCTAGTATTCGGTATTCGGCCGGATAGTGCCCTACTATCCGGTATCCGGCCGGATAGTGAAAATAGGCCGGATACCGGATAGTTACCGGATATCCGTTTCATTTTTATTTAAAATACATTACAATTTTCTACATCTGTTTTGTGTGAATTCGGATTGACAGTATTAATCAATTTAAAACGAAAAAATATCGAGACTCTTAAATGTGGTAGACGATATGAGAGTAGCGTTCTGATATTTACCACTAAATATAATTACCTAATAAATGAATTTATCAGAAAACATCAAATTCAAATTTGTAATTAAAAGTATTTTTATTATTATATTGTAAGAAATACCTTAATAAACGTTTTTGTAGTATATATTATTATATTGTACATTCAAATTTATTATTATAAACAATTTTACGCAAAGTATTTTATGTAAGTAAACAACTTTTAAACTTATCTTTTCCTTGTGTGTCTCCAAAGTTTGAAATTGTAAAAATTGTGCCGTGATAGAAAATAGGTTGAGAATCACTGCTCTAGGGTTTATAGTGCATTTATAGTGTTCCCAAAACAGATCATACAAAGAGAAGTTCCTAAAACAAAAAGAAAACTTGCTTATAAGACATTTTCTAATGGCAATGATATCAGCAGGTAATTAGGTGTTTGCATTACTATGCTGAAAAATAAAACTTATTGTCAAATTTATTTCTGACTAGCCGTTACCAGCGGTTTTATCCGTCTTTGCAAAAAATATAATTTATGAAACATTTGGGTTATCCTATATAACAATTTTTCTAACCTTTTAGAAGCACCCTGCTTAACTATAAATCCACCAATCCCGAATATATTTCATCAAAACTGCAAGAGTTTATAGGCCACCCTATATAACAATTTTATTCTACTTCACTCTATAGTGCAACCATCCTGTATATGTCACCCAACATAACTTTTTTAACACCTGACTAACACTCTACTTCTCCTTATATTTCAGCTCTGCAACTGCTTAAAGTCTACGCTATATAACAATTATTTCTGACATTTTTTGAGCCACCTTGAAAAGTACAATATCTCTACACCTTATATTTTAATCACCCTTTATGTACAACTTTTTCTCTAAACTATAATCTTGTATCTCCCCATATTTCAGGTATTCCATATAGTAGGATGCAACTGTTCATGGACTACCCAATATAACACTTTTTTTTTAACTTTTTTTTATCCAGCCTAGTAGAAATGCCTTTGGAACCCTTGGTGTGCCACAAATGTCAAAACACAGTTTTGCACCCTAATACCACACCCTTATTTTAACACCCAAATTGCAACTGCTTATTTGCCACCCTATATAACAATTTTATTCAACAATTTTGTTGAACCGCCTTCTATAACTATAACTCTCCTTCCATCTTTATTATAACCATTCTGTATATACTGCTGCTAATTAGTCAAACATTATAACTTATTTTTGAATCATCCTGTATAATCATAATTTTACTCTACAATATATTTCAACCACATTATATGTGTATCTGCTTAGGGGCCACCAAATATAACATTTTTAAACAGTTAACTATAACTCTTCCCCACTCACTATTTTATCTATGCAATTGCTTATGGACAATGCTATATGGCCATTTTTAACCACCCTTCAAAGTATAATTTGTCTCCATCTTATATTTCAACCACGCCTTATAATGCAACTTTTTCTAACATTGTTTTAATCACACTGTATAACTATAATTTTACTTCGATTCATGTTTCAGATATTGCATATATGCAACAGTTCATGTTCTATCAAACAAAAAAATATATCCAACCTGTTTAAGTATTATTCTACCCCACCCTCTATTTCAACCACCTTGTATATGCAACTACATATCGCCCATCCATTGTAACATTTTTGTACCACCCTGTTTAACTATAAATCCATTAATGCCGAATATATTTCACCAAAACTGCACCTTATTATGGGACAATCTATATAACAATTTTGTTCATTTTGTTCAACATTTTTCTGAATCACCTTGTATGTATTACGACTACCCTGTATACGCTGCTGCTCATTCGTTAACCAATATAACATTTTTTAAATGCTTAACTATAGCACTTCTCCACCCTATATTTCGACTATCAGATCTGTGAAACTGATTATGAGCTACGATATTTCACAATTTTTCCTGATATTTTTTGAACCACATTATAAAGCATAATTCTCTGCACTTCAATTAAACCACCCTTCATTTGCAATTTGTTCCAACCTTGTTTGAATCACACTGTGTAACTATAACTTTAATGCGCCCCATATTTCAGATACTCTATATATGCAACTGCTATATAACAAAATTTTTCCCATCCTGTATTATTATAATTCTACTCCATCCTATATTTCAACAACCTTGTATATGCAACTACTTATTTGCCAGCTAATATAACATTTTTGTACCACCCTGTATCCTTAGAATTCTATTCCACCCTATACTTCAACCATCTGGTAAATGGAACAGCTTGTAGATCATAACATTTCTTTATAATATTTCTTAAACTCACCTGTATAGCTGTAACTCCGCTATATTTTTCAACCATCTATGCAACCACTTATGGAAATAAAACAATTTTTAACCACACTATAAACTATAATTCTACTCCATCTTATATTTCACCCATCCTGTATAATCAACTACTTCTAATATTTTTAACCCATTTCATAACCATAATAATTCAAGAACATAATTCAAAGATCCTAGATTTTTTTATCCACCCTTATAAATATTCTACCCTTATTTCAACTAAATTATATATGGAACTACTTACGAGCCAAACAATATAGCATTTTGTTATCCACCCTATATAAATATAATTCTACTCCATCCGTTTTTCAACCTCCTAGTATATGCTATTTATGGCCCAATCAATATAACTTTTTTGAGCCACCCCGTATAACTATTATTGCTATCAAAGATCTATTTTTTGTCCGAATGTGAGATTACAATTTATTTGTTACATTAGGGAGATAATTTTAATCTCCACACGTAAGATTTTCCTATATGACATAATGGCGGTAAACATAAACCAATTTTATTTTTGAAAATAAATGCAAAATTTTAGTTTCGAGATTAGAGTCCGAGAAACATAGATAACTCAAGCAAAATGCTTACTAACGTTATATAAATAAAAAGATGATATGGTATCCTATGCATTGTAGCATAAATGCAATGTTAATTTTGGAAATATTATGAAATATTTTACTAAATGTAATGAGATAAGTATTCAGACGACTTAGAGTATTTTGAAAGACAGTAAAGTAGATGAAGAGATATTTTTTAAGAGAAGAAATTATTTCCATGATTAAAAATAACTAATTCAATACCGGATATGATAAAATAGTGTAAACTATATAAATAATAAAAGGTAAACGTAAGGAGTATTGTTTGCTAAAGGAAGGTACGCTGTCAACAATTTTGTAGTGTCAAGAATACGACCTCAGCATAAGCTGTATTATATTTGAACGAAGAGCGAATAATTATTGCAAAGATTTTAGTGCTACGAGGCATGATTATAAAGAGTACCTATGACATTTTGAAGTGCTAATGTTTTTGACTAGGTACAAGATTTATCACAGGGATATACAAGTAAAAATAAAGATAGTTGGAAGGGTCTTTAATGAGTAGTAAAGAGGAACGTTGTATTCAGCTCTTGATAGCAATGTATATATGCAGCTGCTTATGGTACACCTAATATAACTTTTTTTTTAGATTTCTTAAATCCATTTCATTCTACTCCGCACTAAGTTTCCTATATATAGAACACGCTGTAAAATTACGGTTGATATATCAGTTATTTACCAATAGAGTAATTGTGTTATCCAACATGGTAGAAGTTTTTTTTGCTATATCTACCGTTTCTGTCAATTTAGGGACATAAAATGTCTACCAGATTTTAAGTCAAACTATAGGCTTTGCAACAAAAAAAGATTGAGTAAAATCAGTTCAAGTAGTTCTTACGTGATGCCCAAACAAAAAACAAACAAACAAACCAACAAACTTACAATATTATAACAGTATAGATTATATCAAATTAAATAATGCCTCACAATAGATGTTTTTATATAGAAATAACTATGCACAATTAAAAAAAAAATAAAAAGTAAATAGTGCAGAAAAACATCATTGACTGAGAACAAGATTCATTACATTGGCAAAGTTAAATTTTAAGTCCTTGCAATGTTTGATAAATACAGACATATTTCTATTTGAGGTGTTCCGAATCTGCAAATAAAAAACGGGGTAACAATTTTAATTTTATAGCGAAATTTAAAGTAATTAAAAGTATGAGTATGAGTTTTTCTCTGCCTATACTGTTACTTATTTTAGTTTATACGTTTATTCATAGTGTTTAAAGTCACTATTTTTCGGTTTATCAAATTATATCAAGATTTTTACTTAAAGTTTTATTGAGTATATGTCTTATTTGATCATAGGAAAGTAATAGTTTCAAAGTTATCATTATTTTATTATTTACCTAGATTTATTCACTTATTCCTCCATTATTTTGACTTTTCAGTTCATTTTTTATCTGTGTGAAATTTGTTTGTTACTTTTCCTCAGTGTTAAAGTTTTTGCGGATTTAGGGTTTCTTAGAAGGGTAATTTTTTATTATAATTAATATAATAGAGTCACCCGTCAAGAGCAATGAAATGCTAGTAATATATTTAATGCGTTTTAATGAATGCTACAATAAACAAAATTTCATTAAAAATACATTAGAGTTAATTCAAAATTGAAAAAAAAAAACAGAAAAGCATGATGTTTAATTTCAAAATAAGACTTTTCGTGATCTTTCCTATTCGAGGTTCCAGAATTGTGGCAGAATTGACAAGCAATGGGGATGGGGTATTACTCTCCATCAATAGGTGTTATTCCGTCGTTTGGTGCCGCTAGTGGGCCAAGGGCTACGAAATTTAAATGAGATGTCGGAAAAATATTATTGATTATGGTAAATGGAGCTGAAAGGAACTAATAACGAAATTGAAAAAAAAATAAGAAAGTCAACAGGAAAAAAGGTAAAACTGATACGAGGTAGTAGATATTTTTATAAAGATAAAAAATAACTGGGTAATACTTATTTATATAATTTTGTAGGTTACAACATTATCATAAGTAATTTATAATAACCATGCAGAACAGGCGAGATGACGAATTTATCTTAAATGATTTTCTCAATTATGAAATTTTCAATGTATCTCATAACATTCTTTTAGATGATGGTTCTGAAACCGTATTTTTTCAAGCTGTTTTTTGTAAAATACACATAGAAAAAGGGAAAAAATGTACAAAGTCGAAAAATAATCGCCTTTTTATACTCAAAGAAACTCGCCCACGTTATATAAGTCATGCCATCGATTCAAGCCTTTCTCAAACTGAATAAAAATTGTTCCACAACCATCATCTAGAAGGGTGACATGAGAAGCATTGAAATTTTTATATTTGATAAGATCAAGCAAAAATATGTCATTTTCATCTGTTCTACATGGTTATTAATAAATAACTTACCATAATGTTATAACCTACAAAATTATATAAATAACTAATACCTTGAAATTATTTATATATTTATAAACATATTTACTATCTCGTAACAAGTTTAGCTTTTTTCTTGTTGTCTTTTTTTATTTTTTTTCAGTTCCGTTATTAGTTCCTTTCATGTCCATTTACCATACTCAATAATATTTTTGCTACGTCATTTAAATTTTGCGGAATCGTACCCCTTGGCCCACTAGCGGCACCAAACGACGGAATAACGCCTATTCGACCTGTTAATGGATGGGTGGCATGCCGTATTGGTTGTTTGGGAAATACTTTTGTTCGCTAAAAGTAATATAACCATAATCCAGCATTGCATTATAACATATAAATACTTAAATTTGATTATCAATATGAGTATCAAAGAACATCTCATGGACAAAATTAATTCCTAAACCAACCGGAAACAGGGCCATTTACAGCTCATTTTTCACCAATAAGAATCAACTTAAAAATCAATAACACGAAGTCTTGTGTGTATGCAACCATTTAGACCGGTGCAGATTATTATACGTTAAGCAGGGTTGTCAGATTGCTTGAAGAGAAAAATCAATAATAGTTTTTAACGCATTCGGCTCAACGAAAAATGTAATTCAAAAGATCAGCCACTTGTATTAAAAGTAGAAATTAAAATGCATTACATTCAAAGCAAAAAATAGGTAATCAAATACATGTACGTACCAATTTTATATTTAAAAATTGTTTTATTTAAAATATTATTAAACCTAATTGGGGTATATAGTTCAATTTTTTAAATTCTCCTAGTGTCGTAACTACGCAACAGCTACTCTCAATCAATGCCGTATCCAGAACATTTTTTGAAGGGGAATATGTATGTATATTATATACATATAATTTTTTTAATGAAAAAAATCGTTAATTCGGTAAAATTTAATATTCGAACCCAAAATAGCGGAGAGGTTGAACCCTCAACACCCCTCCGGTGGCTACGGCCTTAGTCTCAATACTTTGTAATATGCAGTTTGTCAAGTAAAATCAGGTTGATGTTGCAATCGACCTATTTTCTTCTAATAATTACTGAATACTGTTAACAGCATTTTATATATCAGGTGCTTTGTATTTTTACGGCTTAAATTTAATAAAATGTAAATAAGAATAGCAAATGCGGAAATTATATAGATATCTTGAGATTACTTTAAATCCTCAGATCTGGCAACTCTGCGACAAACCCTAAACATCCCTTCCTATAGTAAAGCAGACATCAGTGAAAAAAATAAAATGGCGGAGCCGATCAGCGTTTAGCCTATTTCTTGGCAATTGACAACACTCTTCCTATACGCACTTTGAACCATATACTGTAGTATACGCTTTGAAAAAGTTGAATAGGCAGTCACACCTTCTCTTTGTATGATCTGTGGTCACACGTCACACGTCTTGATTGATCGCAGTAACCTTCTTGTCTATGGCAGTAACTCAGTAGTCAGTATTGCCAACTGCCAACATATTGGAATTTCAATTTTTAAATTAACTTCCCAACCTAAGTTCCCGATATCATATTAGCAGAGCTCAATTTATACAATATTTAAATTTAAATGACATAAATATTAGAATATTTAATTGTTAAAAATGAAGATCTTAACATAATTTTGAAAGTTGTAAGTAAACTTACAAAATTGAAAAACATCACAATAAACCAAAATTTCTTTTGTTTTCGGGTGTTATCCATATTTTTTCCCTTCTTAGGTAGGACACAACGGAAACTATTTTTCTTTCAGCGCACATGTCAATGTCACTAAATACAAATTAATGCCTTCTTGACCTTTAAGGGTAGTACTGGGATGTCATTATCGTACGAGGACACTGTATTGGAGGTGGTCACAAATAAACACAAGGAATACAACAGATTTTGGAGTGTAAACACCCATTCATCAAACATAAGAAAGTTTCACTAGGGTTCAGTGTGTTGACATTATTTGTTGATACAACACAGTAAAAGGGAGTTAGTTGACTGTTGACAATGCTCATCACTCAATCTCATTCGTGACACAGTCACAGATCACACGATAAAGGTCACAGTATACGTAAAACTAGAAAAACATCTCTTGTAGTTAGAAGTGCATTCTAAATTCATAGAAAAATGAACTAACGTAATCATATTGTTCTATGCCTAAATTTACCAATATCTCTATTTCTGATACCTTAAGTTCAGGCAACCACATTTGACATTTGTAGTAAACAGATGTTACCGGTTGCCTGTTTCATTTAAATAACAACGTGTTTGTATAAGTTCAACAGACCAGGAGTACCACATCGACAACCCTATTTAAAAACTATATTAAATATGCACCAATGCACTGGAAACGAGAATGCTTTTTGATGAGAATATCTTTGAATGATACGATTATTTAAACCTTATAGTTTGTAGACGACTAAACAATACTTGCAGGAGAGAATAAAGATCCACAATATATGACACAATTGGCGATTAGGTGTACACAGATCATACAGAGAGAGGATTACATATGAACCTGGAAGACATAGTAGCTATGTATAGGAGGCAAAATAAGTAGTCTAGACACCGTCGGTACAGGAGACATACAACCATGGGAAGACTATTTAGGTGTAAAATGAAACTGGAATAAAGAAATTTAGAATTTGCCTGTGTCTTTGTTTGCGCAGGTATTCAAGTCTATTTTATGTCCTGAATGGAGTACGTGTGGGAAGAAAGCAGATGCTTATTTTTGATTCTTACTTTATGCTACTCTGTTCTTGCTGAAATGCGTCGGTTAGTATTTCCCTCATATGAATAAACGTGCGACAGTTTGGTTTTAAAACGGAATTTAAAGTTATGAAGTCAGCACTCTGTTTTAATTGAAATCTTTCTATAAATAAAACAGTTATAACATGAAAATATATTTTTTTGTTATATCGTGGAACGTGGAACTTCGAGTTACATTGATCAAGTTGGAGAAATATGAACTAATTTAAACTATTTAAACCGTACCGAGCAGTTTATTTTTAGGGAAAAAGAAATTCCTATTATAAATCTCTGCAACTATGTCACTGCTCACCTTCGATTACGACGTATCCGGCCTGACAGAGGTACAACACATACACACAATTGACACAGCAGGTAAAAGTTAGAAAGCACAAATAAATGTCATAAAGTGTCATAAATATCGCTGTAGTGTCAGGGCCCCGAATCTTGAAACCATTCGTCGGCTCTACTACTCGACGAAGAACGTATGTCATATGAAAACTGACATAAATGAAGTTTAATATATGAGCTAAACTTCATTTATGCCAATTTTCATGCGACTTATGGTTTCAAGAATCGGGGCCCAGAGCCCGATTCTCGAAACCATTCGACGGCTGTACCACTCGACTTCGGACGTATGTCGTATAAAATCTGACATTAATGAAGTTTAATATATGGGTTAAACTTCATTTACCTCAACTTTTCAAGCGAATTACGTCGAAAGACGTATAGTAGAGCTGTCGAATAGTTCGAGAATCGGGCCCCAGCACCCTTGAGACATGACCAAAATGCCTTATTGCACAGTAACTCCGAACGAATTAGCAAAATTTAATGCACAATGGAGAATAGGCCAGCAGATTAGAGAAATGGGCTCTAGAAAGTATGTGTAATAAATGTATCTATGTGCCCCATGACATTCTTTCCTGTTGGTTTTAAAATAAAAAAATATATTTTGATTTTCATTGGGATTTTCTCACTTCACGTGTTTTCAGTAATACGCGAATACGGGAAATTTGCACCAAGAACAAATTGTACCTTCAAAATTTTCTCAAAATTATATGTATTTACTGACTGTCATTTACAGAAAGTTCTCACCACAGATGAATTAATAAATGCCTGTATTTAAAAACAAATAACAAGTAGTTTTTGTTTATTTTGTGCTAACCACTATTATGCTAATCTTTGTTTAATTCATTGAACTCTGCATCCGGTGCATCACTCCATTCCTCACTTTTCAAATGAACAATAATACGAACATACGGTTGCCTAATTGCCGGAGGTAATATTATATGAAACTTTAACATAACACTAATATCGTATTACAGACCACACCTGCAGATATCATATTTTTCTCAGAAATCCAAATCGTCAGCATTGAAACAAAGTATTCTCGGGATAAGACTCCAACAGTTGTTTCACTGCTGACAAAGCGTCTGCAATGATGTTATAAATACATGACGCTTATAGTTTAAACTTTTCTTATATTCAGTTCAAGTAAATTAATTTAAGTAAATTTGAGATAGTGATCTAACAAAATTGGTGTCAGAAGTGGGATTCATCCGTCAACATCGTCTGAACAAGAGTATTCTAACACACAACGGTGGATCCTAATCCTTAAAAGCGGAAGAACCAAACAAGGGCAGTCCTCACTTGAAGAAGTCAAGAACAAGACTAGTTCCTATTGATCATTCCCAAACTGTAAGTACAATAATATTGAGTGTGTACAATTGTTTTATTTCATTGTGTTCCAATCTTTATTATTATTAATTTTTATTATCTCGCATAATACCATATTTGTATTTATCTTATTTTAAATTTTAAATATTATTATCAATACCCCATTTCTTCTAACTATATACACACGTTTATATTTCATCCATCAAACATGCCAAACGAAAGTGACAGAAATTTTGATCGTACCCAATCAGCCGATCCTACTGAGGATCCGGTAGAACAAATTGAACCGTACAAACTTTCCGAAATATTTTCCGTAGTCCCGAAGAACGATGGCAACCCGATTATGCTATCGAACTTCATAAATTCTTTTGATACTGCTTTCCAAATATCAACAGGTGAACAAAAAATTTTAATAACTCTACATTTTAAAAATAAATTGCGAGGACGCGCCGCGGAATTGATTAATTCTAGAAATCCCGTGACATGGGGAGAAATTTGTTAGGAACCCATTTTGGGGACCTTCGAGATTTATCTTCTTTAATTGCTGATCTTCATCGTATACGTCAATTGCCTAACGAATCCCCGTTAACTTTTGTTTCTCGTCTACAAAGCCATAATGCAAAAATGCATTCCGCTGTTAATCAACAGCGCATGAAATTTGAACAAAAAACAGCACAGTCCCATTGACATTAAACTCGCTATTAGCAGGACTAAAATCAAAAATTGGACAAATAATAAGAGCCAATAACCCTCCAGGTATCTTAACAGCAGTTACTCGAATCAAAGGAGAGCTTCAACTCACTTATTTCCAAGACCAAAAATTCTCAGGCCAAAGAAATCCAGCACCCGTGACACGAAAACCAAACCAAGGTATCATCCCGAAAACTTGTAATTACTGCCGTAAACCAGGGCATGTTTTTAACGAGTGCCGAGCAAGACAATATGCTCAAAATTCTCAAAACTTTCAACCAAGGAATTATCAAAATACAAACGCCCCTTTTCGACAAACACCTCCGCCGCAAAGATTTCCTAACAATCAGGCGTCTGTAATCAGACCAAAACCCTAACTACCAAAGACCCGAATTTCAGACACCTCCAATTTTACAAGAAACTCATCAAATGCCCCGAACGCTTCGAACAATAATTTCAATACTGCTAGAACTCAACACTTTAATTCAATGCCTAACAATGACTACTATTGCAACCCTTCTACAGGTGATTCTTTCGTGACTAACGATAGCCCCTACTGACAATGGCAATTTGAAAATCACTATCCAGATTATCAATGTTACAATCCACCTGAATATGAATTTTATGAATAAATACAATTTCGATCCAACAATAAACTTTCCGGAACAAAGGTTCCTATGAAACCTCTCCTATCCGTAAACTCGAAAAATCTCTATTACATTAAGGACGCCACTGGTGTATTTAAAATCCTGATCGACACCGGTGCCGGTATTTTAGTCTTTAAACCATCCACTTGTAAAAACTACAAAAACAGACAACCAGAAAATGTAACTATTCAGGGCATAACGAACGAAAAAATTATAATTACTGAATCAGTACTAATACCATTCACTGATGAAGATCCACACAAAGTTTATATTCACGACTTAGAAATAGACTTTGATGGTTTACTCGGATCTGACTTCCTACACCACTATGTATGTGTTATTGATATTAAAAACAAAATGCTTATCACTAACTTCAAAACGATTCCAATATTTAAAATAACCGACAATTACTTAACCGAAATACCACAAGAACGTTTCATTAATAAAATTTCTCTAGAACCAAAGGTAGAAGAACAAGTCGTAAAATTAAAAAGCCCATTAAGAAACACGGAAGCAATTCTCCTCGCGTGTGAGATGAAAAAGTAAAACTACCCAACGCACTAGTCCTTATAGACAAAAACGGCGACTTTTTAACAACAGTTGTAAACGTTAACGCCATACCGAACACTGTCACTCTCCCTGAACTTTTGTTCAAACCAATAAAAGAATTTACTATTAACAACTTAAACACTTACAACGAAAACGAAAACTTTAATAAACACGAAGAAATCAAAGAACAACTACGACTCGAACATCTGATGAAGAAGAAAGGGAACTCATTACAAACTTGTGCATGGAATACTCAGATATTTTTTACATCGAGGGAGACAACCTAACATTTACTAATGAAATCAAACATCAAATAAACACTAAAGAAAGCAAACCAATTTTCACCAAATCCTACTGATACCTGCATGTTCATAAAGAAGAGGTGAAAAACCAGATGTCAAAAATGCTCAAGCAAGGAATCACACAACCATTGACTTCACCCTGGTCATCTCCAGTATGGGTCGTGCCAAAAAAATTGGATGCCTGTGGGAAACCGAAATGGCGAGTGGTTATCGACTACCGTAAACTTAACGAGTTGACAGTGGACGATAAATACCCACTACCAAATATCTCGGACTTGTTGGATCAGCTAGGAAAGTGTCAATACTTCACAACCCTAGACTTGGCGTTCGGATTCCACCAAATCGAGATAGACCCCCAGAATGTCCCAAAAACAGCATTTACGGTGGAGAATGGGCATTACGAGTTTGTGCGTTTGCCATTTGGACTGAAGAACGCTCCATCTACTTTCCAACGCGTGATGGATAATATCTTAGTGGGTATCCAGAACGAACGATGCGTGGTATATATGGATGATATAATTGTATTTAGCCCGTCAGTCTATGAACACATCAACCGGTTAACTGCAGTATTCAAAAGATTAAGGAAAGCTCACTTGAAGATCCAACCGAACAAATGTGAGTTCCTTCGAAAGGAAGTCGCATACCTCGGGCATGTAATAACACCTGAAGGCGTGAAACCCAACCCATCTAAAATAGAGTGTGTCAGAGAAAACTGCCAAAGACATTAAATCGTTCCTAGGCCTCCGCGGTTATTACCGAAGATTTATAGCAAACTTCGCTAAGATCGTAAAACCACTGACCTGATTACTACAAAAGAATGTCAAATTTCATTTCGGTAAAGAATGTGAAGAATCTTTCAAAACTTTGAAACAAACTTTGATCACATCATCCGTGCTAATTTACCCGCACTTTGAAGAGCCGTTCGTGTTAACCACGGACGCAAGCGGATTCGCTATAGGAGCAATTCTGTCTCAAGAGCCAGTCGGTAAAGACCTCCCGATCGCTTACGCATCCCGAAGTGAAATATTCGACCATAGAAAGGGAGCTTTTAGCCATTGTATGGGCGGTCAAGCACTTTAGACCTTATTTGTACGCGAGAAAGTTCAAACTCCTGACGGATCGCCGCCCGTTAACCTGGCTGTTCTCCATCACAGACCCAGGAAGTCGACTCGCCCGATGGCGCCTGAAATTGGAAGAATATTATTATGAAATTCTGTACAAACCAGGAAAGACCAACAAGAACGCCGACGTACTAGGGTAAAAATAAACCACTTTTAAGAGTATTCAAACTTCCAACCAAGAATTCTTTGCGGTAACGAAGATGATCCCATGGAAGCAGGACCATCTTCGGTGAAAATTGAAGATGAAGAACAAGGAGCGCCAGACAACGACCAAAACGAGGCCGAACGAATCCATGAAGAATTTAAAACTTTCTTGAACCTTTACAAAGCAAAATTCACTAACGGACAACTACTTGACAAAACTAACAAAAACATTATTACCTTCTTTTGGCAAAATAAACTAGAAAACTTTCACGAATTTATAATGGATGACATTTTCGAGGAAAACATAGACTTTGAACCCGACAAAATCAACAAATTCACAAGTAAATCCGTTAAAGACAGGAAGTATTTTATAATCGGCCTTCCTTATGATCCAGAAGCGGTAGCAGAATATCTTTTCTATGTCATTTTTAAAAATCAACATGAATTAGACTTAACACAACATACTATATTGAAAATAATCTCGAACTCCCGATCTTAGAAATTTTCTGTTTCATTTTCTCAGAAAAAGATATTAAACTTAAAGTTTGTCAAAACTTAGTCCAAACACCGACTAATGACCAGATTCCACTAATAATAGAACAGAACCATTGCGGAAAAGCCAATTTACATCGAGGTGTTAATGAAACCCTCATAAGAATCCGACAAAACTTTAACTGGACTGGGATCATAAAAGATGTCGAAATGTATTCGAAACACCGACAAGAAACTACGCCTTGACAATACGTGACAAACTAACAAAGTTTACATAAGCTTATGCTCTTAGTGACAAAACTGCGAAATCAGTGGTAGCAACACTTTTGTTATTTTTCCAACATTACGGCACACCGTTACGTATTCATTGCGATTTAGGAAAGGAATTTGAAAATAACTTAATGAAAGACTTGTGTTCAATGTTCGACATCAAACTTACCTTTTCGAGCGTGAGCCACCCGTAATCTAATGACTCCCTAGAGAGATTCCATGCCACTCTAGCAGAAATAATTTGGGCCCATCTAGTCGAAAACTCGGAAGAACATCCCTTCAACATACTACCGTATGCTATCATCTGCTATAATAATACCAAAAACTAAACACACGCGTTTGCCCCTTATGAACTCCTGTTCGGACATACGGCTTATCGCGTACCAGAAAAACTGTACAACGAGCAAAACCTTCATCACTAAATACGTTAGTGACTGAAACAACTGAATCTCATACTACTACAAAATTGCTAGAGGAAAAACACAAGCACAAAAGGACAAAGCTAAAACCCGATTTGACCAAAACATACCCACCAAACGACCCGAATACAAACCCGGTGACAAAGTATACGTCCGCGAAACACAAATTACTGACAAATTACAAAACAAAATCTTAGAAGTTTACGACAATTCAGCTATGTTAGTTAATTGGAAAACTAGACAAAAAACAAAAGTAAACTTCTACAAGTTAAAACCATACTTTGAAACTTAAACAAAATTTGATCCCAGGCTCCTTTTGGTTGTCGCAACCGCCTGTGCTTAATACTCGGTCCAACCAATCAATAACACCATCGGCATATTTTATCATGAAGAATCTCTTTTACGAATATCCAATGATAAATGGATACTACTTGTATACAAGGACTTAGATCCAATTGAAATCGCTCTGGATAAAAATGATAAAATACTTTCTAATCTGCTCGATACTTTGAGGCAAAACACACCACGCATGGTAGCTTTTAACACAGAAATCAGAACTCATTATACTCTCCTAAATCAAATATCGCGAGACTTTGACTTAAAATATCAAGAAATATTTGCAGGCACAAAAATTAATAGAATTAAAAGAGGATTGTTTAATGGAATTGGTACATTTTGGAAAGCAATCACGGGAAATCTGGACTCATCGGACGGGGACTATTTCAGTGATTGCATTAATAAAATCTCTCATGACGAAATTGAATAAGAAACACTAATGAAAAATCAAATTTCTGTTACGACGTCTGTCATAAAAAACTTCAATACGACCATCCAAAATCTTCAAATGGATGAAGAAACTTTTAACAAAGATATTCAGGAAATAGAAACCGTCCTTTATGATATTTCAGACACAACTTCCTATCTAGACGCTAAAGCAAAAGCCCTAGAAGTTTGTGAATTATTAATGGAAAGTTACCTATTCCTACAGACCAGTGTAAATGATATTTTAAATTCGATTACATTAGCAAGACTCCACATAATTCATACTTCCATAATAACTCCTAAAGATCTTGTGAACTCCTTTCAGGAAATTACACATACATTATCTAAAAGTAACCTTCCATTACAAGCCTCCCTCAGTACTGTTGCCCAGTACTTAGATATTATGGACCTTGAAGCTTACCAAACAGAATCAAAAATAGTTTTCATTTTGAAAATCCCTTTGATAGACACCGAGATTTATACCCTGTATCGTCTTTTTCCGATTCCAATACCTAATGCGAGAACGGGACTTCACCACATTCTCTTAACCTCCTCAAAAATATATAGCTAAAGATGACGACTCACTATTATACATCTCCCTTAAAAACCTTGACTCCTGCAAAAATATTGAACCTTCAACCAAAATTTGTACAAACATGCTACCTTTCTCACTGGATAGCAGCGCCATTTGCGAAGCACGCATTCTTCGCCACTCAGTAGAACTGCCTGAATTCTGCCCATCGTCAATAATCATAGCAGAGGGTTTTAATATCCAGGAAATAGCAACAAACCTCTGGTTAATCTCGACATCAAAATTGGTTCCAGTGACGATCAAATGAGTCAATCAAGACCCAGTGTCTATTATCATAAGAAATAATTCATTATTCAAGTAACAACTGAAGTGCAGCTCTTCTGTCGGAGACATTAGAATTCATTCGAAGTCCATTTTAAGTGACAAAAAGAACATCACCTATAGGAATCAACCAATTGACGTTCCTTATGAGTGTTGTGAAAATGTTGCAAACAAAAAACATTTGCTCGAACTAAAGCCACTGAAGTTAAATAAGCTGGATACAGAGACCTAAACGTCGCCTAGGACAAGCTCAGCCAGTACTCAGACGAACTTGATAAAATGTTAAACCCTTTGTCATGAAACACATTTCTTGGTTTGTTTATGTGACAATTACCATCATCATCATGCTCGTGGCCCTTTATCTTTTCTGTAAATGCAGAAAAAGAAATCCAACCAGACTTAGCATCGAGACTCGGAACTACCCAGGAGACCCTCCGAATCCATCATATCCAGGCTGCAAAAGATTTTCTATGCCGAGAATCTTCCCCCACGCAGACCAACCCTCCAACAAGAAGATGAAGAGGAACATATACAAAGCACCAACTTTTTCAGTAAGGGGAAAGTTGTTATATGAAACTTTAACACAACACTAATATCATATTACAGACCACCCCTGCAGATATCATATTATTCTCCGAAATCCAAATCGTCAGCATTGAAACAAGTATTCTCGGGATAAGACTCCAACAGTTGTTTCACTACTGACAAAGCGTCTGCAGTGATGTTATAAATACAAGACGCTTATAGTTTCAAAGAACAATATTGTATTAACTTTTCTTATATTCAGTTCAAGTAAATTAAATATTTGTAACTTAGGTTTTTCAAAAATAAAGTTTTTTTAAAAAGTTAAAATTTGAGTTAGTGATCTAACAGTAATATCCATAAAATTTAGAGTTGGGCAACAATATATCATGTCCCCTTTTGTAATATTATTTCCATGAACAGCCACACATTTAAACTCATTATTTATTGAAAAATCTGGTCAAACAACGGGTAAATCTACTTTAGCTGGTTCCTTAAGAAATTTTCAAACACAAACACTTCTTGCAGGTGATAGATGGCAAAGGATTTAGTAGAAGACAGATTTGGAAAATATATTTGAAAATCACGCAAATTTTTATAAAAAACTCATTCCTTACCACCGTATAAAACTATAGTTCAAGTAGGATCAGCAACACTGATATTATAAGTTAATAAGGCATTTTTTGGTTGACATTTGATCTTTTTTTCCATTGGTAGGAAATAGCAGACGCTGTATTTAAAGTTGCTAACAAGGTTGTGAAATGAAAAAAATCTGTAAAACGTTGAAAAATGTAAAAAATATCACTTTGACTATTGCATGTAATAGAGGTATAATACCTTTATATGTAAAAGTAATTTCAAACGTTTTCATTCATTAGGTACTTAAGATTTGCCAGCAATTTCAGTTTTCAGGTTTTCTTTAACTGACAAATGAATTGTTTCTCTCTGTACACATTGTCTACATACCATTTCTACAATGCAGGTGTTTTCTTAATTTTGCAAAATATGTATGAAGTATCAATTGTCAAGTTATAATTTGGGAATAGGTTTAATGCAATACAATTATAAATTAATAAATTTAAACTACAAGAAATCCTAGATGTAATATGTACATAAAATGCAAATCACATAATACAGCATATAACGACGAGTAGGAAAATCTTATTGCTACAGAAATCGATTGAGATTGAACTGAATCCAAAAACGAACCTGAGAAGATATCTAAAGTTGCTAAGTTTTAGTGATTTTATGTTATGTAGGTGATTATCAAGTAGTCAAAGATAGTTTTGAAGAAGCCAAGACCAGCATGATGAATAACAAACAAATTAAAGCTATCGTCAGTCCTAATGCATAGTACAGAGCTTTGACAACTTTAATAAACTACATAAACATTGAATAACATTCATACGAGTACAAAGCCGTTTGGTGTATTAACTTCTGAAGATATATTAAAGGAACTCCTTATATTTGCTTGTTATTAATGGATTAGAAGACAATCTCCAATATGACAGCCTCAGGAAAGCAAAGACAGAAGCATTAAAAAATAGCAATAGGATTGCTAAAAAGTTCACTCTTTAACTTAACTAAGAGTTAAAGTTTGTAAATTAGTAAAAGGAGAATCATCTGTTATGCGGCATATTGAAAGCTTTTCTCTTTAGATTGATTGGCACATCTCCCTGAACATATCCGCAACTTACCAAATGAACCCCATCCTAGTGCCGTTCTTCCAGACAATATTGTTGTTTGGTTATCTCTACTAATTGTTATTTCATATGTCATGAATATTTAACCCTTCACCGAATATCGCTTGTGCTATATTATAATCTTTTCTAAAGTCAGCTTATTCGATAGAATGCTATATTAATTATGCAATTTATAAAAACTTAAAAAATGTTTTACACAGTAGAGATGTAAACTTAGCCGTCTATAGTTTTCAAGGTTTGTTGAAATATAATAGTATCATATAAGAATTATTCCAGTTCATATATATTTAATAAAATTCCCCCTGGTCCATTCATGATAAAGCATTTTATCTGTAAACTGGAATAAATAATTCTTATGTGATATTGAGTCCCTATACCGTCATTTGCTTGTGCTGTACCGTTCTTCATCTGTCAGAGTGCACACCATAGCTCTTCAGTCATATCTTCTATATTACTTTTTTTTACTTAATTGAAAATTCCCTTTGTTGTTTAAATTTTGTGTCATATAGAGAGAGAAGTATAAAAATTTTGTTCAGTATCTTAAAATCTCCTCCTTTTCTCTAATCTCTACATCTTGTTCCCTTGTTAACTAGCTATCTACTTCAACTAGCGGTTGTTTAATTGATCATATTTTCATCTTTTTTGGTTTCCTCGTCATTTGTTTAAATTCCTTTCTTTGTCTTTACCTTTTTATTTTTACTATGTTGATTCAGTGTTTCTGTGTTCTTAGACTTTTTTATTTAAGTTCTTTAAGTTTGTATTTTATCGTTCATTCTTTCTACGTCATTTGAATTTCATTGAGTTCAGTTGTTTGTTAAGCTCTTGTCCCTATTCCAATGGATCTTGATTCAGTCTCTTTGTTATTTGTTTTCTCTTTTCCTTTTGGAATCTATTGAAAATGTTGCTCTTGTATGGTTATGATCACTATTTACATTAAATCAATTTAAGAATTATATTGTCCTATTTGTTTTTCACTGATATAATCTATCTCATTTTCTGCCTTTAGATTTGATTTGATCCTTGCCTAAAGTAGTTCAAACAGTACAGAGGGTGCTCAGCAAACTTCCTATTTCATTTCTTTCTTCGTCATAGTTTCTTTTTGAATTTAAATCTTCCATAAGTAGGGTGTATATACTGTTGTCTTGGTATAAGTTGGCTGATATTTCGTCATAAATGGTTTTTATTTTTCCATTAATATGGGTCGATTTTACTATAAGCCTGTTATTTGGTGTCAGCTCAATAATTAATTTGTCTTAGAAACTACAGTGACGTTTCGATGAGATCTCACTCATCTTATTCGGAATACGAGGGCTGCCTTTTACATTTCGGGTTGGACAACCCTAGTGTTGTAATTTGACAACTGACAGCTCTATCGTAAAGTTTGACATTTTTGAGGTTATACGTACTCAGAACGTTTTGACATACGAGCGCCATGTGTTCTTTACAGTAACTTAAAGGATTCATCTCGGCCAAAAAATGGAATTAAATCGTGAACATTTTCGTTTTATTTTTTACAACTTTCGACGTGGATTAAGTCAGCAAGAGTGCATGGATGAACTTAATTTAATTTTTGGCGATGAAACTCCATCAAGGATCACTGTTTATTGATGGTATGGTGAATTCAATCGAGGTCGTAGTTCACTCCAAGACGAATTTCGTGAAGGTCGTCCAAAAACAGTTGTTGTTCCGGAAAACATTGATGCTGTGCGCGAACTGATATTGCAAGATCGTCATGTGACCTATCGTGAGATTGAGTTAACCTTACACATTAGTGGGACCAGCATATATTCAATATTGCATAAACATTTGAATGTCAAAAAATTTGTACGCGTTGGTTCCCACACAATTTGTCAATCGTTCAAAAAAGGCTCGTGTCGATTGGTCGAAAGAAAAGCTCAAAAAATACGATCGCGGTGCTTTAAAACACGTTTATGACATAATGACAGGTGATGAATCGTGGATTTACGCGTATGAGCCCGAAAGTAAACAGCAGTCGACTGTATGGGTGTTTTAAGATGAGCCGAATCCAACAAAAGTTGTCGCGCACGAAGCACTTCCAAGCAAATGATCGCCTGTTTTTTCGGAAAAACTGGACATGTCGCAACCGTACCACTAGAACAACGCAGAACAGTCAATTCTGAGTGGTACACAACCATTTGTTTGCCAGTTGTCTTCCAAGAAATGAGGAAAACCAACCGCCGAAGACGGATCACTCTTCACCACGACAATGCGAGCTCTCTCACACATCGGCTCAAACAACTGCATTTTTGACCACTTAAAACATCGATTTGATGATTCATCCGCCATATAGTCCTGACTTGTCACCAAATGACTTCTTTTTATTCCCGTACGTAAAAAACAAACTGAAAGGTCAACGTTTTTCGACACCTGAAGAAGCGGTTGCTGCGTTCAGAATGCATGTTTTGGAGATACCTCAATCAGAGTGGAAAAAGTGCTTCGACAATTGGTTCAAACACATGCAAAAGTGTATAGATCTTCATGGGGAATATTTTGAAAAACAATAAAATATTTTGAAAAACAATAAAGCGATTTTCGATTTTTGTTCTCTAATCCCGAAATATATAAGGCAGCCCTCGTAATCGATGTTATTACCCACTAAGCTTATTGAGTGATGCCATTTTTGAGCAGGCGAATTTTATGTCTGTTGAGATTATCAGGGAGTGCAAGTAAAAGTGACAGAAGCCAGGGTAGTACAGTGTTTACATCCTATGGTTGCCTACTTCCATGCCCAATTCCCTGTTCACTTCGGCATAATGTAAACGAGCCATATATTTTTTAAACATATTTTTGGCCACCTAAATCAACGAGTACCAAGCTCATTGTGTTTGTATACCTGTAAAATATCGATTTACATGAAAATATTTAAATTTTGCGAAGACCGTGTTTTTGGTGTCACTTACTTCCGGCCTAATAGAAAATTCACAAACATGTCAAGCTCTAAACTATTATTCTGTACGATTATACATAGGGTGTTTAGTATAACAAACAAAACGATAAAGGAAAGTTATAAAAGCAATACTTATAATTAATTTAATATAATAATTTGTACAGAATGAGCACCTTTTATTGTATACATTTTTTACTTTGTGAGTAGATACCTAGCAACCGCGAATGTATTGTATAGTGTTATGTTTTGTCAATTGTTTTCAACTTTTTAGTTTTACTTGGAAGTCGCTTAATGTTTAAAAACATTATATTTTATATCTTTTTGAACTTATACAGAGACTGTCTTCACTTAACAAAGTTCTTAGGTGTACGGTACCGTAGTGTAAGGCCAATATTGTATTTCTCGGTCACTACCGTGGTAAGGAAATCCGAATTTTCATGGGGATATAGGAAGTGATATCTGGTTGTGAAAAAGATTTAGGTTAGGGAACGGACTCTTTGCAGGTGTAGCGGGAAATACAATATAAATATAAACAAGTTATTAGTTTCAAACTGTATTGTCTATATTCATTTCTTAAAATTAACAAGTGAATTTGTTCAAAAATTCAATTTTCATATTAAACGGTTATATGTAATTATATTGTATCAAAACCTGTTGGTTATATTTTACTTAAAAATTTAATCATTTCTCCTGTGGAACATACGTCCCAGCATAATAGCTCCTGCAACAACTCCAGTTATTGCAATAGCTCCAATTCCAATGGCTAATGCGTTCTCGTTAGAATTGACGAAAAGGCCAGAGTTGTTTCGATAGATTTCTGATTCATTATACAAAGTACTATATGAAAGATTTGTGTCGCTTTCATCATCACTAGAGTCCATTACAAAACGTTCTGGGTTATTTTCTAATATTGCTCTCTGTTCAGATGAAGTTACTGAAAAAGTTACAGTTTGTTAATTGAATGAATGATCTAATTACACTATAAGTCATGTATCTACCTCCAAGAATCTACTCACTACTACTATACTAAGTATGGATTACTGTTAAAATTGGTAACAAACAGATGAGAGTTGGTAGAATCGGACCCCACTCGTTCATTTCCGTCTTGCATACTATGCTTAGACTCAAATAAACAATTTTTCAAATAAGCGGCTTACTTGTCAATGATCAAAACTTCGCTGTTATTCACTTATCTGTTAACAGATTTGGCGTTAGGTTGTATTTTTATTATTGTGACAGTTCGAATATTCTTAGTGCTATACTTAAAATTGTACTGTGCCGATTGTGATTAAGATAAACAGTTAACTTAATACCAATCTGGGGGATCGTTCATTGGTCAGTGTAAAATTTAAAGCAACAAACAATTAATTGTATTAGGAAATTTGGCAGTCTGCTTATTTTTCATATCCTAGTTTTATGTTCAAATTTAGTTTTTAATTCGGACAACTGCCATGAAATTGTTTGCTATCTAGAAAATTATTTAGTGCCGTTATTGTTGCAGATATATGATGATAAAAGACATTATTAAGGAAATGGATTGAAATAAGAATTTTACTTAAGGCCACATTGCTGCGCTTGCCAACGGAAAAATATGGATAGCCTGAAAATGCAGTTACTACGAAACCAGGAAGGCTTAGGTCATGGGACCTTCATTTTTTGGTTTAACTATGGTATTCCGCATTCTTTTGGCAAATATCACATAAGAGGCAAAGCGTGATTAGAACTATTTATGAAAAGAAATTAAAATTTAATAACAACTTCATGAGTGCTGGAGCCGGTTTCAAGAAAGTCACAAGTTACATATTTACAATTTCACCTAGGCAGAGACTTGTAAATACAGTGTACAAGTATTTCACAAACACTTGTAACAAATATTGTTACAAGTGTCAACAGAAAAGTTACAGATAGATGCTGACATTGGTAAATGAAATTTAAATATTTTTATTCTGTTTCAACAATTAGGTACCAGTTTTAAACTATTGAGGATAAGTGTTTTGCATAATTGTTAACATGTCGTTAAAGAGAAAAAAATACGTTATTGAAATACAAATTTAGGATATTGCAATATAGTACGTGGGTTCAATTTAAAATTATAAAACTAATATTCACTTTCACTTTTCCAGAACTTTTATTTACATCAAATTTAAACAGAACAGCTGATGCACAATAACATTAGCATATACGCTAGTCGTCGCGGTATAATTAACTTGCGATCGTGGCTGCTTCCTTTTTTGTTTTTCTCGTTTCCCTGATCACCAACATCGTGCCCTGGTCTGAATGTAGTTCCATCGGGACGCCAAACCTGCTAAATAGTTGTTCTACTAGTACCGTCGTTACCGTGGTTGCCTCTTGGTTGGGTATCGCATATGCCTCAGACCATTTGCTGAAGTAATCCATTGTGACCAGAATGTATTTGTTCCCCCTCTCAGACTCGGGAAACGGACCGACGACATCGATGGCAATTCTCTCAAATGGGACGCCACAATTGTACTACTGCATTCTGCCCTTGGTCCATTTGCGGCACCAAGCTCTGAAGTCTTCGAAGTATTTCACCCAGTAGTACCGCTGGCGAACTTTGTCTAGGGTTTTATTCATGCCAAGGTGGCCCCGGTAAATCCATCATGTACTTCGATCAGGATGGCTGGTACCTTTTTTTCGGAACTACCAGTTGGGACTTGGACGCTTGAGCATTCCATTGTCTACTCTTAGAGAGTCCCACTGAGTCTATAACGATTTCAGCATGCCTGAGTATCTAGCTACCTCGTCCCATCGTGGCCTGGGTGCCCCTCTCGTTTTGAGTGACAAGATTGGTTCGATGTTTGGATCAGCCATTTGGTCCTGGATGCACTGTTCCGTTGTCCAGTCTTCATTGGCCTGCACTCGGATCTGCCTGATAGAGATACCATCTCGCTGTTCCGTCTTCAGACAATGTCCGCATTCTGCTCTACAGGGTCTTCTGGATAAGGCATCGGCATTATTGTGCAAACGGCCGGCACGGTGTTCCACCTCGAAATCGTATTGCTGTAATTTCTCCATCCACCTGGCCAATTGTCCTTCCGGTGTCTTCATGTCCAGCAGCCATTTGAGTGCGGCATGATCTGTTCGGATTAAGAAATGACGACCATAGAGGTATTTGTGGAAATGGTCTACAGCCCTTATTATTGTAAAAAGTTCTTTTCTGGTGACGCAATAATTTCTTTCCGGTTTCGAGAATGCACGGCTGTAGTACTCGATCACCCTCTCTTTACCATCTTGCATCTGGGATAGGACGGCCCCCAAACCTGTTTTGCTGGCGTCGGTGTCTAAAATGAACTTGCCGGACTGTGTAGGAAAGGCTAGAATTGTACTGGAACATAGTGTTGCCTTCAGTCGTCTGAATGATGTTTCGCAATCCTGATTCCAACGGAAGGTCTCTTTCTCAGTGGTCTGCCGATGTAGAGGCCCGGCAATGGTGGCAAATCCATAAACTTCGCAGTTTATGCTTGCCTCTCGGGACTGGCCAATCACGGATCGCTTCTATCTTGTCCTCGTTGGTGCGGATTCCTGACTCGGAAACGACGTGGCCCAAAAACTCTACTTCTTTTTGGAACAAGGAACACTTCTTCGGGTTGAGTCTCAGGTTGGCGTTATTAATTCTGGAGAATACTTCGCCCAGGTTCTTTAGATGGTCGTCGAATGTCTGATCCATGACTAGAATGTCGTCGAGGTATACTAAGCACGTCCTCCATGTTAACTCGCTCAGTACATACTCCTCTCAAATGTAACGGGTGCATTACATAACCCAACGGGCACGACCGTGAACTGAAACAGTCCTTTACTGGTGGAGGACGCTGTCTTCTCTCTGTCGTTTGTGTGTAGACCAACCTGCCAATATCCACTTTTTAGGTCTAGTGTGGAGAACCAACGGGTGCCTGGTAGTGTGGTCAAAGTGTCATCGATTCGGGGTAGTGGATAGCTGTCTTTCTTCGTGGCATCATTCAGCTTTCTGTAATCCACGCAAAATCGGGTGGTTCAATCCTTCTTTTTAACTAGCACGACGGGAGCAGACTATGAGCTGATGGATGGCTCAATGACTCCATTTTGTAACATGGAATCGATGTTTTCCTCGACTGCCTGTTGTTGCCCGAATGGTAGTCGTCTAGGTGGTATTCTGATGGGTTGAGCCTTTCCGGTATCTATTCGATGCTGGATGATGTTGGTGCGACCGGTGGTTCCATCTTGACTGTTAAAATTTGCCAGTGGTTTGTGATAAATTGCTTGGCTTTCTTCTGGTTCTCTGGCGTCAGGTGTGTCAAATGGTCAGCAAACTGTTGTAGGAACTCTTTACTGGGCCCTGTCTCCTTCACCGATGTCTAGTACTCTTCTTCGCAATTGATGATGGTCTCTACTGGCTCGAAAAAAGCTATCTCTTGACCATTGGCAATTCTGATGTCGTTGTTGAACAAATTCAGGACTCTGATTGGTATATCTCGTCCGGTTTTAACTATAGCCCGTCCAACTAAGTAGTCATGAGCTGAGTGTACGGGCTTCACCATTCTAACGCAGCTCCCAAGATTGCTGTCTAGCTGCCCATGAATAATCTGTTCCGTTCGACTGGGAATTCTAGCTGAAGACTTTGCCACAATTTTTATGGAGGTGATTGAACTGTTGAGTGGCCGTGTCAATACAAATTCCTCATTTAGGAACCGAAGAACATCATATCTCGGGTAGAACATAAATCCATTCTGGCTAATTAGATCCATTCCCAGTATAAAATCGTCCTCAATATTCGCTATCAGGACCCTATGCTGGATCATGTTGTCCCCTATCTGTAGCACGACATCTGCCTCACTCTGTATTGATATGGACTCGCCGGTGACTGTTCTGAGCTGGATGTTATTGGTAACTGGCCGAATTTCTGATGTTCTCAAGACTTGGTAATGGACACAGCGGCGCCGGTGTCGATGGTGATGGTAACTGCTCGCCCATTGATGGTGCCTCTGATGACCAGGCTGCTGCTATCTCTGCAAAATCCCCGGATGGATAACGTTTTGGGGGCTGGTGGAGGGTCAGTCAGCATTCTCCCCCTTATGCTGACTGGCTTACGGTCCCTGGACATGTGGCTGTTCTGTTGGTTAGGTAGCCTCACTCGACAATCACGTTGAAAGTGCCCTGTCCGTCCACAGCGGTAACATGCCCTTCTGGTGCCAGTTCTTTGTGACCGTTCTAATATTTTGTTCAGACCAGCCAGCAGCGCTTGAAATGGTGACTCTGACTCTTCCTGGTTGAAGGAAACTGCTCGGAACCTCGTCTTGGCATGACGGCCTCTACTTCCAAAGCCCTAAGTAGAGCTTCATTACTCTTCTTGACGCCACTTAGTCTTAAATTTCTTTGTACTTTCACATCTCTGATGCCGTTTATGAAACTCTGTGTGGCCAACTGGTCTTTCGTTTCCTCGGGCAGGTTTGGGTAGGACAAGTGTACAAACCGTCTAATCTCTGCTTCGAATTCTTGGAGGCTTTCACCGGATTTTTGCGTTTTTCCATTCAGTTGGACTTGGTATACCTGACTCAAGGATTGATTGTCGTATCGCTTATCCAGGATGGCGATGGTCTTGTCGAAATTGCATTGCTCCTCGACTGGAATGCTTTGGAGGAGTTCTAGGGCCGGACCTCTTAACGAAATTACCAATGAAGTAGATTTTTCTTGATTATCGCAATTCTCTAGTATAGTCCAGTGTCAATTTTACTAACCTTTGTTGAATTTCTTCTTGATTTTGTTTTTCCTTCTTGTCACGTTTTTCTAGAATCTGGGCTATTTTTTCGTCTAGTCCCTCTGAAACCTGCTTAACTATTTTTTTGGTAGTTTCTTCCACTTTTTCTATGCTACGGGTTTCCATAAATCAATTTACGATTTTAACTGCACTTAATCCCACTTCTGACACCAAATTGCAATATAGTCCGTGGGTTCAATTTAAAATTGTAAAACTAATATTCACTTTCACTTTTCTAGAACTTATATTTACATCAAATTTAAACAGAACAGCTGATTCACAATAACATTACCATATACGCTAGTCGTCGCGGTATAATTAACTTGCGATCGTGACTGCTTCCTTTTAAAGCCAGCATCGAAAATTCTCGTAAAATCAGTCATCACTCCTACAGCTGCCGAGTCATTTTGAGAACCCTTTTTTATTTCAAAGCGATCGCTGTCGTACTGAAATGAAACAGGGTCGGCTATGCTAAATTTCGTAACAATATTCTACTTGGGGCTTTTTCAAATATACTTACCAAGGAAGATAAAACTTGAATGTTGAAAACCGTCAATGAAAAAAGTTTGGCTTTAGGTCTTGTGCCTGTCAATGAGGATTATTTATGTATGAGAGACACCCACTGGCAAGACTTGAAGAAATACACCGTGGTAGGTATAGTAGATTAAATTACAATACACGTTGATGTGGTATTATTTGGTAATTTTACCAGTAATTATTAGTAAATATTACAAACTAATTTTGTTTAACAGAAAAAAAGACAAATCGAAGCAAACTGGTTGTCGAGGGGGTACAGATAGTAAGTTAACGGAAATAATTTTGGACAATATTGGGCTTCAGATAACTGCAACATGAAATATAGTATAAGTTCAACCTTTCTCTGTATCAATTGATAAGGGCAAATTCAAACTTGTGCCACAAAAGCTTTTCAAAAGTCCAATACACAACGTTCATCAGCAAATGCTGTCACTGACATGAGTACAAAATAGCTTAAACTTTTGCTGAAGACTATGGAAAAGAAATAATATTTGAAAAATTTGAGAAAAAAAAATGGAAAATTGCCGCCATTTAAATGTATATCCCGTATTCAAGTGGATATAATCACGTTGGGAACAAGCACAAATGAAATGGAAACTGCCACAAATATTAATGAACAATAATGTGCGTTTGTTATTGTTAACTCTGTTCATAATTGTTTCTGTACTATAAAATAAATTACCAAGTTGTGAAATATATTTACCAACAAAAATGAACTACCACAACATTTAAACATATCTAATATATGCATATATGCGTTACAATATTATAACACCAAGTACTGGACTTTGTACCACACTCGCTGCAACTTTATCAGTTCTTGCAAAGTTGCACAGAGCAAAACAACACTTGATAATGGGCCATCCATATTTAAACCAGTCGAAGGAATCAGCCATTCTCTTAATGGATAGCCAGAGTCAGCAAGTATCACCCCAGGAATTGGTCTACATCCACCTTCAAGACGACAATGTGATGCAATGTTTCTGTACACTTGGGCATCAAGTAGGCTTCCTGGCCAACCTGCACTGAAATAATAAGCTCTGCTGTCAGGCCCACAAACCGTCAGAACATTTATGGATCTACATACTGTTGTTCATTCTGAGTAGATGAATCTGTTTTTATATGTGATCTGTCTACATATCCAATGGTCAAATTGTGATGGGAAAACCCTACTATGACATCGTTAATGTTACGTGACATTTGTTTTTGAAAGTCCATACATATTTCCAACACCATGATAGTGACTACCATTTTCTAACAAGTGCAAAGCAGCATATAGTCTTTCGTGCTGTGACCAATTTCTTATAGTTGCCCGTCTAAGTCTGTGTCCAGTCTCCGATGTCCCCGAAATGCGAAATCTGAATCCATTTTAATTGATGACATACGACATCGTTCATACAACTCATACGTGCTAATAAAGTAAACACTTGTTCTCACAGCTGATTCTGCTTTTTCCGGATTTGGACCGCGTCATTTTTCGAATTAATTTATTTATATACCTAAACCGGGATATAAACAAAGTTTTCCGACGTTTCGCCCGCACTTATAAGGGGCTTTTTCAAGGCTGAGAGAAAAAACAAAACAAATGTTACGTACCTTGCGACGACTCCATTCAGTTCATCTTGTTCTCACGAACACACTTCAAAAATTCACTTTTTATTCAACTTGTCACAATGATGCACAAATTCTAAATGAGTAATAGATACCCTTCTTTTACCTGAAAATTTCGGGGGCCAATTTTTATTTCTTCGTATCTATCAGACCATTTTTATGAATGGTGTTTTAAGGAATAATTTTCATTGTAAGCTTTTTAAATGTATTCATTACTTAAAGTTTTACAGCTCTGTGAAACGAATACTATTCTTCAGTATTCATACCTGTACATTGATATTAATGATTTGCCATAATTTTTAATCATCTTTTCATTTTTTTATGATACTCTTTTTAATTATTGATCATGTAATATTGTTATTAAATAATTATTGATTTGACACTCTATAAGAAAACTTTGGAATTATTGATTTTTAAAATAACGGAGAATACTGTTGTCCTTGGACTTTATCTTTCAGTTGTGATTATTCTGTGGTTGTGCTACATATTACGTGCCGATGTATTTTATTGTGTTTATAATTGTCTAAGACGTATTTAATTGTGAAAACTATTTTGAATGTTTTTGGACACGATGTTAAGTTAATTGAACACAGCTTTGAGGTCCGGGAAAACTATTCAGAATTTTTACGAACTGTTTCGGAAGTCATTCCGGATAATTTGCTGTTTTCCATACTTTTTCAGGATGTGACACAACTTCAGTTGTTTACAATATGGGTGAAATTAAATTTCTGAAAACCCTGGAGAAGCATCCAGTGTTACTAAGTGGAACGGCGTTGTTCCTCAACAAGACAGTTGAACGTGCTTTGCTCACTGTCACTGGTGAACGTTTTTTTATCTCTTTATATGGTGGTAATAAAGATGATAATTCTCTTGACAGCCTAAGATATAAATAATTCGCCAAGTCAGTGACAAAGAGTACATTTAATTTATCTTCACTTCCTCCAACACCTCTTGCACTTCCGGGTCTATCAACAGGTCCAGTCGTGGCTGATCCTGAAGACTGGAACTGGAAAAAATGTGGAAAAATATTGATGCCAGTGCAGAGCTCAAAACCTCCAGCACATCCTGAGCTTTTAAAATATTTTTTTTGCAGATGCAAAGGAAACTGTGGAGCGATGTGTGAATGTCGAAAAACAAGCCTGTAATGTTCTGCAGTGTGTCTCCATTGTTTTGGGGAGACTTGCAGCAACTTAATGGAAATGAATTGAAGAAAATGATTTTGAAGATGAACGGCCGACAATTAATATAGTCGCACCTCCAGCCTCTACCTCGTAAGTGGTGTGGAAATGAGTTAATTATTAATTAATAACAATATCGCATTATCAATAATTAATAAGACTATCATAAACAAAATGATTAAAAATTATGACAAATCACTAATATTAATGTGTAGTTATGAATACTGAAGAATAGTATTCGCTTCGCAGCGCTGTAAAAACTAATGAATTTACTTATAGTATGTAATGAAAATTATTCCTTAAACACCATCTATAAAAATTGTCTGATATCATTTTTTTTTTTGTAAAATTATTAGAAAAAAAGTTGTATCGACAAATAGATTTTTTTTCAAATATTCATTGATTCTCGCTTAAAACTTGTTTATTTAGGGTTCTATGACTAAAAGTTACTTGACAAATGATGTAGATAATTTTATTTGCAACAAAAAATGTTAATTTTTTTTTTGTGAGACCTACACTTTGTCAGATAAATTATAAAAATCATTTGGACCCCTTTTTCCAAGATGACGGCCGTCGGACAAGGGTTGCAACCCCACAATTTTGGATTTAAGTTTACACTATCCCCCCCCCCCTTCATATATAAAAAAACAAATGAAACATTTCGATGGACTAAATTGGACTTTTTAATATTGAAAAAGTGGCATTTACTGATTATTACTAGTCTATTGAATTTTGTTAGACACCTGCAATTTTATATTCTCACAAGTTAGTAACAATTAACTGGTGAATATGTAACTTGTGACTTTTGTAAAAGAGGCCCCTGTACTAACTATGTTCCATCAATGGTGATATTTCCACGGAACTACAGGGACTCCCAGTTTCTTAAAGGAGCTCCACTAGGTACAGCGTTTCAGGTATTTCGACTATTTTTTGGTTTTAACTAAACCAACTGCTGGGCTTCCAGTCCTAGTAATCGATGGATTTTCAAGTAATACTAGATATTATTATTGACAAAGCTAGACAGATCCACGATAAGTCTATTTTGTCGCCTATAAGTCGCCTATAAAGACAATGATTAGTAATGAACCAACGCCTTTGACGTATTGAAGCTATTCATACGTCAGCCGTCTGACACAATGTGACAACAATACCAATGAGGTCAAAACCTGTTGTCCTCAATATTACGCCTTTGAACAGGAGCCTACTTCATCGCATTCCATTGACGGCTCCAGAGAGGGGGCACTAGAGGCACGAGACCATCATTATATACATGATGCATTTTTCTAATGCCCTCTTCCGAAAATTTTGGAGCCGCCCCGTCGCTGTCTCCTACAAATTCCTGCATAATGTCGTAAAGGCTGTAGATCAGCTGTCATCACATTCTCAACTTATAAAGCAGATTTGACGAGTTACTGGCTAAAAGGGTTCGAGTAGAAAAGGACAAAACAGGATAAACTGAAGAAAGCAAAGAACAAGGCGACATAAAGTATAAAAAAGACAGAAAACAAAGAAAAAGTATAGAAAGCAAAAAATATTTAAACGTTGTTTAGGGGAATATAAAGTTTCAAATTTTGGTTAAAAAAGAAATAGTGGATAAATTCATTTTAAAATTATATCCAAAAAAATATTATTTTATAAGCAAGTTATTTGATTAAGGTGCTCTGTTTCTTTTAATGATAGTTGTCGGTCAATTGGAAGGGGGTGTCACGTGACGAGGGGGTTGTGTGGTGATTGGTTGAGTGTTGGTGGGTGTGTCTGATTTGTTTCAATCTGGCTATTACGGAGCTCCATGCTGTAAGAAGGCGGTTGCTATCATGGCGTCGGTTTAGACAGAGTACCTAAGTAGGTGTGAAGTTGTTTATAGCTTTGGATACATTGTGTTTTCTGACTTACTCTATTAAAAATAGTTGATATTCCGTATAACCCACAGAAATTACTTTATTTGAAGCTAATGGTTGTAAGAATTTGCTCGATTTATTGTCAAAAGCATTAACCCTGAGGCTCTCGGAGGGGACGATCGACTTCATACCCTCCCTCTGGATTCGCTTCTGTTGGCCATACACGAATTAGCTTGGATCCATGTGTTGGGAACCAGTGATCGAATGAAGATACGTTATGATCTCAAGGTAAAATCAGTCGGGTTATAAGAGAGTGATAAGATCTGGCTATACAACCCTCAGATGAGTAAGGGCAAGTCTCCAAAGCTCCCACCTGCTTGGGATGGACCATATAAAGGATTTAAAAGGATCAACGACGTGGTCTATCGCATTTGCCGGAATCTGAGAGACAAGATGACGGTGGTCAATTTGGATCTGACTGACTCTCTAGTGTGTAGAAGACGATTCTGATTCGGACGATCAGAATTAAAGGCAGAGCAGTTTTAGAACGTTCAATTTGGCATTACTAATTGAAGAAGTCTCTCGAAATTAATCACCGTAATAAAAACCAAACAAATAAACCTTTAGCAAAAAACGTATTTTTAGTCTTTGCGATTGCCGATACAAAAAAGCAGACTGAAAGTTTTAGTGTTAACGGGATTCCTCGAGAACGATTGAAATGGATTATAAATGCCGCGGTACACCAACAGCAGGTAGTAGTGGATCAGATGATGTGTGAATTTTTGGTGTGGAAATAGGGAAGATTAGTATCCGTGTAAAAATTGTTTTTGTATTTTATATACTTACATAAATATTGTATAATTACTTTTGGATTATCCAAATTTTTTTCTATATCCTTGATTATATTAAAGAGATTATTACTCCAGTTTTCTGTAGTGCTTTCTTTAAAATTGCTAAGTAGGTTGAAATCGGGATTCCAATAATAGGGAATATTATGCTCTTTTAGGCGCTCACTGTATTTGTACAGTAACTAAAAACAGGAACATTTGCTATGCATATAGAAATTCTAATTAGATCAAATACTCACTTTGATGAATACATAACTCAAGGATTGTTCCCAAAAGTCATCAGGCAAGGTATCAACTTCTAGCATTACAATTGTTTTCAAAATGTAGCTGGATATTGAGTTGTGTTCTTGAGTGTCTCTCAATTTCTGTAAAAAAATAAAAAATAAGATCAACACTGCGCTATCTGATATATATATATATATATATATATATATATATATATATATATATATATATATATAAATGAAAAGTTACCTTCAACAATCTGAGTGCTGGTTTCAACCTCTGCTTATTGTTTATTAATATCCTTTCTTGTTCCTGAAAGGACGGGCGCCAATAGCGAGCATTTTCAATTGGATATTTCGGAACAATACAAAACTCGTGCTGAAAATACCCATGATAAATTTTGTCAAAGATAAAATTAACATTTAGGATAAACTTTATGAAAAATAAGGTGAATTACCTTCACTGTACTTCTATATCCCGGGGGCCAAAATTCGTCTTCTAAAACAAAACAGGGTACCAAGTCAACATGTATTTTTATATTTGTGGTCTGGTTGTCCATTTTCAAAGTGAAAGCAGGAGAGCCAGGTGTGATACATATTTTAATCTAAGATAAAGTTGTAATTATTAATTAACTTACTAACTGTGCCTGGAGACTAGTCTAGGTTGTAAGTAAGTCTCAGGACATAGATTGATTAACGGATGAAAGCAATTTTTAGTGGTTTGCATGTGCCATTATGTATTGTTAAAAATAAAAAAGTGTGCGTTTATTAATGGCAGGGTGCCAAAGTTGGCAAAAACATGTTTTTTTCTTTTTCTAAGTTAAGATATAATTAAAAAACTATATAATAAAATACTTCTTCGAAGTTATTAGCATGATACAAAATTTGAAACGCGGGAAAATCCATTTGCTTTTTTTGTTTTTGCAAAACTCAGAAAAATGTCCAATAATCGCTTAATTATGCAATAAAAATAACTTTCAAAAATAACTTTTTATTAATATTATAGATTTAAATTGATACTTTTTTAACTCCAAATCGAATGATCTTTTATCGGTTTGGATTAGTTCATATGTTCCTGAGATATTGTATTTTTTTTGTTAAAACATTTTGATTCCTGTAACTGTTTTGTTTATACAGGGTGTAAACAGTTTGAGTGCATATATTTTAGGTGCAGATAGTACACACCAAATAAAACAAAAAACTCTTATAACGCTATGGTCTATAGGCCTTAATAAGCAAGAAAATTCGAAATACATGTTAAGTAAATTATTTTCAATGTGGCAACGTCGCGCTAAAAATTCACTTGTAACGTGAATAATAAAGGAATGATTCACACAAAAAAAATTAACACCTGTTATTTTTTTGTATTAAATAATTACATTTCTTATATGTAGTTCTTTTATGTGTTAAATTATTCGAAAAATAATTGTTACTCATAAAATTAATATTACTTATATTAGACAAATAAATACCCATGTACTTACAGGCTGTCATTATGATAGAGCTCTGGAGAACAAAGGATTCTTTATAGTAAATATTCAAAATTCAACATTGTTGCTATTACAAGTGTTTTCCCCTCAAATTAATAGCATGGCAGGGCTTTACCTAATTGTATAATTGCCACTATTTGTCACAAACTAATACACTCGAACTCACAATTGACAACAGATATTATTTATTTCTCAAATTTATTTTTTAAAACGAAAATCAATTCACGAACGCTACGTAGAATGTCACGTAAATATCACTTTCACTTTCTGACAAGAACCGGTACAGCAAAAAAGCATTCGTGGCAGTGGTCAGCTGTAGTACTGAATAAGGCATATTATATGCTATGTTGCCACATCTGTTCGGAGAAACAGAATATTTAGAGTTTAAATATTAATTTTCTTTGTTAATACAGTTATTGAAGGTGTATAAGCTATTGAGTATTTACATATTTAGCTTTACAAGCATGTTGAAGCCGGAAATAGTGAATTATTCACTGTGATAAAGGCTATATAACTGTTATAAAGCTTTTTGATTTGTTTTGACCTGAAGTATTGATCCTCAAAATCTTTGCACTCAAACCGTTTACACCCTGTATATCAATTTCTATAGGCGCTCATATTACTTCAGAATTATATTTTTACTACTTTAGTGAGCCCCATTAAAAATGATGTTTTCTTCTTTATTAATTATCATAAAACAGGCAATTCTTTTAATTGAAATTAAAAAAAAATATTTTACCTATTTGGATTGTAAGGTTACTCCATTTTAGCTAACACTGAAAGAGATAATGACATTCTAGAAGTTTAAAATGAGTTTGTTCTTCTATCAAATATTTATTGTTAACTGTAATTTTTGAGTCAATGTTTAATGATTATTAACATAATACTCTGTACTCTTATTTATGTATTTGATACATCTCGGTAAATTTGTAGACGCGAGACTTACCAAAGGATGGTCGGCAGAGGAGAAGGCAATAGCATTAACCCTACGCTACGGACATTTTGCAAACATTAAATCCCTCGGAGCAGGAAGACTACGAACAACTGGTTAAACATTTAGAACTGAGGTATGATCAGACCCATTTGGAGAACGTTTACCACTTCCAACTGAAAAATCGCCACCACAAATTTAATGAATCCCTACAAGAGGTTGAAGCTGATATCACTTGTATCACATCAGAAATGTGATACAAAGGTTAGCAGCACAAGAGTTTTTGGATGGACTACGAGACCACGAAGCTAGACAAGCATCGACACCTACTCAATTAGTGGACGCACTGGCTCGAGCTCGGAAGGCTGCGAAAAATACCTATAGATGTGAGAGGAGTCCGAATCATTGAGGGAGAACCAGAAGATGGCAGAAATGATAAATGAAGATAGTAGAGGAAGTCCTTACTGAAAAAAAGATAGCGTAGATGGCGGAAGTGTGGTAAGGTAGGACATACAAGGAGTCGCTACAAGGGTGGCAACGGAGTACTAACTTCATTGTCGGATGTCGATGCCTTATCGAGGATACTATGCCCTGGTGATTGCAAGAACTGATTGAAGAAAAAGGGACTGTTCTCTGTAGAACTACCGCCGTCGATGACCATTGGCAAACTGAGGATTAGATCCAGAGTTAAAGGAGGTTATTAGGTGGAAGGGAGACCGCAAATTTTCTGGTAAATAAATTATCGCGTACCAAGCTCATTATATTCCTATTGTTAACTATCGATTTTTATAAAACTTTTCCAATTCTGCGCTGACGGTACTTTTGATGTCACCGGCTTCTCGCCTATGTATTATGCCCACCCGTCCTGTTTCATCGCCGGCTTCGCACTTTGGGCCAGAATTTTGTAAAACATTGAAAAATGTCAAAACCAAAAAATATATTAAATTTTAACCTGTAATAATTTTAAAAATAAGTTAAATTCACTTGTAGACAACCTAAATGATCCCGATGTTATCGGATATGCAGGATAACAATCGGATAACAAATTGGGGATCAGTTGGTGCTATTTCGAAAGCTTTACCCTCGAAGACATATTTGTAAAACTTATTGAAGATCTTTTGAAGATCTTGCATTTTTATTAGAGGAATATGATCGCAATGTCAAAAATGGAAAAAATGTCATAAATTTGGATTAGTGAATTTTTCTAGAAAGCTTAGAGGATTTATGTTCCAAAACAAATGAACATTTGAAATAAAGACCAAATGGTTTCTATTTTAGCAAAAAGTAGGAAAACCTTTATTGTTTTTTTAAACAAATAAGTGAAAATTCACAAAAAAAATAATTTTTTTATAATCTAAGCCTAATTATATTTTAAATATGATCAAATTTAGTGAGACGCGAGAACAGGTTTATCAAGGACGCTTTTGCATATTGTTACGAGAATTCATCCAGCTGGTGCAATCGGTCATCAACCAATTCATGGAAGGGACATTATTCCGATAAATTCTGGGAACCCAAAATGTTTCTCTCTCAACAGGCAGACCGCTGCCCTTACTGGGAATTCCCTTAAAGCTTCCAGAACATGAAAGAGTTTCCCGATGGTTCGTGGACTTACCAGACAATTCGGAGAGAAATATATAAATATGGACAGCTGGCTATAGGAGGCATTCAGTTTTCGACGGTCGTATTGTGTGGTTAAGATAAATTGTAAATAGTAGTTTCTGTGAATATAAATTGTGTTAAAGTAGTGGAAATAAATTAGAGTGAGTTGGACTGTGTTTTTAAATAAATCCAAGAACTGAGCAGAACCCGTGTGTGAAAATAAAAACATTACAGTAGTAGAAGTGGAAAATAAATAGACTGACAATGTTTAAAAACGTGAGTTTGGACCAATTGAAAGTGAAGGACGTAAAAAAAAAGAACTGGAGGAAAGGGATTTAGAAATTAGTGGAAAGAAAAGGGAATTAGTACAACGGCTACGAGGTGCTCTAATAAATGAAAGTAACGATCCCGATACATATTTGTTTTAAGTTTCTGGCAATGGTGACATGAGTATGCTATTAAAGCAAATGAAAAATTTAAAAGAAACCTTACAAGACAATTCTAAGTCTTTAGAGGATAAATTACTAGACAATTCTAAAACCCTAGAAGAGAAATTGCTAGAAAATTCTAAGACTTTAGAGGATAAACTACAAGATAATTCTCATATCTTGAAGGAGGCGTTAGAAGATAAACTAGCAGAAAATTCTAAAACCCTGGAAGACAAGTTAGTAGAAAATTCTAAAACACTAGAAGACAAATTACTAGAACATTATAAAGATTTTGAATGAAATTTGAAAAGAATGGTACGGGTGAATTCAGAAATGCTGGAAGCGAAAATAGTCGAGAATGAAGCTCGGATAGAAGAGCTTAAGCGGACAATGGTCGAAGAGCTAAAGCAGGCGACAGTCAAAAATGAAACGCAGGTAAAAGAGCTAATGCAGAAAATGAAACGCGGATAGAAGAGCTAAAACAGATAATGGAGGGTGAGATTAGCGAAATACGAGAAAAGGTAGTCACAATGCAAAGGGGAGAAACTCCAGCAAAGACAGAAAGTAGAAACAGTCCGGAAGTAGTGGATTCGAAAATTGGTCTCGAGGGAACAAGACACAAAATGAAACCTCCACAATTTGATGGAAAATCGTCATGGACTAATTATCGGCGCCAATTCGAGACTGCAGCTAAGCTAAATGGGTGGTCGGCCGAGGAGAAGGCAATCGACTTAACCCTAGCCTTAAGAGGGGATGCTATAGATATCTTACAAATATTGAATACCTCGGAGCAAGAAGACTACGAACAATTGGTCAAACATTTAGAACTGAGATATGGGCAAACACATTTGGAACACGTTTATCACTCCCAACTGAAAAATCGCCACCAGAAATTTAATGAATACCTACAAGAGTTTGAAATTCACATCGCCCGTCTGGTTTGCCTCGCCTATCCAGCCACATCGCAAAATGTGATAGAAAGATTAGCAGTGCACGCATTTTTGGATGGACTTTGGGACCACGAAGCCAGACAAGCATTGACCTTAGCTCCACCGACTCAATTAGTGGATGCACTGGCTCGAGCTCTAAGATTCGAGGCTGCGAAAAATACCTGCTGAGGTCAAGCCAGAGTCCGAATCGTTGACGGAGAATCCGAAGCGGGCGGAAACGATGAAGCCTCTGTAAGAAAGATAATAGAAGAAGTCGTTACCGAAAAAAGACTAGTGAGATGTCGGAAGTGTCTTAAAGTAGGACATGTCCTGAGTCGTTGCAAGGTGAGCAACGGAGTACAGACTTCCTCGTCGGGGAAACTAAAGAAGGTCAATATAAAGGACCATCGTCTACCTGTAACCAACAAGTCTACCTACCAACGCATATGTCGCTTCGCTACGCAACCACGTTAACAGTGTCTTCGTAGATGGCCTTATTAATAGGAAGCAATTTGAAATGCTGGTGGATACTGGTGCGACAAAAACAGTAATAAGGCCCAACATTGTTTTAGAGACAATGATAAAACCAACAAAATGGCAGCGAAAGTCCATGATGAAATAGAGGTTGAAATGACCTTGGAAACACAACCTTCCTACATCGAGCATTATTGGCAGACATCGAAGACGAAGTAATCATTGGAATGGATGTCATGAGCTCCAAGGGATTCCAGTTAAACTTCAAAGATGGAATTCTGCGAGTGAATGACGAAGAAGTGGTGCTTCATGGAAAAGATGACATAATGCTGGGAGCCATGTTAGCAGAGGATGTCAATGTTCCGGAAAGAGCTGAAATCATTATAGATGCTTGCTTAGATGGGAAAGCTAAAACTGGAACCGTAATGATGTTTGATGCCGAACTTAACGACGGAAATGTAGCCAGAGGAGTCGCACTGGGGAAGACTCTGTTTCGGGTCAAGGAGATTGTGCCAGTAAGAGTAATGAACCTGAATCATTACTCGGTTGTGCTAAAGACAGGAACAACTTTGGGCCATTGTTCACCAGTTTCCTCTGTAGTCAGAAGCACACAGCATGCAGAAATACCACCAGGTACTATCTGAAGAACTGGAAAGAGCCATCAGCGATTCATCTAAGAATTTGAAACCAAACCAGAAAGCAAAGTTGAGGGACATGGTTAGAAACTACCAGGATATTTTCAATGTAGGGAATGGCAAAAGAGGACGAACCGATCTGGTAAAACATAAAATTAATACTGGGGACGCTCAACTTATTCGACAATCGGCAAGAAGACTACCCCTAGCTAAAAGAGAAGAAGCCGACAAGATAGTCCGCGAGATGGAGGAAGAAGGTGTTATTGAACCATCCAATAGCCCTTGGGCTTCTCCAGTTATCTTGGTTAAAAAGAAAGATGGTTCGACTCGATTTTGCGTGGACTATCGGCAATTAAACCACGCTACAAAGAAAGTCAGCTATCCCCTTCCAAGAATAGACGATACCCTAGATACGTTGGCTGGATCGAAGATGTTTTCCACCCTGGACTTGAAGAGCGGTTATTGGCAGGTGGAACTTGCTAAAGAAGACCAGGAAAAGACTGCTTTTACCATCGGCTCAGGACTTTATCAATTCATGGTGATGCCGTTTGGGTTGTGTAATGCTCCAGCGACGTTTGAAAGATTGAGGGAAACAGTGTTAAAAGGGCTTTCATGGAAAACATGCTTGGTGTATCTTGACGATATTATCGTGGTTGGAAGATCATTTGAAGACCACGTCAAGAACCTGGAGGAGGTGTTTAGGCGATTTCGAAGTACCGGACTAAAGTTAAGCCCGAAGAAGTGTCAGCTGTTCCAAGAAGAGGTGCAATATCTTGGACATGTAGTTTCCGCACAGGGAGTAGCTGTGGATAAACAGAAAATCAAAGCCGTCCAGGAATGGCCGATACCTAAAGATATCCATCAGTTAAGAAGTTTCCTGGGTTTATGCACGTACTTTCGTCGGTACGTAGCCGGATTTGCCAACATCGCCAAGCCACTTTCTAGACTCACAGAGGGGAAGGTACAATACCAGTGGGACGAGGAGTGCCAGCGATCATTCGAGGCACTGAAAAGAGCATTGACGAGTGCCCCCGTCTTAAGTTATCCTTTGCCAGAGGGGAACTTCGTTTTGGATACCAACGCAAGCAATGTCGGAATTGGTGCGGTGCTTTCGCAGATCCAAGACGGTCAGGAGAAAGTCATCGGCTATTTTAGCAAGACCTTGAGCAAGCCTGAACGGAATTACTGCGTTACACGCAGGGAACTCTTAGCTGTGGTGAAGGGGGTAGAACATTTCTTATATCATTCTTATACTTATATGGTAAAAGATTCCTCCTGAGGACTGATCATGCAGCACTGAAGTGGCTCTTGCAGTTTAAAAACCCCGAAGGACAAGTGGCCAGGTGGATTGAGCGGTTGCAAGAATTCGACTTCGAGACTGAAAATCGCGCAGGAACAAGCCATAAGAATGCTGATGCCTTATCGAGGAGACCATGCCCTGATGATTGTAAACATTGTCAGCGGGCTGAAGAAAAAGGGGCTGTTCTCTGTAGAACTACCGCCGTCGATGACCATTGGCAACCTGAGGAGATCCAAGAAGACCAAAAATTAGATCCAGTACTAAAAGAAGTTATTCGGTGGAAGGAAGAAGACCGCAAACCTACGTGGCAAGAGATTTCCCGGTACTCACAAACCATAAAGTCGTACTGGGCTCATTGGAACTCCCTCATCCTGGAAAATGGACTTCTCAAGCGCGTCCTGGAAACTCCAGAGGAGGGAAACGACAGAAAACAGATTGTAGTTCCCAGAAATAGGAGGCTAGAGGTTCTACGAGAACTACATGATGGTACAACTGGAGGACATCTGGGAGTAACGTAAACCCTGGGGAAGTTGAGAGAACGCTTCTATTGGTTAAACTGCCAGGTAGATGTTGATGACTATATTATGTAAGTATACGATAAGTCATGTTGTGCCTCAATTAGTAATAGAAAAGTGTAAAATATCGTTGATTTGCAAGCCCTACAAACACTTTTCTCTTAAATCGGCAAGATTCCGCAAAAGTTGTTTGTTTGAAAATAAAGCTTAAGAACTTAAGCTTTTGAGATATCACTCATGTTATAACAAGGTGAAATTTAAATTTTTGCATTTATACGCATTCACTAAATAATTAGTTATTTCCCGCAACTTCACAAAAAACTCTTAAAAATTCATATGGCCTAAAACTTTAAACTTATCTGCAGCTGACACATGCATACCAAATTGGTTTAAAAAAAAATTAGTCAAGCTATAAGAATTAAATTTACTAATGTTTGCCAAACTAGTGTGTCAACACGATAGCTGACAGAAATATTTCGTTTGTTTTTGAAGGCTTCATGGCCTACTTAACTGTTATTAGGATAAGAAACATTAATGCATCTTCATTATTGAAAAGTAACTTTTTCAATGTTTATGGGATTTCTGGCGTGCAGTGCGTCGGTTTAAACTTCTATTCCTTAAATGATTATGATAAAATACTAATGAATTATTAATAAACAACTTGTGTTTATAGTTATGATTTATAGAGTAATATGGCAATTGATTGTACACACAAACACAAAAAAAAATAAACTACCACTTTATTAGAAAAAGTAGGTACTCAAGTAGAATGATATGTAGTGTAAAATAAAAATTGGTTTTATATCTGTCAGCCTGGCAGATTTGAAAATAAAAATCAATTTTTTAACATCGTGTTTCAAAGAAAATAACTGTTAATAATGATTCGTCACAGTGGAGCTAATAAGCTGACACACTGCGAGAAAAAGTAGCTAAACAACTTAAACAACAGACAAATTTGAAATAATTTCTAAAAACTAACTAATTAAGATATTTACCTGTTTTATTTTAGGCAGAAATGGGTAGTTTGATAGAAATTACTATAGAAATTAGTAGGTAGTACTAATGAAGCTATCCTGTCCATCTAGATTTAAATCATCCGTTGTACTAATCCAAAGAATAAACACGAAACAAAATATGATATTTTATTATATTTTCATTTATTATATTAATACTAATAAAGGTATTGTGTAATTTGTCCCACATAAAGCCAGATTTTTTTTAACAAATTCGCCTGGGAAACCGATTTGGTTAACAACCAGGTAACTTGTTCCTTTTTGTCAGACATGCCTCCACCGTCTTCACTGCTAGTAGTTGTGATTTGTTTATAGTCGTTATGAACGAACAATTTTACACTACCTAATGTGAAAAAAATCACGAAATATGTATTGACAATAACCCTTAGAGTCGATTTTCAAAACCGACAGGAACATAATAACTTGATCGCGTAATTGATGAGACCCAGAAAAGCCGTAAGCTACAATGGATTTAGATGGCCCAGTTTACTGCTGCAACCCCAAATCTCCCCCTGTACTGTGTACTTGTGATGTGAAATGCACTTTACAAATGTTAAATCACTTATAGAGCAAACCACCTAAACACTTAATATATCCTTTATGAATGTTATCTTATAGTGTTTAAATATATGTAGCCTGTTTGTTTCTTGTCATATTGTTTTTAGCAGAAATTATATAATTCTGGTAATTTTCGTATATGACAAAGTATTATCAAACATGTAACTAAAATCAAAACCAAAATGTATGAACTACTGTGAACGTCTCTTTTGCATATCGTTCTTTATCTATAGTTATATATGAAGAGGTAAAATTTGTTAGTTTGTTTGTAGGGGGTTATTCTCTGGAAGTCGATTTCAAAAATTCTTTCACTAATGGAAAACTACAGAATCTGCAAGTAACATAGGCTATTTTTTATTTCGACAAAATGTTTGATTTTGATGATCAGTATGGGGATCTCGGAAACTAGGGGAGATAGAGCAATGGTTAAATTGGGAAAGATTTGCAGTTTTATTGGCCCACTTTAATGACACTTTCGGATTTTTGTAAAAAGTCATGGCTTACTAGATATTTTGAAAAAACGAAATTTTGTCGATTTAGTCAAATCCCTCTAGCTCTTTTGTTTTTGATTTTATAAAAAAGTGTAGATATCAAAATTGAAGGGAATTGTATCCCGAATATGATTGTCATGCCCTCGTTTGCGTGACAGCTCTCGTTTTCGAGATATGACACAAACTTATCTTTTTTTTAATGGAAACCATAGTTGGCTATGACCTCAAAAAATCGGACATTTTTAGAGCTTTTCAACGATATAAACTCGATATAGTTATTCATAAAAATAACGGAGTTATTGATGCTTTTCTCTCTTATTTTCATTTTTAACTTAGTTAGCCATGAAATAGATTGATTAATTAATAACTATTCCAAAAAACATTGAACGATTTTCTTATTAGGTATATAAGATATAACGAAAAAACTAAATAAGTAGGTACTTACTAAAAATTTAAGAAATTAAACTACATAATAATGGTTACAATTTATGTTCGAAAAGCCCACCATTGTTATTTAGACAAAAATTGCATCTTTTTAAGATTGACATTACCGCTTTCCTCACAGACCGCCTATCAATTTCTTCAATTTTTGTAATACCGCATCCCTTAGGTCAACAACTGTCTCATACTTTCTTTTGTATACTTTGTTTTTTAGCGCACCCCATAAATAGAAGTCTATAACTGCCAAATCGGGAGACCGGGGTGGCCATTTGCATGGGCCATTTCTTCCAATCTATCCAAGAGTTTGGATACATATTATCTAAATGTTGTCTTACTAATAACGAGTTATGAGCAGGTGCTCCATCATGTTGGAACCACTCAATTTCTAAACGAGTTCTCAAATTCAAATTATGCAACATGTATTGAAAAGTGTATTGCAAGAAATGCAAAGTAAGTAATTTGTCATAGATAAAAGGCCCCAGAATAGTAGACCGTATGATACCACAACAAACATTAAAACCAAATTTTATCTGGGGGTCGCCTTTGTTCTACATGGAAAGGGTTTTCTTTATCCTAGATATGCTCATTGTGTCTATTGAACATACCGCAGTTAGTAAATCTAGTTTCATCTCACTATAACACCTTTAATGGAAACTGTGAATTGTCAAGGCACATGTCTCAAAACCAAATACGTTGATGTTTGTCACCAGCTTGCAAAGTTTGAGAAACTAAAAGTTTGTACGGGTAGAACTTGTGCGCTTTCAGTACCTTAACTACAGTTCGTTGAGATGTGCCTGCTTCTGCCGCAATCTCACGAGTTGATGTAGATTGATTTTGATTTACCATTGCCAAAACATTTATTTGTACTGCTTCGTTAATTTGATTACGTTCTTTGGTGGTTTAGTAAAAGATCCATATCTGCGTAAACTATATCGTAAAGCCTCTTAACTGAATTTTTATGGCATATGAAATAACATTCCACCATATTCAGTTTTTCTTGGTAGAATATTCCATTTTAGCACGAAAACTTGTCAATATCGACTGTCAGTTTCGCACTCGCAATCGAATTACTCTCAAATGAGGAAACGTCAAAGTGAAAACAATCTTTTTCATAGCTACCTACGTTAAAAGTGAAAATAAGAGAGAAAAGCACCCATAACTCCGTTATTTTTATGAATAACTATATCGAGTATTATACCGTTGAAAAGCTCTAAAAATGTCCGGTTTTTTGAGTTCATAGCCAACTATGGTTTCCATTCAAAAAACGATAAGTTTGTGTCATATCTCGAAAACGCGAGCTGTCACGCAAACGAGGACATGACAATCATATTCGGATACTATTCCCTTCAATTTTGATTTTTACAGTTTTTTATAAAATCAAAAACAAAGGAGCTAGAGGGATTTGACTAAATCGACAGAATTTCGTTTTTTCAAAATATCTAGTAAGCCATAACTTTTTACAAAAATTTTTAACTTTTTACAAAAATGTCATTAAATTGGGCCAGTAAAACTGTAAATCTTTCCCAATTTAACCATTGCTCTATCTCCGCTAGTTTCCGAGATCCCCTGTACTGATCATCAAAAAAAACTCACCCTGTATAGTATCTTGGAAACAGTAAATCACACAGGCATGAAAATTGGTGTATATTCTCTTCTCCCCAAATAAATACAAATGAGTTTACTTATATTTAGAAAATTCAATTGTCACATGGGAGACAGGTGGGGAAAAGTATTTTGAAAATTTATTATTTATCAGAAACCTAAAATAATAGAGCCATGCAAATTAGCATGTCCTTTATTTAAGTGAAGTTGTAATATTAAATGGAGGAAATGGGGTTCACTATTGTTTTACGGAGAATTCAATATCTTCGAAATTGAAAGTAATACGGATGTATATCTTGATATATTAGCCTTCTAGAAAAACAGGAGCGCGTTTTATGTTTTTTGAAAAAATTATTATTTTTCGGGAACCTAAAATAATAGAGCCATGGGAATTATCAGGTTTATTCCCTTCTTTAACTGAAGTAGTAAGTGATTCGTCATTTTAGGAAATGGCACTATCGTTTTAGGGACATTTCAAATTTCAATATCAAACAGAAATTAATATGGGTGTAAATCTTGATCTTGATATATACGTTCTTCTAAAATAAATAGAAGCGACTTTTATGATTTTGGGAAAACTGAAATATTAAATGGGGAAATGGGGGTTACTATTTTTAACGGAGAATTCAATATCATCGAAATAAATAGAAGTGGATTTTATCATTTTGTGAAAATTCAATTTTCCTATAGGAGTAAGTGGGGTAGTTTTTAAGAAAAAATTAACTATTTCTAGGGAACCAGAAATAATACACATATGAAAATTATGATATTAATTCTTTAAATTAATAGAGAATTTATGTAAAATTTTGCGAAATTTCTATTATTGAATAGGGTAATGGGTTTCAGTAATTTTTAGGGAACAAAAAATTAAGCAGGTGTATCCGGTATTCATTGGATGAGAATTGATAAACTGACTTTTTTCTTGAAATGAATGGAGACATTATTGGGGACTGAAAAGTGTTGAATATCTGATTAATCCCAGTTGAATCTGAAAAAATGTTAGGAATTGTCGAAAATATATAAAATGTTAACTTATGTAATTAAAATAAATTCCAAAAAATGAGAAAAATTTCTAAAATGCCAACAATATCAACAATGTCAAAAATATCAAAAATGACAAGAATGACAATAATGTCAAAAATATCAAAAATCTGAAAAATGTCAACCATGTTGAGATTATCAAATGAAAAAATGTTCAAGATAAATACGTCAAATATGCCCATTTGTCTAGCCCCGGCGAAGCCAGAACGCGTCAGCTATTTTCAGACAAATATGGTTATTTGAATTTAAATATTTGTTAAGAAAGTTTATGTGAAAAGACGTTTATGATTTATTAAAAAAGGTAATTTTTGACTTATAGAAAATATTGCAAAAACCTTGGTATCTACCTGTACATACATTACAGTTTAAACTATTCAAATCGATTAAGACGTTATTCAGAAAATGGTAAACTTGATAATAGATTTCTTTGGTTTCTGAAAAACGGTATCTCTCAAGTCACAGAATCTTTTTGGATCTTTCTTAATAGAATACAGTTTATCCTAATCGAATAATAGGCAACGTACATAAAAAAAATCTGACGGTTCAGTTAAAAATTCACACCCATAGTTTAATAGTAACAGTCAACTTACTAAAAATTCTCCATGTTCTGGGATATTTATTTGAAATATTCCATCAGGCATACATGCTTTTTGTAGAATACTTTGCATCCAGCGTAAGACTTTTTCAGCATTCAAATAAGATGTGCTTAAGTCGTATAATTGTTTGAAACCCCTGAAAAAAATCGTCAATCAGCATTCATACTACATTCTTCTTTGCATATGTATTGTCCAAAGAAGTTTGTCAAGGAGAAATTGTATCTATTTATAGTTTTGCAACCAAATTCTAAAATATTATGAAGGACAAAGCTCAGTAATTCTACAAGTCCTAAGCCAACAAACTCTACATCTTGGAACAAAAAGTATAGCTTGGTACTCTCACAGAACTCTTGCATAACCCAACATTAAATACCAGCGATTTAATTTCTCCCTATAAGCTTGTAGAATGATCTGTGCATCGGCGGTTAAACAGCCAAGCCATCATTTTACCTTTTGTAGCTTTAGGACTTGTAGTTAGAATCCAGTCTTCATGAGATGTGAGAACTTTTTAACAGGGGAAACCTTATAAGCTTGTAAGTCTTGACAACCTATTTTTGGCAACCCATTGTACTTGAAAAATGTGTTTTGGTAACATCACACAAAAAAGGATCGTATATACTGATAAAAATTTAGGGGTATTAGTGATATAAACTCAATCGTTAAATTCCGTGGACAAATATTAAAAAACCAAATTATGACCTGTTCAGCAGAGGTTGATGAACAGAATGGTTTCCATGTCGGAAATTCTTGCAAGGACAATACCACTATATTCAACAGGTAAATAAAAAACGACAGTCATGTAGATTCCAAACGCACTTTGTATGCATTGATCTAGAGGTGGATATTGACCGCGTCCTATTAATAGAACTTTAGATAGTCATGAAAAATCAAGGCGTAACAGAAGTGTACATAGAGGTGGTCCAAAGGATCTTTAGTAACATGACGGAAAGTATCAATAATGGCAATAAAATATTGCAATATAGTCCGTGGGTTCAATTTTAGAATTATAAAACTAATATTCACTTTCACTTTTCTAGAACTTTATTTACATTTAAATAGCTGATTCGAATACAATAACAATCCCATATACAATAGTCGTCGCGGTATCACTGCCTGGCGATCGTGGCGTGCTTCTTTTATATCACCAGCGTAGAATTCTCCAGTAGAAATCATCATCGCTCCTTCCGCTGCCGAGTCTTTTCGAGAATCGTATTTTTTTGTTATCGTGCTGAAATGACACAGGGTCGGCTTTGGGTAAATTTCGTAACACTGCCCCCCCTTTAATTCTGATCGCCCCGATCAGAAACATCCCCTCCATGGTAGGGACGAGTCGATCTAAATGAACCACCTTCAATTTAGCCTTGGGGTTTCGACGGATCCGGGAGACGACGTCATTTAGCCTCTTGACCACCTCGTATGGACCATCCCAGGCGGGTGTAAGCTTTGTGGATTTACCCTTGGTCCGTTGGGGGTTGTACAGCCAGACTTTGTCCCTCTCCTGGAACCCGACTGAATTGGCCTTGAGGTCGTATCGCGTTTCCATCCGGTCCCTGGTGGCCAACATCTGCGTTCGGGCTAATTCGTGTATTCCCAGCATGTTATGTCGGAGCTGGTCGGCATAATCATCAATGTCTTGGAGAGGTTCTTCGGGGGAGCCAAATGCCAAGTCGCATGGTAATCGCAGCTCCTTTCCGAATAGGACCCTTGCTGGGGGTCAGGCCTGTACTATTATGTACAGCAGAGCGATATGACAACAGGAATAGGGGAATATGCTCATCCCAATCACGCTGGTTATTGCTGACGACCTTGGATAGGTGTTGTTCCAAGGTCCTGTTGAATCTTTCCACCATTCCGTCTGACTGTGGGTGTAATGGTGTTGTTCTCGTTTTCCTGATCCCCAACATCGTGCAGACCTTCTGGAATACATTCGATTCGAAGTTACGCCCCTGGTCTGAATGTAATTCCATCGGGACGCCAAACCTGCTGAATAGTTGTTCTACTAGCACCGTCGCTACCGTGGTTGCCCTCTTGGTTGGGTATCGCATATGCCTCAGGCCATTTGATGAAGTAATCCATTGCGACCAGAATGTATTTGTTCCCCCTCTCAGACTCGGCGACATCGATGGCAATTCTCTCAAATGGGACGCCCACATTGTACTGCTGCATTCTGCCCTTGGTCCGGGTCTTCGGGCCCTTACTGGCGGCACAGGTGGCACATTTGCGGCACCAAGCTCTGACGTCTTCGAAGTAATTCACCCAGTAGTACCGCTGGCGAACTTTGTCTAGGGTTTTATTCATGCCCAGGTGGCCTCCGGTAATTCCATCATGTACTTCGGTCAGGATGGCTGGTACCTTTTTTTCGGAACTACCAGTTGGGACTTGGTTTCTCGTCCATCAGCGCTTTCCCAAACTCGCTTGAGCATTCCATTGTCTACTCTTAGAGAGTCCCATTGAGCCCATCACGATTTCAGCACGCCGGAGTATCTAGCTACCTCGTCCCATCGTGGCCTGGGTGCCCCTCTCATTTTGAGTGACAAGATTGGTTCGATGTCTGGATAAGCCATTTGGTCCTGGATGCACTCTTCCGTTGTCCAGTCTTCATTGGCCTGCACTCGGATCTGCCTGATAGAGATACCCTCTAGCTGTTCCGTCTTCAGACGATGCTTGCATTCCGCTCTACAGGGTCTTCTGGATAGGGCATCGGCATTATTGTGCAACCGGCCGGCACGGTGTTCCACCTTGAAGTCGTATTGCTGTAATTTCTCCATCCATCTGGCCAGTTGTCCTTCCGGTGTCTTCATGTCCAGCAGCCATTTGAGTGCGGCATGGTCTGTTCGGATTAAGAAATGGCGACCATACAGGTATTTGTGGAAATGGTCTACAGCCCTTATTATTGCAAGAAGTTCTTTTCTGGTGACGCAATAATTTCTTTCCGGTTTCGAGAATCTACGCCTGTAGTACTCGATCACCCTCTCTTCACCATCTTGCACCTGGGATAGGACGGCCCCCAAACCGGTGTTGCTGGCGTCGGTGTCTAAGATGAACTTGCCGGACTGTGTAGGAAAGACTAGGATTGGGCTGGAACATAGTGCTGCCTTCAGTCGTCTGAAAGATGTTTCGCAATCCTGATTCCAACGGAAGGTCTCCTTCTCTGTGGTCTGCCGATGTAGAGGGGCGGTAATGGTGGCAAATCCCTGAATAAAACGCCGGTAGTATGAACAGAGGCCCAAGAAGCTTCGGAGTTCATGTTTGTCCCTTGGAACTGGCCGATCACGGATGGCTTCTATCTTGTCTTCGTTGGTGCGGATTCCTGACTCGGACACTACGTGACCCAAAAACTCTACTTCTTTTTGGAACAAGGAACACTTCTTCGGATTGAGTCTCAGATTGGCATTATTAATTGTGGAGAATACTTCGTCCAGGTTCTTCAGATGGTCGTCGAATGTCTGACCCATGACTAGAATGTCGTCGAGGTATACTAAGCACGTCCTCCATGTTAACCCGCTCAGTACATACTCCATTAGCCTCTCAAATGTAGCGGGTGCATTACATAACCCAAAGGGCATGAACGTGAACTGAAACAGCCCTTTACTGGTGGAGAACGCTGTCTTTTCTCTGTCGTTTGCGTGTAGACCAACCTGCCAATATCCACTTTTTAGGTCTAGTGTGGAGAACCATCGGGAGCCTGCTAGTGTAGTCAAAGCTGTCTTTCTTCGTGACATCATTCAGCTTTCTGTAATCCACGCAAAATCGGGTGGTTCCATCCTTCTTTTTAACTAACACGACGGGAGCAGACCATGGACTGATAGATGGCTCAATAACTCCATTTTGTAACATGGACTCGATGTTTCCCTCGACGGCCTGTTGTTGCCCCAATGGTAGTCGTCTAGGTGGTATTCTGATGGGTTGAGCCTTCCCGGTATCTATTCGATGCTGGATGATGTTGGTGCGACCGGTGGTTCCATTTTTACTGTTAAAAATTTGCCAGTGTTTTGTGATAAATTGCTTGGCTTTCTTCTGGTTCTCTGGTGTCAAGTGTCAAATGGTCAGCAAACTGTTGTAGGAACTCTTTATCGGGCCCTGGCTCCTTCACTGACGTCTGGTACTCTTCTTCGCAATTGATGATGGTCTCTACTGGCTCGAAACAAGCTATCTCTTGACCATTGGTAATTTTGATGTCGTTGTTGGACAGATTCAGAACTCTGATTGGTATATCTTATCCGGTTTTAACTATAGCCCGTCCAACTAAGTAGTCATGAGCTGAGTGTACGGGCTCCACCATTCCAACGCAGCTCCCAGGATTGCTGTCTAACTGCCCATGAATAATCTGTTCCGTTCGACCGGGAATTCTAGCTGAAGACTTTGCCACAATTTTTATGGGGGTGACTGATGTGTTGACGGGCCGTGTCAATACAAATTCCTCATTTAGGAACCGAAGAACATCATATCTCGGGTCGAACATAAATCCATGCTGGCTAATTAGGTCCATTCCCAGTATAAAATCGTCCTCAATATTCGCTACCAGGACCCTATGCCGGATCATGTTGTCCCCTATCTGTAGCATGACATCTGCCTCACCCTGTATTGACATTGACTCGCCGGTGACTGTTCTAAGCTGGATGTTATTGCTAACTGGCCGAATTTCTGATGCTCTCAAGACCCTGGACTTGGCAATGGACACAGCGGCGCCGGTGTCGATGGTGATGGTAACTGCTCGCCCATTGATGGTGCCTCTGATGACTAGGCTGCCGCTATCTCGGCAAAATCCCCGGATGGATAAAGTTTTGGGGGCTGGTGGAGGAACAGTCAGCATTCGCCCCCCTATGCTGACTGACTGACGGTCCCTGGACATGTGGTTGTTTTGTTGGTTACCCCTGGTCGGTGATCGTTCAGGTGGCCTCACTCGACAATCACGTTGGAAGTGTCCTGTCCGTCCGCAGCGGTAACATGCCCCTCTGGTGCCAGTTCTTTGTGACCGTTCTAATATTTTGTTCAGACCAGCCAGCAGCGCTTGAAATGGTGACTCTGACTCTTCCTGGTTGAAGGAAACTGCTCGGACACTCGGCTTGGACATGTTCATGACGGATTCTACTTCCAAAGCCCGAAGTAGAGCTTCGGGCTTTGGACCTATTATATCGTTGAAAAGCTCTAAAAATGTCCGATTTTTTGAGGTCATGGCCAACTATGGTTTCCATTAAAAAAAAATAAGTTTGTGTCATATCTCGAAAACGAGAGCTCTCACGCAAACGAGGACATGACAATCATATTCGGGATACAATTTCCTTCAATTTTGATATTTACACTTTTTTATAAAATCAAAAACAAAGGAGATAGAGGGATTTCACTAAATCGACAGAATTTCGTTTTTTCAAAATAGCTTTTTTCTAAATTCCGAAAGTGTCATCACATTGGGTCAGTAAAACTGCAAATCTTTCCCATTTTAACCATTGCTCTATCTCCGCTAGTTTCCGAGATCCCCATACTGATCATCAAAAAAAACTCACCCTGTATAAATAAAATAAAAAAATAAAATAAATAAATTCAGTATAATTTGGCTCAACCAACGTGGCTCTGAAAAAAGGTTCAATAATAGACTCAGTAGCAAAACAGAAAAGTGGAAAGTAAAACATTTATAGAAGAATAAAAGTACCCAGATTACTAAAGTAAAAAGAAGTGTGGAGTATTATTATTAAAGGGTAATCACAAAGTACATGTTTTGCTTGTCAACAAATTAGTTGATACCATATATTTGGGGAGCTGAGGCAACAATTTGTAAATATTTGAAAGTAAAATATTCTATTAAATAAATAAAAATATAAAATAATAATTAATATCAGTATAATTTGCTAACCCAACGTGAAGCTAAAGAAGAACATATTAAAAATTAAATAATTATTTAAAATAATAAAGTATATCAGTATAAATAATTATAATGTTATAATTATTTTATTTTGTTTTGTATTGTGCAATTAATTAATTTATTAAATGATATGGTTTGATTTTTATTTTAAAATTCATTGTGAAATCATTAACATTTTTAAATTATATTTCTTATCAATCTTTAAATTAAACAAATAAGTTAAACATTAATTGTTTATGAACAATTATTGAGCATTTTCTGTATTTGTGTTAATTTCAGAATATCAATTAATAAATATATGTACAAAATTCAATTTAAACACATTAATCATTGTTTTTATTTTAAATCAGTTTCGTTTTAAATATCACAAGTGTCCGGCTGAAAACTCTTTTCTCCTTGGGAGTGTTCTGTTACTCCACGGCTCTGCGACTGCATTATTGGTAAAGTTCGTTTATAGTTTGATCTCTTTGTAGTCATTCTCTGTTCCATATTCATCTTTTTGACTTATAAAACTTTTATTTTTAATATGCACTTGCAATATTTACTCGTCTTTGTTCTATTTTATTTTGAACTGAGACTGAGACATTCCTTACACAATCAGATTGGTTTCGTTTTCATTCGGGTTTTAAATGTCACTTTCACTTTAGTTTTTCAACATGGCAATTTATGCCAATAAATTTTGATGCACTTTTATCTATATCACGGTTTACTAAGTTTTTTAAACAAATTGTGGTCCATGTGCACTGCTGCATCCATGGATAAAGACTGGACAATTGTCAAAAGATGACGGGTAATTTATAACAAATTCTATAACATCTGACTTCTACGACAAGTAATTTAAATTGACATAATTTACGAAATAAAATTTTTAAATAAACCCTTTGTATTTTGTATTATTGTAAAATGTAAATCTAGGAAAAATACTGGTTTTATTGATATATAAAACTTGTCTTACAAATCAGTTTCAGTCTCGTATTTTACAATTGAAATTCTTTGTTATGACATTTCTTGTGGACTTAAATATTTTTCTCTAAAATGATTTCCCTTTATATTTTCCTCATGAAATGTAATTTTAAACTTTTGAAATCGTTTTTATTTGGTTCTTAACTGTAAATGAAATTTTGACCTTTCTTTATTTTCCCCATAATTTAAGTTTATTGAACTGCTCTTGACCTATTCTTGTTTACATTATACTATTTGAATCTCTGCAAGTATTTCTAACTAGTTTCCTATCCCTTTGCTGTTATATTGTTATAAATTTTTTTATACCTGATGGCCATTTTACTGAAGCATTTTCTTTTTTATGTTCTACCCCCTTAATCTTTATCAATTCAAATAAAACTCTTTTTATCTGTTTAATTCGTTGTCTTCTTTTAGAATTTTATATATTTTCCCCCATTTATGTGATTGATTTTCTGTTTTGAACCTTGATTTTTTTATACATGGTACTTTACTTTCAAATCTTACATTCCTTGGGCTTCCGCCTGGTCATTTATTGTGCTAGGTGACTTTTTTGATAAAATTTTTCTATCGGGCTGCAGGAAATTATAGCAAGATTTGAATCACCCTTTATCTTCTTAAAATTAAAGTTTAATTAACAATTTGATCGTCATTAGCTATCACCATTTTCGCATGTGTCAATCATTTTAATCAACACCAGTACTTAGTTTTTTATAATAAGAAAAATTATCCGTCATGATATTAAAACATACCAAATTTTAAGATGTCATAGGCAGATATTTTTTAACGGATGCTAATTGCAGCCAAAGGAAGTACTACCACTATTCAAAGTTTGCCAAAGTTTCCACACGTCCAGCATTTTGTTTTTAATATGAAGTTAGCTCTCTGGGAACACAGACATCGTCAACTACACTCACTTTCCCTGACCAACCAATGACTCTTTGACTTTGCATTGATTTTACAAATAGTCATAATTACATGAAAAAAGAAATGATTGTCATTATTTTACCTGTACTTATCCTTAAGGTTTTGATCTTTATCAAGGGCCTCCAAGTTCTCGAGTTTCACATCTATAAACCCTTGTTTAACATCAGGCGTGCTTATAACAGGTTTAACACATCCTGGAAGTTTTAAACAAAGATCCAGATCATACTCATCAGGATTTTTAACTTTCAGACCATCGAAGAAACTTCCGCAATACAAAATCTGTGTGTAAAGAGCTTTAAAGAGTGAATCTGTGTCCTTCAATTTTTCTTCAATTATTTGCAATAACTATAAGAAATATATAAATAGAAAAAATTATTATATGATAAATAATAACGGTTATAAAAATAATAAGTGTACTTTGACTATTTTAGAAAACGGTTAAAGGGGACAGCTAGCACCCGTTATGGGGCTGCCTAACAGTTGCTTTAGACAAGAAGCCCAGCAAGGTATTTAGAACTCGGAAAATCTTGCAGAAAGTTACAAAACTATAGAAATTAAATAAACATATTAATTAGGAAAATAAAAACTGATTGTTATTAAAATAAAACAAATGAGGCTGGTAAAAATTTCAAAAAAGTATGGGAGGTTATAAATAGTATTTTGGAATGCAAAACTAAAAACACAGTAGAAAATATTAACATAATATTAGAAAATGGAAACATAATATCAGAAGATCGGCAAAAAACTCCGGAATCCAATAAATATTTTGTAAATTTAGATAAAAATATGGTGGATGTATAGATGACCCACATATATGCCAATCACCAATCATATTCTTGACAACCGTTGATAACAAGGAATTAGTCCTTTACATATCAAATTTAATAAAACATTTACACATCAGGGCCTGATAATATCACAGTAAAAACAACAAAGATTATCCAAACACACCTAACGAAAGCATTAGCACATATTACTAACCAGTGTTTTACTTATGAAATAATACCCAAGCAGTGGAAAGAATCACATTTAACGCCAATATTCAATTCGGGAGACCCTTCACAATTAAAAAATTACAGACCGATCTATCTTAAAAATAACTTTAGGAAAATTTTTGGGCAATCCATAAAAAAGAATAATGTGATTTTTAAACAAACTAAAAATCATCACAATTTGCTTTCATCGAACACCCAAATACCAAAAATGTTATAATTCTTCAAAATGTACCGCTTTTTTAGACCTAGTCAAAGCATTCGACACAGTAGACCACTCAAAGTCAATAACTAAATTGGAAAACTATGGTTTTATTGGACATTAAAACTTATGCAAAACTACCTATCAGATAGGACTCAAGAAGTGAAAATTGAAATACTGTAGGCTCTGAAGCTACAATAAACACTGGGGTGCCGCAGGGCACAGTTCTACGACCGATCATTTTTCTATTGAGTACAGGAAAAAACAGGGATATGGTAAAACATAATATAGAAAAAAATTTAAGCAACGTGTATTTATGGCTAAATAGTGAGTTGTTAACATTAAACATAGGAAAACTTTCAGATAAAACTACATAATAAGTCCTGTACACAAATTAAAAACTGCAAATGTATAACACTGACTGAAACCTCATCCATAAAATAGCACGGAGTTTTCATCGCTCAACATTTAAAATGGACAGAGCATATAACATACATATCAAAAAAAGGAATTTCATTCACAGATTCTATATTCTCAGGGACATTCTATCAGAAACCTTTTAACCATACTGAACGCTTCATTTGCAGAACTTATAATTGGATACAGCATAACCCCCTGAGAAGCAGCCTATAAAACAAAAATAAACAAATTAAAAACTGCTCAAAATTTACTTGTGAATTTTTTTAAAGAAATGTCGAAGATTTTCAACATAACTATAAGGAGAAAAATATTTTAACCATTCAAAATGCCTATGCAAACCAATGTAAACTCCGACTTTAGAATGATCAAGACAAAACGCAAGTGAGAGACAATGGAACAAGGTCAATTACAAACTTAAACGTAAAAACGGAGGCAATAAAAAAATGTAACAAAAAAGTTTTTTTTTTATTATGTCCCAAGACTTTACAACATGCTACCAGCAAATATAATATAAATAAAATCGTATAAACAATATAAAAAAGAAGAAGAAATTCTTAACATGCCTACATGAAACCATTCGACGGCTCTAGCATTCGACCAAGGATGTATGTCGTAAGAACTGAAATAAATGAAGTTTAATACCTATATGAGCTAAACTTCATTTATGTCAATTTTTGATGAGACTTACGTCGAAAGTCGAGTGGTATTGCAGTCGTATGTTTCGAGAATTGGGCCCCAGGTATTAAGTTACTTAGGATGGTTTAGGCGATCCAAAAGCGGAGTCAAATGAAGATGTACGAAAAGTTTTGACTATATTAAGTAACGAGCTTTTATTTACCTATATTTATTTATTAATTTCTCACAAATCACTACTTAAATTTGTAAGAATTGTATATGGAAAACATTATTGCTATCTTAATGTCTGTACCTATGTATGTACCTTTGTCTTTGAATAAATTGAATTGAAATTGAATTGAAATATATATGAGGCTTTGCAGCTGCATTGCCCCTTTTCGCATTCTAACTCACTTAAAAGTTAAAAGGTTCACAATGTCAAATTTAGTAATTCACAATTTGTCATTGTGAACTTTTTAATTTTTAATTTTCTTGTTCAGTTATGTAAATTTATTACCATTGAATATGGGGTTTGCTTTAGATCCTGAAGCTTTTGGACTGTTTGAAATATACAGCAATTGTGGTGTTCCCAAAAAATGTGAAAAATACATAACTGATTTGACAAACAGAAAGTCTGATCCGCATTCTGCTCCTGTCCAAACATTTACGTCAAATGGGTCTTATTTCAACTAGTTCAACAGTAAGACTGTCTTTTCTTGGAAAAAAGAGAAGGCACCTTAACAGATCGAGATTGGCAAACCATGTACTGACAATACATATACAGATGGACTAGGAAAATACCAAGATATTACTTAAAGAAGGACACGCTAAAAAAAAAATCAAACAAAGTGTTTGTATGTTGTTAAACAATGAATAAATAGGACACCCTCTATAGAGATAGATGTCCAATAAACATAAACATAATAAATAAAAAGGAAATTTCGAAATCTATTAGTCAAGAACGATACATTAAAAATAATAATGAGAATTACAAAAAGTCATGAATATTCAATATTACCTACAAACGGCTTCAGAAATATATTGATTGACACCTATTCCTGATCATTGTGAATAATCAAAATATTTAAAAAATATATTTGTTCACAAGAGAAAAAACCCACAAGCCGTTGGATATCTAGTGTAACGACAGAGATTTCACTTGGTAGAAGAGAATATGGTCGATCAAGAAGGAATTTGCAAGATGAAGAGATGTAGCAATAAGACAAGATAATTCTAGGTTGGATACTGAGAAGACACGGGCAACTGAACACAAAGTACTGAAAGCAGAACAGCATGAATTTTCATCCTGCAATTTAGAGAAATAAAGTGGTAGAAAACAAAGACAATAATTTGAATTGATCAATTGTTACAAAGTTTCTATAACCTAATCTTCATTAGATTCATTTTGCTCAATTTATACTACTACTTACATTTACTGTTTTTGGGAAAATTGTTATTATCTTGTTTACTGTAAATTGAGTAAAAAAATAATTAAATATGCACTTACCTCTCTCAAGATTGAATTGTTTCTTTTCTTTTCATTTTCATCTAGCATAATTTGTGTATTAATTTTATGGAGAACATCCTCGAAGTGGTTATATTTTTTGCTGTCATCCATTGTGCAATGATATATTCGAAACAATATACAGGTCTATTTATATCTTCGATTTCTTATCAATTTATCTATCGATCGAGTATCTTCTTGAAATTCACACTTTTTATTAAAGAGTTTAGCTCAACCATTAATATTGCAGTGTAATGTGTGAAATAACTGCACATTTTTGTGTAAATTGCTAGATTATCTTAAGTTCCAAATAAAATGACAGAAAAGGTCATCTAATGAATTAATTAGATATCAGCATCATGTTATTACTGACAAATTTATTTTGAGAGGAAAATATGACGGTGATAAGTATGCAAGTAGGATTTTTCCCATGCAAATTATCAAAAACGGGACACTCAGAGGGTCTCTGGCTACTCTCGTTTCAAAGGCTTACCCCAAATTTTCAGATGCTAACCTAAAAATATCTGTTTAATTACATTTGGGCTTCCCGAGATATGGCATCCTTAAAAAGACGTATTTTGTTTTATTTGCTCAAAATTTGCAGATGGATAGAGTAGCCTCAAATAAACAGAGTGACAATAATGTAATAGATAATATGGCAGGCGTTTGATTGACGATTCTTATTGTCTGAGAAAAATTTATCATTATATTTGTCTGTTTATTCACGAAACTTTCACTTGGGTATCGTGGTCGGCAAGTTCCGAACTGTAGTTAAATTTAATTTTTAATAGTTTTTATTTAGTTTCACCTGTCCCGATGTTTGCCTATAATCAAATCTTGCAAGTTAAATTTGATCCACCTTCCTGGTTACCGATTGAGCTGAAATTTTGTATGCATGTGTAAATCGAGTAAAAATGTAAAATTATTATCAGATGGAGCTGACTTTATGATGGAATCGGAAGGAATAGGAACTCGGTAGTTAAATGACACAAAATCAAATCTTGCAAGATAAATTTGATCCACTTCCCGTTTACCGATTGAGCTGAAATTTTGCATGCGTGTGTAAATCGGATAACAATGCAAAATTGTTATGACGTGGAACTGATCTGATAATCGAACCGGAAGGTGACCTTAGGAACTCGAGTTTGGACTCATTTGATCCGTCTTGACGAGTACTTTGGTGCTAGATGGTAACCAGAGTCTGATGATGGAGCTGGAAGATGGCTATAGGAACTCGGTAATTTAAAGACACAACCCCATCGAGTTTGGGCTCGTATGACTCGTCTTGACGAGTTCTTTGGTGCTAGATGGTATCCAGAGCCTGATGATGGAACTGGACAATGGCAATAGAAATTCTGTATTTAAACGATATAACTCCATCGAGTTTGGGCTCGTTTGATTCATCTTAAGTAGTTTTTGGTGCTAGATGGTAATCAGGGTCTTATGTTGGAGATGTGGATCAACATCGTCGAGTTTGATTCGTTGTGATGGGTGGACCGTTTTTGATGGGTGGTGACTGGTGGTGGATTGGTGGACGTTCGTTATGAATGTGGATTCTGTCTTCGATTAGATATATTAGATGATTGACCCAATGCCAAGGTAAGAACGTGCCGAGGGCTGAATGGTATGAGGGTCTATAAACATGTCATATCGCTAACGTTGCGCCTCAGGATACCCTGTTGTGGTGAACCCAAATCCTCCTACAATGGACCACTGCGGGATGGACCTTTTTTGTCCTATACTCATGGGAATGACATGGACAAAAAGCAACTACTATACAAAGAAAGAGATGTTTAGAGAATGTGAAATTGAAGCGGCAAGAGAAGATTGTTAATGAAAGCGATGTCCACAAGCGACAACGCTACGAAAAAATTGTTCAGGAGTAGCTAAACATAGAGAAAATGAATCATTAGACCAACGCACTAACAAGGAATAAATCGCTAGAATACAGACACAAGGGAAAAGGAAAAATGAATCATCTGAACAACGTGCTCTCAGGATAGATGCCGTTAGAATAAGTACACATGAGAGAAGAAAAAATGAATTATAAGAAGACACTTGGTCAGAATCGATAGGAACAGAATGTTCAGGCAAGCAACAAACGACAGAGAACCGCATTGTAACAGCAGAGAATGGACTGCAGAAAAAGACTAATCAGAGGAATATGCAATGTGGTAGCGTTGAGTACTTTAATAACGCGATAAATACCTTTTGCGATAAAGTGTGTACTATTTGCATGAAGAGATGAGCTTATGCCTGACGTTATACTACGATTGTGACACATTGAAAAACGCCTTCTTTCAGGAATAACAAACACCATTTATAAAACTTGTAAAATTTAACGGCTTATTTGGACAACATGGATTTCGTGGCAAAGCTTTTTTTTGTCCAAGATCTTTTCGAGGTAACTGAAAAACTGCCACATATGTTGCCTAGATCTGTAGATAAATGTGGAATAGTGATTGTTACTGAGCATCTGGAGAATTTAAATATTACTTGTGAGTTTTCAGTGTCTCGTGATAATGATAATACGTTCGAGGAGATAATGGTTGGTGGCGAATAATCCCTTGTTCAAAACATAATGCAGCCGTTCTTGTACATTTTAAGACGAAAAAAGTACACAAATGTTCAAAATAACAGCCCAAGATCAATTAATTGATGGACAAAAAAGAATTGATTTAATAATATAATACCCGCAGAGATTAACAAATCAGGAGGTCTTCCGAAGAAACTAGAAATTTTTGTTCGTGTTATGTGGAGGTCAACCGTTGACGTTGCTCAGGGACTTGTGACTGGAGCGATATGTCACAATGCTGAATTTATATGGAGATATTACAGACGTGCTCAACTATACGCTAGCGATATATCATCGGTTCGCGTAGACTTTGGTAAATGACGGCACAACTGACAGAAGAATGCTCTCGATTGTCTTATCTTGGGCTTCAACTTTGCAAAAAATGCAGGGAACTACTATACATCATTTTATTATTTATCTTGGTTCAAATTGTTTGCTGCAGGTCAAGCTTATGTGGCTTTAAGCCTAGTTCGGTCTTGAGCGGATTTTCAAATCGAAGAACTTGACTGTTCCAAGTTGACTTCGATGAAACCTTGTAATATTGACGCATTAAATGAAATTGATAGAATGAAAAATGTTACAAACAACTAATTGATATGTATAGTTATTAAAATATAAAAAACAATCAGCTTTTAAGTGCTCAAAACAACATATTGTGGGTGTACTAAGGGCTACGTAAGGGAAAAACTGCTACGGGCTCCGAACTACGCCATAGTCAGTATCGCATCAAAAATACTAAAAAGTTAAAAATAAAATAAAAGTTAAAAAAACCCTTTTTAAAAACAAGCTTTTATTACTTGTTAATTAAAAGAACTAAAAAGTTAAAAATAATTTAAACCTTATAAGAAAAATACCATTATATAGGTACCTACATTGCAACCTTAAACGATAATTAACCTTATTCGTCAAGTCACAATAATCGAATTCTTTATAAATAAAAGCGTGTAACATTTTAATGGAATATACTTTTCTTTTGCAATCACAATGTGCTGCTTTGACATTGACCCGAAGAAGCAAGCCTTACTGTCACTGCGTACATTGAATCTAGGCCGAGAAACGTTACCAGAAACTGGTAATAGAACTTTTGCAGATCAACTTAATTTAGCTGCCCAGGACACGACTAGCTTATTCTAGTATAGGATTCTAAGATGCTCAGAAGTCACCTGGTGTGTCTTAAACTAGTTTGGCTAACATATAGATTTATGTTATGGGCTCTGGTAATACGAGTGAGGTTCGTATAGAAAATTCCTAAATAACCACCTATAATCAAATAGTGTTACTCTTTAACTGAAATTAAATCACCTATGGGGTTAGTGCTATTGTAAAGTATGTTACTTGTTGATAATTATTTGGAGAAATTTTCTGTCTTATTTAACTCTTGTTTACATATACCACTAGAACAATGCAGATGATTACACGGAGTTGGTACTTCTGCTCTGCTGACACGCCTTGCGTGTTCCTGTCAAAATATAATGTGAGGACTTCTTACAGCACTTTATTGGACTGTGGGAGTAAAAAGTTTAAGGAAACCGTCAACTGGTAACAGAATTTGGGCCACTATTTTCTCCCTTCTGCCTCGAAGAGGCTTGAAAAAAGTGTTATTGTTGAATGAAAGGAACGAAAAATATTGTGAAAACTTGAACGACTTCTGTCATACTTGGCCAATTGCAAACCTTATGCCTTATTTTTGTGGTCTACTCTAGATATCAGTTTCTATTCTTCCCCTTGGCAGAAGGGGAAAAATCGTAGTCACATTGTCATGTTTTCTTACAGGATCACGTCCTTATCTCAGCCCATTGGCCACAGGCGACATTTATGCCTATCGTATATTGGTGCTTGTTTGCATCATAGAATTCATTTAGTCAACATGACAAAAATGAGAATACCGGTCCAAAACATCTTTTTCGGAAAATGGAAAACGAGTTTTTCCTAAGTTATCTACTCGTTTGTCTCGCAAATTTATCTTCATTATATTCAACAATACCACACTTTACACCAAAATCTGCTACCAGCTGACGGTCTATTATGCCATACTGGCGACAGATATTTTGCCTGTGTTGCAAAAGAAACAAAATTAATATTATTTCAACTGAGATTATAATGATATAATATATAGTTATTATATAAAACAAAATGTCTATTTACTTCTATTTCTATAAAAAAATAATAACATAATTATAACTAATCTTATCTGACAACAATAAGCTTACAATATGAAGTTGAATTAATTATAATAAACACTGATCAATATCATTCGTTTATCACCACTTGAACTAAATCCGGATGCTCTGTGTTTTTCCCCGGTGCAATAAATGGTTTCCAAGAATTTTGTTGCTAAGTAGATTGACTATGGAATTGTTAGTAAAATAACGATGTTTCCTTTCGCATTTTCCTCGTATCTATCTTATTATAGATCCCAACATAAGATTACTAAGTTCAACTGTTATTCATCTGAAATGCAATTATAATAGATGATTACTAATAGGGCAATAGGTACGTTTCTGATAGGTTTCCTGTCAAAATAAGGCCGCAAACATTTTTTGTTAAAATTATTTTAATAAGTTATTCATTTAATTTTTTAATACACTAATTGTCGACGTGCAAAAGGGAATTGCTACAGTACTTATGTGTAATGATTCATTTCAACATGTCCAACAATCAAACTTTGGTAATTATTAAGGTCAAAAGAGCAAATTTAAGTGAATTTCCAAATACAGCCCTTTAATCGTTCTTAAGTGTTATATCACTTAAAACTACTAGTGACTACTACTGTGTGTTACGTTTGCTTTCTTTGCAGTTTTTATATTAATAATATATATATTATTGCTGTACTATTAATACCTACTTTTCGCCTCGCAGTTACTGAAATTATCTACCAGCGAACAACTAGAAAGCATCAATTCCTTGCATTAAGTGGAGCTATTGAAGTTATCTACCTTCGGTGGATAGCATTGATCGGAAAACACCTCAATAAATTATGCTTACACCCAACGAAAGCAAAAAAATACAATTTGACCAATAATATTGTTTTAAACTCCGTGTGGGTTCTAAACAATTTTTTACACCTACATATAAATCGTCTTCATTTACACTGAAATAAATTACACTACGTTCCTAAGTACTACCAAAATATTTACTCTTAACAAGGTCGCTAAGTAGGTCAGTAAAGTTAGCACCGCCATTTTACAGAAACTCAAATTAAAACATATGGGAATTACGAGCTATTTAGGAGCTCTTGATTTTTACATAAATTGATTTTTGAGCTCAATATTTACTATGGAAAAAGTGCAAAAAACTATTGGCGGTGCTAACTTTACGTAAAGTTAGCACCGCCATCTCAGAAAAACAAACAAAAAAATTTTGTGAGGTGTCTCAAATTAGGAGCTATTTACGAGCTTTTAATTGACGTATTGAACGTCAACCCCTAAATTTGTCTAAGGGGTAAAAACCACCCCCGAAAAAATATTGAATTTTAATTTTAAATTTAAAATCTATTAAAATTATTTTCGATTTATGAGCTCTCTCCTGGTGTAATGCACATAAACATCTAAAAATGTCTAAGGGGTGAAAACAACACCCCAAGTATGCAGTTTTTTCGAATTTTATGATTATTAAATTTTGAAAAATACCAGCATGATCTACGATTTACGAGCTTTCCAACGGTATATTACACGACAACATTCAAATTACTGGAAGGGGTGCAAACCACTCCCCAATTATGCAGTTTTTTCAAATTTTATGATTTATAAATTTTAAAAAATACCAGCATGATCTACGATTTAAGAGCTTTCCAACGATATATTACACAACAACATTAAAATTACTGGAAGGGGTGCAAACCACCCCCCAATTATGCAGTTTTTTCAAATTTTATCATTTATAAATTTTAAAAAATACCAGCATGATCTACGATTTACGAGCTTTCCAACGATATATTACACAACAACATTAAAATTACTGGAAAGGGTGCAAACCACCCCCCAAGTATGCAGTTTTTTCGAATTTTATGATTATTAAATTTTGAAAAATACCAGCATGATCTACGATTTACGAGCTTTCCAACGGTATATTACACGACAACATTCAAATTACTGGAAGGGGTGCAAACCACCCCCAAATTATGCAGTTTTTTCAAATTTTGTGATTTATAAATTTTCAAAAATACCAGCATGATCTACGATTTACGAGCTTTCCAACGGTATATTACAAGACTACATTCAAATTACTGGAACGGGTGCAAACCACCCCCCAATTGTGCGGTTTTTTTTTAAAATTATAATAAGATTGTAAGTTCCTATACTTAATAAAAAAAACAAGAACTTGAGGAAACTAAATTTTTCAGTGCTGGATTAACTCACAAAATATTGTTTCTCAATTAATTCATTCATTATGCGGTTTGTACACCAGTAATGTAGTTTTGCTAATAAGGATACTCAGTAATGAAAAAGATATTACCATCTTATTAGTCCAAGTCCATCCCTAATATTTTTGCATAATTATTTTAGTCCATTTTCAAATATCTAAATTTAGAACGTTATTTTTGGCCTATTAAAGAATTTTCATTTTAGATTTTGATGAAACATTCGAAAAAGCCTTCTTGCCGCTGTTTGTAATGGCCTTTTCTGTAGCATGAAAAAATAAATTTGAATACACTGATTATGTGAATATATTGAAAACAGTTCTCTGATAATTGTTATCTAATATTTGATTGGTGCCACTGGTTCTAGTCGAGGCAATATATTTTATTAAAGCAGTAAAAAATTCGTAATGTGGTATTTTCTATTGCAGGGGTTACTTAAATTCTTGAATCACATAAGTAATATACGCCACTCTGTAGGTACTCATCCTTTACGTTCAAACTCATATGTAATATACTTCATTATACAATTAATCGCTATCATTTGATTTAAGAACATTTCTTTTTGAAATTCAAGTACGTTGAATTTCTCTCAATAAGTAGGTATATTGAAGTAGTTATTTATATATTTATTATCAATAAACATTTTAACAAAAAAATCTAATATATTTTATGACATTAACCAGTAATTTCAAATGTGAAATTGTCCATCTATGGAAATTTTACTGAGTTATTAGTTACAGGTAGGAATATTGGCACCTAGATGGCGAGACAACACATTTGTTTAATTCATTCAAGTACCTTTGATCTTTTATGTCTTCCTATTTGTATTTTTGGTTTGCTATGAATAATTTGATTATTGTGGGTACAAAAATAATAGTTGAAAGAATAAGAACGAAATACATGCCCTCTCAGATACCAAACTCCTGTTTTATATTTCTTGTATAGATTATAGATTCAGCCCATTTTCAAATGGTAAAGGTTAGGCAAAAATAAGAATATTTTTTGACTTATATTTTCTTAACGTTGTTATGACTCGTTTGGCGAAGGTTGGTTGAAAAATGCCGACTGGAATTAATCTGTGCATTTGGTAATACATAAAAATATTGCTATTTCTATTTGAAACAACTGTTTTAATATGTTAATTTGAAACAAAAAACTTTGAGGTAATTATTAAAACTTCAAGCAACAGATTTTGAAGAAGAAGCGAGTTGAATACAAAACCAGAAGAAACGGTAACAACACGTGGTCCATAAAGATGGTTACAATTTTTCGTTAGATTCAATACTTAATTAAAAGATCATAATTCATAATGCAATTATTTGTCCGAACAATGACTACCAACAGTAGTCGTTTTTTAACATATTGTTGGAAAGCTTATACATGGTAGATAATTACACCTTACACCATTTCCAAAATTTGTAAATTCTAGATTTTTAAACCTTTGCCGTAGTAAGGATAATATTTAATATTTTCATCCATTTCAAAACTCTGACAGTTTGAAATAATTAGTCATTTAGGTAGTTACTTGCACCTTTCAGGTGATTTTGAAGTGGTCCTGAAATGTATCATTGAAGAGGTACTAAATCATAATTTATGTTGCTAGTTTTCTAAATTTAAGAATTACAAATTTGGAAAAAATTGCATAATTTGGGGGTTGTTTGCATTCGTTACAATAATTTGAAAGTAAGTGTTATATATCCTTGAAGAGCTTCTAAATCGTAAATTAGGCTGTCAGTTTTGAAAATGAACAAAATCACATAATATATACAAACTGGGAAATTAAGGGGGTTGTTTGCACCCTTTCCAAAAATTTTAATGTGGTATTTTAAAGCTCGTAAATCGTAGAACATGCTGATATTTTTCAAAATTTATAAATTATTAAATTTGAAAAAACTGCATAATTGGGGGGTGGTTTGCACCCCTTCGAGTAATTTTAATGTAGTCGTGTAATATATCGTTGCAAAGCTCGTAAATCGTAGATCATGTTGGTATTTTTCAAAATTTATAAATCATAAAATTTGAAAACACTGCATAATTGGGGGGAGGGGTGGCTTGCATTCCATCCAAAATCTTGAATGCAAACGTATAATATCCCGTTAAAACGCTCGTAAATCGTAGATGAAACCGGCAGTTTTTGAAATGAAAATATTAGATAATTTGGAATAACTGGTAAATTTAGTGGGTTGTTTGAACCTCTCCCAGTAATTTGAATGTGGTCGTGTAACATACCGCTGGAAAGCTTGTAAATCGTAGATTATGCTGGTATTTTTTAAAATTTATAAATCATAAAATTTGAAAAAACTGTATAATTGGAGGGTGGTTTGCACCCCTTCCAGTAATTTGAATGTAGTCGTGTAATATACCGCTGGAATGCTCGTAAATTCGTAGATCATGCTGGTATGTTTCAAAATTTATAAATCATAAAATTTAAAAAAACCGCATAATTTTTTGGAGGTGGTTTGCACCCCTTCCAGTAATTTGAATGTTGTCGTGTAATATACCGTTGGAAAGCTCGTAAATCGTAGATCATGCTGGTATTTTTGAAAATTTATAAATCATAAAATTTGAAAAAACTTCATAATTTGGGGGTGGTTTGCACCCCTTCCAGTAATTTGATTGTTGTCGTGTAATATACCGTTGGAAAGCTCCTAAATCGTAGATCATGCTGGTATTTTTCAAAATTTAATAATCATAAAATTCGAAAAAACTGCTTATTTGGGGGGTTGTTTTCACCCCTTAGACATTTTTAGATGTTTATGTGCATTACACCAGGAAAGAGCTCGTAAATCCTAGATAATTTTAATAGATTTTAAATTTAAAATTAAAATTCAATATTTTTTCGGGGGTGGTTTTTGCCCCGTAGACAAATTTAGAGGTTGACGTTCAATACGTCAATTAAAAGCTCGTAAATAGCTCCTAATTTGAGACGCCTCACAAAATTTTTTTGTTTGTTTTTCTGAGATGTTTTTTGCACTTTTTCCATAGTAAATATTGAGCTCAAAAATCAATTTAGGTAAAAATCAAGAGCTCCTAAATAGCTCGTAATTCCCATATGTTTTAATTTGAGTTTCTGTAAAATGGCGGTGCTAACTTCACTGACCTTCGCTAAGTTTCTATAAACTGAATTCTCTCCTTAACATCATCCCCTTTTATATCATCGCTGTTCTCGATTTTTTCTGTCTGATGCTGGCCTGCTAACGTGTATAATGCCGGAATAGAATGGAAAATCTTTTTAACAGCAGTCGTACTTTCAGGAAATAATAATAACCTGACCTACCCTCTTTTTGCCGGCATCTTCAATCGAATGGTTTTACTATCCACAAAATTAGTTTTTATTGAAAGTGATTAATTTCTAGAAGGGTTCCTATTTTGGTAGTATAAATTAAAAGGTTATAACAATGCCATTCATCCTCGATGTTTCGGTAGCTGAGAGAATAGAATAGATAGGGTACGAATCAACGTAGGTACTCACGGACGAAGGACATGTTGAGCCGAAATCTGTGATAACAACGTCTAGTCCAGTTTTTAAATATTTTACCGAAAAATGATTATCGATATCAGGGACAACAAGCTCACAGAGACTCTAACTCGGGAGTCGTACTGTGTGTAATGCCGTTTCCCCGTGTTTCCTAGAATAGGGTCAAACCAAAGAATTCATAGGTTGTGACAATATCTTCTCGAGATTTTACAATCCATTGAAGGCAACTCAACATATTGTTTGTAGTCGAGAAACTACAGAAGTTGTGGTTCCAAATCTGATTGAAATCTCTATTAGTACATATAACGATGTTTAATATTTTATCGCGAAGTAACTACCCATATTTGGATAAATTCTTAGGTTACCTAGAATCTGTTAAAACAGTTATGAGACTATACAGGGTGTCCCAAATATGAAATGATAACATTGCTATCTAAGAAACGGTAAGAGATACGTCACTGAAGTTTGATTTTAGCACAATAAACACTAAAAAAGCATACCATTCTGATGATTTTGGGGGTGCTTCAGGACCTTAGCCCACCCCCTGGATCCGCCAGTGCTCTGTCATGAAACTTAGATCGACTCGGACGTGATTTTGCAAATGATATGCAAGTTATATAAAACTAATCTTATAAGTAGAAATTACATGTGTAAAAGTGTAGTATTCAAAAAAATAGTTTCTAAAAAATAGAAACATAATAAGTCAACGACTTATGCAGATCCTAATGAAAAAAATTATAAAAAGATTGCTTTTCAAAATAAGCTTTGAACTCATTTCTAGCGGGATTAAGAGAACCCTTAGGTCCAATTATTCAGGCTATGCGTCTCAATTCCTTAACTGAAGCTTTACAATTCATAGCGGAGGAAAATACTATAAAATATTATCAAAATACTTCTACCCAAAAATTCAAAATCAATTTAAGCAACCACAAGTTCAACAAAACCAAATATTACCTTTACCCATTTAATATCTACAAAGTAATCAATTTCAACAAATTCAAAATCAATTTCCACAGGTCCTGTAGACATTATACCAAATCCAAACCCACCCAAACAAAAATTTTTCACAAATACACAAGAATTTGAAAACCAAAATGTTTGGAAACCAAATCCAAAAATTCCTTAACCTAAACAAGTACCAATGTGCGTATGTGCGAGTACTTCAAATTCCTAAAATTTCCAGAAACCAATGAATTATTTTGAAAATAAAAATAAATTGAAACCTAGATCCGATATAATTATCGAAGAAGTATTTAATACTGAGTTAGATGACCAAACAAATGACTTAGAAAATGGCTTTGATCAAATTGAAGATTTTTATTCAGATAACAATTCTAGTGAACATGAAAATTTTCAGGAAGTAGCCTTTGTAACAGGACAAACTTGACAGAATTCCATGTGTCAACAAATGGCAAAGAATTACATTACATAGAAATTAATATAAGGGGATTAGAAACAATGAAACTTTTAGTTGATACCAAATCGTTCATAACTCTGAAATTGTTCCAAATATTTTTTATAAAAAATAAAATACGAACCTTTCGTAGTCTCAACTGTTTTTCAAAGTTCAAACCAGGACTACAGTGTAAACATGCCAATGTTTAATGAATTTAAACAAAACAATTCTTTAAAAATTTTCATATTTAAATTTCATCCAATTTTTGACGGACTAATAGGTCTTGACAATAGACCTTTTCATATTCGAAAAATTTATGCGCATGCGTCAACATCTGTCAAAGTTTTCGGGCACTTCACAAATTATTCACAGCACTTTGTGTTTGTTTATAACGTGAATACAATATTTTCAATGTAATTTACTAATTTAGTATTATTAGTAATGTTTTAAATAGTTATAAACTGAAAAGTGAACTATCAGTATAACGATTTTAATTAACATGTATAACATTTTATCGGTAAAGAATGGAGCAAAAAGCATTAATGTCATGAAATATGTGGGAGCCATATATACAGTAAATCATTTTTGGAGAATTTATTTGACTTTATTAGTTTTCCAAAGCCTTATATCGAATCTCGTCGAAAGCTTATTAAATCAACGAAAAGAATAAACAGTTCAAAGTTTATCTAAAATGTGCTAAATGTGATTTATGAGTTAGAGATGTGAACTAAGTAATGGTCGATTACAAGTAATTGATTATGTAAATAACGATACATATATGTGTTTTTAAGACAATAACTTGCTAAAAGATATAACATTAAATAAGACCAGTGTTAACTTTTTCAACATCTGTTGTACATTATCCGACATAAGGATGCAAATTGAGTTTAAATAAATCTTTGTATACTGAATTCTATATTTTATCTGTACCAACTGTTCAGCCTTCAGTAATATTACATACAATTTTTGTACAGATTTCGTGAAAATCTCATAAATTAACTTTCATATATCTGTCAGTCGAAAGATGAATAGCCAACATAATAAAGATGACAATTTGTAGTAAAATAGACAATGACTGATAAAACCATAGTAATAAAAAATTAATTAAATTTGTATTCCTAATATTTATTTTATTAATGCACAGTATATTAATTACTTTAAATCTAATATGAGTATCATTTTTGTCCTAACCTGTCAAACAGATCAGTCTTATTTTCGCCTTGTGGATGAAAATATCACGTTAACCACCATTAAAATTTAATGCAGTTATTTGGTTTAATTGAAAGATGTACAAATAAAGCTCCACTAATTAATATTTCAGTTAACTTCATTGATAATATAAGGGTATTAATACTAGTCCCCCATGCATATTTGTAAAAGTGCTCGAAACTTTCATATTCCCGCCTTTTTAACATGCCAAACGTGCTTGCGCATTACAAAGGGTGAAAAGATCTATTTAAAATTGTTAAATGCATCATTAGATTCCGTAAACTCGAAACTAATAACAGCAAACTCCACAATTCCTATACATTATCAACCTTCAAACCAAAAAACAATTTTGAAACAAGTTTACAACCCTATACTTTACAAACAATTAAAATCCCAGTGAATAAACCAAATGGAGATATAATTGTCTCAAAACAGAATTTTCAAAATGTAGAGATACCAGAAACTCTTACGACCTCATTCAAAGGTTTTGCTTATGTGCAGATATTAAATAAATCTGACAAAATAATAATTTTGATTTTAACAAAACCAATACAAGTTACCTCTTTTAATAAAAAATATAATGAACTTTATACTATTGAGCTTAAAAGTAAAAAGTCCCTTTCACGTGTAGAAATCCACACAAAAGGCACTACCCCTTTCCAAAAATACATGGAAGAATTTAATGAACAACTAGAAAACTCTAGAAGAGAACGACAAGAAATGGACCAAGATAATGAATCTTTAATTGGAAATATTACGGAACAACCCTTGGAAGAAGAACTTCAAGAAGAAAATGAATCTGAAGAAAGTATTGAAGAAACTGACAACATGACAGTTCTTACAAATTAAGAAAACTCTATTCAAGAAATACCGATCACTGAAAGATGTTTAAATTCCTTCGATCACCAAATAAAAATAAATTTTGTGTTGCATTCACCTGCAAAACCCAAAACTGAACAAATATTCCAAAAAATGTTATTATCAAACAAATCGTTAACTAAATACAGTGACGTTAAATTAAAAATAAGTAATAATGACCCTTTGTTACAGTTCAACCCTAAACCTCTTGACCCTAATATTGCTACAACAAGCATGGTCACAGGAAATCACGGTAACGAACCTTAAAAATAATCAATAAGCTAGGTCACGCCAGAATAAAATTCATTCTTTTATTCATTACGTAGACCTTGTACCTACAAAAAATGAAATCGAGTATATAATCGAAACAAATAAAAATTTAACTTTAGCAATCATGCTTGGATTAAGTCATCATTATTATCAGGAACTATACAATTTCATTAGAGCTTTCTCTTATCAACTATTTGCAGTTGAAAGAAAATTTAATTCTATTTCACCCTCTAATAGAATCAAGCGAGGACTAATCAATGCATTAGGCAGTATAATCAAAAGAATTTCAGGCAATCTAGACGCTGAAGATGCTGCTCATTATGATAAGGTAATTTCTGATTTATAAAATAATCAAATTGAAAATCTAGATACTTTGAACAGACACGCTTCACTAACTACAGATATAACTCATAATTTTAATAAAACTATAACTTTCATTAAAAATAATCAACAAGTGATAAGTGTGGGACTTAACAAAATAAGATTAGATCTAAATAAATTTATTTTTGAACTTAACGATTATTTAGAAACTCGAAATATAATTGATAAATTGAATCTGCAAATATTATTTTAGAAATTTTGACAGGTCTTGAAAATGCTATATTCTTTGCAAGACTTGGTACTTTTCATAGTAGTATTTTAAAAATAAATGCATTGAATTTAATGATAGAATCTATAATCAAATATTATGGAGCCAATAATCTATTTTTTTCCCCAACTGATGAAAATCTACAAAGATTCTATGATTTATTCAAAATCGATGCTTATTACTTAGATTCCAAAATCAATTTCATTGTACATTTCCCAATTATTTATCCAGGATATTTTATTTGCTACCATTTATATTCAATACCAAACGTAAATTCAAGTTTAAGTAAAAATATTCAAAAATCTGATTCAGTAAATCGACGAATGAACTTACATTACGATTTTTCCAAATCAAACAAAAATCGAAACCTCTTGTGGTCAAACAGACTTCACAACCCTTCAACGTAATTACTTAATTAATTTACCATATCAGTTCCGATTCAGCACAACAGAAGAAGACTTCATAAATCAAAAAACAACTTCTTCGGGACAACCCTTAATTTTGGCGGAAATCAAGATATCAACCCCAAAACCTTTGCAACCCTTAGAAGATATTGAAATCGCTGATGTCCAAAAGGAGATTAAATCAATTAAAATACGTCAAATTGATAATTCTAATCATTTTTGGTTAACACCAACATATTTAATAATTTTTGGTATATGTTTTTACATTGCTTTTAAAATATTTAAAAAATGGAAAGCCAACAGAAGAGCGAATTAGAATTCAGAGATGTCCAGTCAGGAACAGCCCCAGCTATCATCCCATATCTTTTTCACCCGGTAGAAAAAGCTACACTCTTGGGAAGGTGGAATTATGATATCATCAACTTTAATCATTAATAACAATTGACATTGTTAAAACATTTATATTGGAACTTGCATCTTTGCAATTTTTATTATCTTTAATGTTCTTGATAATTTATGCTTATTTTCAGCCGAGTTGTTTTGTTACCAATGTAGGTCACTCTGTCATGAAACTTAGATCGCTCGGATGTGATTTTGCACATTATATACAAGTTATATAAAACTAATCTTAGAAGTAGAAATTACATGTGTAAAATTGTAGTATTCAAATAAATAGTTTTTAAAAAATAGAGAAATTTTTTAAAAATATAATGAGTGAACGACTTATTACAAGTTGTTATATTTACTTTTTAAGAATGTTTTGCTCTTTTTATCATACCAAAAAAAGTTTTATCTTTCTTTTCTAAATGGGGTTGCGATGGAGCTTCAGGGCAAAGTCTATATAAACAAAAATTCTCTAACGTAGGAGTTTATGACGCTAAGCTTTTTATGACGCCTTTGGTGCCGCTATGCCTAAAAAAACAACAATCTGTTTTGGAAAAATGAGCAGCCTTGTTCCACAAGGCTCTGTAGATGTCTTAAATTTGAATTTGTTAAAGAAAGTCTAGAAGTTAATACAGTTGAAATGACACAATAAAAATAAAGTAAATTTAAACTTCACAAATAGGGATCTATAGAGCAATAACTTTAGCTACATTTACCTACAAGTTCTAATATATATCATAATATTCTTCATAATTTACTCTATTAGGTGTATGAGTTTTATCTGCAACTTTGTGCAACCTTGCCTATAAGACCATTTATAATTTTGTCAAGTTGGAACGGTCCGAACCACAGATAACACTATAGAGTTACTGTGATCAAGTAGGCCGTTTGGTGAAAATGGCCATGAATGCTTCCGATCATAACTGTTTGAGTAATTATTTAAGGATGAGTAATTTACATTTTGTGTTTTATATTATACCTAGTTGTTATATTGCAGTTGTTTCATTGTTTTGTTGTTAAGTTGTTGTACTGTTGGCCTGTTGTTATACAAAATTAGTTTTTTAACCACAACTGTGGGTAAAATAACAATTTCTTAATATTCAAAAACTGAGTATTTTTTAAAAAGAACACATATCCTAATATTAGTGATTCGCAAACTGAAATAGTAATTCGTGATGTCAAGAAGCGTTTTTGGTCACAATTTAGATACAGATGGAATAACGTGTCGGGAATAAAAACAAAATTTGAAAAGTACGCAGAGCGGTTTAATGGTATTTTCCAGGTAGTGAATTATTAAAAACCTGCCTACTCAGCCTACGACCAGCAAGTCTGGAAGGCCGTGGAAAATCTTTGAGAAGTGTGCTGTTCGCTCAAAACGGCACAGGAACAGACTAATCCTGTCTAAATATAGCCAAGGTAATAACAACATATATTAGTGTAGGCAAAGCTCTGGGTTTGTTTGTGCAAGCAAAGCTTAGTAAATATCAATATGAAATCTTAAGACATGCTTTTCAGAATGAGGGACATGACCTTCTACCCCAAGATATTGTTATCACAGAAAGTTCAGCGAGAGTCAGTTTATAAAATGTATTGAACCACACAACTACTAGGGTATTTCAATGCACGACCAATGAAGAACTTAATAAAATTAAAGGTGAATCGCCATCTTTCTTTTCTAAATGGGGTTGCGATGGAGCTTCAGGGCAAAGTCTATATATACAAAAATTCTCTAACGTAGGAGTTTATGACGCTAAGTTTTTTATGACGCCTTTGGTGCCGCTATGCCTAAAAAAAACAACAATCTGTTGTGGAAAAATGAGCAGACTTGTTCCACAAGGCTTTATAGATGTCTTAAATTTGAATTTGTTAAAGAAAGTCTAGAAGTTGTTCGAGAAGAAAAACGAAGAATGGCTATCGAAATTCATATCCTCAATAAATCCACAATATATTCAAATAACCCAAAGTGTAAAGTGAAACATCAACTATGTTTACTATGCTCCATGTTAAAACTGTCCGGGCTGTGACAGAAATTCCCGCTGCTTCGTCATGCTTCATTCAATAAATTAGATATAATTAGGAACAAAGTATTAGGGATGCAGTAAAAATGGATATGTCTCCGTTTTAAATTTATGGAATGTGTGTAATTTCACAGTTCATGGTGGAAGCTATTACTTTGTGATATACTATCATTATGATTGTAGAAAAACCAATTACTTTGTTTTATATGACTAATTTATTTATTTATTAATTAAATTAATATGAAAAACCGTGACTAGTTTCGACAACACTATATCATTTCCAAACGGAACAAATTCATTAATTAATTAAATAACAATAATCTATATTATTATTGGGGTTTTCTCTCCTCCAAATTTTTTCCTGCAACAGATAAGCATTTAAAATCGTATTTGGCGAAAAAAGTGTAGTAAGGCAATTACGTAAAATTGCCCGGATTACGATATTAAACCTGTTTTATAACAAATAATACATTGCGCTCTATCCTCACACATACCAAACCATTTAACGCATCTCAAAATTCCAAAAATTGTGTGTACAGTGTTGTGTGTGACTGTGGCCATAGTTATACCGGTGAAACTTCAAGACCTTTAGAAGTAAGGAAAAAAGAACACCAATATAACATTTCAAGAAGGCATGTGGACAAATCAAATTTGGCTAAATATGTATTAACCAGCACCGGCAGCCATATGAGAGATTGGTATAAAACAAAGATGTTGTTGAAAGAGGAAAATTTAAAAAAGAGAAAACTTAAAGAAGCCAGCTCTATGATGATAAACAACACGGAAATCGGGGCCTCTTCAATCGACCTTCATTTGGGCTGGAGAGATTTATTGCTAGAAGAGCAAAAAAATGGTACCCTCAGTATCAATACACAATATACAATTTATATACAGGAATAATGGTTGATCATTTTAAGACATCTCTTTCTCTCAGAATAACTGAGGAAGAATTTCTGTACGGACAGCCTGTAATCCGGACAATTTTACGAAATTGCCTTACTACACTTTGTTCTCCAAATACGATTTTAAATACTTAACTGTTGCCGGAAAAATTTTGAGGAGAGAAAACTCCAATGAACAGGCAAAATAATTCAAGACCTCCTCAAAAATCTTTTCGAAATTACTTAATACTCTATATATAAATAGGCAAAGACAAAATGGTTCGGTACCATTTTCTCCTCTGTCGTTCATTTCTTAAAAACTCACATGGCTAATATAGCTTAAGAGTAGAGATGAAGTACTCACAGTTATTAAGATATTGCAATATTTTCATGTTACGGAACTAATTATGCAGATTTTTTTAAGATCCAATGGAAGTTATCAATGTAATTTTGAATAAATATTTAGCTACAAAAGAGACGTATGCACAAATTGATTGGTGGAAAACCATAAAGAGGATTCTTTATGGATTTTTTGGAAATAATAATAATCTCACATATAGAACAGTTTGTATATTTCAAAAGTTACAAATGTTTCATTGACTAGGTCAGTCAATTTTACAATGGCAAATTATATGATACAATGTAAAACTTAAAAAATTAAAATGAGTCCTTAGTGCTAGACGACTATGTTCTGAACAAAAGATTAATTCGCCCTTCATTTTCACAACTGTAGTGGTCAGACAGCTACTTTAGCACTTAATGCTTGCCTCGTATTCATTTCATGAACAGACAAATAGCGTCATTTACATTCTATCATAGAAGAAAGTGTTTTCAGAATCTTATTTGTGGCATCTTCTAGTTTCTTTTAATTGTTTTGTTGGAAAATAACACCGTACTTAAGAAAAAAGGCTGGATGTTAAAAAAAATTAACGTTTCAAAGTCATATTCTGACTACATTGTAATGTTATTAAAATCTGAATAAAACATAAATTTTCAAATGAAAGCTAGATTGTTTAAAAAAAATTACATGATATGACGAAGGTGTTTATTGAAATATAATAGTTAAATTGCTTTTAAGTTGGAAGAACCTGAAAAAGTATTTTCTGAATTTACCTGTGGAACATATAGACCTCTAAATGCACCAATAAATTTTATTTAATTACTAAATATAAATGAACACAAAAAAATAAGAAAGTTAATTCCAGAATTATAAAAATTGTGAACCATGCCTGGGACCTATTACATAAAGTACACAGAAAACGAAAACTAGAAGACTCTGTCTTAGATCTATTAAAGGAGGATGATTGTATCCGTTTGTGGAATTTCTTGTGCTATCTTGTATATCTAAACCACATCTAAACAATAAAAGATTTCGTTACTTATGTCATGTAAAACTGTCAAAACAATTTAGCGTTCAATTTTAAATTTGTATTAAATTCAGATTTTAATGACACTTACAGCAACATCACAATATAACTTACAAACGTTTAGATTCACTGAAAATACAAATTTTTTCTGGCAAGACTAATTATGTTTTATAATACTTGTATTAATGCTGAAAAGCTAAAAGCGTATGTTGAAGTGTGCAATAAGCCACGGAGCATTGGCCACTGTCGTCTCTTGATGTTTCTTCTTAAACTATTGTGGTACCTAAAGTTCTTAATATGTTTAGCTAGTTCCATTTTATACTTCTTCAGGCACTCGAGAGTTATTTTTGTCTTCTGTATTTTCTTGAATCCAATTTTGATAAGTGCCATAGAGACAAAACCACATAAAACATATGAACGCTGAAAAATGAAGTTTCATTGAATATATTATTTGGTATTTTTTTAATTAATGTTGATCAAGTTTATCAATTACGTTGAAATATATGAAACATTGAGTGCGTAATGTACTTCTTTAACTATTTGGTTGCAAATTGCCAGACCCAAAGTCACGTTTGGAAAAAACATTTTGTAATAGTCGCAGTTTAAGTGCTTAATTAATATTTTTGTCAATATAATAAAGTCTTGTTTTCATAACAATTAATATAAAAAACTGTGTAATGTGTGATTTCTGACTATAATGGTTGAATTTTTTTAAAATTTCTTTTACTTCTGATTTAGAAACAAATACATCTGTCCATGGAATAAATGTTAGAAATTAATATAGGTTTAGTTCTTGTAAAGTGCAAAGTCAAAAATATATACCTAAATATATGAATTAGGATTTACCTAGATTAGTAAATCTGAATGATGGTAGGAAAGTTCACAATATTATTCAGTAATTATCAGTGCATTTACGAAAATTGATCATTTTACCACCGTATAAGCTTTAACATATGTAGTTTAAAACTGGTTACAAACTTGGCAATTCTAACATAACCACGGTTTGCGCATTCATCGTCCAACTATGCAAGTAAGTGGTAAGTTAGTGAAGAAATTTGAAGAAAGTGTTACTCATGTGTAAAGGTGCGTTTTCACAGTGCCCGCTTTATGGAATATATACAGACAAAATATGCATGAAAACATAAATGTGTCAATTACACGACGGAAATGCTTCGGAGCCATTGGTGTGTCACAAATGAAAAAACACCAAACCTTTATTTTAAACATTCAACACCGTTTCGACAACTCTAAGTTGATGAGAGGTTTGGCGTTAGGGTACAAAACTGTGTTTTTTCATTAATTCATCCGTATAAAGTCCAGCTTACACAAGAGGTTTGCATCCTGCTGACCATTCACAGCATAGAAGATACATGGGATGAGTTCTGGGTCAACAATTTTTCGATCAAATTTTTCATTACTACTAAAGCTCATTTCTTACTCCGTGGTTCTTAAATAAGGAAAATTGTAGTATTCTGAAAATCCATAAAATAATTATAGAAAAGTCCTTGCATTCATTAAACGGCACTGCCTAGAGGTGTTATTGGTCCGTATTTCTTGGATTCGACAAAGGTGTGACATAGTAAATGTCGAGGGTTATGATCGAACAATAACACATTTTTTTGCCTGTGCTTAAAGATTTCCAGATGTGTTTTCAGCAATATGGTGCAACAAGCCACACTACAGGAGTAATTTTGGTTTTAGTGCAAATGACGTTCCCAGACGCGTAATTTCACGTTTTGACGACATCAGTTATCGGCTGGCGTCAAGATCATGAACTTTTTTCTGGGTCTACACGAAAGATCGTGTTTTTGTGAAAAATCCTCAAACTTCAAAGTATTCAAGAATTAACATTACGTACAGTTACGACCGACAATACTGTGTAATTTCCAAAAGAGGTAAAAAATTACCTCAAAAGAATCGACGTTGAATTAAATTCCGAGCTGGCTATTTACATGATATAGTATTTCACACAGTTCCAAAACTTCTTAATAAAAATAAATAATCACAATTTGAATTTAATATATGTTTAATTGAGGTACGTTTACTGAAACAAGAAAACGGACGATATTGCAATAGATTCCTTGGATTCAAATTTCACAAATATTTATTCTAACTTACATTGTCTTTATTTTAATCAAAATAAACACAAAAACACAATGATTAATATTATCAGCTGAAGTGCTATACGTTGCGACCAAACCAATCTGTCTCGCATAAAGTAGTGGCCATTATATATGCAACTTAGTCGTCCGAAAAATTTTCAAGTATTTTTGGGTGCCAGTCTAGTTGGTATTCGAATTCGGAATAATGTTTTTACAGTTATCGAAACTTCGGGACTACCGTTGTTGATAGTTTTTTTATACAACCGCTTTTATTTCGTTTTCGCAATGTTTTTATCGGAACGATTAATTTAGAAGGTTTCGTATTTTTGGTGTCTTTAAATACATTTTATTACATTGCTCCCTCTTATATATCTGATCAACTGATCAGAATCATTTTCACCTTGGTAGGGAGCAAGTCGATCCAAATGAACCACTTTCATCTTAACTCTTGGAATTCGGCAAATACGGTGCACAACGTCATTGGTCCTCTTGATCACCTCGTATGGGACATCCCAGGCTGGTGTGAGATTTGTAGATTTGCCTTTGCTTCTCTGGGGGTTGTATACCCAGACATAGTAGCTCTCTTGGAACCCGTCTGAATTTGCCTTGAGGGCATAGCGAGTCTTCATCCAATCGCTGGTGGCCAACATCTGTGTTCGGGCTAGTACGTGTATTCTGTCGGGTTGGTCGGCATAATATTGCGCTTTTATGTACAGCTGATCAATAGGCTAACATGAATAGGGGAATATGCTCAACCCAAATACGCTGGTTATTGCGGACGACCTTGGATAGCTGTTTTTCTAAGGTTTCCACTACTCCGTCTGACTGTGGATGCAAATGTGTGGTTCCCGTTTTTTTTATTCCCAACATCGTACAGAACTTCTGGAATACATTGGATTCAAAGTTACGCCCTTAGTCTGAATGTGACTCTAACGGGACACCAAACCTGCTGAATAACTGTTCTACCAGCACCGTCGCCACAGTGGTTGCCTCCTGATTGGGTATAGCATATGCCCCAGACCATTTGCTGAAGTAATCCATTGCGACCAGAATGTATTTGGTCCCCCCTCTCAGACTCGGGAAATGGACTGGCAACATCAATAGCAACTCTCTCAAATGGGACGCCCACATTGCATTGCTGCATTCTGTCATTCGTCTGGTTCTTCGGGTCCTTACTGACTGCATAAATGTCATATTCCCGGCACCAAGCTCTGACATCTTCGAAGTAATTTACCCAGTGGTACTGTTGGCGAATTTTGTCCATTGTGTTATTTATCCCCAGATGAGGTCCGATAATCCCGTTAGGTACTTCGGTCAGAACGGCGGATAACTTTTTCTTTGGGACTACCAGTTGAGACTTGGTTTGTCGGCCGTCAGTACTTTCTAAATTCTCTTCAACATTCCATTCTCCACTCTTCGAGAGTCCCAATGGGCCCATAATGACTTCAGGACACCCGAGTACCTACCCCCTGGCTTCTTGAGTGACAGGTTTAGTCCAATAACTGGGTCAGCCATTTGGTCCTGGATACATTGTTTAGTTGTCCAACCTTCGTTCACCTAGAATAGATACCCTATCGCTGTTCCGTCTTCAGACAATGGCCGCAGGGGGTTTTTGGCCAGGTATCGGCATTATTATGCAAACGGCCGGCATGGTGTTCAATCTTCAAATCGTATTGCTGTAATTTCTCCATCCACCTGACCAGTTGTCCTTTCGGTGTTTTCATGTCCAGCAGCCATTTGCCGGCAGCATGAACAGTTAGGATTAGGAAGTAACGACCATAGAGATATTTGTACACAATAATTCCTTCCGGTTTCGAGGATCCACGGCTGTAGTACTCGGTCACCCTTTCTTCACCATCTTGCACTTGAGATAGAACGGCCCTAAACCTGTGTTGCTGGCGTCAGTGTCTAAGATGAACTTGCCGCACTGTGTAGGAAACGCTAGGATTGGACTGGGTCGTCTGAATGATCCTGATTGCAACGGAACGTCTCTTTTTCAGTGGTCTGTCGATGTAGAGGTGCAGCAACGGTGGCAAATCCCTCAATAAATCGCCGGTAATACGAACAGAGCCCCATGCTTGTCTTTTGGGACCGGCCAATCACGAATGGCTTCTACCTTGTCTTCGATTGTGCGGCCCAAAAAGCGTACTGCTTTTGGAACATGGAACACTTCTTCGGGTTGGCGTTCTTAATTCTAGAAAATATTTCGCCAAAGTTCTTCAGATGGTCGTCGAATGTGTGACTTATGACCAGAATGTCGTCGAGGTATACTAAACATGTCCTCATTGTCATGTCGCTCAATATCTAGTCTTAAATGTAGCGGGAGCATTACCTAACTTAACCCAAAGGGCATGTGAACTGAGACTGCCCTTTACTAGTGGAGAACGCTGTCTTTTCTCTTTCGTTTTTGTGTTGTCCAATCTGCCAATATCCACCCTGCTAGTGTGGTCAGTGTCATGGATTTCTTTTGTCATAACATTGTCCAATTTTCTATTTATATTATTATATATATTATTTTTGCAATATATTTATCGAAACCATTAATTAAGGTTTCCAAATTTTTTTTCGAGTGTTAAACGGATTTTGTAACAATATTATAAGTCACCATACTCATAAGAATTGAAAGAATTTTGTTGAAATTATAAATAAATATATTTATAATAATTAATTTACTTAGTTTGTATATAAATCGCTATTGTACATTTCCTATTATTAGGGAATTAGGTACTACGTAATATAATTTTAGCATTTTCGCCTTTTTATCAGTAATATTAAAAATTATACCTACCAAATACGATAAATATAATAAGATAAGTGAAGTCGTTGCTGGTGTGACTTTCAATGTGTATGGTAGCAGCAAATAAACTCAAAAATATGAGAAGTGCATAAAGGAATGCATATTTTTGATCTTCCTGAAACATAATATATAAATATATTGTAAGACTAATTGTTTATATGTAGCTCAATTAAATATAAAGTATTATAAAGGAGTGAAAATTCCAATTAAAGCTGGAGAATTACGCAAAGAATAGTAACATTAATAATATGGAAATGACAAGTAAACGCATTTCCAGACATACCATCTGATAACATAAAGAAACAAAGCAATTTGGAACCTCACTAACTTCTTTACGGAATTATACAAAACCCCCGATACTTTTCAGTTGTAGTTAACGAAAGAAGTTGCAGAAATAATCGTCAAGAACTGGAATAAGGTGTCAAGAACATGAGAATCGCAAGATTGGTTAACTATTAAAATCCGTTTGCATGATAGCACAAAACAAAATTAACGAAGAAACCAATAATTAATCAAATGTCTCTCCATTATGTCTAATTAACGAGTTCAGAAGAGGTTATACTGGAGGCTGAAAACCAACTCAGAAGAACCGATAGTTGTCGCATAACATTTAAGCACACTGATATAAGAGAACGTAAAGCAAGTTGAAGGGGTCAGATGCAACTATGTCGAAACGGCACCATATTACCAACGATTCCAAGAGGAATCAAATATCAGCTACCCGAAAATCATAGTATACATATGGCAGTAGCAATAACTTTAGATTTATATTTATATATATATATATCTTACCTTTAGTACTGAGATTAAGAGGAGAACGCTAAGTAGTAAATTAAACGCTGCAAAAAACATGGATAATTTAAAAAATCCAACTTGTACATCTTCATCGTCTGTGTGATGTAACTTCAAGCTGCATATTATAACACCAGAAACACCAAAAATCTGCAACATGAAGTTTAATATTATTTCAAGAGATTCTATAGCTCAGGTGTTCAACAACATACATTTTAACATAGCTTTATTAGAATATACAGATGTATTAATTCTTGTTAAATTAGAAGTTAATGGAAATGCCGTGGAACGGTGTGTCACAAATGTAAAAACACAGTTTTGCACCCTAACACCAAACCTTTATTTTAAACACTCAACACCGTTTCAACAACTCTAAGTTGTCATCATCAAGGAGTAAACAAAACTAAACTGTTACAGTTTAGTTTGGTTGAAGTTTTATTTGTATTTGAAGATAAACAGGAAAAAAGACAACTGCAATTTGAACAATTAATGAAAAATAGTACCGCAAGTTAATGAAACAGTTAATGAAAGAATGCAAATAGTGGAATCAGACATAAAAGAAATAAACGATGACATAAATATCCTAAAAAGTAATGTGGAGACAGTGTTGAAATCAAAGTAGATGACATCGATTCCATCCAGAGCCAGGTGAAATTTGAAATCTGTTCCATTAAAAACACAGTACAAAGTGAGGTACAAGATACAATCAGTGCCATCCAAAACAAAGTTGAAACCGAAGAAGAGTAACGAAGCTTTGCTCGGGCTTTGGAGGTAGATGCCCTCATGAACATGTCCAAGCCAAGGGTGCGAGCAGTTTCAACCAGAAAGAGCCAGAATCACTATTTCAAGCACTGTTGGCTGGTCTGAACAAACTATTAGCACAGTCACACTGATACCAGAAGAGCATGTTACCTTTGTGGACGGACAGGGCACTTCCAACGCGACTGCAAAGTCAGGCTACCTGAACGATCACCGCCCAGGGGTAACCAACAGAACAGTCACATGTCCAGGGACCGTCAGCCAGTCAGCATAAGGGGGGAATGCTGACTAAACCTCCACCCCAAAACGTTATCCATCCAGGGATTTTGCCGACATAGCAGCAGCCTAGTCTTCAGGGGCACCATCAATGACCGAGCAATTACCATCACCATCGACACCGGCGCCGCTGTTTCCATTGCCAAGTCCAGGGTTTTGAGGTCATCGCATCCAGCTCAGAACAGTCACCGGCGAGTCCATGTCAATACAGGGTGAAGCAGATAAAGTACTGCAGATAGGGGACAACCGAATACGGCATAGAGTCATGGTAGCGAATATTGAGGATGATTTCATACTGGGTATGGATCTAATCAGCCAGCATGGATTTATGTTCGACCAGAGATATGATGTTCTTCGGTTCCTAAATGAGGAATTTGTATTGACACGGCCCGTCAACAGTTCAGCCACCTCCATAAAAATTGTGGCAAAATCCTCAGCCAGAATTCCCGGTCGAACAGAACATATTATTCATGGGCAGCTAGAAAGCAATCCTGGGAGCTGCGTTGGGATGGTGGAACCCGTACACTAAGCTCATGACTACTTAGTTGGACGGGCTATAGTTGAAACCGGACGAGATATACTAATTAGAGTCATGAATTTGTCCAACAACGACATCAGAATTGCCACTGGTCAAGAGGTAGCTTGTTTCGAGCAAGTGGAGACCATCATCAATTGCGAAGAAGAGTACCAGACATCGTTGAAGGAGACAGGGCCCAGTAAAGAGTTCATACAACAGTTTGCTGACCATTTGACATACCTTACACCAGGGGAACACAAGAAAGCCAAGCAATTTATCACAAAGCACTGGCAAATTTTTAACAGTCAAGATGGAACCACCGGTGGCACCAAATAGATACCGGAAAGGCTCAACCGATCAGAATACGACCTAGACGACTGTCATCGGAGCAACAACAGGCAGTCGAGAACAACATCGAGTCCATATTACAAAATGGAGTTATTGAGCCATCCATCAGCCCGTGGTCTGCTCCCGTCATGCTAGTTAAAAAGTAGGCTGGAACCTCTCGATTTTGCCTGAATTACTACCCCGAATCGATGACACTTTGACCACACTAGCAGGCTCCCGTTAGTTCTCCACACTAGACTTGAAGAGTGGATATTGGCAGGTTGGTCTACACGAAAACGACAGAGAGAAGACAGCGTTCTCTACCAGTAAAGTGCTGTTTCAATTTAAGGTCATGCCCTTTGGGTTATGTAATGATCCGCTACATTTGAGAGGCTAATGGAGTATGTATTGAGCGGGTTGACATGGAGAACGTGCTTAGTATACCTCGACAACATTCAGGTCATGAGTCAGACATTTGACGACCATCTGAAGAACCTGGGTGAAGTATTCTCCAGAACTAAGAACGCCAAAGAAGTGTTCCATGTTCCAAACAGAAGTAGAGTTTTTGGGCCACGTCTTTTCCGAGTCAGGAACGAGGACAAGATAGAAGCCATTCGTGACCAGTCCCAAGAGACAAGCATGAACTCCGAAGCTTCTTGGGTCTCTGTTCAGACTACAGGCGATTTGTGGAGGGATTTGCCACCATTGCCGCGCCTCTACATCGGCAGACCACAGAAGAAAGAGACCTTCCGTTGGAATCAGGATTGCGAAACTTTATTCAGACATCTGAAGGCTCTGATCCAGCCCAATCCTAGTATTTCCTACGCAGTCCGGCAAGTTCATCTTAGACACCGATGCCAGCAACACAGGTTTGGGGGCCATCCTATCCCAGGTGCAAGATGGTGAAGACTGGGTAATCGAGTACTAAAGCCGTGGATTCTCGAAACCGGAATCAAATTATTGCGTCACGAGAAAAGAACTTCTTGCAATAATAAGGGCGGTAGACCATTTTCACAAATACCTTTATGGTCGTCATTTCCCAATCCGATCAGATCATGCCGCCTTCAGATGGCTGCTGGACATGAAGACACCGGTAGGACAACTGGCCAAGTGGATGGAGAAATTACAGCAATACAGACAGATTCGAGTGCAGGCCAATGAAGACAACGAAACAGTGCATTCTGGACCAAATGGCTGATCCAGACATCGAACCAACAATGTCACTCAAAAAGAGAGGGGCACCCAGGCCACGACGGGACGACGTAGCTAGATACTCGGGGGTCTTGAAATCGCTATGGGCCCAATGGGACTCTCTAAGAGTAGAGAATGGAGTGCTCAAGCGAGTTTGGGAAAACACTGATGACCGAGAACCCAAGTCCCAACTGGTAGTTCCGACGAAAAAGGTACCAGCCATCCTGACCGAAGTACATGATGGGATTACCGGGGGCATCTGGGCATGAGTAAAACCCTAGACAAAGTTAGCCAGTGGTACTACTGGGTAAATTACTTCGAAGACGTCAGAGCTTGGTGCAGGAAATGTGACACCTGTGCAGCCAGTAAGGGCCCGAAGACCCGGACCAAGGGCAGAATGCAGCAGTACAATGTGGGCGTCCTATTTGAGCGAATTTTCATCGATGTCGCTGGTCCCTTTCCGGAGTCTGAGAGGGGGAACAAATACATTCTGGTCGCAATGGATTACTTCAGCAAATGGCCTGAGGCATATGCGATACGTATTCAGCAGGTTTGGCGTCCCGATGGAACTACATTCAGACCAGGGGCTTAATTTCGAATCGAATGTATTCTAGAAGGTCTGCACAATGTTGGGGATCAGGAAACCGAGAACAACACCACTGCACCCACAGTTAGACGGAATTGTGGAACGATTCAACAGGACCTATCCAATTGTTATTATTGGTATTAGCATATTCCCCTATTCCTGTTGTCATATCGATCATCTGTACATAATAGTACAGGCCTGACTCCAGCGAGGGTCCTCTTCGGAAAAGAGCTGCGATTACCCTGCGATTTAGCTTTTGGCTCCCCCTAAGAACCTGCCCAAGACATCAACAATTATGACGATCAGCTCCGACATAAGATGCTGGCAATACACGAATTAGCCCGAACGCAGATGTTCGCCGCCAGTGACCTGATGAAGACGCGATATGACCTCAAGGCCAATTTAGTCGGGTTCCAAGAGAGGGACAAAGTCTGGCTGTACAACCTCCAACGGAGCAAGGGTAAATCTCCAAAGCTTACACCCGCCTGGGATGGTCCATACGAGGTGGTCAAGAGGATTAATGACGTCGTTTACCGTATTCGTCGAAACCCCAGGGCTAAGTTGAAGGTGGTCCATTTAGATCGACTCGCTCCCTACCATGGAGAAGATGTTTCTGATCGGGACGATCAGAATTAAAGGGAGCAGTGTTATAAAATTATCCAGTCCGTCCCTGACGAAAGCAACGTAAAAACATTTTTCATCCCAAAGAAACATAAAAACATAAATTTCTAGAGTTTTCAAAATGAGCCAAGAACTGTCAATCTGGACGCTGTGCGAACAAAGGTAGAACTACCAGAAAATTCGGCGTACGCTATAAAAGGCAATATTAATTTCAGTAGTTAGTTAGTGGAGCTTATCTATTGATTTGATTTCGATGTTATTGTATTAGAATCAGCTGTTGAGAATATTTGATGTTTACGTGTGGATAAAAGTTCTAGAACGTGACGTGACTATCAGTTTTTAAAATTAATTAATTTGAACCCACCAAATTTATTGCAATATAAAATTTTTCTCCTTATGTTTCCTGTAAATATAAAGAAATATTTGTATTCCTCATAATGAGCCTTTTGATTTGATATATTAGATGATTCTGTAATTTCCCCCCAAAATTAATTGGGTATTATAGTTTCAGTGATAAATTTTTGTATATTTTTATTAATATCTTTTAAACTAATTATTTTTAAAATTTGAAAAAATATACTTGTGTTCTTCAGAATGAGCCTTTTCATTTGATATATTACATGGTGCGTTTGATATATTTTTTATTTAATTCTATAATGTAACCCCCGAAATTAATATTAGGGGTTTCTCCTTATTTTCTAAGTAAACTTCAAGCAACGTGTTATATTCCTTTTTTTTTCAATGTTTTAGTCTCAACAGTTTCCAAGATAAAGTGGATGGTGGTCGATTTTTGTAATTTTAATCCCCAGCGGTAACCCAAAAATCAAATTTTCTTCATTTAAGATATGTACTCCTGATCGGGTTACCAAACTATACAATGATATCAAATTTCAACCTTTTCCATCCAGTAGTTTTGAGAAAATTGCTGTGATGTGAAAGATGGAGAAATTAGGAGTTATTGTATAAGGGTTTCCGTATATTGGATATGCGGAACCTTAAAAACCACAAAAAACTTGCCACACATCCGCTGAATTGAATTTGTCCAGACCATGGATAAAACGTGTTTATTTTCGGTTTTCTTTGGTAATAGAACGACTTGAATGTTGGGTAAGACGCCACCCTACGGTCATCTTATTATTACGTATAATATAATGACGGCAACTACAATGCTTTGAGTGTGTGATCATGAGGTAACTGCCCACTCAAACGACATGTTTGATGAACTCGGATCCGTTAATAATATATAAAAACAGGCAACAGAGAGAAACTAAATCAGACACAGCAGAGCAGAATGTTTTCGTTATGGGCATATGGGCCTATTAAGAGGGACTGTAGAATTAAGCTACCATAATCACTATCGGCGAGGCATAACCAATCCAATAGCAACAAATTCGACTAATATCGCTATGAACGTATTGAATAGATCATTTTAAAAGGTACTGCAGGGTTAGGCTGCCACAATTCTTGCCAGTTAAGGACAGCCCATTTACTGCTAATTATCCACCAGCCTTCAAGACAGTAACCAGATGGCGACTACCCCACAGCTTAGGCAGTATAGTCATCCAGGGTACCATTAACGGCACAGACTACCAACCAAATTCGATACTGGTGCTGCTGTGTCCACTGACAAATTCAGAGTTTGGAGGTTATCCGAGGCAAGGCTCATCTGGAAATTTTCACAAGTGGATGGATGTTATTGCACAGTGAATTAGAAGAAGAACTGCATTAAGTGAATTTATATTGACAAGGACTATTAATTTTCGACCATGAAAAGATAAATTGGAAGTTGGACCTTGTAGAGGAACAGGACGATGTTTTGGGTCTAGAAGATTAAATGATCCCCTGACCAACACCCCAGAGATTAATAGGATTCGGAAATGATTAGGTCAGAATGTAGCGAGCAACTAAGGTTAGACGAGCTCCAGTTACAAAACTCTAACACTATATCGCGGTGAAGATTCGTCGATTGGGCGACAATATTGAAAGGCCATCTGAAGCTCTAGAATAATTCACAAGGAGGCTAATCTACTACTTAGACTTGTAGCATATATAAATCTAGTCGAATATTGTAAAGAGAAAAGTGATAGAAGAAGAACAGTAGAATGCTAGTATTTATTATAAGGTGTTATAAGCTAAAAGAAAACCGCAATGTTAAGTAAAAGTGCATTAATCGAATCCTAGTATTTTGCAATATGTTTCGCGTTTTTAAATATCGGCCATCATCCTATTACTCTAGCCCTGCATGGAGTCTTTGCTGTTTTGGGAAGCATCTCTTCCAAATGTCCTCCGTAGTTGACAGTTTTTGTTTTGGATGTCAGAGAGCTGATCCAAGAGGGTCTTGAAGGAAAACCTTTAAGTTAAGACTCAATATTTCTCGTTTAAAAAAACGTTATTAGTTAGTATTGTGTGTTTCTTTGGTATTTTCTTTTGTTTGACCATTTAAATTATTAAATTATGTTATATTTCTTTGTACAACCGAAAATAGAAATTATCAAATGTCTAATCTTGAAGAAACTGTTTCACCTTCTTAAAACTACTTTTAATTTGTTTATTAAAAATAAATGGCATTATGAACAAAAATCGCTAAATCATTTGTTCAGGAAATTACATTTATTTGTGTAATTATTTATCAAATTAACGAATTTACTTTGGTTTAGAAAAAAGTCATATAATCTACATAAATTAAGAAAATAAGTTTTTAATATGGACTTCCAGTAATCAGAATCACAGATCTCATTTTAAATTATATTTAAATTTAAATACTCGTAAATAAAAATTTTAATATTGTTTTCTTAAATAATGATTTTATCATATTAAAAATTTGTAAACTTACAAAATTGAAAAACATCACTACAAACCAAAAAATTTTTAACTTTCTACTTTTTTCCATCTCAACACGGTCTTTCACTTCTTAGGTAGCACACAACACAGATTGTTTTTCTTTTAGCACACATTTCAATTTCACTAAATACAAATTAATGCCTCTTATGAGGCGATTTAAGATCAGGGATGCTGGAGCGAAGACGAACCGTTAAAGCCGGAGGAATATTGGGACGTCGTCATCAGGCGAGGACGCCAGTCTAGGAGGCGCCAAATTATTGGGAGTATCGACTCAGCGTTCCACATGGAAATTTGTATGAATGGGCTGCTGGAAACAAGGTGTATTAAAGGAGATTTATGAGAAGCAGGATATTGTTATCAACTGAATGATATTGATGTTTAAGCACTTTTTTGGAAATAACATATATATATTTTTTATAAATGTGTTTTTATTTTGATATTTTCTTTTCGATCCATCTACTTGTTTGTGTTATCCATTCACATTTGTTTATTAAGATACATTTTTACATTTCTTGAGATATATTTAGACATTTATTTCACTTGCCTATTGTTTTCTCATTGACAATAAACTTTTCGAGATCCTCTTTATTGTTACTTTGTATTATTTAACTACTTTCTTTCCTCATCATTTTTATTAATAATTATATGTTGATGATTGTTTCGGTCTTTACTTCATTAAAATTCAGTTGAATTAAATTAAAATAAAAACACTGAGTTAATTCTCACAAATTTATTAAATATTGACAATTGTTTCGCAGAGTTAACATGTTTCGTTAGAATACAATTTTTAAATTTATATTTCGTTCATTTCTGATTTAATTTTTTTACACTCAATTTAAAGTAGTAAAGCACAGTTTTGAAATTTTAAGACATATGAATGCATTTTATGACGCAATTTTAATTTCTCACTTCCTGTTAATAACATTTTGGATGTGGTTCTTATTGAAAAAGCTGAATTGCTATATTTGATTTAAGTTTATTGAAATACTAAAAATATAGGAATAACTCAGAGTTCTTTTTAATAACAAAATTTATGTATTTTGCTACCCTCTAATATTTGTTGTAAAGTCACACTTTACATATCTTTATGTGTGCTTTCGATAGTTCTTATTCTACAGCTACAAATGCAAATAATTTTTTTTTATAAATTTGCTTTTTAAGAATCTCATGTAAGCTGAAATTATTTGTGACTATTTTTTATTATTTATATACAAAGTTGATTTATCTATTTAGGTACAATTTTACATAGAAAGTTATGCAGTACCAGATATTATAATCTCATTTATTCAGGTTGGGTTAATTTCCATTACTCCATTTGTCCTTTTAGGACTCCATCGCCAGCTGACCGTATTTATATATTTATTTCGGAATTATTCTGGCAAGTCAACGAACCATCGGGAAACTTCTTTCACGTGGTCTGGAAGCTTCAAGGGAATTCCCAGTAACGGCAGCGTTAGGCCTGTTGAGAGACAAAACATTCCCAGAAGTATCGGAAGAATGTCCCTTCCACGAAATGGATGATGGCCGATTGCATCAGCTATCGGATGAATTCTTGTAACATTGCCCCCTCCTTAAGACCATTTCGTCCCGGAATGTCTCAGAATCCTCCCTGGTGTGACGATACGTGTAGGACTCTCCATTTCGACAACGGGAAATTTGGTGGTAGTAACAGTCAACGGTCTTAGAATCTGGGCTGCGAATATTGAGACAGCATACAAGGATGTCGATGCCACTGTATCGAAAGATTATTTCCATCATACCTCTCACCACCCTCCAATTCAGTCCATCCAAGCCGCAGGCTATCTTTTGGCCAATTTCATCAGGTTCTTCTCCATTATCACATTCCTCAATTCTACCAGAGTCTTCCAAAGATCGCTGTATGTTGGCTTGCCTGCGAGAATGTTTTCGTTACCAAATAAAATGGGTCTGTGGTAGCCACTGGTTGTTTATCTTCGAGATGAAGGACCTTCCCTACCACTGGATCTTGCTCCCTTAGCTTTTGAACATATTCTATGGACACCTCAAACAGGTCTCGGGTTTCCTCTCCGGTGACGTCGTGCTGAACTTTCTGCCCATTAGAGTACAGTGCCATAAACTGTTCGAAGGTCATCTCGTCATCGGGTGGTTGGATGCTGCGGACTTGTGCTTGGTTAACTTCGCCTTCATGACTTCCGGCATAAGGGGCTATCTGTTTAAATATACCACCTTTGGCTTTCCTCTAGGCAGCTTCCTTATTCTGTACACTGCATCGTTGATCATCTTTACAAATTGGTAAGGCTCCTCCCAAGATCTTTGTAGGTTGGGCGAATATCCACGACGACGTTGCGGGTTATACAACCAAACAAGATCATCAGCTTGGAAATCCCCGCCCTCATAAGCTTCCTTCATTCGGGCACTGGCATTCTCGATATTTAACCGGACTCGTTGGTGGATGTCGTCCATTTTTTGACGTAACTGGCTGACATAGTCTTCACCTGCAGTCTCTTCTCCTGGGGAACATCCAAAGTTCAAATCGCATGGTAGTCGTAACTCTCGTCCCATAATAACGCTTGCCGGGGTCTGACCCGTGGACTCGTGCACAGATGAACGATATGCCATTAGAAACAAGTAAAGATACTGGTCTCTTTGGTGGTCAGAGACTACCTTTGACAAATGGCGATTAATGGTTCTATTTATCCGTTCCACCATTCCATCGGACTGCGGGTGAATACTGCCGTCCGTGTTTTATAGATCTTCAGAAGTTTGCAGACATCTTGGAAAAGGGTAGATTTAAAATTTCTACCTTGGTCTGAGTGCAACTCCAAGGGAACACCAAGACAACTGATCCATTCCTTGACAAGGACATCAGTAACGGTCTAGGCTTCTTGATTCGGCAAGGCATAAGCTTCTGCCCATTTACTGAAATAGCCCATGACCACTACAATGTACTTATTTCCGGAGTCAGATTCTGGAAATGGTCCGGCAACATCAATGGCTACTCTTTCAAATGGACTGCCCATATTATATTTGCTCGCTTTTCCGGCCCATTACTTGCTGCACAAACTGTACATTTTCGGCACCAATCTTTAACATCTCCTTGGCAGTTTACCCAATAGAAGCGTTCTCTCAACTTCCCCAGGGTTTTCGTTACTCCCAGATGTCCTCCAGTTGTACCATCATGTAGCTCTCGCAAAACCTCTGGTGTCTTATTTCTGGGGACTTCAATCTGTTTTTTGTCCTTGCCCTCCTGTGGAGATTCCAGCACGCACTTAAGAAGTCTATTTTCCAGGATGAGGGAGTTCCACTGAGCCCAGTACGACTTTATGGTTAGTGAGTATCGGGAAATCTCTTGCCACGTAGTTTGCGGTTTTCTTCCTTCTACCGGATAACCTCTTTCAAATCTGGATCTAATTTCTGGTCTTTTTGGATCTCCGCAGATTGCCAATGGTCATGGATGGCGGTAGTTCTATAGAGAACAGCGCCTTTTTCTTCAGCTCGCTGACAATGTTTGTAGTCGTCGGGGCATGATCTCCTCGATAGGGCATCAGCATTTTTATGGCTTGTTCCAGCTCGATGTTCAGTCTCTAAGTTGAATTCTTGCAACCGCTCAATCCACCTGGCCACTTGTCCTTCGGGGTTTTTAAACTGCAAGAGCCACTTCAGTGCTGCATAATCAGTCGTTAGGGGGAGTCTTTTACCATAGAGGTACTTATAGAAATGTTCTACCCCCTTCACCACAGCCAAGAGTTCCCTGCGAGTAACGCAGTAATTCAGTTCAGGCTTGCTCAAGGTCTTGCTGAAATAGCCGATGACTTTCTCCTGACCGTCTTGGATCTGCGAAAGCACCGCACCAATTCCGACATTGCTTGTGTCGGTTTCCAAAACGAAGTTCCCATCTGGCAAAGGATAACTTAAGACCTGTCAATGCTCTTTTCAGTGTCTCGAATGATCGTTGGCATTCCTCGCCCCACTGGTACTGCACCTTCCCCTCTGTGAGTCTAGTTAGTGGCTTGGCGATGTTGGCAAATCTGTTTAAGTACCGACGATAGTACGTGCATAACCCCAGGAAACTTTATATATCTTTAGGTATCGGCCATTCAACAGCTACTCCCTCTGCGGGAACCACATGTCCAAGATATTGCACCTCTTCTTGGAACAGCTGACACTTCTTCGGGTTTAACTTTAGTCCGCAACTTCGAAGTCGCCGAAATACCTCATCCAGGTTCCTCACGAGGTCTTCCAATTTTCCAACCACTATAATGTCGTCAAGAGACACCAGGCACGTTTTTCATGAAAGCCCTTTTAACACTGTTTTCATCAATCTTTCAAACGTCGCTGGAGCATTACACAACCCAAACAGCATCACCGTGAATTGGTAAAGTCCTGAGCCGATGGTAAAAGCAGTCTTTTCTCGGTCTTCTTTAGCAAGTTCCACCTGCCAATAACCGCTCTTCAAGTCCAGGGTGGAAAATATCTTCGATCCCGCCAGCGTATCTAGGGTGTCGTCTATTCTTGGAAGGGGATAGCTGTCCTTCTTTGTTGCGTGGTTTAATTGCCGATAGTCCACGCAAAATCGGGTCGAACCATCTTTCTTTTTAACCAAGACAACTGGAGACGCACAAAGGCTATTGGATGGTTCAATAACACCTTTTTCCTCCATCTCGTCGACTATCCTGTCGGTTTCTTCTCTTTTAGCTAGGAGTAGTTTTCTCGCCGACGGTCGAATAGGTTGAACGTCCCCGGTATTAATGTTATGTCTCACCAAAACAGTTCTTCCTCCTTTGCCGTTCCATACATCGAAGATATCCTGATAGTTTTTAACGATGTCCCTCAATTTTGCTTTCTGGTTTGGTTTCAAATTCTTAGATGAATCGGTGAATCCAGTTCCTCAGATAGTTTACCTGGTAGTATCTCTGCATGCTGTGTGCTTCTGACTACAGAGGAAACTGTTGAACAATGGCCCAAAGTTGTTCCTTTCTTTAGCACAACCGAGTAATGATTCAGGTTCATTACTCTTACTGGCATAGTCTCCTTGGCACGAAACAAAGTCTTTCCCAGTGCGATACCTTTGCCTACATTTCCAACGTGAAGTTTGGGATCAAACATCATTACTGTTCCATCTTTAGCTTTCTCATCTAAGCGAGCATCTACAATGATTTCAGCTCTTTCCGGGACATTGACATCTTTTGCTAAGATGACTCCAAGCATAATGTCATATTTTCCATGAAGCACCACTTCTTCCTCATTTAGTAGCAGAAGCTACTTGAAGTTTAAATGGAATCCCTTGGAGCTCATGACATTCCATTCCAATGATGACTTCGTCTTAGATGTCTGCCACTAATGCCAGATGTTGGAATGCTGTATTTTCCAAGACTATTTCAACATCTATTTCACCATGGACCTTAGCTTCTTCTCCTGTTGCTGTTCGCAATTGCCAGTTTGTTGGTTTTATCATGGTCTCATCTAAAACAATGTTAGGCCTTATGACTGTTTTAGTCGCACCAGTATTCAACAACATTGAACATTGCTTCTTATCAATAAGACCATCTATAAAGACATTGTTAACGTGGTTGCGACCGAAGCGACATATGCGTTGGCAGTTGGAGCTTTTTGGCTACAGGTCGACGACGATCCCTTTATATTGACCTTCTTTAGTTTCCCCGATGGGGAAGTCGGTACTCCGTTGCTCCCCTTGCAACGACACTGGATAAGTCTTGGTTTTGTAAGGACTTCCTCTACTATTTTCCTTATAGAGGCTTCTTTATTTCTACCATCTTCGGATTCTCCGACAACGATTCGTCCTCTGGCTTGACCTCTGCAGGTATTTTTCGCGGCTTCAAATTCCAGAGCCCGATTCAGTGCATCCACTAATTGAGTCGGTTGAGCTAGGGTCAATGCTTGTCTGGCTTCGTGGTCCCGAAGTTCATCCAAAAAGGCTTGCACTGCTAACCTTTCTATTACATTTTCCGGTGTGGCTGGATAGGCAAGGCGAACCAGACGGGCAATATCAGCTTCAAACTTTTTTAGGGATTCATCCGATTTCTGGCGGCGATTTTTCAGTTGGGGTGATAAACGTGCTCGAAATGGGTTTGCCCATACCTCATAAGACACACCACAAGACATCAAGTCCCGTGTGTGGGACTCTTTTATACCTACTAAAACTCTAACCTCTGTTCCACTGTGACCATGACTAGCATCCACGGAACTGCCGTAAAGCAGACCGCGGATGCGGTCTAGCTATTGCATTTCCTCTTATCAATACTCTATTTACACATTTACAATTGCTTGCTTCCTCTCCTGTTCTTGAATTCGAACGTATTCCATAACCACTATAGCATATATGCAAACGGCAACCCAACCATTTGCAACTCCTAGCATGGTCTCTTCCAGGTTTTCCGCTATCAATGGCTCCTTCAAGGTTTTCTTAAGCTCCTTCCATGAATCACTAAAGCGTGGACATTTGAAAAGGGCGTGTTCTGCGTCCCCTGGTACTCCGTTTCCAACAGGTCACTCTGAAACGACAAATAGTCTGATATAGTTCGGAAGGGACAGGAAACTCTTAATGCAGCAATGCGGTATATATCTGTCAATTTTCTTCGGCTTTTTCTATTTTTTAATATATCTCCCCAGATGGATATCGCATATATCACAGATGTTATTACTGATGCCAATAGCTTCTTGCCTGGCATGGACCAAATATATTAGGCATAAGTTGGTTTAATACGGCTGCAGTCCTCCCTGCACTTTTTGTAATGTACTCCACCTGCTGTTTAAAGTTCAGCCTGGCATCTAACATCACACCTAAATACTTGAGGCACGGTCCAGAAAAGATGCAATGCAATGCATTTAAATTCGAGCAGAAATAAAAAAATCTTAAATATAAATGTAATATTGGGTGGTACATAAGCAGTTGCATATATAGGATTGGTTGACAGACAAGGCTGCATAAAATAATATATATTTATATATATAATTACAGTTATACAGAAGGGTAAAAAAATGTAAGAAGCAGTTGCATATACAGTATGGTTGAAATAAGGGTAGCGTAAAATTATAGTTACTCAGGGTGTATCAAAAATTTGTTATAAAAGCTTATATAATTGCTTATGTTAGAATATTTGAAATATAGGGCGGGGTTTAATATAGTTATAGAGATGGGTTTAAAAATTTTTATAGAAGCAGTTGCACTTGTAAATATTGCTGCATATATGGAATACTTTAAATAACGGCGAAGTAAAGTTATAGGTATACAGGATGACTGAAACAATATTAGAAACACTCAATAGGGTGGAGAGAATTTATACTTATACAGGGTGGTTTAAAAATTATCAGGGGGGTTGCAAGATAATTTAATTACAGTTGAACAGGGTGGTTCAGAAAATAGTAGACAAATGAGTTATACTGAGTGACCAATACACAGAAGCATATACAGGGTGGTTGCAATATAGGGTGAATTAGAGTTACACTTATAGAAAGTGGTTCAAATAATAAAACGAATAACAAAAGTTAACAAATATGTGGAAAATATAGAAAAATAATACAAATTAGAGAGTGAGAGAGAGAAAATGTGTGTGTGTGTGAGAGATAAAAATACAGTAAAATAATCACTAGAATTGTAAGTCAGATAAAAAAGAAGTTCAGAAAATAGTGATTGACTGCATACTGTTTCTAATCGGTTTTTATTTTATTAAGTCAGTTGAAAATGTAAAAACACAGTTTTGCACCCTAACACCAAACCTTTATTTTAAACACTCAACGCCGTTTGAACAACTCTTAAGTTGTCACGTCATAGTGTTGCACATCATGTTTTAAAACATAACAACTCCTAGATTTAATTAATTTAAAAAAGTGGAATCTACCGAGTTGTTATGTTTGTAAGTAAATAATTTTGGAGAATTGGACTCTTAGGAAAGCATAATGATTTATAAAAATAATAAACTACTGAATTCAGACAAGGGTCCTTACCGATTCATAGTGTTGCACATCATGTTTTAAAACATAACAACTCCTAGATTTAATTAATTTAAAAAAGTGGAATCTACCGAGTTGTTATGTTTGTAAGTAAATAATTTTGGAGAATTGGACTCTTAGGAAAGCATAATGATTTATAAAAATAATAAACTACTGAATTCAGACAAGGGTCCTTACCGATACAGCTCATTGTATAGTTTACTTTGTAAAAATCCATAAAATATGTATTAAAAATGTCATTACTTTATAATTTACGGTAAAAGTAGGTAATTAAGTATTATCCTAATTTACATAATTTCATTATATAAAATCTGCATTATCTCTGAAATCTGTTTAGAATTCAGGTACTTGGCATTTACCCTTTGTACTAATAACTGTAAGTTGTTAATAGTTTATTGGTAGGTATAAAATAGAGAAAATTGTTATTTAGATTAAGTCGGTTTACTCCTTGATGATGACAACTTAGAGTTGTTGAAACGGCGTTCAGTGTTTAAAATAAAGGTATGTTGTTGGGGTGCAAAACATTTATGACACACCAAAGGTTCCACAGCAATTCCTTAAGTCAGTTGAAGTCGGTTCTAATTTAAATATAAATAGTTGCCGTTTGACTTTTTATTCTTTCATTTTCAGGTGCAAATAAAGTGAATTAAATTGCAGTTTAAAGTGGATTATTAAGTATTCCAAGTAATTTGTTGTTATTTTCTGCTATTTTTTATTGTCTTCTTAATATACGTTTTTGTGGGTATTATAATTAGTATAAAAATCTTAAATAATATATAATAATTTTATTTAGTTTACAAATATTATTCTTGAAATTTGCCTCCAAAAAGTACTATTTCATTGTATTTAATAAAGAAGAAAAACGGATGATCCGCCTTGAAGATTTTGTTAGGTGGTCTTGGGAGCGACGTCAACATGATTGTTACTGAAACAAATAAAATTACCAATCATTATATTTTATATTAAACTATAATATAATTTATAAATTATTGTAGTGTTTCTCATTTACTAATTTCTGTTCGTTAATAAATCATAATACATACATAGCAAAGCTATTTAAGTAAAAAAAAGGGTTGTTGATCTTAAGCAACCTTGCATGCGATATTTGGGAAAGAATTTAAACATCCGATATTGTCTTCATCAAATTTATTTATGCGCTAAAAAAGTAAGACGACTAATGGATTTTGATAAAAATTTGCCACATTGTACCTTACATTTACATTTTTTTTTGGTTTATAGCCACCATACTAGGACAAAAACTTTATATACTTTAAGGGCACAAATTAGATAGAAGTGTAGATTTAAGATAGAGGTGTTGCACATTTTAGACGAGATACCATTAAACTTCTACTAACAATATTTTAGCTAGTGATCCTTAGGTCAATTTTAGAAGACTTTATATGACGGCATGTTCTAATAGTAATAATTTTTAAGATACAGGGTGGTAAAGTTTTTAAAAATATATTTTTTTAAATAATATCTTTAATACTTTAATAATTTTATATACTTAATTCAATAAAATTTAGTATACAAGTACTACGTGTCAAGAGGCATTTTCTGAACTACTATACTTGTTTTTATTTCCGTCAGTGGCTTTTGTGCAGAATCTGACCTGCATTTTTAAGCAAATTTGATCACTTGAAAAACGTCAAGTGCTTAAAAAATGAAAATCGCTTTACTTCAGATTCAAATAGCTAAAAATCCGCTGCGGTGACTCTTATGTGGGAATCATTTTATTTTTTTAAATATTAGCTTGATATAAACTGATAAGTAGTAAATAATTACTATTAAACGAACTCAATAGTTTGAAAAAGACAAAAAAAAAAACATTTTCACCAAACAGTCACCGCATCGGATTTCTGGCGATTTGACTCTGAAGTAAAACAATTTTTATTTTTTCAAGCGAAAAAGTCAAGTGTTCAACATTGCTCACAAATGAGTAAGGATTTTAAAAATGATTTTTATTTTAAGCCAATTCAGACGCTTGTCATCAGTATATACCAGACCAGATTCTGCACGTACGCCACTGGTGGCAATGAAAAGAAACGTCGTTTGTCAAAAAATGCACTTGACGGTTAGTACTTGTATGCCAAATTTCATTTAAAATTCTAGAGTGATATTAAACATATTATTTATATATATATTATATATTATTAAGACATGTTTTTTTATGTTACCTCCCTGTATCTCAAAAGTTAAGACGTTTAAGACATATCTTCATATAAAGTTTTCTTTTTAAAATTGATAAAAAATCTAAAAGAGGCGAGATATTTCAATCCGCATGACCCTTAAAGCAGTGGAATTAAATGGACATACACTCACTTTGATTTAATTCTCTAGTTCTTTTTTTTTAAATAAAATTGATAAAATGTTATAAATGTCATCGAAATTTTGGAGTAAAATCCGGATGTACAATTAGAATTGGAGTATGGAGTAGAAACCATTCGAAAAATTAATGTTTTTTAAAGAAAAATCAATAAAATTGATGGAATTAACTGGAAAAATGAGAACAACATATTCCAGACTTTTGGCACCTTGAAGCTCGAAAAAAAGACATATATTTTTCACACAGGTTATGGAGGTTTCTTTACCTTTAATTTTAATTCGAATGTCGAATCAAGTTCAGCCGGAAGTTTAAATTGGAAATTATGTCATTGACATATATATTTTTTAAATGTAGATTAGTTCAGATAAAATGACCGAATGAGTTACAAGAAAGTGAGAAAATTAGTTAAACTTTTGTATACTAAACACTACCATTTGCTTAATAGTCATTCTCTTCAATGTAGAATAAGTATACCACTTTTAATCCAAATGTGAAGACCAAATTTGAATGCCTAGTAATACTTAATCGGTACCGTAAAATTATGGAGTTCAAAACGCACGGCACCTCTTTTTCTGTATTTTTAGACCTTTAATAATTTCAAAATTGAACTGTACAAAAAATTTTGCCCTTTTAATTGATTTTGACAACTGCCTAAATAGCACAAATTTAACATTTTTTGTACGCCTAATTTTTTTATATGAGTTAAAAAATATAATAAAATGTGATTACATCTTTGCAAAATATCAGTTGCCCGCAAAGGTTTTAATGATTTTATAGCTACAGTATATGATTAAAGCACCAAATGCAATTAATTTAATTATTTACATTAATTCTAACCACAATTTTTAGAGGACACAATTCTAAAATATAGGGTTTTTGTGTTATAATGTTTTGGAATCGGTGTGGTACTTTTGCAGATGCCCTTGGATTATAAGAGTCTAAAGTACATCTTGAATTTTCACCCGCCTAACCATCAAATTTAGACAGTATAACAGAATAATTTGGTCAAGTGCGAGTTGGACTCGCATTGTAAGGGTTCCGTACCACCTTCAAGATTCGCTGTATTTAGTTTTCTAATTTGGCCCCCAAAAATTAACATTAGAGTTTTATTTTACTAATAAACTTTCAGGGAAGCCTTTTATAATCTATTGTCTGAATTTTGAGGCTCTATAGATTGGAAGATAAAGGGCACAATAGGTCAAGTTTTAAATTATAAATTATTAAATCTGTTATTCAATTTATTTAAAAATACAAATAAAATATATTTTTCAAAATTTAAATGGTATAGTTTCTAAAATGGGAATTAAGTCGATGTTTAATATCTTTTCTAAACAAAAGATTTAAAAATATGATATATTTGTAATTCACATAATGAGTCTTTTATTTGATATATTACATGATTCGTTTGAAAATTGAATTTTTATTTTCCCTTTAATTGTATAATTTGTCCCTAAAATTACCATGGAGGTTTTCTAATAATTTTTCTTATAAATTTCAAGTGAGCCCCAGTACCCCTAATTATTTTCAAAATTTTAGGTAGTATGGTTTCGGAAATAAAGCGAGAAATGAGAATTTTTTATATCTTTATGTTAATATCTTGTAAACAATTAATTTTAAAAATATATATTAGTATTTCTCATAACGAGCCCCTTCATTTGATATATTGCATGACACGTTAAAAAATATTTTTTATTTTCCGTTTATTTCTATAAATTGCCCCCCATTATTAATATTAAAGATTTCTTTGTATTTTTCCTGTAAATAAAAAAAAATAGGTCTTATAGTTTGGGGAATAAAGGGGGGAATGGGTATTTTTTTAATATTTTTTTTAATATATTTTAAAATATTTATTTAAAAAAAAATAAAAAAATATATTTGTATTAGTCATAATGAGCCCTGTGATTTGATATATTACATGATACGTTAGAAACAAGTTTAATTTTTTATTTTCCATTTAATTCTATAATTTGCCCCCCAAAATGAATATTAGGGGTTTCTCCTTATTTTTCCAGTAAAGTTCAGGTGAGGCGCTATACCTATTTTTTTTCAAAATTTTACAGCTTATGGTATCGGTGATAAGGGGGGGGGAATGGGTAAAATTTTTTATATTTTTGTTAATAACTTTCAATTAATTTATTTTAAAAATATGAAAAATATATATTTGTTTTCGTCATAATGAGCCCTTTTATTTGATATATAACATGATGGGTTAGAAATAATTTTAATTTTATATTTTCCATTTAATTCTATAATTTGCCCCCCAAAATAAATATTAGGGGTTTCTCCTTAATTTTCCAGTAAAGTTCAGGTGAGGGGCTATAACTCAATTTTTTTTCAAAATTTTCCAGCTTATGGTTTCGGAGATAAGGGGGGGGAATGGGTAAATTTTTTTATATTTTTGTTAATATCTTTTAATTTATTTATTTTAAAAATATGAAAAAAAATATGTTTATTTTCGTCGTAATGAGCCCTTTCATCTGATATATAACATGATGGGTTAGAAACAATTTTAATTTTATATTTTCCATTTAATTCTGTAATTTACCCCCCTAAATGAAAAGTAGATGTTTCTCCTTATTTTCCCAGTAAACTTCAGGTCAGAACCTATAAAAGTATTTTTTTTCAAAACTTTACGTTTTATAGTTTCGGAGATAAGGTGGGGGGAATGGGTAAATTTTGGTATATTTTCTTTAATATCTTTGTAATTAATTTTTATTTAAATATGAAAAAAATATATTTGTGTTCCTCAGAATGAGACCTTTCATTTGATATATTACATGATGAGTTTGAATTTTTTTTATTTTTAAATTTTTATTTAATTCTATAATTTGCCCCCCAAAATTAATATTAATGGTTTCTCTTTATTTTTTCTGTAAAGTTCGGGCAACGTTCTATATTTTCTATTTTTTTCAAAATTTTAGGTTCAGTAGTTTCGGAGATCAGGGGGGGGGAACGGTCGATTTTTTTAGTTTTTCCCCCCAGAAGTACCCCTTAAATCAAAATTTCTGCTTTTGCGATATGTGCTCCTAATCAAGTCACCAAACTATACCTTCATACCAAATTTCAACCTCTTCCGTCCAGTAGTTTAGGAGAAAATTGCTGTGATGTGACAGAGGCAGAAATCCTGAGTGATATTATAAGGGTATCCGTATACTGTATATACGGAACCCTAAAAATGACTTTTTATGAAAAACTAGAACAATTATTTTTGTAGGGCATTAATTACGAGCTCATTATTTTGCATGCTCTACAAATATTCAACATGCCGAACAATTTCATATGATCAGACATACCACCCTGCAGATGAAAGACTCATTTTTCGGTGTACCCATATGTATTGCGCAGTAAAATTCACTCAATATCGTGTTCTGTTTTTTAAGTACTGAAGAAATTAAACTTAAAAAGTAACAAATCCATTTTTTATTGAAAATAAAACAACAATGAATATAAATATTTCAGTAATTTTGACCTTACTTGCAATTTCTTTTCGCGAGATAAGTTTGTAGTCTTTAGTCATTTGTCTTTGGTAAATTGATGATTTAAGTAGTCAAATAGCGAATAGACTGTAATCGTAGTGTTCTGAGCGATTATATCACTTGTAAAAAATATTAAATTCTTCAGATTAAATTTCAAGTATCCATTGAAACAGATTTTCATATAGAAACATTTTATTGGTGCATCCATGCACTAATCACTCATAATTCAATCATCCACAAAAGGTGTGAGAACACAATACTCAAAAGCTATATTAGCCTAAACTATTCACAAATCGCCTGACAAATTATGCGAAGGTTTTCTACTGTAGCTCTAGAAGCCCTCCATAATGTTTGAATATACCATAGATTCTCAGAAATAATATCGTTAATCTACAAAACAGCGCAATAAATTGTCAACTAATAACACTACAACAACAATACAGATGCGGTACTATGTGACCAAAACGTTTTATACTGGCCTTAGAAAATGTTTTTAGGGCGACAAATTGGAAAGAAAACAGTATTTGGGTGCACGGTAGAATACTTCATTAACTACGTTTCCCTTATGATATTTTGATCTCAGCTTCATCTGCAGGGCAATTTCAAATAATGCTCATTTATGCTTTTGCAAAAATAGGTCAACAAATGAACTTGTCCAAAACTAAAGTTCTGAATGAAAAAGATGAAACAATTACTATTAATGGATAATTAATCGAAGACGTCAAAGAATATGAATAATTAGTTCGTGCCATAAAGCTCGGTACAGAAATTAAATCACTGCAATTTCTAGAAGGATTAAACTTGGATGGGCAGCTTTTGAGAGTTGAACTAGATATTTAAAAGCATAATTCTGAACTGCTTGAACGGGATGTTTTGGATAAATGTTTATTACCGGTTAACCTGTCAAGACTTACAGCTTGTAGACGATGACCCTGACAGCGCCAAAGGGCAACAAATGACCAGTATGTCAATGTCAAAGGACGATGAAACGAGCCAAAATAAGCCTTCGCGACCAAAAGGAAGGAAGATATTGGTCTAAAGTATAATTGAGAAAATACCGAGTTCTCGATGGTCTTGGTTGGGATATTTAGCCAGAAAATTATAGCCAGCATGGGACATGCCAAGCAAGATGTTTTGTTGGTCGAGCCCGTTAAAGATGAACTGATGACATACGAAACATAGCTGGTAAAAACTGGATGAGAATAGTACAAAAGCGAAATAACTGGAGAATATTGAGAAACCTACATCTTGTAGTGGACGAACAGTGCTGAAGACGAAAATGAGAGGAAATATCTTATAGATTACTTGCCTGATACTTTTTCTGTTATATAGGAGGGTCTAGAAAAATCTTGTGATGCAATTTATAGTTTCATGCCACTTGTAAAATGGATACGCATTTATCTAAAGAACGTGGGGCAAAGTAATGTTTGGATTTACAATATTCTTGAGTTCTCATGTTATTTTACGAAACGTCACCTAAAAAATACAAATGATATTCAAAATACGATTTATACTTTCTGACCTGAAGACAAAAATGTGGTCAAGTTGTTAATGCCATTGAAATGAAAATGTAAATTAATATTTTTTATTTATTTAGTATATATGTACATCCATTCTATTCTTGTATGGATAAATAAATACTACTGTAGATAAGAGCCGGCGAAAAGTATGATATTGTTGTAAGTAATATAATACACGTGACACTAAGACAACTGAGACTGAAACAAACATAATGGCTTATATTATTGAGAAATAGAAAAATACATACAGTGCGTTCGAAAAGATGCGCATAATTTCTTTTGTAAAAATACTTTTAATCGGTACTTTATAGCATTTTTTTTTGTGCTGAAATAAAATTAGATATTAAGCCCGAAATTATGATTGGAATTTAAATTCTTGTAATTTCGGTTCGTTGCCTTCTGGTGAAAGGGGGTTAGTAGAACGATATGAAGCAGGAAATTGTATGGACTCATGATAACCGATTGATGAGTGTAATAGCTTACTAAAATTGTTTTTAGAACAAAATTACATAACAGACCAGAAGATTTCCAGCTTACCGGAGATTTTTGCCAAGTAATAGTCAATCCTGTTTATTGCGAATCTAGCAGATTGAACCTTTTCTATTAAATGTTGATAGTTTACTACGTACCCTTGTCATGCCTTATTATTTAGTATTTTAACCAGTACTTCTTTCTGAATTTACGGCTGTGATGTCGATTTCAGTGCTAGTATAGAAATATAGTTATAATAGAAAAAAAAACATTATATTAATTACCTGGTAAATAGTTAATTACTGATTAAGATTAGCAATTGCGGTATGCTTTAATTGCGATATGGGGTTTTTAAAGTGTAATATACCTAAAAAACTGTTAACGAACCAATCGCGTTGTAGTGGGGTAGAAATGATTACAGGTTAACTGCAGCTAATTAATTATCGTTAAATGTTATTGTGTTACTAAAGTTATTAGATACAAATTTCTATGGTTCATAAAACAAATGATCCCTTTAAGACCAATTGTTATTTCCACAAATTCTCCAGCAAAACATTAGAATAATATAAACTAGAGATACCACAAAATTATTTCAGAAAACAACAAATATAGATATATCAAAACTATACAGTTTATAACCGAACTGAGATCTTCAACATATTCACTCTGATATATAATACCACATCATTTTGATAACCTAGTACGTAAATACACTGAACTTATCAATTCACTTGACGCACAAAATTATAAATCACTAAAAATTGCACCAAACTCTTTGAGCTGTACAATAAACTCAGTAAAACTATTGAAAAAAAAAGTTTAAATAAGAACACCTTGACCAAACTAAAACTAACACCGTACTCAATGATTACTTACATTTTTAATTCCAATTCTTTAAAAATTGCATAGCTATCCCTGCATAGCTGATGTAACTTATTATGGTCGAAACGGAACGAAACGTTATGCCATTTTAACGCAAATAGCCATACAAAAAGCAATTAAATGTGTTTGCGTTCTGTATTAACGTTATAATATAAAGATGATATGGCTGCTGACAGGCAAGTTTCGTTTACAGTTCAGAAATATGAGAAAAGGTGTTAACAATTTAAACTACTTACGTCCTGTAGCAGATGCAGCTTCAGTGCCATCTTCATCAACTTTGATGAAGGATTTCTGTATAACTTTGTCGACGTATAAACCGTCTTCGTGGGTGCAGGTTAATCCACTTAAATCAGCTTCTCGGGTGAATATCTTTCGGATTCCCAACTACAATATAAGAAAATATTGAATTAGTATTACATACTTCTAGCATGACCAATTATAGTTTCTTTAGTTTATCAAAACTACAAGATGAACAAATATGGACGATTGCACTGACCATAATTACAAAGTAATTGCTTATTTGTGAAGAAAATAACTTTGAAATGTTCAAACTTAAACAGGAAGCACACTTTAGGTATCACTCGAAGGTTTGGAAACCAAACTATTTATAATCTATGTTCCTACTATTTTTTTTCATAATTTTAATGTTAGATAATATTATTTGATTTTTTTAAACTCTCTTTTAACTTGTTGCTTTCCTTCTTTGTGAAAGAATTTTGCAAAATTTTTGTCGCTGCTAGTTTTTTTAAATATATTATTGTTGAGTTAAATTAATGATTGAAAATTTATTTAAAAATAGAATTTGTACCGAGAGTTCGTTCGGATAGGTCATTGACCTTGAAATACACATACAGCTTACTTTTGTGTGTAAGGACCAGCGACCAGGTTATATATTAAGTGTCTGTTCGTTTATAGAAAATCCATAAATTGCAGTATAACACAAAATTGTAATACACATTCTAATTCTATGTTTGCAATATTTTAAATCAGGGACGTAGATAGAACAGGATCCAAAACAACACAAAAAGTGCAACGGTACCAACTGTGGTTAACAGTTACTCTGTTTTTAAATTCCTTAATACTTACAGCATATACTTCTGGAGGTAGCGTGTAATGTACATTAATAACGGACCTTAGAGCATATACTAAGACCATTGCCAAATAATCATTGTTATGAGGTATTAGGTATTGTCAAGAAATAATTTGAATTTGAAACCACACAAAAAGTTTCTTTGCAGGTTTGTCTCTGTTTGTGTGTTGATTTTATTGTTTATGAAATCATGTTGTATCTTATGAATTTACACACTTTTTTCCATAACTATAATAAATATTTCATAGGAACTAAATTATTTTCTGATATGGAAGTAACATTTCAGGAAAAATACTTTTACATATTCCATCTGTCAAACGACTGTCGGCACCACACGGTAACTGGTAACCACAGTTAATTACGTTGACATTTTTTGTGGTATTCTGACTTCTGACGTACCTCAGGTCTCTAATTTAAAATATCTCAAATAGAATAGAGAATTACTATATTTATTAGCATGAAAGGCAAATTTTGTGCTGGTATTCTATATTAATTGGATGCTATATTTGTTTATTTACTACAATTTATTGAATTTCTATAAACGAAGAGACTCTTAATATATACTGGTTCCTATTTCTTACACAAAAACTCAGTTGTATGGGTATTTGAAGGTGAAATAGGTGTCAGGTTAGAATGAAATGTCGAAAGAATGTTAAATTTTTGCCTTTCACTGCCATACTATGTTCTATTTTCTTACGTGTAAGTGTGGGCCTAAGAAGGTTTCGCTTAAAAAATCTGTACTCAGTTTGATTAGGAATACCATTTACGATACACAGAATAAATATAGGCAACTTGGAAGAAGGATGACCAATGAATGTTCAACAATAATAACACAATTAAATACTAAATCCGAGGAACGTCCGACTCTAAGATAACACTATGACATCAAAATACCAGCAGGCATAAGTTTTTCCAATAGCAGAAAAGTACAAGTGAAAATTGGGTTTGAATATGTAAAGTTTTAATAAATTAAATAACAACTTCACCTCTTGAAGAATAGGCTTAAGTTGGAGTTCAGTTTCGATTTGGAATTTTGGAATTTGTACTTCTACTCTTTCAGTTGTAAATGGTTGTGGTTCAAGAAATTCTCCAATGTTACCTTCTGATTTGGAAAGACCATCGATTTCGTTTGGTAGAGCAATGACCATACTGATATTTGCACCTGAAATAAAAGTCAGTGATAATTATTGACATAAATTTAATTCACTAATTATTGTACTTTTTATACCTAATATATCCAGAGCTGTACTTTAATATTATTTTTTAAGGGGAGCTGGGTTTTTGCATGAAAATTTAATTAAGACCTGCTTTATTGGTTAGTTTCTTGGGGAAATTATGAGATTTCAAATAAACGTTGTTTTGATAAAACAACAAACAAATAATCTGGAGAAAGGTGAGTCACGATATGGTTTATGGTTTTATCACAGGCTTATTGAATTCTCTAGATACAGTCATTCACTACATAGCTACTTGATTTGTTTACATATTAATTTATTTGAACTTATTTTTTGTTTATCTTCTTTTGTAAACAATCCAACATTCTTTTTTGTTAATTGTTTATTGAAATGTATCGGTTAATTAATATTAACATGTATTAGTTAATTAATATTACTCATACTCAATTATTACACTCTACCTCTTGTTATTGTTAGATCTTTAGTTTCAAACTGTTCCCGCAATTTGTTTAGTGTATTGTTTAAATTTGATTGAAGTACTTCATTGATTTTTAAACTTCTGCACCTTTTCCAAAACCTTCCGTCGCACTAATGCTAATTTTAAGTGCTTTTTGCGTGTAAAATAAAGACAGTATCCGTGATTCGTGTATTGACTTCCAAGCTATTTGGACGCTTTTTTGATTCCGCCTGACGAAGGCCGCTTTTTGTTGTTATTGTGTTACGGTTTCGCGAGTTATAGTTCCGGTCGTAACAACCGCTAAACCGCTTTCATTTTGTTTCTTTTGTGTTTGCAAAAGCGCATCATTTGTTGTTAATCCCGCATTTTTGTTTGCTCAATCAATGAACATTACGTCGCTATTTTTTGTGTAACGTGTTGTCCAGACGAAGCTCTAAAATCAGTTCCTGCTGTTGCGGGGCTAGCCTCTGAAGAAAAATGAACCAAGAAAACACCACCTGCAGAGCTTCGACGTAAAAGGTCAGTGATTAACTTTTATTTGGTGATTCGTTTACGCGACGGCACGTGTTTTATTGATTGTTCCGCTAAAGGTCCTTCGTCAATTACATACTTTCATTGAACCAGCATTGAACTAAAACCGCAACACCTAATTTATACATTTTTTTTGGATATTATATGTAATGTGCCATCGAAGACATTCCACAAACAATTCTACTATTCTTTCGCTGTTCCCATTTGTTATAAGTTCACTCAATTTTTCTATTGGTTTCCTACTTCTTTCTACCAACCCTACCGTTAAGTTCTCTGGTGATAATAATTTCCTGTTTTTGCTTTATTTTACAATTTCCTCATCTTATTTTTCCGTTACCTGGCTGTCATTTGTTGTTATTTTTCATTTATTGGATCCCAAGCTGTGACGTTTCTTTCATATTTCAGTTTCCTATACATAAATACTTTTAATGATAGCTTTACAAAAATTCCCTACTGTTTTGTACTCATTAGTAGAAGTCGCCCTTTATAATTATTTTATTTTGGTAGCCACAGCAAGTTACTGTCATAGATAAAACTTGATTGCCATTTGTGATTTGGTGTATCTATAAAGTGATAGATCGTTTGGGATTAAACAACATAAACAAGGATTAAGTAAATTTATTTATAACATATGGTGAAGTTACAGGAGTTGTCACAAGAACATTAGCATTATTTGCTAAAAGATATCCAGAAAAAGCACAACTCAGCCATTGCACTGTCAAGAGAATTTCACAATGTTTTTTTTAAACAAAATTTGAGAGAATGTTTATAATAATGATAGCATTTATTTATAGAACGGAACGTATAATAAGTGTTCAAAACTTAACTCTTAAATATCTAATAGTTTAGATATCCTTCTTAGTACCGATTCGTTCGTTGCATGACGTTGTAGATATAGAGTTGTACACATTGCGAACTCTTAGTTCACAATTTTTCTTGCAAAGGCATCGAGGTATAATTGTTTTTTTATGTTCTAATTTAAAGAAACCCAAAGAGTTAATATCGGGTTATCAAGGAGTCCGTTAAAAAGGACGATTTTTGGTTACCATCCTATCGTCAGAAATCTCATTCAAAAATTTGTTTATCATACCGACACAATGAGGAGGAGCGCCATCGTGAATAAAAAATATTTCGCTAAGCTCAGACGATGATAAATGAACTAGATGTTTTGTTTTGATATTTCTCAATATTTAGAGATATTTCATCTAAAAAATGAGTTGTTACTAAATGAATTATTATATACATTATTAAACTTATTTTCTAGGGCTTTAATTTCTACATATAATAAAAAATGTTTTCTTTGATTAGGTACACAAAAGTCATTAAATCTCATTAATCTTGTTAGATGTGGATTTTCTTCTCTTCACTAATTCGAATTGTGTATGTTAAAAATTACGTTTTTGATAAATTTAGCTCTGGTTACACCAATGACTACTAATATAAAGGGACCTGCCTCTTTACATTAAAAACGGGTTGAAAGATGTTTGCCGGAAAATAGTAAACAATGCCAAGCTTCATTCCATTGTAACCACTAAGACTCAAATCTAGGTATTTGTATGCATTGACTGAACGCCTGAATGTCGATACTTTAAGCCGTTTATGTCCAGGAGACAATAGCGCCAGTTTGCTTATTTATATTTTGATTTGAGGTTAACTTCCTAATTGATAATTTTTTAAAGTGTCTTGGGGTTGAAACTTTTTTGAAATCAGTGATTACTTGTATAATTGTAAAAAACAATAATAAAGTGTTATTTCATCGGTAAGTGTCAGATCATAAACGTGTTAAATGAGTTTTACAAAAGGTCATTTAGGCAGTAAATAAATCTACATTTTACATGAATAAATAAATGTTTTGATAATTACTATTACATATTAGTAATTAAACCACTAATTGTTTTTGTTAGTGTGCACATCTTTTAATGGTTTTTAATATTTTTATATTTGTGGATTAGGTACGTAGTTCTATTATTTTGAATCTGAATAACATGTCCTTTGATTTAATGTAGTTAGGACACTACCACGTTAGGACGAAATATTTGTAAACAAATATATCTGTGTCTCTATCTATTGTTGTCGCATGTTTCAACCTATTTTTCATTTGGTCGTATATGAGAGGGCCGGGTCCATTTATATTAGTAGTGATTGGATTACACCATATTACATATACGTAATACTAATATACTGCTAGCAGAGTCTAGACGAAGGTGCAAACACCACAGTCCAGACGTATATATGTCTATAACGTTTTACTATACTTATACGCAAGTTCGAAAATGCCCCAATTGGCTCTTCTGTTGTTGGTTATGTTTTCTCTCTGTTTGATTCTTGGCAACGCTTGCGCAAAACGGTAACACCGTATAATCTGCTGTCTCTCTTAGTCGGTGACCCTTTCTTTTACGGGCGATAGCAGTATATAAGTATTAAGTATATGCCATATTATATTTTCCAAAAACTGGTAATATTCTTCAGGTTTAACGGTTTAGAATTTTGTAAATTCTACTGTTTTATTATATTGTAAAGTAAATTTTTAAAATATGGGAGGAACTTGGTTTTTATATTTTTTGCATAGATTTCATTTATATAAGCAGGTTTCAAATTCTCAACTTCTGCTAGAAAACTACAAAGTCAAATTTTCAAGTATTTTCATTACTTTTAATGGCTGCTTAGTGGTCGAATTGGATATCTTGTAGCAAACAATGCACATATTGTAGTGAAATCTCGGTCACATATCTGTCATTTTGTGGAAGTGCTAATAACCGCAACTGACAATTAAATTTTATTATAGTTATAAGTTAATAATAGACAACAACAGTGTAGAAATAATTACGTACTTGAAAAAATCTATTGTCTCAAAGACAATTAGGTCTAGACATAAGAAAATTAACAAAAGTTCCTATATTTTCTGCCGTAGATTACCGTAAAACAGGAAAAATGGGTAGTTCCATTTAAATAAAAATGAAGATAAACATTTCAAGACTTTTTACACACACTGTATACAGTAAAGAAGTTCTTGTATTTCTAGCTACCTGTCATTTTCTTCTTCTAGCTATCACACTAAGTTTATGTTTTTAAATTTTTTTTTTGAAAATAATCATTAGGTACCTAGGAAAATATACATTTTAGGCATAGCTGCAAAAAGTGTTTGTAGAATTTTACTTGTAACGATAAACTGGGTGTTCTATTTAAAATAACACAGTTGGCTTTTACTTTCGCAACATTCTATACAGACTGAACCTTGAAATTATTTTCTTTAGATGACGTCCAACGACAAACTTTTCTATATACATTTTCATAATTCTCGTATTACTAGTTTTCAGTAGACAGATGGTTTAAGCTATGATCACTTAATGTCAACGGTCTTATGGTTATGCATATTCTTTAAAAAATTCTTCTTTGGGGATGTCTATAAAAATGATAGAATGTGTCAAATTTACAAACACTGATTATTCTTACACTCACAAGACTGTGATGTTGAATGAACCTATTGGATTACTAATTGCATGTTTAGTAACATAACGCATATGTTTTTGGAAAATAAAAAAGAAAAATATTTTTTAACTAATTTTTGTGAATTTTGAACCGCTATTTGAAAATAGTTTTTGTTTCATTTCTTTTTACTTTACCACTGTTCTTTACTTAAATATTCAATTATTTCTTATTCTTCTCTAACATATTATATTCACTATTTGGCTTACCTTTATATGGGAGTTCAATAAATTTAGCGTTAAGTTTCTCGTTCTCATAATATTTAAAAGAACGTGTCTGCTTCATCATGTCGACTTCTTTCGTGTCATCTTTGCTTCTGTAGAATTTCTGTTTATGAGTTTCAAATTTCTTGAATGTACTTTCCCATTGTCCTTTAAAATACAAAGTGTTGACTAAAACAAGCTTGGTTCTTGAATTGACATCTCTAGGTTTGATCAGATCTCGTATTTTGTTGTTCGTATTCTGCTCGACCCACTGACTGATAGTTCTGGCTGCGGCTGAGTTAGCAGAAAAATCAATATTTTCAACACCTGCAAATCAAACATTTACACTAATATTATTTATTGAAATATCTAAAATGGCGTTCAAGTAAACACCATTTAATTATTGTATTTCACTTTCATCTCGCTGCGGGCCAATCAACTAAAAATTTGTTAATCTAAGGAGTTAAGAGAGAAAACTACAACAATGTTTCTCAGAACGTTATTTCTGTATTGTTTCTGGGGGAATTTGATTTGCAGTTTGAAGATTCTCACTATCGTGAAGAACTCAGAATGTGGATCAACTATCTTTTGCGAAGTATCGTTAAAATTCAACGGTTGTGTTTGTTTGTGCGTTGTCTGCATCGACTTGATGATAGTTAGTGATGTTTATTAAGTAGTATTAAAGAGGAATTGTAGTCTGTTCCGGTTTCTCTTATTCCACCATAATTATGAGCGCTTATCTGCATTGTACAAATGGAGCCGCAAATATGCAATACTTATATTACTAATTAAAGGATATGTAACAGGTTGTACAAATTTTGGAGGTATGCTAGCTACACTGTCATGGAAATTTATTAAGTATCTTTGGAAACCATTTCGGGTAGAACATCAATCATTTAAGGGAATAACTGTTTCAACCAGCCACAACAGTTAGTTTAGAATTCATCATCGGGCATGACAAAGGCGAAGAAGTTCCGTAAAATGAGTTCCAATGCAAGTAGAAAGGTAAGTAATTCAGAATAATATATCTACCTAGGGCATGATTTCGCGAGACTTTTCAACACCAGTACAACAAGTTCCACCGATTGTGGCATAGCCAAGGTACCTGCCATCTTCGTGCATAAAATATTCTGCAGTACACAGAATATCTGAATGCCTGATAACAGAGAAAGACTTAGCCAAAGCAACGAAAAATACATAGCTAGTTACCAAAGATAGTGCTGAGGCTATCGAGGTAGGTAAGAATGGTCACACTAGCGACCTTACGTGTTTTATATAGTAGAGTAGTCACAGAAGTTCTCTTTCTGGTCGCCAAGAAACACAGCTCGTTATCAGACATATAATAAAAGGCTACAGTTCCCACTATTAAACCAGAGGAACCACCTGTCGTCGACGAAATGCACCACTCTGAAAAAATAGTTAACCTGTGCAAAATCAATTAAAATATATTTGAACGAACGACCACGTCGTGTAGTGAAGATCATTAAATAATCACCGAGTCCTGAATCGTATGGATCAGAGGGGGATCGAAGCAACATACATTAAGGTCTGATTAATAATCATTCATTATTTTCAGCAAACATCCACATCTTTGAGCATAATTTTGACGCGCTAATCGCAGAAGACACCTATAAAAATGTCCAGGTACTGGTAGTAGTTGTATTTTGTTAACATTTAGGTAAACATTTTCTGGGATTATTACTCTCCTTTTGAGTTACCAATACTCAAAATGTTTGGATAGTGGCTTGAAGATTCTAATTATAGAATATGTATTGTTATATAGAAGCTATTACATTTTGGGGTATTGCCACAAGGTCTAGTAAATTTGTTAAGTATCTGTCGGAATTAAAATATGGCAATATGAAGACTTACCTGCACCGTAAATATTAACAGCAACCTCATTAAAACTTTCTTTGAGCTTTACATCATTTCCAGCATAAATTTTATTCGCTGTGAAGAGCTGTAAATTTTCTTCGGATGTTCGAAGTTTTGGCAGGAACTCTTTCAGTGCATTTTGCGTAGCTTGTTTGTTACTCGGAAGATTTAATCCTGTTTGTAGTTCCTCTGACGTGATGCCCTTTGCACCTTCGTTGGTCAAAGCAAGAATGACTTCAGCAGACAGTGGGCTCATAATAAGGTTGCCTTTTTCATTTTTGACAATTTGCTGAAATACAACACAGTATATTAAAAACCACCAAAACCGTTTTAACAACATATAGAGAGGTAAACAAGCACATTACGAAAACTGCATGAATTTATATCTCCATCTTACGTTTACTTACACTTTTAATTCAATATTTACAAGCATGTGCATACTATTAGTTTACAACATATATTATTGTTTTGGCAAAGTAAGTGTTTTAGATTTTTTTACTACACTTAGGATTTGAAAAAACAACACTTTTTACTGGTTGTTACTGTATACATAAATTATTGCTAAGAATTGGCTGTTAAAATTATATCAGTTATCATCAGTGCACTATTTCTAAAGTGATGATATAAGCGGTTTGCTCTAAGGCCAGCCGCTGAATGCGACGCAGGTTGGTGATAAAATATATGCGACTGCGATATCTAAATAAGTAACGCAATGTGACTTGACGCTGATAATGCTCACGGTGACCTGTGGAACGCAGTGTTTACGCCGCAGTTTGTCACCGTGTGTTCAAAACTTAAAAAAATGAAAGAAATATTAATTGAGGAAGTGCGAATGTGCCAAGTTTTGTATGATACAAACCATAGACCTAGGAATTAATAGACCCAATTGTTTACATTTTTATGCGATCCAACATCCAAACTATCTCTTTTTATTCTCGTCACACTGTAGCCAGATTTAACAAAATCATTATTAGCTAACAGGACAGGAATATAGAAACTAAAATAGTTTACTGATTTACACACAACATATAACATGCAACAGAAAATATAAACCATAGTTTATTTAATTATATAAGACACTTATTGTGGCACTAAAATATTTACTACAAAAAGATTGAAAATTATTCTCATATTATAGTGTAACACATAAAATAGGTGCTATTGGCAACCCTGTTACAACTTTTACTACATGCGTAATGACCAGTACCGATTTATGAATGAAGTTTAGCTTTTCAGTGTAGCCGGCCAGAAACCTGTCAATATTACGCCTTTGTTATAGAGTTAATTGAATTTTTGATGATATTTTGAAGATTTTTGTACAAAAGTTATTATTTACTGACAAATTATGTTGTGAGCTTCTGCAATTTGTGGAAAAGTAGATCACCTGTTCCGGGTATAATCTTTTTATCTGTAAGAGGTTATGTTTAATTTATGACTGAGGAGCGTACATATAAAGTTATATTTCACAAGTATATTTATTAAAAATTAATAGTCCATATCTTTATAGCAAGAATTGTATTTTTAATTATGGAACAACGGATAGAGATTTTGACACTTTTTTATACGAAAGTCCTATTTACAGAGCACCTATACAAAATTTTCAAATGGTAAATTTTTCATATTCACTGCCATTGAAATTAATACAGCCACTTTTCATGTCCATTTTAATTTCATACGATCATTGTAATGTCTTTGTAGTGGAGAATAAGTTAATATTATTTTACCCATTTCCCAAAGCGTTTCACTAGTAAATTATTATTATTAATTAATATTCTAACTAATATTCTTAATTACTTAACTAAATTTAATACAAATCGGTTTATACCAGGACGTACGTATAAGGTACCAAGTAGTTACGTGTTTTATAGAAGAAAATATTTCTGTTTTTACTGTTGTGTGAAATGTAATGAATCAACATTTCATTAATCATTTGCAGCAATGTAGACTAAATAGTGTACCATGAGAAATCTCTCATATTTCGCTAAATATATGTTGTTATATCCTGAAAATTCCCCAATCGTAATGCGTTTTTTAAGTAATTAATTGGCAATAAATTGGCCAAGAAATTGTGCCAAATTTTTAGTTTTGCACATACCAAATTTTCCATATATTCCTTGGTGCTAAATGCAATCTGACCACCTGCTTCATTTTGTAATTGACACAATTGCATTTTGATCCATTTCATTGTTTTTTTTTAATTAATAGAAAAATATAAACAACATCACCAGTTTAAGGTTACTTTTTTTTAGAAAACAAATTGAGTTCCAATAAAAAGTTATAAACACCGACATGTTGGTCAGAATGAAAAATACAAAGTCACTAAAAATTGCCTAGAACATCGGCATAAAATAGAACTTTTTGTAAATCCACCAATTTATTGGACACCTACCAATAAGTTGCAGGTCACGAGATTGGCTAGTAAATTAGCGAGTGTAAAACAGCTATTAAACTATAACTCCATTTCTATAATCATTTGGGATTTGGTCATCTATGAGCTATTCTTTAACTTATTCTTATTCTTTCGCAAGTCATTAATTAATGTATGCCTTTGGATTCGTCGACGGCTGATTTTCAAAAAGAACGTACTGTTTTCTTGCTTCTAAATAGGACTCGACAAAGGTAATACTGCTCATGTTAAAGTTGTAGAGATTGTTTTTTATAAAGAATTTCAAACCGTATACAATTGAATGCCTTCGTTAAGTTCAGGTATGTAGTATATCTATTATGCTTATTTTCGAAGCCCTCTGACACAAAGTAACTTAGTCAATTGATAGTAAGAGGTTTGCTCATTTTGTTCCTAAAATCAAAGTGATTTGGTATAAAGATATTATTTACCTCAGTCTTTCAATAAGGATTCGTGAATTTTTGAGATTATTTACAATTTTTCCTGTAGCACAGTGAAATTCGAAGCTATCGTCAATATATAGATTTCAAAAATAGTCACTGAAGAATCTATTAGAGTAGAAATATTTTTAACAGCTCGTTGTTGTAGAATCCTATCATAATTTTAACAACAAAATAACTAGATTAATTTAATTTGAAGTAGTTTGGAAAATACCAAAGTGCACGCCTCATACACTTAGGATATTATAATTAAAAGAAAACGAGAGGAGAGGCGAGTAGAGACAAGTAAAAATGGTTTATTAAAATTCACAAAAAATATATTAGTAATAAAAAATTACAAAAAAAAGAAAAGAAGTATGGATTTTCTTTAATATCTTTTTGAGTTCAATTATGGTACGAAAAATTATGAGGATACATACAATGAAAATATATAAAAAAATAATAAATAAAAAAGCGAATTTCATTAATATATTTTTAACGGTTATGAGTTTAATTATTGCACGAAATAGGTTTCATCCTAACTGAAAAATTTCTTAACAGATTTAAAACAGTCTATTGCGTATATTTTCTTCAGACGAGAAGACAAAAAACGTCCAGAGACCAATTGACTTATAATTTTTAATTTACATGTTTCATTAAATACACCAAAGCATATAAATAGAAAAAAATCATAGAGTTCATAATTTAATACCCTAGTTTTCGAAACATCCCTTTTTATATTAATTGGCCGTCTAACTCGGGATAAAACTACGAATTTATGATGCAAAATCGTCACACAGCAGCATATTGAGAGATACTCATGCTTTATTTCTTTGTACAGTCCGGTTTTAAAACGCCATATGTGAGTTATTATATTCAGTTGCAATTCAGTCTTTGGACTGCTGTAGAAAAATGTTTAACTTAACTAAAATGTGCATTAAATTCCGATTAATTTAATATTTAGGTAATAAATTAATTTTGAAAGAGGAACTGCACTGAAATTTAAGAATTCAATAATTCCTATGATGTGAATTTTCTAACCTAAAAATATAAAACAAATGGGTAGCGTAAGTTGATTGTCAAGGGTATTTGTAAGAGCTCATTTTTACCTTATATAAATTGGAAGTAAAGAGGTGGTTGCTAGTTAAAAATGCTGCAGAATCATCAACATCGTTAGAGGGAGCTGCCATTGCCCAGTATATTACGAAGGCTAAGTACACCACTAAAACTGTCATTTTAGTGTGGAACTGAAAAAAAAGTATTATTGGTTAACGAATATTTAGTAGGTTCTGATAAGAGCATTTGAAATTCCATTTTTTTTTAAATTTTACTCGTAATATAAACGAATCTAAATCTTTTAGAACTAAGAGAAATCAATAATAAAAATTCCTACAATTTACTTAATGGCCAGATAGAGAAACCATTCTCCTTCATTAAATTTGTTTAATTGAATAATAGAGATTGCATTTATTCTAATTAACCATATATCCGAAATAAACAAAGGCCGGCTAAAAGTATTTCATAAACGCACGATATAAAACACGGAAATTTCCAGTCCTGTACTAGCACAGTCCTATAAATTCAAAGGTCTATGTGTACTAGAAAGAACGGGAACATTCGGGAGTGACTGCGATGGATTACATATGCCGTCGAATAGCAGCAGCGGGTTCAGTAGATAGAGACATGATGCTACAGCTAATATTCAAGCGTGATATATTCTAAGAAAAGTAGTTAGTTTTAATTGAGTAAATAAAGACTTTATTTTTGTAGCAATTTGATGTTGGAAGTCGGAATTACGTGGATTTAAATTCTAATTTTATTATATGGCGTCAACGAGAAACTGCAATGGACGAGCCATGGACCACACCATACATACAGGGTCTTTCAGAGAGACTGATACGAGCGGGCAACAAATTTAATATTAAAACAACATTCAAAATGTATGCCTTACACTCAAATCAATTATGTCAGAAACTAAACCAAATAATATAACCCAAAACTCAAAAAAATGCATTTATAAAATTTCTTGCGAATGTAACACATTTTATATTGGAGAAACCTCTAGACCTGTAAATGTTCGAACAAATGAACACAAAAAGTATATAAAGAAACGACAATTCGAAAAGACAAAGATCTGTGAACATGCCTGGAACCTTGGTCATAATATATAGTTTCAAAATTCAATAATATTACACAAAAAGAACACAATACAAAACGAAAGCTGAAAGTGTCTGCCTTAATTTTATTAAATAAATACTTCTGTGGATTTCAGCCGTTCCTGGTTAACAATTCTCAAGGGTGAAATTATTAACGGTAATGTCCTTTTGAACAACCCTATATCGGGATACCTCATAAAGTTTTTCTTAGGTTTTGCCTTATGAATTTAATGGGAACATCAGAATTTCTTTCATTTCATGTTTGGGGAGAGCACTATTTCATAACAAAGTCGTACCTAGAAGCGCGACATGAAATTCTTAAGAAAACTCTTCCAAATTCTTCTAATTTGAAAGAAGCTCTGTTATTTCACATTGTCTTTAGAGATTACCAGTAAGTTCTCCTAAAAAAACTGATAAGCAACCGATAATCGTATTGCGCGTAACATCATTGTAAAAGGTAACTTGTAAACATTTAATTTCAGATTGTTAATGCATCATTTTTGCGAACTTTAATTTTTATTTTCTTTATTCATTTGTGCTAATTTTTTATTGTTGTTAAAAATGGATTATGATTTAGTCCCTGAAACGTCTGGAGTATTTGAAATATACAGACTTTCCAGCAATTGTGATCTTATTTACAAAAAAATCATAAATATTCAAACTAGAGATGCTACAACTATCGTTCCTTTTGTATTACCATACTTTTGAAACTTATTTTGACCATTTAAATTTTAAAAATTCTTGACAACGGAGCATTTCAAGAAAGTACCGTTATCTTATGTTTTATTAATAATATATGATAACCATGCTTTTCAATTGAACTGTGAGGTGATATGATGAAAAATCAAATTGTCGGAAAATAGTTCAATTGTTTGATAATTATTGTTGCAATCCACATTGCCCGATAAAAATCATGGGTCCTTTTCCCAGCCCACCTTCCAAATATTATTTTTTTCAGGACAATCCCTTTGCTGATTACCATTTGTCCGTCAAAATACTTACCTGATTGACAAACCCATTTTGTGATCAACAAATACAATATCTGACAAAAGTATTGGGACAGTTTGGCGATAATTTCTCATTTTCCTGTTAAATCAACATTCTATTTTGCCTTCGTTATTAAAAATCTACATATTCCCATAAAACAAATTATTTACACTGTTTCAATACAGAATTTCACCTAGATTCTGTTAGCATTTCAGGATTTGTTTAAAAGATGAGAAAACGCCAGAAAATCTCAATGAGAGCTCCGAATTTAGATTAAAATATGTAAAAAAAATAGAAGTACACTAAGAAACAAAAATTGTACAATTTGCGGACGAATGCAATGTCCCCAGAGGAAAGGTGATCAGGTCGAACCGGATCTTTGGTTGCGAATACACTGTACAAGGGTGCAAGTCGGAAGGGCTGTAGAAATACCCCATATTGTCATACATTTAAAGAGTGGGACATCTATGGGATACAGTACACTGAAAAGAATACCGATGGTATTCTCGGGGGTAGAAAAGAACATCGTGCGTCACAGGAACTTGAATTACAGATGGCGATGGAGATAAGAGCGGATGTAGATGAAGGATAGAAGTGTGGCTATATGATGTGTAAGAAAGGACGTAGAGGTAAACTAGGTGTATGGTGAAGGTGGAATGGTCAGCGCAAGGATAAATGGGGTATCTAACCAACTTACCACCAGACTAAAATAATCAGAGGGAATGTTAAAAAAGACAAGATATCGCTAAAGAACTCTTTCCGGGGGCTAGGGAAGTGGAGGATACAGCAGAAGTCGTCGACGTCGGGATGACGTGCCGAGGGAAGGGGTAGAGGTTATCGGGGAATACGGGTGAACCGTAACAACGCATTGAGAATGACAAGTGAGACCTTGACGAAACGTCTGCAGGATTGAAGCATGAATCCATATAACGAACGGATGTATTACCGGTTAAATATTTCTTCATACATACATATATATATATATATATATATATATATATATATATATATATATACACATATATATACAGGGTGTCCCATGGTTTTGGTCTCGAATGATTGCGCAGTTATGATAGAAGATAGAATTTTCAAAATTTAGGGGTATAACTTCTCGATTGGGATCTATCCAGCTAAAATATTTTCAAGCATGTACCACTTCCGGTTATAGCGGAAGATGATACCAACTTGCTTATTTCAAAAGGAACACCCTGCAAATTATTGTATTTCTGAATTCTACGAGTAATTTTAATACTAATTCATGTATAATACCCTATACTTAAATTCAGCCCTTTTCGAGTTATTCCAAAATGTTTTTTGAAATTCATATTTTAAGGCCTTCAGATAATTGCAAATTATACAACAACAAAGAGGAATTTAGGAAAACCATTCGTTGAGAGGGTAGAATAAACTTAGTGCTTCCAGAATCTGTGATCTATTTTTTATATCATAATCAGATTGAGCATAAAAAATAAGAGGTACTTTGTATATAAGTACCTATACGAAATTCTGATAGTTTTCGACGAAAAATAAAACATTTTCAGCTTCTTTAATAAAAAGTAAGCTTAAATACATAAGTTGGCCATGACGGTTGCTAAGTATTCTACGAAAATGTCATTTTAACAAATGTTCGAAATTCTTTTAATAAATCAATTTCAAATTTTATTTAATAGTTCGTAAATAATGGTTGCAAATGCATTTCTTATTTTTGGTCTCATCTGTGAAAATTAACCAAAGGATTGATTCTCTGTTGCAATGATAAAGAGTGCTATGGAATCATGACAAATGTCAAATATTACTAGTTAAATTATTATTATGTTACCCTTGTGGTGGTTCATGTGTTATTAGCTAATCCAGACTTTGTTAATTCTCCTCCTTGGGTAGTTATGCGATGCTCCTTAACCCTGGTGTCCAGTGATCGCTTAGTCTCCCCAATGTAGAGATTGCCACATTCATAGAGTATCCTGCATATACAGTTTTTTGGTACTGCAGGATTATCCGGCTTTGTTGTTGTGATCATGCTGTTCAAGCGACCATTTTGATTCCGTATCCGTGCCCATTCGTCTAAGTTTTTCCCCTTTAGTGTATGGTAGTAATACGGTTGCTATCGTGGTTTCATCTTCCTGCCTAGGTGGTTTCTCCAGTTTTTCAAATGCCTTGTTAATGATGGTTTCCTGTGAGCCTTCATCAAAAGTTCTTCTGACAACTAGCATTTAATTTAATCGTTCTTATAGATTTTTATTTATTGTTTATTTAAATTTTGTTATTAAAATAAGAGACAGGTAGCAATATGTTTACATGCATGTGGAGATGGGGGCTAGCATTCGTGACGTAATATTTATAGGGGGTCGTGTCCAAAAAGGCAAAATTTAGTGTCAGATTTTATAAAAGACCATTTAAGTTACTTTTGTCTTTTTTTTAACTGGGTTCTTTTTTAAAATTTTAATATTGTATGTTATGTTTTTATTAAAAATCTATTGTGGATAAAAGTACTTAGTTATACTGTTGAATAAATTATAATTCTAGTTCTTGTTGACCGTTTTGCAACTATAAATGTAGAATTGCATATTTTGGAAATTATATTAGTTTTACAACATTCAAAGTGAAAATTGAAATGAAAAGATATCTAAGTGAATTTTTTGGAGAATGGTTAATGTTAATTATTTAATATAAGAAAATACAGGTAATCTATTAATACTCACCTGGTCAATGTCGGTGCACTCAGGGTTAGTCTCGACTAAAGCCGGTTTGGAGAGTGCTTGTGTTATTTAAAGTATCTTCTATTGACTGAATTATTAATATCGGACTAGGTTCCCTTTCCTATTGTATAATATTTCGAATTTCATTATCACCGAACAAAAATAAATGATACAAATTATCGGCATTAATTGTTTTAATCATACAGAGTTAAGGTCAAGCAAGTATTTAGTATATACTTTTATATAACTGTTAGAGTTTTTAGAATAGAAACTTTAACAAACAAATTATGATGTCTTAAAATATTTGTTATATCAAAGAGCTAGGTAATATCTCTAATCAGCAATAAAGACATTTAAAGTAAGCCTGTAAATTGTGAATGTAATATGTCTTTTATAATTGTGTAAAATTAGATCTACACATACTTATTTATTTTGCTGCATATAATACGTATTCTTATCTTTAACACATTAGGCATACTTGGATATTTGCGAACCTTAGTTGTTAATTAAAAAAATATTTTATTTGACACGTTTATTAGGAAAGTCATTGAATAGCTGTCCATGCAAAAAGTTGGCCGGGAGTGAAAATTTGGAATTAGGGCTTTTCTAGGTAAATACTTTTAGATTGTTAGAATATATATTATATATATATATATATATATATATATATATATATATATATATATATGACTAGATACTTGAATGCTGTATTCGAGTAATTAGAAGCCTAAGCGGAAGGATACGAGAATTAAGCGAACCGCCCTGAAGAGGACATACGTGACTGTACCAAAACGTTGTCAGTTTACCATCGATCCCGGCAGGGATAAGTTCTCAACTAGGCAGATGAATTCCCGGAAACCATCTGTTACATATATTTTTTTTCGGCAGGGTCACATCTGCCCTCATCAGGTCGGCTCGCAAAATTCTCGTATCCTTCTGCTTATGCTTCTAGTTACTCGTTACTAGTTATTCCCATACCATTCATCAAGGAGGTGTCACCAAAAATCAATAAAATCTTTAAAAACGAACAAAATATTATTTTAGGTAATAAGTCTATAAAAACAGTCAATGGTTTGTTTAGTAAGACCGAGGACAAAACTCCACTTCTTTCAAGATCAAATGTTGTTTACCGCATATGCTGCAATAGTTGTCCTGTATCATATAATAATAATAATAATAATAATAATAATAATAATAATAATAATAATAATAATAATAATAATAATAATAAACGTCTTTATTTTTCCTGTAGGTATGTCCAGGCGAAGTTTAGCTAAAGCTATTCTTACACTTAACCTAGACATACAGGTAACTACATGATTAGAATGCGTTATAATACAGGGCACCACTTAAGTACAAATGATTAGGATTTACATTATACTAACAGTCTATAGAGAACAAAGGCTTTACAAACAGTGAGTACCAGACAGCATCAACTTTCTAAGCCAACTTTTAAATGCTAGTACTGATTTGAATGACTTATTTATTAGGAGTTTCTTAAAGTACCTTACACCTAGGTAAGAAAATGAACACTTGAATAAGGCAGTATTGTGTATATCGGACAAACTTCAAGAAATTTAAAAGGGAGAATCACACAAAAGTGATATAAGGTTGGGCAAAGATAGTTATGCTTGCCTGCATTGCCTATCAAATGGTCATATAGCTGATTTTGATAATGTACAGATTTTAAGCTGCGAACGAAATTTCTTTAAACGTTGTCTTGTTGAAATGGTACATTACAATAATGATACAGACTGTATAAATAAAAGAACAGACTTACAAAATCTAAACGTCATATACTGCAATTTATTGGAATTAGAGAACAAAAAAAGACATACACATACTTCTTAAATACACAGTTCTAATTTAGATACTGTTTCTTTTTAAAAAATTAAGAATGATTTATTAATAACAAATCTAACAAACATCATAATTTTCTTGCAATTGGTACTTATTGCTCTAATACTCCTCACTTAATCTAGTCACTTTGTATCAACATTCTCCAATCTGAACGATTTGCTAACTTATTTAATTAATCTCAACTTATGCAAGTATTTTAAGTTTTAACTAATGTACTCAATTAACAACAAATGTAACTTGCTGAGAAGAGTACTCACTCATTTCTATAAACCAAAAAGAGCAGCAGTCATTTGAGACTGAACGAGCTTCTTACGAAATATTCTTACCTTCTCTCGTTATCTCACTGTCTCTTTCTTTGTGTCACTCTTACAATGGATATGCATATCAGGTGAATTAAAATAATTGTCACTATTTATAGCCACTGCATGTCTATTAGTAATTCATGCAGTCGGGGTTTTACTTCTAAACCGCTTTTTGGTATCTTCTTTTTTAAACGACATTGTTCACATAAACTGAAATAAAAGTTTACCATCGTTTGTGTAAGGACATGAGACGAGTGGCGCCACCTGCACGTGTCACACTCGTCGCGTGGTGATCCTCATATTGAGACAGTTCGTAGCCAATTGCGTAGGAAAATGTCATTCACTAACGAATAAATTTGATATTTCAGTTTTGTCTCCATATAATTAATATCTTTTCTGTCGTAGCACACTTTTGATATCTTACCGCGTCTGTTAACGTTACATCTTCCCAATCTGTTCACAGGCGCGGTACCAGAAACTGTGTCTCATCTACAGCGCGAACCGACTGACTGCAGACGCCAGTCGTGTCTCACAGAACTTTGTTGTCAATTTGCGCTGTTCTATTCAATCCCATAGGTTACAAAAGATCACACTACAAGCGTCTCAATTTGTGCCTAGCCTGAGTCAGAAAATGTTCGATTTTTAAGTTTTGTTCTTCAGTCATATTTTCTATCGCAGAACTCCTACTGATATCTTACCACTGTAAACATTTCATCTAGCCATTTGTCACAACACAAAATATTATCAAGAGCGTCACGAGAAAGTGTGTCTCAACTACAGCACTTCGCGACTGTCACTAGCCGCGAGTTATGTTCGCAACAGTTTGTTCTCAATTTTCGCTGTTCAGTTCAATCCCATAGTTTAAAAGGAATGGCGCGGTGCTGCCTGCGAAGCGTCACACGTTATGTGCGTCTCAATTTGGGCTAGCCCAACTACGCAGTATTGATTTTTCAATTTAGCTTCCATAATAACAAAAATTCCTTTTTGTAGTAAGTTCAATAAATAGGAGAAACCCTGAAAATTATTTTGTTATTTTAACAAAAATATTATTTGAAAAACAAACTCTAGTCTGTTTATGCCTGACGTAAAATGTATTTTTATCTAGTCAATTTATTTGTTTTGCAGAAGTAATAGATTTTTAAACTTGTTCGGTATGCTTCAGTTTCAACCAAATTTTCAGTGTCACCACTTTTTAAATAATAGAATACTTTTTTTTATTGGTCATGATTAGCGTTGATGTATGTTCACTTGATATTTGAGTGCTTCGTTTTACTGAAGCCGATAAGTCCGTCTTGATATGGCTGCACCAGTTAGAGCCAAAAACGCGCCATGGCTTTTATTTTTTGAGATAACCCGTTGTGGTCGTATAGCATAGTACCCAATTCGCTCAAAAAGTACCTTCAGACTCAAATTCAGCTTCAGCCAAAAATCAGCCGAAGCTTTGGACGAATTTAGCATTACTTAAATACGTAAGTATTCACTAGTTTTTTTTTTGATTAAGGAACATGTTATAACATAAGTGTTTTTAACGAATGTTTGTTCCTATATTAAGAAGTGTTTAAACTTCCAAATTTTTAAATTCTACAATTTTTCAGTTTTTGCTGTTACAGAAAAAAAGTAACTAACTATGACGCATGTTAGGTCATAGCCGAACATTAAAAGTTTTTAAAAAATATTTATTTTATTTAACTGAAAGTTTAAACATTGAAATAAATTGAAGATTAAAATATACTTGGTGACTACTGTTCTAGAACGAGAAGTGGAACGAGAAGTGACCAAGCTTACATGTTTGGAAGTAATTATAACATCTGAAAAAATTACAATTTAGCAGAAAGATAAGCTTGTGCAGGTGGCTGCTGAAAAGTCATTTTAATGAACAAGTCTTTGTTTTCTATTTCCTGTTGCTCACGAGGTTACCTTGGAAATCATATCAATTTTCATGTAAGCTTTGACATTGTTTACTACGAACTTGACTTTGAATACAAAACAATGAAGCCTCTATTCTAATGAATCGTAACACGCATTATGCTGAAAGATTTCATAATTACTAAGTTCAAATTGTAAAAAAAATAATTTTTTGCAAAAAGGGGATCATTTTGGATTTGGATCACTTAATGTAAATTGATCACGAAAAAAAAAAAACAAAAATCAAATTGAACGGAAACGATTAAAGACATTAACTCGAGATTCGGGTCAGTTATTTATGTTTTAAAAATAACACTTCCTGTCAAGTTTCAAAGTTCTAACATAAGAGCTATTTATTTTTTTTTTAGTTTTTCGTAAAAGTAACTCACTAATTAACCAATTGAACTGTATACAACAAACTAACATTTGTTACTAAAATTATTTATTCTGTTGCTGAAAAATTTCCAAAACTCTCAAATAAATAAATATTTGTTGACAACACTTTATAGGGGTCATGTCATGCACATTCTTTAAGAAAAACAAGTCAAAAACTTGGAGAGTTTGTAACAGAAAATAAGAAATTCCCAGAGTATTACTATATCGTATTGCTTACATAGTTATATTTGGTTGCCGTGTTTAGTACTGTCACCTTATTTCATTTCAGATACAAATAATCTTCTCCTTTCTGCTATCATGCATCATAAAAATCCCATCTAATTTGGTTTTTAACCAGTATTATTGAATTTCTTACTAAAGTAAAACATTTTGCTTCCGAATTGACTGTTATAGGAAATTTCCCCGTTAATAATATTTCTGTAATGGAAGTTTTTTGACTCATTTAAAAATGGTCTTCTCAAATAATAAAGACAGATACCAAATTTGCCCATGAGAGGGAATGTATTTTATCTATTTCCAAATTTGTACCCCGAAACAAGAACTCTCAATGTCAAAATATATACACGGTTAAAAAAAAAAGAATACGAGAACACGCTCCTTTTGACAAGCCTTAAACGTGTTAGGTTTTTTCTTTACTTATAAGACGTATAAGATGGGTGAATGAGTTGGAATTTACAAATAAACAAATATATTTTTTAGAATATTACAAATAACAATTAATGAAACATTTAGAAAATTTATTTCAAACCACAAGATACAAGATTTAACAATATATTTTGTCTATTCATGGGTTTTCTCTCCTCCAAATTTTTTCCTGTAACAGATAAGTATTTAAAAAATTGTATATGTAGAACAAAGTGTAGTAAGGCAATTTCGTAAAATTGCCCGGATTACTGGTTGTCTGTACAGAGATTCTTCCTCACAGTTTTTCTGAGAGAAAGAGATGTCTATAAAATGATCAACCAGTATTCCTGTATATAAGTAATGTATTGTATATTGTGTAATACTTATCTGTGTATGGAGACGTTTCAACTCCGAGTCTGGAGTCGTTGTCAATCGTTTAGTGTTGTTTTCGAGGCTTTTTTCTAAAAAATTTTCGCTTTGATTTTGAATTTATTGTTTGTCAAATTTTTTGACAAACGAAATTGCCTTACTACACTTTGTTCTACATATACAATTTTTTAAATACTTATCTGTTACAGGAAAAAATTTGGAGGAGAGAAAACCCATGAATAGACAAAATAATTCAAGACCTCCTCAACAATCTTTTCGAAATTATTTAACAATATACACTAAAAAATATTAAAACCGAGCAGCTACCTACGCGAAAATAATTGTTACTGTTTAAAATTCATTAATATTTTTTTTGTTAGCTCTACATTCTGATTTCTCAGCATTAATTTGCTGACTGATCTTTTGCACTACCAAAGTATTCCAATTTTACAAACGAATTTATTTTTAAATTGTTTCACTATTAAAAAAAAGTCGTAAACAACCTAACATGAAAAATGATACTAGAAATGTCTATGTTACCTTTTACTGTCTATTTATAAACACAAATTGTCGCACTATTTAAGAACCAAAAATTATAAAAAAAGCAAAAAAATAAACAGTGTAAACAACTCAAACCTTAAAAAACACGCCTCACGGAGACGACGTCAATTATCACCCCACTGTTGTCACGTTGAGCAGATTGGATTGAAGAAATTTATTTTAAATATCAATAAAAGTTCAGAAAAGTATTGCAGTTATGCACAGCTTGGCAACATGCAGTTACCCTTTACCATGGGAAAAAATATGTCGATACTGGAAATCAAGTAAAATAAAACGGTACAGATACATCGGTTGTCGGGTAATAATGGCAGGTTCCTCTTGATGACATTTCTGATCAACCTCCTCAGCATGTGGATCTACAACTAGCAATCGGTCAGTCTGTACATCTGCCACTAACCCGACAGTGTACTTGCAGCAGTATGCGGAGATGCAGTCCAATTCGACCAAGTTAGCGTACAAATATTTTGGTCTGTAGTATGTGCCTACCCTAAGAATTTTCTGCAAACCTCGCGAGGAAAGCATACGCTAAGGCAGTTAACCGCTATACCGCGAAACCGCCAACACAAATTTCGCAAATATTGGGTCCATCCACTGACAAGCCGTAGATTTAAGAAGAGTTTTATTTATAAGAAATGTCCAGTTTTAAGAGAACATCCTGAGAAATTTTACAATACTATCGGATGTCAGTAGCCAGTTCGATAAAATTTTGCAAACACTACGTCTACCTTTATGTGCGTTACTCTGAGGTAAGTTTGAAACAGGCTCTGACTCGGTCGACCACATAGTTGCAATAATACAATGCCGATATACATCAGTTGTGGGTATCGTGCATCCAGTCTTCTTGACGGTCTGTGGAATACTGACCAAGCAGTGTTGCGAATTGATTTTTTAGTTACACAGTAGATAGATCGGTGAAATAACAGTAGACGGTACATCAAATCAGAAGATTTAATAATAGTATTATATAATGTGAAAGACCAAGGAAGCAGTAATAGTAATAACATGTTGATGGTTGAATATTAGAATACCTACTACTCTAAACCACTCGCAATTCTGAACCTTGTTCTGAAATTGTATGTAGGTACTAGTGTATAGTGCGCTACTAGTTAATTTAACTATATTAATGATTGAATTCTTCTAGCGTGCAAATTTTTTGCTTATATATAAATAGGCCAAGACAAATCGATTAGGTACCATTTTCTCCTCTGTCTCTCAACCGATTGTCTTCATTTTTGTTTTGTTTAGTAGCTACTGACGACCTTCAGTGCAGAATGCTAATATTAATTTATAATAGTGTTTCATTCATTAAATAAAATATAATAACAATTCATTATTGACGTCCATAATGTCAAGGCCAAACAACTGAATGTGCGGCCGCCGTCAGACTCAAAACATTGAGTAATTATATATAGAGAGACCAATGCTGTTATATACTTAGAGCATGTACTTCTGGAAGTGGCATTAAGCGTTGTTATTGTTTAGTGGTAAAGTAATCGTTGTATATTATAATTATACAGGGCGATTCCAAATATGTTTTTTTCGTGGGTGGCACATAAACAGTTGCATATATAGGGTGTTTAAAATATAGAGTAGAGTGCAATTATAACTAATAAAATAATTATATAGGGAAGCCCATTAGCGGTTGAATTTACAGGGTTCTTGGAATAGAAGGTGCAGTAGAATTATAGTTATACAGGGTGGTGCAAAAAATATACAGAGATGCATATTCAGGGTGGCGGAAATGGAAAAACATTTCGTAACCCATAAGCAGTTGTATATATAGGGAAGATGAAATATAGGGTGAGAGGAATTATAGATATACAAGAGGATGATAAAAAATGTTAGAATAGGAAATGAGTTATAGAGTAGCTCACGAAGAGTTCCATATATATGATGATTGAAATATAGGTCGGAGTAGAATTATAGTTACAGAAGATAGTAAAAAATTGCATAAACAAAAAGAGTAAATACGGTGGCTCATAGGCAGTGGCATATACAGAATGGTTTACAGGGTGGTTCAAAAATGTTAAAAAATATTATGAGTGGTCCCTGAGCAGTTACATATACAGGGTGGTGGAAATATATAATGAGATGGAATTATTGTAATGAGGATTTTAATAAATGTTAGAGAATTGAGTGCAATTATAGCTATACAGGGAGGTTCGAAAAAACAAATATGTAGGGTAGCCCATTAGCGATTGAATTGTTGTCATATTAAATTTAGAATTACGAATTTGAACACAAATAAAGTCCTATGAATTAAATCTGAAAAAACTTGAATTTCGTTACTTATTTGTTGAAGCGAGATGTAAGACCGACATCTAGGATTTTCGAGGAGACTATCACATAGAGGTTCCGAATCTGGATCAGTTCCGTGTAATTGTTGTTCTCCCTAAAATCCTAGGATAGAATGTCACGATAAAATTTTCAGGTTACTTAACCTGCCAGAGATATTGACACAAGTGGTCGAATTTCGACCACTGGGCGACAGCTAGTAAATATAAAAGTGATACTGTAATTAGCTGCTAACAATAAAACAGTAGAATAGAAGCACGTGACAGTAGAAGCGTACAAGAAGAGACAAAATAGTAGATCTACTGTTTAAACAGTTGATCTGGTAACACTGTTGCTAAGAAACCGAAAAACCGCCCGCGGTTACATCGAAGTGCTTGCGTACTAACAAAGTTCTATGGGTTACAAATTTTGGCGCTGGTTTTACCCGCGAGACATTTTGTAACATTTGACGTTTTTAAAATAAGTCGCACGAAAAAACCACCAGTGCGGCCGTTACAATTAGTTTTATTAAATCACAAAATTACGCGATTAAAAACCTTGGCGGTTTAGTCGTAGTGCGGCCTAGGCCATACTCTAATTTTGGTGATCACTGCTTTAGGCGACGTTAACATAACTACTGTTACTAGCATACAATATATTGTTACGGAAAGTTATTACGTCGGCCGAGGGAGGACCCTGTATATACCTACCAGGTGTAATTATCAGTTCGGGAAAGATCTACATAATTCGATATTAGCGCTATAGAGTAATCTCGAGGACTCTCGAATGCAAAAATTATATATAAATAGGAGTTCTGTGAGCGTTAGTTAGTTAGTCTTGTCATAAGTTCAGTTGAGTATCATTAGTAGTAAAGTATATTTTCTAAGCAAACGTCAGTGTGCATTGGGATCCGTAGCAATATTGCTATTATGGTTCAAACTATTTAGTTTTGCTGATAGCGAGTGGTGGCTGCCAAATTTTAGGATTCAATTATGCAATGAAACAAACCATAGCTTTGCTAATACTGCATTTGTTTTTTATAAATTAAAATATTCGTCGACGTTTTTCAGAAGCGAAATGTTCAATGACCTTTTTATTAAAGTCTGGCATTGATTGAATTTTTTTTCAATACTGCGCATTTAGCCGGTCCTAAGACATGGTATTTCTAAGAAATGTTTTAATCCTTCACTCCTGTTTCCGTCCAAATTGATTCTCGCCACAAATAATGCAAGGAAAACAAAATAATGTATTGATGCGGTCACATCCACACAACAATTTGTTTTTAATATAAATTTCACTTTTATAACTTCGTGTAAAGACTTTAGTTTTCATTTTGCAGTCGTTTTAAATTACGATATGGCTTAGGTGCACCAGCCAATTTTATATCTAACTTGTTTTCAAACGATTTATTATTGTTTTTAATACATTCAATGTTAAAGTTGATACTCATTTTCACAGTTATTTAAACACACACTATGCCCGACTTTGTATACTAATTATCATTTCATAGTCTACGAGTACAAAAACAAAGCAACCACTAATTAAACGTAAAAAAATTGAAGGGTTGAAACGTTCGGGTAGTTTTGGTCAAAATCAGCAGAGCTCGGTGTCTCGCGGCGGCGTCCGAGAATCAGCCAATTACTCCATATAGTTTGCATTAACTATCTTCCATCTCATGCCTTATAACGGTGTTATATCGCATCTCATAGAACCTATATAAGTTTCACCGTGGGCTAGCCGAAGTGCGCGGTGAAATATTCTTTACAGCCAACATCAGTCTTAATAGTTTGGATTAGATCTTCAATTGTTTTCTTTGATAAATTCGTTGGTATTGAAATTATATTTATTAAACATTTTGTGTTGATTTATAAACTTACTAAAAACAATAATTTTGGTGGTTCAGCGCACAAGTGCGCTTAGAGACAGCCGCTCCTGCTGATAGCTACTATTTGAATCAGTATATTAATGCCACCTTAATATCCATTCTTCTGTGCACTAAAATTACTAGAACAATCTTAAAGCTAAAAAATATAAGAAATTAAGTTGTTTGCAATTTTTTAATAAAACATCCTTTCTCTGTTATACAGGTATTATTCTTGAAATTGGCCTGCAAAAAGAACTATATCATTGTATTTAAGAAAGAATATAAACGGATGATCTGCTTTGAAGACTATTTTAGGCGGTCTCGGGAGCGACATGAACCTGATAGTTACTGAAACAAACAAAATCGATTATGTTTCTATGTATAAAATATAATATCTGTATTTAATGTACATATACACCAGCGAAATTCTTTTCATTTACTAATTTCAGATTCTTCATAAACTAAAATATGCAAATTTTTATACTAGCATATTTATTATTTGGAACTGACATTTGAATAACTAGGCATGTACTTACTTAATAAATGAATCTTAAAAATCATTTATGTTTACAATTACACAACTAAAAAGACTCTGTTTTACATCTTAATATATTTAATCACCAGAAGTTGATATTATTCTATAAATATGAAACTAAATAAAATATATATATATATATATATATATATATATATATATATATATATATAATAATAAAATAAAAAAGTATGTTAAAAAAATTAATTATTCGGATATGTAAGAGAGATTAATAAGTAGAACTATGTAAATTTTAATGAATTAGTATGAATTATTTTTTAAACGTAAAATTTGTACAAATATTGCAAAATTAGAAACTATTATGAAATCGTTGTTTGTACCAAGAAGTATATTTCATATATTACAAATTGTTAGTGAAGCTCTCATTTAAATTTTAGAATGTATTGAAAATATTCGTGACACCATACTTGCAGCCCCCCTCCAAATTTGTATATTTCAAATATTCCAAACGTTTCAGGATCTGAAGTAGACCCCGTATTTCAATGGTAATAAAATAAAGGCGGACATACACTATTTAAACGGGGGGCGACCCTATCAGATGTGAGTCATGTTAACCCTAATCAAATCTTAGTAGTTTTTAAGGCTTCTTTTCTATCAAATGATTTCTCAACATTTAATGTACTGGTACTTAGAAAAAAAGTGCTGCGGGTCGACACTCTATACGATTCAGATCCAGGATAGCAATGCTTCAGAGAAGAGACCCTCTCACCTCGATTCTCGACCCTTTCCCACATATCATTTTCTCATGCATGGTGTTTTAATAGCCAATATACTCCTTATGACAACACAAAGTCACGAACAGATCCAACCAAATATCCATTGCTCTAGCCCAAAATAAAAGTTATCAATTGTGTTAATAATTACCGGGATGGAGCAGGTTATTGGAGAAAAGAGCATTGGCAATAAGAACTGTAAAGGTAGTATGGACTATGATACGTGAAGATTGTCTCTAAGAATTGGTAGAAGGACAAATATCCAAATTGATAGTAATAAAGTACCCGGAAAAATCTCATGTAAATTGCCCGCGCTAGAGATATTTAAAAAAATGGAGTTTCTGTGGGTTGATAGTACTGTCCTTAATTACAATGCCAAAAATGAGCGGGGTCTGTCAACCAGTTTGTTTAAAGCAGCTTTTGCAATCAGTGGACCTCGTGGAATTCTTATCGTGAATCAGTTTTGTCAAAAACTCATGTCTACGATTGGTACAAAGCGTTCAAAGAAGGTCGAGAAGTGGTCGAAGATTTGCCTCGTTCCAGACTCCCTTCGAATTCTGGCACTGATGAAAATGTAAAAGTGAAAAAAGTTCGTCATGTGAGTGTAAGAGAGATAGTACGAGACTTTAACATCAATCGTGAAACAGATCTTTTGATTTGGTCGTCGCTTGACTTGTTCCGATTGAGCTGAATTTTCTCCAAAAAAGCATCGATAGAAAGTTTCGTTGGACTTGCTGGATCGTTGTAATCCTGATCACACCTTGACCTTGACAATCTTCGAAATGGACAAAAAAAAATCCGAAACCGAAAACACCGCGCCAGTCTCTCGAAAATCTATATTCGAGGCGTGGTCCATCATGAGTTTGTGCCAATAGCCCAGACAGTCAATATGGAGTTTAATTTTTGTGTTTTTAGCCGCATACGTGAAAATAATCGTTTTAAAGGGTTGCAATTTTAGGCCAACAACTCGAGGATTTTGCGCGAAGATAATGCTCCATCGCACCGAGCCTTGATTGTGAACGATTTTAAGGTCAAACATGCTATAAACACCATCATCAATCACCGTATTCCCCTGATTTGCCCACTGTGACTTTTTTCTTTTCCCCAAGTTGAACCCGCACAGACACGATTGAGGCAATAAAAGAAAATTCGTTTCGCCTGTTTGGACGATTAAAAGAAGAGGTGACATATAAATATCGCTAAAGGAGGGTCTTAATTTGAAGGAGACATAATAAATATTGATGAAGAATAAACATTTTGCGTTTTATTTTCAATTTCTGGGCACTTTATTGTCACAGTGGTATTATTATATACTGATTCGTGATTCAATTGACTATTTCTTGGTACGGTTAGTGTTAAACTACTTTTTCGAATAATTTGATCTACAATCTCGTTGAATTAATTTATGAAACGTGTAATGAGAGTATTCTGTTAATGAACCGTTGGCAGGGTTTACACTAATTTGGACTACTGTTATTAAAATAAAAATACTAGATTAATATATTTTTATTTAAAAGTATTTGTTTATCCATTGTGTTGTCGATGAATATAAATTACTGTTGATAGCGGCCTGCGAAAAGTATGATGTTGTTATAAGTAATGTAATACAAAAACGGGTGGTCGGCTTTGAAGAATCTTTGGGGTGGTGGCGGAAGCGACACTAGTACAATTGACACTGAAACAGACAACATTTTTTCTTATAGAGAAATGACAATAGATATCTTAGAGTGTTGCAGGAAGTACCTATTGTATTGATAATAATATCTTTTCGTACAGTTTTTAAATCTCAGTTTGACAGAATAGTTCTTAGGATAGCCAGTAGATATGGAACAAAAGTGAAAGCTGTAACAGGCCGACAACTAGATCTTGATAAATAAAGCAAAGATGGCCTTGATTTTGTATAATTTTCTTTCAAATAACATTTTGACAGTCTTTGGTGAAAGAGGATTAGTTGACAATCGAAACCTAATGAAAACGTTTGTTAATAGTGTCTTACAGCAGTTTTTATGTTATTTTTTAGCATTTTAACTAAGAATCGCCCTGCAGTTAGGATTTCAATTTTGTTAGTAAAACTTTATTTATTATTGTAAAAAAATTGTGCAGGTCTTCTTTGGAGCAGACATTATATAAGATCATTATTCTTATTCATTATCTATTGAAAAACATTAATTGATTGTCTATATTGTAGTTATTTCGTTGTGAATTACGAATATTTTAGACTACATAATTATTATATGAAATATTTAAAAATATAATTTCTAAACCGTGTTCATTGGTTTGTCTTTTCCTAACGACTATATGTTTTTTGTTCTATACCATAGGGGTCCAACATACATTTGTGGAGAGCCAGGTTTCGTATTTTTATAAATACACAATAGCAAAATTGTAAGTAGGTAGGCATTAATGTCTTTTAAAGTTTGAACGGATGAAGGAACGGCAAGCTGGCCATGGGCTCGTATATTGGACGGCCCTGTTCTATAGGAAAAATACATTAGTGGAGTGCCGGCATATTGTTTTCTTATAAACAATTGGCCTACATTTTGTATTGTTAATGTCATTATGATTATCCTGAAAATATTGTTGTGAATTTAAAGATGTTAGATAGAGATTTTTTTGGTCAAGAATCATCTATGCTATAACTACAGATATTAAAGTGTGCTTTCGATATTTCAAGGACAATATTCTATTTGAAAAATGCTATTATAATAAGGGAAATATGGATATAGGTGTACTTATTCATCAAGAAATAAAAAGTAAAAGGTATGACATCAAATAGTATTCTGCGACAAACAATTATTTAGATAATATTTAGTAGACATTTCAGAAAATTTACAAAGATGCTCAATCTAAATTATGACAATAAAAATACAGAAACTGTGAAACTGTCACTGCCGTTTTTAAAATATGTTCTTTTGTTCAATAACCTAGTGCTCAGCTAGTAATTTTTAAATAAGTTTATTTATATATTTATGTCGTCTTTATTTATTAATATTGGTTAAAAATATTTACGATTAAAATATAAGTGCAATTAAAAAATATTTATAATGCACAATTTTTCACATTCGAAATTATTTTATACTTCCGGTACTTTAGATTTAAAAAAGTAAACTCCACTATTAACGGCTGTAACTGGAGATATGAAGCATAATTAGTAACGTGCCCTTACTTTCACAGGCTTTTGTTTAATTTACCTTCCATATGTAATTTTGAAATGAATTCGACACTACAACTTTTCTTAAAAAACTGTGAAAATTTCAATTTTTAGTGTATATAGACAACAACGAATTTTATTTAATTTTAATTGGGTTTCATAACAAGCTTTTTAATGCTTTTTATTAAAGACATTTAACACTAAAGATAAGAAGACATTTTAATAAAAAAAGTAAAAGAGCTAAAATTTTACTTTTATAGGTAAAATTTTGAAGGTTTTATTTTAAAAAGGTCAATAATTAATTTTCGAAGCTTGCTAGTTAAACTCTTAAACTACTGAGTTGATAAACCTCTTTTTATTACAATTTGCAATTGTACAGTAGATTAAAGTTGCTAATTTTTCTCCTAGCAGGATAAACAAATCAAGTGTGGCGAAAACCAATGCACAGTTTAGGGAGGAGGGGGGACAAATTGGCTGCTATAATTTCCAGGGCAAAGCAGGTCAGCTGGTTTTTCGTTTAGAGTGGTAAATCAGAGGGTCACCGGTGACAATTGTCTCGCCCTGTGTCCTGGCTGGCGAGTCCATGACCTATAGCACTCTTATTTAGAATATTTACTAAATAAAAAAAATATTATTTAGTTGACCGATTTTAATTTAGTGACTCTCTAGGCACTGTACTTTATTACTACTACTCATCATAGCTTTGCCATTGTTTCAAACAAACTCCGTTTTATCTTTTTTTTTTTTAACTACAATAATGATGGGGCATTTTTTAGGGTTCCGTACAGTCGACGAACAGAAACTCTTATTGAATCTTTTTTGTGTTTATTCGTCTGTTACAGCCTATCTACTCCAAATCTATTTGCCGGAAAATTTCGTATGAGTACACAGTTTGATGACGGGATCAGGAGTCCAGAACATAAATTAGATAATTCTGGTTCTGGGGGGTATTTCTGAGAGAATCTCCGAAGCTATTGAGTGTAAAATTTTGAAAAGAAAAAAAAAATAGACTTGCCCAATAACCGTCATAGAAAAAATAAATTAATTATTGGGGTAAATTATAAGTTTAAATAAAAAATAAATTATTAAAATTTTTCATATAATTATTGAATAAAAGGACAAGTTATCAAAAATACACATATATCAAAAATTTTGAAAAAATTAGGAATATCGGGCCCCATTCGAGGTTTACAGGAAAAATAGAGGGAAGATCCTAGCGTTTACCTTGGGGGGGATTATAAAATGAATGAAAAATAAAAAATATATATATTTTTTCAAGCACATCATGTAATAAATCCAATAAGAGTGGTCGTTGTTAAGTACATAATGTTTTGTTTTCCATATTTTTAAAGTAATTCGATATTAACGAAAATATACAAAAATCGACTCATTCTCCCCTTTTATCCCAAAACTACTGACCACATTTTTTTAAAAAAGACAATATAGGGCCTCATTCAAATATCATGCCAAATAAAGCGAAAATGTTAATCTGAAGATTTTGGGGGCAACTTCGAAAATTAAATAAATATGATACAAAATTAAGCACATCTTCCAGCAGATCAAATGAAAGGGCACCTTCTGAGAAATAAAAGTGTAAATATTTTATAATTATGGTTAAAAATATATTAAGGAAAATATGAAAAAAATCGTTCGTATATTATAACGAACGTCAAAGGTGGTTCGGAACCCTTAGTATGCAATTTGAACAGGCACTTGACCAAATATTTTTGAAATAAGAGGCCCTTTCTTTCATCATACTAAAACATTTAGGCAAAACATTTTTAAGTTTTTTAATTGTTGGTTTTAATTAGTCAAGAATCTTATGTAAATAGAGAAAAGCTAATTAATTTCGAAATATGTTATTATACAGCATTTATACTGATTATATCATGTTTAGGTTTTGTGTTGCACCCAATTTCAGTTAAATTGTATGATTTTTATGAAATATTATTATCATATAGAAATTATAGCTTTATATGTTTGCATATATATGTTTCTGAGTTTTAGGCCCCAATGCAGAACCCTTGACGGATACTAAAATTTAAAAATTATTACAATGCCTCTTAATTATAACGGTATATACTTGACCTAATTGTAAACAAATTGTGAAGTGTTAGTGGTGCAGTAGTGACAGGATGAATCATTTTGCTATGAAAGACATCCCAAAACTTTCACCAAGACAGAAAAATGTTTAAAAAATTGTGGCTCATGAAAAATTTTATAAAAGCAATAGATCGATATATACGATGAATTTTTATAATTTAACTAATTAGCCCGCCCCTGCTTCTCACGGAGTAGACAAATTTGTGTTTAATAACCCTAGAACCCTATAGCAGCGCCTCGCCTGGGTACAATTGTGGATCTAAACCTTTCAGATACCCATTCAAACTCAAGGATATTTTACAAAGGACTGCTTGATCAACCTTAAAAATATTCGAACAAAAAAAGACACTTTGTGACGTATCACCTTGTGTTGGGGCCGCTTTCGAGTTGTTGTGGCGCTTTGTCTGTTGACAGTTGAAGAGTTTTGCTGGTTTTGTTTCATTTTAATGTGATATTGATAACAACGTAATTAGAAAATGTTACGGTGCAAATATTAGCAGTCACTTTGTGACGTATGCTTTCGGAAAAATTTACATATATCGAGCAATCCTTTATATACCATCCTTGATTCAAACTTACACAAAAGTTTGTTTAAAATCGGGCAACCGTTTAGGAGTTAACAAATTTTCCTACAAAATACAAGTTGTACATCTAACTCACTCAAATACACACAAAAAGTTTCACCAAAATCGGTCCTATAGTTTAGGAGGATTTAAAAAATTGCTATAACCCAATGGCAGCGCTAACTACCGGGTCCAAATGTGAATCTAAACTAGGGACTCACTCAAATACCCCCAAAAATGTCAATGAGTGATAAAAGATAATATTTAAAAAGTAGCTTTTCTTGGGATCGAACTCGAGTTCATAACATTAATAGAAAGACCTTATAACCAACTGAACTATATAGTCCTCTTTGTGTAACAGTCACCGAGCGAATATAGCAGTGACGCGTTGATTGAAAAATTATAAAAAATATCGTTATATGTAAACCAATGAGTACAAAATAAAATTAAACTATTTATATATATATATATATATATATATATATATATATATATATATATATATTATTTCAACGATGAGATGTTGCCGCTTATACCAAAAAGGAGTAACATTTTTGATATTTTAAATGGGACACCCTATGTATGATAGCATTTGTGGATTAGTAATTACTATCTGATTATTTTGTCTTATTACTTCCCTATACCTAAAAATTTTAGAAGTAGCTTACCACTTGGCTATGTATTAGTCTGAAAGAGATAATATGATATTTCTGCTAGAAAATCAAAATCCTTTTCAAATGGTATATAATATTCCTATACCTAAATAGTAAGGATTCTGAAATAAAATAAAGTTTTTGTAATAATTGGATTATTTTGGGATATTTATCTAGTTAGCGTTAAAATGTCTTGACGAGAATACATTTGTGCGTTTCGGAAGGAAAGTAACTCGAAAACGATTAAAATGGAATGAAATAACTATCAAATGAAGTTTTGATGACACTATTCGTTATTCATGGAAAATGTCGAAAAAGAAGAACATGCAGAAAGTTCAATGATATCTACAACCAATGGGCATCATTAATTATGGGTCAAAACTGAAATCAGAACGATGATTACCGAAGCCTGTAACTTTTGACGACAACAACATCATAAACGTTCTACCCTATTTTCAAGCGTATTCCCAGATTGAAGAAGATCCTAACTTTTTAAAACAAATAATTTGGACAGATGAAGCTAAATTTTCCAGGAAATGTATTTTTAATAGAAGAAACGAACATTTCGGTAATAACCAAAATCCACATGTCAAGGAAATGGGATTCCAGGAAAAGTTTAGTATTAACTTTTTTTGCCTCCTGAAAGAGGACAATATACATTTGCTCATTTACGATGAACCGTTGACCTCCGAGAAATACTTTCAAATTCTAAGGTCAGTGGTGAATGAGTTTTTAGAAAATAGGCTCTTAGAAGAATATCGTATCAGTTGGTTTCAACTGGATGGAGCATCGACAAATTGCTTGCAAGTTGTTTCAAATGTTTGACGATCGTGTGTATCGATATTTGGGACCGTGGGATTGGCATGCTAGATCACCTGATCTCACGCCATTTGATTTTTACTTGTGGGGTGAATTGAGAAGACAAAGTATTTAGCGCACCGGTACTGAGCAAAAAAGACCTCCGCCAATGAGTGACCAATTTCATTGAAGAGCTAGATGTCAGTGTTATAAGGAGGGCTACAACTACGGGTATCCAGATTCCAAAATGTTTGGAAGTCGAAGATTTTGAATATTTATTAAAATAATATTCTAATTTTGTACAATATGCTTTTGTTTTGTTTTGTGATTTGATTTACTGAAATTGGTTTGTTTTCACTTTTTACTTATAATTAATGAAATTATTTTACAATCCTAGAAACTGTCTCCTGTTCATTGTTTATAGATAGATTTAATTGAATTTTCGGCAATTTTGCTACATTGTCCATGAATCAGAAAACGATTAAGAAAAACTTTCATTGAATAGTTATTTCCTTCCAATTTAATCGTTTTTGAGTCACTCTCCTTACAATACGCACAAATGTATCGAACTAATTGCCAAAATTTTACTAGTGACATTTCTCATCAAGACATTTTAACGTTATCTAGATAAATAACCCAAAAATCCAAACTTGAGTTTATTTCCGAACCCTTAGTATCCAGGTATAGGAATATCATAGACCATTTGAAAACACTTTTGATTGCCTTTAAGGTTAGTTGATAATATACAGTGTGTTCCATTAAAAAAAATTAAGACACCATGTATAACACAGAACAAGGTTTTCTCTTCCAGACTAATATATAGGGCAGTGGTAAGGTACTCCCAAAATTTTAAGTTTGTATTAATTCAAATATAGAAAACAATTAATAACTAGAAAACCGTTAGGGATAGATATAGGGAAGTATTAAGAAAAAAATATAAGAAAGTAATTACGAAGCCAAACATGCTATCATATACAGGGTGTCCCATTTAAAAGATAAAAAAATGTTACTACTTTTTGGTTAAGCATCAACATCGCACCGCTGAAAATATTTTACATCGATAGATATGGAGCAATTACTGAGGTAACCAAATTTTTAGAAACATCCCATGTTCCGATTTCCGTAAACGCCTAAGGCACCGCGGGACACCCGGTATATGAAGACGTATTCATACGGGGGTACATCCGTTCGTTATTTGGATTCCTGGTTGAACCTTATTAAAATCCGTTGCGTAGTTTAAAAGATCTAAGCATACAGAGGGGCAGATGACGGGAAGCGACGTTGTTTTATACTATGTAATGATGAATTTACAATAGAAAACCACAGGAAAAGATCACTAGAGAGATTAGAAAGTTTTGAATTTTATTAATAGTGTGACTATGTTGCACAGCAGCGAACTTTTTGTGATATTATAAGTGAATATTTCAAAGTTAAATAAAAAATGCTTATTTTTCTTTTTCAACTCACAAATATTTTAGGATCCATAACGTCCCACAAATAACTTAATATTGTTGTAGGTCATGTAGAACAAGAAGGGATGATCTGCTTTGAAAAATATTCTTGGTGGTAGAGCAAGAGAAGGCGTAAAATATACTGAAAGAAAATATAGTCTTCTTACCATTTATACAATTTATGTAAACATTTATGATTAAAAATACTACTGACATCTCGCGTCTTCAAATTTAACGAAATGCATCAAATGCATAAAGAAGTGTTCGAGAGGACATTCAATTGTGGGAAGCGCAACTGATGAAGGTTCCCTAACCAGAAACAATATAGATTATATTTATATATAATCTATATTGTCTTGCGTACAAAGGAATGACACCTCGAAGAGAGTATAGGAACTATTTAATTACCTTAAATTAATATGTCGCGATATTAACAAAATGAAATTGCAAATTGTTATTATTTTATTGAATTTGTTTTAAATCACAACAAATTATATTTTAAAGTTTCTGTTACATTTGTTAAATTTAGGGATTTTTGCTAATTTGGTCTTATAACAATGCCTCAAAACTAAAGTGTTTGAAACAGTAAGGCTTCTCTGTACTCCTTAAATGTTTAGTGCCTCTATTTACGGACATACCAAGCTTTTGGCAGGGGGGGGGGCAATCGGCAGTATTTTCGCTCAAGGGGGCAAATCAGAAATTTCCTTTTGTAAATACTCAATATAAATTGAAATGCATAATTATTATATTAGGTACTGATGATAATAAATGACTCCATTCTTTGACGTCGCCTATATGTCTGTACGTTGGTGAACCTCATCTCGTAATCGTGTGTCTACTTCTTTAATGAAAGTGTTATTACTCCTTATCTGAATATATTCAACATTGCTTTTCTCTTTAGTGCATTAAGGAGGGCTTGCTCTCCCTTATAACACTGTGTCGAAAGTTTTTCTGAATTTCTCTAACTCAAATCAAATCAAATTCTGGGCGAGAAATTACTTTATATACTTTTCAGATGCACGTGCATAAAATAAATGCAGCAATTGTCAAATTTAGCCTTGAAGATTCATTATTTTCTAATCATGAATGAAACTGATTTTTTTAAATAACTTTGTTAATCTACGGGTATTCTTTGTAATAATACTAGAGATAAGTCCCTCAGCGAATTCACTATGTTGCTTTTTCTCAGTGTCCTATCTATTGGCTGAAACAACAACCTTGCAATATGTGTTTAATATATAAATTGGGAAGAATTATCATGAAAAGTAGGTGGTTGCCCTACATATTTTTTTCTAATCTCTGTACCTGTTCGATTTCTCCTCAGCATGTAATTTCAGACTTAACAAATTCCTCTTGAACATGGTTTTCAATACGGTTGAATTCCTTTGTGGTGTTTCGCAATTTTATTTTGTACGTTTTGAATATTACTTGTGACAGTCATAAATAAACTTATTTTCATTGCTTGAATTTTGCTTTTAACATTTTCAAATTTATCTTCAAGAATTTGTTTTACTAGCTCATTTTCGCCGTTCAAGTCTTCTAGGTATGCGTTTAGTACATTTATATTAGTTATTTTGTTAACACTATTCATTCATTATCTGTAACATTTTCTCAAATTGTAGACATTGTATTTCAATTACTGCTAATGATCAGCTTTCACTGATATAGTTGAACTCTCCTATTCTTGATGTCAACGTTCATCTAATGCTTACAATAAATTTTGTTGTTCGATCTGCCATGTTTCTTTACATGTTTTTCATCTTTTGTCTTTTTCTATCGGCACTGAAGCATTTTCATCGGGAAACCTATATCGTAGCGCCTGTCATTCGTATTGCTTCTTGACTTTTGCTTACTGGTCTCGATTATTCCTGTAGTGGCAACATTTTCTCGTGCAGAAGTGATTCTGTTTTGTAGCGCCTTATATTTGTACAATTCCAATTTGGCTACATTCCAATTTGACTCTAAGAAGAAAGCTGCGGAAAAATCAGTGTACTGTTAACTTCTGGGAGAATAATATTTATTTAAAAATCTAAGGTATGTTATCCGTCAAGATCGCGCGTTTAATGATGTTAAGCAATCGTCTATGTGTCATTGTTTTCAGCTGGTACAATTGAATTGACTTATTGGAATTTTCTTTAATCTTAATATTTATCGTCAATAGTAAAAACTTTTTACGAACTACATATGGATAACATCATTTAATGTTTTTAAGGAAATAACACCACATTTTGAACAAACAGTTCTATATTTAAAATATCCAAATGTCTGGAGGTTCTCATCTGTTGTCGTTATGATAGTGTTATAAACTGAATTAAATATACAGCTTTTTGTTTAAAGAGAGGTGTTATTTCCCTAATAAAACATAAAAATAAACTGGAAGATGCTACATATATTCTTCGAGAAACAAAGGATAGGCATGCTGGATGAACAAATATTTTATGGGATATTTTATATCGAAGAAATTGAACAAAAAATACTTACCGGCTGTAGCTGACGCAGCTTCAGTACCATTTTCATCAACTTTGATGAAAGATTTCTGTATAACTTTGTCGACAGATAAACCGTCTTCGTGGGTGGAGGTCAATCCACTTAAATCAGCTTCATGAGTGAATATTTTTCTAATTCCTAACTGTAATTAAAATAATAAATATTTATTTTATGTTATTTCTATTAGATAATATCAACAAATCACTGTACTGGCTGTGACTTTAGTCTCATTAGAATTTAAGTTTCAGCAACTAGAGCAAGAAACATACCAACTGAGTGATAGTTGATTAGTTGATAGTGAGTTGTCTTGAGAAAACGTAATAACTTTTCTGATTGCGTTATTAATAAATTCATACAAAAGTTTCAAGATTTCGAAGATGCCAAATATGTTGACATTTAGTTTGACTATGTCCATATGTATTAATACACCTTGGGACATGACGTTAAACAGTTATAAAAAGTCAAGCTGATTCCATTCCATTAAATATTTTGTTTTTGATATGAATGTATTTATTTTAATAATATATATTATCACAATCTCTCATATGGTTCTTGGGCATCTCTCCTCTGTAATATTAGCATTAACACGATTGAAATCGCAAATGGCGGCAACGTTTATGTTGCAAAGAACAATCTTTCTTAGCGATTCCAGCAAAAAATTTGGGGGGGGGGTGACGCCCTTGTCAAAATTATTTCGAATATCTTTATTTGATTAATTTTTACTTTCTTATTTCAATAGATTTGAAAGTATGACGTGAACGATTTTGGTCATTACACCTACTTTTCTCCGTGTGACTTGTCAAAACTTTACACAAGTAGTTCGCCGGTCACACTTTCCTTCGGGATTGAGCGAATGGGAAAGAGGTTCACTTGTTAAACCTTTAATACAAGTAGTCGTCAGACCTGCTTTCCTTCGGGATTGTGGCGATGAGACGACCTGGCGGGTAACAGTGGGACCGTCGCTTGAGATGTCGGGTCATCGCCCTGTATGGGGCGCGACCTAGGATTCGAGACGAGCGCCCTTTGCCAACCTCTTGCCTGTTACTCCTAAAACTGGGCCATAGCGTCCCGCAAGTAGAGGCACCTACACCTCGAAAGCCGGATGTTCGCTCGTCCAGAAAAGTAAAAGGGGGAGATTTCCGTCAAGGGAGTCGAGCGTGTGACCCATCGGCGTAGGAACTCTTAAACGAACTGGGGTGTTCGTAAGATTCCAAAATGGGGAGTGCGGGTGGAGAGAAGTCCCCACTGGGTGAGGTTACCGGTGGCTCTCCATTTTGTGGTTGGCCTCGCACGGGCAGTGGCTAAAAGCTGGATTGTACCCCTGGGTGGATGGTCGGACCTCGTTGGTCGGTCGTACGAACGCATTCACCCTTGTAGTGTGGGATGGTAGACGACGGCCGTTTGAGGTGTCGGACTGGGGGTCCCTTCCTGGAGGGAATGACCAGTCTAGGATCCGAGGCAAATCCTACCATAGTCCACACCTGCAACCTAAAACCGTGGTTTCCGCGGTTGGTTTGCAGGGCCGCAAGCAGACCTTGAACATCGTCTACACATTAGAGTATATCGAATCGAAGACTAATATACAGCCCATACAGGGCGATGACCCGACATCTCAAGCGACGGTCCCACTGTTACCCGCCAGGTCGTCTCATCGCCACAATCCCGAAGGAAAGCAGGTCTGACGACTAATTGTATTAAAGGTTTAACAAGTGAATCTCGTTCCCATTCGCTCAATCCCGAAGGAAAGTGTGTCCGGCGAAGATTTCTCATCAACTTCATTTCTTATAAAAATATACTTTTGACAAAAAAAACATATTCACCTTTTCAAGAATAGGCTTAAGTTGGAGTTCAGTTTCGATTTGAAATTTGGGAATTTGAACCTCTACTCTTTCAGTTGTAAATGGTTGCGGTTTAAGAAATTCTCCAATGTTGCTTTCTAATTTTGAAAGACCATCGATTTCATTTGGTAGAGCAATGACCATGCTGAGATTTGCTCCTGTAATAGAAATCTTTGAATATTAATGACATTAATTTAAATTATGTTGTTAAATTAATGAATTATACTTTATGTACATGGTGTAAATGAATAAGTGAGAAAGATTTCGAGATGTGCTTCCGCGAGTCATTTTATGACGAAAAGTTCCTATGACCATATGTCCCCAAACGCTTCTTTATCGGGGTACAAGTTGTTCAAATCTTCAAATATTTCAGTTTTTTTCTTCTGACTATTAAAATTTTCGAAATATTCAATTCAATTTTGGAGCATTAATGCCTCTATGAAGTCTGCAGAATATAGATCACAGAAACGGTCATTGAAATCTACAGACCTCTTATGGGGTCACATGTTTTTTTCCCCTATAACTTATTTTGTAACGTGTGAATTGCCGTTCTCCCTGTTACATTGATAGTTAACTAATAACAGTGGCATTATTAAATTACCTTTTATATTTTACAAATTGCTTTCCTAATTATATCGTTTTCTGAACTGAGTTCTACCAAAATAGACCAGTGTCTTTGCCTTAATAAATAAACACGTAAGTAAAAACTTATATTTTAGTCGCTTACACAATCGCTTTTTCGCTTTTAATTATTAAATATCTGATGGGTAATAAATACAGTTAATTCGGTTGAAAAATATTCCATGACCAACTCTGTCATTATGATTTAGCGCGATAAATATCTTGACAGAATGAACATCACGTGCTATTTCGAAGTAACTTTCGTTCAAACTGGAAATATTAATAATAATTTTTTAGGAAGAAGAATTTACGATTTACTGAGTAAAATTTTGCTTTATTCTTTTATCGAAAAGATCTTGTATTAGTTCCTGTATTGACCAACTATTGCTTAATATTCGTGCTTTCGCGCGTAATAAAATTTGAGATTTAACATTTTCTTTCCTTACTTCGATCACTGGACAAGTGGGAGAAATGATTTTATTTTTTCTTGGGAAAAATCTTTATCTTTATCGTAAAAATATCGTATCAACTGCGTTGTTCATTAGTTTTTTTTGTAATTTTTTTGCTTGCATCTGCAACGTAGTTGGCGTGGGTAAGCCATTGTTAGTTGCTTGAAATTTCACACTTATCGTGATAAACAAAATATGGGAAAAAGGGACAAATTATTGCTGGCCTCTTTTGCATTTTTAGGTATCGGTGAATCTTGAGAATTTGATTGAAGATATCTATAAAAATTCAGGAAAGGACAAAATGATCCACTAGACGAATTCTCCGGTGAGTCTAAATTTTGTAACTGAGAAGCTTTCCAACTGGGTTGGACTGCGACTGGGAATGGACACGTGAGTCGCTTAGAAATTTCTATTTTTTTATTTTTGTTTATTTCATATATATTCTTATTTTATTGAATTTGATAGACTACCAGTAAATATATTCTTTTTTTTTCTAAGTCACTCGCTGGTCTTTCATTATTCATTGGCCCAGATTTGGTTGCTTGTCTGCTTGGTTATAGATAAATCACATTTTAATTTTTTTTTTCTTTCTCTAAGTTTGCAGTAGAGAGCCGAGCAGTTTCTGGGCCAAATTCTTTTGGCTTCGCCTAGTTTTCTTTATTTTATTTGTTTACTTGGGGGGATGTATATGACCAGATTTCACTTCTAATTTTTCTATATATGTATTTTTATTGTTTTGTAACTTATAATTTTTAAAATACCGCACATTCATTTTTAATTTAGAGTACTGAATTTTCCCATCATCTCGGGCGGAAATTCGCTTTCTTCAGTTGTCGAACGGTTTATCGGATTAGGAGGCACATGATTAAATCTTGAATATACTTTTTTTATATTTCATTTACTGTTATCTTTAAACACATTATTAGCTCTCAAACTTAATTGTTTATATATCTGATTTACCGTTAATTTTAACCTGTAATTTAATAATTCATTTGTTATTTAAATCTAAATTAGTTAGCAGTTGCAATCTTAACTCTTATCGTTATATATTTTTACTTAGGATTTGAAGCGTTTCATATTGACTATTATTAGTTAATGTATTTTCCCTTCATATATACGGCAATTCTAGTCAGGGGAAAATTTCAGTATTTGTATTCAAATGGCTATTACTCATTGGCCAATAACTTTTTCATGCCTGTCATCAACCGGTTCTTCATCATCATACTCCCAGACCACAAAAATGGTATCAACGTATCTCCACCAGCAGATAGGTTGGGATAAAACAAAGATCTTGTTGAGTCAGCTTTATGATGATAAACAATACGGAAATCGGGGCACCTTCAATCGTCCTTCATTTGGGCTGGAGAAATCTATTGCTAGAAGAGTAAAAAACGGTACCCTCAGTATCAAGTGATCGCCAAACGACAAATTGTCATTGTCTAATTTTTGAGAAACAACATAATCAACATCAAAGCGATTTTTTTGTAGAAAAAACTTCGAAATATAATACAAAGCGATTGACAACGACTCCATAGTCGGAGTTTAAACATCTGCAAATACAGATAAATATAACACAATATACAATACTCTATTTATAAACAGGAATACAGGTTGATCATTTTGTACACATCTCTTTCTCTCAGAATAACTCTGTACGGACATCCAGTAATCCGGGCAATTGTACCAAATTGTCTTATTACACTTTGTTCAACATACGCAATTTTTAAATAGTTATCTGTTGCCAAAAAAAATAATGAGGAGAGAAAACCCTAATGAAGAGACAAAATAATTCAAGACCTCCTCAATAACCTTTTCGAAATTACTGTATTGTTATAATTTAAATAGCATAACATAAATACTTAATAATTTGATTATCAATATAAATATCTATGAACATCTGACGGACAAAATTGATTGCTAAACCAACAGTCGCTTAACAGGTCGAATACTATATACTATATACAAACAGCAAATCTTTCTATTTCAATTATCATTGTTCGTTTAAATAATGTTCTTGAATAGTCAAGCAGATGAGGTGAGGTGAAATAATTATGGAGTAGAAAATTTAACACTTAGTTCTTAAAATGTTATAAATAGATTGTGGCACTACTATCTACATTCTTGCTATGATTCCATATCATAATTATTATTTATATAGTAGTTGACAATTTAGCTTACCTTTATATGGGAGTTCAATGAATTTAGTGTTGAGCTTTTCGTTCTCATAATATTTGAAAGATTCTGTCTGCTTCATCATGTCTACTTCTTTCACGTCATCTTTGCTTGTGTAAAATTTCTCCTTATGAGTTGCAAATTTTTCGAACGTATTTTCCCATTGCCCTTTAAAATATAGTGTGTTAACTAAGACAAGCTTGGTATCTGAACTGACATCATCAGGTTTGATCAGGTTTTTTATTCTGTTGTTTGTATTGTCCTCAACCCACTGATTGATAGTACTAGCCGCCGCTGTGTTTGCAGAAAAATCAATATTTTCAACACCTGCAAATAAATCATTTACCTTAATAGCATCATTTTTTCATCTACATGGTGTATTCAAACTAACAGATTTATCTCTTTTCCTTAAACCATTACATATCTTTGTAGGGGAATGGGCGAGAACGACTTCCTAAAGTAATCATAGAAAGGACCACTCTGGAAAAAAATACTAAGTATACTATATACAACATGGATACGGGGATTCTCAAAAGCAATGTCGGGAAGAAATGTAGTCGAAAACGACTAGCAGAATAGATAGGCATGGTGATTAGCAACCCAGAGGTATATAAGGCTATATTTTTTGAGTTTTTCCCTAAATAACTTTAATGAATATTCATCTATAGTTGGGATAGAAGGGTTTTTGGTCTACAGTTTTCACGGTGCACCTAATCCCTCTTCTTGTATGAATAATACAATTTTAAAATAAATTATCTAGGTGTTTTAAAATAAAATTGACATGTTGCAATGATGTAATGTCAACTAAAAATATATTACCGATATATGCGGCAAACACAGTATAATTTGAAATGCGCTAAAAAGATTTTGTTGCAATGACATAATAAATACTTAAATTTACACCAATTATTGTTATTTTTCCTAAAACCGAAGTCTCCAGAAAAGTTTTAAGAATAACTACGACTCGTAAAAAATCAAGAAGGAATTAATTATTACCAAGCACCAAAAAAACTAAATGAGTGCAAATTTGTAATCTGACTTCTGTTCAGTATGAAAATTTTTTGTGATCTTAATATATGAAACTAGTTTACATGTAAATACTCTGCAGTTAACCTATTTGAGTCTGTCATGTTTAGTGCCGATCGCAGGGTACTAATGGGCGGAGGGTATTGAATATAAAAAAATCTGACTGTTAAATTTGAAATCATATAGAAATTTTCAACAAACCAAGAAGACGGATTGCTACTGAATGCTAAAAATGCTTAGGGCAAAAATCAGCCTGCAGATGTTATATATTTAGAAAACCTCCTCTCATAAGATGCTGCCATTTGAACTTGATCTTAATGACATCAGAGGTGAGCCCCAAAATTTAAAATATGGTAAAATTAGTGTCCTTTTCGATGAGTGTGCCTTTTTAGAGCTTAGCTTGTTCAGTGGTATCTCACAAGATTTAGAGTAGTAGCTATTTTTTGTTAATGTAGCTATTATACCGGTTTATACTAGAAGTAATGTTCTTTGCTGACATTAAAATATCACGAGAATTTTCTATTTACCTATGAACAACTGCAAGCTGATCTTCAAGAGATTTGCAAATGTTTCACCGCTGAATATCTCCTCATTTTAAAAATTAACGATGATACAAAATCTTTTTGATAACAAATAAACTGACCTAGATGGCTGATACATTTTATAAATTCGAACTTCAACAACTATAAGCATATACATTTATGCACTTGATTTTTCACATTCAACTTTACCTGCATTGTAAACGGAAACTGCGACTTCGTTAAAACCTTCTTTCAGTTTTACATTCTTTCCAGCATAAATCTTATTGGCAGTTAGCAGCTTTAAGTTTTCTTCAGATGTTTGGAAATTTGGCAGAAAAGCTTTAAATGCTTTTTGCGTAGCTTGCTTATTGTTAGGAAGTTGTAATCCTGTTTGAACTTCCTCAGAAGTGATCCCTTTTGCTCCTTCATTGGTCAAAGCAAGAACGACCTCTGCGGAAAATGGACTCATTATAATATTGCCTTCTTTATTTTTGATAATTTCCTGGAATATAATAAATAAGATGTTAATAGTGTAGGTTCAACCGTAACAATCTTGTTGCTAAAACTAAATTTTTGTAAAGATATAAAATATATTTTCTAGTCATGAAAATATATTTTCTAGTCATGAACGGTTGGTATTTTAACTGTTGTTAATAAGTTCAACATAGACTTTAGTGGACTGTCTAGATTATTACATAAGAGTGACTAATTCTACCTGCCTCGAATGTAAATATAAAAATTGAAAATTAAATTGGTACAACCAATATACTCACTTATATTGGTTGTACCATATCCATATTATTTTACCAGGGTGAAGCCATATGTAACGGATAGTATACATAACACTAGAGTGGATAAGCGAGGGGTATGATTATTTGGCTATAACAGACCCAAAACTGTGTTAGTGTCTTAAAATTTTAAGAATTAGTCTGCTGGCGTTTAGGCCTACAACCATGCGACGGTTAAATATAGAAACTGGACATACCCTAAGGATAAGGCATACTCCTGGTAAATTGCAAATAGTATGACGTTTCGGTATATCACATCAAGTCTAATATTATCATATTAGAAAAGTTACGTCGTCCATATAATACCCGTTTACGCCCTGACAGAGTCATACTGTTGAAGAGGTCAAAGAACTAAACAGCGAAAGAGGCACTAGACACCGGTAACAGCTAGTTTAGTGTCATGACATTTCAAGGACCTACATTGTCAAAAAGTCATATGTGCTAGAGCAAAAATTTAACTATGAAATTGAAAAGCTTCAAATTTAGCAGAGAGACGTCCACCTACCGCAAAAGCAACAACAATCTCAAAGAAAATTTCGAGCAATATCAGACACCCCTAAAAAAGCTACTAAGACAACAATATAACAAAACTCTAAACCACATAACACCGATTTATACGAAAAAAAAAACAACCGGCATAATAACGAAACCACTAAAATAAACTAAGGGTGAAACATAGCCGTTGTTATAGAAAGAAAGGAATTGAGAAAATCAACAGATTTTCAATATAGAAGAAGAGTGCAATTTACATACAAATTACCATCAAAATGGGTTAGAATCTGAAATTGTAGATATAAAGAATATAACAACACTCAAAGAGCACCAATAATTGTGAAAAAGTAATTACCTTAACAGAAAGTGAAAAATAAAGAAAATATATGAAATTTGTGAATATAGTGAAATTAAAATTGCATAGAGATATATATTAACAAATAAATACGTAATGGAGTATGAAGAACACAAGGAGGGAGAAAACATGTGGCGAAAAAGTAAATAGAAATGGTATCAATATATAAGAAAAAAATGCTTTGAAATAAAAATATTTTGCTTGTCGATAATTATATTGGAAGTAAAGTCTATGTTCTAGATGGCACATTTCATTTTTATATAAAGTGTTGAGATGATAATTTTTCTCAATGTTGTACATTTGGAACCTATAATCAAAGGCAAATTAGTATTCAATATTATACTTGTTATACTGGAACATTATATATTTTTAAATTATTATAAAATAAAACGAGTCTTATTACATATAAATGTAAATTTTATAACTTTTCGAGGGCACAGGCAACTTTCGGGAATTTTTTCAAATTATTGGGATCTAGCTAATTGTTGTATAGCAGTATAAGTATTAACAAAAAGAAATAATCTTTTTTGTTTGTTTTACTCTTATAAAAATAGTTGTGTAAGCTCATTAACACACATCGTAGTTCAACTACAGCATCAAAGTACACCACAAAACATGTTTTTTTAGTAAGGATGCTGTACACTTTAATTTTTACAGTAATTCTGTCAATCAGGATTTTTAAGTTAAATATTCTACCAGACGTACATTTACAAACTTTTTTATTGGTTTCTATTTCTCTTTATTGACATGAGCTGAAATTAATGACGACTCAAGCAACTAAAATGGCAGTAGCTCACATGTTGCTTATTGATTCCAATAGTAATGTCCATAAAATATTGAAATATGAAGTAATATGAAGACCTGGTGTTAGCAGCTGGAGTATCTTGTAACTTACAAGGTGAGATACAAGGCCAACAAGTAAAATACTTCACAAGTTAGTCAAAGTTGCTGACAGCTCCCTTACAACTAAGGATAAACAGTTTTTTACCTTGTATAAATTGGAAGTAAACAGATGGTTGCCTCTTGAAAATTCCATCAATGCAACGGACTCATCAACATCGGTGGAGGGAGCTGCAAGTGCCCCGCTTATCAGAAAGGCCAAGTACACAACGGAAACTGCCATATTACTGGTGAACTAAAACAAATGTATAACTGATCAATATATATTTAGTTGTTTGTCCTATTTATCTGTAAAGAAAGGTGACAACTATAAAAATTCCTATGGTTTGATTAACGACCCCATAGACTTTTATTAAATATGTTTAATTCAGTAATTGATATCACAATTCCTAGAATTACATAATATTACTGTTTATTACATGTACATCTCGTTTTGTTGATCTTTATAAATAGGGTTTATGTGACGGGAAAACGGTGTGCCAATTAATATCATATAACTTTATCAGAGTTTGAAGTAGAAATAATGAATTTTCTGAAAAAATTATAGATTTTAAATGTTTCAACAATTTGTTCAGAATTACTCTACATGTATGTTATTTAAGAGTGATGAGTACTAAAATCAAAAATTGTTGCACATAGCTCCTCTAAAGGGTCCTGAAACAAGTCTTCTTCTTTTTATATTAATCGGTTTTGTGTTCACAAGTTGATGTATCGTCCTTGTTTATGTTTTCTAGGCAATGTTTTGTATAGGTGGAATATGAGGCCTAGTGACAGATTTCTGTCCACCATTTACTCCCTTCTGCAACAAAGGGGATTGTTCCGTTTCCTGTAAAAAGCCGACTCACGCCGGAAACCCCCGAGAAGACTCGAGAAGCGCGAATGTCATCGGTTTTACGTCGTCCCGTTCTCGGGCTCGTCTGTTCTCCGATCGAATTCGGTTTTGTTGCCGCTTCAAAGGGTTTCTTGGATTAGAAAAGACAACGCCATCAGAAGGTCGCATGAGTGTAGATACCTTCTCGGTTCTCCCCAATATCTCGGCAAAACTTCTCGACCTTGATATCGCCAGTAGTCCACAAAAAATGGCATAAGGTTTGCGCATTGCCAAGTAGATTAAGGAACAGAAAATGTTGTGGAAACTTGAACCATTCCTATCCGTAATATGACTTGGCGATTTGCAACACTTATGCCAATTTTTTTTATGGATTACTCTGTCACTAGTTTACGGTCTATAAGATATGCAATGAGTATCTGTATTTGATGACTGCTAAACGGCGAAATAAAGAAATATATAAAAATAATTTGGTCAAGTGCGAGTTGGACTCGCATACTAAGGGTTCCGTACCACCTTCAAGATTCTAATATTCCAGTTTCAGACAAGCAGGGAATGAGTGCATTTTCTTATATTTACCCTAATATCTTTTAAAGGAAGCATTTTAAATTTATAAAAATATACACTTTCATTTTCCACTCATAGACTTTTTATTTTATCTGCTTCAGGATTCGCTTGATTTTTATAAGAATACATATGTATTTAATTTTCTAATTTGGCCCCCAAAAATTAACATTAGAGTTTTATTTTACTAATAAATTTTCAGGGAAGCCTTTTATAATCTACTGTCTGAATTTTGAGGCTCTATAGATTAGAAGATATAGGGCAAAATAGGTCAAGTTTTAAATTATAAATTATTAAATCTGTTATTCAATTTATTTAAAAATACAAATAAAATACATTTTATAAATTTAAATAGTCTAGTTTTTAAAGTGGGAATTAAGCCGTTGTTTAATATTTTTGTTAATGTCTTTAACAAATGATTTAAAAATATTTTTGCAATTTACATAATGAGCCTTTTATCTGATATATTACATAATGCGTTTGAAAATTGAATTTTTCTTTTCAATTTAATTGTATAATTTGTCTCTAAAATTACTATGGGGGTTTTCTAAAAATGTTTCTTATAAACTTCAAGTAAGCCCCAATACCCCAAATTATTTTTCGGAAATAAAGCGAGAAATGAGAATTTTTTATATCTTTATGTTAATATCTTGTAAACAATTAATTTAAAAAATATGAAAATATATATTTGTATATCTCAGAATGAGCCCTTTCATTTGATGCATTGCATGATGCGTTAATTTTTTTTATTTTCCGTTTAATTCTATAATTTGGCCCCCCAATATTAATATTAGGGATTTCTTTGTATTTTTCCTGTAAACAAAAAAAAATTAGGTCTTAAAGTTTGGGGAATGAAAGTGGGAATGGGTAGTTTTTTAAATATTTTTTTAATATAATTTAAAATATTTATTAAAAAAAAACAATAAAAAATATATTAGTATTTGTCATAATGAGCCCTTTGATTTGATATATAACATGATGCGTTAGAAAAAAATTTAATTTCATATTTTCCATTTAATTCTGTATTTGCCACCCCAAAATTAAAAATAGAGGTTTCTCCTTATTTTTCCAGTAAACTCCAGGTCTGACCCTATACCTCTAATTTTTTACAAAACGTTTTATAGTTTCGGAGATGGGGGGGGGAATGGGTGAATTTTGGTATATTTTTGTTAATATCTTTTTAACTATTTTTTTAAATATGGAAAAAATATATTTGTTTTCCTCAGAGTGGGACCTTTTATTTGATATATTACATGATGCGTTTATTTTTCCCGTAAAGTTCGCGCAATAAATCGTTACACGAACTTTACATTCCTATTTTTTTTCAAAATTTTAGGCTCAGTAGTTTCGGAGGTCAGGGTGGAGGGGGAAGATATCCGTACATTGTATATACGGAACCCTAATAACTTTTAAAATATGTCAGATAAAATTTTAGTATTTCTTTTGAAAGTCGAATTATCGTATATGAGAAATTAAATGCGTTTTTAATAACACTAGTATAAATGCAAATTTATTTTACGATCGGCTCTATAGAATCTTGAGAGAGTAAATGAATATACAAAGTTATGAGCTATAGTGACTGAACATACGTAAAAAAATATAATGGCAAACATGAAACAGAAAAATAAAATTCAGAAAACAGGAAAGAAATTTCCAGTAAAAATGTGAAATGCGAAAGTCATATTTCCTTAAAACCTCCACGTGCCTCCCTGTCACATCGTGTCACACTAACGACACCCCCACCTCCTTGTATACGACAGTGGCAGATCCAGTCAGGGGGCGAGGGGGGCGCGGGGGGTTCCCCACTTGAACCTTTGTAAAAATGGAAAAAATATTAATAGTAATTTTGTACACACTAGACTGTGGATTAATATACTGAAAGAGTTAAGTTATATGATCGTAAACAGTAGGCAGGAAAGCAATAACTTGTTAAACTGAAGGAGTATAGGTCAAAGTAACAACTCCTTGGTAACGCGTCTTATTATCACATTTTGCGCTCCTTCCTCAGGACAATTCCTGATCCGCCCCTGTATAAGAACGTATTTTATGAAAGAGATCGCATATATTTGTTAAAATATTATCCTTTATTATTTACGTCACTTGTCCTACATTTCCTGGTTCTCTACCGCTAGTCATTGGTATTATTTCCTTATACATAGTTATATGCCTTTTTGGTGTTGTTCAAAATACTATTTGTGATGCTCTATAGCCTATAATTTTTGAAAAGAAAAAATGCTAAGAGCAGTGTTATTATTAAATTAAATTTTTTATACGTGGATTTGAAAATAGAATTTGAAAATAGTACAAAGTTTTTGTGACCATTTCTAATTTCGACAGTTTCTTTTGGTTTTAAATTAATGCAAAAAATACATGAAGAATGCATGTTTGACCATAATAATAATAAAGCCCATTGAAATAAAAATTAACCAAAACTTTTTCCAATAAAATTTGACTGTGATATAACTTTTTGATTATTCTTGTATTCATTATTATTGCGTATTCTAAAAAAGTGCTTCTATTAAAAAACAATTTACAATAGTTTTTATGGGAATATACACATTTTCTGTCCTTTGAACGAGTAAGATGATAAATTACAGAAACGAAACAAATAACTGTAGATGGTTTTGTAACAGGGTACTAAAGGAAGAATAAGCATAAAATTAAAATATGTAAGGGTACTCCGAAGAACAAACTTGGTAAGAATTACCAATTAAAAAATTAAAATAAGTAGCAGCTCAACAGAAAATAATTTATGGAATATGACAGGGGTCATTAAGTCAAGAAACTGATACACAGATAGCGCAGCTAATACCGTGTTGCTTTTGTTTTTCTCAAAAACAAGATGGTATTAAGTTTCAAAAGACACATCGGTTCAGTTGTTGCCGATAATATAGGGTAACTGATGTTGCGTTTATTTTTGTCATTAATTGCAGCAGAAAAGGCCTCACATGACAAAGAAGAAACTGCTGTTTGACCAAGACGAAATTGAACGATTTACGATTCTAATTGCTTTCACACTCCATCCTCCCTATTTACCAGATCTAGCTCCACTGGATTTCTGCTTGTCTTTAGATCTCAAAAAGAGCGGCAGTCATTTGAGACTGAACGATGGAAGCGAAAGCTTCTTACGAATTATACTTCTCGTTTCTTGTTATCTCCTGTCTCTGTTTCTATTTCCTTGTGTTATCATTAGTAATGGTTATAAATTTCAGGAGAATTAAAATAATTGTCACTATTTTGTTATGACTTAAGTATTAATCCTAATGTGCAATTTAATTCTTAATTTAAGTTACTATAAGTGCCAAATAAAATTTGTTGAATTATAAACTTGTAAGTTGAAGCTCATATCCGATGAATTGTAAATGCGGCAAAAATTTTACAAAAGGTGTATGAAATTAATAGCCTTGTTTCTGACTTCTGAGATGTCAAGTGTCCATAATGCAATATATCGCAAAGCGAGAATTGGAGTTTTTAATAGAAAAGCAAATTTTGTGAAGGTTTTATATACTAATTGGATGTTATATTAGTTTATTTCTCATATATAATTGATATTCTATAAAAGGAGAAGCTCATAATGTATTTTATCTGGTCTGTGTTTCCTACACAATGAACTGAATTGTATCAGTATTTCAAGTGTTTGCTGTCGGTGCCAGTGTCGAAAAAAATGAAATTTCAAGGTATCCAATTCATTCCCTTGCTCATCTATTTTCATATGTGTAAATATGGGCCCCCGTTAAGAAGTTTTCGCTTCAAAAATGTGCTCTAGGAAAGAGATATGGCTTTGATGACAACTGAAATCTATTTGAGACAAAAGTCAAATAGTTCTATAATGAAGGCACGAAGTTTTAGTAAAACTATGGAATGGTTGTATTCATGTGAAAAGTGATTATGTTGATGTGGTGCGTTCCCGCAATTTGTTTAGTGTATTGTTTCAATTTGATTGAATTACTTCATTGATTTTTAAACTTCTGCACCTTTTCTAAAACATTCCGTCGCGCTAATGCTAATTGTAAACGTTTTTTTGCGTGTAAAATATAGACAGTATTGACATGCGTGTTTCGGATCCCTAGCTGTTTAGACGCTTGGGAGGTTCGTGTAATGTACTCCGAACTTTTCGGACACTTTTTTTGATTCCGTCTGTAGAGACGCCGCTTTTTGTTGTTTGCGTTACGATTTCGCGAGTTCTTAGCTCCATTCGTGACGACCGCTAAACCGCTTTCATTTTGTTTCTTTTGTGTTTACAAAAGCGCATCGTTTGTTGTTAAACCCGCATTTTTTGTATGCTCAATCAATGAACATTACGTCGCTATTTTTTTGTGTAACGTTTTGTCCAGACGAAGCTCTAAAAAACTGTTCACGGGGCTAGCCTCTGAAGAAAGAAGAACCAAGAAAACACCAGAATTCCGGACGTAAAAGGGTAGTGATAACTTTTATTTGGTGATTCGTTTATGTGACGGCACGTGCTTATTGATTGTTCCGCTAAAGGTCCTTCGTCAATTATATACTTGCATTGAACCAGCATTGAACTAAAACCGCAACATCTAATTCATACATTTTTTTTGATTATTCTATATGTAATGTTTATCGAACACATTCCATTATGGTTGAATTAAAGTTTTGCAAAAATGGGCATTTCTATGTCCCGCGACTTTATGACCATTTGTAATACTTTTACCTCATGTAATGGAAAATGAGTAGTAGTTTGCAGATAAATTATATTGCAACAAAAAATTAGAAATTGTTATAAACACATATCCTAAAAAGAAGCATAAATGTATTTTTTGTAAATAATTACTGTAATTAAGTTTCTAGTTAAAAATTTAAAATCACATTAATTCAATAATCAATATTGCGACCTCTAGCCTGAACACAAACACGAACCGCTTAGATCGATCGATTAGCATCCATTAATCAAATTAATTAAACGGATTCTCATACTTTTTTTTGTCATTGGGTTTTGTATCATACGGTATTACTTTGTATAAGGTCGAATTCTCAAAATCTGTTGCAAGGCTGCTTGTCTGTAGGGATGCATATTAATGTATAAATAGAAAATTTCTTGTGGAAGCTGTTTCACAGGTTGTTTCTAGGGTAAAGTAGCAACATTTTTTTCACTGCTAAATATAATTAATAAGGCTCACTTAAAGACACTGGGAATTACAAATTTTGATGGAAATTCTAGGCATTAATTGCTATACCATTTTCTAAATTCTAAATTTAGATATAGTCAATTGTTTTGTAAAGAAATTCTTTTAAGTGTTATTTTTTTGCAGAAGATTCTAAAGTATATTTATTTGTCCTGTAATATTTTGAGTAAAGTGAAATTTGAAATAAAATTACTTATCTATTATTTTGGGCGAATGACTTTAAAACATTCGTTAACAAATATAACAAAAAAAGCTATTAACTAACCTTGACACTGTAGGTGCACCCAGGATTAATCTCGACTAAAGCCGGTTTCGATAATTCTAATTGCCATCTATTAAATTAGTTATAAGATTTCCCCTTCCTTTTGTATAATATTCGGAATTTCTATATCAGTAAAGGATTCATCTTAAAACAATCATCGTACTTATCGACATTAATTGTTTTAATAATATTGGAGTTAGGGTCAAGAATATGTTCCTAGGCATTAATTAGATATGGGTGTTTAGAGGTTTGGGTTTTTGCCATTGAAACTTAAATTATTTATGACTATTGTTTTTAAATATTCTCGTAATATTTCAAATCAACAGTATATGAACACAACCATAAGACTATTCTAATTGAATAGTTAATGATTTTGCTTGACTAAAAAATAATGGCAACCAAGAAGACGTTAATTAATTCATAAATTAAATATATTATTAGTACTTGGGTTTGTTATTTATTTCTTTCCACTAATCTGGAAAATATAAAGTCAAAATCATAACATTTATTCAAATGTTGACTATATTATTAGCCAAAATATCAGTTGTCTGCGTCTATGAACCGTGCTCTGTTACTTAATTATGTTTTCTCGTCATGGGTGTACTTATCATTTTAACTTGCTCCTAACATCTTCCCTCTCAGTTAATTCTGATAGTCCCGATCCAACTTCTTCTTTTAGATATAAAGGCAGCCCTTGAATTGATTCTCTTTTTCTGAGTAGTTTGATTGTATTTGTTTTAGGAGTTTGCATTCTAAAGAAACTTCTAATAGCAGGACTTCTCTATCTGGCTGACTTAACTGTAGCTTTGCTGGGACAAATCTTGCCTGATAGTGCCCGAAGGCCTTTTGGATGGTTGGGAGAAAATTGGCTGAGTCTGGATTGCGTATTTTACTCTCTTAATGCGATTGTACGTTCACCTCCTTACTCATCTCGGCCAACAAGTCACGGAACATTACTGATTTAACGTCACCTGGGCTGTGGGCTTAACTTACAAGCTCTCGTGAACTGTTATAATCAAAATATCGTTTTTCTTCCAAGAGTTTAACTAACTCTTGTTTTCTTTTATTCAAGAAGCTTCTTTTCGTGATTTTCGTCCCATGTTTTTATTAAAGAATCTTGGGTCTCATGCCTTGTTTGATCCTTCTCGTTTTCGCTTTTCAGAATAAGTTTTCCATTAAGTGCGACCGTTACACTTATAGAGATGTCATAGCCCTGTTTATAAACAGTTGATTTATCCGTTCTCCTATTTACCATATAAAAATTGTTATTTTTCACTACTTCAAAACCAATTGTTATATATTAAGACTTGACATGCTTTTAAAAATTGACCTTGAACGATTAATTTTTTATTTCTACTAACCTCGAAAATATAACTTTAAAACAACATCATGTTTTCAAATATAAACTACAATGAATGCCATCGAGAATGTCAGCCGTATTTGCAGGAAACTAAAGTTTTACGAGTATTCTGAAAGCAACCTGTTCTGTTAGGGAAATATCTACCATTGCTTTTTGCTTACATGGCCAAGATCTGTTATCTATTTACTTATTTTCTCTGTGGAATTACTCATTGATTTTAGAGTGCAACTCGTGGCAATATAAATTAGTCTTATCTCTTCTTCATCTTTTAGTATTGTGGGGTAATAACCGGTTTTTCTTCACTCTTCGATTTTTTTTCATGGTTTGCCCTCTTCTGAAGATAACCAACTTTGAGCCTATTTATTCTGTGCTCTTGCTAATCTTCTCTTTCCTAGAGGTTTATAGTCCCATGATATTTTGTTGCCTTAAATTTGAATTTCTTATTTTGTCCAGCTTTTATTTCCTGCTGTAGTTTTTAAACTGTTCATTTCACATTTCAACTCTATCACTGTCTTATATATTTTTTACTTTGCTGCCTACATTCATATATTTATTCTATCATATTATGTCCCGTAGAAATCCTGATACTTAACCTCCTTTGAGGGCTTGAGATTGTACCTCCTTTTATGTTTAATGAGCTCTTGATATATCTATAGCTAGTCTTTAAAATTAATAGTTTGCTTCATTATTTTTCCTTCGGTTTTTAGTTTGCATCTCACTTGCTACAGCCATCTTATATTATTTTGCTGTTGCAGTAGCCTTTGTAGGGTGTTTGTTCTCTGTGTTTTCTAGAAGGACGGCGTCGTTCGCGTAATAGAGTATTGATACATTTTTATTTCCCATCCTAGTTATCATTTTGAAACAGGTGAAACAGAGAATCGCCCTGTCTTATGCCAGAGTTACACCTGACGACTTCAGAGAGTTATTTCCTGTTTGTATTTGGGTTGTTTACATACATTATCATTTATGTTTGTGAATAATCTTGTTACTACTTCTCTTTCTTCTAATAAAGAGATAACGTCGGATGGTTTCACCCGATCAAGTCCAGCCTTTAGGTTCACAAAACACAGGAAAGCATATCTGTGGAGTGATAGCTTTTTCCACCATGTCTTGGTATAAAAGCCGCGTTGATGGTTGATCTGTTAGTGCAAAAGTCTTGTTCTTCTCTTATTTCTATTTGAAGTTTGTTTGGTATAATTTTAGATAGCAGTATAGTAGTTCTTGACAGGTGTTTGGTAGGGTGATCTCAGAATAATTTTCAGGCTTTTTCTGTTCCCTTTTTTGACAAAAGATAACGTATACTTCCTTTCCATTCTTCAAGTAGTGTACACTATTTTATTAAATAATTTTGTGCGTTCTTATAATATGGAAATTATTATTTGTTTTAAAAGGAGCAGCCCATTATCGCGGCAGTTAGTTAGTGCAATCAAGAACTTATGTTGCATTATATTTGTGATATTGGAATCAGCTGTTGATGTAAATAAAAGTTTCTAGAAAGTGAGAGTAAATATTAGTAGTTTTTTTAAGTTTAATTGAACCTACGGAGTATATAACAAATTTGATGATCAGAAGTGCAAGATTAAGTGCAGTTAAAATCGTAATTTGACTTATGGAAATTACCAAAAAAATAGTCAAGCAGGTTACGGAGGGACTAGTCGAAAAAATAGCCTAGATTTTGGAAAAACGTGACAAACATGAGAAACAACATCAGGAAGAAATTCAACAAAGGTTAGTAAAGTCTTTTGATGAAAAACGTAAATTAGAATTAGAAAATCTTGTCACTACGATGAAAAGCGAACAACAAAGTCTTGTCACTGCCATGGAAGAAAAACAACAAAATTTAACGGAAGGATCATTCTCGAAATTTGTAGAAAAACAAGATCAAACTGAATTGACGAGACAAAATGATTTTAAAATATTTGAAGAAAAACAAGGCAAGACGGAAGAAAAAAGACAACTGCAATTTGAACAATTAATGCAAATAGTAGCACAAGTTAATGAAACAATTAATGAAAGAATGTAAATAGTTGAGTCAGACATAAAAGAGATAAATGATGACATTAAGACCATAAATAATACTGTGGATACTCTTGAAACCAAAGTAGATGACCTCGATTTCATCTAAAGCCAGGTAAAATTTGAAATCAGTTCTATTCAAAATACAGTTCAAGATAAAATCAGTGCCATCCAAGACAAGATAGAAACAGAATTAAAAAAATGCCGTACGACTTACAGCGAGGAAAATACCAGAACACCATGATTACCAAATGTTCCGTTAGCAAACCACCCACATTTGATGGCAGTTCATCTTGTATAAACGGCAATTTGAAGCAGTGGCTACAGCTAATGGATGGGATAACCAACAAAAATCTACCTCTCTTGTAATTTCCTTAAGAGGTCCGGCCTTCGAACACCTCCAAAGCATTCCAGTCGATGAACAAGGCAATTTTGATAAGATCATGGCCATTCTGGACAAGAGATACGACAATCAATCCTTGAGCCAGGTATACCCAGTCCAACTCAATGGAAAAACGCAAAAATCCGTTGAATTGAAGAATTCGAAGCAGAGATTAGACGGTTAGTACACTTGTCCTACCCAGACCTGCCAGAGGAAACGAAAGACCAGTTGGCCTGAAAGATCACCAACCAGAAGTAGCCAAAACAATAACCTCACCAACCAGGGAAACTCCAATCAGTCAGCCTAAGGGGGTGACTGACTAACCATCCACCAGCCCCCAGGACAGTATCCATCCGGGGATTTTGCCGAGATAGCAGCAACCTAGCCATCAGGGGCACCATCAATGGCTGAGCAATTACCATCACCATCGACACCGGCGCCGCTGTGTAAATTGCCAAGTCCAGGGTTTTTAGGACATCCGAAATCCGGCCAGTTACCAATAACATCCAGCTCAAAACAGTCACAGTCCATGTCCAATACAGGGTGAAGCAGAGATAGTACTACAGCTAGGGGATAACAGAATCCGGTATAGGGTCCTGGCAGCCGCTAGTGAGGACGATTTACACTGGGTATGGACCTAATCAACCTTCATGGATTTATGTTCGACCCGAGATATGATGTTCTTCGGTTCCTAAATGAGGAATTTGTATTGACACGGTCCGTCAACAGTTCAGCTTCCTACATAAAAATTGTAGCAAAATCCTCAGCCAGAATTCCCGGTCGAACGGAACAGATTATTCATGGGCAGCTAGCAAGCAATCCTGGGAGTTGTGTTGGAATAGTGGAGTCCGTACACTTAGCTCATAACTACTTAGTTGGAGGGGCTATAATTAAAACCGGAAGCGATACACCAATTAGAGTCCTGAATTTGTCCATCAACGACATCAGAATTGCCAATGGTCAAGAGATAGCTTGTTTCGAGCCAGTCGAGACCATCATCAATTATGAAGAAGGGTACCAGACATCGGTGAAGAAGACAGGGCCCAGTAACGAGTTCCTACAACAGTTTTCTGACCATTCGACACAACTGACACCAGAGGAACAGAAGAAAGCCAAGCAATTTATCACAAAGCACTGGCAAATTTTTAATTTTTTTATCTGTTCAGATAAGTTTTTCTTATTATAGACTCTTTCGAATATCTTTTTGTACATACAAAACTGTGTGCTTTGTGCTACTTTTCGGTTATCCATTAACCTAAAGGTATGTAAACTTTTGTCGGCTATTTAATTAATTTGTCAATTTTTTCTTATTGCACTTATTCCATTCTTGTAAAATATATTTGTTTGGGACGCATCTTCACGTTTAGTTCTACATCATGGTGATTGAGAGTTTATCTACAATTTTTTTGACCTGTTAATATATCATGTTTCAGTAGATCTTTCATATTTGTAGGTGTTAAACATGTTAATTTCTCTACTCCATGCTGTAGTTGGCGTTATCAACTGCTATTTGATGTTCAAAAAGTTCATTGACGCTATGGATGTTCCTAGAATCTCATCGAATGATCGAACAACTCTCTAGAGAATTCCGAAAAGAAATATATAAATACCGAGAGCTGGCGATAGGATTCATTCCGTATTTAGTCTAATTTTAGGAAATAAACAACAGGTGTTCAAGATAAATGGTAAATAGTTGTGAGAATATAAATTAGAGTAGTGTAAATAAATTATGGGGAGTTCGACTGTGTTTTTCGATAAATTCAAGAACCCGAAGAGGAAATAAAAACATTACAGTTGTTACAGATTTGTTGTGTATTTGTAGAACTTTAGAAGTGGAAAATATATAGACTGACTGTGTTTAAAGCGGTGAGTTTGGACTTTGGTCCAATTGAAAGTTACGGATTTAAAAAAAATAACTGGAGGAAAGCGATTTAGAATGTAGCGGCAAGAAAAATGAATTAATACAACGGCTACGAGATGCCCTAATAATTGAAGGTAATAATCCCGATACTTATTTGTTTGATGTTTCTGGTAATGACATGAGTATGCTTTAAAAAAAAAATGAAAAAAAATAGAAGATAAGCTGCAAATAGTATTACAAAATTCTAAAACAAAAACAAATTACTAAAAAATTCTAAAACCCTAGAAGACAAATTACTAGAGAGTTATAAAACCCTAGAAAACAACATTTGATGGAAATTCGTCTTGGACTAATTAACGAGACTGCAGCAAAGCGGATTGTTGGTTGAGGAGAAAGCAATAGCATTAACTCTCGCTTTAAAAGAGGATGCTACTGATATTTTGCAAACGTTGAATACCTCGTAGCTTGACGAATACGAACAACTGGTCAGACATTTATATATGAGGTATGGCCAGACAGATTTAGAGCACGTCTACCACTCCCAATTGAAAAATCGCCACCAGAAATCAAATGAATCTCTACAAGAGTTTGAAGCTAATATTACCGGTCTGGTATACCTTACCTATCCAGCCATAGTGCAAAATGTGATAGAAAGGTTACCAGTGCAAGCGTTTTTGGATGGGTTAGGGACCACGAAGTCAGACAAGCATTGACCCTAGCTCGACCGACTCAATTAGTGGATGCACTGGTTCGAGCTCTGAAATTCAAGGAAAAATACCTATAGAGGTCAGGGTAGAGTAAGAATCTTTGAAGGAGAGTGCAATAAACTTGTCACACATGATTAACACACATATGAAGTATTATCGTGTTTTTGTTAATTTATATTTTTAGTTATGGATAAATCTGAGTCACAGGTACAGTTGATTGATGGCAAAAAAATTGCCGAGGACATTCAGAAGGAACTCCGGGCAGAAATAGATGAATGGGTCAGTCTAGGGTACAGAAAACCGTGTCTAATTGCAGTATTGGTGGGGGATGACCCAGCCAGCAAAAAGTATTTTCAAAACAAAATGCTGGCGTCGAAAAAAGTGGAAATCGATAGCAGAACAATAAAATTACCACAACCATAACTGATATCCAAAGTCGAAGAATTGAACGACGATTCCTCAGTCGATGGCATCCTAGTTCAGTTGCCCGTTCCAGCTACATTTCAGAGCGAAATGTCTCGAACGTATTGAATCCGAAAAAAGACGTTGACGGATTTCACATTATTAACATGGAAAAGCTCTCTATAAACATGGACACTTTCATCCTGTGAACTGCATTGGGAGTGAACTGATAAGAAGATCTAAAATTAATACGTTCGGTAGATCTTCGTCGAATGCGGCAGATCAAAAAACGTCGGGCTTCCCATTGCTCTGTTGTTACATTCCAATGCCAGAAACGAGTGCCATGGCTACGAAGCAACAGTTACTCTTTGCCATCGTCATACGCCCCCCGAGGAAGTGGAATTTTTCGCCAAAAGGGCCGACATTATAATCAGTGCTACTGGTGTGGTAAACTTAATCACCTCAAACATCGTGAAACCTGGAAAGTGCGTCATTGACGTTGGAATTACAAGAATACCCACTGAAGATGGAATAACAAAAGCGAAGATGGCACAAATGATAAGGCCTCTGTAAAGAGGATATTAGAGGACGTCCTTACTGAAAAAAAGACAACTGAGATGTGGAAAGTGTGGTAAGGTGTGACATATACACAGTCGTGGCAAGGAGAGCAACGGAATACCGAAGGCCGATGTGAAGGGACCATCGTCGACCTATAGACAACAAGCCAACTATCAACTCATAAGTCGCTTCGCTAGGACACCGCATTGACAATCTACTTGTAGATGGCCTTATTAACAAGAAGCAATGTGCAATGGTGTTGGATATGAGTGCGACAGAAACAGTTATAAAGCTCAACATTGTTTTAAACCAAACGATGATAAAGCCAGCAAAATGGCAACTGCGAACAGCAGCAGAAGAAGCAGCTAATGCTAACTACTGCTAACCAGGCTTAAATAGAGGTTGAAATGGTCTTAGGAAATACAGCATTTCAATATCGGCAACTAGTGGTGGATATCAAAGACGAAGTCATCATCGGCATGGAGGTCATGAGTTCCAAGGGGATCCAGTTATACTTTAAAGTGGTGCTTCCTGGGAAATACGACATAAGTCTTCAAGCAATCTTAGAAGAGGATGTAAATGTTCCGAAAAGAGCTGAAAATATTGTAGATGCTTGCCTAGAGGGGAAAGCTAAAGCTGGAACAGTAATGATGTTTGATCCCGAACTTAACGACGGAAATGTAGGCAGAGGAATCGCATTGGGGAAAACTGTGTTTTGTGACAACGAGATTGTGCCAGTAAGAGTAGTGAACCTGAATCATTACTCGGTTGCGTTAAAGAAAGGAACAATTCTGGGGACTGTTCAACAGTTTCCTCTGTAGTCAGAAGCACACAACGTATGGCAATACTTCCAGGTGAACTATCTGAGGAATTGGAAAGATTCATCACAGATTTTTCCTGGAATTTAAAACCCATTAGAAACTACTACGGGGGACGCTCAGCCCATTCGGCAGTCGGAGCGAAAGGCTACCCCTACCTGAAACAGATGAAGCCCACAGGATAGTCTGCGAAATGGAAGCAGAAGGTGTTATTGAACCATCCAATAGCCCTTGGGCTTCTCCAATTGTCTTGGTTAAAAAGAAAGATGGTTCGACCCGATTTTGCGTTGACGGCAACTAAACCACGCTACAAAGAAAGATTAGTTATCCTCTCCCAAAAATAGACGATACCCTAGATACGTTGGCTGTATCGAAGATGTTTTCCACCCTGGACCTGAAGAGCGGTTATTGGCAGGTGGAACTAGCTAAGAAAGACTGCAAAAAAGTGCTTTTGATGGAAACAGTGGTGGTAAAAGGAATGGAAAACATCCCTGGTGTATCTTGACGACATTATCGTGGTTGGTAAATCGTTTGAGGACCACGTGAAGAACCTGTAGGAAGTATTTCGACGACTTCGAAGTTCCGGACTAAATTTAAGCCCTAAGAAGTGTCAACTGTTTCAAGAAGAGGTGCAATAACTTGGACATGTGGTTTTCGCAGTGGGAGTTGCTGTTGATAAATAGAAAATCAAAGCCCCCCCAAGAGTGACCGATACCTAAAGATATCCACGAACTAAGAATTTACTTGGGGTTTCGCACTTACTATCGTCGGTATGTAGCAGGATTTGCCAATATCGCCAAGCCACTCACTAGACACACAGAGGGGAAGGTGCGGTACCAATGGTCCCCATTCTCAGATGGGAAATTCATCTTGGATACCAACGCAAGCAATGTCGGAATTGGTGTGGTGCTCTCGCTGATCCAAGAGAGTCAGAAGAAAGTAATCGGATATTTCAGCAAGACCCTGAGCAAGCTAGAACGGAATTACTGCGTTACTCTTGGCTGTGGTAAAGGGGGTGGAACATTTCTATAAGTACCTCTATGGTACAAGATTTCTCCTGAGGACTGATCACGCAGCACTGAAGTGGCTCCTGCAGTTTAAAAATCCTGAAGAACAAGTGGCAAGGTGAATTAAGCTGAAGAAAAAGGGGCTGTTCTCTGTAGAACTACCGCCCTCGATGACCATTGGCAACCTAAGGATATCCAAGAAGACCAGAAATTCGATCCGGAGTTAAAAGAGGTTATTCGGTGAAAGGGTGGAAGGAAAAAGACCGCAAACCTATGTGGAAGGAGATTTCCTGTTTCACACCCCCCATAAAGTGATACTAGGCTCAAGGGAGCTTTCTCGTTCTGGAGAACGGCATTCTGAAGCGCGTGCTTGAAACTCCAGAGGAGGGAAAGAAAGAAAACGAGAATTACATGACGGTACAACAGGAAGTCATCTGAGAGTGACGAAAACGCTGGCGAAGTTAAGAGAACGCTCCTATTAGGTAAACTGCCAAGCAGATGTCAAGGATTGGTGCCGGAAGTGTACGGTTTGTGCAGCATGTAATCGGCCTCAGAAGCGTGCAAAAGCACCCATGAAGCAATAATAACGTGGGCAGTCCATTCGAAAGAGTAGCCATTGATGCTGTCGGTCCATTTCCTGAATCTGACTCCGGAAATAAGTACATTGTGGTGATGACGAACTATTTTAGTAAATGGACAGAAGCTTATGCCATGGCGAATCAAGAAGCCTTGACCTTCGCTGATGTCCTTGTCAAGGAATGGATCAGCCGTTTTGGTGTTCCCTTGGAGTTGCACTCAGACCAAGGTAGAAATTTCGAGTCTATTTTTTAAGACGTCTGCAAATTTCTAAAAAAGACCCCGGCCAGTTTTATTTTGGACGATAGTTACGACTACCATGCGATTTGAAGTTTGGATGTCTGCCAGGTGAAGAGACCGCAAGCTGAACGACATCCACCAGCGAGTATGGTTAAATATCGATGTCAGTGCCCGAATGAAGGAAGTTTACGACATAAAAGCTGAGGACGAGGAATTCCAAGTTAATGATCTTGTTCGATTGTATAACCCGCAACATCGTTCGTGGATATTCGCACAAGCTACATAGATCTCGGGAGAGGCCTTACCAAATTGTAAAGAGAATCAAAGATGTTGTCTACAGAATAAGGAAGCTACTTCGAGGAAAGTCAGAAGTGGTACATTTGGACAGGCTATTACAAAATTATTGATCATTTTGCTTATTGCTTTCTTCCTCTAGAAGCATGTTTTTATTACTACTTATTCTCTCAATATTAATTTATGAATAACTTTGCTGTTGTTTGTGAGGGTAGAAACTTTTGCACAATTGTCTAGCCGTTATTCCCCAAACAATTTGGCCTCAGTTATATTTTTACAATTAGTAGTGAGGAGTTAACTACTTCTAAGTAATTGAGATACCTTCCTGTCTGGAGCTTTTGGAAACTCGAAGGCAAGGCAACACGCATTTTGTAGTCGAGATCTGTCTTGAAGTTAAAATACAGAACCATATCATAGAAATACGTAGAACGTTTTTCAAAATTTTGATCTATTCCACTGAAACATAATATATTTTATTGCCATTGTTCAAAAAAATCTAGAATAGAACTTGTCAAGATCAAGCAGTCTTCTCTCTGTACAATTGTTTTCTAATATAATATGTTAATTTCATCTATTCAACTGCAGTACTGTTTCGAAAACACTAAACCATGCCGAGAATCACGCTAGGAAAGGTGGTTATGATCTTAAAAGATATAAGTGAATAAAAATAAAAACAAATGGAAGAACGACAATAATGGCAAAATATATTTATTAATATTGAGATCTCTCTTACAGTACTTTACAATGATTTCACAGCTCCTGCAATAATAATGACATCGTCCACTTTAATATAGAGGGCAAATGGATGGTCTGCATAAAACTCTTTTGGATCAGTAAACTCTGCTTTTCCCGATCTACCCCAAAGTATTCCTGTAATAAAAATAAATAGATACATTTTCGTTTAGCAATTAACAAGAATATGCATTCTATATCAAAATAAAGTGAAACTGCTTTTTACACTGAGCAACAATTGAAGTCAATACCTATTAGAAGAATATTTAAAGGTGATATAATTTTTGAAATTAATAAAAGTTTGATTAATTTAGCTAATAGTCACCATGAACCGAACGATTAATTTAGTAAAGATGAAAAATTCAAGAAAGTTGCCAAAAATATTTGACGATCACAATATCTTTAAAACAATTTAATACCTAGAAAAAACATGCCTTACTCGTCTTAATACTGTCACTCTCTTTAGAACGCTTTATATCAAATTATTAATAAACTGTTGACGTATTATTATCTAAATTGTTTGGGTACAGTGTAGGAGTAATAGGTTGTATATTTTGGAATTTCGGCCCATGTTTAATACAGTTCATATCTCGTGAAAATGGTGGCCTTTCATCCATTACATTTTCATTATATCCTTGTTATTTTTGTTTCTTTACAGGCATTCGACCATTACAGGTATATAAATAAACTAACTCGTTGGAAAAAAGACAATGCCTTAAAATCCAAATGATTGTATTCTGTCCGCCAATGATATCTGCTGCTCACTGATCCGGTGTAAATCGTGAGTGTGTAGAGCTTCTTCTGAGTCAAAATAGATACCAGTAATCGTATTCTAATAATGTAATCATTCGACCTTGGCTTAATTTGAGACGATGATCCGAATGTTCCTAATGATTGTGCTATATCAGCATAGCATACTGATTCATATATAAATGTTCTAATCTCGGCAATGATATAGCTTTACTACGACTAATGTGAGAGGTTATAAATGAGTTTGGGTTTACATTGGGTTTTGTTTCTTTAATTGTGTCTATCATAGATTTATTAGGGTACGCTAAAATTATGTTTATCAGGTTATATACATTATGCACTAAATAATTGTCATAAGTGTAACAAATGATGACAAAAATCTACAGAGAGTCGGACGGAACAGATTATTATGGACAGCTGGAAAGAAATCCTTGGAGCTGCGTTGGAATGGTTGAGCCCGTACATTTAGCTCATGACTACTTAGTTGGACGGGCTCTAGTTAAAACCGGACGAGACATACCACTTAGAGTCCTGAATATGTCCAATAGCGACATCTGAATTGTCAACTGTCAAGAAATAGATTGTTTCAAGCCACATGGGTGACGGAGACAGGGCCCAGTAAAGAGTTTCTACAATAGTTTTCCGACTATTTGAAACAACTTATACAGGCAAAGTTTTAATAGTCCAGGTGGTACTACAGGTAGTTCAAACATCATACAACACCTAATAGATACTGGGATGGCTCAACCCATCAGAAAACCACCTAGCCGACTACCATTGGGGCAACAACAGGCAGTAGAGGAAACCATCGAGTTCATGTTACAAAATGGAGTTATTAAGCCGTCCATCAGCTCATGGTCTGCTCCCCTTGTCAGTAAAAAAAAGGATGGAACCACCCGATTTTGCGTGGATTACGGAAAATTGAACGATGTTACGCAGGGTCCCGTTGGTTCTCCATACTAAACCTAAAGAGCGAATATTCGCAGGTTGGACTACATGAAAACGACAGAGAAAAGACAGCGTTCTCCACCAGTAAAGGGCTGTTTCAGATCACAGTAATACCCTTGGGGTTATATAATGCTCCCACTACATTTGAGATGCTAATGGAGTATGTATTGAGCGGGTTGACATGGAGAACATGCTTACTAAACCCCGACTGCATTCTGGTCATGGGTCATACATTCGAAGACCATCTGAAGAACCTGGTCGAAGTATTTTCCAGAATTAAGAACCTGAGATTCAACCCGAAGAACTGTTCCATGTTCCAAAATGAATTAGAGTTTTTGGGCCACCTCGTTTCCGAGTCAAGAATTCGCACCAACAGAGACAAGATAGCAGCCATCCGTGATTGGCCGATCCCGAGAGACAAGCATGAACTACGTAACTTTTTGGGGCTCTGTTCCTACTACAGACGGTTCGTAGAGGGATTTGCCACCATCGCCGTCCGTCTACATTGGCAGACTATTGAAAAAGAGACCTTCTGTTGGAATCAGGATTACGAGACATGATTCAGACGACTCAAGGCGGCACTATGTTCCAGCTCAATTCTAGCATTTCCTACCCAGTCCGGCAAGTTCATCTTAGACACCGACGACAACAACAGGGTGATGCAGTACTACAGCCGTGGATTCTCGAAACCGGGAAGAAATTATTGTGCCATCTGAAAAGAACTTCTTTCGATAATCAGGACTGTAGACCATTTCCACAAATATCTCTATGGTCGTCATTTCCTAATTAGAACAGTTCATGCTTCTCTCAAATGGCAGTTGGACATAAAAACACCGGAAGGACAACTGGCCAGGTGGATGGAGAAATTACAGCAGTACGATTTCAATATTGAACATCATGCCGGTCGTTGGCATAATAATGCCGATGCCCTATCAAGAAGACCGTGCAGAGCAGAATGCGGGCATTGTCTGAAGACGGGACAGCGGTAGGGTATCTCATCAGACAGATCTGAGCGCAGTCCATTGGAGACTGGACAACGGAGCAGTGACATTGAACCAATCCTGTCACTTAAAACCCAGGCCACGATGGGACGAGGTAGTTAGATATACTCGGGCGTCCTAAAATCGTTATGGACCCAATGAAACTCTCTAAGAGTAAAGAATCGAATGTGAAAGAGAATTTGGGAAAGAACCTAGGGCCGAGAAACCAAGTCCCAACTGGTGTATGAATAAACCCTGGATAAAATTCGCCAACGGTACTACTGGGGAAATTATTTCGAAGAGGCCCATAGACTCGGACCAAGGGCAGAATGCAGCAATACAATGTGGGCAGCCCATTTAAATTGAATTAAATTGCTATTGATCTCGCTGGCCTATTTCCCGAGTATGATAGGGAGAACAAACATATTCTAGTCGCAATAGGTTATTTCAGCAAATGGCATCCCCAGTCAGACGGAATGGTGGTGATTCAACAGGACCTTGGAACAACATCTGTCCAAGGTCGTCAGCAATAACCAGCGTGATTGGGATGAGCATTTCCTCTTTTTCCTGTCGGCCTATCGCTCAACCGTCCATAAAAGAACAGGAATGACTCCAGCAAGGGTACTATTCGGAAAGGAGCTGAGATTACCTTGTGACCTGGCTTTTGGCTCACCAGAAGAATCTCCCCAAGTAATCAACGATTATGCCAACCAACTCCGATAGAACATGCTGGCAATACACTAACTAGCCCGAATACTGAGATGTTGGCCACCAACTATCGCCTGAAGACATGATATGACCTCAAGGCCAATTTAGTCGGGTTGCAAGAGAGTAACAAGGTCTGACTGTACAACCCCCAGTTGAGCTAAGGTAAATCTCCATAGCTCACAATGGCCTGAGATGGTCCATACTAGGTAGTCAAGAGGATCAATGACGTTGTCTATCATATTCGCCGGAACCCAATAACTAAGATGAAGGGCCGACTAGCTCCGTACCATGGGGAGAATGTTTTCGATTCGGACGATCAGAATTAAAGGGGGGGCAGCGTGATAAAATTCATTTTACGCCGTCCATGGAAAAATCAACAAATCTTCTAAATTCATCATGCCGACTAAAACAACGTAAACATTTAAGCCGACTGAAGTAATCAAAAATAGGGGATCCAACGCAAGATGGAATGGAAATATCGATAAGATTCCGGCAAAACGCTACGCCAACAACGAGATAACCAACGAAAAATACGAGAGAATTTCATGCCAATTATAAAAGGACAGTTTGTACTTTTGCGTTAGTTAGTTCAGTTTATATTCCCTGTGAATTGTATCGATAAGCTCTAGTAAATAAATAGTACATTATTTTTGGTGTAAATAACGAAATCGAAATTGAACGTGAATATCTGTGTTAATTTGATTTTCAACCCACGAAATCTATTCCAATAATATAAAAGAACAATACATACCTGCTGTAGCAACCGCAGCTTCCGTGCCTTTTTCATCCAGTTTGATGAACGCTTTTTGAACTACTTTAGAAACGTACAGGCTTTTACTATGACTTGATGTAAGTCCACTTAAATCAGCATCGCTGTTAAATATTTTCTGTATTCCCATCTGAAAATAAATAAAACGATATTGAATATTGAAAAAATATATTTCACAGTATAATTATATTAAATTTACTTCCATTAATGCATTTTTTATTTTGTGAAATATAATTGCAGAAAAAACTAAAATACTGTTACCACTTAAGCAGCTAACCATGTGGCAATCAACTAGTGTTCTATCGTCAGTAAAATGATATTTTACATTCATGAGGTAAATAGTGAAATTCATTTTGCAAAACATAATTTTGAATCCATAGTGTTAAAGACATAATTGATAAACATAAATCAATCATATTGAAAACAAACTACAGTAGTAAAAACCCGACCTGAAATCCGAAAATCTGAATACAAAGAGATGTGAGAAAATTGTTAAGGTACAGTAGTTACAAAAGATTCACTTGCGAAAACATGTAATTTCGATTGTTGTTCATCTTGATCCATGGATAAAATTGAGTTTAAATCAGTTGATATAGCCAATGAATAGGGTAATGATGAACATAATTTCTGATGTCACATAGACACTCTGCTCTGGAGTTACTACTGAGAATAATAGAATGATTCCGATGCAGATGTGATAGAGGATGTGGTAGCGAATCTTTAAGCTTAGTTCACCAAAAACCAAAAAAGTCCGAATCTTAGGGAAGTAACCAAATGCAATAGAGCCCCCTATGTGTTGTGGATATGAAAAGCGAATATTTCCAGTCCAGGAAGCAGTTTCCTTAAACCATTAGAACCCGCAGGGCATCAGCCAGATGAAAGACCTGTTCGGTGAGTTTTCGTATAAGATCAGGAACGTATTCGATCGACAGGGAGAAATGATATCAGAGAACATAGAATGTTTTTATACGTAAAGCGCGTTCTAAAAGGGAGTGGTACTCTCTGAATAGTAAGACTAGAAGGGGATTCTGCTTAGACAGGGACATTGTTGTCCTCCAGACTATTAATCAAGGTAAAGAGAGCCACATATTCGACACTGGTGATCCTACATTCATTGTAAACACAAAGCTATGACATTCTCAGAAATCAAGCTCCCAATAATATTCTTTTCGAGCTATTGTTCATATAGAGTGAACAGAATTAAAAGTGCAAGTAGATGAAACCAGTACCCGGCATAAGGTCCCGGTGGCAGCAGCAGAAAGAAAAAGGAATTGGATCAAAATTGGCAACAGAATGGATTGAGAGGAGCAGCGTTAGAAGTCCAGATCATCTTTACCCCAGAAGATACTAAAATAATGATGCTGCTGATAGACTATGATAAAGGTAGTGTATTCATCTAGTTCTACTGCCTTCATATCAGGGTGAAGATTTGCGAGTTTGTGATCTTATATTGTTAGAAGAAAATAATTTTAAGTATTTTTCACCCGAGTTCTAGATTCAGATAATTTCGAATGTTCTCTATTTGTTCCCAGTAGCTAAGAATTTCTAATTATTTGAAAATAATGTTCTGGTATCAATTATTTTCAATCACCTGCGGAAAGTGCTTGCAAGGTCGAAGAAAGACAATCGACACCACAAGTTGCACGGTGGTGTGCCTGCCGACAAATTCACTCCCCATTTGTTGACGTTTTCAAAACGTGACTTGCTCAGTATCCGTGGTGCTGTGCCTTACAGTTGACGTCCGTGAGGAGGGCCTATAAAAAGTGAAATAACATAAGCCGAATGACAGATGATAGAAGAGTAAGAATAGCAACAGACTAATCATCAGCAAGTAGAAGAACTGTGCTCCGTCTCCAGAAAAATTGGCGTGATAATATGAAAACACAAGCCAATAAAAAAACACTCAGAACTGCCTAACAAAAAAGATAGAAGAAGATAATAATTTTAAAAAAATCACATATACTACATTTTCGTAAAGTTGTTTTGTCTGTGACAAGAGACAGAGAATTTTGTACGAGATTGCGTTGATCGTTCTGTGGATAAAACCCCAGAATTCGTTGAAATTACTAATGTAACTTTAAAATACTTACTCGTTGTAGTACTGAATTTAGTTCAATTTCTGTTTCTATCTTGAATTTTGGTATTTTGAGGTCAACTTTTTCCCATCTAAACTGTTGAGGTGAGAATAAGTCGGCAACGTTTTCTTCAAGTTTAGAAAGTCCCTCAATATCCTTTGGCAAAACAATAACAAGACGAATATTATCACCTACGAGAAATTATAATTATTTCTATTACATCAGATCAATTAATAATTTGGTCCTAATTGGATTTTAGAAATATTCACTAATTTCAAAATTTACTGTTGACAGTTTCGGCATATTTCTCTCGAGACAAGTAATTAGATTATCACTGGACTAACGTCCGTATTTTTCCAGACCAAATGAGAAAAACTTTTTTCTGGCCGAATTTACAACTTATAAGACTGTAAATATTTCTCCATGTGACTAAATTACTGACTAGCGATAAATAATATATAGGGCTTTCATTTCAAAACTAACCTCTCAAAATAACTTTATATTATTTACACCCATGCTTTTTTTCGCCACAATTCAAATGTTTTATATTTTTTACGGTTTCTAGGTCATTACTCTGTAAAAAAATAATCTGATTTAAAAAAATGATGTATCAAAAGATTGGCAAAAAGATGGCACCAATTTGTATTTAAACTTGTGATATTCACCCCGCTTAGGGGTGGTTCAAAATGACATGACCATTAATAATTTCATCCTTGATTATTAGTAACATCAAGTGGTTGAATTCTACGAAATTAATTTAATAAAATTAATGTAGCCTATTTCAGCTTTCGTTTTGTGCAATATTGAAATTGTATGACCAAGGTCCCAAGTATGTTTACAGTGTTTTGAGTTTCCGAATTGTCGGTTACTTTATGAAAAACAAAATCAAATAATAAAATCCAAAACTCAAAAATTGACATTTCCCTTTAGACCTCTAAAAGAACGAATAAATTAACATAAAAATACGACAATTCGAAAAGTCAATAAATTGTGAATTGGAATCTAAGTCATTAAATACAATTTGAAAATTCAATCATAATACGCAAAGAAGAACACAATTTAAAATGAATCCTGAAAGAGTCTGCATTAACTTTATTAAATAAAAGCCAATGCATTGCTACTACTTTCGGAGAATTCAGTCGTACCTTGTTAAGCATAATGAAGAATAAAATTAGTATGGTCATGTCCTATTGATTATATCCAGATAATTAATTTGTTTTTTTTTCTAGTTTTTTCTTTAGGATCTCTAAAACATCAGACTTTTTTGATCGCATTTTTGGCGATCTTATAACAAATAAAGTCGCACCTAGGAGCGCTACATAAAATTTCTGAAGATAACTTTTCCAAATTCTGCCAACTTGAAAACGGTTGTGTTTTGTTGTTTTCATACGATCCATAGAATTTTGTATGTGCTACCCTGTAAATACTAAATTAGCAATAAATTTTCTTAGTTACGTTAGTTCGTATTGTAAAATATTTTAATGTCAATTTGTACATTTTCCAAATTGCTAATGTGAACTTCTCAATTTTTATTTTTTAAATTTTATTGTGAACAGGATCTGATTTAGCCCTTGAGACGTTTGGAACATTTGAAATATACAGACTTTTCCGTAATTTAGGTACTTTAAAAATACAAATTAGATGAAAACAATACTTTAGCAAATTTAGGTTAAGGTAAATGACAAAATACTCAACATCTTTAAAATATTACTTTTAATGTTCAAATAGCTGCCTTTTGACTAGAATTGGAGTTCTCACTATATACTTCGTCGTACTAGTGGGTTGTAATTTACAAGGTACTGTAAAATTTATTCAATGATTTAAATCACACACAACGTATAAATTCAAATAACAATTTGACGTTTAATGTTAAACGAAAACTCTGCTGAACGAGATAATCTACTGAACTAACTAAATGTCTCGGAACTGTTTTTTTATATAAGATTTGATGTTCTTGAATTTTCTAGAGTACTTCATATTACTAGTCTAGGCAGTAGTGGATTTTTCCAGTACGGTCAGTGACCATTTCCTGTTAACATGACATGGCGTTCCCTCTGACAAAGTTATAATTTTCCGTGAAACTGCTCCCCCTCCATTGGTTCTAATCGTCCCGATTAGATGCATCATCACCTGGATCGATCAGTAGTCAGACGATCCAGATTGACAACTTTTATCTTTGTCCTTGGGCTGTGTTAAATGCGGTACACAACATCATTTATCCTCTCTTCGAGGTGTCATTCTTTTGTACTCAAGACAATCTATATAATATATATTTTTGGTTAGGGAACCTTAATTTGTTGCGCTTCCCACAATTGAATGATGAACTGATGAAGGTTCCCTAACCAGAAACAATATATATTATGTATATTGTCTTGCGTACAAAAGAATGACACCTCGAAGAGAGTATTTAATATCTCTGACGGTTGAAGTTAACCTGAAAATTTCATCGTGACATTCTAGCCTAGGAATTACTGGTAACTACATGGAACGGCTCCAGATTCGGAAAATATATGTGCTAGTTTCCCCGAAAATCCTAGATGTCGGTCTTAACATCTCGCGTCTTCAAATCATTTATCCTCTTGATTACTTCATACGGTCCATCACATGAGGGTGACAACTTCGGCAACTTGCTCTTCGCCCATTGATGGTTGTATAACCCGACCTTATCACCTAATTGAAATCCGCTCGAGTTTGCTTTTAATCGTACCGGGTTTTCATCCTAGCACTTTTAGCATCGAAACAATTTGAAACTTGGCAGTATTTTAGTGCATAAATTATAATTTTTAAATAATAAAGAATGCAATGACGGTGCATATCGGATATCAATTTTCAATGAATTAGAACGACAATTGCTTTCATTTAATATATATAATAGAAGAATAAGATTTTTTATATTTTCTAAAAAATGGTGTAAGCTATGTCATGGAAAAGTAGGGGACCAATTCAGAATCCTCATTGACAGAATTCAATTTAAAGAATCCAATAGCCCATAAAAATAGAAACATATTCAGACGAGTTGAGAACCTTCTTCTTTTTTGAAGTCGGTCAAAAATAGTTGTCTTTTGACATTATATTTTTTGTTTACGAAGTTAGTTCTAAATAAAATTAATTTACTAAAAACAATTTATTATTGTCATTGACAACGGTGATTTAGACCTTAAAACGTTTGGAGTATTTGAAATATACTCTGACAGGTGTTATTTCCAAGAAATTATAAAAATACAAACTAGGGAACAAATATTACTGAAGTAATCACATATTCGAATTGCATTTAAATTTTATGTCTACAACGCCCTAAATTTTTCTTTATTGAGGGTGTAATAAGAAATTAAAACAATCAGTAAATAATTTAAAGAGAACTCAATTAAAAAAAAATCTAGCAATATTTTGATAAACTCTTCACTGAGGGTTAAGATAAAAACAATTAATTAATAAATGCAGATAGCTGGCAAAGGTTATCATCTAATTTATTTATAGTAAATAACACATTATTATATGTTGCTGATTGACTTAATGTATTAGGTAATGATGATACCAATTTCTGTTGGTATAAAACAGATACGTTAAAGCTAAAGGCAAATGACGTGAGGTCACTCAGTAACAGAAATATTAGAAATACATTCCGGAATTGTACTGGAATCACAGAGAACATATAGTACTCGGCCAATAAAACATTGTTGAATGTAAATTTTTTTATGATATAACGCATTAAGTATTGAATTAGACATAAAAATAAATATCAGGTAAATGAAAATAAGGTATAAGTAACTAGCAGACACTCAAGACATCACAATAAATAATGCAACCCTAGAAATAGTGGAAAAATATCCTTACATGTGGCAGTTATTAGACATGTCAAGTTCGCTACTACTGAAAGAAACAGAAGGGTCTTATTTGTATGATATTTCCGAGAATTTCAACAATCTTCACGTCTAAAATGCAAATACACCTCGAGAAATAAATCAATAGGTTCTACAAGTATTGACATACAAGAAAAATTACTCACAAAATTTAAGTTTTACAAAGCTCTATGGAAAGGTGCGTGATCGGTATAACAAAGAGATACTATAAGGAAATAGAGTAGATAAGAAGTAAGGTCAAGACTGTAAGATACCATTTGTAGAGTAATAAACTTGAATTCACCTTAAACTGGGCATTTGGCAAGACACGGGGAAGGAAAGGAAAGTAGTGTTGAAAATTTCAAATAAGCTAGTGAGGACACCTTTTGCATATTATGGATAAGAAATAGTGGAAAGGCATTTAAAGAAGCTGTGTGAATGGTTAATAAAATTATTAGTTACAATAACAACTAAACTTCCAAATAAGGAACGAAAATGCTTTAAAAAAATTGCACAATTTGATAAAAATTTTAGAAGGAAAACGACAAAATATAGCCATTCAATCAACGAGAATAAGAACTGAAAAGCAACAGTGAAAGGTGGTAAACAAAATTTAATTAAAATTCAACAAAAGCAAGTCGATTAAATGTTGCATATGATAAGAATAATACTTACAACAAAATAACTGAACTAACATTAAACATAAATAAGGTAAATACTGAAATTCATTTAGTAATGTTTCTCGTCAGCCTTCTTTTTCGTTGTTTTTCTCAATACAGGTCTCTCTTAATCTTTGCCATTTGTCTCCACCATATACTTCTGGGTTCCACATCAGTCTCAACTAATTCCCAAATAATGACTACATTTCAGGATAGAGTTGGTGCATTTTCCTTTCATATCTTGTGCAACATGGCTTTGATTAACCGATTCCCAAAAAGGAGGAGGTTATCAGTTCGTTGTCACGTTTTTTTTTGTGTATGCTCAGTGATTATCCAAAAACGGGTTGTGCAAATTTGATGATTTAAACGGCATTATATTAAGGAATATTAAAGAAAGGTACCATATAATTCTCTATACCGCGAAATTAACGGTGTTTTAGAAAATCAGAAAAAACAGTAATTAAGGGACTACATTTCAGCGAATTTCAATAAATCTACACTGTTTTCTCTGAAACGGCTCAACTAATTTGAATATTTTAAATTGTATTCTACAAAGAGATGTTCCACCTTGATTCCGTATGATTGTCTATAACGTAAGACATACCGTTTTCCGAAAATCGTAACAATATTTGCACACAATACGGTAAACATCAATGTAACGTTAAATTTTCATCATAAGTATCTAGCTTAAATGTCAAGATATGCCATGAAAGTATATCCTACAGGGTGTAATAACGGTTTTCATTGCAGTCGCGTGAAATGGTACAAAATATTCCATTAGTGAGCGATGTTTTCTATATGGTATCTATGATTTGTGAGTAGTTGCTGAAATACTCAGTTTCTACTCTAAGTTTTATCAATGGGATTAGAGTCACAGAAACCAGAGTATACGGTTTGTTGATCAACGAGAAGCTTCTTCTAAAAAGTTACAGTCCTATTTAAAAATTAATAAATTTTTGTTTGAATTATTTTATAAAAATGTTATTTATGAAAAGCACGAAAACGTTGTTGGAAAATTAACATATTTCTTCTGGATCGTAAGAAATTAAACCAGGCCGAAATATTTTTTATGTTTCATTTTTTCTTTTTTTTTTGTTCACTTTTTTGGAAAAATCGTGTCGGCTATTGGACCCATGTGGCTCGTGCTGTGCTAGTGGCTAGTGCTCAAAGCTTATCGGTGGAGTACCACCGCGGACGTAGCTACAAACAACACAGCTCTACGTAATTTTTTTTTTAAATTTAATTAGGCACTTGTTGAGACCATAAAAAATATCCATTGGGAATTTTTAGTGCCAATTCATTAATTACGTAAGGGTACGGGGGTTCTTAAAATATCTCATGTTCTTTAATCTCGGGGGAGGGGAGTAAAAACATTTCTTACCCAATATTGCATAAATTGAAAAGTGCGATAAGCTTAGCATATTTTTATTCCAGCCGTACCTTATGTTGCACAAAGTGTCGCTTCTATTGTGTTTGCCTCATTTTTTTCTTACTTTACGATAATTATTATTATTATTATTAATTATTTACGACTAGATAATTATTTGATAATGAACCAATGGTAATCCAAAGCTAATATCAATATATTATAATAACTTTTTATAATTGTAATTATTTTAAAAAAATCTTTGATTTACTTCAATGTGTATTAGTACAACTTGGCGTTTTCTAAAAGTAGTAAAACCTTAAGTGAGAAGGGGGAGGGAGAGTATTAAAAAAATCCATGGGGCCTTATAGGGTCAGGTGGTCAAAAATGGCTTTAGGTTATAATGAATGACCTCTTAACGAAGAACTCTTCCCTAAATTAATTTAGGTCATTTTTATTAATTTTTAAGTAATTTTTGTGCCAGAAGTGGGAGCTGACAAATTTGACATATATTTGACACAAAGCTTTTCAATTGCGGTTGTCAGCGTACATAACAAATTCAATTCAAAATTGAAATGAAAAAAATGAGATTAACAAAGAAAAAAAAGAAGGGCATTGTGAGACAATATTAAACATATAGTTTAAAAGATTGCTTGAAAAAATATGTATTACGATTGTTACCTTCAAGTAATAGCTGCTGCTAAAGTCGTATAAACGCAGATCTTATACATAATGGTAAAAATGTGTTTATGATAAATAGAAAATATCAAATTTTCTGAGGCTTACCTTTGTAAGGGATTTCCACTGCCTTGATATTCTCGTTTTCGTAATAATTGAAAAAGTTAATCTGTTGCATAAAGTCAACCTCTGAAGAGCTGTTTTTACTTGAGAAAAACTTTTCTTTGTGTGTTTCGTGTTGTTCAAACGAATTTTCCCAGATCCCTTTAAAGTAGAGAGCATTTATCAAAACAAGTTTAGTAAGAGCGCCAAGGTAGTCAGGTTTGATAAGGTCCTTAATGTTGTTGTTAGTTTGCTGTTGTACCCATTCATTGATTGTAGCGGCAGCTTGTTCTGCCGGAACAAAACTGACTGGTTCCACCTCTAAAAAATATATGTTTGGAGTCAATTAAGTAAAATACTCTTGTTTTCTAATTAAAAGTAATAACAATTAAGTGTAATTAATGACACTTTTGAAAATCGGTTATGGGATAAATGAAGCATAAAAAAATTTACAAAATACAAACTTGCACTAAAATATATTTTAAGAGAATATATCACAACACTCTAATGTTGTCGGAATATTTCAAACTAAGCATTACAAGGAAATAATATTTTAATTGTGTTCTCAAATTGTGTTCCACGCTAATTATAAAAAACGAAAATCATACAAGTTGAGAAGTTAATTAGTTGAGTTTATATTCGTGCGATTGAAATGACAGAAGAAGTTAGCTGTAATAGACGAAAAAGTGAAAGTGGATATTATTGAAAACTGGAGTTGAACCCACAGAAGCTATTGCAATATATTGAGATCCAAAAAGACTATTTGAATACCATATAATTTCAGTTCATCCAAGTAACTATATAAAGGTATGTAAACGTCTGTGATAGACATTACAGAATGATCTACTAAAAAATACAACATGGAACTGAACTATCTAAAAACTATTAATAATAACAATTTTTATAATGTCAATATGTTATATTTTGTACAAACGACAATAAACATTTAATTATCACTACAAAATTTTGAAGAAAGTTTGGGACTTATATTTCTAATTGTCGTGAGTGTCAATTTGCCTACAGGTGCCATACATCCTTTTCCGTTAGTTATCATGAGCCCTGTAGGAGGTATATACGACAAAATATAATTTCTCGCTTCTGCCTCGAAGGGGGCTGATAAGTGTGTTATTTTTTAACACAATGAGGCGAACTTTGCGTGAGAACAGCGAGGTTAACACCGGAGAAACTTGTTTTCCATTAAAAAAAATATTTTGGACCGATTTTCTCGCTTCTGCCATGTTGTCTAAATGAATTCTATGATGCAACCAAACATCAAAATACAATAGACATAAGTGCGCATGTGGCCAAAGGGTTGAAATAAGGACGTGATTCTGTAAGGAAATGTAACAATATGGCTAGGCTTTTCTCGCCTCTGTCAAGAGGAAGAATGAAAGTTGATTTCGAGAGCAGTCTACAAAAAAATGGCATAAGGTTTGCAAATGGCCAAGTAAGGTTAAGGACACGAATCGTTCAAGTCTAAACAATATTTTCCGTTCCTTACTTGTCCTTTCGCAATTTTTGTAGATTACCGTCGATATTTCATTCTTCCGTTTGGACGAAGCAAGAAAAACGTGCTACGTTTTCTTACAGGATTACGTCTATATCTCAATCATGTGGCCACATGCGACACTTATGTCTTTCGTATGTTGATGCTTGGTTGCATCATAGAATTCATTTAGTTAACAAGGCACAGGCGAAAAAATCGGTAGAAAACATCTTTTTCTCGGAAAATGGTGAAAGAGTTTTTCCTATGTTAGCCACGCTGTTCTCTCACAAATTTCGCCTCATTGTATTCAACAGTAATGCACCCTCCTACGAAGCAGAAGCAAGAAAATGGTGGACTAAAATCTGTCACTAGCTGACGGTCTAATAGATGTAGACCTAAATCTATGACCTATTTATTAAACCTACCTGAATGGTAAATTTTATCAGCCACATCACTAAAACCTGGCGTAAGTATGACATCTTTGGAGGCGTAAATTTTGTTCGCACTTAGAAGTTTTAATTTCCCATCAGAATGTTTAAATTTAGGCAAAAACACTTTCATAGCTTTTTGGGTAACTTTGTTGTCAGTAGGAAGATGGAGACCCTTTTGAAGTTCCTCCGACGTACTACCCACAGCCCCTTCATTTATTAGAGCTAAAACAATTTCGCTGGAAAACGGACTTATGATGAAATTCCCATGTTGTTCTTTAATCACTTCCTACAAAAATTAGCAATTAGTTAAACATTGTTATTTAATCAATCACATGTTAGTAACCGTATTGTAATTGTTTAATTTTATATCAGCATAAGATTCATAAAGTATGTAAAGTCAGATTTCTTTTTTTAAGTACCAGCCTCAATTTTGTATTGTCTTAAATTAAAAGTGCCTTTTGCAGCTTCCCAGACACTCAGAATAATTGAACTATAAATATGAGATGGATGTTTAGCCCATTATTTATTTTGTTTTCGGCTAGACACGTAAAAAGCTAAAAAAATGTTTAAGGCGTTTCTGGCACTTGAAAAGTTGTGTGGATAACTAAATTGTACCATTTTAAGCACGAGTGTGAATAAAGAATGTTGAAAATCTGATAAGGTCTGGTTACATAACCCCCAGAGAAACAGAGAAGCAAATTAATGTCCCCTGAGCTTACATTAGCTTGGGATGTGAGTAAAGGGATTTACGAGGTCTCTTATTGTATTCCCCGAGTTCCTAGATGAACGTAGTCAGTCAAGCTAGCTCTTTATCAGTAAAAACATGATTCCGGTCGAGCCGATGGAATTAAGGGGGAGACAATGTTATAAAGTTGAATTATAAAATTCATGCTGCCACTCCAAAAAGGGATCCAAGATGTGTTAAAATAGTGTTATAGTAGCACGTTAAAAACACGTCACTGGAATGTTCTAGGAATTTTACTGATCTTGTTGACAAAACACAAAATAGGCACAAAACAATGAATGTCATAGAGTTCTTTCATTTAAGCGATTATTTGGGCAGTACAGGAACGTTAGTTAGAAAGAGAAAGCAAAGGAGGATATTATTTGTTCCACTTGACACACGAGTGTAAATACAAAAGATTTTATTTTAAAATGTACAGAATTTTCATCGGAAAATACTTTACCACGATAAACGCAAGATATTGATGTTATCACAATCATCAAAAATATTTGCGAAACAATAATATAATTAGTTATAATAGGAAATAAAATGCATGAATTATTGTATGAAAATATAAAGTGCATGTTAAGCCTGTATGTCACAATTACCATTCAGGTTAGTACATTTTGAACTGACATTAACGGCTTTTCTAAAACTGATCATGTCATTTCCAAACAGTAAGAAACGTGGTCACTCAAAAAGTATAAAAAATGTATATATGTACTTTTTGAAAGTGAAATGCTTTTGGGTCAAAGGCTGAAGCTCTTGACAAATCTAAACTATGAGCATTAAAAGGTTAAGTTATACAAGTTTAACTAAACTAATTCATTCACATACCTTATATAAATCACCTGTGTACAAATTGTTTCCTTTTGAAAATTCTAACAATGAAGTCAATTCATCAGCAGATGTTTCGTTGGGAGGAGCAGCAAGTATTCCATAGGAAGTTAATAATACAAAAATGCTGATTATCTTCATATTGTCTTTCAAGAAGCTAAATAAAACAAATCAAAATGTCTAATTAATATTTAAAAAGTTTATTACAAAAGTAATATATCATTTGTTAACTAGCTATTTACTGAAATCTGATGATATTTCATATTCGAAAATGAAATCCGATTACCAAATTTACGTGGCATTTAGACTAAAGACACTGGCGTAATTACAAATGCTGTTTAGGGTAGCTCAACTACAAATCTACAAATTTATATATTTCCGGGAATTCATCCGCGTAGTTGATAACTGATCCCTGCCGGGATGGATGGTACAATGACGACGTTTCGGTTACTCGAGTAACTAGAAGCGAAAGCAGAAAGCTACGAGAATTATGCGAACCGACTTGAAGAGGGCAGATGTGACTCTGCCGAAACGTCGTCATTTTACCATCGATCCCGGCAGGGATCAGTTATCAACTAGGCGGATGAATTCCCGGAAACCATCTAATACATATATATATATATATATATATATATATATATATATATATATATATATATATATATATATATATATATATATATATATATATATATATATATGGAACAATATGAAGAAATATTTATCCGGGAATACATCCGTTCGTTATATTGATTCATATTTGACTCCTGCAGACGGTTCGCCGCAACAACGCATTGAGAATGCCAAGTGAGACCTTGGCGAAACGTCTGCAGGATCAAATATGAATCAATATAACGAACGGATGTATTCTCGGATGAATATTTCTTCATATATATATATATATATATATATATATATATATATATATATATGTTTTTAAGTTTTAGCGGGCACTAAATGTATTCGATGGTTTCCGGGAATTCATCCGCATAGTTGATAATGGATCCCTGTCGGGACTTGGTCGAGTACTTAATATTAGTACTGAGGGCTCAAACTTTGAGGGAATTCTTTTTTGGGTATTTCCAACAAATGTGAAACTTGACTATTCGTATTTTTAGGTTTAAATTGTCTTTACACCGCAAGGGTTTCATGTTGCTGAAGGGTGGAACGGGCATTCTCTATGGGACATTTTATTTTTTTGTCTTCTGTTACATAATATCCTTTGTGTGTGTAATTATTTACACGTCTATTTGTTTAAGTTTAAATTAAATTACGTCGATTTGAAGATGTGCTGCCAAAATTCGTGCCTGAACAGAAGTTTAAATCGACGTGCAACAGATTGGCTTCACATACTTAAGAAATGGAAAAGGTTGAGAACAAGTACCCAATCATTTCGAGGTAAACTGTATGATATATATTACATTGGTTTGTCATATTTCTAGATGCCTTATAATGCATTATAAAGTCTGATAGTAATCTGTTGCATCTGAAGGTATCGAATGGTAAGAGTTCTAAGTAATCAAATTTGTGTAGTTACTATAATTTGGAACGAAATATGTGAAATTAGACACAAAAGATGAGGATAGATCATGAAACATACCACAAGAATCTAAAGCATTTGTTTACGGATATAATAACAAGGAAAAATGGTTTAAGGAAGATTCGTAATAACAGAGCCTCTCAGTTATGAAATTGAAATGACCTTCTTCACAAAAGAGAATATTTTGACGAAGTAGGTAAAATCAGGTAATGGTTATTCGCTACACTAGATGTAGATAATGAATGTTATCATAAAGCTATTCATAATCAAGAAAACAAGAATTCCACCTAGAAGTATTTGAGTCCTAGAAATTAATTAATAATTGTCACAAATCGATTGAAAACGAAAATATAATATATAATTCAGAAAGTGTTCTAGTAGAACTATTCACCAGTAAATATTGAAAATAGTGTTATAAAGGAAAATTTCAGCGTAAAGGGCACCACTCACCTTGTGCTGATAAATCCACACACAACAGTTTTGTTTTGCGCCAGTTTGTCACGATGGACCGGTTTTGCGAGGAACGAAACACACTCAAGAAAATGGCAGATAAAGTTCAATAAACACCCATAGAAAGTCTGTGGTCCAATGACAATTTTTAAACCAATAAACAACATAACAATGAAAAAGTGAATATACTGAACGTCACTGTCGCTGAGAAATGCCCGACCAATAAAACTGTTCCACATCCCTTGTGTTTACCCGAACGGTTAGCATGATAACGGTCAAAATTCAGGCTTTCTCTGAAATTTTGGACCGGCCTGTTAAAATGACGTTCTTGTCCATACACCTCCCTTTATGACATTTTTACCCGAATATTTTTAACCGTCGGTTAAAAACGATAGAAAAGAACGAGGTGAATGGGGCCGTGAAGTGTAGCTCTAAATAAACAAAAAAATGCGAGGTACTTTACTATGAGATGTAATTGAATTGCCTTGGTTGAATTTGAAAAAACTCTTCCTACAGATATCCTATGGATAAGTAAGCAAAAGTTTAAAATAATAAAAAGTAGCCAATAATTGTGACGCTAAGAGTATTAAATAAATTTGGAGGAGATACATTAAATGTTGATGTTACCAAAACAAAGACATATCGTTGAATACCTATTCGGGAGATATGTTAAATACATAATTCGAGAGGACATTCTCTTGTGGGAAGAGCAACCGATGAAGGACAAGAGAATGGCACCTCGAAGAGAATGTTGAAACATAGCCCGTACGAAATTTGAAGAAAGCACAAAAAATACATCCATCTCCTTCAATGATGTAATTTAATTTGTAGTCTGATAAAAACATCTATATCGTCTAAACTTTAAATCAGAAAGTCTCAATTGAGATAAGAAGTCTTTTCGTAGATTACAAACTTGTTAATAAACAATGTGTATACATTAAATTATGATTTTCAACTGGTATATCAGATGCATAAACTACGTTCAAATAATTTATTTCCACCAAACATTAATCATTAAATTACCATTTGTCATTGATTAATCTCGTATTCTATTTTTACACATTTTGAAGCTCGAATTAAATCATTAAGGACAAATGTCTACCTAAATTTCATTAAATAGTACTCAGAAGTAGTAATGTAATATTGTACACTATTTATTCAACAAGGAATACTATAATTCAAATCAAATTTTGGTAAGTTAAAAAAATGCACTTACGGTCAGTTGAAACCTCAAAACTAATACGTTAGCACTGGTCAGATCTCTCAACACGTACTATTGATTTAATACAGTTCCACCAGACTAAATTGATTAATTTATCTTTATTTATATAATCAAAAATAAGATTTTACTGCGAAATTCTTCTAAATAAACAGTATTATTTAGAAGTGTTGGTCGTATTATTACAATGAATTTAGGAAATTTTAATTTTTTATCAAGATCAATAATACTGGTAAATAACAAATATCTTGTTTTGAGAATTATTTAAATTTGTAAGGTTGAATTTCTTAGTTCAATAGAAACTAAGTAATCTTGAAATTTTCACTAAGATTAAAACTTTTTCTTTGCAATTGTGACCCCTAGTATTAATTCATTACCATATTTCCAATATTTCGATAATAACTTCATTTTGATTAGCAGGATAATTTTTTTCTTTGCGACAGTATTTAGAAATGAGAGGATTTCGTGTAAACAACGGCAAAAGAAATTGATTTTATGATGTATTGAAAGTACAAGCAACTTTGATTTCGCAGCAGGTAGCGGGAAAAAGTGATGCTATAAACATAGAGTTTAAAAAAAGATATTAGTCATTCGGATGCAAATAAAACGTTGACTGTCTGGGTAAAAAACAGCACGTGTTTCTCGGCTTTCAGCGATATGGCTATGACATACACACAGCGTTAACTGGGAAAAGGATTCAGTACTGCGTGTGCGTTTCTATTGCAAGTACTTATCTCAATAGAAAGCAATAAGTAGTAGTTCGGATGAGGAGGAAGCTGTGCTTCTTCTAGTTTTGAGGTGTGAAAGGAAAAGGCGGTGTTGGGTACACCCTATTAATATTCTTCCTCCAAAACCTCTACCTGGCACAACTACTCTCATGCCTCATGTCATCATCAGGGATAAAGGCTTCGTACTTCAAACGTATCCAATTAGGCCGTATTCTAAACCTAGAAGGATCGATCCAAAAAAAATGTTTCAATGCCCAACTCAGTGGAGCCCGCCGTGTCGTGGAAAATGCTTTCGGTATATTGACTATGAAATGGCGGTATTTTTGAGGCAAATAGAATCAGGTGCCTCAAATGTAGATAGCATAGTTAAAGCTGCTACCTGTTTACATAAGTACACTATAACCAAGATTAATGTTCAGCTAGAATTTTCAGCAAATGATTTTGGCCAACCTGATACCACAGAGTTTATGCAAGCACTCATTTCAACAAATGCCATCAATCGAAGAGCAATAAATGCTGCGATTGAAGTTCGCGAAAAGTTTGCTAATTATTTTAACAGTAGGTCATAATTGTATGAGTTAAAACGCATTATATAAAATCAGCATATTTTGTAATTTTTTTTAATATTTGCTTCCTAGGGTAAAACCGAAAATTCTCCTAATCAAATTCATAGGAAAAGACTGATTAAACACAAGCATGCAGACGTAAACCAATTTCTTATGAATAAGGTTATAATACGTAATAATAGTAATAAAATTTTTACTATTTCGAAATATTCAGCTATTCAGCAATCACATTCCATGCCTACGCCTTTTTGACGATATTTGTATATAAATCATGGGAGGTATCATACAAATAAACAAACTTTCTCACGTCCTCGATTAATTTTTTCTGTTTCTTCACACATCTTGATTGAAAAAGAGGTAAGTAATGCGCGCTATTTTGTATTTTGTGACAACCCGAACGCCTAACGTCGCGTTAGGTAAGGTAACGCCTAACGTCGCGTTAGGTAAGGTAACGCGACATAACATCGTGAGTGTGGCAGGGATAATGCAAATTTGAGTAATACAAACGTAACGTCGTAACGCGACTCTACAAAGACGCCGAACGTCGCGTTATGACGCTTTCTATGTGGCGAAGTCTTTAGAGTTTTTGAAACCTTATATACCTTATAAATGATTAGCCGTTACCCGCGGTTTCACCCGCATGCGGAATGTTCAAGTCTTCGCAGAAAGAAATAACTTGTTGGATCCACCCTACTTAACTATAAATCCACCAATCCCGAATATAATTCCCCGAAACTGCAAGTACTTATGGGCCACCCTATATAACAACTTTATTCGAATTTTTTTTGAATCACCTTAAATAACTGTAACTCTACTTCACCCTATATTGATCCTGTATATGCTGCTGTTTATTTGTCACCCAACATAACTTTTTGAACACCTGACTATAACTCCTCACTACCCTATATTTCAGCTTTGCAACTGCTGATGGTCTACGCTGTATAACAATTATTTCTGATATTTTTGGAACCACTTTTTAAAGTAAAATTTCTCTTTACCCTATATATTAATCAACCTTTATATGCCGCTTTTGCTAACATTGTGTTAAACATACTCTAAAACTATAATCTTGCTTCTCCCCATATTTCAACTATAACTAACTCTACTTCCATCTACATTAAAACCATCCTGTATACACCGCTGCCAATTTGTCAAACATATCAACTTATTTTTGAACCACCCTGTATAACCATAATTTTACTCTACAGAATATTTCAACCACCACTCATTATCTGATACAGGGTGAGTTTCTTTTGATGATCAGTATGGGGATCTCGGAAACTTGCGGAGATAGAGCAATGGTTAAATTGGGAAAGATTTGCAGTTTTACTGGCCCAATTTAATGACACTTTCGAATTTTGTAAAAAGTCATGACTTAGAAGATATTTTGAAAAAACGAAATTCTGTCGATTTAGTCAAATCCCTCTAGCTCCTTTGTTTTTGATTTTATAAAGAAGTGTAAATATCAAAATTGGAGGGAATTGTATCCCGAATATGATTCTCATATCCTAGTTTGCGTGACAGCTCTCGTTTTCGAGATATGACACAAATTTATCTTTTTTTAAATGGAAACCTTAGTTGGCTATGACCTCAAATAATCGGACATTTTTACAACTTTTCGAGATATGACACAAACTTTTTTAATGGAAACCATAGTTGGCTATGACCTCAACAAATCGGACATTTTTAGAGCTTGTGAACGATATAATACTCGATATAGTGATTCATAAAAATAACGAGGTTATGGATGCTTTTCTCTCTTATTTTCACTTTTAATGTAGTAAGTCATGAAATAGATTGGTTTATTAATAACTATTCCAAAAAACATTCAACGATTTTTTTATTAGTTATATCAGATATAAGGAATAATCTAAATAAGTAGGTACTTACAAAAAACTTAGCAAATTAAAGTACATAATAATGGTTACAATTTATGTTCGAAAAGTCCACCATTGTCAAATATTTTAATTTACATCTTAGAATTGTGTCTTTTTTTCTCCAAGTTTCTTAACTATTGACAACGGGGCTGACCTAGACACCGAAACGTTTGGAATATAAAGCAATTTTCTTAACTGTGCTGTTATTTCCCAAGAAGAACGTAAGTAGTTGCTGATACAAGGTGTTTGAAGTAAGGGTGGAGTAAAATTATTGTAAGGTGTATCAAAATTTTTTTATATAAGCATAAGCTATATTTGAATCATACAATGTGAGGTATAATAGAATTATAGACATGGGTTACAAAAATTTTAGTCAAAATATGTGGTTCAAAATTGTAAATTTTGTTTTATAAGGTAGACCATGAGCAGTTGCATAAATGGAATACTAGACATATGGGGGAAGTAAAATCATATGTATACAGGAATAATTTAGACAATAGAAAAATAGAAATAGTCAATAGTGTGGAGAGAATTTATACTTATACAGGGTGGTTTTAAAGATACCTGGACCGTTGCAACATTGTGTGGAGTTGAATTATAGTTGTACAGGGTGGTTCAGAAAATGATAGACATATAAGTTATATAGGAGTGACCAACACACAGAAGCATATAAAATGTGAATGCAATATAGAGTGAATTAGAGTTACATTATAGAAAATGGACCAAATAATAAAACAAATAAAAAAAGTAAAAACAAATATTTGGAAAATATAGGGAAATAATACAAATTAGGGAGGGAGAAAGACAGAGGGAGAAAGAGAGAGATAAAAATACGCTAAATACTCAATAGAATTAATATTAATAATTAAATCAGGTAAAAAAGGAGATATGAAAATAGTGATTGATTGCACATGGTTTCTTAACGGTTTTTATTTTGTCAGTTCAAGTCGGTTCGTTTTTAAATATAAATTATGTATTAAAGTTTTCACTTTTACAGCAAAAGCCATGTGATCGACTAGTTCATGGAGAATACGATTCAGATTAGAACGATCAGAAGTAAAGGGGGCAGTTTTACAACGTTTAATTTTATATTACTAATCGAAGATTTCTCTACAAAGTAATCATGGAATATTTAAACGTTTAGCAGAAACCAATTTCCTGAATGTACGATTCCTGGTACAAAAATGTACCGACATTTCCAGTATTGTACTCGAGTTATTGAAAATAACTGAGATGGATTGTAAATGCCGCTGTCCAGCACCAGACAACAGTAGTGGATCAGCTAATGTGCGCTTGACTCATCCAAGTGTTAGTCTAAGAAAAGTAGTGGGATATTTATTATGATTTTTCCTGTGGAAATAAAGACGATTATTTCTGGGGGAAAATTAATGATTTAAAACCCCGGAGTCCATATTAATATATTTAAAAAATGCTTGATCACACATCGGGGTTCAACTGCGATATTTCGTCCGTTGGTCGGAATCCATCAGCCGACACCATGGCGTAGATCCTCTTTTCAGCGCCCGCTCTAGAGTTTACGTCGCCCCTTGGAATACATTAAGTTCTGCAGATTTTTTAAGCTTCTTAAGCTACCTTCTCCTCGTGAAGGCTGCCAATCCAAGTCGCTCACATAGCCCTGGATACTGTAGCTCTAAAGATATCGATTGATGATGAATTTTGCCGTTTACCGGTTTATCACTTTCAGGAGTTCACCTCACATGTCCTATATAATTCGTTTTACCTTATGTTATTGTGAACAGTAATTCTTTCTGTTTTACCAAATGCCTAAATACTTCTTCAATTGTTATACTCTTTGTACCCATGACACGCGAAGAATTCTTTTATAAAATAAATTTCGAAACCTTCAGATTATTTTCTCTCTATACGATTTCAGGCTAAGATGTTGTGATCATTTTTTATTTGTATGAACACCTGTCTTGCTTGTTCTAGATCTCATCTCTTTTCTCAGACAGATCTGCAATAATATGTGAAAGAAGACTCCTGCTTATATTTCCTGTCGTTGCCAGATTCGCATTGACATAAATAAATAGTAGAGGATTTGTTATTTCTACTATTTATAATGTCTGTCTAGGCGGTGGCGAAGACCCTACGTAGTTGCTAAGTTGCAAAACTGCAGGTGTTTCCTGTTTGTTCATATAACGTCATTTTTAGGTCAAACTTACTACGTAGAATCCTTTACAATGGGTTTATTATTAGGGTTATTCATAACATGTTTTTTGAGAATAATTGCTGAAAAGGCTGTATATTTCAAATACTCAAAACATTTCGGGGTCTAAATGAGACCTCCGCCCCCCGTCTTTATTGCCAATAAAAAATTAACACAACTGAATAAAGAAACTAAATGACAATGACAAATTTAACATTCACAATTTGATAATCTTTTTTTATTATTAATTTTTATTTTTTAGAAAAGGGAATGTTTAATCGATATAATTATACTTTTTTGGTCGAACCCTAACCCCTTTGTTACTAGAGATCGACATTTCCAAGAGATTTGGATTGTTAATGTCTTTTATATATATTTTTGTTTTATATGTTAGAAAATTAGTATCGTTCTATTGGATTTTTTATTGCTTGTTGCTAAAATTACCATTGACTATAAAAACTGTTAGATGTCGCTATTTTCGACATCTGTTTTCATTTTCATATTGTTCTGGTAATATTGTAACTTTTTCATCAATGAACACTAAGAAAGAAAATAATTTACGCTTATAAAATTGTCACATATGATTAAGAAGTTTCCTAGTTTTCGTAGAGGTTAAATAATTAGAAATTTTCAATTTTCAAAATGACCTTACAATTATAACTACTTTTTGAAATCAATTTCTTGCCGAAAAGCTTACTTGTTAATATATTCCCAAAATAAATTTTTGAGAATTTTTAAAATTATCAAATTTATGGAAAAACACCTGTTATTACATATAGGGAATATTAATATAGATCGAAAGAGATTTGAGTGTTCTATAGAAAAGCGATATAGCATAGCTCATATCGGTTTCATTTAATCTAAGTACGCTTCAAATTGTACAGACTGGGTATACAATTTCTCACCCTCCTCCTAGCTGCCTAACTCTGTTGAGGTTGGCGATTAATATGGTGCATAACTCTCTGTCTAGAGCTTTGTGGATAAGGGTGTTTCCGTCGATGTGAGTCTACTCTCTTATATTACGTAGCCATGATTTATTTTTCTTTCCCATACTACGTTTGCCTTCGATTTTTCCTTCGATTATGAGCTGCATTTGTTCAAAGTATGCGTGCCGCATGATATGTCCGATGTAGGCTGTTTTTCTTATCTTGATTGTGCCTCTTAGGTGTGTAACACTGTTCGTTTTGTTTAAAACTTCCCAGTTTGTCCTTCTGGAGGTCCACCTTATCCTAAGCATCCGATGTTATATTCATTTCAAAGGCATTACGTCTTTTTATATCTTCTCATTCTATACAAGTAAGGGCTATATAACATTTTAATGTCCTTAACCTCGATGTTTTCTAATTTTAGCTGCCACAAAACTTCCGCATGTTGGGAAAAAGCAACTCTAGCTATTTCAATTCTTCTTTTGATGTCCATAGAGTGAACTAACTTACTGCTTATTTCTCTGCCCAAGTACATGTGTCGCTGCGTGGTTTCCAGTTGGGTTCCATTTATCATTGTGTTGGTATTAATATTGTCTTGGGGATTTCTTCTGAAAATAATAGATTTTGTCTTGACGGTGTTAACCTCTATGTCTATCCTGAAACTTTTTTTCGTCACTTTATTCATTAAGGTTTGCAGCGGGATTCAGCTATATCACGGCATTGTCCGCGTATTTTATATTAGTTTTAATGTTTCAATTTAACTTTTCTAGACAATTTTGAAGGGATTTTTTAATTATGTATTCGGCGTATATGTTGAATAATAATGGCAACAATATGCACCCCTGTCTAACACGTTTCTGTATGTCTACTAATTGTCTACGTATTTTGTTTTGCCTTTTTCTGTTCTGACAGTCTTTATGATTCTAATATGTATTCTCTTTCATTCAAGTCCACTCCAATGAAAACTTCCAGTTACTTTTGGTATGTGATATTGTCAAACCTCTCGGTTTACACTATTTTTGGCTTGCCATTTTATTTTTGAGACGCATTGGTATTTAAAAAATACCATAAAGAATAGAATTAAGAGGCTTTTGAGAGTTTACAGATGTTTGAAAGGAAGACGATATATTGTAACCAGGTGAGGCTTGTCTTCAGTTGTGCTACATTCAAAATCTCGTAAAATCACTTATTTGTTCCAAACATATGATTAGATATATAAATTCGAATTGAGTGGCTCTATAATTACCATTTAAACAGTTATTAATTAGCATTACTGAAATAAAAAAAGTAGCTCAGTATATTTTTATTAAATTACTGTTTGCAAATTTTACACATAAATAAAAACTACTGTTTATAGCGACCTGCGAAAAGTATGATGTTATTGTAAGTAATATAATACAGAAACGGGTGGTCGGCCTTGAAGAATCTTTGGGGTGGGGGAGGAACTGACGAGAACGAAATGGACAGTGAAACAAACATAACGACTGTTATTGGAGAGAAAAAAGATAATGTGAGAATATTGCAGTAAATATTATATAAAGTAGCCTTATTTTCTTAATAAGTATTATCTAGGCTTTTAACAAAAAGACAGTGTGATCTTTTCGTGCTGTTGTCAATTTCATTTATGTTCTATAACCTATGTTTACACTTAGCACCTTATTTTTTTTTGTATTTTTTACTGTAAAGTATATCATAAGGCGTGTTCAGATACATGAAAATTTGCGCCGATTGGCAAATACAAAGAAAATTTTTGTGTTTGCAGGAGAATTTGTCTCCTACCAAGGAGTTTTTTTTAATTAAATTTTGCTAATAATGTGTTTGTCCACCGCGGTTATCCGATCAGTCCGCAACACGTCTTGACATTGATTTAATAAGGTATATTTCTTCTTGAGACTATTCGAAGCTACCTGTATTTCACGTCTTAGAAGCTCCAAAGTTCTGGGGGCTGAGGTAAATTTCCGAGCCTTCAACCCATCATATTCCAAACATGGGCGAAAGAGAGGGAGATCTGGGCGGCCATCGCAACAAATTTACATGGGTCTCTTCAAAAAAGTTTAAAATAACTCGACCAACATCAGACCAACATTATCTTGTTGAGATGGGACACATCAGCCGATTAAGGCAATGGAGCACATACAGCTCCACTACGTCCTGTCATGTTGCTTCGAACAAAGACCAAAGCTGACCTACTTCCATATGTAATAGTACCCCATTCCATAGCACCTACTGTTCGATGTACATGTCGCTCAATATGAAATTGAGGGTGACGTCTTTCTCCTCGACGCCGTCTAATCCTTTTTCGGCCATCATATTCACCCAAGCAGAATCGAAATTTATCAGAGATGATAACCTGATGCCATTCCACATTCAGTGTTGTCGTTCTCTGCACCACGTTGTCATTGCCGTCGATGCTCACCTGTCACAGGTAGCACAAGATGGGGTCGATATTGCGGCAGTCTAAAAGACCTCATACGGCAGTAAACCGTTCGGACACTTACAAGACGGTCTTGCTCTCCTAACCACTCATCAGCGAAATTTCGAGTTGTCGAAAATCTGTTTCTTAAGGCCATACGTTTTAGACGTCGATCTTGATCATCATTTGTGCCCCTTCGACGTCCTGTGCCTACTCTTCTTCGATTTTGGGTATTATCAAAACACATTTTGCAATATCTCATATCAGTTGTTGGATTTCTTTTCGTGCAGTTAGCGATTTTTCGAAACGAAAAACCCGCCTTCCGTGAACTTAGCTGCGATATATTCAGAGTACTTTAGGCCTTTTAACATTACTAAACATTTTAGATCCAATCAAAATTTTTTGGGAAATTTAAAAAATGCAAAAAACGACTGCAATATTAATTGATAGAAAAGGCTCCCTTTGGACCTGAAAAACGTGCGGTGAGCCATTAAACCTTCCCATAAATTGGCTGACTTGCCTCCCTTGAACCAAAATTTTTTTTCTGAAATCTCACTCTCTCTAGCACAGTTTTATTTCCGATTTGCCCCTCTCTAAGAAATTATTTTTTTCTAATTTGCCCCTCTAAACCCAAAAGCTGGGTACGCCCTTGTTGCAGGATCTGTACGGAGAAAGGAAATATGAAAGTGGTACACTTCGTTACTTGAAAAAACTACTTACGGGTCTCTGAAGATTTTCAATATTTTATGACACAAAACATAAAACAGAACATTGCATTCAAAGTGTATTTAACCAAAAATTAGCCCTATTATCACGATTTCTGGCAACTGGGAAGACGTATAGCAGCCTATAATATTTGTTTAAAATATCAAAACAAACTATATGTCTTTACGATCCAGCATATTTGTAAAGCAGTAAGGTGTTCCATAATGTGTAAAAACCTTTTTATTTCATGTTTGAACTTTTGTTGAAACGAATTTTTATTTTAGTAATTGTGATTTATAATAAATTTACACAGTACTGAACTCTTAATTTTTAATCGCATGTATGTTTCACTTATTAGGGTATTTATTTTCTTTGGAGCTGATTTCTATATTGGCTAATTGAACAGGACAAAACTTCAATTTGGCTGATAATAAATTAACTAATTATTGCAGACAAGTCACCTCACTGATATCCGATATTATGTCAGAGAAGACTTTGCTAATTATTTTGCAATTAGAGCCATTTAACGCGATTTGTATATTTATCTGAATAAATGATAAGACTTAACTTATCTATGTAATAATAAATAAACACTTTAATTTTGAATTATAAGTATAACATAACCTCCCCAGACATAAACTGTATTCTGAATTTATTTCGGCATACACGCTGAGCTGACTGAGCACATTTGTGAAAATAATTCCCAATTTTCGCCGAAAATATTTCCACGGAACACAATCGGCACAAATTTTTACAGATCTGGATGCACCTATACAAGAACAACTTTTGGCCTACTGTGACGCAAGTTGGTCCCCAAAAGTTGTGATATCAATTTTTGGTGACACTTCTCATCCAGGATTCAATGTTGATAGTATGGAGACGTTTCTTCGCTTCATTGTCGAAGCGACAAAAGAGTCACAATGGTATGTATTTTCAGGACGATTTTTCTTGCAAATAAAAATACTGTTTTCATCTTACGCAGCATAAGTTTAAAACTAGGAAAAACTGAATTTAACCATCAAACACATCAGCTAAAATTATAAATGCACAATTAGGTGTCCAAACTACAGTCTCTCTAGTTGGGAACATGTTGACCATGATGCAAAAAGGTCTGATGGCCAGACTTTGAATTTTTCATACTAAATGACACTGGGCAATGGAATGACTGCGGTTGTTGCACGCATTAAAAATGGCCAAGAGATACCTACGATGTTATCGTTTTAAGCATTGTCCCCATCACAAAAATAAACAGTACACTTTTAATATAACATAAGCAAGTTGTTCCGCCTAGAAAGGACATCATTGTCTCAACAACAAAGAATCTTTATATGTTATAAGTCTTAACGTGTCATCTAAGGACATGTTAGAAATATAACGTCATATTGAAGAAATTCTACAAAAATCTACTTACCGCCTGAGGCAGATGCAGCTTCAGTACCCTCTTCATCAATTTTAATGAACGATTTCTGTATAACTTTGTCAACGTATAAACCGTCTTCGTTGGTGGATGTCAGTCCACTTAAATCAGCTTCGCGAGTGAATATTTTTCTAATTCCCAACTGAAATTTAAGATAATATTTTATTGGTACTTCTACCATAATTAATAAATATTTTTTTGACTAATCAAATACACCAGTCAATGAAGATTTTTATGTGACATAAAATTCAACAGCAAACCGCTTATGCCATCACGTAAATAATAGTTTATTTTTAAGCATTGACATAATTTTAACACGTAGAAGTAAATTATTTGAGCATGAAAAACCTCAAAAAATGAGGATTTTTTCGTTATTTGCTTACGGTGTGAAAAGTGATCATCTGTACATTATGCTGTCGACAGAAAACTTGTAGAGAATCAGAAAATCTTCAAAGTGAGTGTTTATAAATCTTTATTTTTCATAGAGGAAAGCTGGAAAACCCAATATAAAGTGACTGTTTAAAAAAAATCATAACTTGGTTGTAACTACAGCTGGAACTTTAATCTTCCTTCTAATGATAGTTTATAACGTTGAGGTTAATAACGCTGAAGACGTTAAGTGAATCTTGCAGTGTTGTAATGTAAATAATTTATAGAAATATTTTGCAGAATGTACGTATTAATCCCGATAGTTCGACGATAGGGATATGCGAAATATATTTTGAAAGTTCATAAAATGCACTTTACTTTTTATATCTTGGATTTTTGTTTTCGTGTTGTAAAATGTATTAATAGTGCTTGGGGCTTAAACGACAAACCCTTAATTCTTCTCAGTGGCGAATCCACTGAGTTCGAAAAGTAGTTTAATTCATTACAGTAAACGGTATACAAGTAAGCATTATCACTAATGGAAAAATAGACCAATATGCGCTGAGAGAAAAAACATATAATAATACAATTTACCATAATTTTTATCTTGTGCACGCACTTCAAGAAATCCGTCCATGTGCCTTGACAGCTATTGACAGTGAACCAATTTTCCGGCATTATAACAATAATATAAGTCAGACAAATTGAAGTGGAATTTATGAACTTTTAAAATATTTGTAGGTCTTCCCGATCAGACAAGACTCGTTAATACGGTAGGCTATGCAAAAGATCTAAATTATTTAAATTCCAATTCTTCGAAAACTACTTACTTGATAGCCTCCATCGTTGGCCCATATAAACTTAAGATCATAAACTATCGTTTTGACGATGATTAATATTCTAGTGTTAGTAACCAGAAAGTTATCAATTTTTGAAAAAATTCCACTTTTTACCAGTTTTTTCGAGTTTACTTGGTGAAAAATAATCCTATAAGGTTGAAAAAACGCTCTCTACAACATTTCTATTGACGGCATTACGATTCCTTCATTACTTTTCATTATATAAGCAAATCAAATTCGTATTTTTGAGGGATTTTATTATTTGAATCGTTTATTTCAACGAATTTGCTGTACATGCTTATATGAGCAGCAAAACATTTAAAAGTTTGATATTAGGCAACTTAGAAATATCAGTAAAGTTAAGTAAAATCAATATGAGTACAAAATTTTTCATTTATTTTTGTGTTTATCTATTCTATTTTATTAGTCTTCACGTCAAATTTCGTTGCTCCATTTTCTAAATTTTTACAAAAAAGTACCTATATAGACATTTTTTAATAGTTTTTTTATCTCATAAGTAATATTTCTGTCGTTTTACACTTGAGTGCTATATTTGAATTGTTATACGCATAGTGTCTAGGTATCCATATTTAGCATTTATAAAAACTAAACATTACCGAAAAAATTGACAAGTAACTAAAATAATATCATAATATAAAAAAAATTCTTAGAAAGCAAGCCAAGAGGCAAAAAGTAGTAAAGACAGAATCCGATATTATAGGGACAGGACAACTGACAGAATCAAACACTGATATTCTGGAGAAAAGAACACTCCGAGAAAAACTCCAATCTAAGATATCACTATGTCTGAATTTGCAGAAAAGCGTTTTCGAAAAAAGGCTATAGCAATAAAGCGTAGGTACAAGTAAGATTTAAAGATGTACTCATTTAATTAATGAAATAACTTTACCTCTTGCAGAATTGGTGTAAGTTCGATTTCAGTTTCGATTTTAAATTTAGGAATTTGAACTACTACTCTTTCTGTTGTAAATGGTTGCGGTTTAAGAACTTCTTCAATATTGCCTTCTAATTTTGAAAGACCATCGATTTCATTTGGTAGAGCAATTATCATACTGATGTTCGCACCTGAAAGAAAAAAAGGTTTATTGCACACCTAAACCTTATAATGAAATAATTTGTCTAATAAAATTTAAAAAAAACCTTTTTAAAAACAAGCTTTTATTACTTGTTAATAAAAAGGACGAAAATCAGACCCTGGTTATTATCTAGCACCAAGTACTCATCAAGACTAATCAAACGAATCCCAATTCGATGGGGTTATGTCGTTTAACTATCGAGTTCCTACGCGCACCTTTCGGTTCCATCATCAGGTCAGTTCCATATCATAATAATTATGCATTGTCATCGGATTTAAACATGCACGCAAAATTTCAGCTCAATCGGTAACCGGAAAGTAGACCAAATGTAACTGGGAAGACTTTATTACAGAAAAACATCGCGACAGGTGAAACTAAATAGCAGCTTGTAAAAAGAAATATTTCAGTAGGAAGGAATATCGAACTTGTCAAGTACCTAGTAGTTTGTGCTCGTAACCTCTCAGTGGGCAAGTCTTTAATACAAACCTAGTGATCACTATTGCAAATGTGAAGCCAAATAAGACTGCATTAATTTAATATTATCGCAAGAGACAATAGAATTGCATATTATGAAATTGTTTAAAAAATATGGCATAACTTAAATTGGTTTCTGTCCACTTGGCCCCGCCAGCGTATAGTACCGCCCATCACTTCAGAATGGTTGTACCGTTTTGGGTAACTTTTTTGTTATGTTTGCAATTATCATGACAATATTGGTGTGAAAGACATGTCGGAAAATGTATGAATGAGCATCACTTCAGAACATGTTTGGCTAACCTTTTATTTTTGTGGTGATTGTAATTATTGTGACAATATGTGTTAAAACATCCACAGGAAAAATCGGAGATTTGAATGATTTTTTTATAAGATATTTAATTATATAAACAAGTTTGAGGGATTTCGCTGGTTTTTTTAAATGTATTTGTAAATCCAAAACAGTTATTTAGAGATATTCATGGCGTATTCACTAAAGTTGGAAAAGAATAGGTCGAGACTATACGCAAAAAAATGAAATGCTATAAAGATGTTTAAAAAAAACTTGCAAAACTAGCACAAAAAATGAGAAGCTACTGGGAATAGATTGAAAAAAAAATGCGGAGCTACCGGGATTAGTTAGAATGGTAGCAGCAGCAGTAGATACTTAGTGCTACCTATTTGAAAACTTCACAACGGCTATAATAAAATCATGGGGCAGTTACAAACATACTATGTGATTAATAAGTAATTTTCTGATATATTTTTACTTTTAAATTTGCCTACACCGTTTTAAACATGTAGTGATATTTTCCATATAAAAAAATTTTAGACACGTTAAAAAATGTTGCTAACACTACATTAAATAAGTAATTAATATTAAGTAATAACATTAGTTGACACCTATATTGTATGTTATTTCTAAAGATCTGTTGCGTTGAGAGACCAGAAAATTGCAATCATATTTATTAAAATAGATTGGATTTCACCTCATAAGAAGCAACTTCAAGAAACTTAGTAGTGTATTCAAAATAGTGTTTGAATATATAGTTAAAATAGTCTTTATTAACAATTTTTATACCAAAATATATCATAAGGTGTACAGCTTTAATTTAATTTTTAAATTAAAGCAAATATAATAAAACCTTTCAAACTGACTATTTTCCGTTTATGCAGTACTAATTAATTTTCTTTTTTACAAGTTCAACTACATTACCTCATTAATATTACAGAAAATACAATTTTTACATATAATCAAAAATGATTTTGATACAAAGTGACTTTTTACCTAAGACTACTTTATGCCTATTAATATTCTAAAGTTTGGTATCTAAAATAATAAGAAATTTAATGCTTTTATCGATTATTATGAATTTATTCTTAATAAGTACTATGTATTTTTGTTCGAAAATAATATTATTTGTTGAATATTTTTCTCGTCGACTCTTAGCCCACCTTACCAATTGATCTGTAAAGAAATGTTAAAACTCAAGTCATATTTTCTAGAATGAAAAAGCATCTAATATTTCTCGCATCTATTATTAGGGTTGCCAGGGCAAACGATTTATTCTAAGTCACAAGATTTTAAAGAAAATCTCACGATTTCTGTACATAATTTCACGATTTACGTATTGTTATTAAAGTGTATAAAACTGGAAAAAATACAAAGTGCATAATAGGAGTATGTCGACAATATTAATAAAATACTTTCAGAATTAAATTGTTCAGTTACAAGTTTTCCAACGCAATGATAGTCACAAACTTTTGACTGTCAACTAAAATAGCGATTGTATGTATTTTTTTCGTAGAAAGTGTCAAAATTTCTTAATTTTATGTTTAATTTACATTTGCCAACGATGTTCTAGCCACTCTATATTTTCTTTTCAAGCAATCTGGTATGCCTGTTTAGTATTATGTGTTTGACGTTGGCAGTATGACCATTGAGCTTAAAGTTACCAGAGGACGCGTACAATACCATAGAGCTCATACTGAATTTAGAGTATGCATTAGACCTCGAGAAATCGTAACGCACGGTGAGATAGAAAGAAAACCAAGTGGACGTATCTAACTTTGTCTAAGTTTGCTTCTGATTGGTGCTTGCTTGCGACAGTCAAGTGACGTATGCCCATTGATTGCAGCACTAGAAAGAGACAGATATGTCCACTCAGTTTCCTGTTTCTCGTCCACTTGTTACGCTCCCATATCTCATGCACTCTATCTTAAATTACCTAATATAACGTGGATGGCGCTTAAACAGTAGAACTATTCCAATACAATAATTATTTGTCATTTAAGAACATTACCAATGAACATTTTATTTAACAAATTAAGTCATATTTAAATATGCTTGCTGGACTTCCCCATAAAACGTTTAACTGTGGCAAATCTCACTCTCCTCCGAACACCAAATATGCTTCCTTCACGAATTAATATATACATTTACATGTTTGGCTATTTAGCTTACCGTAAAATGAGAGTCCTATAAACTGAGCCTTAAGTTTCTCGTTCTCATAATATTTGAAAAACTCTGTCTGATTCATCATATCAACTTCTTTCACATCATCTTTGCCTCTGTAGAATTTCTCCTTATGAGTGGCATATTCTGGGAAGGTATTTTCCCATTGCCCTTTAAAGTACAGAGTGTTAACTAACAGAAGCTTAGTATTTGAACTGACATCAATAGGCTTGATCAGGTCTGTTATTTTGTTGTTTGTATTGTCCTCGACCCATTGACTAATAGTCCTGGCTGCAGCTGAGTCAGAGAAGTCAATATTTTCAACACCTGCAAATAAAGCCTTTACTTTAGTAGTATTATTTCTACATGTACAATGTACATTGAAGTAAACGGAAATCTAAATTAACCCGTCAACTAAAAATGTTATTGTCAATAGTTAAGAATATAAGGTGAACATGAGAGAAAAAAGTATAAAAGTTTTGAAGAATGATGTTTTGGAATTTCTGGTAAATCTCTATTGTACTTGTGTTTGTTACTTAAACCAACCAATAGAGCAAGCGGGATTTCGTTTAGGCTTCAGTATCAACAATCACCTTTCAGAACCCTTCTAGAGAAAATCATAGAATATATCCGACTGCTGGTTCTTGTTACTCTACGAAATGATCAATACTTTCACTCAATGTCGTGTGGATTACAGATACACCCGCTTAATTTATAACATTATAAAATAATTTTATATTTAAAATAGAATCGACTTCAACTGATTTAAAATAAAAACCGTTTAGAAACCGTGAGCAACCAATAACTATTTTCTGACACATTTTTTTATATCTGATTTAAGGTACAATTCTACTGATTATTTTAGCGTATTTGTACCTGTATCTCTCTCTCTATATTTTTTTATTATTTACATAGTTTTAAACTTTTTATTTGTTTTATTATTTGGCCCACTTTCGATAAGTGTAACTCTACCTAACCCTAATTTGCAACCCCTCTGTGTATGTTTCTGTGTATTGGTGTATTGGTCACCCAATATAAATTATTTGTCAATCTCCCTGAACAACTATTACTCTACACGATGTTGCAACCGCTCTGTATAAGTATTAATCCTCTCCACTCTATTCATGCTTCTATTTTTCTATTGTTTAATTCACCCTATATACCTATAAGTTTACTACTTCGCCCTATATGTCACCACCCTGTATAACTATAATTCCAGTCTACCTTAGATTTCAGTAGTCCCGTATATGCAACTGCTTCTAACAGTTTTTGAGTCCGCTGCCCTATAACTCGAATATTCTTGCATATGCTCACTTAACCTTTTTTAAAGTTTTTTGATCCACTCTGTACAACTATTGTTTTACTTCACTCTTATTTCAACTACCTTGTATATGCAACTACTTATGTGCCACCCAATACAGCACTTTTTGAAACACCGTGTACAACTCTAATTCTATTCCACATTATATTTCAACCATGCTATATATGGAACTACTTATGTACCACTCAATACCCAATTTATTTGTAAAATTTTTTGAACTCATCTGTCTAACTGTAATTTTACTGGTACCTTTCTGTAATATTCCTGAATACAATACCGTTTAAATCATCAAAATTGCCCAAGCCATTTTTGAATAATCACTAAGCATATATATATATATATATATATATATATATATATATATATATATATATTTGTTTTTAAGTTTTCGCGGGCACTAAATGTTTTAGGTGGTTTCCGGGAATTCATCCGCGTAGTTGATAACTGATCCCTGCCGGGATCGATGGTATTCGAGTAACTAGAAGCGAAAGTAGAAGGCTACGAGAATTATGCGAACCGACCTGAAGAGGGCAGATGTGACTCTGCCGAAACGTCGTCATTTTACCATCGATCCCGGCAGGGATCAGTTATCAACTACGCGGATGAATTCCCGGAAACCACCTAAAACATATATATATATATATATATATATATATATATATATATATATACAGGGTGTTCCTAAATTGGAGATACAACCGAAAAGGGGAGATTCCTTGAGAAGTTTTAGGAAGAAAAAGTCCCATAAACATGGGTCCGCAAACGTTTCGTTTTCAAGATACAGAGAGTTAAAGTTTCAATTTTTTTCAAGTTGTTTTCTCATAGTATCTGCACTTCACAAGATATTCAAATGAAATTTGGCATAGATATTACAATTAAGAGTTTACACCTTGTGACATGCCAATTTCGATGCAAATCTCCAGGGTGATATTTTTTCGGGAACACTGTCTACTGTTGTCCTTCAGAACTTTTTTTTGGTGAGCCACTGGTACTTTTAAAAAATTGTAAAGAAAAGCTTTGTTGTTATAGCAAACTTTATGTTCTCTTGTAGTTTTGTCGTATCTACTACCGATTTCGAGAAAAAAATTTTGAATTATTAAAATAGCAATGATTCTTAAAGATTCGATAAACTGGTATAATCATCAGAAAAATGTATTACTGCAAGAAACGTACAACTCAAAAATTAATCATAATAAAAAAAACTAAATAACAACAAAGGAACTAAACTACAGCAATTGTTGAAAATGTCCTCCCCCAACCCTTATACAAGCTTCTGTTCCTCTTCTCATAGACGATCGAACTCTTTCAAACACTCCTGGAGTATTCCTATTTGTATCAAACGCGCCTATTATACGATTTCTCAGTTCGTCTACGGTATTCACTGGCGTTATGTACAATAGAGATTTCAGATGACCCCATAGAAAGAAATCTAAACTATTTAAATATGGGGATCTGGCGGGCCATGGCTGATGTCCACCTCGTCCAATCCTCCTGTTTACATAATTTTCGTTCAAATACTCCCTAGCCAAAAGTGAAAAATGAGCAGGAGCACCGTCGTACATGAACCACATTTCACGTCGCATCATAAGAGGTATATCATCCAATAACAAGGGCAAAGCGTTCTCTAAAAAATGTCTGTATGATTGACCAGTAAGTTGCCCTGGCAAGAAGAAAGGACCAATCAAATAATCGCCAATATTACCACCCACACATTTAATGAAAATTCCTCTTGAAAATAAGCTTCTGCAATTTCATGTGGATTCTCCTCACCCCATATGTGTTCATTATGAAAATTTATGATTGAAGTCCTTGAGAAACCGGCTTCACCAGTGAATAGGATTTGGCAATCAAAATGAGGATTGTTCAATAGTCTGTTGAGGTACCACTGACAAAAAAAAATTCTTGGATGACAATCTCGAGGCAAGAGCGCCTGCACCCTCTGAATGTGATAAGGATAGAGCAAAGAATCCCGCAAGATCCGCCAAACAACTTGATGACTTGTATTTAAGGTAACACTAATTTTTCTTGTACTGGTTCCTGGATGTTCTTCTATTTCGTTCAGCACTGCCTCTTCGAGTCGTGGTGTTCTCACCCTTCGTGGTCTACCTGCATTAATATTTTTCGCAGAAAAAGATCCAGTTTCTGAAATATGCCTGTGAATATTAGAGAACATCCGATGACCAGGCATCACTCTATTGGGATAGCGTTCCATGTAAAGACGTTTAGCTTCTCTTGAATTACCATTTGCAAGACCATACATGAAATGCATGTCAGCCATTTCGGAAGCCGTAAAATTCGGCATGTTTTGATATTAAAATGCAACCATCTTTAATTTTCAAAACACAGGAGTTTAATTTGATGTGTCAAAACTAACAATAAATTTATTCATTCACCATAGCCTACTAGGTAGGTAACTAGATTTCTATGACAATTCGGAATTTTCTGAGGATTTGAAGAGAATCATTCAAAATTTTTTTCTCGAAACCGGTAGTAGATACGACAAAACTACAAGAGAAGATAAAGTTTGGTATAACAACAAAGCTTTTCTTTACAATTTTTGAAAGTACCAGTGGCTCACCAAAAAAAAGTTCTGAAGGACAACAGTGGGCAGTGTTCCCGAAAAAATAGCACCCTGTAGATTTGCAATCGAAATTGGCATGCCACAAGGTGTAAACTCTTAATTGTAATATCTATGCCAAATTTCATTTGAATATCTTGTGAAGTGCAGATACTATGAGAAAAAAACTTTAAAAAAAATTCTAACTTTAACACTCTGTATCTTGAAAACGAAACGTTTGCGGAATCATTGCCAAGTGTTCCCACAGGAGGCAGGTGTGTCAGACAAGGGGACACAATATCGTCCAAACTTTTCTTCACGTTGGTTCTTAAATACGCCTTCAAAAAGTTAACTGGGATAAGACAGGGATGAACATCGATGGAAAAATATTAGCAACTGAAGACTGTGACTTAAGTACGCCGACGATATTGCCATATTGCTGATAATCTTCAAAAAGCCGAAGTAATGCTGTATGAATGAGCACAAGTAGCAACGATGTTGGACTACAGATAAACAAAAGCAAAGCAAACTTAATGATAAACTTCACAAAAGATATAAAAGAAGGATTGGTTTACGTTGGGCAGCAGACGGTAAGTTAGGATCTATTTAATACGGAATGCTTATGAAACTTAAGAGGGTACAATCAATATGTGCTCCCAGTTGTAACGTATGAATATGAGGCACTAACTCTCACTAAAGCAGCATAAATAAGTCAAGAATATTACAGAGGAAAATGGAAAGACCAATGTTAGGAATTAAACGGATCATATAAAAAACACAGAACTTCAAAGAAAAATGGGGATAGAGGACATCATAGAGAGAATAATAATGCTGGAGACTTGCCGTCCATGTGACAGATGATAGATGGACAAGAAGACAAGAGGAGCTAGCGCAGATCATATATGGAGAATAGATTACAAGTGGATGCAGGTTGCGCAACACAGAAGTAGTTGGAAGCTTATGGAGGAGGCTTATGTCCAGCAGATGACGAGAGAAGCTGAATAATGATGACGATGATGATGATTAAGTAGTGTTAAAGAGATAAGTACATCCTAATTCAACTAGTGGATTGATCCACATCTTATTTTTTATTACCGAGTGCCAAATCCAATTACGGATTGATATGCGCTTGTTTCCCAGCTTCTCTTCAAAACTCCGTTCACGTCTTGAAGATAATCCTATTGGACCCATAATGATTTTAGGATGATAACTGACGCGATATTTCTTTCATTGATGTATGTCTACTTCTTCGTGCTTTGTCATTCAAATTAGTGTAATATGTGTGTCTTTTAGGCACATTAGTTTCTAAGTTAAAGGGTATAAACATTGCTATGTTGACCATTCGACCGCAACTCCATTGAAGAATTGGATGGTTTAATTTTAAACTCCACACTGTTTCTTGCGAAACTGTTTGTTTAAATATTAATAGCAGAGATTTATTTCTATTAAATAACAACTGCCCCTATTTATTATTTACTTGATTAAACTCTTTTGATTAAAACTGTAACCTATGAGTTAACATTGATTTCTAATGTTTGACTGATATTTTAACTGCATTAGCAACATTTAGCCTCTTCTCGATGTTTACAAAACAATCATCACAATACCAAAACAGAGCAATCATTTATTGTCTAAAAAAATTGAGCACTAATCTGCATACATATGGAGTTAATTTACTGTTAATTCTTGGATTATAAAATTCTCCGTTTACCAATTAGGTTTCCGTCAATCTCCAATATTTAAGAGTTTCTGACGGTTGTCACAAAATGAATATTTCTAATTAAAAAATATGAAGAAGGCTATGCAAGTAATACAGTATACCGTTAGTGTGCAATAATTGATCAAATGCGTTTCGCAATAAAAATATATGGTAAATATATCTTAAAGTAAAAACTTACCTGCACCGTAAACATAAACAGCGACGTCGTTAAAACCTTCCTTGAGCTTTACATCTTTTCCAGCGTAAATCTTATTGGCTGTTAAAAGTTTTAAGGTTTCTTAAGACGTTCGAAGCTTTCGAAGGAAAACTTTAAGTGCTTCTTGCGTAACTTGTTTGTTACTGGGAAGATTTAATCCTGTTTGAATTTCTTCCGACGTGATTCCTTTTGCGCCTTCATTGGTTAAAGCAAGAACGACTCCTGCAGAAAATGGACTCACAATAACGTTGCCACTTTCATTATTGATAATCTCCTAGAATACGAAGAATTATTTATCTGGGAGTACATCCAGTTGTTCTTTTCATTCATGTTTAAACCTTGCAGATGTTTCTCCAAGGTCAATGCATTTAAGTATTGAAAAGAACGCAGTAAGAAAAAGATAATATAAAACGGAACTAATGTTTAACAAATTCGCAGGGGTCCACTTCAAGTTTGTTGAACGTAAAGAATTAGTAGAGTGAAAAAACTCAGACAGGCAAGCCCCAAATGGGTCAGGTAAAAGTGAAATTGACTTTATAAGGGCGAACAAGATTGGCATTATAAAAAATATAAGTCTGCTAGTTCAATTAAAGACAGGAAAAATTATGGGCTTGTCATAGGAAGAGCTCTCGTTAATAAGAAACGAAAGATTCAAACTCAACAAATGAACTCCCTAAAACCGTATACTAAACAATAATCTTAAAAATGAATAGTATAAGGCACTTCTACAAAAAAGTTTCAAGAGCAACATGATTTCACGAAAATAATGACCAAAACACTTACTTCAGCGAAAGAAAAATATCCAATAAGAAAGAAAACTAAGAAAGGTCAAAATTACAATAATAAACTGGTAGATTCTGCAATAGAAAATAGAGACAAGAAGTCTCATTTATAGAAAATTATATCCTATTGCTTAGATATACATAATGGCTTTATTGTTCATTACAGGTTGTCACAGGTTTGTACTTATATACGTATATTTGCTACCACTTGCAATGCATATTCTTTGCACGTCACAGTCCTCCCCTCCCTTAAACTTCATTGTTCCCTGTCGCGAGAATCATTGTAATCGAGAGGTTTCTAAGGCTACTTTCGTATTCTCCAAAACCAGTGAGTAAATACATAGTTACTCACTGCTTAGAACCAACTGAACGAGCCTAAACGGGGATGTTATGTTTTGTTGTCGAGGGATCCTAGGGCCAGCCACTATTGATTATAGTCGTTTTCAGGACAAATTCAACAAACCTAAACACGACGGGGTTATGTTCTGTAGTTGAAAAGTGCTTATGACCATTTTTCTTCTCCATTATTCGATAAGCTCCAGGCTCCTGGGTACTATATACCTCAAATTTTAACACAATCGGATGCCAGGATAGGCTGGGAATATTGAATGCAAGTTTTGAATTGGAAAGAAAACAGAACAAAGCATGTTAGATAAAGCTTGTAAAAATGTTGCATGTACTAAATATAGTGTAGTAAAGGAAGAAATTTTGTAGAACGGAACATCGGATTAACAAATTATGTGGCTGAAAGGTAAGAGTTGTATAAACAATATAGTACAAACTAGATTATTTTATATCACTCCTCTGACATGTAAAACAAATAACCAACCATTTCACTGTGAATGCTCATTTAGATATGATTTGAAGAATAAAAACTACTTGGTATACTGACAGCAAAAGAACAGAGGATATAAGTTTTTTGAATATCACAAGTAAACATTTAGGAACAGAAGAGAATTTTAATATATTCTGTAGCTTCGCATTCGTCCACTGAAGGAAAAAAAAGCAGTTTTTAAAGCAGTAGTCGGTCGTAATATTGACGAATTATTCGAAAAATTTCACGGAAATAAAAGTGTATTGCAGAGCAAGACAATCAATTTCAGAACAAAAGAGGTGAACAGTTGCAGGCCTGTAGAATATAATCTTAAACATTCAGCCACCTTGGATTGGAAAGTGTCAAAAACCACGGTAAAAAAAATTTAAAAAAACCTACGTTGCATTCCTACAAAGTGAAAATACTTCATCAACTAACAGAAAATGACCCTGACCGAAGGATGCGATAGATGAGCCCGTCTAATTCAGCGTCCGTTATACTTATAATTTGTGTGTTTTAGTGACGAATACAAGTTTTTTTAATGGAATAGTAAACAGACAGAATATATTGGTATTAGTCTGTTGTAAACCTACACTGTTTCATAAGGGTTAAATTCAGACTCCTCAAAAAGTTAATGTATTGGCAGGAACACTAGCAACCCATATAGTGAGACCAATAGTTCTACATGAAAATATAACAGTACCTCTTAACCTCAACATGTTTCAAAATCTAATTAATCATCTGATTATCAAAAATAGGAAATGCATATCAAAAATAGGAAATGCACATCCTGACGAGTGTAATATGTAAGTCGTACTTCAACCATACGGATTTCAAACGAATTATTTTTGACGCTGGCTAAACTTATAATAAGCGATGGTTAAGTAAAAGCGGTTCAATCGAATGCTAGCTAGTTCACCAGATTTGAAGCCTTTCGATTTTTTTATGGTGATATTTGAAGTCGAAGGTGCAGGACTCTATCATAATAATCATATCTCAATGATTACTTATATTAATTTGTACGATTAAAATATATAGATTATAATGAGACGGATTTGGAGTTTTGGTCTCAAAAGCCTATGGATTATTAGAGTGGTTTTATCGATATCAAGTCAATGTTTGGTCTATTTGGCATAGAAGATCATTTACATTAACTAAAATTTGCGTTGAGTTTCAAATACTTTCAAACTTCGGATCAAATTTATTTTGAATAACTGAGTTATTTTGTTAAATTGAGTTGATTTAGTAAGAGTATTTGTAAATATGTTACCTTATATAAATTGGCTGTGAACAGATGATTGCCTCTTGAAAATTCTGATAACGCAACAAATTCATCATTACTTGAAGGAGCTGCCAGTGTCCCACATATTATAAAGACCAAATATACCACTGAAGTTGTCATAATAGTGGAGAACTAAAATAAATGTTCTGCTAATATGATTAATAAGTATTTAGTAGTTTCTCATATGTCTGTCTGAAATTTCGGACATGGAAAACTAAGCTATAGTGTTAAATCTTTTAGAAGTTCGAAATTAATTTATATAAAAATATGCTTAACGAATCAAACAATTTAAACCATAGAAATGGGCTCCATTAAATAATAAAAATCACATTTCCCAAAATAAATTAGAATTATCCTTTATACATCTTGATTTTTGTAAAAATTTTTTACCCGATGTAACTTATTTTTTAAATGTTGGAAATCGTCCAAATTAAGTTTTATGGGAAGAAAAATTCCGGAAAAACTGATAGTGTTTTTCTATGTGATATTTATATGAACTCAAAGCGTTAACTCACAGTTCGAATATGCATGATTATTGTTTTGTTTGCTATAGTCTACAATATATACATTCCCAGGTTACCGAAAAGATGTAGAAAAAACATTTGGAGGCAATCGGGATCCGTGAAAAAGAACATTGTGTAACTACCGTGAACAGCTAGAAAAGACATTGCATGGCGTTAAGCAAGAATTGTGGTTTTAAAAACAATTTGAATTTCAGCTCAGTAGTCAACTTCTTCGCTGTAAGAATTGTGCTTTGAAAGTGCTTTTATTAGGCTCTTCCAACAAAGCAAAGTAATCTTCAACAATTCTTCACATTGACTGGTATGATGAAGCTAAATTCTTTTAACTATTTCTCTACAGTAGACTCTTCATGAGATATTTGATATTTTTCTATTCCAATGGCTAATTGGATTAAAACATAATGAATAACGTTAATGTGATAATGCTCAGCTTTAACACTGCTTATGCTTGTTTCTTTTCGTGTATCACTAAATCAGTCATACAAGTCGAGTTCATTAGATGCCATTTCGCTGGCAGGCCGTCCATATTGCAAAATACCACGAAACATGTGTACTATATTACATAGTAGTGCGAATAATTTTGCAATAGTGATTAGAACAGCTACTAAATAACTCAACACTCAACTCAAATACTAGCAAATTCTGAATTAGGCCTAAGTGATATGTTAGGATTTGTCCCATATGGAAAGAAACTGAAAATATTTGCACCATCTTTTAAGCACCTCAGACGACCTAATGACATCCCATAGTACAAGATTGTAGCTGTGGCAACCACGTTATAAATAAATAGCTCAGTGGTTTAAGTCTAGAAGTCCTTTTTCGTCTCCTATATTTTCCTCCTTTACATTGACTGGTAGAAATTATCTGATTGTAAGTCAAGTTTAGACTTCACCGTTTCAATCATAGCTCTCCCTTATTGAATATCTTATAACAATTTTGATCTAACATATTGTAATGTTTTTATTTTCACAATCGGGTTCAGTTCAGTTCTCGAATTTATTTTAAAAAACAGTTCAACTCACTCTAATTTATTTCCAATATTTAACACAATTTATATTCACAGAACTATTTACAATTTATTTTAACTTAAGTATACGGCAGTTGTATACTGAATTAATGCTTCATCAACTCTCCGTATTTATATATTTCTTCTCGGAATTCTCCAGAGCGTCGAAGAGTCATTGGGACTAGACTAGATTCTTCGAGAAATACAACAAAGCAATCCAAGTTGCCAATAATTCCAAATCATTGGCAGCTGGACTTTATCAACAAACATATGTCATTATAACGCCAGGAGCTATTCGGACTCACAAAACATCGTAATGTTATAAGTATGTCCACTTACAGAATAGGTATGGCTGTAATGGAGAATCTCCGACAAAATAACTAGCAGTTTTCCTGTTTTAGCGTTGTCATGGTTTCCAGATGTTAACAAATAGTTTTTATTTTATTTTGCACTAGCCGTTACCCGCGGTTTCACTAGCGTATGGATTGTACAAGTCTTTCTTTGCAAAAAGAAATAACTTATGAAACATATGGGTTATCTTATATAACAATTTTTCCAAATTTTTTGAAACAACTTAACTATAAATCCACCAACCCCGAACATATTTCACCCAAATTTCAAGTGCTTATCGGCCACTCTATATAACAATTTTTTCGACATTTTTTTTGAATCACCTTCTATAACTGTAACTCTACTTCCCCTATAGTGCAACCATTCTGTATATGCTGGTGTTTATTTGTCACCCAATATACCTTTTTTTAACACCTGCTTATAACTCTACTCCAACCTATATTTCAGCTATGCTATTTAACACTTATTTCTGATATTTTGTGAACCACCTTGTAGAGTACACACTTTCTATGCAACTTTTTCTAACATTGTGTTAATCACACTCTAAAACTATAATCTTGCCTGTTGAACGCTTGGTGTGTCACCAGTTTAAAAACATAGTTTGGCACCCTCACACCAAACCTTTATTTAAACACTCACCCAAATTGAAACCGCCTTGTATAACTATAACTCCACTTCCATCTACATTAAAACCATCCTGTATATACTGCTGCCAATCAGTCAAACATTACAAATTGTTTGTGAACCCTACTGTATAACCATAATTTTACTCTACAAAATACCACAACCTCCCTGTATGTTCATCTGCTTAGGAACCACCAATTATAACATTTTTTAAACACGTAACTATAACTCTACTCCACTCACTGCTTATGGCAGTGGTTTCCAATCTTTTTGTACCTGCGCCCCCCTTTAAAAAAATTGTTGTGCCCCTTAATTTTTCTGACAATTTAATTGTGGATTACGTATACCTATTTTGCTTTGTATTCGAAAATGATATTTTGGAAACAGCTGCATGCCCCCTTGCAACAATCTACTACACTTTTAACCACCCTGGAAAGTATAATTTGTCTCCACCTAATATTTCAACCACCCGTAGATGCAACTTTTTCTAACATTGATTTAATTTCACTGTATAATTATAATTTTACTTCGATCCACGTTTCAGATATTGCATATATGCAACATCTCATGTTCTATCCTGCAAGATTTTTTTATCCGACCTGTTTAACTATATTTCTATTCCACCCTCTATTTCAAACATCTTGTATATGCAACTATTTATTGGTCACTCAGTTTAACATTTTTCGTACCTCCCTATAACTATAAATCCATCAGTGCCCAATATATTTCACCAAAACTGCAACTGCTTATGGGCATCTATATATCACAATTTTGTTCAACATTTTTTTGAATCACTTTGTATGTATTCAAACTACCCTGTATATGCTGCTCCTTATTGGTCAATCAATATAACACTTTTTAAATACTTAACATAACACTTCTCTACCCTATATTTCAACTGTCCTGTATGTTCAACGGGTTATGAGCCACGCTGTTTCACAATTTTTCCTCATATTTTTTTACCACATTATAAAGTATAATTTCTCTCCACACTTCATTTAAAGCAACTTTTATTTGCAACTTTTTCTAACCTTGTTGAATCACACTGTGAAACTATAACTTTACTGTGTCTCATATTTCAGGTACTCCAAATATGCAACTGCTATATAACAAATTTTTTCTACAAATTATTCCTTACCCCGTATAATTATAATTTTACGCCACCCTTTATTTCAACAACCTTCAATACGCAAATACTTTGCCATCCAATATAACATTTTTGTACCACCCTGTATCCTTAAAATTATATATTTCAACAATCCGGTAAATGGAACAGCTTGTAGATCATAAAATTTCTCTATAATATTTTTTAAACCCGCCTGTATAGCAGTAATTATACTCCACTGCTTATTTCAACCATCCTATATATGCAACTACTTGTGAATTTTTAATTTATTTTTTAACCACTCTATAAACTATAATTCCTCTCGATCTCATATGTCAACCACCCTGTAAAAACAACTTCTTCTAACATTTCATAACTATAATAACTCAATACATATATACACAAATAATCCTAACTGCTTACATAACACATTTTTTTCTAAAAATCATATTGTAAATGCAACTACTTGCCAAACAATATATCATTTTGTTATCCACCTTATATAAATATAATTCTACTCCGTCCGTTTATGAACCACCTGGTGTATGCACCTATTTATGGCCCTCTCAATATAATTTTTTTGAACCACCCCCTATAACTAATTCCACTTCCTTTTATTTCAATAACATTCTATATATGCAGCTGCTTATGGTACACCTAATAGAACTTTTTTTAGATTATTTAAATCCGTCTTTCTACTCCGCACTAAGTATCCTATATATAGAACACCCTGTAAAATTACGGTTGATTTTTTTTTAAATCGAAACAAGTTACATTGGCATATTCCGAAATTTGAATAAAAGCTAAGCTGATTCAAGTATCTAATATTTTGTGCTTGCTGTGGAATTAATAGAGTAATTGCGTTATCCAACATGATAGAAGTTTTTTTGCTATTTCTACCGTTTCTGTCAATTTAGGTCGACAAAATCTCTACCAGATCTTAAGTCAAACTATAAGCTTGACAACAAAAAAAGATTCTGCAAAATCAGTTCAGTAGTTCGTAGGTGATGCCCGAACAAACAAACAGACAAACTTACAATTTTATAATAGTATAGATACCAGTTATTTTCAATGCATTCACAAATTATTATATCGTCCAAAAAACATATCATCTTTGACTTATATTTAGTGTAAATATTTTTAGTAGACAATAGACTTTATGTTTTTTCTGAATAACTTTGTGTTGCGCGATCGCGAGTTTCAACTCATATTGATTTATGTTAAAGTTTCCGGAATTTAGCGTTCGTTTGTTATTAGACAATAAATCTGTATATTTCTTTGTGCTTATCCTCATTGAATTTGTTAATTTCATTTATCAATTAATTGGTTACTTGTACACTTTGATTTATCTGAGCTTAGTGGCAAAGCTACTGAAAATTCAAAAACTTGTTGGTAGTAATCATTTACTTTGTAACAAGCTCTTTTTTTGGGTCACCCTGTTTGTATTACATCTGGTAAAGTCTTCAGAAGTCCTAAAACTCCACTTAACTTTGTAAATATTTATTTTGAAATAACAACGACAAACGTTATTTCGTTTCTAAATAATTACATTTAAAAGCGTTTTTTTGTGAACTGCAATGTGTGGCTGACGATATATGTACTATAACGATTAATAATAGTCAAGTATATAGATTACTAGCTGCAAAATGTGAATGACTTATTATATATAAACAACAACAAAAGTTTATTTTTATTATTTATTTAATATGATATATAATACTAACCTTGTCAATGTTGGTGTACTCAGGATTAGTCTTGAGTAAAGCCGGTTTGAGGAGTGTCGATGTTAAGTCAAATCTCTTCTATAAAATCAATTATAAATATTGGTACAATTTCCCCTTCCTATTGTATATTTTTCCGAATTTCAATATCAATAACGAACATATCTCAAAAACAAGTTATTTAAGTTATCCACATTAATTAGTTTAATAATAATGGTTAAGGTCAAGAATGTGATCGTAAGCATTAAGCAGATATTAGTGTATACCGTCTGTAGATTAGCCAAAGTAACTTTAATGAAAAAATATGACTCAGTTTCTTAAAATATCATTTATGTAAAAATCTTTGTAATATTTCTAGAGTAAATTTAAAGCACGTCGTAGGTGAATCTGAAAAGAATATGTAATATTGCCTTTTCATTATGATACATATATAGGCGTTCCGTTTACATCTTTATTTTTAAAGCTGGTTATAACTATAGTACAAATCTTCGTTAGATCTCTTCTTTACTCCAATTATTCATTGAAATATAAGTGGAGCTTATTATAAAGGAACTATATAGTGTACCAGTAAAAAGTTGAAGAATCTACTAAAACTATCAAAGAAGTCAATAAAATATAGTTCATGTAGGTAACTGACCACACAAAAATATAATTATTAGAGAGTCCCACTGGGTCCACAAGGACTTCAGGACGCCTGAGTATCTACTACCTCGTCCCATCGGTGGGTTTGCTTTGGGAGCTGATGGTGAATTAATCAGCGGTAACCCCTTATACTGACTGGCTGACTGTTCTTGGGTTTCATAAAGTTGTACTGACCAACTCTGAATGGTGACTTGTCATGTAACCTCACTCTGCAGCCATGTTGGAAGTGCCCTGTGCGTTTACAGTGATAACACACGCCACTGGTTCTTGATTTCTGCATTATCTCAGTTATTTTGTTAATTTTGGACAGTATTTCCTGAAGAAACGGCTCTAATTCTTTCTGCTTGTACCCTTAGCACATGTGTTTGAGAGCCTCTACTTCTAAATCACGCCGCAGAACTTTATTACTATTCCTTATATCACTAAGTCTCAGATTTCGTTGATCCTCAACATTTGTAATACCATTTATAAAACTTTGGGTAGCCAATTGGTCTTTAACGTCTTCTGGTAGTACTGGGTACTCTAACTGTGTTAAACGGCTAATATCTGATTCGAATTCTTGTAGATTTACACCGGAATTCTGCATTTTCTCACTTAGTTGCACCTAGTGTACTGGACTCAGTGATTGACTGTCATATCTTTTATCGAGGGTTGCAATGATTTTGCTGAAGTTACCTTGTTCATTCGTAGAAATGAACTGGAGAAGTTTTAACGCTGAACCTCGTAGAGAAATTGCTAGAAATGTAGACTTTTCTCTAGGCTATTCCAACTGTTAATTATAGCTACTGCTTGAATTTGTCGTTTGTATATTGGTCAAAATGACCTTCGGTCAAAAGTTAGAAGTTTGTTACTTAAGAAGTGCTGATATATTCCCTTTTGCAAGGCTTATTGAATATCGTGAATCACCGAATCCACTTGAGTTTTAATTGTGTTCACATTGTACTTTTCTATTCGAGACTATACATTGAACTTTTTAAAATCTCAGCCTCATGATTTAGGTATTTTGCCTGATTTACAAATCTATATTTTCTGATCAACTGCTGCTCCGTTACCTTGTATTACTAATTGCATTAGTTGTTCTAATTGTTCCCTTTACATTTTTGAATCACCTTGTCTTTTTAAGTCACCAGCTTGCACTTTTGATTCATTAGCCTCGCGTTTTTCTTCAAATTTCGAAAATCACCCTTCAGATAGATTTTGGTGGTAGTGACTAGGTTTTTTTGTTCAGGTTTCATTGTGGTAATCAGTGGTGGTAGTTTATCATTTATAGTGGTTACAAGATTCTCTAATTTTTTATCAAAAGATTACACTAACCTTTGTTGGATTTCTTCTTAAATTTGAGTGTCTTTTTGCTCACGTTTTTTAAGGATCTGACTTAGTTGCTCGTCTAGCTGAGACGAATAATATAAAACTTTAAAATCTACTTAATCCCACTTCTGGCATCAACTGTTATAAATCCTCTAAGGGCTTAAAAATATTTACACCGAAAATAAATCTTCACACCAACAATTCATAATCTTTACTAGATTAATATTCGAAATTTCGGTCGGTACCTCTTTTTATATTCGTAATCGTACACAGTGGAAATATTTTTTGTTTTTACTATACGTTTGTTTGTTCCGGTAAATAATTTCGAGAGAATTCCTGTATTACTAATGTCAAATTAAATGTTGTAACAATATTAAGGTGCACACCCAAGTGGCCCCTCGTATTTTTTAATATCGTTTTCAAAAAATTGAAAAAAAGAAATTTGAGCGAACAGAATAGAAAAGTTCTGTAGCCTGCTAACGCTTAGATCAGTATTTACAGGTACAGTATAAATGGCAGAAATCGACATTTGCCCCTTAGCAACCCGCACTGAGGCAGCGTGGTAAGGTATGCCTCATATCATCTGTAAAAATTCTAAGGAATATTCATCTTTTTCTCCTTCGAGACAATTTGTTCCACAAAAAGACTTTAAGCTCTTCATCTGTTCCCTCAAAGACTTTAAGTGTCTTCGATCAGTTTTTCAGCTTATCTCTTCATTAATACATTTCTTCACTCATTTAGTTATTCAAAGGCCAACTCCTCAACCTCTAGCCTTGAATTCCCGATAAATAAACTGCCAAAAAATATGTTCTCCTTCTCAGCTTTTTCGAGCCAGTTCTTCAATTCTTCAGTCCTATAGTTCTTTTTCCTATTCTTCGTCTTCTTCAGTTCACTTAGTCAAAAAGACCATTTGTCCACCTATCTTCAGTTCTCTTCAATACAGTCCTTCCGTCCTTCTCACAGATTTTAAACTCTTCTACTTCGTTTCTTCTCAGGACATAAGTTCTCTATTTCCACAGCTCTTCAAGTTGTGTTTGTAAGAGTAACTAACTAAATAATTAAAACCTTACTGGCTTAATATTTTTGATATAACTTTACATATATTTTATAGCAACTTACAGTAGGCATTAATACATCTGATATTAAATTTGTCACAGGTACTCTAGCCGTGGTATACAAATGACATTTTTCGCCTCCAAAACGTCCGATGTAATATACGGCTTAATGTGATGCAAGTTGGTTTCCAAAAGTGCGTTTCATCGCACCATGTAGGTGTGGGACACCGATTTCAAAATTAAATTTAGAGTGACAATAATTACCAAAACAGAGAACACGCAATAAGCACTTATACAGGGTGGGCGGTTACCTGTTATTCAAAAAATATCGATATTAAAATTCTGAAAATTTGGCAACAGAGGTACGCCGATAGGTTCTATGTGACTAAAATATTTTCAGAACTGTGGCACTTCCGGTTATACTGGAAGTAGACCACAGCTTTCTTTTATCAAATAGAACACCCTGTATGTTATAAGAATTTGGATGCTAGATGCTACATCAAATTCTAGATAAAGTTTAGTAACCAGATGTTATCTCTAAATTTAACGATTCTCAAGATACTTGCATTTTTAAGTCAAAAATTACAGATGGAGTCCTGCGGGTAATCTTACATAAAACGGTTTTTTGGCATGTCTTATTAGAAGATTCAAGCCAGCAAACAGCGCTGAAAAAATCAACCCTTTTTCTACACGGTGTTCTTAAGAGAATAGTGAAATCTGACATTGACAATAGGCTTAAAACTCAAAATTTTCAAATGGAATTTTTTTTGCCGGGATCTTATTCAGCACTAAAAATGAAGGTAAGCTTGTATTACGTGTAACAAAGTAACAAAGAAACTAACAGTTATTATGAAATGTCTAAAATTATTTAGTGTTGTTTTCTTAGAAAATAGCAAATGCAAAATAACAGACAACACGTAAACCTACCATATAGGGACATTTTAAACAACTTATTTTAGTAAACGTTCTTATTGATTTTCAGAATGCATTTTTCACTCATTGTTTACAATCCTCGGTCGTTAAATGACTATCATAAATTTTATATTTTATTGCACCCCATATAAAATAATCTAGAACGCACAAATCAGGTGTACGAGGTGACCATGAAAAGGACCGTTCGTTGCAATCAATTGTTCAACGAAAACCTCTTCTAAATAACCTTTCCCTATAAAAATTAACAAGGCAGGGTATAAAGCAAAATTTCAATTTTTTCATAAAAATGTAGTTTTACAACTCCGTCGTTTCTGATCGCACAATAAACATTAAACTGCCAACTCCCTTGGTAATTTCTACATCGGAACTCATGAGGATTAGTGTCACGCCAGTAACGGGAATTTTGCCTATTAAATAGACCATTTTCTGTGAATTTCGCCTCATTGTCCAAAAATAAATGGAATTTTTCGCGTCGCGGAAAATCAGTTTGTTTAAGATTTTGCACTAAAGAAAAAGAGTACGGATGAAATTGCTTACTTGCTTTCGGATACGATTAAAAGCAAGCCAAAGTTGAAATTTCTTAATTATCTAGCAGCAAATGTCTCACATTTTCGTGACAATACTTTATTAATCTCTCCATAAATCATAACCATATTGAAGTAATCTTCGTTACAATAATTGATGCGTGCAGGCACTGTTGGCAATTTTGAAAAACTGAGTGAGATTTCGTAGCCCTCAGTTATAGACCTGGAAATCGGGCAAGTTCGTTTTGGTACCTCGAGATTAATAATGTCTTTGATATCTAATATAGTATAATTATTACAATTTCTTTTCAATAATAACCTAATTTACATAGAATTATATTTTCAACAAGATAACATTCATAAAATGGCACTGAGTTACTGTTAGCTTCCATTGTAACGCCCCATAAACAGTAGAATTTTTTTATACTTTATGAAGTAGATGAAAGGACGATCAACGTGAAACGATACGCTGGTCTCTTCGACACGGCCCCATGCAGAAACAAGTACTGAAACAGAAATAATGCAACGGTTATTAAATTATGAATGGATTCTTATGTCAAAATAGTCTACGACAATGCATTTTGATGCTACTGCAACAAATTACCGTTGATCAGGGGCCTACCCAGCTACTGGTTTAGAGGGGGTCAAATTAGAAAAAAAAAATGTCCTAGAGAGAGGCAAATCGGAAACAAAATTGCCCTAAAATACTTCATTTAAATCGGTGCCATAGGTGTTTAAAATTTTTTCCCAACAATCCGATTGCTACGCCACCTACCTAGGCTAATTTTAAATCTAAAAATCGGCCCAGTCATTTAGGAACAGTTAAAAAAATACCATTTTCTCAAGTAGGAAATTGATGATTTTCAAATGATTGAATATATCTTCATAAATTATAGCTAAGAACCATCTCGATTAAGTCAGCTTTCAAACACTAAAAACTAAATCAAAATCGCTCCATTTGCTTGTGAGCGACGATGCCACACAGATTCTTAAATATGTACCTTAACTTATAACACCCCTGTTTTTTGCGTCAGGGGTTAAAGTGGTAAATTGTTTTAACAGTAACAGTTTATGACGACACAATTCATTTAAGAAGGCGTCTTGTTAAATTGTTAGAGTTACGGACTTCTTTGCAATTTTCTTACTATATACGCATCGCACTATAGCGTTTGATGCAATTGTATGTTTTTAAATTCTTAAAATCCCATGTTATATTTAAAGAAAAATGAATACAAATAATTTATAAATTCCTACTTTTAGCAGAATTTTACACCCTAGTTTTTGCAGTCGCTTAACAAAGTGCAAAGTTTCACTTATTGTTAGAGATTTTGCACATATATTTTTTAATTCTTCTGAAGTATCTGCAATTTCTAATAACTCCAATTCAATTCACTTGGGGAATATGGCTATATTTCACTCTGGTATGTTGTAGTGTCCTTTGTAGGTGTTAAATTTCCAAGAGGCCGATTTTTAGAAAGTTTTTGTTTCGCATCAATAACACTTTGGCTGTTCTCATGAAAAAACATTTTCTCGGATTGTGAGCAATGTTATTTTTGAAACCTAACATTTACTTCCTAATACATCGCCGCTGAGAGTTCTAATATACGTGCATATGAGACTAAAAGCACTACTAGATAGTCTGTTACTTCTTAACTCAGTTTGCCAAATGTTGAAAAATTCATGTAAATTTGTTAGGAAGTATATGTTTCAATCAACTTAAGTGGTTAACATTAAAACAAAGCAGCTGTGATATGGTACTTTTTCAATATGTGCTCTAAGAGCATATTATTTAAAATAAAATTTTCCAATTTTGCGAAAAATATTCCCTCACAAATATATAACTTGGTATTTGATTTAATATACCCGCGGGGGGCTCATGGTATTTGAGTTCTCTCTAATGTCAATAGGACAAGTCCTTTAGAAGTCATATTTACACAACAATTTGGTTTGTCGGAGATAGTTCCTAGCTATTCTAGCATCCTCCAGATGGCCCTGGAGGGATATCAAGGATCGTATAACTACTAAATCGCTTGACTGACTGAAGTTTATTCGTTAGCTTGAGTGCGTTTCTTGCATATTTTAGCGTCAAAGTCCCTAGTGATTACGGTACATGAGTTTTCTAAGTACCTAGCATAGAGTTATATATTCCTTGGGTTCAATTAAACTTAAAAAAAACTAATATTCACTACCACTTTCTATAACTTCTATTTGCATCAAATATATACAACAGCAGATTCGAATATCACAATAACAATTCTACATAAGCGGTTTTCTGCACTAACTAACTGCCGCGATTATGGGTCGCTCCTTTTAAAACCAACATCGAAAATTCTCGTACAATTCATTATGAATTCTACAGTTGCCGAGCCATTTCGAGATCATTTTTTTGTCCTAAAAGCGATCGATGTCGAACTGGAATGAAACAGGGCCGGATTAGATAAATTTCGTAACACTGCCCCCCCTTTAATTCTGATCGTCCCGGTCAGAAACATCCCCTCCATGGTAGCACGACGGGAGTGGACCATGGGCTGATGGATGGCTCAATAACTCCATTTTGTAGCATGGACTCGATGTTTTCCTCGACTGCCTGTTGTTCCCCCAATGGTAGTCGCCTAGGTGGTATTCTGATGGGTTGAGCCTTCCCGGTATCTATTCGGTGCTGTATGATGTTGGTGCGACCGGTGGTTCCATCTTCACCGTTAAAAATTTGGCAATGCTTTGTGATAAATTGCTTGGCTTTCTTCCTTTCCTCTGGTGTAAGGTGTGTCAAATGGTCAGCAAACTGTTGTAGGAACTCTTTACTGGGCCCTGTCTCCTTCATCGATGTCTGGTACCCTTCTTCGCAACTGAGTATGGTCTCGACTGGATCGAAACAAGCTATCTCTTGACCATTGGCAATTCGGATGTTGTTATTGGACAAATTCAGGACTCTAATTGGTATATCTCGTCCGGTTTTAACTATAGCCTGTCCAACTGAGTAGTCATGAGCTGAGTGTACGGGCTCCACTATTCCAACGCAGCTTCCAGAATTGCTGTCTAGCTGCCCATGAATAATCTGTTCCGTTCGACCGGGAATTCTGGCTGAGGATCTTGCTACAATTTTTATGGAGGTCGATGAGCTGTTAACGGGCCGTTTCAATACAAATTCTTCGTTTAGGAACTGAAGGACATCATATTTCGGGTCGAACATAAATCCATGCTGGCTAATTAGGTCCATATCCAGTATAAAATCGTCCTCAATATTCGCTACCAGGATTTCTGATGCTCTCAAAACCCTGAACTTGGCAATGGACACAGCGGCGCCGGTCTCGATGGTGATGGTAATTGCTCAGCCATTGAAGGTGCCCCTGATAACGTTTTGGGGTTTGGTGGAGGGTTAGTCAGCATTCGCCCCCTTATGCTGACTGGCTGACAGTCCCTGGACATGTATCTGTTCTGTTGGTTACCCCTGGTCGGTGATCGTTCATGTGGCCTTACTCGACAATCACGTTGAAAGTGTCCTGTCCATCGACACCGGTATCATGCTCCTCTGTGGTTAGTTCTATGTGATCGTTCTAGAAGTTTATGGATTCCGGACAACACTGCCTGTAAGGATGGTTCTGGTTCGTCCTGGCTGAAGGAAACTGCTGGCACTATTGGTTTGGACATGTTCATGACTGCCTCTACTTCCAAGGCCCGAAGTAAAGCTTCATTACTTTTCTTGACTCCACTTAGTCTTAGATTTCGTTGTACATCCACATCTCTGATACCGTTTAGGAAACTCTGTGTGGCCAATTGATCTTTGGTCTCCTCTGGCAGGTCTGGGTAGGACAAGTCTTCTAACCGTCTAATCTTTGCTTCGAATTCTTGGAGGCTTTCACCGGATTTTTACGTTTTCCCACTGAGTTAGATTTCTTATACCTGGCTCAGGGATTGATTGACGTATCTCTTGTCCAGCATAGCGATGACCTTATCAAAATTGCCTTGTTCATCGACTGGAATGCTTTGGAGAAGTTCTAAGGCCGGACCTCCTAAGGTAATTACAAGAGGCGTAGATTTTTCTTGGTTATCCCATCCATTAACTGTAGCCACGGCTTCAAATTGCCGTTTATACATGGGCCAAAATGAACTGCCATCAAATGTGGGTGGTTTACTAAAAGAACCTTTGGTATTCATAGTGTTTTGGTATTTTCCTCGCTGTAAGTCCTGCTGCATTTTTTAATTTCTATTTCTACCTTGTTTTGGATAGCACTGATTTTATCTTGCACTGTGTTTTGAATAGAACTGATTTCAAACTTTACCTGTCTTTGGAAGGAATCGAGGTCATCTACTTTGGTTTCAAGAGTGTCCACGGTATTTTTTATGATTTTAATGTCATAATTTATTTCTTATATGTCTGACTCCACTATTTGCATTCTGTCATTAACTGTTTCATTAACTTGTGCTACTATTTGCATTAATTGTTTAAATTGCAGTTGCCTTTTCTCTTCAGTTTCGTGTCGTTTTAATTCAATTTGATGTTGTTTCTCTTCAAATACTTTAAAATCATTTTGTCTCTGTTTATCTAATAATTTAATTTCATTTTGTCTTGTTAATTCAAATTTCGAGAATAATCCCTCAATTAAATTGTGTTGATTTTCATCTATAGATTTCACTAAGCTTTGCTGAATTTCTTCCAGATGTTGTTTCTCTTTTTTGTCTCGTTTTTCCAGGATCTGGGCTATTTTTTCGTCTAGTCCCTCCGTAACCTACTTAACTATTTTTTGGTAGTTTCTTTCATTTTTTCCATGCTACGGGTTTCCATAAATCCAATTACGATTTTAACTGCACTTAATCCTGCACTTCTGATCACAAAATATGTTATATACTCCGTGGGTTCAATTAAACTTAAAAAAACTAATATTCACTACCACTTTCTAGAACTTTTATTTACATATACAACAGCTGCACTAACTAACTGCTGCGATTATGGGTCGCTCATTTTAAAACCAGCATCGAAAATTCTCGTACAATTCATTATCAATTCTACAGCTGCCGAGCCATTTCGAGATCAATTTTTTTGTCCTAAAAGCCATCGATGTCAGACTGCAATGAAACAGGGCCGGCTTAGATAAATTTCGTAACAATATGTTATGTTATCGTAGAGTTGTATCCTTCCTACAGTATGGACCTCCGTAACTGCCAGATTAAACAAAGCAGGCACGCCTACCAACACCCAACCAATCACAACACAGCACCTTCATCATGTGACATCCCCTTCTAACCCACCGATAACTATAAATAAAAGATGCAGAGCAGATTCACATTCAGTTCAGTTACCTAGTGATTCTTGTGAAGTAGGCAGATTGAGGCCCCAAGTTCGATCTCTGACACTCCAAAAATTCTTTTTCTTGATAATGTCTCCAAAGCAGTCGAAACGTCCAGCATTTAATAAATTCAGGCACGGTTCTCAGTTATATTATTATAGTGTATGTTTAGATTTTATAAGAGTCATTCTTTCGTCTTGGATTCTAGTATCAACTGTCTTTTTAAGTGTACTTTTCTGATTTTATTGTTCTAATGTATGCCGCTCTGTGGATTTTATGTGTTTCATCTTTACTATATTTGGTGCTATTGACGAATTTTTCCCTCCCTTAGAGTTCATAAGGGAGAGTTAGAGTTGCTAGCGGTTGCTTGACCCACTGGGGATCTAATCCCGTAGTTAAATTTCGCTATTTTGGACTAATGGAAGGATTATCATTAGCCATGTTTTTTTACGTGTGGGATAGAATCTGAAAGAAATAATAATAGGTTGTGGGTAGGAAGTGGTTGTGATCTGTTTCCCTTGCTATTGAAGCTTAGGGGGTGCCAAACAATTTCAAGTGCAATTTGGTAGTGTCTAGCGGTGGGAACCAGCCCACGAAACGATTGAAATGAGACTACTATGCAAACTTAACATCAGTTGCACGTGATTATTTCCTGAGGTTGCAGCATTATATAACATTAGGTAGGTTCTGTAAATTATTTTCTAAATATTTTTTATTTCTAAAAGAAATCTGTCGAGGAATGACGAGCTGTGTAATTACCATCTGAGTATTCTGTAAAAAAGCCTATACTTTCTATGTGTTTGATTCAGTGTGTTATAATAACGAACAATCATATCTTCATGATCTGAATGAATCCGATATAGCAACAAAAATTTACTGCTCGAATAGATAGCACAACACAACTAATACTCAATCAGTCTTCGTCGTATGCGGATAGAAGTAGTAAATTGGTTGCAAGCTCAACTGGTTTGCAACTTTAAAAATATTGAAAATATTTCATCATGTTTAATATATTTATTTGTTTTTGATTAGGATTTTTTCAATTTATTTAGAGTAACTAATAGTAACCTTAATTTATCTCAATTCCTGTGTATGTTTAGCTCTCTTGTTTGTTCTTTTTTTCATTCCCTTCTGTGAAATCTATATAGTATAAATAGGCAAAGACAAAACGGTTTGGTACTATTTTCTCCTCTGTCCCTCAACCGATTTTCTTTATTTTCGTTTTGTTTGGTAGCTATTGCTGACCTTCAGTGCAGAATGCTTAATTCTTTTTTATAAAATTGCTTCAGTCATTAACTAAAATAAAATAGAAAATTGATAATTTACGTACGTACTTATGTATGGTAGTTATTTATACTGCATCATCAATATAGTATTTGATATTAGTTTATTAGGTGTTTTTATTAAAAATCTATATATTAATACGCAAATGCAAATGAGTTAGGTACCATTTCATTGCGTGTGTGTACCAATTTTCTTGAGTTTTTTAATTGCTAATTGAGGATCTTTAGTGTTATTTATAGAAAAAATTCGATCAAACTCTCCGATAATAACAGTTATTGTCCTATCTATTACAAAATAGCTGAACTAACGCCACTAAACCTTCCACCGCTAGAGGACAAAATTATTTCAAATATTTTCTAATAATTCAAATCAAGTCTTTTTATAAATTTTTGATTTTTATTGACGTTTTGAACTCTCGAAGTGTATTTGTATTTTTAATTTATTCTATAATGGTATGATGGCATGAAAATTTGTATATTCTTTTTTATTCAGAAACAGAACGTTATTTGATTTTGCTTTTTGAACATGCCTTAGCGTCGTACATGTACATTAACTGCAAAAAACTGAAATTATGATCCTTTGCAAAATAATTTTTTACTTAATTATAATGGAAGTGAACTACTCGTATTTTGTATAAGTACACAAAAAAGTGTATAAAAGTCGAAAAATATGCAAATTCATATAGGTATATTACCTTTAAATTTTTAACAATGATTTTGGTCGAATTTCGACCATTGGGCTATCGCTAGTTTATTTAATTAGCATATAGTTCTTTTTTATTGCTATTGTCTTTGTAAAGGATTTATATATATATATATATATATATATATATATATATATATATATATTATTTGTCTTAAACGGCCGTTATAATCAAAATAGTTGTTTAGAGTTCTCTGGTAAATCAACCTGGGATGATTGTAAGATTGTATAAAAAATAGGATTCGCATATAAATGGATCGGTTGGAAGGAGACGGACAGTTTATGAAGTCGCTAAAGTCGAGGTAGTCCTCAAGATACTGGAAGTGGATAGTAGTGATATTTGAAGTATTTAATTAGTGTTTTGTTTATAAACAAAATTTAATTACAATTTTAATTAACAAAGTTAATAAACGAGGAAGTTATTTTAGAAGTTTAATAATTTCGAAGAAACCTACAGTATATGTTCCTAATCGAGTTATGAAATTGAAATAAAACATCAATTAAATTTAAAAAACGTTTATTATAACAAACATAATGTCTTTATTAACACAAAAAATATATATTACATATAAATCAACTTTGAGTCTAATTATTTCTAAATTAGCAAAGGTACAAATCATTATGTAAGTGTAATTAAAAGAATTGCCCCATCACTATTGTTCGTCGCTGAAGTTATCACGTCCATATTGGTTTTCATTTATGCTTACGTCCTCTCAAATTCAATTGTTTAGCAAAATGCCTAAACAGTAGATACAAAACTATTTCAATTGTATTAGAAAAAGGGGAGGCATATTCTATTCAAAGACTTTCTTGAAGTCAACACTTAAATGTCTGCTTACAAATAAATATTTCTAGAACAACTCTATGTAACCTATCAGCAGTCACGTACCCAAGCATACTAAGATTATTATCTGTTATCCCAATACTAAATATACGTCAGAGAAAGTCTGTGAGCAAAATGTAGCCGTTTTTGGACAGTAACTTGTTAAAACTTTTAATTTTAACAATTATCTATAGAGCATTATAATATTAGAGCACTGGGTGCAAAAAATTAAGTATAAAGAAGCTTTAATGTTTTTAATTTTCTGGTTTCCGTAGAACGCTACTGCCATGTGACATGAATTCAGAATGCCCTGAATGCGAAAATAATTTATTCGACAATATTCAAACACTCAATCATTTATCATCGCACTGTACATATAAGTATCGAATGATGAAATGTTGCCACAGGGACCAGTGAGTAATATAAATAAATAGAGCAATTGATAAATTGCTGAGAGACAAAGGTCAGGAGGTTAGGATTAAGACAAGATCCTGCCTGCAGTAAAGCTTTCATAAATATATTGAGTATCTTGGGGTCATTAATGGTAATTAATGAACTACCTGGTAGTGGTTCAGCGTAATCTTCATAGCGCACATTGCCCATGATTTTTTTTATTGCTTTTGCTTAACCACAGTAATCCTGTGTACTTATGATGTGATTTTGCTACCTAATTTTCAGTAGCCCTTAGCATAAGCCTATTCATGTGATCATCTACGTTTGCAAATTATTCATAGTATTAACAATTCGTGTTCCCTGTATGGATTTCATGTTCTGATATTTAATAAATGTTTTTCTGCTATTAGTTAAAACCGCCTCTTGAACTTCTTAGGTATGTTTTTAGGCAGTTGTCAAAAAACTTCTTCTTCTCGTCTGAAGTCTGAACATCGTTTTTAAATTGTGGTTTGTCAATATTATTCTCGTTTTATTTTTCTTCTTCTTCTTCAAGGGTGCCGGATTGTACAGGCGAATATGGTCTTGAACCTAAGGGTCCTTATTGACCAGCTACCAGTTTTACTTGTTGTATAAGAATTATCCCTTAACCATTTTACATCCTTTTCTATATTTATATGCGTAAAACTAAACGTGAATTCTCTAGGGTTAATACGGGTTAATATGCTAACTGTACAAAGCTGTATGCTAGATTGGCGGCCACAGAAGTTCCGGCCTCACCAAAAAATACTAAACATATATCACTAGAGACTTAACACAAATATCGATCACTTATGAATCGTCCTTCACTACTTGAGCGTCTTTGGGAGGGTAAGCATTCATCCCCAGGTATGCTATTAAATGGTTAACAAATTGGAACATCCACATCTTCACTAATACAACACTTATCTTAAACATCCTTTCCCGAAACTAAAACTTTTAATACTTAAAGACTTTCCAAACTAAGTCTTTCTTCTATTTTGTGAATATTTAAATTAAACTTTTTGAAATAAACTATGATTTCTTATAATGTACTGTATAAGTGTGTGGCCACTACGCCATCTTGACCAGAACTCTTCTCGTTCTATTAGGATTACTATGAGTATAGAGGAAGGATGACTGTATATTTTTTGTTTACTGTGGTTACTCGCCTGTTGTGTGTTCTGACTTATTGCATTTTTCGTTGCATAATTTTATTATCCATGTTTTTTTTTTCATGTTCTGTTATCGTATTGATTTTTTCTTTTTTAATGTTGAAAAACAACCTGGAATTGAGAATGCTAACATTGCATTCACAATGACTGGTGACAGTGAGTCTATTGATATGTGATGGTTTCTGTATGCTGTAAACTGAAATTATCGGTTTGCTGTTTGGTGCGGAAGACATTTTGACACGGTTGTCTTATTCTAATTCCAGTGTGAAGCGTATGCATGTTGTAACTTCCTAATTCGGTCTCTCCATGGTATGTAAAAACATCATCTTCTTTTCTTCTGTATTGCTTCAATAACTGGCATACTAGGCTATAGTGATTTGGCGCCTAAATTGAGAGTTTTGTTGACTTTTAAACATAAGCTCTTCAGAAAAATTGGTTTCTAGTTGGATATCGTTTTGCGTTGTTGGGTATAGTTTTTCTGGTTCGTAATTATCTTGTAAAATATTATTCATTTTTTGACCGTACTCGTCCCTACTTATAGATACGGTGACATTGCATTTGTCAAATGGTGGAGCTGTAATAAGTTTATTGCTGCGAAGGTCGGTTAATACTTGTGTTTCGGCTGAATTAGGATTACGATTTATTGTTTTGCTCGATAGCATGCATTTAGAACATCCCTTAACAAATTCGTTCTTCGTATTCTTCGGTTAATTTATGTTTCTGGTGGTCTGATATGTTGTGCACCATGCTATCTGTGTCTAGACTGAATTCTTGTTCTCACTTTCTAGTGTCTTGTCTGATTCCGTTCTATTCAATTCTATCTCGACTTTGGCTGATTGTTATCTGATTCGGTATATTTGTTCAGTTAATAAAGCTTTGAAATATTTTCTTTATTCTGGTAGTTTTGGTTTGGCAGATCATTTTCTAAAAACTTTTCTGAATGATTGGTTAACACAAAAGTTTCGATTTCTTCTTCTGCAATTTCTAATATTGATAGTACTATTCTTGAGGGCTTATTGTAAATACACTTTACGGAAAAAGTTGTGACAAATCCGCGAGAAACATTAAAGCTGTAAGATTAGAGTATATTCAACACTATTACTGATGGATGTATTTAAACAAGAAACCTTCCATTACAAAATCTATAATTTTCCCATACCCAGGTAATGAAGAAAATCATCAGATGAATTAATCTAATCTCAAGTGTTCACAGTGGTGAAAACAGTTGAAGGAACTATCCAAGTTGTAAGAATGTCGTTACATAAATCCATCAGGCTTAGCAATAACTTGGAAGGTGTTACCAGTAAAAGTTCTCAATTGTGCAGGAAGATCTGGTTGGGTGGCACGATTGGTCACAGTAAAACAAAAGCAACACGAATTAATTAGTCCTTTTTTGAAGCTGTTTAGCGGCAAAAGCGTTTTGCTACCACATCGCCCATATTTACCAACTTTTATCTAAAAAGTACGGTACAAAGAAAGATTTGGCTCCAATGACGAGGTCATAGCCGCAACTGAAGCCTAATTTGAGGTAAAAGAGAGTTCAGAAAAACTATTCAATAGTCTATGGAAGTTGAGCATGTTGATGAATCAAGTCAAATTATTTACCAGTTGGTCCCGGGACTTAATGACCCACATATTCGGTTCAAGATTACTAAATTTTCTCTTAGCCTATATTCTTAAGCAATGCATACGTGAGATCTCGCTAATTATTTCGTTTTGGTAATTTTCAATATTGGATGGTTTATAAGGAGTTTCAGCTATTTCTTTGTCACAGTGTTATTAGTGACAAACAGCAGTTTGTTAAAATTTATATTTACTGCCTCTACGAATATTACTAATAATAACAATTCAGTGTGTATATATGAACTTTACCTTAAAAATACTTGTAACAGAGCATATGTATAGGAACAACTTTATTTCGAGACTCTTCCTATGAAAAGAACAACTTGTTTAAATTTAATGTAGTACAGGAACGGGTGATTGGCTACAAAAGAAATTTTGCCCGGTGGTGTGAAGGACAACGGCACAACACTCACTGAAAAAAAAAGATGAAAATTTATTAATAAATCTTAATGCAAATGTTCTATTTACCTATAAATTAGTATTGATGGCTGAGAGCTAACTTGGTATACATGTAGCTAACGACATTGTTGTCACAATTCTTTTGCAGTATGAGAGAAAGGGAAAGTCATGGCATTTTTTCTTATAGTAAATACAGTTCTATTGCTGTTCGATTTTTTTTTAAATCATCTCGAATTATTGATAGATATTAATCAATTAATCAATTTACATTTGAAAGAATTTCTCTAGATGTTTCTTGATCCATTATAAAGTTTAAGCTATTAACATACCGGAAGTGAGGTGTCCTACTGCTCCTATACATTTTTGATAATATATATAATATTAAAGTAATCATAATATAATATTTTTACAGCTGTAACAACAGCTTCATGATATTCTCAAAGCAGTAGAAAAGTTCTCTAATGAAAACCAGATGAAATATGAATTAAACAAGTCCCGAATCATTAATATGAAAGGCATATTAAGGTGAAAGGCAAAATACAGCAGGGGTCTTACGAAATGAGAGACAGTGCCTCTATTGAATTCATGGAGGAAGGTCTTATTTATAAATACCTTGGAATACAGTAGGCTTGAATTAATCACACAACCATGAAGAAGGACCTAATAACAGGGTTTTACACAACCTAATCTATTTCAGACCATTAAACCCTACGCGTCTTCAGTGCTTAGTTACCCTTTCGGTACACTTAACTGGTGCAAGACTAACATTAAACAATTACAACTGAAAGTTCGAGTTCTACTAAGAAAAGCTCAAAATCAACATCCAAAGAGCTGTGTCGAACGAACATTATTTCCACAGTTTGAATGAGGAAGAGGATTGGCAATATAGGTCAGTAACTAGATAAACAAATGTCTAATTTGCGTAATCATTTCCGGAAACTCGTAGAATTTTCTGATCTTCACAGAGTCATATCCCAGGTTGACAACTCAACACCACAGCGACAAATAGAACAACAAGTCCAATTATAGCACGACTCAACTGATCAGAAATTGCTTAAATGAAAAGAGAAGCCCCTTTACATGTAAACGACGTAAATCAAGATTATGTTGGTAATCCAAGATCAAGTAATTCCAACTAAAAACTATCTGAAGTACGTGGGTATTGTCGCCAAACATCTGAAGCATTTGCTGCAACTGAATACAATGAACGACATAATACTGTGGCAAAAACACTGCACCAGAAACTAGCACAAGGAGTAAGAATTCCCTGCTATATATACAAACCACAAACTGTTCTAGAAAATGAAACTGCACGATACTGACCGATCGAACTGTCGCTCACAATACACGAGACATGGTTGTAGTAGAAAAGGTCCTTTAATTGACAAAGCAATCCTTAACACCAATCATATAAATATTAAGCAGGCTGAAAAAATATCCAAATACAGGGATTTGAAATTTCAAATAAACACCCTATGGGAAATGAACAACATACGAACTGTATCAATTGTTATGTCAACAATCGGAGTAGTCCCAAATACCTCGGTCGGGACGAACACCAACCTATGCAAAAAGCCCGAACGGTCAGAAAATTTATAGGAAACTGCAGCCAACCATAGACCTGATATCCTGACAAGGGCTCCCACAGAGCTAACTCCTTTTGATATCTAATATATCTGGGGTTTAGTAAATTTCCCCTTAAAGGCACGCTATCCATGCCTTAGAGAGAGTGTGCATTCCATATAGTGTATAGTCAAGTCGTTAAATAGCCATTTAAAAACTACCTCAATGTAGGTAATCAATTTATCGGATGATAAGGCTGCACCGATCTGACCTTGAGACTTAGTGTGGTCGCCCTAGGGTGGTCGGTCGGCTGTGCCCACCAACAAACCAATTTAGGGAACCGACCATTTCGGGCTAGTGCTTTCACTACATTCCACCAAATTTCTCACGACGAAATTGACCTAACCGCCAGACCAAATCAGGTCGAGTTGTGAACCACTTAGTAAAGACAATAATGTTAGAAAGATCTTTTGAAGTAGAAACTCACTTCAATCTACATGTTAATAGGCAAACACAGTACAGTATTTCTCCTCTGTTCTTTTTTTTTGTTCAGTAGTTATTTATGAGATTTAGTGTTACCAGTAAAAAATACAGTATTAATTAATATTTATTAAGAAATTATTGGATCCGATTCTGACGGCGACATAATTTACTCAATAATAGCTGAACTACCTCCTTTAAGCTTCCGGTCGCTAGAGCACACAACTGTTCCACAAACTCTGACACAATGAACCTCAATAACGTTTAAGCTAATTACGGTAGAATTTCGACTATTGTATGACAAATTGTTTTATGAAACATTAGTTTTTATTGAATTTTTCGTATACTTCCAGGGAGTAATATACGAGGGTGAATCAAATATGAACCGGACTTTTCTGTTTCTCGCCCTTTAGGTAATTCGAGTGGCGTGACGTCTCGATATATGTTAGGTAGGGAAGTTAAGAAGAGGGGAGTTCATTGGTTTGGCGAGGCCTAGTCGATGCGCTGTTAGTAGCATCATGTCAAAGCAAGAGGTGCATACGTCTGTTGCGCAACGTGTTGTTATCAAATTTTTGGCGCGGGAGGGCGTTAGACCGTCTGAAATTTTGCGTCGACTATCTGCACAGTTCGGCAATGAAACATTTTCAAGGACCCAAGTGTACGACTGGCACACAAAGTTTTCAGATGGCCGAAAGACAGTGGAAAATGAGCCTCATGCACGCCGTCCCACGACAAGCATCAATGAGGCGAATATCTACGCAATTCGTGAGCTGATGGAAGGCGTACTGCTGATCGATTTTCTGCACGAACGCCGTACAATTAATGCAAAACTACTCCAACAAGTGAAACTTGCTTATCGGCAAAAGAGGCGGGATATGTCTATCCGAAGTGTGATTCTGTTGCATGACAACGCTCGGCTACATACAGCTGCATTGACTCAAGGAAAATTGAACAAAATGCATTGGGAAACAGGTCAGTAAAGTTAGCACCGCCATTTTACAGAAAGTCTAATTAAAACATATGGGAATTACGAGCTATTTAGGAGCTCTTGATTTTTACCTAAATTGATTTTTGAGCTCAATATTTACTATGGAAAAAGTGCAAAAAACTATTGGCGGGGCTAACTTTACGTAAAGTTAGCACCACCATCTCAGAAAAACAAACAAAAAAATTTTTAAATTTAAAATCTATAAAAATTATCTACGATTTACGAGCTCTTTCCTGGTGTAATGCACATAAACATATAAAAATGTTCAAGGGGTGAAAACAACCCCCCAAATATGCAGTTTTTTAGAATTTTATGATTAATAAATTTTGAAAAATACCAGCATGATCTACGATTTACGAACTTTCCAACGGTATATTACACGACTACATTCAAATTACTGAAAGGGGTGCAAACCACTCCCCAATTATGCAGTTTTTTCAAATTTTATGATTTATAAATTTTGAAAAATACCTGCATGATCTACGATTTACGAGCTTTCCAACGGTATATTAAACAACTACATTCAAATTACTGGAAGGGGTACAAACCACCCCCCAATTATGCAGTTTATTCAAATTTTATGATTTATAAATTTTAACAAATACCAGCATGATCTACGATTTACGAGCTTTCCAACGGTATATTACACGACTACATTCAAATTACTGGAAGGGGTACAAACCACCCCTCAATTATGCAGTTTATTCAAATTTTATGATTTATAAATTTTAACAAATACCAGCATTATCTACGATTTACGAGCTTTCGAACGGTATATTACTGGACTACATTCAAATTACTGGAAGGGGTGCAAACCACCCCCCAATTATGCAGTTTATTCAAATTTTATGATTTATAAATTTAAAAAAATATCAGGATGATCTACGAATTAGGAGCTTTAAAATACTACATTAAAATTTTTGGAAAGGATGCAAACAACCTCCTTAATTTCCCAGTTTGTCTATATTATGTGATTTTGTTCATTTTCAAAACTGACAGCCTAATCTACGATTTAGAAGCTCTTCAACACGATTACTTTCAAATTATTGTAACGAATGCAAACAACCCCCAAATTATGAAATTTTTTCCAAATTTGTAGTTTTTAAATTTTCAAACTGTCAGAGTTTTGAAATGGATGAAAATATTAAATATTATCCTTACTGCGGCAAAGGTTTAGAAATCTAGATTTTACAAATTTTGCGATTTGAAAACTTGGAAATGGTGTAAGGTGTAATTATCTACGATGTATAAGCTTTCCAACAATATGTTTAAAAACGCCTACTGTTGTTAGTCATTATTCGGATAAATAATTGTATTATGAATTTAATTAAGTATTGAATCTAACGAAAAATTGTAACCATCTTTATGGACCACGTGTTGTTACCGTTTCTTCTGGTTTTGTATTCAACTCGCTTCTTCTTCAAAATCTGCTGCTCGAAGTTTTAATAATTACCTCAAAGTGTTTTGTTTCTAATTAACATATTAAAACTTAGTTGTTTCAAATAGAAATAGCAATATTTTTATGTATTACGAAATGCACAGATTAATTCCAGTCGGCATTTTTCAACCAACCTTCGCCAAACGAGTCATAACAACCTTAAGAAAATATAAGTCAAATAATATTCTTATTTTTATCTAACCTTTACCATTTGAAAATGGGCTGAATCTATAATCTATACAAGAAATATAAAACAGGAGTTTGGTATCTGAGAGGGCAATGTATTTCGTTATTATTCTTTCAACTAATAGTTTTGTACCCACAATAATCAAATTATTCATAGTAACCCAAAAATACAAATAGGAAGACATAAAAGATGAAAGGTACTTGAATGAATTAAACAAATGTGTTGTCTCGCCATCTAGGTGCCAATATTCCTACCTGTAACTAATAACTCAGTAAAATTTCCATAGATGGACGATTTCGTATTTGAAATTACTGGTTAATGTCATAAAACATATTAGAATTTTTTGTTAAAATCCAGTGTCATTGATTTTTGTGTGTATAGATCAGCAACCTGCTATTCGAATTTTCTAGGAGGGTAAGCAACAGTTTGGTTCTCATTTGTTGAGGAAATGTTTATTGATAGTAATTATATAAATAACTACTTCAATATAGGTACTTACTTATTGAGAGAATTTCAACGTACTTGAATTTCAAAAAGAAATGTTCTTAAATCAAATGATAGCCATTAATTGTATAATAAAGTATATTGTATATGAGTTTGAACGTAAAGAATGAGTACAGAGTGGCGTATATTATTTATGTGATTTAAGAATTTAAATAACCCCTGCAATAGAAAATACCACATTACGAATTTTTTACTGCTTTAATAAAATATATTGCATCGACTAGAACCAGTGGCACCAATCAAATATTAGACAACAATTATCAGAGAACTGTTTCCAATATATTTACATAATCAGTGTATTCAAATTTATTTTTTCATGCTACAGAAAAGGCCATTACAAACAGCGGCAAGAAGGCTTTTTCGAATGTTACATCAAAATCTAAAATGAAAATTCTTTAATAGGCCAAAAATAACGTTCTAAATTTAGATATTTGAAAATGGACTAAAATAATTATGTCAAAATATTGGGGATGGACTAATAAGATGGTAATATCTTTTTCATTACTGAGTATCCTTATTGGCAAAACTACATTACTGGTGTACAAACCGCATAATGAATGAATTAATTGAGAAACAATATTTTGTGAGTTAATCCAACACTGAAAAAATTTAGTTTCCTTGAGGAAACCTTGGGGGGTGGTTTGCACCCCTTCCAGTAATTTGAATGTAGTCGTTTAATATACCGTTGGAAAGCTCGTAAATCGTTTATTGTGCTGGTATTTTTTAAAATTTATAAATCATAAAATTTGAATAAACTGCATAATTGGGGGGTGGTTTGCACCCCTTCCAGTAATTTGAATGTAGTCCAGTAATATACCGTTCGAAAGCTCGTAAATCGTAGATAATGCTGGTATTTGTTAAAATTTATAAATCATAAAATTTGAAAAACTGCATAATTGGGGGGTGGTTTGCACCCCTTCCAGTAATTTGAATGTAGTCGTGTAATATACCGTTGAAAAGCTCGTAAATTGTTTATTGTGCTGGTATTTTTTAAAATTTATAAATCATAAAATTTGAATAAACTGCATAATTGGGGGGTGGTTTGCACCCCTTCCAGTAATTTGAATGTAGTCGTGTAATATACCGTTGGAAAGCTCGTAAATCGTAGATCATGCTGGTATTTTTCAAAATTTATAAATCATAAAATTTGAAAAAACTGCATAATTGGGGGGGGGTGGTTTGCACCCCTTCCAGTAATTTGAATGTTGTCGTGTAATATACCGTTACAAAGCTCGTAAATCGTAGATCATGCTGGTATTTTTCAAAATTTATTAATCATAAAATTCGAAAAAACTGCATTCTTGGGGGGTTGTTTTCACCCCTTGAACATTTTTAGATGTTTATGTGCATTACACCAGGAAAGAGCTCGTAAATCGTAGATAATTTTAATAGATTTTAAATTTAAAATTAAAATTCAATATTTTTTCGGGGGTGGTTTTTGCCCCTTAGACAAATTTAGGGCTTGACGTTCAATACATCAATTAAAAGCTCGTAAATAGCTCCTAATTTGAGACGCTTCAGAACATTTTTTTGTTTGTTTTTCTGAGATGGCGGTGCTAACTTTACGTAAAGTTAGCACCGCCAATAGTTTTTTGCACTTTTTCCATAGTAAATATGGAGCTCAAAAATCAATTTAGGTAAAAATCAAGAGCTCCTAAATAGCTCGTAATTCCCATATGTTTTAATTTGAGTTTCTGTAAAATGGCGGTGCTAACTTTACTGACCTATTGGGAAACCCTTGAACACCCGCCTTACAGTCCTGATTTGTCGCCATGTGTTATCGACACGACCAGTTTCATTCTTTGAGAAATGTATTAAAAAACTTCCGATTCGGTGGGAAAAATGTATACATAAGAGAGGAGACTATGTAGAAAAATAATATGTATTAAAATTTGTATTGATCGTACCAATAAAATTTTTAAAACAAAAGTCCGGTTCATATTTGATTCACCCTCGTAATAGTTGATCTTTGATAAAAATGTACTCTAAACTTGTTTTAAAAGTAATATTTGTAACTGCAGAACAAATTAAATATTGTCTTAACAAACTAAAATAGTTCATGTTAAAGGAATTGATACCAATAATTTAAGGTTAAAATAACAATGAGTTTCGAATAATGGTATCTATGGAAGTACCTTCCCTTTACACGAATATTGAATGGACAAAGAAGTATTGTGAAATATTCAACACTAAGGTTTTTAATTACATAACTTACAATTTGCTGGTACAGATATTATAGTTTTCAAATATAGTCAGTAATTTACATCCTATGTATTAACATATCGAACAGGCATCTATAAAATTTACACAAGTCAACATTTGCTCAAAAGATGATCACCAGACTTGGCTAAGGTATACATAGGTTTTTTGGGTCCCTGATTTAGAATTCGATGTTAGTAAACCATGTCAAGTACAAGGAAATTTTAAGTTTATATTGAGAAAAAATTGAGTTTGAATTTGATTTTATATGAGCGATCAAGGACATGCAGAGGTTATTTGTAAGTATCTGAAAGTCATCTAAAGGTCATTTGATGGACAAATAAAATGCTGAAAAAACACACATTTTGTATATGTTTCTTATTTATTGTTGGGCAACGAGTGACCTTCAAATATCTAAAAATTACCTCTGCTGGTCATGGACGGATCGAATAACATAAAATTCAAATTCACCGTCTCAAAATCGAACACATAATTTTTCTCATTTTTTTTTCTTGCAGTGTTTTTCAATATGACAGTCAGTGACCTTGAATCTGACGTGATGAAGGTGAAGTAACCTCGTATTCCGAATCAACAACCCCAAAAACCATTGATATACTCTAGTGGTTTGGTGATGTCTCTAAACCAAATGTTAACATGTGTAATTAACAGAAATAAAGTACTATAATAGATATTAGGTTTCTGATATTTTTACTTATAGAAGCTTTGTTAATATATAATAAACATATTCCTTATTAATTAATCATAGAAATTATAGAAAAACCTATAAAAAATTGACGTTATTAAGTGGATACGTTAAGAGCCAATTTTTAGATTTTTTAAATTAATTAATGAAGAAATTAAAAATATATTTAAAACAACCAACGAAAAGTTTTTAGCAAATTATTTCATTTTTTATGTATGGAAAATGTAATAGTGATTATTACGGAAAGAAAATTTTCAACTCTTTATATATTTTTTTAGTTTTTTGTTAACATCTATAAGTAAAAGCTAAGGTACCAATTTAAAATATCACAATGTCATATTCACATAAAAAATAGTTGTCTCAACGTGACGAAACAATTTGAACAGCTTTTGTTTGACAACTATCCGACTATGGAAAAATTAGCAATTAAAATGGTCCTCCTTTGTGAGAAATCAGTTGTTTCTCATCGGAAATCGGAAAGATAATACATTATTATTTGATAGAACAAAATAATTTTGGATATCTTATGGTTCGTATTGGACGTTTACAACGATTTATCATTACCTTTAAGTTGTATTATCAACATTATTACAATAAAACTATTAACAATTGAGATTGAGATTTTCGACCTTTTTTTTTCAAATTTTTATTGCCCTTTAATATATTTTGTTTAAATTCATAAAAATTAATAGTCTTAGATACTATTTATAGATAACACTAGAGTATTAGTTATAGAATACCATAATAATTAACTATTAGAATTTTACTGCAAAATTATAGATTTTTGAAACTTTACTTTTATTTTAATATTTCGTTCTAGAACACAATGGTACGATAAGCTATATTGCTCATTTTTCAGATAGTGTTTATTTATCAAGAAATGTTATCTTTAAAATATTTTTATAAACAAACGATAAAAATTTAATTTTTTACGAATAAACTAATGGTTCTGGTGTGGTGTTATTAAACATTAAAATTCAATAATTTTGTATCACTTTATTAAATTTGGTATAAACATAGAAATTAGTCAAATTTGAACTTTTTTAATAAAAAACAGTAAAAATAATCTCCGTCACAATAATGAATTCATAAATGGCAATATTAGAATACATAAAGTCAATTTCGTTAATTATAAATTTATCCTTTAGAATTTAACACCACCTATAAATAAAACGACTCCATCTTGTTGAATAAAATACATAAATGGATGGTCTGCTATAAAAGGAATCGGTTCAAATTTATAAAGTCGTAGAATTCTTGTTTGAGCTCTAACTAAAAAAAAAATAAATTATAGTTAGTAAGGTTGCGTTAAAATTACCAACCACGAACTCCCTAGAACTTAAATTGGCATACAAAAGCTGAAAAGCACAATTGGTTTAGATTAGTATCATATTTATCATTACATATGTAATTCATTGGAATAAATATCTCAAGCAAGGAAATGGATGGAAACCGCTAAACAACTTGGAAGGAAAATTACACCGGCACACAAAAAAAGTGGTCTGTGAATCCACGTTTATGTATTTTGATGCACTGAATCCGTCCGTTTGACCCGTACACCAGAATTTAAGTAAATTGCAAAAAAAAACACTAAAAAATGCAAAAATCATATTGAATTGCAGTTACGCAAACAATTTTTTTTATAAGTAAATCAAGTATACCTATTTGTTATATATTTTGATGTGCTGAATCCGAATCTGAAGTTAGTTTAGTTCGCTAACCCTCGAAATTTAAAGTAAATTGCTAAAAATCACCAAAAATCGTAATTATTGCAGTAATTTAAGTGAAAAAAAATATCACGAACTAGATCAAGTACATTTCTTATATATTTTGATCCACTGAATTTCAGTCGGTAAAAAATGATGAAAAATGGCAATTGTGCAACGAAAATTTGTCCGTTTGGCTTGTACATCCACTAGCTTTGAGTAAATTTTGTTCGATAACTGCAATTTTTTGTCTTTTGCCATTTTTAGTGTTTTTTGTAATTATACTCCAATTCTGGAGCTGTATGGGTGAAATGTCCTCGGAATCAGATTCAGAGCATCAAAATGCATATACCTACATGGTTCTGGTCAAATGCCCACAAGACTTTTTTGTTTGCCGGTGTTATAGGAGTTTGAAATGGAAACTTGACACAAATGTCTAGGATCAAGCTGGAATCATCTGCAAAATTTTCACCCTGAATCCTTTAACATCTCACGTTCGGGATATTTGTAATCGTTTGTTACGAAAGCTTAAAAGATCATCTTTCGTTTTTTTAAATATTACCCAGTAGACTTGTTCTTTTAAATAAGCCCATAAAAAATGTTTAACTTTGTCAAATCTGTAGCATTGTACGGATAAAACGTAAATTATTATAAAAAACTTAAGTTTGTAGACCGTCAGCTGGTGACAAATTGTGATCCATTACTTTCTCGTTTCTACCTCGAAGGGAAGAGTAAAATATATTGTAGTTGAATACAATAAGGCGCAATTTGCGACAGAACCGCCGGACTAATCATATTCCGAAAAAAATATGTCTTGCTCTTTTTTTTTCAACATGTCGCAATTTTCTCGCGTCTGCCAAGCGGAAGAATGAAAGTTGCTTCGAGAATAGTCCACAAAAAAATTGGCATATGGTTTGCAAATGGCCAACTAAGATTAAGGACAGTATTTTCCATTCCTCAATCATTCTTTGGACTAAGCAGTCCTTATGCCAATTTTCGACTTTAATTCGTCCGCTCGGCCTCAGCGAGAAACTCGTGGCATATTGTTACCGTACAGGATCACGTCCTTTTCTCAACCCTATGGCCACATGCAACACTTACCGTATTTTGATGTTTGGTTGCATCATATAACTCATTTAGTCAATACCTAATTGTAACTCAATTTACATCTGAAGGTATTCAAAGACAAAACTTTGGTTAAATAATTTATATTTGCCACAAGATGTAATAAATTTAATGTTTTTATTTTGTCTCCACACAGACAAATTTTGATGTACTGAGATTGTGACAGAGAGTGAGGCGAATTTACAATATCCCACATCAAAGACATATTCTCCCAGAATTGTTAAATACAAAATTTAATAAATATAAATTCTCTGACGAAATATTATCAAGCTTGGTTTTCATAATATCGGAGGCACAATATTGCTTACAGATTTTAGCTGTTAGTTTTAATGTTCAGGTTTCTGTCCTAACTGATTATAATGTTGACTGACTCATAGTGTTTGACAAAAGGTCATACGGCGAAAATAGAGATCATGTGCTTCTGTAACACTGTTCTATTTGTCTAACAACTCCTGTTTTGGCAACCACCATTTAATGAGTCTCTAGCAAAATAGAAGCTGATTTGAATGTTATGTATTTCGAGCGAAATATGTAAGATATGATGGAAATACATGTTGTGCATTACTTCGGGGCCTTTCATAATCCATTGTTTCCATAAAAAATGTACTGCTGACGTGTACAGAGAAGTCAGTATTATGAATGTTTGTTTAGATTAAGACAAACATAATAAGTATTTTATCGGTGCGTTAGTTGGATCTTACATTTTTCTTGTTTTGAATCCACGTATATTTATTGATATCTTTATGTTGAAAGAAGCCGTTTAAAATTTTCAGAGAATGTTTTTCGTAGACCGCTATCCATCTTTTTTCATTGTTATTCACCGTGAATTTACCAACCCTTCCGTTAAAATTCCCTAACAATATAATTTCTTGTTTATTTTTTGTGTGGCTAATTGCTGCGAGAGTTTGTCAAAAAATCTTATTTTGTCTTTACATCATAGTTGTCGGAGATTGCAAACTTTCCACAGGTTCTTACTTTTATTTCTTTAATTTCTAAATGAATTCTGACTATTTTTTCGTCATTCGTGTTTCAGCTTGTTATGTTTGCTTCTTGGTAACTGCTATAATCACGCCAGAATTTGCTCATTTTGATTTCTCTGATCCGCTCCAGAATTATATGTAGTCATCTACATACTTATTACCTTGGTCTTTCTTTTTGGTCTCGGTGAGTACAAGGAGGTCCATCTTGTATGAGTTAAGTTCTTTTTTTAAATACTTTTCAATTGTGCCTATTTCTTGAATATTCCAGCATCCAATATTCATTTGCCTTTTCCTACTTCCGATTTTAAAAACATGGTGAAATACAATATATACTTGGCTTCATCAACATTTTATTTTCCTACATGTCTCTTGTAAATCGTTCATTCATCTAAATAAGAATAATTACTAAGCTAGTCTGATAGAGGACAAATACTTAGTGAAATTGGCGCTAAAATGAATAGGGATCTCAGTACCATAGTACGTTATTTTCAGACAAGGTAACAGGAGGGTCGAATACGAAGACCAAAGGGTAAATGATGTCAACCTAGAATAATAAACCTAGAACGTTAGATTTATGAGACTGTTTCAGATCCACTAGGGCGGTTATCGATCAATAATTTGCAAAAGAGAACAGCGACAGTGTAACTAGGAATGGAACAAAGTAGCCTTTAGCGAAGAATTCAGATTCTACTTGGGTTCGAATTATGACCGGATAAGAGTGATTAGCACCATTGTGAAAGGTCTAATCATCAATTTGGGAGTCATGGTGTGGGAAGCTATTGCCTATAGGACATGCTTATAATTGGTCTTCATGAATACGTGGTTGAAACACATTTTCTGTACATATTAGGACCCTTTACAATCCAATATTTCAACGTGTTCTGTAGCCAGAGTTAATTATTATAAAAGAGTCTTTGAATTGATTTCTTTCCTTAGCTAATAAAATTTCCCGGTCAATATCCCAATGAACGTGTGTGGAAAGTTACAAACTCTAACAGCACTTAGTCTCCAGGTAAAGGTAGTCTGAGATGAGATTCCTGAGAAGGAAATCGATCACCTCATTAAAAGCATGCCCAGATGAGTTAACTGTGCTCTTCCCTACAAATACAAATTTTGTTCATATACTTACTTTAAATGCCTGTAAGGGTTTCTTTCACAATTTAATTTCAAGTTTCCACTATCATATTATGTCAAATAAATAAAGCACACTCCTATCAAATAATTTATTCCAAATTTTGAAAAACGTTACAAATCGATTAGCCTAATTATTACAATTGATTTAATTTTGCCTTAATACTTTTTTGGCTTACCAATAAATTACACTAATTAGCGTGTCTTCCAACGAAGAGAACCAACCCAGATGAAGTATCGACCAGGTAATAAAGGAATGGATGATCACAATAAAATTGAACAGTTGGGCTTGAATAGAGTGGGGCACTTAGGAGGGCTATACCGACTAGAAAAGATAAAATAATATATTTTAGTTACAAAAACATACTTGACAAACATAATATGTTTAGAAATTCAAATGTTATTTAGCGATTTCAGATTGGTTAAAAAAGGAGAAGTCTACAAAGCAATAAGTTTTAGTACAAATTTTCGATGATACCTATATTACAAGAGACTACTCATGCAATTTTATAGTTAACCCAGTTTTAGGATCCCTGTGTTGAATTACATTGTTTATACGTGTCTTGTGAGGATTCAGCTCTATTGATTGGGTGGGTAAAGTTATTTCTTAAGTGATGTCAATAAGTTGCGATTTCATCTATGGGCGAGCCTTGCCTTAGAAGTACTCCACAGCAATCTAGATGAACAATGGGGCGAGTAAATAAGGTAATTCAGTTCTCGAATAAATTTATGGGAACCGAGGTTTAACCGAAGTTTACCAAGTTCACCTTAATCAATTTCCTATTTTAAAATATTAAGCCTACCCATTTATAAGACAGGAACTTTAGAGTGCAATTAGCCACACAAGGTTTTATCAGTGATTCTACAGACACTGAAATTTAGAAAAGTCAGTGACTCAATGGCATAAACAAGTTCAACGAAATCCTCCAAGGGTGAGAACAGTTTCATTAGACCATAGGAACGCAAAGGCAACTAACTAAATGTAATGAATGATTATTGCTGTTTTCTAAAGATTATTTGTGGTATATTCTAGTTTGTTTTAATGTTTTGAAAGATTTTGTTTCCAGGCTATGGAGCCGCGGTCGGTTGAAATATTTCATTTACAACTACGGTAGACTTTTTTAAAGGCCTGTGATCGCTGCGCAAGCTGGTTCCTGAATACATTTTCACCTTTATAATACATTTAAGTATTGGTAGGACATGAGTATCAAAAAGCAGTTTAATAGAATTTAAAACAATACTTTTAATAGGCGTTTACATAAATTTAATCAGCTCCCTTTGAATTGAAGCATAACTCAAATGAAAAACAAATACTGCATGAAAATGATAAATCTTTCACATAAACAGCTAAACGCCACTGAAACTTTGTAGCAGAATGATCGGAATAGGACAATAAAGTTGACTATTAAATGCTTGCCAACGTTTCGCTTTTCTTAATTGAATTAATTGAAAGCTTCATCGGGCTTGCTTTTATCCATTAATTGCCGAGGTGGATGAATGTAAACCCTGGGGTTACATTTATTAAAAATATCATTGGTGTAATATTAATATGTACTTTATAAGTTAAGAATATATGACATTTTTCTTCATGTAATTTTTGAAAAAAATCTGATCTACTAACATTAGCGACAATGTGGTTTACGCAGCCATATGACTTTATCAACATGTCATGTTCTTCTCGTGCCGCACAATTTAATCTAAATTTATGCTGCTTCAAACTAAATACTAACTCTGTTTTTGGCGAAGGAATAAAACAACATGGTGTTGATGCATCATTTGATGAACAATGCTGCAATTTCTGTTCTTAAATAATATTGCAAATAAATTACTTCTTTTGATTCAGGGAATATGTATCATCCGTGGTTTATAGCTATAGGGTAATATTGTTCCAATATTGAGAAAATAATTATTTTTCAAGAATTTTTACCCAGTGGGTTATACAAATTATCGGATAGTCACTGTGAAGATCAAAATAAGCCATACTCCAATATTATATCAAACAAAAATCAATGTGAAAAAAATGTCCGAGTAGTACATATTGCTAAGCCTATTTTGTTTACAGGATAACTTTAGAATTACTAAACCAAACGATCTATCAACTTAATAAATAATGACACAAACGATTTAGTTATCCCAACTCGACGAATAACCGATGCAGAACTGCTAATCGACATGAGCGATGAAGAGTTACCATTTACAATGTCGGGTTATGCCCCGGTTATTTACCGGTTATTTTTCAGGTTGGAACAAGCCTTTTGTTCAACGACGAGTGTTTCAGTACACAGTATTTTTATAAAGCATTTTCGCCTGTGTAAGTTCGTTCAGTGGAATTCGTTAAATCTTGGGATTGCGCCATACAATAAAGGCAGGATTGTTAATTTCGATAACTTCAAATAGCCGAACTGAACAATGATGCCATTGTTCCACATGTTGTACTTTTATAAATATGAGATCAGAGTTTGTATTTTAATAGGAAAATATGAGGCCCCCCAGTGGCTACGATAGTACAAAATTATATGGTTGAGAACAATACTTCAGTACATTGGTGAGTGAGGAGAAAGAAGAAATACTTTGAAATGTTATTGTAAGCAAGCTCGAAGTGGTGTAGGTATTCCACGAATTATAGAATCTATTATTAGGGTTCCGTATATACAATATACGGATACCCTTATAATATCTCAGGATTTCTGCCTCTGTCACATCACAGCCATTTTCTCCTAAACTACTGGACGGAAGAGGTTGAAATTTGGTATCAAAATCAATCAAAAATAGGAAATATAGAGCGTTGCCCGAACTTTACAGGAAAATTAAGGAGAAACCATTAATGTTAATTTTGGGGGGCAAATTATAGAATTAAATAAAAATTTAAAAATAAAAAAAAATTCAAACGCATCATGTAATATATCAAATGAAAGGTCTCATTCTGAGGAACACAAATATATTTTTTTCATATTAAAAAAAATATTTAAAAAGATATTAACGAAAATATACCAAAATTTACTCATTCCCCCCCTTATCTCCGAAACTACTGAGCCTAAAATTTTGAAAAAAATAGAAAATATAGAGCGTTGCCCGAACTTTACAGGAAAATTAAGGAGAAACCATTATTGTTAATTTTGGGGGGCAAATTATAGAATTAAATAAAAATTTAAAAATAAAAAAAAATTTCAAACGCATCATGTAATATATCAAATAACAGGTCTCATTCTGAGGAACACTAATATATTTTTTTCATATTAAAAAAAATTATTTAAAAAGATATTAACGAAAATATACCAAAATTTAACCATTCCCCCCCCCTTATCCCCGAAACTATAAAACGTAAAGTTTTGAAAAAAAAAATAGATTTATACGTTCTGACCTGAAGTTTACTGGAAAAATAAGGAGAAACCTCTACTTTTAATTTTGGGGGGCCAATTACAGACTTAAATGGAAAATATAAAATTAAAATTGTTTCTAACCCATCATGTTATATATCAAATGAAAGGCCTCATTAAGACGAAAACAAATATATTTTTTTCATATTTTTAAAATAAATTAATTAACAGATATTAACAAAAATATAAAAAAAATTACCCATTCCCCCCCCTATCTCCGAAACCATAAGCTGGAAAATTTTGAAAAAATGGAGGTATAGCCCCTCACCTGAACTTTACTGGAAAATTAAGGAGAAACCCCTAATATTTATTTTGGGGCGGCAAATTGTAGAATTAAATGGAAAATTATAATTAAATTTGTTTCTAACCCATCATGTTATATACCAAATAAAAGGGCTCATTATGACGAAAACAAATATATTTTTTTCATATTTTTAAAATAAATTAACTAAAAGATATTAACAAAAATATAAAAAATTTTACCCATCCCCCCCTATTTTCGAAACCATAAGCTGGAAAATTTTGAAAAAACAATGGAGGTATAGCCCCTCACCTGAACTTTACTGGAAAAATAAGGAAAAACCCCTAATATTTTTTTGGGGGGCAAATTATAGAATTAAATGAAAAATATAAATTTAAAATTGTTTCTAACCCAGCATGTTATATATCAAATAAAAGGGCTCATGATGAAGAAAACAAATATATTTTTTCCATATTTATAAAATAAATTAATTAAAAGATATTAACAAAAATATTAAAAAAATTACCCATTCCCCCCTTATCTCCGAAACCATAAGCTGAAAAATTTTGAAAAACTGAAAGTATAGCCCCTCACCTGAACTTTACTGGAAAAATAAGAAGATACCCCTAATATTTATTTTGGGGGGCAAATTATAGAATTAAATGGAAAATAAAAAAATATAATTGTTTCTAACGGCTCATGTAATATATCAAATCCCAGGGCTCATTATGACGAATAGGTACAAATATATTTTTTTAATTTTTTAAAATGAATATTTTAAAATATATTAAAACAAATTACCCATTCTTCCCGTTATTCCCCAAACTCTAAGACCTCATTTTTTTTTGTTTATAGGAAAAATATGAAAAAAAAACCTAATTCTATTATTTGGCCTCCACATAATAGAATTAAACGGAAAAAAAATACTAGAAAACCCCCATAGTAATTTTAGGGACAAATTATACAATTAAATGGAAAATAAAGATTCAATTTTCAAACGCATCATGTAATATATCAGATAAAAGGCTCATTATGTGAATTACAAATATATCATATTTTTAAATCATTTGTATAAAAGATATTAAAAACATTAAACATCGACTTAATTACCACTTTAGAAACTATACTATTTAAAATTTGAAAAATATATTTTATTTACATTTTTAAATAATTTGAATAACAGATTTAATAATTTATAATTTAAACTTTGACCTATTTTGCCGTTTTTCTTCCAATCTACAGAGCCTCAAAACTCAGAGAGTAGATTATAAAAGGCATTTCTGCAACTTTATTAGTAAAATAAAACTCTAATGTTACTTTTTGGGGGCCAAATTAGAAAATTAAATACATATGTATTGTGATAAAATCAAGCGAATCCTAAAGCAGATAAAATAAAAAGTCTATGTGTGGTAAATCAAAGTGTATATTTTTTATAAATTTAAAACACTTCCTTTAAAAGATATAAGGGTAAGTATAAGAAAATGCACTCATTCCCTGCTTGTCTGAAACTGGAATATTCGAATCTTGAAGGTGGTACGGAACCCTAAGTATGCGAGTCCAACTCGCACTTGACCAAATTATTTATTTTTATTATATTTTAACCAAATAGAAAATTATGTAGTAACGCAGCGAAGTACAGCTACATCCAGTTGGAGTACCTGTGCGCTGGTTAGGCCACTAAAACCTAAAACTTAAATCTAATTAAGTTGGAACTTATGGCAGGCAATTTTAGGGTAAAATTTAAATAAGGTAATTACATGAAATTTAAAGAAGGCGGTTAAATGATATTAATGCATAATTATCCTTTGCTTTCGAATACTCAAAACAATGAAATAGGATTATATATATTTACCTTTCGTCAATATTTAGTAAAATAACATAACTCTTATTAATTCATATGGCCAGACCTCTATGACGCGACTCCACCAGATATGATGCGACGAGTGTTAAGTCAAATCAAATCTTAATATTTTTTATGGTTATAAATGCACTACACACACCCGATGCGTGTTTTTGTAGTGTGTTTCTAGCCATAAAAAAACTTCGATTTGATTTGACGTAACACGTCGGGTGGGGTGGCATCGTGTTTCAACAGTGTGTTTCCGCCTTAACAGTCTCTATGTTTGTTAATGTTTAACTTAGAAAATACATACAATAAATACTTAAGTCCGAAGGTCAGATTTTGGCCGAATCCGATTGTTCGGCCATAGCCACTACCATCTGCCAAAGCCGAAGTTTTACGTTTAATAAGAAACTCAATAATATTTGTTTAAAGTCATATTAATACCAATGAAAAATGTGTAGGAATAGTATGCATGATAATATAAACAAAAGAAGGATCATGAGGATTTTATATATATCTTTGATGAAATGTAATAAGTTAACAGTGCATTAAACATCAACCATATATTTGTGTAAGCAATGCTATTTAGATCTATCAAATATGATACTGGACTACTGGACATCTTACAGCCTCTGTCGCATCTCATGTTACGACAGCCATTTATATTTGTTTCTTCACTCTTCTTCAATTGCTCTGACTCTCATTATGTTTCGACTATATCATAGCTCTGGTTGATCATCTCTCTTCTTTCGTTCTCTGCACACGATCATAACATATCAGTACTGCTCAATGCTCTTCCTGTTTTCGTTCCTATTTATTCATTTGGAATTTCAAGATCATCCACAGGCTCTTCTTAATTAATCTATTTCAATTGTGTTTATTCGTTTCTCATCATTTTTGAAGGGAAAGCTTCTTAACGGAGGCCCACACTTACACATATAAAGATAGATAAGCAAGGGAATGAAATGCAGAACCTTAACATTTTATTTGTTTCGACCCGACCCGACCGACACTACACACTGGCTCGATCTTAAAATGCCCATCCAATTCCGTTCTCTGTGTAAGAAACAGGGACCAGGTAATATATTAAGAGTCTCTTCTTTCATAGAAAATCAATAATATATAGAAAATAAACTAATATACAATACCTGCACAAAATTTGCTGTTCGTTCTTATAAAAACTCAAATCTTCTCTTTGTCATACATTAAATTAGAGATTTGTCATACGTCAGACATAAGAAAGAACACCATTATTAAACTAGCCATTAAATTTATGTATTTACTAGCTTCATATTATGAAGTAAACCTTTTACATTAAGACTTCTGAATAATAATTTTATAGAAAATCAATAATAAATAGGAAATAAACCAAGTAATATAGAATACCTGCACAAAATTTCGTTCTACTAAGCACTCCAATTCTCTCTTATTATCAACGAATATAGACTTATAGAAGGATACACATCAAGCAAAACATATCCTTTGTTGACATCGTTTTGTTATCGCAATAAACAAAGTACTCAATAGAGGGCCTGATATATTATATACAGTACCTGGATGACCGAGCTTCACTCGTAAATTCAAAGTTTTATTATAAACGAACATATATCCAAATAATCGGACATTTACTATGTAAACTACTTTAAACTCTCCCCCTATATTTCAATCACCCTATATGTGCAACTTCTTATGAAAAACCCATCCAAACATTTTTTTCTAACATTTTTTAATCACGCTACAATTCCACTCGATTCCATATTCTAACAACCCTGCATATGCTACCGCTTTTGGCCCTTCCAAATTCTTTCATTTATATTGTAACATTTTTGTAAACACTTTGTATTATTATTATTTGCTCCACCCTATATATACAACTTTTTACAGGCTACCTACTATAACATATTTTGAATCACACTGTATACCTATAATTTCACACCATCATGTATTTTAACTAACCTGTATATGCATTTGTTTATGGCCACCTATTGTAATTTTTTTTGAACCACCATGTATACTTCTAATTCCAGTACTTCCTATATTGCAACCACCCTATAAATGCAAATTCTAATAAGCTAGAGGTAAAACATTATATTAACATTTTTTTTAGCGACCTGTATAACAATACTTTTACTCCGCCCCGTATGTCAGCTATCATTAATTTCCAACTGCTTATGGGGTACCCTACACAATTATTTTTTCTAGCCATACAATAATTCCATTTGACGCTATATTTTAACCATCCTGCATAGCAACTCTTATAGACCATCTAACATATTTTGTTAGACCCTGTATAATTATAATTTTTCACTACCAATTCATATTATATGCATCAAATTAACATGTGAAAAAATTGCCTACCGTGCTAATTTTTTCACCTTGAAAACTTGAAATGTCTAGGTATAAAAATATAATGCTAAGAAAATATGACGGAGGCATAAAATAGTTACATGTTCGGAACATACAAACACAATTTTTATTGAAAGAATGTTTAAAAAAAGTTTCACTCTCGAATAGGTCACCCTATATTAAAAGAATTTTTACAGCAGGTGTCACTCTTACGTAGGTTACCAAATTACCCTGTATTGAACGCCTTGAAATTACAAAGCAGCCGCCTTGATTGCCAAACTGTCAATAATTTTTTTAATAATTTAATTTCTCACTAAAACGATTTTTCCCCAAGATGGGACCCTCGCCAATCGATTTCTATCCATCGAAACTTCCAAATGGGAAAGTTTCATCGAAATCATTAGAGCCGTTTTCCAGAACTCAATTACATATATATATATATATATATATATATATATATATATATATATATATATATATATATATATATACAAACATAGCTAGTATTATAGTATTAGATTAGATAGATTCGGAGCTTTTATTTCCACCAAAGACAATTGGTTCAGTGTTTAAAGCGCACGGCTACGAATTCAAAGTTCTCGGCTTCGAAACCCAGAACAATTATACTTTTTGTTAAATATTATTATTATTAATTAATTTTATGTACTGTTTTTAATGGAATTTTTTTAAATTGTTGCTATTATTGAATATATAGGTATATAATTTATTGATTTTAGCTAAGAACAAAACTAACTGTTCTTTGACATCTTGTCTTCAAATACGTATTTAGATGAACAAAAATATTTACTAACACTTATATTTCTTTGCAGATATATTTAATTTAAGAGTGAAATTAGGATTAATAGTTGACTCGTAACAAAATAGTGACAATTATAAAAAAAAATAAAGAAAAATAGAAACAGTGATATAACGAGAAAAGGGAAGTATATTTCGTAACAAGCTTTCGGTTCCATTGTACAGTTTCAAATGACTGCCGCTCTTTTTTGTCATTTCCCAGCTTTCAGTTCAACGACTGTTTCATATATGTGTATTTTTTGTAAATAATTTTGATCCGAGATTCTTTAATTTCCCAAATTTGTAATTTCAAATTAATAATAAGCCCTCAACTTTTTTCCCAAATACGATATTTTCTTGCTTTAGTTAGTTCAGTTAGTCCTTGAATGTAAATTTTTAACAGCGTTGTTTAAAACCTATTTTTTATGACACTCTTCGTATCTTTAAATAGATTTCAAATGGCTCTGAATGGTATATATATATATATATATATATTTGTTTTTAAGTTTTCGCGGGCACTAAATGTATTAGATGGTTTCCGGGAATTCATTCGCGTAGTTGATAACTGATCCCTGCCGGGATGGATGGTAAAATGACGACGTTTCGGCAGAGTCACATCTGCCCTCTTCAGGTCGGTTCGCATAATTCTCGGAGCCTTCTGCTTTCGCTTCTAGTTACTCGAATATATACATATATGTGTTTTAGGTGGTTTCCGGGAATTCATCCGCGTAGTTGATAACTGATCCCTACCGGGATCGATGGTAAGATGACGACGTTTCGGCAGAGTCACATCTGCCCTCTTCAGGTCGGTTCGCATAATTCTCGTAGCCTTCTGCTTTCGCTTCTAGTTACTCGAATTCCCGGAAACCACCTAAAACATTTAGTGCCCGCGAAAACTTATATATATATATATATATATATATATATATATATATATATATACCATTTAGGATAATTTTTTCAAAATTTCGAAAAGTTTATTCACAGGCGTACAAAGCCTTATGTCAAGCTCTGTAAATATCCGGTAGATGGTAAAATTGCAGACTTAACGTTTTTCCAATGTTTGTTAGAAAACAAATGTGTATGCTATACGAGATCTTTGAGCTCGGATGCCAATTGTATTTCAGTATGCGGCCGTACAACATCCTTATTGAATAACAGTTATGCCTCGAGAATTCTGGCATATTTTTGTCACTTTTTTTAACTATTGCATTAGTGTATCCTAATCTCCTCTTTTCGGAAAGTTCATCCACTTGAAGCAATATAATAAGTAAAGCCTATATTAGCGGTAAGAATATATCCGGTACATTCTTAAGCAGTTCTATGGGAGTATTTCCAGGTCAAGATGTTTTCTCATTACCACCGACCTCGCACACAACTCGCTTCATTCATACAGATTATTCCCTTTTAGGGAGTTTTTTAGCCGAAGACGAAGTACGACAGAAAGTGATTTTTTCGGCCGAAAGTGGCCAAAGCCGCAACCGAATATTCGATCGAATCTTAGTCATTAGTAATGATTTTAATGTATAGGTTCCATTTCATATTTTGATCAAGTGTTATACCTAAATATTTGGTATTGTCAAGCTTATTGTTTCCTTTTATTTTTAACTTGATCAGGCAAAATGTCATTGAAGCTAGACAAATGCTGTACACATTTTTTTAATCCTTAAAGCAACATTTTGTCGGGATTAGAACAATAATATGCATTAGTCATATTTAATTCCTTTCATTTCTTTCCCAATAAAAGACGCTTATATTTAGAAAACCGAAATAGACTAATTTATATTCTTTATTACTTACACATTAGGTTCATTAACTGAAACATTAAACAATTTGGTTATTTTTCTCCAAGGTTATTGTCTAATGTATATTTGTTTTGTTCGTTTTTAAATTCTTCTATATCTCTTTTCAATTTTACTATGTCTGGATCTGAATCTGGTGGATAGACTTCTCTCTTGAAATTAACGACCCATTCCTCAAATAATCTAGGTTGATTGAATATGTGGAACATAAAGATTGGAAAAGTTATGTACAACATCATTTTGCCAACTTCTAACTGCCACGAACCCATTTCTTAAATTTAATGAACGTGTTATTCAAACTATTTTCTGACGCAGATGCCGAAATGTGACAGTTAATAAGAAATGTCACCTTGACAGGCATGTTTCATTTAATTATCTGACGAACTCCAATGACAATCTTGTACTTTAGAACCTTAGAGATTATACTTCTGGAGGTAGCCTGTAATGCACAAATACCCCAACCAATCTGTAGGAAACGCCTCCGAGCATAATGAACTTCTATTTCATGTTCTGCAGGTATGTGAGAAGTTTATTGAAATACAGTATGTATACCACCGCTAACTTTTAGACTATTAATAAAATTGTAATTGATATATTTAACTTTATTTTGCTTTTAACAAATTGATTGACTGCCGTTGTGTTTTTTCCTTAGTGAGGTTTTTGTGTTATCCTATCTTATTTTAAAGCTGGCTGTACTTATTAATACTGTTACGAGAATTCATCCGACAGCTGGTGCAATCGACCATCAACCAATTCGCGGAAGGGACATTATTCCGGTCCTTTTGGGAATCCGAAATGTTTCGTCTCTCAACAGGCCGACCCTTGCCGTTACTGGGAATTCCCTTAAAGCTTTCAGAACATGAAAGAATTTCCCGATGGTGGACTTACCAGACAATTCGGAGAGGAATATAAATATGGACAGCCGGCGATAGGAGGTATTCAGTTTTCGACGGTCGTATTAAATAGTTAAGATAAATTGTAAATAGTAGTTTATGTAAATATAAATTGTGTTAAAGTCGTGAAACTAAATTAGAGTGAGTTGGACTGTGTTTTTAAATAAATCCAAGAACTGAACAGAACCCCGGGTGTGAAATTAAAAACATTACAGTGGTGACAGGTGTAGGTGTATGTGAGGAACTTTTGAAGTGGAAAATAAATAAACTTGGACCAATTGAAAGTGACGGACTTAAAAAAAGAACTTGAGGAAAGGGATTTACAAATTAGTGGGAAGAAAAGTGAATTAATACAACAGCTACGAGATGCTCTAATGAATGAAGGTAACGATCCCGATACTTATTTGTTTGAAGTTTCTGGTAATGGGGACATGAGTATGCTATTAAAGAAAATAAAAGATAAATTACAAGAAAATTCTAAAAACTTGAAAGAGTCGTTAGAAGATAAATTAGTGGAAAATTGGAAAACCCTAGAAACCTTACAAGAAAATACTAAAAACTTGGAAGGCAAATTACTAGAAAATTCTAAAAAGTTGAAAGAGGCTTTAGAAGATAAATTAGCAGAAAATTCTAAATCCCTAGAAGAAAATTTGAAAAGCATGGTACAGAAAAACTCAGAAATGCTGGAAGAGAAAATATTAGAGAATGAGGCTCGGATGGAAGAGCTAAGGCAAACAATGGTCAAAGAGGCAGAAAAAAATGAAACAAGGATAGAAGAGCTAAAGCATATAATGGAGGGTTAGATCAGCAAAATAAAAGAACAGGTAGTCACTATACAAAGGGGAGAAACTCAATCAAAAACCGTAAGCAGAAACAGTGCAGAAGTAGTGGATTTAAAAATTGGCCTCGAAGGAGCAAGACACAAAATGAAACCTCCACAATTTGATGGGAAATCGTCATGGACTAATTATAGGCGCCAATTCGAGGCTGCCGAAAAGTTAAACGGATGGTCGGCAGAGGAGAAGGCAATAACATTAACCCTAGCCTTAAGAGGGGATGCTACAGATATCTAACAAACGTTGAATACCTCGGAGTAAGAAGACTACGAAGAACTGGTCAAACATTTAGAACTGAGGTATGGGCAAACCCATTTGGAGCACGTTTATCACTCACAACTGAAAAATCGCCACCAGAAATCAAATGAATCCCTACAAGAGTTTGAAGTTGATATTGCCCGTCTGGTTCGCCTTGCCTATCCAGCCACACCGGAAAATGTGATAGAAAGGTTAGCAGTACAAGCATTTTTGGATGGACTGCGGGACAACGAAGCAAAGACAAGCTTTAACACTAGCTCGACCGACTGAATGCACTTGCTCGAGCGCTAGAATTCGAGGCTGCGAAAAATACCTGCAGAGCTCAAGCCAGAGTCCGAATCGTTGACGGAGAATCCGAAGATGGCGGAAACGATGAAGCCTCTGTAAGAAAGATAATAGAAGAAGTCTAAAGAAGGCCAATGTAAAGGGACCATCGTCGACCTGTAGCAAACAAGTGTCAACTACCAACGCATATGTCGCTTCGCCACGCAACCACGTTAACAGTGTCTTTGTAGATGGCCTTATTAATAGGAAGCAATTTACAATGCTGCTGGATACTGGTGCGACGAAAACAGTAATAAGGCCCAGCATTGTTTTAGAGACAATGATAAAACCAACAAAATGGCAACTGCGAACAGCGACAGGAGAAGCAGCGAAAGTCCATGGTGAAATAGAGGTTGAAATCACCTTGGGAAACACAACCTTCCTACATCGGGCATTAGTGGCAGACATCGAATACGAAGTTTCCATTGGAATGGATGTCATGAGCTCCAAGGGATTCCAGTTAAATTTCAAAGATGGAATTCTGAGAGTGAATGACGAAGAAGTGGTGCTTCATGGAAAAGATGACATAAAGCTACGAGCCATCTTAGCAGAGAATGTCAATGTTCCGGAAAGAGCTGAAATCATTATAGATGCTTGCTTAGATGGGAAAGCTCAAGCTGGAACAGTAATGATGTTTGATCCCGAATTTAACGACGGAAATGTAGGCAGAGGAGTCGCACTGGGGAAGACTCTGTTTCGTGCTAGGGAGATTGTTTCAGTAAGAGTAATGAACCTGAATCATTACTCGGTTGTGCTAAAGAAAAGAACAACTTTGGGCCATTGTTCAACAGTTTCCTCTGTAGTCAGAAGCACATAGCATACAGAAATGCTACCAGGTAAACTATCTGAGGAACTGGAAAGACTCATCATCGATTCATCTGAGAATTTGAAACCAAACCAGAAAGCAAAATTGAGGGACATCGTGAGAAACTACCAAGATATCTTCAATGTAGGGAATGGCAAAAGAGGACGCACCGATCTGGTGAAACATAAAATTAATACTGGGGGATGCTCAACCTATTCGACAGTCGGCGAGATGACTACCCCTAGCTAAAAGAGAAGAAGCCGTCAGGATAGTCGGCGAGATGGAGGAAGAAGGTGTTATTGAACCATCCAATAGCCCTTGGGCTTCTCCAGTTGTCTTGGTTAAAAAAAAAGAAAGATAGTTCGACCCGATTTTGCGTGGACTATCGGCAATTAAACCACGCTACAAAGAAAGACAGTTATCCTGTTCCCAGAATAGACGATACCCTAGATACGTTAGCTGGATCGAAGATGTTTTCCACCCTGGACTTGAAGAGTAACTTGGGTTATTGGCAGGTGGAATTTGCTAAAGAAGACCGAGAAAAGACTGCTTTTACCATCGGCTCAGGACTTTACCAATTCACGGTGATGCCGTTTGGGTTGGGTAATGCTCCAGCGACATTTGAAAGATTGATGGAAACAGTGTTTAAAGGGCTTTCATGGAAAACCTGCCTGGTGTATCTTGACGGCATTATCGTGGTTGGAAGATCATTTGAAGACCACGTCAAGAACCTGGAGGAGGTGTTTCGGCGACTTCTGAGTTCCGGACTAAAGTTAAGCCCGAAGAAGTGTCAGGTGTTCTAAGAAGCGGTGCAATATCTTGGACATGTGGTTTCCGCAGAGGGTGGAGCTGTTGATAAACAGAAAGTCAAAGCTGTACAGGAATGGCCGATACCTAAAGATATCCACCAGTTGAGAAGTTTCCTGGGGTTAAGCAAGTATTATCGTCGGTATGTCGCTAGATTTGCCAACATCGCCAAGCCACTTACTAGACTCACAGAGGGGAAGATGCAGTACCAGTGGTACGAGGAATGCCAACGATCATTCGAGACACTGAAAACAGCATTGACGAGTGCCCCGTCTTAAGTTATCCTTTGCCAGATGGGAACTTCGTTTTGGATACCGACGCAAGCAATGTCGGAATTGGTGCGGTGCTTTCGCAGATCCAAGACGGTCAAGAGAAAGTCATCGGCTATTTCAGCAAGACTTTGAGCAATCCTTAACGGAATTACTGAGTTACTCGCAGGGAACTCTTGGCTGTGGTAAAGGGGGTACAACATTTCTACAAGTACTTCTAGGGTCAAAGATTCCTCCTGAGGACTGATCATGCAGCAGTGAAGTGGCTCCTGCAGTTTAAAAACCCCGAAGGACAAGTGGCCAGGTGGATTAAGCGGTTGCAAGAATTCGACGTCCAGATTGAACATCGAGCTGCAACAAGCCTTAAGAATGCTGATGCCCTATCGAGGAGACCAGGCCCTGATGATTGCAAACATTGTCAGCGAGCAGAAGAAAAAGGGGCTGTTCTCTGTAGAACTACCGCCATCGATGACCATTGGCAATCTGCGGAAATCCAAAAAGACCAGAAATTAGATCCGGATTTGAAAGAAGTTATCCGGTGGAAGGAAGAAGACCGCAAACCCGATACTCACCAACCATAAAGTCGTACTGGGCTCAGTGGAACTCCCTCATCCTAGAAAATGGACTTCTCAAGCGCGTCTTGGAATCTCCAGAGGAGGGAAATGATAGAAAACAGATTGTAGTTCCCAGAAATAGGAGACCAGAGGTCTCACGAGAACTACATGATGGTACAACTGGAGGACATCTGGGAGTAACGAAAACCCTGGGGAAGTTGAGAGAATGCTTCTATTGGGTAAACTGCCAAGTAGACCTTAAGGAGTGGTGCCGGAAATGTACGGTTTGTGCAGCAAGTAATGGGCCTCAGGAGCGACCAAAAGCTCCCATGAAGCAATATAACGTGGGCAGTCCATTCGAAAGAGTAGCCATTGGTGTTGCAGGTCCATTTCATGAATCCGACTCTGGAAATAAATACATTGTGGTGGTGATGGATTATTTTAGTAAATGGGCCGAAGCGTCTGCCTTATATTAAGAAGCTTTGACCGTTGCTGATGTCCTTGTCGAGGAATGAATGGATCAGTCGTTTTGGTGTTCCCTTGGAGTTGCATTCAGACCAAGGTAGAAATTTCGAGTCTACTCTTTTCCAAGACGTCTGTAAGCTCTTGAAGATCAATAAAACACGGACGACAGCATTACACCAGCAAACCGATGGAATGGTAGAACGGATGAATACAACCATTAACCGCCATTTGTCAAAGGTAGTCTCTGACCACCAAAGAGACTGGGCCCAGTATCTGCACTTGTTTCTAATGGCATATCGTTCGTCTGTGCACGAGTCCACGGGTCAGACCCCGGCCAGTATCATGGAACGAGAATTAAGATTACCATGCGATTTGAAGTTTGGATGTCCCCCAGGAGAAGGGACCGCAGATGAAGACTATGCCAGCCAGCTACGTCAAGAAATGAACGACATCCATGAACGAGTCCGGTTAAACATCGAGAATGCCAGTGCCCGAATGAAGGGAGCCTACGACATCAAAGCCGAGGGCGGAGAATTCCAAGTTGATAATCCAGTTTGGTTGTATAACCCGCAACGTCGTCGTGGATATTCGCCCAAGCTATAGAGATTTTGGGAGGGGCCGTACCAAATTGTGAAGAAAATCAACGATGTTGTCTACAGAATAAAGAAGCTACCTCGGGGAAAACCAAAGGTCGTACATTTCAACAAGTTAGCCCCTTATGCAGGAAGTCAGGACAGCGACGTTGACCAAGTCCAAGTCCGCAGCATCCAACCACACGATGACGAGATGACCTTCGAGCAGTTTATGGCACTGTACTCTGATGGGCAGAAAGTGCAGCACGACGTAACGAGAGAGGAACCCCGAGACCTCTTTGAGGTGCCCATACAATATGCCCTGGTGTTCGCCAAAAAGTACGGCCAGTTCCAGAAGCTACGGGAGAAAGATCCAGTGGTAGGGAAGGTCCTTCATCTCGAAAATAAACAACCAATGGCTATCAGAGACATCTTTTTTTTTGAAAACATTCTCGCAGGACAAGCCAACATACACTGATCTTTGGAAGACTCTGGTGGAATTGAGAAATGTGATGATGGAGAAGAATCTGATGAAATTGGCGGTCCCAAAGATAGCCTGCGGGTTGGATGGACTGAATTAGAGGGTGGTGAGAAGTATGATGGAAACAATCTTTCGATTCAGTGGCATCGACATCCTCGTATGCTGTCTCAATATTCGCAGCCCAGATTCGAAGACCGTTGACTGTTACTTCCACCAACCTTCCCGTTGTCGAAATGGAGAGTCCTGCAAATATCGTCACACCAGGAAGGATTCTAAGACATTCCGGGACGAAATGGTCTTAAGGAGGGGGCAATGTTACGAGAATTCATCCAACGGCTGGTGCAATCGACCATCAACCAATTCGCGGAATGGTCATTATTCCGGTACTTCTGGGAATCGCTGCCGTTACTGGGAATTCCCTTAAAGCTTCCAGAACATGAAAGAATTTCCCGATGGTTCGTGGACTTACCAGACAATTTGGAGAGGAATATAAATATGGACAGCTGGCGATAGGAGGCATTCAGTTTTCGACGGTCGAATTGAATAGTTAAGATAAATTGTAAATAGTAGTTTCTGTGAATATAAATTGTGTTAAAGTCGTGGAGATAAATTAGAGTGAGTTGGACTGTGTTTTTAAATAAATCCAAGAACTGAACAGAACCCGAGTGTGAAAATAAAAACATTAAAATACGAACTTACGTATCTTTTTTCGTTTATCTACGATCAAGATTCTTTAATTGCGCTATTGTTGAAATACCCCAATTTAAAACTTGGAGTTTCTATTGGCTCGATAATACTAATATAATCTTTTCGTAGTTATACTGACTAGTTTTTCTTACTTCCTGATGTCTCATAACGTAACTTTTAAATTTTAGAATCTCTTGAATGGTTTTCTTTGTACTGCTTGCTTTAAAAGTTGTCCTTATTTCGTATCATGTTATTATTTTTTTGAGTATGTATAGTGTACATTTGTAATTTTTGTTGTATCTAGATTTAGTTGGTATGGGCAACATGTACAAAATGATGTATGCACCAAATTGGGTATTAGACTGTAATAAAAATAATTTTTATGATTATTTTATGTATTTTTTTTTAGAAATACCAATTCATTTTGTAATAAACGGAAAAGAGAATTAAACTCAGGTGATCAAAAACGCTTCGTCATGCCGTAGGAAACGTAATTCGCATAATCTGTGCGTGGAAAATGACCTAAAGTAAGTTCTGAGTATGGTTCAGTGTCATGGATGGGTTCACAATAGGAGGTCTGTTGTTTTCGCGTGATCAACACCATGTTTTGTAGTGAAAAACAATTTATGGGGTTTGAATTTAGTTAAGTAGATATCTATAACTGAATTATTTTAGTGTAAACAGAAAGTGTGTCATAATTACTTACATCATAGTGGTCTTGACAGAAATAAAGTGAGAACTGATCATCGGAATTTGTAACGGCGAACTTTTTTCGAAGCTTTTTATTTATTAGAATATGTATAGACAATTTTTCTGAAGTTCTTATAGGATTATTTGTGCAAACTAGCATTAAACATCATTTATAAACCATTATACGTACGTTACGTCACAAATACACTATAAAGCGTTTTTGCGGTCCTTATTTTTATTTCAATTTAACTTAAATTTTTTTAGGAAATGTTGAAAATTGTAAAGATAAGAACATGCTTCGACCTTACTCCCATATTATTGAGAATTTATGGTGGTTTAAAGCAGGGGCGGATCCCGACACGTACTTCCGGGAGGTGGGGCGATTCCATGCTTCAGGGGGGGCGAGTTCACGTTTCAAGGGGGGCGATCCTGTACTCAATTTACCAAAATATAATTTTAAACCTATATTTCTTGGACTATTAAAACTAGCCATTATGTGGTTTAAACACATAGAAGTGACCTTCTTCTAGGCTCTTGCAGTTATTAAATTTACTTACTTTGAGGCTCTCGGTGGGGGCGATCGCCCCTATTGCCCCCCCTTTAGATCCGCTAATGGTTTAAAAAATGTCAAATACCCAATTGCAAATTTGACGAATACTAACACGCAACTTACCGAATTAGGTTGCTCGGCGACGTGTATTTGTATGTCACGAGTTTGTTCTATATGGCAAGTTTTTTCTAGAAAGTTTTTTCTTTTATCTATTTCTGGATAATAGTTAAAGCTTTTTTCTAGAAAACTGAGTAAAAAATGTAAAAAAATTGCACCAAACAAAAATACGAATTTTGTAAATTTAACTGTTCACTGATTAGTTAAATATATAAGTGCTGAAACAAACTTACACTCTAAAACTGTATATTAAGAAATTTAACAGACAAGAGGAAAACGATTTAAAGTATCCTTAGCTAGTTTTAAACCTGAATTGTATGTCTTTGAGACGTCATATGTTAAAAGGGTTTTGTTTTGAACGTATATAATTCATATCAATCTAAAACAATTTGAAATAATTTTTAATTTTAGCCGCTGGTTTGTTCTTCTTAAGGGATTTTTGACAGCTTAAATAACAACGGACTACTCAAAAGATTAATTTATTTATTTATTTTGAAGTCACGTGACAAAACCTTATAAAATAAAATAAATATGTCACTACATTATGTAATATTCGATATAAAATTTTAGTCGATAAATAATTCACTTAACCTATCAGTAATAAAATTTCTTCTTTAGAAGACAGTTTTCTAATCATTAAGAAAGAGTTAATAAGGGTAGACTTTCTCTTTCAATTTTGTGCCTACTACAACCGGCTTGTTATCTTCTTTTACACCACCTGAAGAGTTCTCAAGTTTAGGTGTAGTACTTCCAAGACTTGGCGCAACCTCAATTTTTTCTGTAGTTTCAATTTTTGCTGTAGAGCTTTCGTTTGTATCAGTCGGACTAGGTGCTGGTTCGTTTGAAGGTATTACTGTTTGAGGGCTAGTTGGCACTTTAGATGTAGTCTCCACTTTTTGTTCATTTGCTACTTCATTTTTATTTTGTTCTTGTGGTTCTGTTGAGATTGGGGAGATCGGTTTATCCTTTGAGGCAATCTCCTCTTCTTCCTCTTCTAATGAAATTTCCGATGATTTAGATATTTCAGTCAGTCTTCCAACAAATAAAATGGCGTCGTCAGTCTTAAGGTAGTAAAAGAATGGATGTTTTGCATAGAATGTCAAAGGCTGTTCGAAACTTTGTCCGGTACTAATTCTATCTTCGACAATTACTGAAACAATTAAATAATGAAACGTCAATTAGAAACTCATAATTTGTAAATTAAAGGGTTAAGAACAGTAAGAAATAGTGTAGATATGACAATAAAGCTTTTTGTGTAGATACATGCAGTTAGAACTCCCAACTGTACATTAAAAGAAATTCAATAGATAGCTTTCTAATAACTAAACATTTTGTTTCATTGAGATAAAAGATTTCACATTTTTAAAGAAAGATAAATGTACTTACCTACCATTTTAGATAGAGATTTGTAACAAACTAGAGCCACATTCTACAATACGCTAGAAGCTTTAAAAAATCTCGGAAATTAAGACAGTACGAAATAAGTTTCGCTAATAAATATATATTTTGGAAAGTTTGTCTTCCAGTACATATTATTTGCATGAATGGTATTTTACAAAGTGATATCTCTATATTGTGTCCAGTAATTTGGTGCCTTTTAATTCCGCTAAGATCCATAAGATTCTGAAGATTATTGGAAGAGGCGTCGGGAGTTATTAAATACAATTACTAATATCGTTATTACCGACTATCCAGTATTAAAGAACTATTTAAAGCACATAAAAATACTGTTATTGAAATTGCAAACACCGGTAATACCCTATTTTGAATAAAAAGTTTAAATGTGTGAACTCATAAGGCGGCTCTCTATTATATAAACAATTTAATTGATAACACGAACTTAATAAATTGAGACTAAGAAATTTCTAAAAGGGAAAGTACACCAAAGGATTTTTCACAAGAAAAACAAACAATATAAATGTAAAACGAAGCTGATCCTAATGACGATGATACATTATTAACAATTTTACGCAAGGATATGACACTATAATAAAATGGGGAGGTTGTTTGGATGATGCGTATAACCATCTAATGGCTATTCCTAGCGCGAATTACCTATACAGGTAAATAAGAAAGGCCCAATCTTGACGGTGCACACATACAGGGTGTGCCAACGAAAACGAGCCACCTGGAATATTTCCTAAAATACTCATTATTTTGAAAATCGGCAAAAACATGTTTAAAGATTTATGAAGGCGAAATATTTGTATATACTAATCGGTAATTAAATTTTACCCTAATCACCCCAGCGCTAGCCCTTTAAAGATCGTTTAAAAATGAATACAACGGTGTGTCGTTTTTGATATTCCATAAAAAATTAAGGAATTTGATCTTTACAATTATAAGTGAATTCTCTATTTTTATTATTCGCCAATACCATCAGGGATCAGAAAAATATCTAGGAATCACGTTTAAATTAGCATTTTCCTTAAATCTTCTGGAATATAAAAAATGACAAATCGTTTGAAATGCATTACTCCTAAATTTATGTATTCGGTTTAACATTAATTTTGAACAATTTAGAATAATAAAAAAGTGTGGGAAATCAGTAACTAAAACACCTCAATTGTTTAAGGTTCAACTTCCTTATTAACATCTGTAGATACTAAAACATACATACTTACTCGTTAATAAATGTGAAAAATCACTCTCGGCTTTTTTAACTCTCAAACTGTCTCCAAAACTAAAGGTCCTAGAAGTTTATTTTTGAATTTTCTATACACACCTTTCCAACGAATAGAACGTTATCGAAACACGTGAATTATAATAATCTGTGACATTATTACTTTGTAATAATTTTACATCGATGACTAAAGTGTAAAAAGTCGAATTTTCTAAATTTTCTGGAAAGGCAAAAATCCAATGCTTTTTTAATAAGGCGTTCCAGTTTTTGCTGCTAGGGATAATAATTTATATTATAATACAACTATTAAAGTATTAGTATAGACTTTTGAGCATTTGCAGTTTAATAGATACAACTATTAATAACTTATTGGTGAACTAAACACAAGATAGGAAAATTCGACTTATAAAAAGGTTTTGCACTTTATCCATCGATATGTTCCTCTAAAATGACTAGTCCCTAGTCCTAAAAAGCCTCAAAATAAATTAATGCGGCTTAATTTTCAAATTTTAAAACTTAAACAGCAACGACCTTTACTATTAAAACTAAATAATTTTGTAATATTAAATAAATAATAGTAAACAGGTAAAGTCAAATGTAATGTAGTAAATATTTAAAAAATGTTGGTAACTGGTTGGAAAATAAATGTGTACAAAAATCGCATATTTGATTAAAATGATTATTTTCACTTGTTATCCTAATGAATTCAAACTATACATTATTACAAAGCCTATATTTTCATGCCCAACAATAACGAGTGAATATCACAAAGCAGCGGCATCCATCATAAATTAAATTACTTGTGATAACTTCCTCGTAGGAAAGGTGTGTACAGAAAATTCAAAAATAAACTTCTAGATTTGGAGACAGTTTGAGAGTTAAAAAAGCCGAGAGTGATTTTTCACATTTACTAACAAGTAAGTATATGTTTTAATACTACAATTGTTAACAAGGAAGTTGAGTCTAAAACAATTGAGGTGTTTATGTTACTGATTTCCCGCACTTTTTTATTATTCTAAATTATTGAAAATTAATGTTAAACCTTTTGAATTTAACCTCATACACTGTAGGGCCGAATACATAAATTTAGTAGGAATGTATTTCAAACGATAGGTATTATTGATAGATCCTACAACACTTATGGTTACTTATTCCGATGAATTAACCTTAGCAAGATGGTACGTGGACTTTCTCGTCCACGCTAATCCTGTGATCTAAGTTTTAAATAAGCTAAAAAAATTGGAAGATATATACTAATAGGAAACTGCAAGCGCTCATTTTGACTGTAGCTAATGCGAGTAGTGGTAGTGTAGTCTCCATTGTATTCACTTCTGAGTATATTTTACCCCAGTACTTAAGCAGGAATTGGTCGTTTTATATATATTTTTAGGTAAACCATTGTTATAAAGTAGAAAATAGCACTATCAAGTGATTTTATATGTTTTGATGGGAAACTTGCTACTGCTGAAGAGGTTACGTTCTACTTATGTGACCTAATCTACGAATATAGAAGTTATTGTCAGAATTGATGCCATCAAAGTTGCCAGTATCTAATGCATACTGAACTAAGACCTCGCTTGATACAGAAGATAAATGAGGCTTCATATTATAATATAATAAGTCTACCAGCTTCATTTAGACTACTATTCATATTATAAATTTAAAAAATTAAACTGTGCCTACTCAGAGTTTCTAACCACTGACTTTGGTTGGGTCAGGTTAGGTAAGATGTTTTAGTATATATTGACAATTCATCATTATTTACTTTGAAATTTAGTAGTCCCATTCAGTCTGAAATAAACATAGTCAGACCAGACTTCAATTCTAATGAAAATACAATTTAAGTAAATAAAATAAGCGTGAAATACCCATTGCATTTTTGCTTAAGCGAAATTAGCAGGTATTGCAAATTTTATTTCGTGTTATTATTGATTTTTAAACAACTGTTCATTGTCCATGCACCACAATAATAAAGTCATTGAAGAGAATAAAAAATACATGATCTCATCGCAAATTTCATAAGTGTGTCCTTTATACAGCAAGAAGAGACGTCCCAGTGGCCTTTAGCAATACGGTTGACCTTGGAAAAAATACTTTCCTTGGTGAGTCTTGGCGAAGAGCTTTTAGGTATCATCTTCAAAATCGTAACCTTATTAAGAATTTATTCAAACGAAAAAGAAATATGAACAGAATTGAAACAATCACAATGACAAAGATGCTGCACAATTGATAAAAATTGGATAAAAGTTTCTATTCTATGTTGTTCTCAATTTATTTGCAAGTCACATTCTTTACAAAAAATAGTTGGGCGTATTGTAGTGAAAGGTCTCTAAAACTTCATGAAACGCATTATTTTTTATTTCTGGAAGCGATTTTAGTAATAACTAATATTTAGCATAAGATATTTAAACCAGGGTTTGCGTTTCAACTGTTTTGTCTTAGAGAATAACAAAGCAAGCAGAAGTGAAGAAAGAAAATAAGCAGAAGATATATTTTTTATTAAATTCTCATCTGTATCATCAGCAGCAACCTATGCGAATGTTGGTTTAGTATACAATAAGTAATAACTTTGTCATAAATTCTTATAGCAATATAGGCCGGTACTTTTTTGGAACTCATTACATATTTGTCTGTGTGAATAAAATGAAGTACGAACTTTTACTAATGTTTTTTAAGCAAAACTATTAATTTTAAGAATGATCATATGAGTAATCTTAAAGATAGCTCAATCCACTGAACTGAAAGTTTGTGCTAATTATTAAAGAACTAGCTTAATTTGGTGGTAATAAAAGGCAAACAACCTAAAATCACTATATAAGAACTAAAAATTTTTTAATATTGCAAACATCATAAGTACTTATATCGCAGTATTCTTTGAAGTTTATGAACATTTAATTCTCATATATTACTTTCAAAGAATGCAATATTTTGTCAACGTTGAATTAGAAATATTGCCATATGTAATTTTTGAGATGTTGAGATGAAGACATGAATGACGAGCTACTTAATGTTTGTGATGAAAATAAATTAGAAAATGTGGATGAAATATTGGAAAGCGAGGAATATAAAGAAATGAAATACAAATGGGCGGTTCCAAAAATTCACTACTTTTATTTTTAAAAACAAAAAATAAAAGTTTCTGCCGTTTCATCTACGTGTAGTACTACTGTATAAATCGGACACAATAAAATATACCAATGTGTAGTTTTGTCGTTTCTTGGGAATAACACCACAATCTTCCAAATACTCCAAACTCCCTGAAACGTTTGGAGTATTTAAAATATAGACTTTGATTGTGGTGTTACTCCCAAGAAGTATACAAATAAAAATGATGAGATGCCACAAGTATCATTCAGAATATAAAATATACCAGATACGGAATTCGAACCCCAACAGGGATGAGGACAAAAATATAGGTTACTCTTCTAGTTTAAACTGAAAATTTTCAGCTTAAGCTTATAAGTATTAGTTAAAGGTTATTCACATATTTTGTACCCAATGCTGGTAATTATACTTGAATCTTGTTAAGCTTATGGTGATGCTATAACTTAAAACTTAGAGCAGTAACTCTTATTTTATTCATTCTGCCAATTGAAAATTTTGGTAATACTTATGTAAGCACAGTTAGATAAAATAGCGAGGAATACCTAATAAACTTTTTCGTAAGCAAAATTGTCAGGGATGCCATGTTTTATTTGGTTTTAACAGAAATTTCACAACAATCTCAAATATACAACAAAGAGCCATTCTGTAACTCTCTTGGCATCGATACAGCCTGATGACGAAGACATTGGAAAACCTAGGATGATCTAGATGTCCCATATCGACCAATAGATAGTGTATCATTTATAGAACCAAAAAATGTCGTGTAATAAGTATAATCTTCAAAATATTGTCCATGTATAGAAAAGTCTGTTAACCAAATTGTGTGAATGAAAGACAAAGAAGAATATTGAAGACAGTCCAACGTTATAACAACCGAAGAGTCACAGGTGTTGCACATTTCCAAGAAAAATGTATAAACCGTATACATGCCATGAGTTCTCAAAATTATTAGTAAGTCATTTAAGACCCGCACAGACGGAGCAACTGTTTTGCAACTACTACAGGTAAGTATTTTGAAATCTTGGCACTGTATAGCGGTAGGGACCCCCGCACAACCCATTGAAATGGGACTGGTTTGCAATCAGTTTAAAATTGGTTGCACGCACGCACTCATTGTCTAAGGTTGCACTTGCCTCAATCAGTTTTGACATAATATTAGGTTAGCATATTTTTTAGATTGGTTTGTGGCTACGCCATTAAGCATTTAGCAAGCATCAAATATTTTGAATAGCTTTTCATGTAAACGCCTTGTGCTTAGACAACCACATGCTTAGACCACCCATAGGCGAGATTCGGACTTGACCCCGCTATACCACAGACAACTTAGTTCCGAAGCAACCGCTTCTTCCGCTAAGCCATAGACCCTCTAGGTTAGGTTATCACTACTTAATATAAAATTGGGTAGATCTTGTTTAATATTTTCTATGCACCCAATCTTTGTTTGGGTTTGGTTTCATTCAGTTTAGTCAATATTATTATTATTAATAATCGATTTCGTTATTATAATAATATTTCATTGAATATAGTTTTTAATATTGCATGTAATGTATTTTTTTGAATATACTGTTTCATTTAAATAATTCTTGGTATGTTTTAAGCTATCAAATCCTAAACTTGTAATCGGTTGAAGATTGAAGAAGAATTAATATAATTACTTCCTAAGTATTCAGGTCATTTTTTAATATGAACAGCCAGAGTTTTCATAAAAGTTTTCATTTAATTACTAATATTAATTGATTACCATTGACTTGTATTTTCGTAATTATAACCCCACATTGTCTATCCCACAGAATTTCATTAACACAATTTGACACTTCCAATGTTAATAAATTTTATAACTACCGAAGATTTCTCTTCTAGTTAAATTAAAATTCCTTTAAAATAATTTCCATTTGTTTTTTTCTTTAGCACTACTAAATAAATTTAATAGTTCATAACTTATAAAGTAGATCACATGGCAATAATGGCACGTCTTGCGTCCTTAGAGCATATACCTACTACTGGTGGTAGGATGCAATGCCCAAATATCCTGTCAAGACTAAAAAGAGAAGAGTAACAGGCTTTTTTACTTGGTTGGTTAAGGCAGCCAATCAACTACATGCTAGACTTATTTCATTGGAAGCAGCTCCCAATCGAGCAAAATAGGCTCCTGCTCTCTTTGTGGCGCTCTTTTTACTATTGGCACGCCATTTGTGCATTGCAGGCTACCTCAAGCAGTATAAGCTCTAAGGTTGCCGTGTAGGTCCAGAAACTGCCTTTTGGTTAATGCTTTATTAAAAAGGTCTGTAATTTGTTCCTTTGTGCTCATAAAATGAAGTTTCAGTTGGTTTTGTTGAATATTCCCTCTCTTACATGTGAAATTGGATATCTATAAGCTTAGTTCATTTGTGATAAATAGATGTATTTTTTTAATTAACTCAGTTGCCCATAAATTGTCTACATACCATGAATTTGATAACTTCTTTATGTGACATAAACCTGTAGCTAGTTTGTTTAATTCACACAAGTTCTTACATGGTTTGACATGCAGCTCTGTATACTGCATCAGTGCTGGATAAGTAAACGAGTGATTGATATTGATAACACTAAGAAATAACACTGTCTCCTTACTTGATTATATATCCAGTTGTTGATTTTCTAGTTTAAGTATTCCCCGCAAAATCTGCATCACTGTAAGCTTTCAATTGAAAGTCATTAACATTAGTGAACACCAGCGCAAAGTAGATAATTTCTTTTAAGTATTTTATAATGCTTCACTCCAAATTTTCTAAAAATCGCCTTGCATGATTCACAAAGGTGAGATTTGGTCTGGTACACAAGGACAAGTAAATTAGGCTTCCAAGAGGTTCTCTATCTGATGCATTAGTAGCTTTTGAATCTTCGCCGCTGGGTTGCATCACCTGGTATGCTAACAGAGTTTGCATATTGAATGTATCAATAATTCCTTTAGCATAAGCAGATTGACGTAAATAAATAGATCTAGCTTCTGTTCTATTTCCAATATTTCACTTACTTCAAACTCATTTCTTAAAGATAATAGTCTAATATTTGTGAAAACGCTATAATGATCATTTTGTATTAGGCAACACTTCTGAAGCTACATGGGACTGCATTATGTGCAATCAATTTATGTTGTTTAAAAATTTAATGAACCATATATGCCAACATGATACTCTTTTTCAATTTACAGATTTTTTTCAATACCGTCTGTGGAACGATCTGGGTATTTCTTAAATATATCAGCATAAAGTTTTCCCTTTATTGAGCAGTTTTACATAAAATCGTTTTATATGTAACTTTTTTTGCAGTTAAGGAAATCTCAGTCTAATTGAGTCAAATCTTAGCTCTTTATAATTTGTTCTTTTCCGCTTTTTAACAAATAATGTTGTCCCTTGCTCAATTGATCAGACAACTAGGCTTGTTTATTTTCTGGGTGATCAACCAGTTCACATTTATAATTTTTCTTTAAAGACAGTATGTAGGGCATCTTGAATAGCTAAAGGTCACTTAACTGCTTTTAAGTAGTAAGTCTTTCTTGTAATGCAGATGGTTCATCATTGAATGATCGCAATAGTTTTTCTGAATCCTACTGGATTTTAATATTCAACTAGAGACAATTTTCTTATAATTCCTATTTATTGATTGCCATTGATGTAATTAAATATTCAAACTTGCATTTTCGTAATTCTTTTCATTGCCTAACCCTCAACGTATTATAAATATAATTTGACATATGGCACGACGCAATTGATCCGCGATTGGTTGCAAGCTCAACTGGTTTGCAATCGTAATCTCAAAATAGTTGGCCCTTACCATACATAAAATACTTACTACAGCATTCTAAAATTTCATAAAAAACCTTAGTTAACAGAGCAGATATTTGTTTTATAACCACGTAATTAGAAAACTTTGATTTTTAGGTTATTATATGTATTTATATGCAAAATGCTTATTAAATATTGATATTCTTTTTTTTTCTAATCAAAAAGAGTCATATTTAACTCGACTATTGAATTAAAAATTTTGGGGAAGCTCGCCATTGGCTCCTGTCTATACTTTCCTAATCAATAATAGCGATTTTGTATTAACCCAGGACTAATACAAAATAATTAAAAAAAAAGTTGTTCGCAACATTGCTACGTACGTTTACTACACAATTTAGAATGCTCTTTTGGGTATTTAAATACAAATAATTTTTAGTTCCAACACTAATAGTCTAATGATATACGAATTCTGTTTCTATACTCATACTCACTACCAAGTGTATACAGCCCATAACCAAATTAATAGAAACTGTCATGGATGAGGAAAAAGAAAAAAGAGGAGAAACACAGATAACACAAATGCAAAGCTTGTTACAAGAGAAAGCGTGCGGAACCAAATGAACACAAATATTAATTAAATAAATGTAGACATCTTTGCTGTCTATTCCATTTTATATTATTATAATGTGATATTTAACTTTAAATAGTTTAGTAATCATGATCAACGTTTATTGAGTAAGATCATCTACATTATCTAAAAAAGTTGTAATGATGTTTCGTAATAAAGTGATAGATTACATAACCACTTGTTTGTAAATCTTAACAAAATATTTCTATAATATTAAATACAAGGGTTATTTTGAAAACATGATTAGAACAGTATAAACACTTAATGGCCTAATGAACTATATTGAATACGATTAGTGATAACGACAAAAAGTAATTACAAAAAATTGTATTGAACTGAAAGCTGGTTAACTGTGAAGGCCAAAATATGTATAAAATAAGTGGTATAGAAGGTTAGGAAGGTAAAATTGTTAGATGCTACATTGTAAATTGGAAAGGTCATACGTTTTCATGATCGCCAAATAAACCCACTCCTGGCTTTGACAAATAAAAATACTGTTCGTATGAAAAATGTTATTTATGCTTATAGTTTATTAGGCACTGCATGCTAGAATCAGGACAATTTACTCTCCAAGACAATATCGTAAAATTGAAAACAAGAGCATATCTGAATAGAGAATGAAGCTTTTATTCTGATTCACAATTTTGTATCCCAGTCTTCTGGATAAAAAGAGAGGTGGTAAAATTTCTCTTCTCGTTTTAACTTCATTGAACGCTTTGCACAACAATTGTAAACTTGACAATCACCAACTAATATTTATTTATTATAGCCTATAAAAATAATAAAAATGAAAACTTATATAATTTATTAATCTTAAAATTTGTGTCATTTGGTTACGCTGACCTAAATGTAATCACAAAAATTACTTACCAGCTGTAGCAGCAGCGGCCTCTGTACCATCTTCGTTAACTTTGATGAATGCTTTTTGAACAACTTGGTCAACATAAAGGTCTTGACCCTTACTGGATGTAATTCCACTTAAATCAGCTTCGCTGCTGAATATTTTCTTAATTCCTAACTGAAAATGAAAGACATGGACGTTAATTTTGAGAAAAGTGAAACAATACTACATAATGAATTGAAAATTTTCTGTTGCTTATGGTAATAGAGGCATACATCCTAATATATTTACATAATGGGTACCAAATATTGGACTTAGTCATAAAACGAAATAACAAATTGATTTTTTTTGTTTTAGCGCGTTTTATTGTGGACTGTTAAATAGTTGTATATTATGGACAAGAAAATTCGGTAATTATTTAATATAATTAATTAGATTTTCCTACAAGTTTACCACTAAAGCGTCAGACCAATAACTGAGTTCTTGTATAAACTGAAGAATCCTAATGTTCTAATTATCATGGAATAATAGAGAAAGAGGACACTGCATATGTAAGAACTGTAAAGAGGTAAGCGGAAAATGTCGGAACAATTAAAATGAATTGATGACTTTTCTGGCAACAAAATCAGATTGATTAGAGATACCGAGTAATTTAGTGCCAATTTAGTTATTATTGTACAGTAGTAGAGAAATTACATAAATTGCTCCAATTATCCAATTATATCTTTGTTAATTTATAAATATCTCAAGGGACATGAAACAATTTAGAATAATATTGGAAAACATTTAATAATACTATGAAAATAGAAACTGTGAAATTACCGTAAAGGCATAAAAATTAATATGGTATTTTATTCTTGCAAAACGCAATAGTTTATTTCTACTCAAGTAATTTTATTTACATTTCTGATTATGCAATCTCATTAGTTACCGAAGAATAACAATAAGTCAATTTGCAGTTAGAGAGAAGTGATAAATGAGCATAAACACGAAGATTTTGAGCTAATTAACTAACACGAACCTTATTTTTATTCTGAAATTCAAATTTATTAGAATAGATATAATTAGTAGGTATAGTTATATTCAGTACGTGTTTACTCATTTCCAAGGAAATATAAGTATTTTAATTTTACTTTTTCGCAAGGCAGGTGTAGCATTATGTACCTAGTTTGTATTTATACTTTTCTTTGAGAACCACTACCTCACTTGTGAAGAAAGTCCGTAGGTACCTACAGTTCTCAAGTGCGATAATTGTTTCCAATAGATCTATAAATGTCTTCTATATATGAATTTAAAGGGATATCAGGTACCATGGAAAGTAGTCTTATGGTAAACAAATAAAATTATCAAGCTGAAAAATTTAAAAAAGTTTCTTGTGTGAAAAACTTTGTATCTACCGAAAATCATTTCAAACTTAAAAAAGTCAGGTACTGAAACGTAGACCGCAAATAACAGTTTAGCGTAGATATGTCAATGGATAGAACAAATAAGGAAAAGAAAAAAGAACAGTATGTTAACAATATGAGACCATATAAGCTCCGAATGTTTTTTGGTAGATAACTGCGTTTTCACATTTTTGGTGTAGCCATATTCGATGCCTCAGTTAAATTCTAGCATAACTCTGCCAGTATTCTTACATCCAAACCACCCCAATAGTATATTTTCACTTTTTTTGCCTTCAAGTAAACATTTTGCTGCAATTTTGTTCGAATAACAAAGCTTCTAACTATATTTGCAGAATTTATAATCATGCATTTCTTCTCTACTCAAAATGACGACGAATAACTCTAGAGTAGTGATGGTGAAAAAGTAAACACTTATGATGGCAGAGACACAAAATGAAAAGACAACGATTTTATAAAGGGATCGTTGTTTTTTATGCAATTGTAGTCGTTTTATTCGAAATGGCCTGCAAATGGCGAATTAACTGAGATGACTCGGCAGTGGGTTTGTTGGAAGTCTGATTTGTTGTTCTTACGCACAAGAGCACTCTTGATGCAATGTATTTTAAATTAAATCGTTACCCTTTTACTTGTGCTCCACAATTTTACACAAATTAAGTTTGGAATATATAAGTTAGATGACAAGTACACAACCAAGTCCATATAATAAAGTACCATGCGGAAATTATGTGGAAAAACTAAATTACCAATTCCCAAAAAATTAAGCGACTTGTGTGAAAGCGCCCGTAGTTTGATTCATGTAGCCATCAAACTGCATGTCAGTGTGTATCGTATCAACATGCTGTTAGGCTCTTAGTCACTAAAACTACTCGTAGGCTCATCCTTTTCTATTTATGTTCTATTCCTTTTGTATTGGAAAAATGTGTACTCAGCAATGACTCCCACTTCAGTTTCCATTTTCTATTTTTCCAATCCTTTTTAACTATGCTCCGAAGCTTGCATGGCTCGATAGAAATTGAGTAAGACGGTAACCGATGTTGCATTTTTTCTCATCTACCCATATTTTATTTCAGGAATTAACATTGTCTTTTCTTTTGTCTCCACTCCTCTTGCTAAGTCGTTAGAGTGTGGGATACCCTTCATTCAGTGCCGAACTACGTTGAATGCCAAATTGATGAGCCCCACCAGTTATACCTTATTCATGCCTTCCACATACAACCCCAAGTCATCAGCAAACAGTATTGTGGTGGAGATGGCTATAAGCCAAGATATTAGATTGATGGAAATATGTAATGTCGTTCTTATCGATTAGAGAAATTTGAATTATTCTCGTTAATGTTTGGGCCCCAGAAATTATTGAAAATCATGAATCCAAATTTCATGAACCTAATTCTTGATTAATTGTATGCGACAAAAAGCTCGTATACGAATCTGTAATCATACATGAATTTCTTGCAACTGAAGACTAAGTTGGTATTCTCTCGTAAATTATCTCCAAGAATACAGATTCTATTTTATTTGTCTCTGTAGTTACACAAGATTTCCATAGAAAATCTAATTTTTAACGAGCACAATTCAGTTAAGTACTTTGTAAATTGTAGCAAGCGTTTCTAAGATTAGCCAATTATTCTTCATTAAAACATTGTCAGGTAGCTGAATCTGCACATGTCAATTTCCCTTTATCATTCTATCTTCAGTATTCAGAATATTTTTTAAAAAATAGAACCGATAGAATGCTGTAAAATACTACCACTAGTCTGGAAAACTGAATCAATAAACAGTATTTTGTCGGTTAAAGTCTATATATATTAAAAATATTATAATATCAACTTACCTGTTGAAGGATGGGTTTTAATTGTATTTCTGTTTCAACTTTGAATTTGGGTAGTTTGATGTCTACTCTTTCCATGGTATAATTTTGTGGTTCAAGCAATATGTCAACGTTTTGCTCTAGTTGGGAAAGACCGTCGATATCGTCTGGTAAAGCAATTACAAGACTTACACTGCGTCCTATAAAAAACAATAGTTCGTGAGCTTATAATAAAGTTGCTAAAAATCTTTGAAATATGTATTTTATATTATTTTTATTTTTATTCTGACAAAGTAGAATTCATTAATATCGATCAAGAACTGATCGACATTAATCTTCTATTTAAATACTGTGTTATTGCAGCAACAGGTGCCCTGTTAAACTGCACTGAAAATATTGTGGATATTTCAGAGGTAAGTTATTTTATAAATTTGAAGGCGCGAGATGTAAAGTCCGACAGCTAGGATTTTCGTGAAAACTAGGACCTAGAAGTTCCGAATCTGGAGCCTTTCCATGTAATTGCTGTTAACCGTAATTCCTAGATTAGAATGTCACGATGAAATTTTCAGGTTAACTTCACCTGTCAGATATATTGAATACTCTCTTCGAGGTCTCATTCTTTTGTACGCAAGACAATATCTATAATATATATTGTTTCTGGTTAGGGAAGATTCATTAGTTGCGCTTCCCACAATTGAATGTCCTCTGGAACACTTCTTTACCTATTTGATACATTTCGTTAATTTTGAAGACGCGGGATGTAAAGTCCGACATCTATGAGTTTCGGGGAAACTAGCACATAGAGGTTCCGAATCTGGAGCCGTTCCATGTAGTTGCTGTTACCCGTAATTCATAGGTGAACTTCACCTGAGATATTGAATACTCTCTTCAAGGTGTCACTCTTTTGTAGGCAAGACAATATATATATATATATATATATATATATATATATATATATATATATATATATATATATATATATATATATATATTGTCTCTGGTTAGGGAACTTTCATCAGTTGCGCTTGCCACAATTGAATGAAAGTTCCCGACCAGAAACAACATATATTATATATTTTGTTTTTCGTACAAAAGAATGACACCTCGAAGAAAGTATTCAATATCTCTGACAGGTGAAGTAACCTGAAAATTTTATCGTAAAATTCTGTACTAGGAGTTACGGGAGAACAGCAATTACACGGAACGGCTCCAGATTCGGAACCTCTATGTGCCAGTTTCCCCGAAAATCCTAGATGTCGGTCTTACATCTCGCGGTTAAAAATTTACTGTTATGTATCAAATACATAAATAGGTGTTCGAGAGGACATTCAATTGTGGGAAGCGCAACTGATGAAGGTTCCCTAACCAGAAACAATATATATTATATATATTGTCTTGCGTACAAAAGTATGACACCTCGAAGAGGGTAATTTATAAATGTTTGAATATTTCGTGAAAAACGAACAAATACAATAGAAATTCAAAAAATAGAGTCCCAAGGTTCCCTTATGAATAACTGAATTTTATTGTAATTAAATAACTCTTGTTTGAAAACTAGAATTCTGCATTAAAGAGAAATATATAAAAAATATATAAAATAATTAATTTTTTTTTCAATCAGCATCTTTGGTGAATTTTGCTTTTGATGCATTTTGTTGGATTATCTAAAGTTCGTTTTTGGGTATGTCCTATCAGTTTGATCTCCAAAGAAAGTAAAACACCTATTCCTGTTAATTAAAAGAAGTACAAGAAATGCTATGTAATATTACACTTGAATTACAAGCATTCTAATAAAATACGTTTTCTTTGAGTTAATATAGAGGGATTTCATTTCAAAACTAGTTACCGAAAATAACTTTTAAAATATATTTGAAAGGAAAAGACACAAAACACGTTAATTTATATTTACGGGGGGACACATTTTACATGTTTCGGTTACCCTGCAGTTTCAACCCCCAAGCGGGGGTGAATATCACTTCTAAAAGTTTAAATACAAAGGGGTAATCTTTTGACACCTTATTTTTCAAAATTAAAATTTTTTTACAGAGTAATGCCATTGTCAACTTTCAAATTAAAATAATTATTATATACATTGTATTTACATTATTAATATTGTATTAGCCTTAGAATTACCTTGTAGTTAAATTAGATGTTCAAAATGACATTGCTTTGAAGTTATTTCTATTTCCTTTGCAAGGACAAAATGATTTTAGTCTATCCTATATCTTCTATAGGTTCAACCATCTACAGGTGGAGCACTGAATTAATTGTAGTCCTGTATATTTGAATTTAAGGAATATAGAAATCGGATTGATAAGAGGCAATGTGAGCTTGACAAATAAAGTGAATCGTTTTACTATATGGATTAAATATCAAAAAGATATAGGCTTATTTCATTATGCCAAACGCATTTATCAGAAAATTTACCCATACGAGAGTAATATTAGTTTTTCATTCTACATATTTTATCTTATGTGATGTATTATACCAAAATAATAATCAAAGAATACCAAATTAAAATAGACATTAAGGTTTGTTCTCATTTTACATGGCATATTTTTTTTGTATAATACATAGAATTAGAACAAAAATTGTTCTGAAATTAGTTCGAATCCTTTGCCAATATTTGTTAATGGGATTTAACACTAACAAATCAAAGACTCAGCGATTTTGATGGAGCAATGTAGGATACAGTAAACCTGCTTGTGAAAGATACATTTGCATTATTATTACGTCAGAACAGTGTAATTTTAATGTGTTAAATGACTGAAGTTAAGATAACAACTTACGCCAAGCCCTAGAAGGAGTAAACGAACACCGTAAAACATCAGCACAGTAGCAGTGACAATCACTAGGAGCCCCAGTTAATGGACAAGTCATAATGCAGGTTGGTTATAGAGAAACGGTGAATTTTTTAGAAAAAATCTACGTTTTGTTTTGAAATTTCGTGTATTCAAATACGCAGGTAATTTCTACAAGAACTGTTTTGGAATTTAACAAATCTTTCGTTATTAGGCTCCTGAAAATACTCATAATCGAGAGTCTGAGTGTGAGGTTCTGGTGTATAGTTAGTGATTTGGTGGCATTTCTGTGGTTTTTGTATCACTTCATAGGTTCATGATATAAAGATTAGTTACATATTTCATGATGATTTAAAACAATCATTATCTGCCATATAATATAAGCAAGCTCGACATATGCCAAACACATAGTTCAAAAGAGGATTCGCAAATCATGTTGCTCAACCATATGAAGATATTAACCATCAGAAAAACTTGCTTGGTAACGCATTTAATCTAAAAAGCTCTTTATATTGACTGAATTAACAGAACTACGTGTTAACCAATAGTTACAAAATACAAGGTTTCACAGTAATTTTAGCAAAATTGATCGTAACGTAAGGTAAAATTTGACTATAAATTCTTACCTTGATACGGAAGTTCGATGAATTTGGTCTTGAGTGCCTTGTTCTCACAGTATTTGAATGAGTCAGTCTGATGCATCATGTCCACGTCTGATGTGTCGGTCTTGGTCCGATGAAACTTTTCTTTGTAGGTGGCGTATTTTTCGAAGGGATTGGTCCATTTTCCACTAAAATAGAGAGCGTTTACCAGAACTAGTTTGGTATCTGGTGTAAGTGAATCAGGTTTGACTAGGTTTTGGATTTTGTTGTTTGTTTTTTCTCCCACCCAGTTGTTGATGGTGTTGGCTGTTTGTTGACTTGAGCCAAAATTGACGTTTTCTACTCCTACAAGTTGAAATAATTTTTAGTGATTCGGAGTTTTTCGATAATATTTTATTGATTCCTAATTGCAAAATGAATATCCTACTCATGTATGCTTGACTCGTTATATTGTCAGAATCTGTAGTTGTCGAGGCGTGCATCGAGTCATTAACTTAAACCGATAAGATGAATAAGACGTGAACAGTAGAAAAATTGTTACCTATTTTTCTTGAGAACAATCACTCCTCACAAGTAGAAAAGTCTGAATATTTCAAGGAATCCAAACGTTTGAGGATATGGTAGTAAATATTTTGTGTTTATTTCCGTGTAAATATTTTTGAGAACGGATCTGACCTAGCTCGTAAAAACTAACGTTAGTTTACTATTTAGTATTTTTATTTCTTGGAAGAAACACTCTCAATATCTAAATCAGACCTGATTTACTATGAAAATAAAAAACTAACACAACGGACTTGCCACTGAAAACGGGGTCTGATTTAGACCCTGAAACGTTTGAGGATATTTCAAATATACACACATTCCCGTAATTGTGGTGTTATTCTTAAGAAATTGTAAAAAGACAAAATAGAGAGCAAAAGAATAAATCCTAATTCCTAAATATTTACAGTATTCAATTCTTATTTTCTGGCCATTTATTTTATAATAAAACTGGATGGACTCTAATCCAATAAGTTCCAAAAAACATACTCAAATAAAAGATTTGAGCGCCACCTCTCATACCATAAACCATAAGTAGCCGACTCCGCAGACTTAGTTTTGTTCTTTCCGGTAGGCGAAGGCAGAAATAATGCCATTTTTAGACCACAAGAAATATACCAAAACCTTTTCATAAATTATATTGTGCCTATATAAATGAATTCGATTTCTAAGTACAAATTAGTTAAAAACTTGTTTTAAGTATCATGGATCGAATTTTGGGATAGATTGGAACGATCATCTCAACAAAACTAGTATAACAAAACCATTCTGTTGACCATGTTTAGTAAATAGAGATATTATCAATAACTTGACCACAACGCCACCTATAGGATTTAAGCATAGCTGTGAACCATCTTCTTAACAGTACAATTGTATGGTGTAAATATCCTTGATCGTCCTTAAGAAGTTACACGATAACGAACAAATACATTAAAGATTTTATATATAGATACCTTTTTAAAGCGAATATTGCTAGATAATAAAATGGATAATTGCAATTATATCAATTTTACTGTTAACTTTTCAATGAGGCTCAAAATATTATCTTTCAGTGCAAAACTTACTCCACTTTTTTTTCAAATTTGCATACAATAAATTTCCGGATAATTAGTTGTTATGAAAAATATTCATTGTATATTTATTGTTGGAAATTTTAATTCAATAATACTCGGATGTTGTATGTTACTTGAAAATTCAGTTCCTAGATTACAAAAATAAGAATTCATATTCCCTGCAATCTGTAATTTTTTCGTTACATAAAATAATTAACTGTGTTCCTTTTGGAGTCTTTACCAGCTTGAAGTACACGCCCTTTCAGAATTCTTAGAATTAATTTTATTCTTCATACTCTTGTCACAGTATCCAAATTTTAAAATATTTATATAAATTAGTTTTTAAATTATGATTATATTTATTTACTTTTCAAAATATTTTACTGATTTGTGCACAATTGCTGGAAGAATAATAGCATTAGTGCTCCATTTCATTTTTAAATTTAATTTTATAGTGCTTGACGATTTTTAGTTAATATGTTGGCAGTATAGTTTACCAATTAATTATTTTTGCTGTTTTCTTTTACTCGTACGTTTTAGATGGTTAACGTGAACAGAATATTTATTGATTCTTCTTCGGTTTTAGTTATTGCAAGAAGAGGATAAGATTATTGAATAAATTTACTAATTTAGCATTATAGTTTTAATGAATACAATTGTTAATATAGGAGCCACATTCGTTCTTCCTTATAGAAATTCTAAATATTATTCCGCAAGTAAATATGTATATTTTTAAATAATTTATTGGGTGTATTCGTGAATTGTTATTTAAATTAATTAGATATATAATATGGTAATAACATTAATTTACCTGCATAGAAACTTGTCTCTGCAATATTTTTAAAACTAGGATTGAGCGAAAATCCTTCGGCAGCATATATCTTATTGGCCGATAATAGTTTTAAGTCCCTTTTTGCAGTTTGAATTTTTCCTAGATAATTTCCAAGAAATTGTTGAGTAACTTTTTTACTGGGAAGCCCAAGTCCCACCTGAAGTTCACTTGAGGTTTCACCTACTGCACCTTCATTTGTTAAAGCGAGGATGACTTCCGCAGAAAACGGACTCATGATGAAATTTCCTTTGACATCTTTAATGACTTGCTGAAACAAAGAAAACGATGATAAATAAATGAAACAAACCGCTGAAGAAATTATCTATTAACGAACTAAACTATGGAGTTATTGCATATATTGCATTTACTCTTAAATTTATGACAATAAACAATTATTAATAAATGGTTCCAATTCTTTTTCTAGATATATTTTAGACTTATAAGGAAAATATCTTTACTGAACTTATTAAAAGTTAGATTTTATTGTAATTAAACTATAAATATAAATTCCAGGAGTTTTTTAGTTAAAAAATCTTTGTGAGTAAGTAATTCGTAGGTTTGACGGAATTTAATAACTGTAAATATAAACATACAAGGTTGAGACGAGAAATAAAATAATGCAATATCAACAGAAAATATATTTAGATACTAGTATTAAAAGTTTTGCGGACTGTTTCAATTGTTTCACTATTCATCTGTCAGTTACATTTTGAATTCATCAATCCATTAATTAGGATTAATAAAATATTTGTATAAAGGGCGTTGCTCCCCTCTTAGATTGTGGAAATCATAAGAAGTCCTGCAGTCTATAGTACTGAAAGGTTCTATGAGATACTTACAATTCATGGAAAAATCCTGGAGTTTCCTAAGGGATTTTCCTGTGAAAATGATATTTTCCAAAAAAAAACAATAAATAGGTGCGGCGACGATTTTCTGAGTACTGTCATGTTAATAAAACGATAGGTTACCATAAATTTTACCAAGAAAATTTTTTTGGCAAGAGGGTAGTAATGGGTCTAAGTGTTGAAATCGATATATAAATTAATCAAACATATTTATATCGAAATGACAAAAAAAAAATGGCATGACGCCTGCTAGGAACATTGCTGAGAAAACAGAATAAAGATGACAATTTTTTTAGTCACTTAGATACTAATATGTTTCATGAATTTAGTTGGCAGGACTCATTCAAAAATAAATATTTTTGCTTACATGTTTAGATAACGATTTCAACCAATGCCTACTAATATATTAGTAGTCATTGATTTCAACCCTTAGACCCATTACTACCTTCCTGCTAACAAAATTCGTTTTATTAACATGGCAGTATTCAGAAAGTCGTCGCAGCACCTACTCTTTTTTGTTTTAGAAAATTTAATTTTCACAGGAAAATCCCCTAGGATATTGTAGGATCTTTCCAAGAAAAGTAAGTACCTCATAGAACTTTTCTATACTCCTGAAGGCTAATTCAGATCCAAAAAGTGAAAATCCCGTGGCAAAAGTTAAAAAACTCAATTGTAAAATTTACATTTAATACCTTCCATTATTTATTAAAAGTCCGTTACTAATAATTAATTCTCCACATAATATTTTGATTTTTCCTTAATACAATTTGAAATAATGTTTTGATAGACAGCTGAAAATGTCATATTAACCTTCAATATCACAAAACGTTAACTTGTAATTTATTTGTGAAATATCTGAAATTTGGTTACACAAAGTATAATAGCAAAAAGTTTGTCACTGTACTAAAAATAGAATTGTTAAAAATATAACAGAAGCGAATGAACAAAACAACAAAAAAAAACATATCAACTGTCAACGGACAAGCCATAATAACATTAAGTAGGCAAAGCCAATTACATTTTTTGTTCATATTGATCAACTAATCCTGGTATTCTATCCTTGGATCAAACTAGCCTATTTGCGCGGGAGAAAAACTTGCGTATTTAGGAAAAAAGATTTTGTTCATGAATTAGAAAGAAATTTCAAACATGAAAGGAAATAAATTCGAGAGATTTGGAAAGCCATGTAGTATAGGCTTCAGTCATTAAGTGATTAAGTAAAGAATGTGTAATCATATCATTAATATAAAAATCGAGGTATAGGTACGACTTTGTAGAAAAAAAAAGATCTTCGATTAATATGGGCTTCAGACGGGACAACTAGCAGCTGTATTTCCTTTCATCAGCAATACAATATTGTGATGAAAAAACTCCAGATGAGGGAAGGAAACTCGAGAAATTAGCACATTTTTCGGATACAATTTCAAAGGTTGTACAAATTCAAAGAAAAGTCAATCGCCTTTATGTTTTTGGACAGTGGATGACTTGTTAGTTCCAGTAGAGTTAAGGTTTGCCTTTTTGAAGCAGATTTCAAAACAGCCGGTACCGGTGTTTAATTGAGTTTTCCATGAATTCGATAAGTTGTGGATTTCAATGAGTGCGTTTAGATTCTGAGGTCTTTTCGCAATATCAATTGCTCCTCTTATCATTCTCGATTTCGGGTTGGACAATCGATGTTATTTTGTCGTTGTCGTCTAACCTGAATTCTGTGACCCACATAGGTTTGGTTTCAGTCTGCAGTAGAGGTGTGAGAACAACGAGGATATACCGTAGTATAAGAGTATGGAAATAAGAAAATAACATGTTTTAAAAAAAACTAACAACAGAAGAAGAATAAATGAGAAGCGAATATATAAGGGAGGCTACTCAATGAAATATTGGTAGAATGTAGCTGAATATGATAACAATAATTAATACTTTAATAATGCTAAAATGCTGTTATAAAGTCTTATGTTACCGATGTCAATCAATTGTCATAAACAGCTATGAAAGATTTTGGATAGCATACAACATAAAAAGCGCCCTTACAAAAATAGCGAACTACAAAAAACATGCTGAGTTCTGTCGACAAATCGAGATTTCTAGAATACATCTGATGCATTCGATCTTGTGTATGCTAGAAGCAAATGTAAAAAAAATAGATGACCAGTTTCAGTAAGAGGAAGTTGAAATCTAGTAGTTTATGTATCGATGTGAAGATAATTCCTAGTGACAGTAGTTAATTTGAAGTATTTAGTTCTATATTATTGTGAATTATAAAATTGTACTTTTGGGACTTCCGGTGAAGATGGCCGGACAACCTTTGAATAGTTAAAGTGAAAATTTATGAATGTGCTTGTCCGAGTAGAGATATATATGGAAATCTATATTTAGTATACTTCGATCTTTTGTTTCTATAGTTATATTATAGATGCTCTATGAAGTGAGAGACGCTCATGATGTTATTTGGGGATTTAATATTGAAGTCCAGTGGCTGGGCTCCGTACGTAAATATAAGGAACAGTTTTGAAATAAGTCTTAAGTGAAAATAAAGTTAGACAAAGACAAAGAAGGAAGAAGCATGACCCAGACTCACATGCATCCATTCATGGATGCACTCCTTACAAACAGGACATTATCTTGAAGCTGACTGAATGCCAATTGCGCAGGCCATGACAAAACCGAACCTAAACAAACCGAATTGTAGTTTTTGATGTACGACAACAAAGTAAATAAAGAGGATTTTGTTTGGAGTTAAATAATTTCTATACAAGACGAAATATACAACAAAATAAATAAAATATTTATACACTTATGTATTTCATCTAGTTGCCTCACTTAATGTTGATAAGTCACTTCAGAAAACGCTCTTCAGAAAATTGTGGTGTAAATTTCACGCAAAATAAACAGAAATTAAACGAGTATGCTTTACAATCGTTAAATATTTATTCTAATTTTAATTCATTTATAAAATTGAAAAATTTCTAGAAAAATTAATATACACCAATAATATTGGCACAAAGAATAGTTAGAGTTACAGTTCTTTAGATAAATGGCCAAGTCGATTTTCAAGATGGGGTTACCTGTTTATCAATTAACTGACTTAATCAATTAGTGCATTCCTCGATTTCTGCAGTTTTTTAGGCGGTATTGGTATATTACGTATTTGTGTGTTTATATAACATTATCTTTGGAAAGCATGAGAATATCAAATACGCATCTTGAGTTTCCCTTTTATGTAATAATGTGAAGAGTTTTTTTGTTTAATGCTAAACGATTGTTGCAACATTAGTGTTAGATAATTACTTACTACTGATGTTCTTAATCATTACCGGCTATCTTATCTATTTTGATCATTTTAATCGATGTTAATCTGTTTTAAGTTCACGATTTTTTTTAATATTTTTTTCTTTGGAAAATTTTTCACTTTTCAGTACAGTTTTCTTTAGAATCCTTTCATTCATTTCTCTAAATGTTATAACTGCTTTGTTTCGTTACTCGATAACTTGAGGCGTTCTTCTACAACGAATGCGTTATCTGACTCCTCGCACTTTGATTATGAATGGGGGAAGGCATTTCTTAACAAGTTGCAAAAATTTGCATTCGTAATGATGTTTTTAGAATTGAAAACTGCATCCAATTGTGCTGTATTATTAAAAATTGTAATAAATTGAAAGCTGTTTGGAAATAAAATCAAACAAATGTCAGTTAATTAACTGCAGGATGGAGAGTCTCAGTTGGTTTCTATATACAGTTGAGTTTAAAGGGAAAACGTTCTTATGAATATTATTTAGAGAAAAAAGCATTCTTCATAAAAATATTTGCATGGTCGGAAACATATACTGTAATGATTACATATCACTTTTTTAACTGTATATGAAGTTTGTTAGCAAATATGAATGTTGCCTAAAAGTAAAATGCTTTTATTTTTCATAATATATAAAAATCTTATCAAACATGGGTAACAATAATTATAAAATGCATCTAATTATGCCACGTCACTAAAAATTGTATAATAGATCTTCATGTCACTTTTCCAAATTGTGTACTAGGTTTGATAAACAATATATAATTTATTTAAGTTAAGTACCTTTATATTTAATAGCATAATAGCTATTATGTTATATCAATTAAATCTGTATATCGATTTATTATAAGATTCCGCGGGGAGGCACTATTAAATGAGTATCACTATAATTAACACCCGTAAAGATTGATGATACTCTAATCGTCTACAATATAGTGGATCCACTTAAGTTAGAATGATATACAAAATTGTCGCGTATTTTTTTTTGTATGTATGTTACCTGATTTCTTCTCCTGTGCTGAACTGTTTTGGATGAAAATGGTCTTGTTTAATAGAGTATATATCCGGATTGGTGAAACTTCAAATGTTGGAAAAGAATTCTATTGGTAAAGCCATGAAATTTGTGAATGAACACATGCGTGCATGTAAATCGACCAATATCCCTAATATATTGGTCGATTTTTCAAAAACTCCTTATGGATGTGTATAGTTTTTTAACGTGTAATCTATTAAGGAAGATCCCTAGGTGATCTCATATACTTTTCTGCGACGTGCAACTTGCAGTTTTGCAGAAAATCGCCGAAATTTCCAAAATTCTTATCAAAAATTTCATTGAAATTACATAAGGGACATTTCCTCATAACTATTTTAATTCCAACGTATTAGTGAGGGGATTTTAGGCACTGGAAGTTTTAATTGCGAATTTAAAAATTTCTTAGTCCATCTCAAGCATATAGGTAGTAAAGCATAGTATTTTTGGTTCCTTAAATCAATGAGTACCAAGCTCGACTTGTTTGTATACCAGACAAATACCTATTTAAATGCAAATTTTTCCATTTTGCGAAAACGGTGTTTTTGGTTATCACATTCTCCCGGCCTAAAAGAAAATTCAGTGACAACACATCTCAAACTCTAACATGCTAATTGGTGCGTTTATACACAGGGTGTTTAGTTATAGCAAACAAAATCACAAAGTGATAGAAGGAGTTGCATTTATATGATGACTGCGTCCTGTAGGACGGAGAATGGTTGGAATATAGGGTGGAGTGGACGTTTGGTGATATAAATATGTTGAAAAAATGTGCAATTAAAATTATATAGGGTAATTAAAAAACTGTTATATGATGTGGAAGTAAACAAATCATATACAGGATGGTTGAAATATATGCTGGAGTTAAATTATATTTATACAGTGTGATTAAAAAAATATTTATTTTATAGCCCATAACAAGTTGCATAAAGTGTGGAGAGGAATTAATGTTACACCGGGCGATAATATAAAATGTTAAAAATGAAATAATTTATGGAGTAGCCCACAAGGAGTTATATACTATGGTTGAAATATAGGACGAATTTGACTCCGTAAATATGGGATGGATTCTGCTTCGTCCTGTAGTTTACAGAAAACAACTAACAAATTTATGTTTGTCCATGGGCAGTCGTATGTACAGGATGGTTGGTACATAGAGCGGAGTGGAACTATCTATAGTTGTACAGAGTTGTCAAAAAAAGTGGAAAAAAGGTTACATGGCGTGATCCAGAAGGCATACATATATTTTGGGCTTATTAAGTCAACGCGTACTAGTACATCTTGTTCGTAAACATTTACCTGTTAATTTAAATGAAAATGTATCAATGTTGTTGAGGTTTTCGATGTCACCTGGTTCTATCTATTAAGGTTATACATACGAAATAAAGAATGAAAACTACCTGACTTCAAAAAAACTAAAAAGTTGTAAATAAAACATTTTTTAAAAAAATATAACCGACTTCCACCTATAACTAAAAAGCTAAAAATAATTATAACAAAATACAACTCTAGCAAATAAATAATACATTCAACGTTGTTAGGTACCTACCCAGGAAGTAAAAAATGTAAACATTAAAAGGTGCTCATTCTGTACAAATTAATTACCTACCAATCTAATATATTTTTGTGCCAAGCAACAATCAAGTTTGATGAAGTGGTAGATAAGTACGCAATGAAGGATTTTAGATTTGCTTGGCACCGACGATATAATAAATCTCAGCCTACAATAATCTATACCACTCGCCAGTTATGAATGATATTATACAAATTTACAACAGAAAGAAAATACACGCTGCCCTGTGCAGAGAAACCTTGTACGGTGTTTAATCCGTTAGCTGGGTAGATAATAAGAAATGAAAAATGCCAGACTGTAATGATAAATCAGAACTCGAATTAATTTAACGAAACAAATCTGTTACAAACAATTTTTTGTGACGATCAATAACGCAAAGCAAATTAAATTAAAAACTTGGTTTAGTTTTTTATTGTATCAATGACCAATAATCAAATAATAAGGTTAATTAAATAGGTCTTATTCAGCCAAAATGCTATTTTAATTAGCTGGTTAATAAAAACGAAAATTCCACTAATCAAATAAGTCGTGAAAATAAATGCTAGGTGCACTTTAATCAAACTATTAAATTGTAATTTATTCTGTAAAGTAAAAATTGTTAGCAAGTCAAGCTAAGAACTTTTTGTGTCAAGTCAACTAATAAACAAGATCGTAACCGTCTAGTTATTAATAATATAAATTATTTATCACAAATACTATATACAGTTTGGTTGTGCTTAGAATGTAATTATTTGAAAACAAGCTCTAACGATATATAGAGTTACTGTGAAGGATGTTGGAATAATACTGATTGATACCAGGATATCCATATTGTTATTTTTATTTGAATACCAGTATCGATACTTGTTCGTGTTTTCCATACTCTGATGGGATTCAGCTGCTCTAAATTTTTATCTTATTTTTGGAATCGACAATTTATTTCGATACCAATTTCGATACCTTGGTTTGATACTACTACCGTTACCGCTATCGATATTTTGATTCGATACTCCTTGCAATACCAGTATTGGTACCGTAACGTCTCTAGTTGCAGTTGCACGTTGGTAGAACATTGTATAAATCATAAAATAGTAAATGAAAACTTTCAAGGTTCTTAATGTTTCACCAATTTATTAAATAAACTCGACATACGTTTTGTTTTGTTAGGGTTTTTTCCAACGTTATCATAAGATTTGAAAACTGTATTGACTATAAAGAATATAAACGAATAGTGCAACTCACTTAATAAATACATAATAATACCTACTTTAGACGAAACATAAAAATAGATTTAAATTGGTTTTTAATGCATAAAAACTAGTAAACAACAAAAGTATTGGGAAATTATTTTAAATTGTTTAATATAATATTATAATCACGCTATACTCATATTTCCCAGAAATATGCCCTGTTTTCTATTAAAATCACTTTCAAAGTTTATATTATAAAATACGCACCAAAAACGGTTTCAGTAATGACACCGGTCACGTAACATGTGTGTAGTCCATGTAGTGCACAATATACAAATAAATCAAAAATTATTCTGAAGAACTGATTCATGGTAAATTAATTATTTTTTGGGAATAACACCACATAAACTTGAAAGTCTGTATACTTCCAAAGTCCAAACGTTTCAAGGTCTAAATGAGACCTCGTTTTCACAGGTATGAAGAAAAATTGAACAAAAAATTGAAAAATTAAGAGGATTCGTAATGACTAATATCGTAATCAGAATTGGACATTACGATATTTGTTTGATTCTGTGCTAACAAATCGTAAAATACAATAAAAACTGCTTGTAATTAGCAATACAAGATCCAAATATTATTTTTGTTTTATGCTTAAAGATCACCAGCGTACCAAGCAATTACGGAACGTTTTCAGCGATAAAAAAAGTTTAAGTAAAACAGTGGTAGTTATTCGTTCCCTCATTTAACGAAGTTTATCTAATAGAATGAACATAAATTACAAGTTATTTTCAATGATGTCTAATACCCTACTAATAACCAGTTTTATATGCAGAATAAGGGGCTCCACATGAAATCCTATATTTCTCAGAAGTAAACACATTTCTCACTGGTGTAGGTACGTGGACGATGCATAAGAGTTTGGGAGGGTACAGATAGATAAAATCAGAAGTATTAGCATGCAATTTATTATGGAAATAGCTCATAATAATGTTCCATCATACTTGGGATTTATAACAGAATAAACTGTTTGAAATTATTTTTTTTATTTTCATACTTGAAATAATAGTACACTCCTACTACTACCTACTGCATATCAGAATAGGCAATGTTAAGATTAATAATATTAAGACTTTGCTAAATTCAATTCTAAATCAAGTAATAAGGTTTGTAATAAATTTAAACAATCTTTCTTGAGTTTTCAACTTAAGAACCCTTTTTCACCATTATTTACTTTATGAACTCATTAACAAATATTACTTATTCCTCCATTAGATTTTAGTTCGCCTTTCTAAGGCGCTTTCTTTTTCTTCTAACACAAAGTCTTGAATTTCTTTCGGTTACGGTTTAAGTTTTTACTTAGTTCCTCCTATCTTCAGTAAGTCTCAGATCTGCTTTTTGACTCTTCTTTAAATCATCATTTTTTTCAGATGTTCATGGATTTGCACAGTACGTAATTTGCCACCATGTCTATATATACATCTCAGTCTTTCCCATTCTTATTTTTTAGGATTTGAATTGAGTTTCGCCTTCTTCAAACTATATTGTTATTGACAAGTCTTTGAGTTTGACTATTTCATATAACTTCCTTCTTCCCTTCCTTACATCTTCTTCTAGCTAGTTTCTCTTGTTTATTTATTTTGTAACTAATATGTTGTCACTATCATCTGTAATTACAGTATATAATCCAAGAATACCCAGTACCGGATTCCGGTCGTTTTTTGACCGGAATCTATAAGATTGTAAGAATAATTTAGTTATCTCATAAATTATAATATATGTGAACTAAATTGGTCAGAATATTGAATACTAAATGTAGGTGAAAAGGCCACAGTAATAATATTTTAAATAATAAACAGAAATTACAGTACATCGTCAAAGACCATTCTATCAACAACGACAGATGCAGATATGGTTGCCAAACATCTGAATCTATCCAGCATACCACAGGAGGTTGCCAAGCGTTCGCTGCAACTGAATACAAAGAACGACACGATACTGCACCAGGAACTAGCGCTGAATCTCGAGCTATCACAGTCGGTAAGAACACCCTACTGTATATACAAACCAGAATCTATTTTAGATAATAACAACTACAAACTGTACTGGGACCGGACGATATTGACCGATCGGACTGTTGCTCACAATAGACCAGATATAGTTTTGGGTAGAAAACAACCTTAATTGACATAGCAATCCCTAACAACAATAATATAAATATTAAGCAGGCTGAAATTTAGAATTTCAAATACAGAGACAATGGGACATGAACAACACTCGAACAATACCAATTGTTTTGTCAACAACAGGAGTAGTCCCAAAACATCTATTAAACAATTTGAAATACCTTGGTCTGGACGAACATCTTTACCAACTGAGGCAAAATGTCGTCCTGTTGGGAACAGCCCGGACGGTTAGAAAATTCATGGGAAACTGCAGCCACGACGCCAACCACGGGCCTGATAACCTGGCAAGGGCTCCCACAGAGCTAAACCCTTTTGATATGTAGTATATCTGGGGTTTAGTGAATTTTCTCCTAAGGGCACACTATGTGTGCCTTAGAGGGAGTGTGATGCCATACATTGTATGGTCAAGTCGGAACAGAAATTAACAGTACACATTAATGACATAATTATCCATCCACACAAGATGCCTAGTTTCCTTACCCATGGTGCTACATACCTCTTACCAAAGGATAACCTATGTACACAGGACCCAGCAAAGTACAGACCAATCACTTGCCTCCCAACCTTATGCAAACTTATAACGTCGTGCATTAATCATCGCCTTTTCAGACATTGTGAGCTAAACCACATAATTACCGAACAACAAAAGGGATGCGCGAAAAACTCGATGGGGTGCAAAGAACAACTAATAATTGATTCCGTTGTCTGCAATCAAGCCCACGCCAAACGACGAAATCTCTACATGGCATATGTGGACTACAAAAAGGCCTTTGATTCAGTTCCACATGATTGGCTCATTCAGGTGCTGAAACTCTATAAAGTTAATAATTGTATTGGTAACTTTTTAGAATATGTCATGACTACCTGGCAAACCAAACTCTTACGGAATGAAGCCGAATATTCGATACAAACCGCCTCTATCCCAATCAGAAGGGGTATATTCCAGGGAGACTCTCTTAGCCCGCTGTGGTTCTGCCGTACCATGAACCCACTCTCACACAAACTGAAAGCGACTAACTTTGGATTCAGTCTCAAACACAACAACGTACAAGCACTAAAGATAACCCATTTGTTATACATGGACGACTTAAAGTTGATGGCAGCTACGAAACAACAGCTTAAAATAGTAGGATTGGCAGATATAGGCAAGTTACGTGATCAACAAATTTCCAATTTGCGTAATCATTTCCAGAAACTAGCAGAATATTCTGATCTACACAGGGTCATATGTCAAGTTGATGACTCAACACCTCTGCGACTGACAGAACAACAAGTTCAAGTATACCACCAGACAACTGATCAGAAACTGCTCAAATGGAAAGAGAAGCCGCTTCATGGAAGGCATATAAACGACGTCAACCAAGATTATGTCGACATTTCAACGTCGAACTACTGGTTGATCTCTGGTCATATGTTTCCTGAAACGGAAGGCTTTATAATGGCAATCCAAGATCAAGTAATTCCAACTAAGAACTATCTAAAGTACATCGTTAAAGACCCTTCTATCAACAACGACAGATGCAGATATGGTTGCTAAACATCTGAATCTATCCAGCATATCACAGGAGGTTACCAAGCGTTCGCTGTAACTGAATACAAAGAACGACACGATGCTGTGGCAAAAATACTGCACCAGGAACTAGCGCTGAATCTCGAGCTATCACAGTCGGTAAGAACACCCTACTATATATATGCAAACCAGAATCTATTTTAGATAATAACAACTACAAACTGTACTGGGACCGGACGATATTGACCGATCGGACTGTTGCTCACAATAGACCAGATATAGTTTTGGTAGATAAAGTCCATAGAAAAACAACCTTAATTGACATAGCAATCCCTAACAATAATAATATAAATATTAAGCAGGCTGAACAAATAGCCAAATACAGGGATTTAGAATTTCAAATACAGAGACAATGGGACATGAACAACACTCGAACAGTACCAATTGTTTTGTCAACAACAGGAGTAGTCGCAAAACATCTATTAAACAATTTGAAATATCTCGGTCTGGACGAACATCTTTACCAACTGATGCAAAAAGCCGTCCTGTTGGGAACAGCCCGGACGGTTAGAAAATTCATGGGGAACTGCAGCCACGACGCCAACCACGGGCCTGATAACCTGGCAAGGGCTCCCACAGAGCTAAACCCTTTTGATATGTAGTATATCTGGGGTTTAGTGAATTTTCCCCTAAGGGCACACTATGTGTGCCTTAGAGTGAGTGTGATGCCATAAATTGTATTGAGGAAGACAAATTTATGGACAGTAAATGAGAAATTATTTTTAAATTTTGATTATTATGATAGATAGACCGGAATTTTTCTTAATTTTGGCGCGGAATAAACTACAACATTCGAGTTACATTGGCCGCTAAAGTCCACTGGTCAAATAAAGGTTCGCGATTCTTTCAGATAAAATTTATATTATGTTTAAATATTGGCGAATTATGTTTACTTTGACTAGCTAATATTTAAAGGTAATGGATTGTTGTTTCACGAACTACACTGCAAGTATTTTTAAAACTTGTAGATTATTTACATCAAACTACACTTAGTTGAACAATTAGTCAGTAACTTTGAACACATTTTTAAAAATGTTCGGAAGTGCGGACAGAAGATCTAAATGGTAAATACTGGGCAGGACAACGATAATATTTATCAAGTTCATAACAAAATCGGTAAGCCAAGAAAACATTTCAGTGAAGTTATCCAAAAGTTGAATGGAAATGGATTCCAAATTTCATAAGAGCAAAGTCTCATGGTACAATAGTTTTCCCTGGTCTGTATATGGATACAGTTGAAGTGGAATAACAATGACGAAGCTACAACACTTGTGATTTCAGTGTAACTGGAACCCCTCTAATATATTTCAAAGCAACAACTGGGAGAAAATACAGATTTCAGCTACATAAAAAAGATGTGGCAACCAATTTGTAGGTCAAGTTTACCCAGTTTATGTTAGAAAAAATGTACAGGAATTCAAGACAACTATGATATCTAGTTTACCAAAATGTCCTCCAGAGTTTACATAACAGTTTTACTGAAGGTAATAAAGCTATCGAAATCCAAAATAGTATACCAGCATAAGATAATGGCAAATCATGAAACTGAATTCGTACTACGTTTGTACTTCATTAGGAAGCATGGGTTTACATTAAGAATTTGTAGATGCAAGCATTACAGGTACGGGTATTTCTTCAGTGATTATAATAAAAACGTACAGATTCTCAGTACAATTTGTCAATTAAGGCAACACAGCTAATCAAGAACAATAGTTTAGTAAATTGAAGAGTTGGAAACTGGAATAATGGGCCATGTTCATGAAGGAAAAAGAAATTGTTATCGGGTAAAGAGTAAATTTTGGACTCTGCAGAAGAGAAGATGAGGAATAGGGGGACCGAAATTTCGAAGATAACCATAACAAATCTACTACAGATGAAAGGAATTAAAAAGATTAGTTGAGGACCTAGGGAACGACCAAAATTGAAACTACCTACATATAACAATACTATTAAACACTTACTTAAAGCCGCTCGAACGATTTTGATGAAATTACGTACTTTGATGTTTCGATCTTTTACTATCGATTGGCTGAGATCTTTGGGAAAATCCTATACAAGAAAATTTTAGGTAATACTTATTCAGTTACAGATATGGTGGTGAGATGTCATTGCAGTAATATTCCTGTAACAAATGTTCCTTCTGAAAGAATATTTTAAAAACCGGTTTTATTATAAAAATTAGTTTATGTAATCAGCTGTTACCAAATCTTATTATAGCATATCGTACCTTTAACAACATATCAGATTTTTATCGAAGTACATTATACATAGTGCTTTAAATTTTGTTTGAAATTTTTTACATAATCTCTTTGATCTGGATTTCATAAGATCTCTTAACTGATCGCCATAAAAATATTTATTAGAAAATAAAACTTGTCTTTTTATAACGTTCTAAAATCAAAATTCAACAATTTTATTAGGCATTCTATCTATTTGTCAAATATTTGCTGATTTTGGGTTAACAAATGTTGACAGACTATACTGGAAATATTACATAAAGTATATTTAATTTGTATTTATTACTTTATGTGTAAACTATACATATTATTACGCCTAATTTTATTAAGCAATCAAATCATAATTAATTTGTGTATGAAGAATTTAAAATAAATCTGTTTTTCACTTAGGTATTTATTAAAATTGATAATTTCTTTCAGAGAATACAATTTAGACTAGAAAAATAATTACCATTATAAAGAAATAAAGGAAAATCATAAGTGTCTTGGTTTGACTTAAATTAAACTAAATTTTCATCCAATAAGAATCAAAATAATCATCAGAAATTGGCTTTCATGACTACCGAAGTTCCCTTAATTGTTTGGTTTACACACTTCTGTATTCTTATTTTATGGTGTTTGTTGTGAATTTGTAATTTAAAAATAAATAAATAATTCCCAGAAATTGATTATTTTTCGGTAGATTAATGAGGTTTTTTGTGATAATAAATAAATGAAATGAAATTTCTTTAGATCAATTCTGTAGAATTCGTTTTTGTATGTAAAAATGTCACCTTCACATGTAACTTGGCGAAAATTTGAATTCACGAGAGACACTCGGTTGACCAGGTACGTCTACTTTGGCTTAAATATTGAAATATTTTATTCTCCAATATGTTTGTGCTATTTGAGTATTTAATTTATGAGTTATGTATTTGTATTAATCTAGGATTTTAAAATTTCTGGTGTAATCGTCAAATAACCTAAGGCAAAAAATAATAAAAATCGTAGTTATAAAAGTATCCTGTTCAAAATGAATAAATATACTGAGGAGACAATATACTTATATATGTTGGTATTTAAGGGTCCCAAGCTGGCAAACGGTTTTTGATCCGTATGTATCTACAATACCAACTTCTAACGCAACCAAGTATAATATGATATTGGATATTTTCTAAAACCAAGTTTCGTTGTAGCGAGGTTTCTTAACCATATCGGCACTTGAATTTACTCGCCTTTCAGGGAAGATCAACTACATGATCGATTAAAAGAAACCAGATTAGCAGATAAAGTCGTCTATGTAAGTAACAATATTACCGACCGTTATGTTGTATGTAAGAATCTCATAAAACTAAAGAATTCCTGCTTTATCACATATCGTTTAAATTTATTAAAAATTATGTCCTTTTTAAGAAAAATCGAGATACCTAATGTGTATAATAGTGAAATAATTAACGCGAATTACTTTCTAAATAACATTGAAGCGGGGGGGAAATATAAGAAGGATTTGAAAAGTTTTGCGTTTCTGTGTAGACAGTTTTTCATGCCTGGTCAGTTTTGTGTCTGAGTTAAAGCTTGATGACTGAATGAGAAAAAAGTGCGAGCTATTTTTCTCCTCAGGTATTGTTATTGATATAGATTGTATTACAAAGATATTTTCTAATTAATAGATTTTTTTATAAAATGTCCTATTAAAAAGTCTAAAAATGACTATAATAGTTTGTTGTACTAATTAAAATACATTGTCAATTTATTTACTTGTGTATTAAATTTATTTACTTATTTGGAATAACAATACCGTTAAATTCAAGAGTATCCTATAACAGAGATACTTAAATATACTATAGAAAATAAAGATTTATTTAGATTTACATGTAAAATTAATTTGGCACAAACCATTAAATAAATTAAGAAGTGGGAATTCATAGCCTTGACGGTTTAATAATCTGGAGTGTTATTTCTTTTTCATTATTTCAAGAGGTTTTAAAGAGTTTAATTTTTAAAGTAGATATAATTTAAAAATATATAACACATTCTGCTGTACGTTTAATATTTATATCTATTAAAGTTTTACCTAGAATATTTTTAATAGGGTGTTTTTTTCAGGGAAGCTATGCGGTAGATAGATATAGTAATCAATAGCATTACCAAGCTCCTATTTAAGTTCCTCTTTGTGTGTGGTCTAATATTGTGGAATAATAAATTATTATCGTTCCTAACTTCAAGATTATTCAGCAAAAGTTGATTCAATCTGAGCCAATAGGTGACCTTATCTAAAGAACACATAATTGGTTCTAAACTCTCATTCCAGGCAAGCCCCTAACCAAGCACCGCCCTGTCAACAACTACTTTTATCAAAATTATAATAATTAAGAGGTATTTGAGGTAAATTAAGAAAGATAACGGACTTATAAAACCAAGGTGATGTAGATTTTTTCATTTTGCAATCTACATCAATAAATATAAAGCCATTGACAACGAAGTCAGAATAGACTTTGAAACGTTTGGTATTCCTGCAATATACGTCGTTTTATTACTATTGTGGTGTTATTGTCCAAAAAAAACATAAAAGTAACATTTGTTTTGTTTGTGATTTTTTTCTGATTGATACTGTGACTTGATTGTCACAGTATCAATCAGAAAAAAACACTAATAGTAGTTAAATTTAATCATTTAATATTTGCACAAATAATATCAATTAAGTGTAACAATTTATCTTTAGTGGAACATCTACCCAAAAAATCGCATGTTTAACAATTATGATGTCTGTTAGAGAAACCGAGCAGTCTGTTATAAACAATCCAACGTCAATACCTTTACATTGATTTTGCAGTGACACTAATTTTGATTACTTCAGTCATTGTGTAAAAGAGGGCGCCTACCTAGGGTAAATGCCGTTTTGATGTATTACAGGGTGTTAGTAACCGTTTTGATTGATTTGTAGTCAATTTCTGAGATAATTTAATTTATAGGAAAAGATCCCAATGCAACCGCAGCTATTAATTCATAAAATCTCGAAATTCTCAGCTATATATGAGACTGAAGGCTATTTTTTCTTGTAAATTATCTGGAAAACTGTTTTAAACGAATTCATCCTAAAATTATGCAATTCAATTTACAATAACAAAGTTATAGTCAACCACTAGTATAACTGGAAATGGCCCACAGTTTGAAAGTAATTTAGTGAAAAAAAGAAAAAAAAAAGAAAAAAGAGCATTATGGAAAACACCCTTAACAAAAAAATTTAAATCTCAAACATTTATTTATCCAAGAAGTAGCTGGGCGACCAACCTTCACTCATGATTTCAATGTTGCGCCAATCTGTTTATGACATAAGAAAATAGTTTCATCAAAAATTATCAAAATCAATTTAATTTTTTTATTGCCGCTAAAAACTCTGATTTATTCACCAGAGAATCAAAATATCAAGGGTGAGTCATTTATTTTTACAAAGTTACAAGTATACAATCAATACATAAGATACTGCTGAAGTTTATAACTAGCTTGAATAATAAAAGACAATTACTAATGTCATTTCTATGAGTTTTGTGAAATAAAATACATATCTATGTTCTAAAGATTTAGGTTTTTTTTTAAATTCTATTGAGTTGTATGTAATGTAATGTAATATATCACTGTGGCTTGAAGCTTCTCACAATTTCAACCATTATTTGGGCATGTGCAACCTAAAATTATAAACAATCATAACCTTTGATTATTTGACTTGCCTATATCTTCTGAACCAGTATTAACGTATTTCCTAGTTAACAGCACATTTTTTTACATATAAACTGACTGTTAACACCAAATACGTCCAATAATATTAACAGGTAAAGACATTGTGACACTTTTATTCTCAATATTTTGTGCTTGCCAGTATTTTTTCTCTCCTGCGAATACAGTCATTATAATTGGCCGTGATTTGTGTAACACGTAAAATAAAACTTGTTTAACAATAATTCACTTGAACCCACAGATCTGTTCAATCATTTCTAGTAAATTAACGGAGTGAAATTTATGAGCTCATTATGGGCGTAGCTTACGTTTACTAGGACGTTAATGTCAGCTGTCCGGCAACGATTTCCGTGAAATTGTCAATCTATTAAAAGTATTTTTTTGGGGGTTCTGAGGAGCGAGCACGAATTACCTAAAGTTATCTGACCAAATAGATAATCATTATTATAAATATAATGTTGCAAATCTCCCTGTGACCTTTTTATACCATTCACTTCGAACTGCTTTATGATATTAATTTAAATCAACCCTGCTCCGTTATTACCGTATTCGGAGCGCCATCTCTTGGTCGTTTACGGTACTGTTCACAACTAGTGTTCGCTTTTAAAGCCCACCTCCTTAATACACCCTGCCTATTATCTTTCAAAATTAACCTCTGCAAATTTACTGATGGTGAAAAGCTTTGTGTACTTCAATATGTATTTTTTCTTGTTTAGAAGGGCAGGTATGCCATTGTTTACATATTTACTTTTAGTTTTACCAGATTTAATAATGCACAGAATAATTCAATGTCATCTAAGTTTTCCCCTCTTTTGATATTTCAGTACTATTGAAAATAATTTTAAATGTATTCTCCGTGTTTGCCTCAATTAATAAATTGAAGTCAGTTGGTTAATAACCTTCAATATTATAATTTTTTATTACTTAAAAAATTTTTAGTATCCAGTTTTTGAGTCGAAGATGTTTAAGTATCAGCATCCATGTTTAAAATGAAATTATCATGATCGTTTGTTTTATAAAGTACCTTACCAGCGAACTAAATTAAATTTTAAATACGTCTTAAATGTAACAAAAAGATAAATTTAAATATGCCTTAAATGTCACAAAAACATCCAAATTAACCTATTCGGCAAAAAAACTACAATATTAATAAATAGTGATAAGTTCTCGACTGGATGGTTATTTGTTTTTATAAAACAAAATTACTTTTTTCTTGAATATCCATGTCCAAAAATCAGTCCCATATTGCTGAATAGAGAAATGAAAACCCCTTTAAACGCGGTATCACACGCTACCCCTTTTCACTTAATTTTTTTTAGAGATACTTATTACCACTAGAGGGTTGAAGGATTTTTCATTTAGGACCACACTGTATATAAAAGTCTACTGCTGTTCCTTAATGTTGCTAAAACTCAGCAAAGGCTTGACCGATTTGACTAATTTCTTTCGTTTCGCTTGCTCTAATACAAGGGTGGTTTTTTTTTTTGTCCAGCAAATCTAAAATCCTGCATTGCGTACTTATCTACTACTTCATCAAACTTGATTGTTGTTTGGCACCGACTTCAAAAATATACTAGATTGGTAGGTAATTAATTTGTACAGAATGAGCACCTTTTAATGTTTACATTTTTTACTTCCTGGGTAGGTACCTAACAACATTGAATGCGTTATTTATTTGCTAGAGTTTTTGTTATAATTATTTTCAGCTTTTTAGTTATATGTGGAAGTCTGTTTTTTGTAAATGTTTTATAACATTTAGGTATTTATTCACTTACATATTTGCATTCTCTTTATTAGAAGATCAACTGCATTTGGGAAACTATCGCAATGAATAACAAAAGACATTTTCTATCCATTTTGATCTTGTTTTATCCGACACTTGGTTAAATTTTATCACAACATTTACCATAAGATATTATCATAGTATCATCAGATTTAAAAAAAAGGTCAACGACACCAATTTCATGTTTAGGTAAATGAAACGGTAATAAAAGAACCTTTCTGAATACCGCAAAAATTTCCAATCCAATAATTATATTTTCACTACATTCACTTAAATTAGGATTATTTTCATTTTGCATTTAAGAAAAGGAACAACACACTTAAGATATTGATCAGTAGTGAGTACATTATCATTAACAATGTCACGCTAATAAGGTAGGGAGGCCCAGCAATTACAGAATTATCGAATGGAGTGATTGAACTTATTCAATGCATTTTTGTTGAATGAATCATAAAGTTATCTGGGCTTTTATTTTGCACTTTAAATAGCTAGACAATATGACCAATATTTTGTATTATTTGCAAAGTAAATTGCCTTTTATAGAATTGTAAAGCAATATACTTTTCTGAATAAAATATATCAATCATACTAGAAAGTCAGTAACGTAACTTTAAGGAAGACAGTTATATCTATTAATAGCCTATAATTTTTAGAATGAAACTGGTGACCAAATTGCCTGTCTTACTTACAGTTTTTTTAATTCCATAATTAGGAGTCCGGTAGCTCATTTGTTGAAGCGCACGGTTCATAAACTACACTTCGGCCGTGGATTCGAATCCCACCGATGACTATAGATGTTTGTAAAAGTGGTGCGAATGCGAGAGAATGCGATATTCTCTAGTGGGCTGATTTGTTTTCTCCAGGGAGGTTCGAAGTCCCTAGAGCAGGAGTGGCCAACTTGATTAGACCTAAGATCTACTGTTTACTAACGAAACCCTGTGCGATCTACCAAGTATATACTTCTTGAAATCCTAAATGAAACAGCATAGTTTTACAGCATTATATGGGTCCTATATATTAGTTTTAGCATTGCGCCTGAGCATTTTCCACTAGTTTAGCATAATCAGGTTTGTAGTTGGAAATTTCCAACCTTAAACAATCCAATGTATGAGCGTCTGTCAAGCGAGAATGGTGTTTATTTTTTGTTTGTTTTAAGTAGGAAAATGCTGACTCAAATAAATATGTTGAACCAAAACACGAATGAAGTTGTTCAACACATTTTTTTAAATTTGGATATTTTTTGTTGGAAACCAATGCCCAGAAATCTTGACTTGCGGATGACCTTGCTTTTAGAAATATGTCGCAGCGCAGAGTAATAATTTCGGTTTATAACATCATGTGCTCCATTTGAAACGTATCTGCAAATTTTGTAGGCAATTCATAGATACATACACTAAAGCGAATTTCGAAGTCTGCTGTCACTATAAGGCTTGCGTGTTACATAATCGTGATTTACATCGGTAATAGTCGAAACGTAACTCCAGTAGTCAATGTCGTCAACTGTCAACTGACTGACTGATACGTGACATGAAACGGATTGATACTTGACACCTGCCCCTCCCCCGCATCCCACACGTTTCCCGCTTATTGGTCATTGCGTGCCGAAAACAAAACAATATACTGCGTAGAATAGCGGATAGATACCGTGACGGAATAGCGATTGAAAAATAATACAAGATGATGTTGTGGTAGTTGATAATTACGTTGCGCAGTCTGGTCTAATTATTTATATTTTTTTGCCTGGCCACGATCGACTGGACTAGAGTAATCATCTACATATATATCGTAACACTTGTAAACTGGCTAATAAGATCGCCAGATCGAAGCATTCGAAGCCAACCTCCGTCCGGAAAGGGACATCCTTGGAAGAATGAGAAGAAAAAATTCCATAATTGGTTTTAGTTGTTTAAAGTTAATAAATCTGTTTATAATTTTTTTTTCATATAATATAACAATGTAAGATATTACGAGGTATCTGTCACCACTGTTATGCATGGGTTTTATTTCAACATTTATATATGCATCCGGTAATGTAGAACGTGAAATATTGGAGGAATAAGATTTCTACAATAGAGCAAACAGATGTTTTATTAATTTGGTTTGCATTCATTCATTCAAAAATGGTCCTATTTTTCAATTAGTTTTTTATTTTATCTTTTATTTGAATAATATTAGTTGGGTATGGTTACATAGTTTTACTCTTATATACTTGAAATCTAACTCTAAAGTCTGAGGGTTGATAATGTTTTACATATAATATATGTACATCGCTCAAGAGTTTATTGATACATGGCGCAATTTCGTTGGGTGTGTCAGTTTTAATTCTACTTACATCACAAATGAATAGCACAATATACCGGGTTTTATCGATTTTTATCGAGGAACCATTTTAGATTTTGACTTAAGTACCGTTCCGTTTATGTATTTAGTATCTAATATTTGCAGTTAGTTTATAAGTTGCTAAGTTTCGATCAACCATTGACACAATCATATTCGTTTTCTTCTCTGCCCTACATGTATTTATGTTTGTTTTCGGTCAAAATATTTAACATTATTATATATAAATGAAGGACAATAATTTGTAAACACTACTGTTTATTTAAACATTATTGGGGGATATAAATTATAGCAAGTAGTTTTCATGTTTTTCTCCAAAAATCTGAATAAAGCCATTTGTTTGGGTTCGTTTGCCGCCGTGAATTTAGAATGTTATGTTATGTTATATTATAGTATTTTAAACATTTCTATTATTTGGCAATCATAATTTTTACATTTGTTCGATTGTTCTGTGAAAATAGTTTGAACATATTTTTAAATGTGCGACATTGACATAGCATCATCTTGCATAAATTCAAACAGAAAATTTACCCAAAAACTATTTACCCCTGCCTCTACTTCCGCCCACAAATTAAGTTTTGGCAAAAAGACGAATCCCGTTTGTATTCAATTAAAGAAAGGAATCAATCAATTCTCATTTAAAAAATACTATTTTTTCTAAAGGCAATAGAAACCCCAAATCCCTATTTCCTCCTATGAAATAATTGAATTTTTGTAATATGGGAAATCACATATTTATTGATTTCAAGAAAGGAATCAGTTTCTGAATTTTCACGCCGGCATTACATTCAGTTCCTGAAGAACAAGTTTTTTTTGAATACCATAAATCCCTCTACAGGAACAAGTAATTAAATTTTTGTGTAATGATCAATTCTCTTTCTAGAACACTGAATTTCGTTGCTTGTAATAGAACACCCCCATCTCTGTCATCAGTATCTTAATAATAAAATTAGTTTTGCAAAACCTGACGTACCCGAAAAATAGTAAGTTATTCTAAAATCGATTCCTATCTGTCCCCATCCGATGACTGAGTTTCCGCAAAATAATTAAGCTATTTTTGTGTTTGTTATACTTCTTGTTCCGTCAGAATCAGAAGAAACTCATATTCTGCCATTCAATTAGTGATTTTTTTCAAAATAATGAAGCCAAGTGTCTATTCATTTAAAGAAATAATAATTACTTGAATTACATATGATTATTTTTTCCCAAAATAATTCCTTCCGGTGGCTATTTCTTTATTCAATTTTAAATTTAAATTCATTTACCGATAAATTCAAATTTAATCATGTACCCATTTTCACGGCTATAATATCTATATCATTTTTTGTTTCTGAGATATTAAATGTCTCCAAAAACAACAGGAACCTCCACTATCTGTATTCAAAAATAAAATGTAAAAGTAAAATATAGCTCTCATTCAAGGAGAATTTATCTTTTTACCAGTGTAGAATTTTTATAATTGGTTAAGTAAATCCAGAGAATACACCTATTATGTATGCAAATGTTGGCATGCGACAAAATAATTATTGATGATAGTTTTAGTCTTTACTTGATGAAAATTCATTTTAATATTATATTAAAATAAATACACTGATGTAATTTTCACTTAAATTTATTTACTATTGACAATTGTTTCACCAAGTTACTGGCTTCTTTGTAATAGTTTAGGACATTTAACTGTTAGTCTTACGTTGTATTCTGAAGAAGCCAGTAACCTGGTGAAACAATTGTCAATAGTAAATAAATTTAAGTGAAAATTACATCAGTGTATTTATTTTAATATAATATTAAAATAATTATTATTTCATAACTTTTATTTTAAATCTCATTGATCTAAAAATGTATCAGTAATATTTTCTCTTAGGATGATTAGCTGTTTGATATATGTGATACCCAGAAGTCCAAAGCCCAAACTTTTGTTGTTGTTCGTGAAATTTCAAGAACTAGGTATACACGTACATTGGTGAAACAAATAGTAAAATTAAGATTGGTGTCTCAATTTTCATTAGTAAAAAAAAGACCTAATTGTAATACAAATTTCAGTTCTAATTAATATGTTTAAACAAATTGTTGATGAATTACATTTCAGTCATATTGTGTTTATATGAATTAATATTTCCCCTTTTTTTTTCAGGGCAAATGATTTCCAAAATTATCATTGTGTTTCTGTTTCCTTATTACTTTACTCCTACGTTGGCAACATACAAGCTTCAGGAACACTTCCAATGGAAAATATTGGACTACGAATTTCCCAATGAAAACTTACGTATACAGGCGCTGAAAACTGGAAGATTTGTTCCAGAAAACAATTTACCTGTCGGTATTGAACTTTACAAAGACAAAGTATTTATAACAGTTCCTCGATGGAGATCAGGTAGGTTAGATTTTAAATCTTATATTCCAAATTCACTTTGTTACAATTGTTTTATGAGCATAATAAGAATAATTTGACTGAGAGCTACAAAACTAAGTTTTATGCACTCAAATAAGATATGTTAAAACATAAACAAGATAAAATTAATAATTTAAATAAACCCTGACACACAAACCCAGTAAAAAGTACTCATATTTCAGATTTGTTACAATTGGAATTTCATACCTGAGACGCCATCTTATATTCGCGTAGCTGATCCACTGGAGCAGGTTCACTATTTCAGTGCCATCTCTACCATGAGTCCACTCAAACATATAAAAACAATCATAAAAATGGGTCAACACTCTCAAGGCATTTTTCTTCTTTTTGTTTTATGTCCATGTCTCTGATGCGTATAAAACTAAACTCCAATGTGAATCTTTTTGTCAGCTTCATACGATTTTTTTTTTGTTATTAACAGGTCCTTTACTTTGACAAATAATGTTTTGTCCATGGCTATTCTGCTCTAGATTTCTTCAGTGCCACTTCCCGTTGAATTTATTATTCTCCCTAAATACTTACTAGTTCCAGTTGTTGCCCTTTCAGCATAATCCTCGCATAGCCTACCGTTTTTTTTTCTATTCGCATTACCCTTGTTTTTCTTTTGTTTTAACTTTATGTCTGAAGGATAATTTTCTTCTTTTCTGTATGTCAGCAGACTTAGACCTCACACGGTCTCTTGCAGTTTTCACAATACGCATTAGGGCTTCTTTACGTTTGTTTTTGAACTAAAATAACGTCGCTATTTCGATACTAGAGTGATATACTGATCTTACCTGTTCCATGGAACAATATTACAAATACTTCCCATTTTTATTTTTTTTTTTGATCTGCCGTTTTTGTAATTATCTGAAATCTTGACATTCAACTTTTTTTTTAAATAATAAAGTATTTCTATTCTTCTTGATTTCAGGTATTCCTGCTACTTTGAACTATGTACCCCTACATTCACCAGTTAAAAATCCGCCACTGATTCCATATCCAAACTGGGAAGGGAACGAACTTGGTAACTGTGAAAAAGGACTTAACACTGTGTACAGAATCCACGCTGATAAATGTAACCGACTTTGGGTTTTAGATACCGGGACATACGGTATCGGGAATACAACCCAAAATCTTTGCCCTTATACAATCAACATTTACGACTTAAACACTGATCGAAAAGTGGTTCGGTATGAGTTAAAGCCAGAAGACACGAACGCTAACACCTTCATTGCAAATATAGCCGTTGATATGGGTGAAACCTGTGATGATGCTCATGCTTACTTCAGTGATGAGTTAGGTTACGGTCTTATTGTGTATTCCCTAAAGGAGAACAGATCGTGGAGGTTTATGCACAGTTTTTTCATGCCTGATCCACTGAGAGGTGATTTTAACATAGACGGTTTGAATTTCCAGTGGGGTGAAGAAGGAATCTTTGGAATGAGTTTGTCACCACCGAAAAAGGATGGACACCGTTTGCTTTACTTTAGCCCTTTAGCTTCGCATAGAGAGTTTGTCGTTTCAACGAGAATTTTGAAAAACAGCTCCAAAGTTGAAGGCAGCTACCACGATTTTTATGCCTTGCAAGAGAGAGGACCTGATGCGCATTCCACAGCTAGAGTAATGGACGACCGTGGTGTTCAGTTTTTCAATTTGATTGACCGAAACGCTGTTGGATGTTGGAACTCGAAGAAATTATATTCGCAGGAAAATATCGCAGTGGTTGACAAAGATGATACAGAATTGATTTTTCCTTGTGACGTTAAAGTTGATAGGTATAGAAACCTGTGGGTAATGTCTGACAGGATGTCGAACTTCTTAATCAGTCAATTGGATTACAATGTTGTGAATTTCAGAATATTCTTTGCACCAATAGATATTTTGACTTTGGACACAGTATGTTATGATCCAGAGTTGAAGCAGATCGAAGATGTTAAATTTACGGATCATACTTACAAACTCCTCTCAAGTGTTATTAACTTACCATTAGACGAGTACACTCCCTTCACATTTCATGGGAACTTTTAATATGTTTTGTATATACAAACAGTTTTCTTATTAGTTTAAATTGTTAGAATGTGAGAAGTTTATTCGAATGAATATTATGTGTGTTATTCGACTTCAATTGGACTACTTTCTGCCAAACAAATCACCCTTGGCCTTAAGTTCGGCTTGGACCAAAAAAACATCAGCTGAAGCTTTGGCAAAAGCCGAAGTTTTCTCTATCTGTCCCCAAAAAAAAACGAACTCGAAATAATTAATTCGATATATATAACTCGTGATATTAAATAACTTATCAAAGTAAAGTAGAGCATTATTTAAATTCATAGATACCTGACGAGTATTTCTTGAAGAAAGAAAATCGTATAACACATAAGTGATACTAAAGTTTAAAATTTTTAAACTCATATGGACATTAAACTATGACGCGTTGGGATGAAAGATTTGATAATTTAATACGTTCCTTTCAGATTATTAAAAAAGATTAATTTGTCGCAAAATAGCAGTGTTGTAAAGATGACGTAAAATGAAATGTTAACGAACAACATTCCCAATTTGATCATTTATTGCTCTCAGAAACGTGAAATGTTTTGCAAAGCTTCAAAGCTCTAACATTACATACAGCACGATGGAATTTAATTTTTTTGCAGAAATAACTCACTGATTTACAAATTGGATCTTTGAACAGCTCATTTTGTAATTTTTAGAAATGTGTAAAAACAAACTAAATTGTCAAACTGTCAAACTTATGATTTTTCAATATTTCCCTATAATCTATTAAAAAATAAAATTTTATTTACTTTATATGAGTTATATCTACTTCAAGACAAATCAGGCAAATACCTGCGTAGTTTTTTTCTAACAGAAAATAAATTTCCCGGGGTATATCTAAATTGCATTGTTTACACAGTTATATTTGATTGTTGTGTTAACTACTAATACCTTATTGCATATTAACAAGGAAATGCATACAATCTTACTGATACTTCTTTGTTTCTAGTTTCTGATACTATCCAATTTTCAACGATACGTTCTGGTTTCTAATCATAATAAGACAGTAAATCGTTTTTAATATCATATCAGAGTCAGATGAACGTTAGACAAAAGAAATAACTGTAAAATAAATTTTAGAAGGTATTATTATTATTGATTCAACATCCTACATTTGATTTGCAGCGTTATACATAGGTGTTGTAAACTACTTTATCAATGTCATCCGCATATGAGACTTAACTAATATGCTTTTGAGATTCTATTGCCCATTATGGCGCAAAACTAAAATGTATTTCTCGAGCCTGCGTAAAGAAACAGTGGATGTGGTCACTTAAACATTAAGGTACCATGGCCATTCTAATAACTCCAGAAGGAGAAGAGTTATCAAGGTGATCTAACCAGAAAATTCCATTGTTGATTTATTGCTATAAATTGGTTCATCGGTCAAAAACATTCCATCATTCCTAAACACTTATCCCAGCCCACTGGATGCTACCAAAATACTAACTTTATTGATTTTATAACAAGAAGGTATGTGATGTATGCATCTAAACAAGTACCGAAACAATCAGCGAACCAGATTGTCTAGTACCATGTGAACCTGATACTAGCGAAACACTTTGAACAATTGTTTGGTGAGAAAACTTTTGTTGGTACTCTGCTGGACTAAACAATACACGATTAGGCACCATCTAGATTTTGTGACTCACCCACAAGCTATCTGGATAATCACCCAAAGGAAGTAGAACCAGACCTTCAGAAATATTTATAACGGCGTAGTATTAGCCATTAAAGGCTGACCTGGGCTCCTAACGGCCCATCCACGGCCCCCTCTTCGCTGGCACCGTTTATTCTACCTCGATCTGACACCAATCGGAAGCACAGGGTAGGAGAAGAAGAAACAAAATATGTGGTATTTTGTGTTGTTCTATACTTGAAATATGAAATGAAAAAAAAACATTTCGTTGAGTGAGCTTTGCATGAAGATAGTCTTGACCAGTTATTACTACTATAACTGAACTGGAGATGAGGAATAAAATATTGGTTCGATTATTAACAAACTCAGCGATTTCGTAGAAAATGTGAAATTTTTTGGTCAAAATTCCAGTAATAAAGTATTTTTATTCAAAAATGTTTTTTTTATTTCTTTAAATCACTTTTAAAACTCATAATAAAATGAAAGTTCGTGCAAATTTCTTTCTACGTGTAATATTATAATAAATTCTGATATTGTTCAGCGTATCACAAATTGACAAAAAAATACAGAAAAATTTTTGTGAACACTTTTAACATCCAAATCTAAAGCTTCTAGACGCGAATATCTTATTAAATTGTTAGTCAGTAAGAGTATTTTCGCTCAAGTCTTGGCAAATTGAAGGTACCATAGCCTTCATAAAAAGAGGTTTCAATACTTGATACGATGTATTAAATCTTTTTTTATATTGACATCTTTCATTTTCAAGTTTTCACTTAAATTTTAGCAAACTTTATTGTTAGACTAAAACAGTTCATTTCTTAGCAACCGTACTAAAGTTAATTAACCCACCATTATCAGAGAACTTTAAAACTTGATATTAAAATTAGTTAGTTTTACAGTACCTTATATAGGTTAGATGTAAACAATTTATTTCCTTTCCTGAATTCCTGCACGCCTTCTTCCGGACCATTATCAGGAGGTGCTGCTAGTACTCCACAGAACGTTGTCAATATTAAGATAATGGTTTTCATGTTAACGGCCCAGTTGCAATACTATCTGAAAAAATGTAGTCACGTCATTTATAACAATAATATTAATTATAGTTGACTATTTCGATTTGACATTTCGCGACCAATTCCTTACCCCAATAACAAATATCCCAAATTCTTTAATATACCATATGATTTTAGATTTTGAGATGATTATTATTGGTATCGATAAAAATGGGTATTGTATTTCGTCATTCCGAAATATTATATTACATCTTGTTTTCGTGAGAAAAGCTGGAGCTGTTTTTTGAAAATATGCACTACACTTTAGAGTAAAGCCTATATATATTTCAAACGTGCTAGCAGCTTTTTTGAATCAACAATATTCTTTGATCGCATTTTTGTCTTATAACAAAGTCTAGGAGCGCCACATAAAATTTTAAAGATCACCCCTTTCAAATTCGTCATAATTGAAATGAACTTTATTATTATAGGATATCTAGAAGTTTCTGTACTACCTTGTATATTATCAAATTAAATTAGTTACGTCATTAGTCAAATAATAGATATTGTCAAACATTTTAATTTTATATTTTAGAATTGTGCCTTTTCTGATAGTTTCTTTGCAATTGACAACGGACCTAGACTCCGAAACGTTTGAAATTGAAATTAGTGCCTAAATGTTCTTGCTGACATTGATGGAACCCACGACAGTAACATTTACTTCTATTTTGACACTAACCACCGATCTATTTTTTGCATCCTTCCAAGAAGATTTGAAATCGAACTTCTCAGGGAGTTTAATTTAGGGTTGCATAGAAATCCGTACATCCACTACAAATCATTGAAGAATATTTATGTCACTGTTAGTCTTATTATTTTTGGTGGGAAAATCAAATCCTGAGTCGTAAAACAAACAAATTTATGCCTAACCAATCTGTAAATATTTGTTTAAAATCATAAGTAGAGAATCTATTTGTTTCTGATTTTAATAATACTGCTAAAACCCCCAAAACGCCAAACGATATTTATTAAATACTATAAATTGCAGTTGCTTCATGTTTATAGGCAACCATATATACATTGCAAAGTTGAGTATTCAAGACCTGCAGACTTGCAGAAAACTGAACCGAATATTTAGTTCAATGCTGGAGATTTAAATTATATACGCTATAGATGTGCAATGAAGATACAATTGTTAGTCACTCACCCCTATTTGTTGCATAGAATTTTTTGTTTGATTGAATGTTACTCTTGTTTCAGTAGAGTACATATTACAGTGCAATGTTATGTTTATTTCTTCATTTTTGTGGGATAAATAATTGTACGAAATAAAGCTCTCAATTTTCCTAGACTTTATTTTGGACTAGTGTTTAAAAAAATATATTACTCGAATTTTGCACTACCACAGAATAATCAAACCCAAAAATGAAACTCCGAAACCTTTTATGTTTTGGGGTCAAGATTTCGTGACCTTTAACAGAAATGGGTCATTCGTTGACAGTAAAGCTGGGCGGTAAATTGAAATACCATATAGTAATATATTGCAGTAAATTTCGTGAGTTCAAAATCAAATTTATGTAGATATTCACGTTCACTTTCTTTATTTACTACAGCTGATCGATACAATTCATAGGGAATATAAACTCAACTAATAATACTACCCAAAATATACAAGATCCCTTTTTAACAGCAATCGAACTCTCTAGAAAATTTCGAGAGTCATCTCGCAGTTCGTGAAGTGTTTTGCCGGAGTCTTATCGAAATTTCCAGTCTAGTTGACCTTGCGCAGGAACCCCCTTTTTTATTATTCCAGTCGGCTTAAATGTTTATGATGTTTTAGTAGGATTGATGACTTCAGAAGGTTGGTTAATTTTTCTAGGAATTTGACAAAAATGTCGTATAAAATTGGTACCCATAAAAACACAACAAATATGGTACATGCCTTTCTGCATTATTATTTTTTTGCATGGAAAAGTAACCCCGAACAGCACAATAGGTGCCTCCTGCTTTACATGCCTTTGTTTTAATATTTTTCGAAATATTTGCACAAACTTGTTACCTAAGTACGTTCTAAATAATATTCACAAATATTTGTTAGATTATAATCTGCACAAACTCTTACTAAAAATAATATCTGTGGCACAAAATAGTTGATAGTTTGATAATTTTGTGGTACTTGCTAGCAGGCCAATTCCAATTCTTTGATCTAATTTTCAGCGGTTTGAGTTAGTACTGTGAATCTCTCAAAATAAAAGAAAAAAAATATAGATAGTTAATTCTTCTGCAGGATGTTGTTTCACATTTGTTTCCGACAATTATGTTCTGTATTAGTATTAAGTACAACAAAATAGCATGAGGTAAATTAAGATATACACATCATTCACGAATTGTGTTGTGAATAATTTCGCTTTTATTTAAAAAATATGTATTCGTCGTCAACTTTACCTAAATAAATTGTTCTAGAGATTTTCATTGGAATACAATATTTTGTGTCTTGGGCTTATTATTTAGTTCTATTTTGGTGTATAAAATGTATGTGGATGCATTTCTCCAATACGCCCAATAACAATAATTCATTACTGTCAAGTTCACTAATCAATTATTATTATTATTTGACACTAGTTATATAAATCGTAATTAACTACGTTAACTAAATATTTGTAAAACTTAATGGAGTTGGATGAATCGACTAGTTTCGCAAAAACGTGTTAGTCTAAAGCCAAGATAAAAGAGGAGTGGCTAGTAACAAGACTGACCTCAAACACACAAAGATCCATCGTTAACTCTCAGAATAGGCCGGCCAAATCGATAAAGGTTTTAGCTATTTAATTTATGTACTACGGAATTAAGACAACGTAATTTAACATCTGCTTCCAAATACAAAGGAACCAGCAAACACCAGCCTGATAGATACGTATATAAGCGACGTTACAAAACACAAAAGAGCTACATCTCAAAAAGCGTGCATGCACCAAACAGTAATAAAACTAAACAGGAAACTGATGTGTCCTACGAAACTGTCGGTACCAAAATTGGCAACATACCAAACTTCTGATATTTTGGAAGATTTAAATGCCCGAAACGCGTATTAAAAGAAGATATGATAAATGCAAACGGATATCCATTAATGAACTTCATCAGAAATTGTTTAATTATAAACGATACATTTTACCAGATCAATTACATCACAAAAAGTAAATGGAGAGGACAGCAATCGACAATAAATCACGTACAACAAAAACAGCAATATAGTCGATTAAAATCTTAGACTCAAAAAGCCTAACACCTGCAAATATAATATCAGACAATCATAGCTTCTCTAACAAGTACGAGTAAATAGACAGAAATAAAAATCTATTTAGAACACAGAAACCGTAGAAAACATCTCAACTAGAAAACTGTACCAAACACGCGTAACCCAGAAAGTAAAGCTACAGTAGAAGAAGGCGACCAACTGAATAAAGTCATGCACTCATCAGAGTAGTACTATCAAAGCTGTTTGAGTTTGAGAAATAAGAGGTAGAAACAAGCACAACATATATCAAATTCAGAAATAAACGAACCCCAGAAGACAAACACTGGAACATAAAGTTAAAATTGGAACAAGATTAAAAGAGAATTTTGTGAAAGATTCATGTATGAAATAGAACAATACCTCTAGGGACACAGTAGAATAATAGTGGGTAAGATCAAAAACAGAAATGTTGCCAGAATAGATAACATCCAAAACGAAATTTTGAAGTACAGAGGCCCACAAGTAATGGAAAACTCACTAAATGGGGCAACGAAATCTTAACATCCATCGATCCCAGTTGACTGGAGAAGAATCACCGGAAATAAAAAATTAGAAGAAAATTATAGAACTATAACGTTATTGAAGTTATTCACAAAAATGTTAACTCCTCTCACAAGGAAAGATCAATATTGGACTCTAGTTACATCATTAGGTAAGTCATTGAAAAATCTATTAAATCTGTAAAGTCAAAATTGATATGCTTGATCGACCTTATTAACGCATTCAGTAGAGTACAATTGGAAGACAACCATCAAACAGAAACAAATGCCAGAAAACATAGAGACAACAAAAAAACCGGACCTACATTCAATTACCCAAATATCGCTAAACGGCCGACTTCCTAAGTCCCCAGTTTTTTAATTTGGTAGACAAAATCATAACCGAAGTCAAAGCACCAGGCAACGTATGTGAATTATGAGGTTAAATTCGAATAGTCTGCTATGCCGATAACTTAATTATTATAGCAGAGTGAAAACAACCTAGAGAATTGTATATACGTTCCACCAAAAGGCTACAACCATCAACATGAATTTATTCGTCACTAAAATTAAAGAAATTGTCGCAAAAGTAGCATTTAGCTGCAAGCTTGTTCTATGAGATGAAATTAGATAAAATTAGATAACAAGTAAACAAGTTCAATTTCCTAGGAATTCAAATAACTGCAGAAAATATTTGATGAAATGAAACATAAAAGTAAAAAAGGCAACTAGGATAGGCAGAGCACTATGGGATCTCATACGGAACAAGAAAATGTGTAAACATGGAAATTGCTGTGTACGGCTAGTCATTAACTACTCTATAAAAATGAGAGTTTATGACAGAATAACGACAATATATCAAAGGCCAGAAATGAAAATACTTAAAAGCATTGCAGAATAGACTGATGGAAACAGAAAGAGAAAATTAGAAGAAATTGTGAAACCAAGGTGTAGTGAGATGTGTCGTGCGAGAAGGGAAGCTTGTAATGTACACGTTAGAAGCATAGCACGTAAGTGAATAGTAAATAATGTCGGAAACAAACAACGCGACCATTAAGCAGATCACCAAAAAATAGAGATACTCCTAGATTCCAATATGACAAGAAGTCTGAACTGAAAATTTTAATCCGAAGATATAAACGGAGGAGAAGAAGTAATCTCAAGAGCGGCTGGTACGTGGTTTAAGATTCTATAAAAAATTTAAAAAAAGTCAATGAATTTAAATGAGAGACAAATTGAGTCCAGTAACGGGTACAATTCATGATGAGGCACTTGGATGATTCGGAGATGGTATGCCGGGACATTTTCTAGCACGAATAAACATTTCAAAATATCTGAAGAATATTCTTATCCACTATCTCTCGCAGTTACAATTTATTTAAAAATTTCCATTTGTTTCTGACATATTTTTTGAGATTTTGAGTAAGTAACCTAGGAACTTTATGACTAGTATTTTCAGTATCGAGTTTTGCTTTGTTAAAGTTTACAATAACATTCCAGTTGTTTATGTTGATGAACAAGTTAATTTAAAATAATTAATCGATCAAATTGTTGATTCTGTTCTTGGAAATGGAATCTCATTCATGAACACTCAATAAAAACACTATAAACTTTAATGAACTATTGGTTTCCTAGTCAAACCATGAAAAAAGTTCAAATCTCTTAAATAACTCACCTTACTATAGGGATTCCCGATGTGAACAGTAATAAGGTCACCCCGTTAGTAATGAAAATTGCTAAATCAATATATGTTTATTATTTATTCATGAGACGTTTTGTGGTAGATTTGAAAAGATAATAACGGGACTGTTAAACCACGATACGAAATAACTTGATAAAATTTATTAATAGGTAAAAGTGTCATTATGATAATATATACATTGTGGAATCGGTATTTAATGGTTCTCTAATCACAAAAACTAGTTTCTTTAATATAGATTTAGGTAACCAGTTTTAGCAGAAAATTTATTTTAAATGTTAGTATAATTTTGGTAATTTATTTTAAAAAAATCCTACAGTAAAAATGAAATAGATAAAACTACAGTTTAATATTTGTCATTATTCTAAATTATATTATTAATGCTTGTTTTCATTTTCAAATCTAGGGTCTCGGATTAACGGCCATGCACGTAGTTTATTAGAGAATAATTCCAAAAGATCCGTTAACATAAAGTGGTACATTTGTCCTACCAATACTCCAGAATTTCAATTTCCTAACGAAAATAATTTTTTCCGACCTCTGAAAACCACTTATTTATTATTGACAAAATACAATTGTCATTTACTAATTATTTTCCTCGCGAATCTTGTTTTACTTTAGGGAATACTCTGTAGACATTTGGGAATATGTCTGAAGGAAGCGGCGTCTGTTCAATTAACTATAAATACAGACAGGTTTGATCTTTAATTGTCTATGGAATTTTTCGCTAAGTTTATTTCAACGCAGGTAGTGATTTGGAAATTCTGGGTATTAATTGCCTCTGACACTCACAAAAAATCAACAAAAATCATCAGCATTCCATATTTTCAAGGGATGGAATCACTTTAAATTTAGGAGGTGTAGGAGAGTGTTTACTACTGTTGGAACCACAATAAAAGTTTAGTGGGAAAGATGTCAAAGAAGTTATTTCTGTTGCTTTCGTATAATTTTAGTAAACACCTAGAACTGGTCATTTGAAATGAGTGGTCAGCATTCATTGTACCCACCTCTCCCTTAGTTTCCATTTTATTTTTTTTTTGTGAAAAAACAGTATTTTCAATAATATGCCCAAAACGCCCACATCCAACTTTAAAGTTCTTTTCCTTGTACCTCTGTAAAAGTTTCATTCGGTGTCACCGTGATTGGAGAACCTCGCGATATGAAGATTTTGACATGGTAACAGCATTTCAAATCCTCGCATGATACAGAAGACTCACCTGTGTTGATACTAGGTATCAATGAATCGCTTTCTAGCCTATCCTATACTTTCAGTGTCACAAACAATCAGATTGGAGTTAATTTGTTGCACCACGTATTGTCAAACTCATTAATAAATTGTATAAAAAGTAACTAATTTAAAATATGAACATTTGTATTTGGTAATTTTCAATTATAAATATATGTAGTTCATCATTTTTTTGTTTCCGATAACCTCACACGAATATTTCTACAGTAGTCGTGCTTAAGAAACTTAGAAATTTTAGAAGTGAAAGGGGATTAATGTTCGAAAAAGATACCTTTTCAAAATTACTTTTCACTGTATAACAGAAAATGATTTGCTACCGTTCAACTTTCAAGATGACAAACTTGTATTTGGTATTTGTACTATATTGGGGGACTCCTAGCCTACCCAAATATTTTCCAAGAGATGCAGGCCTTTCTTCACTGCCAGCACTAACTCAAGTTTGATATATGCATTTATACATATTAAATTTAGTACCAATTCAGAGAAACGATAAAAACTATTATTAAGCTTTGGCCTTGGAGACGATATAGCACCTTGAACCATTATAAATCGTAAATTTTTTCTACTATTCAACAAAAAATTTTTGTTTCATGTTCTTACTAATGACCAAATCAGGCAGGAGATAGAAAAGCGTATTCTAAGAAGGACGTATGGGAAAATAATGTTATTAATAATTCCTTAGTTATGCAAGAACAAATCCTCTTTCCACCAATTCATATGAAAGACATTCAATAATAGCGGAGCACGATTTGTATAAATATGCAAATAAAAATACTTAATACGACATACTTATGAATGATCCAGTTTTTGTAAATTTCATGGGATGAACGAATGTTACCCAAAATTTTCTGATCCAAACCAAAGCTGCCACTGACAACTATATTCAATTTTTTAATGAGATTATTAAAAGATTCAGGTCAGAAAAACGTTATTTTTTCTGAAAATATAGGAGATACCAATGAGGAACAAGAACGTTTTATAATACGGATTTAGATAAATCATTATGGTCTAGAGATTTAATGTAGAATCAAATATGATATCAGAAATAATGAGGGATGGGTTAACAACAAGAAATATTCGATTCTTAAATAGATTAATTCGTGAATAAAATAATGTATTTGCTACCTAATAATACATTAGTCTAGCAACGTCTTTATCAATGGATTATTATTAACTTAAAAGTTAACTGTGTATCTTTAAAACTAAAATATTTAATATTCTAGTTTATATTTTCAAATTTGTCCTGTATAATCTTCACAACCGAACAGATAAAATTACCAAATGTGAATTAAAAATGCTGTCAACGGAATTCAATAAAACGTAACGCTGGCAACACGGTCTGAGTTCCTTCTTAACTTGTTTATGTTAGTTTATGAAAATAAAATAAATTTCTATTCAAGTGTGATTGTTCCACACAAATAAATATTGTCCTTATTTCGTTAAAGTGTGTGAGCAAAATTTATTTCAGACACGTAATGTCAATTATTGTATTTATATAGCAGGATTGAAAATTGAGCTCTAGGTGATGAACTGTCAGTAAAAATGATTATATTCCATTCTCTGTTAAAGTTTTCATAAAAGCACTGTACTAAAGAAATGAACAGAAGTTGATCTTGATTTGACTCAAACCAATTTAGTCTCTAAAATACAAGATACTTCAGACAAATTGGAAATTCCTAGACATAAATTTTATGTAAAGAAATATGAATTATGCACAAAACTCTATATTTGTAGCAACATAGAAAATTGTTTAAAATAAAAGTGGATCATGAGAAAATTGGTTTTGATACCTTTTACGTTTCTGCACATTAATTCTTCTTCTTCTTAGGACGCCGTCTCCCTACGAAGGTTGGCGATCCAAATGGCTATTGTTGTGCGGGAAACCGCAGCTTGGAAAATCTCTATAGATGTCTGTCCGAACCATTTGCGTAAGTCTCTCATCCATGAATTTTGTCTACGTCCGACTGACCGTTTTCCTTCGATCTTTCCTTCAATTATCAGGCGGAGAATCTCATATCGTTCACCTCTCATGATATGTACTAGGTACTGCAGTTTTCTCTCTTTGATTGTCGTTAGGAGTTCTTTATGTTTACCCATTTTCTGCATAACCTCTATGTTTGTCTTATGTGCCGTCCAAGATATTCGCAGCATTCGCCTGTAGGCGTACATTTCGAACGCATCGATTTTCTTTTCTGTGGTTGCATCGATGGTCCAGCTCTCACATCCGTATAGAAGAACAGGGAAGATGTAGCAACGAAGTAATCTGATCCGGAGTTCTAGGCTGAGGTTTCGATTTGCCAGAAGTGTCTTCATGTTATTCAGAATTTTCCGTGCTTGCGCGATTCTTGATCTAATTTCGGCCTTTGGGTCGCATTGCTGGTTGACGAGTATACCCAAGTATTTTATAGATGGCACTTGTGCCATGTTCTCTCCGTTGATCACTATAGTAGCGGATCTTGGTGATTTTGAGAATACCATTAGTTTGGTCTTGGTTATATTCATATAAAGTCCGAAGTTCTCGCTATGCTCCACGATAAGGTCCATAAGGGATTGAAGTTCTGTTATGCTGCTGGCTAACACGACGGTGTCATCTGCGTATCGAAGGTTACTTATATTGATTCCATTGATCTTTATGCCTGCAGAATTTTCGAGGGCTTCGATGAATATTGCCTCTGAGTAGAGATTAAACAACAGTGGGGATATTACACATCCTTGTCGCACGCCTCTTCTTATTGCTATTTCTTCTGATGTGGACCCATTTTGACTGTTGCTGTTTGGTGCCAGTAGAGTTCGGTAATGATCTTTAGATCTTGAGCATCGATCCCGGTTGATTTTAGGATGTTGATCATTTTTTGATGAGACACACAGTCAAATGCTTTTTATAGTCAATAAAGCATGCGAATACATCGACATTCATGTCCCTGTCTCTGGGTTAGTACATTCAGAGAGAAAAGGGCTTCTCGGGTACCCGTTCCGTTCCTAAAGCCAAACTGCGAACGATCTATTACGGTCTCACATTTTCTGTATATACGGGTATGAATGATCCGCAAGAATATCTTCAAGGCTTGGGACATCAAACTGATCATGCGGTATTCGTCACATTGTGATGCCCTGTTCTTCTTTGGCAAGGTAACAAAAGTTGATCTCAGCCAGTCTGTGGGTATTTTTCCGACTTTGTACATTCGGTTAAATACTGTAGTAATGAGATTTAGGCCATCCCCATCATCGGCAGCTGCGAGTTTAAAGATTTCCGCATGCACATTGTCAGGCCCAACTGCCCTTCTGTTCTTTTGCAGTTTAATTGCATCTCTTCTTTTGTAATTTCAGGAGCCCTTTCGTTGATTTCGTGTATACCCGGGGGTGAGTCTGGTCTTATGTCATTAAAGAGATTTTCGGTATATTCTTTCCATCTTTTTAGTTTCTCGTCTACTCCTATAAGAATTTCATTTTTGGAACCCCTTAATATTCCACTGTGCCCTTTTTGCTGCCTGCCTGTAAGCTCTTTGATATTCTTGTGTAAGTTAAAGAGGTCGTGCTTCGCCTGAAGTATTTCTATTTCCGTTCATTTGTTCGCCAGCCAAGATTCTTTGGCTTGTCTGCATTTCGCACGAATGAGCCTGTTAAATTCGTCATATTTATCTGTATTTTTGTGTTTTTGCTCTCTTCGTTCGTTCATAAGTGTGAGGAATTCATCGGTCATCCACTCCTGTTTTTTGATGTTGTTTGCAAATCCAATCTCGGTCTCCTGGGTCGTAGTCAACGCTTTCTTCAGAACTTCCCATGAGGACTCAATGTCTTCATCTGATTCGTTGTTTATAGATCTCTCAGCTTCTTTCAACCTGTTCTCGAGTTTTTGACTAATTTGTGTTCCTTCTGCAGGATTCTCGAGTTTCCTTATATCAATACGTTTCTGTCGTGGGACCGGTTTAGGTTTGACAATGCACATTAATTATAAAGTCTTAATTTATAAGTAATACCGAGTACTTCTGTATCAGTATTTTTTAGTTTAGTTTAGTTAGTTTAGTTTATTTATTGGTAAAGTATTACAACTGTGTGTTTTTACAAGTCAAAGGTACACAAGCATGAAATGTATTAAATATTTATACAAAAGACTTTATAAAATGTTATTAAAATGGTAAGAAAATAAGATGTCCTATTTACTAATGTATAGACAACAATGTACATTATAGAGGCAAACACATTAAAAATTTATACATTGAAATCACTTCCTAAGTACTCCTCAAAAGAATAAATGGCGTGTTTTAAAAGATAATTTTTTACTCTTGTTTTAAAATGATGTACGTTTAAATTTTTTATTTCTGCTGGCAGTGCATTGAAAAATTTAATGCCATAATAGTCAGTACCCATTCTCGTTCGTTGCAATCTGTGGTAGCTAAGAACTAATTCTCCTCCTTTCCTTGTTGAATGGGAGTGAATATCGTTGTGTGTTCTGTAGCTGTTTTGGTTCTGTTTCATATAGACAAGACACTGAAGGATAAAAGTGCAAGGTAGGGTAAGTAGTTTTAGACCCACAAAGCTATCTCTACAACACTCGCGGTATTTTAAGCCTGCAATAATTCTAACACAACGGCGTTGTAACTTAAAAATTTGAGCAGAGCACAGTGAATGCCCCCAATTTAAAATCGCGTAGGACATATTGGACCTAAAGTATCCATGATACGCTGTCAGTAATGTGCCCCTAGATACATTTTTTGACAGGCTCCTTTAGGAAAACATATACAAACATCACCTGCATTTTGAAAAAAAGAACATTACTAGATCAGTAATTAAATTTCAACTGGTTGTACTGATGCCTTGACAATCTTGACATCACGTTAAATTTGAAGACGCGAGATGTAAGACCGACATCTAGGATTTTCAAGAGAATTAGTACACAGGGGTTCCGAATCTGGAGCCGTTCCGTGTAATTGCTGTTCTCCCTTAACTCCTAGGACAGAATGTCACGATAAAATTTTCAGGTTACTTCACCTGTCAGAGATATTGAATACTCTCTTCGAGGTGTAATTCCTTTATACGCAAGACAATATATATTATATATAAATATAATATATATTGTTTCTGGTCGGGAACCTTCATCAGTTGCGCTTCCCACAATTGAATGTCCTCTCCAACACTTCTTTATGCGTCTTCAAATTTAACGAAATGCATCAAATGCATAAAAAAGTGTTCGAGAGGACATTCAATTGTGGGAAGCGCAACTGATGAAGGTTCCCGACCAGAAACAATATATATTATATTTATATATAATATATATTGTCTTGCGTACAAAGGAATGACACCTCGAAGAGAGTAATCTTGACATCGTCTGATTCGTTTTCTTTAAATGTAAGCCTTTTCTTATCTAGCACAAATAAACATTTCTTATCATTCGTAAATGATTCCCATCACATGATGATATCTGGTATGCTAATTATTTCAAGTAGTGCCTAAAGAAATAGTCAACCTAGTCTTTAACTGCTAATGTGGCATTTGGTACCCTTTTGGAACCAAGTACATTCACTTTCATGTATAGATAACATAAAGTACTTGGTTTGTTTTCGTAAAAACTACAAGATAAGTTAGGCATTCATGTATTTACTAAAATAAAATTAGTCCCATTATTCTTTATAAGTACTACACCACTTATCAGACAAGCAAGGACAAGTTTGTGATGAGATACTACGTTTGAAGAAATTCTTCCCACGTCGTTAAAACATCTCTTATTACAAAAGATCCTTCTTGAATGACCATCTACTATGATTATTTTCTTTCAATAAGTGAACGGAATCTGGTCTATTAAAAGACCTTTTTAGATATACTACGGCATATCTATATGTCCATAGTCACAGTGTGAAACTGATGCTGCTCTATGCATTATCAGTTTCCTGCAGTCAACACAGGTTCAATATTTTCTCCATATTTTATTAAAATTGCTGTTTCATTGTAATTTATAATTTCAAGCGATCATTGCCATACATTTATATATAAATAAGAAAAGATGAAACGGCTCGGTACCATTTTCTCCTCTGTCAATCAACCGATTTGCTTTATTTTTGTTTTGTTTAGTAGTTAAAGACGATCTTCAGTGCAGAATGATAAAATTAATTTATAATTTTGGTTCACTTATTAAATAATAAAATAATAAAATCATTATTTACATCCATATTGTCAATGTCAAACAGTGCCGCCAGATTACTTGGAAAGAAAATCATAAGATAGGTTGACTCCAATGTGAAAGACAAACTAAATTAAATGTGAAACTAAAAGTTTTGGCCCTTCCCTAAAGTTATCCTTCATAATCATGCTATTGAAATAGAACCAATGAAAAATAATAATACATAATAATTGCCGTTTATTGGACGCTCGCAAGTTTGCAGTTTGCACTGCATTGTAAATATGATTTGTCAACTAAAATCAGAATTATGTTGCACCTAATTAATTTATTTCTGATAATATCTTCTTAATTTTAACCTTATACTTTTAATTTAGTCATTCTATTTTTGCTAATAACTTTCATATAATTTAACTAAGATTACCAAAAATCATGAAATTATGCACAAAATTTATGAAATAGTAAAAACTACCTAGGTACACATAATATGTGTTCCGTTAAAACTGTTCCTAACAAAATACTATCCAAAATAACAATTAATTGTTTAAAAAGAACACAAGCAATTTTGAGAAAATCTCATATCAAAGCAAATCTTTTTTAGTTACGGGTCATTATATTAAAAAATGTTCCTTAAACAGGAACTAACCAATGAAAAGAATGCAGAAAAAGAAGAGTCACAAGGTCAACAACTAAAGAAGTATTGTTCCAATCAGTAAACATCTGAAACTATTATCTATTTTTGAATTTAAATATAAAATTTCCAAGAAATATTACAGAGTAATTGCTTTCGGTTTATTTTGATAAATGCTTTAATTTTTTTAACATTCCCAACATATACCAAAGAAGTGGGTATTTCTCTAAATATAAAATCATTAAACGAAGGCTATGTAATAATAAATTTAAATTTGATCATTATTACCTTTTTGTAATATAAAAACAAAACGAATGAACTTTATCCTCGACACTTATCACAAGAAATTCACTTTCATTAACCAGCGTACACTTTGAACTAGCATCAATTCACATGTGCCGTGTTGGGTAAGATTACGATTACGATTACAACTAAATGTGCATAAGCATGACTGTAGATAAACAACAGACTTATTCCGTTTGTTTAATACGAGCTGCGAAAAACCCAACCATGACGAGAAGAGGAAAACCCTGAATTCTAGGCGGAATGATTCAACATATTCATTAAAATCATTCCCAATAACAATAAATAAATGACCAGTAGCGTCAAGATTCTATTTTCGCTAGGGTCGTAATTATTATAATTAAACAAACATTTACAGAAGTTTGTGATTTAACGTAAATCATGACGTAGATTGTAACTGACCGACTGATTGACTAACTGTCCAATTTATCATCACCATTTTACAATCATGATAACTGGAAGATTAAAATCGTAATGATATATTTTTTGGAGTTATTTCCAGTGACCATAAAAAGTAAGGTCTTTGCGGGAATTTTAAGATCTTAAGAACTGGTGAGATATCAACAATCAACACATTTATAACATTCTAGTTCAATGAGAGAGAAATTGTGTTTTAATATGTAAAAATACGACGGACAGCAATTTTATTATGTTTCTGTCGTAAATTATAGAATTATACTACTGACAAAGAAAAATGATGTCAGTAATTCGCCATCATTAAAGTTATTTTGTATCATTAAAATTTCTCTAGCCGTTGGAGATACTAATACTATTTCTTTCCATTTACATTTGTAAAAGGTATGATATTTGTAACTACCCAATCTTCAATATTTATCAACAGTCAAAATAATAATGGATAAAATTATATTTCATTAACCTAATAATCATTGCGCATGGCTTAAGGGTATATAGAATATTATGAAAAATTTTAATTGTAAGGGGAATAACTTTTATGTATATTTTATACCTCAAATTTTTTTAGGTTCGGTTTCACAAGTTTTTACATGTTAGTTCATACCCTTTGTTAAAATGTGTTTTTATGAATGGATATATTCATTCTCATCCCTCAATTACCCAAATATTTTGGGAGGATGAAATATATTATCAGCCAATTTGTATCCTTTTATGCTTTCATTGGGTATTAATTATTATATATATATTGTTTTTTGATCCGTCAGTCCTATCAGCCAGAGGTCCATAACTTCCACAGGGCGACTCAATGCAAGGGATTTCAGTAACTGCGAGGCCAAAAGGATTATTGTTGCAATAAAAAGTAATAACATAAAAATCTGCAAATGACGAAAGAAAGAAAGCATACCCAATAGTTCAGTTATTGGAGGTTTTTATGTGATATACCTCGTTCCAACAGAACGAATTACCGATACACAATCGATAATCGTATTGCGCGGTGACAAGTTACCGTTTACAGTGATGTTACGCGCAATACGATTACCGGTTGCTTATCAGTTTTACGTCGTGATGGAAAACGCCTTATAGGCCTTATAGGCGTGTTCCATCATTTAGTTTTTTTTATTTAAAATATTATTTTACTTGATTTAATAGAGCTTTGTCATTCTCTTTCCTTAATTTAATTTAATTAAAAATGTGGTTAAATCTAATCATCAGTACCAACCTTTAGGAATTTTTCGAACGAACTTGTCCAACTCGACTGCTTCAGAATGACAAAATATTTTCAGTACCTATTTGTATTCATAATTAAAATTTTGAAAAACTGAAATGAGGGTTTTTTAGTTTATCTCTTCTACTTTCAACGCTTGTTTATTAAGAAAGTTAGAGTCGCCCGGTACGGCTCTTTATAAAAGGGTTTCAATAGGTTTAAGTGAAATTTTGCAAAAACTTATTTGTACAACATTAATTGGGTAAGAGAGTATCTACGCTTTAAGTTAATAACAAAAGTTTTTTGTAATTTCGAGTTTAGGTTCCATAATCATTGATTATCAAAGTTGAGCGTATAGCACCTCATTTTGTAAGATTTTTATTTCTCTACAAGGTTGGAACATGGTTTCACAGGTAGATTTTGTGTAAAAAATAAAAGCACTAAACTGTTCGCTTTTTTGAGACTTTTTGCAAACACAAAATACACAAAAAATATGGAATTTTATGTTAATTAGTCATGTTTTACCTTTATAACACGTTAATGTTGATTTCGTTAAACTATTAATTTTGTTATGTATTTTCATAAGTGACCTGAACTATTAATGATCTCATTTATATTTATGTAGATTATATAGAATTTATAGGGCAAATTTTCGACTTCATCCTACAATTTTTCAGATATTTTCTCTTACGCAACTCTCGTCTTGATAATTACAAACACAACAAACAGCTAAACAGGTGTAACCGACCTAAAGTGATGCGCTTATTTATACAGAATAATTCAATCTATAATATTTATAAAATCATTCACTAATAGGTCGGATTACAACCTTTAAACTTTTGATTTTTTTTTAAAATGTGTAGTATTATTTACCTAGTAACCGTAAAACAAAACTAGAAAATAATAAATTATCTTCAGACAACCACGAGCTTAATATTTTCCACATTAAATTCGTATTCTGCTATAATTCATCTGGGTAAGGGACTTACGCTATTAATTTATTGTTACGTTTTATAGTTCGAAAATGGTTATAAACATTATTTGAGCTTTTATTAATACTAGCTGTCACCCAGTGGTCGAAATTCGACCAATTGTGTCAATAAGTAACGAACCATCCTGCATAACTATAATTGCAATAAATTCTCTAACGTTTATTAAAATCCTCATTATAATAATTCCATCTCATAATATATTTCCACTACCCTGTATATGTAACTGCTAATAAACTACCCAAAATCAAATTTTTTTTTAACCACTATATGTAACTATAATTCTACTCTGGGCAATATTTTAACTACACTGTATATGCAACTGCTCATGGACCAAGCATAATATTTTTTAACATTTTTGAACCACCTGATAAAACTATAATTCCAGTCCAACCATTCTGTATATGCGACTGCCTATGAGCCACCGTATTTACTTCTATTGTTTATGAAATTTTTAACTATCTTCTGTAACTATAATTCTATTCTGACCTATATTTCAATTATCGCATATATGCAACTGATCGTGGGCTAGTCTATAAATCATTTCCTTTTCTAACATTTGTTATAATCGTCCTGTATATCTATAATTCCGCTCACCCTATATTGCATCTATCCTATATATGCAACTGCTTATGGGTTACGAAATGTTGCATCTTTATTCTAACATTTTTAGACCACATAACACATAACTACAATTCTACTCTCCAGCTCATATTTCCTTCACCATGTATATACGTCTCTGTATATTTTTTGCACCACCCTGTATAACTGTAATTCTACTGCGCCCTCTATTCCAAGAACCCTGTAAATTCAACCGCTAATTGTATACCCTATATAATTATTTTTTCTTACCACCCTGTATAGTTATAATTGCACTCTACTTTACATTTTAAACACTTTATATATACAACTGCTTATGGGCCGCATAAGACACATTTGATTACTAACATATCTGGAATCACCGTGTATAATTATAATCTACAACGCCTTATATCTCAATCAATTTAGAACCTGAGAGCAATTACTTTACATTCTTGATGGTTTCAGCTGTAAAAATGTAATTTTATAAAAATTTCAAATAATAATAAAATTCTTTTAAGATCCTACACATCAATTTGTATTAAAAATTTTTTCAAGGGCAGTTTCAATTTTAAGTAGGTTACCAAATCTTCCTATATTGAAATTTTTGTAATTTCAAAACTCAGCTGTCATAATAATTATTGTCTTTTTCGGTAATACCATTTTTCCCGAGCAATCGATTTGCAGACGCCAAAACCGAGAAATGGAATTTCGACAAAGTCATAGTGTCGTTTGCGAGAATTACATATAATGAGATATATTTAAATAAACAAACATTATATACAAGTGAGTAACTATACAATTGCAACAATATATTACTAATACTTATTCAAGTTTCATTTGCACATGGCGTAAAATAAAAAACATACTCAACTTGTGAGGATCTGAAATCACATGTATAAATTAGCTTTATAATATCTAAATAGTTGATCAGTTACCACACAATACAAATTTCTGCTTTTAGTTGACAAACTATATTTAGAAAAACTTGCGAGTACCCAATAAATTGTCATTATCATATAATATAAATTTTTGTGGGTGAGATCTTAATAGTATGATAATGTAGAATAACTTTCAGAACCTAACAAAACGTCTTTCGTTTGATTTAGTTTGTTTTTCCCGTTCGAGTCAATCCATCTTACGATTTTCTCTCCATGCAATCTGGCGGCACTGTTTGGTATTGGCATTGTGGACATAAATTATGAATTTTTTATTTTATTTTATTTAATGAATGAACCAATATCATAAATAAATTTTAGCATTCTGCACTGAACGTCGTCAGTAGCTACTAAACAAAACAAAAATAAAATAAATCGGTTCAGGGGACAGAGGGGAAATGGTACCAAACCGTTTTGTTTTTGCCTATTATATGTAGATAACTGTAAGCATATAAGCATTATGTTATGTTCTTATGCTAGCTTATAGAAAGAATTACGCAAATAATCTGATGCAAAACGATTGGTTATTACGTTTATTATTTTCAAACTGATAAGAATGCATATCTTCTAACTGGAATTAAGAACTGGAATACGTATTAATAATATTACTTAGAAAAAGTTTCAGTAATCACTACAAACGAATCAACGATTTACCCATATACTTAGTACTACTATCGCCCGTAAGCGGAAGGTTCACCGAAAGACAGCAGATTGTGATTGTACCGTGTTACTGTACTTAAACCGTTTTGCTCAAGCGATGCCAGGAATCAAACCGAGAGAAAACATAACCAACAACAGAAGAGAAAAATGTACAGTAAAACGTTATAGACATATATAGGTCTGGACCATGATGTTTGGGCCTTTCTCTAGACTCTGCTAGCAGTATAGTAGTATTAAATATATGGATTTACCACAAACAATATTGACGGCCTTGAGGAAGAAAATGAGGTGGAGGTTGATATAGATCTTATAATAATTTCTAATTACTGTAATATATTTAAATTATATTTGCAAATTGGGAATGTATTACCACACATGGTATTTTGATGTATTCCCAAGATTTATGGGAATATTAACCCAAAATTTCAGCATCTTTTTAAATCGTTTGAAGAAAATAATTACAACCCCCAAAGAAGGGACTAGAGTATGGTATTTATGTTAGCATCTATAACCATCTATAATTATTTGAAAAATATGACGGCGTTTTTATGGTTCCAATTTTCCGACACACACACTTAAATTGAATACTTCTTCATAATCGTTAACAATCTAAGTAGCTCGCTCAGATTATAAATCAATTTTTTTTTGTAATTAATTTCTAACTGACAAGCTTGTCAATAATATACTGTCAGTTAAAACGAGTTTTCCATCTCTATTTTTTTAGCCTTCTTCATTTATTTTCCTTATTTTCATTAGTTCAAAAAAAAATTGGTAGCAATATGTCATGGTAAGTTAGGTTAGGTAACATCTTAAACTTTTACCAAATTTTTACCCTTCTTTGTTTTCTTAGGAACTGTTCTTACTTATATAGAGTTAAATTATTTTTTATCTGTTACTAGCAGACACGAAAAACTAAAATACATTGTTAGCTGAAAACTTTATAGGCATTTTCCATAAAAAAAATTAAATCAAAGTTTTAGTGCATTTATATTGTAAATTGGGTTGCAATTGCTGTTATGTATTTTTTCAACGAATATGACATAAAAAAATAATTTGGTCAAGTGCGAGTTGGAATCGCATACTAAGAGTTGCGTATCACCTTCAAGGTTCTAATATTCCAGTTTCAGACACGCAGGAAATGGGTGCATTTTCTTATATATACCCTAATATCTTTTAAATTTATAAAAAATATACACTTTTATTTTCCATGCATAGACTTTTTATTTTATCTGCTACATGATTCGCTTGATTTTCATAAAAATACGTATTTAATTTTCTAGTTTGGCCCCCAAAATTAACATTAGAGTTTTATTTTACTAATAAATTTTCAGGGAAGCCTTTTTAAATTTACTATCTGAATTTTAGGCTCTGTATATTGGAAGACAAAGGGGAAAAAAGGTCAAGTTTTAAATAATAAATTATTAAATCTTTTAGACAAATTATTTAAAATTACAAATTTTCAAAATTTTAGATAGTGTAGTTTCTATAGGGGAATTAAGTCAATGTTTAATTTTTTTAAATATTTTTTAAACAAATGATTTAAAAATATGATATATTTGTAATTGACACAATGAACTTTTTATTTGATATATTACATGATGCATTTAAACCTTTAATTTTTCTTATAAAATTCAAGTGAGCCCCAGTACCCCCAATTATTTTCAAAATTTTAGGTAGTATGGTTTCGTAAATAAAGCGGGAAATGAGAATTTTTTATATTTTTTAATTAATTTTAAAAATATGAAAAATATATATTTGTATTCCTCATAATGAGACCTTTCATTTGATGTATTGCATGATGGGTTAAAAATATTTTTTAATTTCCCGTTTAATTCTACAATTTTCTCCCCAAAATTAATATTAGGGATTTCTTCGTATTTTTCCTGTAAACAAAATTTTTTAGGGCTTATAGTTTGGGGAATGAAGGGGGGAATGGGTAATTTTTTAAAATATTTTTGTTAATATATTTTAAAATCTTCATTTTAATAATATGAAAAAAATATATTTGTATTCGTCATAATGATGAATCCTTTGATTTGATATATTACATGATGCGTTAGAAATAATTTTAATTTTATGTTTTCTATTTAATGCCGTAATTTGCCCCCTAAAATTAATATTAGGGGTTTCTCCTTATTTTTCCTTTAAAGTTCAGGTAAGGTCCTATATCCTTAATTTTTTTCAAATTTTTACGTGTTATAGTTTCGGAGATAAGGTAGGGGGAATGGGTAAAATTTTTTATATTTTTGTTAATAACTTTAAAATAATTTAATTTAAAAATATGAAAAAAAAAATATTTGTTTTTGCCATAATGAGCCCTTTCATTTGATATATTACATGATGTGTTAGAAACAATTTTAATTTTATATTTTCCATTTAATTCTGTAATTTGCCCCCCAAAATTAATAGTAGAGGTTTCTCCTTATTTTTCTGGTAAAATTCAGGTGGGGCCCTATATCTGTATTTTTTTTTCAAAATTTTACTTCTTATAGTTTTGGAGATAAGGGAGGGAACGGTCAATTTTTTTAGTTTCCCCCCCCCCAGAAGTACCTCTAAAATTAAAATATCTTCATTTACCATATGTATTCCGGAAAGGGTCATCAAACTATATACCTACTGATGCCAAATTTCAGCCTTTTCCGTCAAGTAGTTTAGAAGAAAATTGCGGTGATGTAAAAGAGGGAGAAATCCGGAGTGAAATTACAAGGGTATCCCTATATTGTATATACGGAAACCTAAAAATTATATAATAGTTTTGTTCATAATTCGTGTTTTGCTTTCCAGTTCCTGATCGGTGAAATAAGCCGGATATCTTCAGAATCAGATGGATTTTTTGCAATCGGCGCAGTAATGGGTCCTCAGCTGTTCATTGCTTATGTCATTCACGGCCCACGCTTAAACGCTTAATCCACTTGAACAAATTTGTTTAACCAAAAATTTGATTGCTGCTCTATTTCTTAATCAATCTCTATCATCGCCTCGCCAGCTCAAGGCCCCATAGTAGCTCATTTCTAATATTTAATGGGCAGCCAATGTGTGACTAGACAGTATTTTGATGTTTTTTCTTCAGTACAATTGGCAGATACGCATAGGTTTCCTTAAGGTCTATTGTTGATTGAAGATTCGGATAATTTAGTTGAAGATGAGGACATAAATGTGTAGAAACTTTCTAGGGAAAACGTATCTATTGCTATATGAAGACTTGTAGTTTTTCTCTAGATTTCGATAACTAATTATTTAATTGTTTTCATGGTTACAAACACAAATAAATATGTATGAGACGTTAAATAATGGTATGTATAAAAGCTACTATGTTAATACTCAAATTATCGTAAATAATTCTCGTCGAAGCTACATCGAACATGATTTTATAGAGTAATGAAGTGAAGGAGTTTAATTTTTGCAAAAGAACCATTCCTTTTTTAAAAAGTCATTTTATTATTGGAAATTCCAATCATCAGTCGTGTTGCAGCATTTTTCAAAATGTTTATAAAAAAACACTGAAAACGTTTTGGGGATCCATACCGACAACCGTTGTTTCAAGGAAAATACACTTTGTTCTCCATTTTTAAAAACATGAAAAAATATATTTGTGTTCATTTCATATATAACAATTTAAATTTTATATTTTGCATTTAAATCTATAATTTGCCCCCCAAAATAAATATTAGGGGTTTCTCGTTATTTTTCCAGTAAAGTTCAGGTGAGGGGCTATACCTTAATTTTTTTCAAAATTTTCCAGCATATGGTTTCGGAGATAAGGGGGAATGGGTTAATTTTTTTATATTTTTATTAATATATTTTAATTAATTTGTTTTAAAAATATGAAGAAAATATATTTGTTTTCGTCATAATGATCCCTTTCATTTGATATATAACATGATGGGTTAGAAACAATTTTAATTTTATATTTTCCATTTAATTCTATAATTTGCCCCCCAAAATGAATATTAGGGGTTTCTCCTTATTTTTCCAGTAAAGTTCAGGTGAGGGGCTATGCCTTCATTTTGTTCAAAATTGTCCAGCTTATGTTTTGGAGATAAGGGGGGTCAATTTTTTTATATTTTTGTTAATATATTTTAATTAATTTATTTTAAAAATATGAAAAAAATATATTTGTTTTCGTCATAATGAGCCCTTTCATTTGATAAATAACATAATGGGTTAGAAACAATTCTAATTTTATATTTTCCATTTGATTCTGTAAATTGCTCCCCAAAATTAAAAGCAGAGGTTTCTCCTTATTTTGGTATATTTTCGTTAATATTTTTTTAACTATTTTTTTTTAAATATGAAACAAATACATTTGTGTTCCTCAGAATGGGACCTTTCATTTGATGTATTACATGATGCGTTTGAAATTTTAAATTTTCATTTAATTCTATAATTTGCCCACCAAAATTAATTTTAATGGTTTCTCCTTATTTTTCCTGTAAAGTTCAGACAACATTCTATATTTCCTATTTTTGTCAAAATTTTAGGATCAGTAGTTTCGGAGATCAGGGGGGAACGGTCAATTTTTTTATTCCTCCCCCCCCCCTCCCAAATATCCCTAAAATCAAAATTTCTTCTTTTACTCCTGATCGGGTCACCAAACTATACATTGATACCAAATTCCAACCTCTTCCGTCCAGTAGTTTAGGAGAAAATTGCTGTGATGTGACAGAGGCAGAAATGCGGAGTGATATTATAAGGGTATCCGTATATTGTATATACGTAACCCTAAAAAAGAACAATGCAATTGACACGGAAATATAAAGCATGTGACAGCGAGGCTGTATTGAGATATAAGTTCATTTTAGGACAGATTGACATTTGATAAAGATGGCGGGACAGTCAGATGTGTAAATCGATATTTATGAATAATGTTAATGACATGTAATAATTGAAAAAGGCGCTCAAGAAGTGATGAGAAATCAAATGGACCTTTACTCTTCTAACCACATTAGAAATAGACATCCGTATACCACGTAGCTCGGTTAAGAGGGGTGTAAAATCAAGCTTCGTAATTTTCTTCAAGTATTTTATTTGAACGAATGAAAATAATTTACAGAGATTTGAACTTGTTTATTTTTTTAAAATTACAGGGAGGGGGTGTCATACGAAAGGCTACATGGAGGGAGGGGTCCCAGAACAGCTGAAATAGGACCACTTGGTTTATGAGCGCTTCAAAAGCGATACTCAAAAAGTGGCTCAGTGTTAGATATAAATTTTTTTTGTGTAAGATAATAAAATAATTATATATGAGTGAAATGAAGTATTGACGTGGGGCTAAACACATGTGGAATGGAGATTCTTTGTGGTATAGAGAAAGTAGTTCTGAAGTAGAAGAAGTTATTTTGTGTTAGGCGAAAATTAGTTAGAATAAATATATTGAATATTGAAGGCAATATAGAAGGAGAATGAGTGCATCTCAGACGAACCGAACTCTTTCTATATAGAAGCTGGCTGAACGCCCAAAGCAAGGCTTAAAACAACAACCAACTAACCATGAAAACAGTCATCATTGTGATTCACTTATTATATAGACAGTGGTCATATAAAATAAATCCCATACCTATATGTATATTTTTTAATACTATCAAAATTAAAAATATATATGAGTTACATAAATTAATTATTGTTTACAAAGGATGAGTCTAATATTTTCCACATAAAATCCCATTCTACTACACCTCCATTAACTCATTTGGGTAAGGAAATTACGCTTCCAATTTATAGTTACAGCTTATAATTATTTCTGAAACAGTCTTGTATAATTTTTTGTGCTTAACAACTGGTTATGTTAAAACTATGCACTCGCAAGAATAGACACCTACGCAACTCACAATCAGTGACGAGAAAAAAACCCGTTTTCAATCATATGAAATTCGCATAAAAAATATTTTTTCATTGGCACCTGGTAAAAATTAAAGCTAGGTACTACAGAAAGCTATTCAAAATCGTTTGTTGATTAAATTGGTTTAGTTGGCTAAATATAAAATGGTAGGTACTTACTTGAATGTCAACACAAGTTTCTTTCTCAATGGCCACTATGTTATCAACTACACTACAAAAATTCCAGCACTAACTTTGCCAAAGTCAAAAAATGTCTCTGATATAAAATTCCAGCACCAAGACAGGATTTAAAACCGCTTTGGTAGTATCTTCAGTTCAAGAACTTGTTAATATAGTTTTGCTGCCCCCTCTCTTGGAGATTAAGAATACAAACATCAACAAACGCTAACAACTTCTCGAAAATAACATTTTAATTTAACGCTAATTGTTTTCATTTTTGGACATTTATTTTGTTAAGGTCGAGTATATTTATAATCGATAGAAAACACAAGCGATATTGGATTCTCTCGGTGATTTGATTTTAATTCTTCTAGGCAGTGGCGTGCGGATAATGCTAGTAGTTGAAGTACTCGTGTTTGCAGCAAATTTATTTCAGCATCTTGTATTTATTTGTAGTAAAGTTTATTTTATAATTTTATATTTATTTGTAGCTGTGGTCGGGCTTTCGTATAAATATGACGAAACATTATCATAAATCATGGGCGTACTCACTTTTTAGCTTAGGGGGACGGGGGCTAATTATTGTGAAATAACTATTAAAAAATAAGTGCGTTAGTACATTATATACTGACTATTAAACGTAAGTAGAATTTAGTTTATCTACAATTTCATAAATACATTAGTCTTTAAATATATTTTACATATTTGGGATTGCATAATTAGTATAGTTTTTATGAACAGACTAGATATAAACACTCTAAATTAGTTTGTCGCATCCGATAAGAAATTGTCATCGTGAGTTTTCTCAGAAATATAATTGCAGTTGGTGCTTTTGTTTCTTCTATTAACATATCGAGTTTCCAGAACTTTTCTCCAGCTGACATATCATGTTCTATAACTTTTTGCCTACTGTCGGATGAAATTTGTCATATCGATTCATAATAGTTGACGAGCATCTTGAAGTTATAATGTTATATGTTTATCTCTAAATTAGAACCCTTATTATTTCTATGAGGTTAAGTTCATAGTAATAAACTGGAGCTCACAACACCTTAACTCAATTTTCTTTTGCTGTTTTTTCTTAAATGACTTTTCCTTATGGGAATTGACTCTCGGTTAAATTAGCTGAAATTTTGTAGAGAAGTAAATATCAACATGCTGATCAAAAGTCTTAATGGACACAATCAACCAAAATCAGTCACAAACCACCCACGGACGCCTTAATCCAAAAGTGTACGCTCACAAGTATCGATACGAAACATTTTGCATTGATACTTTTATTTTCCCACCATCTTCTCTTGATAATACTATAACCCTTCCAATTCTTTTCTTTTCCTATCCCCAATCCTAATGTTGGTTTTACAAAAGTTGGAGACCTGTCCACCCATAACTATTTTCATCGACGTATACCCGTAGTCCTTTTTAGAATAATTGGTAAACAATTTAGATGGTTTGGATCATTATAATGTGTGGAGGGAATACTGGCGATTTTTATCTCACCACTGGTTCATTTAATCGGTATCATGAATACATATGGTAGGTTTTGATGCAAAATTTGTTTTTACTTTGAAAAAGAGGTGTTCCTAAGTAAATATTGTAAAACGAAAAATCTAATCACCGGAGGGTAGTAGATTGGGTAGAATTTGACCAACATGAAGCTATAGTTTTTCCAATTAAAACTGACATCTTCATATATTCACTATTAGGTAATTTTTCTTAATCTATATTGATTATTTTACCAAATAAGTATATCAATAACAATAGCTCTATTTTTGTTGAAAGGAGGTAATTATAGGTTAATACATGATTTTCTTTTAAAGTGACCACCCTTCAATTTAAAACAATAATTGCATCGATATCTCTATTTTTCGAGGAGATTTTAAGATTCTGGTATAACGAAAGAACACAAATTTATTATATGTTTTGTGACACCGAATATCTTGTTGCTTTATAATGTCATACGGTTTGTTGATAAAGACCAGCTGCTAATAATTCTAGCCGTTTGTAAACTTCACCGCCAATCAAATCAATTTTTCAAACCGTTGGAATCCTTGGCAACTGGTCTCTACGCACAAACCGATTATGTTCCGTTCTTCGACCATAGTAAGTTACAGATTCCCTCTGTTGGGCACCATGCACCGATTCTCGAGACCTCCGACATAAATGACATTTAATTGGCATCATTCAACTTAAGTACGACCCTGTCAATTTAGTTGTCAATTATGGATGTTAGAGGCAAGTATGACAAACTTCTGTGGACATTAAACTGAAAAAATGACCAGCTGAAGCATTAAATAAGCTGGAGAATTGACCAGAATGACACTGATGTAGAAAGAGGGTATAACGTGAATTGCGTTCTTGTGTTCTAGTGATTTGTATATATACTTATCGATTCAGTCATAAATGAGACTAATCCATAGATTAGTCTCAAGAAAAATGTCTATTAAAGATAGAAGCCTAACAAAATTCCAGATGTTTGTGGGATCCGACTTTTAAACACTATAAAAATACAACTTCCAACAAGATATTTGACAGGAAATTGCAATTCTACTAGAATATAATGTTGAAATAGTAAAAAAGATGGATTCGCCTCTTGCATCTTACCGCCGAGAAAAGCAAAAAACGAAATCAGGCAGCGGCGCCGATCGTACTTAAACTTTAAACTGGTTTTATATATAGTATATGGTCAAAATCCTCTGGCGCGATTCTAGAGAAATTTTGAGATTGACCTTTCTTCTTGTTCATGCATATCCGTCATTGCTTCACCTACATTATCCAGTCTCTTTGGTTACATTAAATTTGTAACCCACCAACGCCTCTTCTTTCTTTTATTTTTGAGTATTTTCGACAAAACAATAAATGCAGCATTTGCAACTATGATATCGCTGTCAGAGTCAGACATATCGAAGCACTACCAACCACAGAATTGACACGAATGAGCAAAGAACAATCGTTCGGCTGGTCTAAACATATATTGTGCAAGAATTCTAGTTCCTGGTTCTCATTCCTGGTGTAAACGTTGAAAACGAACTTTCATTTACACTAAATGATTAAGAAAGACTGCTCTTATTCAAGCTCTCTCTCTTCGAGGTGTCATTCCTTTGTACACAAGACAATATATATTTATATATCAATATAATACATATTGTTTCTGGTTAGGGAACCTTCATCAGTTCCCACAATTGAGTGTCCTCTCGAACACTTCTTTATGCATTTGATGCATATCGTTAAATTTGAAGACGCGAGATGTCGGTCTTACATCTCGCGTCTTCAAACTCTAACTCTTTGTTGGTTTGATGTAAATCGGCCATTATACGAATATTGTCGTCACACCGCATGATTCCAAGGTACTCTCGGGTAGCAATTTGGACTCATTTCCAAGATATTATTTTTTTTCAGTCACCACTTCGAGAAGCACTTATGAAAATGCATTTTTCTTATGCATCGGTGCAATTTCCAAAATTCATTGATCACATATGATAACAACTGCAAGTATCGAATGCAAAAAATTAGTAGTTAAAAGTACATTTATAAACAAAATTTTATTTTAACAAACTTTATAAAAAAACGTTTAAAATGTAAAACGGTGAATATAAACATTTTCTTACAAATTACATAAATAATTTCTAGCAAAGATGTCATGCTTTATTGCACAATTCAAGTTTTTAAAAAGGAATAACCCATAGCAAATGTTCTTTGAATATATAGCCTACAGAAAAAAAAACACCGTTGTAGTTGAAAACGGAGGTCAGTACCCCTTCGTGCAAGGTTAAGGACAAAAGTGTAAAATGAAAGCAATATTGGTGCTTCTATTTATAGTTGCATTGAACATCATATTTGTTTACGGTAGATTAATTGTGGCATTCCTCAAATTGTTGTAGGTTATTTGAGAGACACTACATGCATCATTTTTAGTCAATCTTCGTTTTTTAATTATTAATTGAAACATTAGGAGACGTATACCTGTGTAAACTACTTTCATGTTTGCATAAAATGAAGGAATTTCATTTAGAATTTATGGGCCGTGTTTCTTTGTTCAATTTTATTTCTTTACGATAGTCATACTGCCCAAAACCAATGCACTAAGCATGTGGGTGTACTAGGAAAATTAGGGAATATCTATAAATAAAATGTTACATATTAATTCCGACGACATAAAAAAATGCATAAGTAAATATTTTTAGCAAAATATTCCGCCAAGAAGTAGTAACACATTATGTAGTAATAAACAAAAGAATATATCCATAAGTAAGAATCAATGAATTGAACTAGGCTGGTATAGGAAGTGATCAAACTATTGGATTATTTAAAAAAATAAAAAACTCAATGAAAACATAACGCTCTGGTGATTTTCCCTTGATTTATTAAATATCAACATTCTATTGTTAATCTGTAAACAATCGTCACAGCGTTTTTATGAAACAAATTTAAAACCAATGCGTAATTCAGTACCTACTAAATACAATCAAGGTGGTAGAACTAATTTCAAGCCGTAAAATTATTATTATTAGAAACCCCCAACTTTGAAATAAATATCATTAAATGTTCCCAAGCAACACAATTTACTAGCCGTTACTCGCGGTTTCACTCGCGTACGGAATATTCAAGTTTCGCAAAAAGAAATAACTTATAATACATATGGATTATCTTAAATAAGAAAATTTCTAACTTGTTTAAACCACCCTACTTAACTATAAATGCACCAATCCCGAATATATTTCACCCAAACTGCAAGTACTTATGGGCGACCCTATATTACAGTTTTATTGGACATTTTATAATCAGCTTGAATAACTGTAACCCTACTTCACCCTATATTGCAACCATCTTGTATATGCTGCTGTTTATTTGTCACCCAATATAACTTTTTGAACACCTGACTATAACTCTCTACCCTATATTTCAGCTAAGCAACTGCTTATGGTCTTCGCTGTATAACAATTATTTCTGAAATTATATGAACCACCTTTTAAAGTACAATTTCTCTTTACCCTATATTTTAATCACCCTTTATATGCAGCTTTTTTTAACATTGTGTTAAACAAATTCTAATACTATAATCTTGCTTCTCCCCATATTTCAGATATTATATATAGTAGAATACAACTGTTCATGGTCTACCCTATATAACAATATTTTTTTAACTTTATTAGATCGACCCTGATGAAAATACCGGTGGAACCCTTGGTGTGTCACAAATTTAAAAACACAGTTTTGCACCCTAACACCAAACTTTTATCTAAACACTCACCCAAACTGCAAATGCTTATTGGCCAACCTATATAACAAATTTATTCAACATTTTTTTACTACTTCCATCTACATTAAAACCATCCTGTATACACTGCTGCCAATTTGTCAAACATTACAACTTATTTTTGAACCACCCTGTATAAGCATAATTTTTCTCTACTAAATATTTCAACCACCCTGTTATGCATCTACTTAGGGGCCACCAAATATAACATTTTGTAAACACTTAAGTATAACTCTGGTCCACTCACTATCTTATATATGCAACTGCTTATGGACTACGCTAGATAAGTATTTTTGAACCACATTTGAAAGTATAATTTGTCTCCACCCTGTATTTCAACCACCCCTTATATGCAGCTTTTTCTAACATTGTTTTAATCACACCGTATGAACTATATATAATTTTACTTCGATCCATGTTTCAGATATTACATATATGCAACAGCTCATGTTCTATCCTACAAAAAAAGTATCCAACCTGTTTAACTGTAATTCTACTCCAGCCGCTATTTCAACCACCTTGTAAATGCAACTACTTATCGGCCACTCAGTATAACATTTTTTTGTACCACCCTGTATAAGTATAAATCCATCAATACCCAATATATTTCATCAAAACCGCAACTGCTTATTGGGCACCGTATATAACAATTTTTTTCAGCATGTTTCTGAATCACCATTTATGTATTACAACTACCCTGTATACGCTACTACTTATTGGTTAACCAATATAACATTTTTTAAATAATTAACCATAACACTTCTCCACCCTATAATTCAACTATCCTACTACATTCTCAACTTATTATGAACTACGCTATTTCACAATTTTTCCTCATATTTTTTCAACGACGTTATAAAGTATAATTTCTCTCCACACTTCATTTAAACCACCCTTCATTTACAAGTTTTTCTAACGTTATTTGAATCACACTGTATAAGTATAGCTTTACTGTGCCCCATGTGTCAGGTACTCCATATATACAACTGCTATATAATAAAATTTTTCTAGCATTTTTTACCCATCCTGTATAATTATAACTCTACACCACCTTATATTTCAACAACCTTTTATATGCAACTACTTATTTTCCACCCTGTATCCTTAGAATCCTACCCCACCCTATACTTCAACTATCTGGTAAATGGAACAGCTTGTAGATCATTACATTACTTATTTTTTGAACCCACCTGTATAGCTGTAATTATACTCAGCGACAGATTTCAGCTATCCTATATATGCAACTGCTTGTGGATATAAAACAAATTTTTAACCACAACATAAACTATAATTACACTCAATCATATATTTCAATCACCTTGTATAAGCAGCTCCTTCTAACTAACAGCTTATTATGAACATAATTCAAAGATCCTAACTGCTTACATAACATATTTTTTCAAAGATTTTTTATCCAAACTGTATTCTACCCTTTTTCACCCACTTGGTATAAGGAACTGTTTATGGCCCAATCAATATAACTTTTTTAGACCACCTCGTATAACTAATTCCAATCTCCCTTATTTCAACCACATTGTATATATGCAGCTGCTTATAGGACACCAAATATAACTTTTTTTTAGATTTTTTAAATCCATTTAATTCTACTCCGCTCTAAGTTTCCTATAATACAGAACACCTGAGAACATCCTGTAAAATTACGCTCGTTATATCAGTTGATTTGTGTTAAATCGAAATATGTTGCATTGGCACATTCTGAATTTTGAACAAAGCTAAGCTGATGCCAGTATCTAATATTTTGTGCGAGCCGTCGAACCAATTGAGTAATTGTATTACCCATCATGGTAGAAGTTTTTTCGCTATATCTACCGTTTCTGTCAGTTTAGGGAGATAAAATGTCTACCAGATTTTAAGTCAAACTATAGGCTTTGCAACAAAAAAAAGATTTAGCAAAATCAGTTCAGTTATTTTTATGTGATGCCCGAACAAACAAACAAGCAAACCAACCAACAAACAAACAAACAAACAGACAAACTAACAATTTTATAATAGTATAGATAATATCGATTACTACTATAACACATATCATTTTGTATTAAACAATCAAGACATAACCCATTTTGTACATATTATTACGTAATTTGTGGGCTTCCAAAACAAATTCTTCTTTATTTTCTTAAGTCCAAAACTATATAATTATTGAGAAATCATTAAATACTTCAAATAGACTACCATCAATTCACCAGATCTATTAACTGCAACACTACCTCAACTTCAGTTGATTCCAAAGCTATTCTCAATCCAGATTACTCATTTATAAAATATTATTTATTCATTTTCTAGAAAGAACGATGTACTTGTTTTATTGCTCTGATTTACATCCCAGACTAGTTGCTTTACTGGAAATTTGTGAAAAAAAGTGATAGAACTGATTGTAATCGAAAATTCCAAATCTCATCTGATCTTTGATTTTTTGTTTAAGTTCTCAATAAATAATATAGTATTAATTTATTATCAATTTTTAATAATACTATTAACAGGCAATACGTCACCATAAATAGTTTCTTTTATATTGTTACGGATTAGTAGGTTCGAATCAATTATTTATCAAACTAATTCTATTGACAAGAATTATTACAACTGAGCAATCAACTATGTCACATAACTTGTAAACAGTAATAACGAATTAACAATCTCACTCACACTGTCATGTTATACTGAACTCTTCTGCCTTAGAAAACGTTGGGCCACCTACTGCAGTAATATACAACAACAGGTATATATCTGTTGGTTCATGGGAATAGTTTAACCACATCATAGTGAACCTTTCAAACCGACTGCACACGTTGTATCGGTTAAATTTTCCAACTGTTCGATTTTTGTACCCCTTACTGTTGCAGTTTTTCCATCCACTTGGCGAACTGTCCTTCTGATATTTTCATATTCAAAGGAACTTTTTACAGCAGCACGGTCAGTTCTTATGAGGATTTCACTGCTACAAACTATTTTTACACCTCTGGTTATTAACGTTAAGTCTTGTTTGTCAGCGTAGTAGTTTTATTCTAGCTGAGCAAATCGTCGACTGAACTACTCTATTCCACATTTTTTTTATTCTGGGCCTCAGATAAAACCACACTATTCGCGTTATTACTGACATCTGTGTTAAGGATAAACTTATCGTGTTTTCTTGGGGACGCTTGAAAGGATTTCCGATATTAAGTCGCAATGGAACAATTTTTCTTATGCTGTCACTTTTGTAATGGAGCGGTGAAGGTAGCAAATCCTTCTTCTGTAATAAGAGCAAAATCCCTAGAAGCTCCTGAGTTCTTACTAATATGTAAGTACGGGTCAATGACGAATTGAGTACATTTTGTCCTCATTTTTTTTCTCTTGCCTAGGATATGACGTGTCCCAAGAACCCTACTTCAAGTCAAGGTACGTCTTCCAAGTCAATCCAATCAAAACAAATTCCATTAGCCTTTATTAACCGAAAAAGCATGACAGTGAACTTAAACAATGCTTTACTAGTGGAGAACGATGTATTTTCTTTGTTGTTTTCATAACACCCAACTTGCCAATATCCACTTTCAGCCCAAGGTTCAGAAACAACTGGATACCAGCGGAAACTGTCTTTCTTGGTTACATTCAACAATTTCCTGTAGTCGAGACAAAATCTAGTGCTACCATCCTTTTTCTTGACTAGACTGTCAGTGCAAACTGGTCCATATGATTCAATATTTTTGTAGCATGATGTCTATGTTTGCCTCAATTGTCTGTTGCTACCCTTGTGGTAGTAGTGGTACTCGTCTAGGTAGTAGCCGTATGGGTTGGACATTCTATTGAGTCTGTGCTTGCGATGTTGGTTCGGCCAGTAATTCCATCTTTGTCATTGAAAACTTCCCAGTTATTTGAGATACATTGCTTTGTCTTGTTATGTCGAATGGCGTCAAGTGTTTTTATCCATCTCTAAATCTTGTCATAATTCCATTATTTGGCTCAGATTTTATTGTCGATATCTTTTACGGCTTTTGATAATTGACGATCGCTTTTGCTGCTTCGGAACAACCGATTGCTTCTCCGTTGGTTTCTTGGAGGTCGTTATTTAATAGGTTTAATAATCTAATGGATATGTAAGCTTAAGCTTTTACCAAGATGCGTCAAATCTGGTATTTAAAGGCTGTCGGTCCGGGATCTACCAATCCAGTACAGATTGCAAAAATTCTATTCAGTTGTCAGAGAATAAATCTGTTCAGTTCTACCAGAAACCTAACTGTAGCTGAACTATGGCTTCTCCCTCTACAGTCATTGTTCGCACAAGTGTTTCTTTACTACTGGGTTAATGTCAGCAAGCGTTAAAATTTTGGACTTAGCGATCGATGCACCAACACCAGTGTCAAATATCTACCTGAGTAAACTTCCTCCATCTTTATAAGTTCCTTGGATAGATACTATCATGAAGGCTGGTTAGACAGCATTTGTATTTTCATGTTGGCTAATAGGAGTTATCCTGGTAGTTGATATTTTGACTTTGGCTGTCCCTGGATGGTGATCGATGTGGCAGTCAAACTCTGCAATCTCTTTTAAAATGTCCTGGTCGTTCAGAATGGAAACATTCATTTTTGGCAAGCTATAAATATTTTTTCACGTTGTATTTTCTACCACCTTCCTCATCTCAGGAAAGAAGTCCTTAAATATGCTTGTCATCTGAGTGGTGCCTTCGTGATCATTTTGATAAAAATTCTTAAAGTTCTAAAGCACGCAGAAAGACATCGTTGCACTTTTTAATGCCACTTACTCGTAGGCTTTTGAGCATCTAGATCTACAATACCTTTAATAAAGTATGGATTGCAAATAGCTCCCGAATTTCCCCACGTCTAATGTCGCCTTCGAAGTTGCTAGATATCTGTGTTCGTGAACTAAGTTGCACTTCGTACTCTTGGCTAAAATTTTGGGTGCTTAGCATCATTAAATGTTGTCACAATCTTATTTTTGGTCTTCTGTAATATTTAGGAGCAACTCTAGTGCTCAAACCTTAAATGAAATTAAAAGTGTTGTGGGTCTTTCATAATGAAATGACATAAAAACGTTCTCCATACATACGCCAGGAAACATTTCCATCGAAGGTGGATAGTTTCACAACAGAGCTGTTGATAATAACCGCACCTGGATGTTTTGTTTTCATTATTTCGTTTTGAAACTTCTCTCATAAAGAACATTTTTGTAGTACTTGAATTTCCTTATTTATCTCAACTTCAAATTGTATTCACGTTATTTTATTATTTACTGATTAATTTTCATTTCTAATTATAAGAATCATTTGTTGGAATTGTTCTTGTTGAAATTTTCTTGCCTGTTCTTGTTCATGTTGCCACTTTCAATTTGGGATTTAATTAAGATTTCCTTGTTATTTTATATTTTTTATATAATTTTTTGTTTAGTATTGTTAAAACATTTAATGTGCCCTTCAAAATAGGTACCCTTCAAGAAATTAAACATCTCTAATAAAAACTATTCTTGCTACTAAATGAAATGCAAAAACCATTCAAATAAACAATGGCGACAAAAAGGGGTAATTCCCGAAAGTATGATTGTAAAAACAAGTGTCAAGATTTTCGATTACCCCCATTCCGGAATTATAAATTACAAACCTTAACGTAGCAGAACAACTATAAGGGTATAAAGGCGTTTGACGGATAGGAGAACAAAAGTTTAGTATTGGAACAGATGATGTACATTTGTCTTATCGTTGTCATATTTAATGGAAGAACCTATTAGTATAGTAGTGGTTGTGAATTTTTTATGTGAAAATAAAGAAGATTTATTTTCGGTGTTAAATTTTGTATTGAACGACTTTCTCTTCTATAAGATGGTGACTAGCATATTCCTTGGTGTTCCTCACATTATCTTTACTCCGTTTATTAATGGCAATTTTTTAATCATTTTTGTTTAACCTTTGAGTAATTTAATTCACCTGTTCTGAGTATGTCTTGTTATTTAGGCGGCTACATTTTTTTCTTTTGAGAGCTTTTTTTTAAAAGTGCATTTTTTGTCCATAAGTTCAGTAATAATTTGTCTTAATATAATTGTTTCCGTTTATAAACTTTTCTCATCTGGATTAAGACCAGATGTTTTGTTATCCACTTTTAATTTGTGTAACAAGTTGTATAGTTGGTTTATTAGATTTATTGGTTAGATCTAAATGTGGATGATTCTGACAAACTAGTAGTATTTGGCTAAAAAATATAGGCTCACTATACCAGGAAACCTTTTAATGCCGCCATTTTTTTAAATATATATGGTATCGTATGAGGAAAATTCACGGAACGTCAACCGCATGCTGACGCCACTGCATACAAGGGTATAATGGCCGCCATGCATAAGAATTTTGTGTACGTGGCGGCCATTGTACCCTTGTATGCAGTGGCGCCACCATGCGGTTGACGTTCCGTGAATCTGCCTCATATTACCGTTAACTCGGTACGATTTACGTTTCTACTATATTTATAGATTTTTACGTATACTCAAAGTAAAAAAAACAGTTTCTCTACCCCAATCTAAATAAACATATAAATGTTTTAAATTATATATTTTAAGTAAAAACTAATGATAATAAAATATACGAAATTATTTTTTCATCATTATTCGTTATTATAAAGTTTCGCATACATATTAATATCCATAGCGTCCTATGAAGAGTTTGATGTTACCCTTAGTAATGTAAAACAAAAATGGATGGTCAGCTTTCATGTACGAATTGGGCGGTGGAGGAAGGGATTCCAACGCAACAATCACTGCAAAAAAAAACAGTAGATTACAATTTGGAATAGCACAACATTGAACTATTTATAAGATTTTTATATTCAAATAAAGCTTGGTAAGAAAACATAACTTTCAGGAAAAAATATTGAAATTTGCTTTGTCCAGTTTACAGATATATCTAGTAAGTATTATTCATTTTTTCCTCCTTTTATTTGGATATATCTATGATTATGTTAATGATATGTTGAATGTATATATATATATATATATATATATATATATATATATATATATATATATATATATATGTTGAATAATCAACGGGATTCAGCCTGAAGGTGGGCGAATTAAAACTACGTGTTAACTCTTTGTTCTTTAATGAAGAGCTTTCGAAAAGTTTCTCTTCTTCATCAGTTTAAAACTAGAATGTTTTGGTTAAATTATTGTATGTTTTACAAAATATGATAAAAATACTTACAAAACATATTTTGTAAAACATATAATAATTTAACCAAAACATTCTAGTATTTGAACTGATGAAGAAGAGAAACTCTTCTTTAATGAACAAAGAGTTAACACGTAGTTTTAATTCGCCCACCTTCAGGCTTAATCCCGTTAATTATTCAACCTATATCGAACAACCAGCCGTTATTCCTGCGTATATATATATATATATATATATATAGTTATATATATATATACATCCGATAGTTTGTGGAATCCAAAATCGTATTTGTCTGGCGCCTCGAGGCCGGCGGCTAGCGCTATCGAAATTCCTCGAGTGTTCGAGAATTCATTTAGAGCCTTCTGAGGAGAAATATATATGTGCGGTGAGCTCATGAAAGGAGTTATTCAGTATTGCCGTCTAGTAAACAAACAAAAAATATTCACGATAAATTGTAAACATTATTTTTATGTGTTTTTGGGAAATAACACCACAATCGAAACAAAAATTCTGTATATTCAAGGAATCAAACGCTTCCAGGTCTACTCTAACCTCGTTTTCAACGACTTTTACCTGTATTGAAAATATTAAAGACTGAATGAAAGTTTGATATATGACATTTAAGTTGACATAAGAAAACATTGTTGTTTCTAGATGTACAGGTACCACAAAAAATTCAAAAGATCATATATTATAGTTAAACAGCTTTCAAGTTGGAAGAACTTGAAAGATTTATCTTTAGAATTTATAAGTGACGTTCCTAGGTACGAAAAAAAAAAGTGTTCGAAAAATTCTTTTATTTCAGTGATCCCATTAACATCATAAGGGAAAATCTAGGAAAAACCTTATGAACTATCCCAAAAATGGGTTGATCAAAAGGAGATGGCCATTACTAATTTCTTCCTTAATTGTAGGTAACTAGATACGAATGAATTCTACAAAATTAGAAGCGATACAATCGTCTTCATTCAAAAGAATTAACGCAGACTCTTATTTTTCGTTTTGTGTTATCTTGTTCTTTGTGAAGTATAGTTGAATTGTCAAATTGTATTTTATGACCTAGGTCCCATACATGTTCACAAATTTTCGGTTTATTAAATTGTCGTTTCTTTATGTAATTATTGTGTTCATTTATTCGTACGTTTAATGGTCTCGAGTTGTTTTGTTTTCGATATTCGTGATTTCAGTGCATTTCTTGTTTTGAATGTTGTTTTGATATTAAATTTGATTTTTGGTTCTTTGTTATTTATGTCATTTAACAATTTATCTAATTCTTCAAGGTTGTGTTCCCAAATTACGAAAATGTCTTCAATGTAAAGCCACCAAACTAAAGGTTGTTCAATTTTTTCCATAAATATGTTAGTTAATGTCGGTGAGAAACAAGAACCCATGGCCACGCCAAAATCTTGTTGGGAAAAGTCATCGTTTAATTGAAAATATGTAGTTTTGGTGAAATATGTTAGTAGTTCCATTATTGTTTCAATTGATAACTGAGTTCGTTGACTAAATGAAGAGTCCCGTTCTAGTAGTTTTACTACAGGAAGTGTTTTGGAAACAGGAACATTATAGTAAAGATTTACTATATCAAAACTTGCTAATATTACAATAATTACACGGAGAATTTATAGAACTGACTATTGGTCTTAAAGGAATACTAGGTTTGTGAATTTTTGGTAACCCATAGAAATGGTTTAGTATAGTGCTTTACGTTCTCGTTCTGTGAATTCATATTTGTGGTTGTACAGTAACGGTATATTTTGTTTTCTATTGAACTTGTTGGATCTTTGTTAGTTTAGTGTACTGTCATTGGTTTATCATGTTTTGAAATTTGTCATCGTAGACCTGGAAACGTTTTTTTCCTTGAATATCCAGATTTTTGTTTCGATTATGGTCTTATTTCCTAAAAACACAGAAAAATAATCAAGAATATGCCACAAATAACATTCAGTAGACAAAATGGTAAATATAAAAGTAGTGGAAATAAATTATAGTAAGTTCGACTGAGTGTTTTTAATTAAATCCAAAAACACAAAGTGTAAAATAAAAACATTACAGTACAAAGCAAGATATCCTGATATTGAGAGTAATCTTTTAAAAATCTTTTGGAAAGTTTCCGTGCTATAAGAAGTATTGGTTACTTTCAACAAGAAAGGATAACATCATTTTAATAATCGAAGATAATGAATTCAGTATTCTCGCTGACCTAGTAGAAAATCGCATGTGAGTATCCTGGAAGTTGAGAGAGATTTTGATTTAAGTAGAACCTTTATTGGGAGAATAATATGAAAGTATAAATTCCATCCTGTTCTTGTTCAATTATACCAAGGGCTCCAAGAGATGGACTTTCAAAACAGAATTAATTTTTGCAATTGGTTAGAGCAACAATTGATTGGAAAGGACCAGGCACCTTTCTTATGGAAAAATGGACTTCCGTCGCATTGTTTGAAATTTTGATATATTGTAGGAGTTAATGTTCTGACAAAGAAGGTCAATGGGCTCAAACAGATTCTATGACTAGTTTTCGAGATACAAAGTGTTAAATATCGAAAATGATATTAGATTTCCAATAATAATAATAATAAGAAGAAGAAAACAGCCGCTGCCTGGGGATCGCCAGGGCATGTCTGGAGCCGGCGCTGGACATGACAGCATGCGGGACGTCGGTGGCAGGGTGCTGAGGAGGCGGGCCCCTGCCGTCCAAAGAGCTACAGCCCAAGAACCAGAAGAACCACAACCAATACAGTCACAACAACAGCGTGACCATCCCCAACGGAGTCAAATGAGAACGAGAACTCCACCCGCAGAAAGTGTTGCGCAGGATCAACAGTTAGCGCTCACTCAAGCGGGACTGAAAAGACAGCGCATGAAATGGATTGACGCCATGAATGAATTTATAATGCGCACGTTTTACAGAATTACGAACCTTGGCCAGGACAAGACTGGATATCGCCAAATACTCCATCAAGAGTTCTGTCGTGAGTATCCAGAGCTTCAAGTTACTGAACAGAGAGTCGCAGATCAATATCGTGTCATCTTGAGAAATGGTCTTATTTCGCCTGAACAACTGGACAGAATAAAGAGCGAAGTGAAGCGCGAACTATTTGGTCGAAATACAATCGATCCAGAGCCTGAAACAATTTTGACACAAAGAGCGGACGAGACTCAAGAACTACAACAAGAACAGCCAACCAACGCTGACCTGCTTGAGAAGATCCAAGCAGAAATGGAAGGAGCTCTTATAGAGTATAGTGGAACAGATCCACTGACTAGACCCGCTCTTCCCAAACTAAGATCTTCTAAGAAATTGGGTATCGTCTTGCAGGCTATGAACAAATTTATCTTGCCAAACTATGTTTTAGGTGCTAATACGTAAGAGTCGCTACACACAATTATCTACTGTGCTGGAACTTCCATCTGCAGAACAATTGGGGTCGCAGTAAGACCAAAGCAAGACCCTCCCCAATTTAGACAAGCACCTCGAATACCACCTTGGCAAAGACGACTTGAAGGGAAAATCAATTCTCTTCGAAAAGACATTGGAAGACTGACCGAATACCAACGAGGAGTCAGGAACAACAGAATAGAAAGGCTTGGCAATACTATCATGGACAATAACCGAATACACTCCCAGTGGGATGGAGAAAATATCACATCTCACCAGTGCCTGGACAGTCTACGACAAAAGCTCTCCGTCTACACAAGCCGATTGAGAAGGTACAAAACCAGTAACCAACGGAAACTGGACAACACACTTTTCCGACAATCAGAAAAAGGGTTTTATAGAAAACTTAACAACACCAATAATAATGAAGCCCCTAGTTACCCCAGTAAAACAGACATCGAGGAATTCTGGTAAACACAGCTTTCCACAACAATCTCCTATAACTCCAGAGCCAGCTGGATTAATGAGGATGAGAACTGTGATGCCATGCAACACCAACCATTTACAACGGAAGACACATCCAACATAATGAAGCACCTCCATAACTGGAAAGCACCAGGACCAGATGGTGTACAAAATTACTGGATAAAGAAACTGTACGCAACCCACGAAATACTAACAGCCCTTATAAATGACGTAATTACCCGCCCACACAAGATGCCTAGTTTCCTTACGCATGGTGCTACATACCTCTTACCAAAGGATAACTTATGTGCACAGGACCCAGCAAACTACCGACCAATCACTTGCCTTCCAACCTTATACAAACTCATAACAACGTGCATTAATCATCGCATTTTCAAACATTGTGAGCTGAACGACATAATGACTCAACAACAAAAGGGATGCGCGAAAAATTCGATGGGCTGCAAAAACAACTGATAATTGATTCCGTTGTCTGCAATCAAGCTCACGCCAAACGTCGAAATCTCTACATGGCATATGTGGACTACAAAAAGGCCTTTGATTCAGTTCCACATGATTGGCTCATTAAGGTACTGAAACTCTATAAAGTGAATAATTGTATTATTAACTTTTTAGAATATGCCATGTCCACCTGGCAAACCAAAATCTCACTGAATGAAGCCAACTGTTTGATACAAACTGACCTCATTCCAATCAAAAGGGGTATATTCCAGGGAGACTCTCTTAGCCCGCGGCGGTTCTGTCTTGCCATGAACCCTCTTTCAAACAAACTGAACTCGACTAGTTTTGGGTCCAGTCTCAAACACTGTTGTGTTACATGGACGACTTAAAGTTGATGGCAGCTACGAAACAACAGCTGCATGATATGCTTAAAATAGTAGAAGGGTTCTCTAGTGACATCCATATGAAATTTGGCTTAGACAAATGCCGAATTCTTAATATAGTTAAAGGCAAAATACAGCAGGGGCACTTCGAAATGGGAGATGGCACCTTAATTGAATCTATGGGGGAAGGTCATACTTATAAATGCCTTGGAATAAAGCAGGCTCAACGTATTGATCACATGACTGAGAAATGACCTAACAGCAGAGTTTTATAGAAGGGTAAGGCGACTGTTGAAAACTAAATTAAACAGTAAAAATCTGTTTCAGGCTATTAACACCTATGCGTGTTCAGTGCTCAGTTACTCTTTCGGTATTGTTAATTGGTGCAAGACTGACATTGAACAATTACAACAAAAAGTTCGAGTTTTACTAACAAAAGCCCAAAATCACCACCCAAAGAGCTCTGTCGAACGTTGCCACGGTATGAAGGAGGAAGAGGATTGACAAATCTAAGCAAACTATTAGATAAACAAATTTCCATTTTGCGTAGTCATTTCCAGAAACTCGCAGAATTTTCTGATCTACACAGAGTCATGTGCCTGGTTGATGACTCAACACCACTGCGACTGACACAACAACATGTTCAATTACACCACCAGAACACAGATCAGAAACTGCTGAAATGGAAAGAGAAGCCCCTTCATGGAAGACATATAAATGACGTCAACCAAGATTATGTCGACAGTGCAGCGTCGAACTACTGGTTGATCTCTGGTCATATGTTTCCTGAAATGGAAGGCTTTATATTGGCAATCCAAGATCAAGTAATTCCAGCTAAGAACTACCTAAAGTAAATCGTTAAGATCCTTCTATTAACAACGACAGATGCAGGTACGGTTGCCAAACATCAGAATCTATCCAGCATATCACAGGAGGTTGTCAAGCGTTCGCTGCAACTGAATACAAAGAACGACACGATGCTGTGGCAAAGATACTTCACCAGGAACTAGCACTGAAACTTGAATTATCACAGTCGATAAGATTACCATACTATAAATACAAACCAGAATCTGTTTTAGAAAATAACAACTACAAGCTGTACTGGGACCGCACGATACTGACTGATCGGACAGTTGCTCACAATAGACCAAATATAGTTTTGGTAGATAAAGTCTCTCGGAAAACAACTTTAATTGACATAGCAATTCCTAACAACAATAATATAAATATCAAGCAAGCTGAGAAAATAACCAAATATAGAGATTTTGAATTTCAAATAAAGACTCAGTGGGACATGAATAACACACGAACTGTACCAATTGTTATGTCAACGACAGGACCGTAAATTCATGGGAAACTGCCGCCACGACTCCAGCCACGGGCCTGAAAACCTGACAAGGGCTCCCACAGAGCTAAACCCTTTTGATATCTAGGATACCTGGGGTTTAGTGAATTTTCCCCTAAAGGCACTAAAGGTACGCTATGCGTGCCTTAGAGGGAGTGTGCTGCCATACATTGTATGGTCAAGTCGGGGATAAATCGTCTTTATCAGCAAATCATACAAGCATTTACATTAAAGTATGAAGTATGAAAAACAGGTTACAAAAAATATATATAAAAGAAAACAAAATATATGAGCCATAAATATAGCTAGAGAAGACCTGGCTATATTTATGGCTCACACTCTATATTATATGAAGCATATCCAAGAAATTATTACTTTAATGAGATATTAATTGTGCAAAAACATCTTTTTATGTTTCCAACGTTTTGATAAAAAAAAATATTTTTTCCATAAGCACATGTTACAAATTTTTGAAATACATTGTTATCCAGCAAAATGTATGGCAATTGTTTTGTGAAATATTTATGTCCAATAATGTACAAATCACAATTTCTCCACTAACAGGAAATAAAACACATCTACCATGCGAAATCAGATATTAAAAATGAGGCATTTTCGATTTTTAACATCCTGTATCTTGAAAACTAGTCATAGAATCTGTTTGAGACCATGATCTCTTTTTGTCAGAACGTCAGCTTCTACAACATACCAAAACGGACGGAAGTCCATTTTTCCAGAAGAAAGGTGACTGGTCCTTTCAATGTTTTGAATGAAATCTTATTTGCCGGGGAGTGTATTTCTAATAGTGTGTACACAAACAATTTCCATTATTATTCCGACACAAAGCTCATACCTTTTCTACGTAGGTACATAGGAGAGATGAATAGTTAATATTTAGGCAAAAATATTCGGCAGCCGTGTTGTTGACCGTCTTTCTTTGACCGTATTTTCAATTCCAATATGTACATAAAATTCTTAGAAAAACATTTATTTAAACTTCTAAAAGATGGGCGCCACCTCCTCACCGTGTCCGTGTTGGATCGGCCAATACGTTCGGACATCGCCGGACATAACTTCCTTTGTTTTTTGCGTGGGGATAAAAAAAATATACTTGTATTGAACAAAGACAACTAAGATAAATGAGAATAAGGCATGTTTTTGCAACTATCACTCAAGAAATCTTACTACGGGTACTAGAATTATTTTCGGCGAATAATTTATATTTGCGTTTAACAAGGAGATTACCATTTCTACATGCTTCCTCATTTATGCAAATTAGTTATATAATATTACGTCATTGTTACTACCGTCCTCGGCACACAACTCGCGTTCATTCATGCAGGTTCGTCCAGTATCGGGGGTTGATAGAAATCATCCGAAGATTTTATCGAACCCGAATGTTCGTTCGGACCTTAAGGCTAGGCACAAATTGAGACGCGTATAGCTCGTGTGACATGACGCAGCACAGCGCGAACTTTTGTAACCTGTAGTATTGAATGGAACAGCGCAAATTGGCAACAAAGTGCTGCAGGGCACGACTCGCGTCCACTGATTGATAGGCGCCGAGCGCTGTAGTTGAGACACAGTTTCTCGTGTCGCGCATGTAAACAGATTGTCAAGTGTTTTGAAAAATGGCAAGAGGAAACTTTAATTGAGGCGGTAGGGTATCAAAAAGGGTATCACGATACAAAAGATACGAATTATATGAAGACAAAACTGAAATATCAAACTTATTCTTTCGTGAGTATGACATTTTCCGAGGCAATTGGGTACGAACTGCGTCTCAATATGCGGATCACCATGCGACGTGTGTGACATGAGCGAGTCGCGCCACTCGCTCGCGCTATACGCCTCTTAATTTGAGCCTAGCCTAACGATATATTTTCTAAAGTATACATTGGTAAAAATTATTATGAAAGTCAGCCATTATAATTGAATTTCAACTTGTCAAGACCAAATCGAATCAGAGTGCCAGGGGTAATTTTTGGTAAGCAGAACTGGCGCTGTGAGGTGAACCAAACGCCTAAATCGACGCTTAAGGGAAATATTCGTGAATTTTTCTTGTATAATCACTTCATTTATTAGCAGTTAAGACATGTATAAGTGCATATTGTGTGCCAAAAATTAGAGTTTATATACATATATGTAAAAAAGAGTTTAATATAAAAATGGTGTAACAAACAATCAAGTTTATAAAGTTTATCAGTCTATAAAATTATTAAATATTGCATAGTGTAATATAATTTTATTTCATACATTATTATCGAATATTTCTTTATTAGGAAATAATACCAAATTTGAGATTAAGAACTATATATTTAAGAATCCAAATATTTCAAGGAATATGCTGACCTCGCTGTTAGTAAAATTCTAATTTCGTTGTAGTAAGCCTTGTTGGACAAGTTATGATGGACCAACTTGCATAATAATACACCAACTTGTCTCATTTACAATCACAGTAAAGTGAGATGAAGTTTTATTTCAATAAATTGTAAAGAAAATTCTAGAAGAGGGCTAAAGGACATTTAGAACGAAATTATTTTGTTGTGTTGATATGAAGATGATCCTTCAGTATTTTTGTAACAGTTTAATTAAAAAAAAGAATAATTTTTAATATGCTTTAATATTCTAAAATATTATAATTTGAAAGTTGTTTATCAAAATAATTATATTCGCTTAACGCCAATAAAAAGTAGATTTCCAGCATCTTTCAAGAAATATACAAAAGGACGATCTGCATGAAAATTCTTTATTATGGTATCTGGAAAACTGACCTTAGAGTGTTTTTCGACTACTACCTCTGCAAAAGAAGTAACAGGTATATTAGTTACAGTTTTAAATTCACACCAGAACGCATTCTCGTATACAATAGGTATGTTATATAACCAACTGTCAAAACTTATTCAACAACGTTTATATATTGAACTGAATTAATTAGCACATTTGTTGAAGGTAATTACATGTTATTTTAGTTATCTTACAGATTACACTGCCTCACAAAAACAGATGAACAATTGCATATTGTGGTAAATTAAACCTAGATAAATAATAAAATGACCAAAAATTATAACTTGTACGATTATCTTGTTACATTAAACAAACCACATCTAGAACGGTACTAAACAACTAAATGGACAAAAGTTAGTATTACCTTACTCTTACCTTATTTCACTTGTTAGTTTTAGTAACAATGAAGTGTTCAATTCAATTTGTTAGTATTAGTAAAATTGTATTTGGCATTTCAATAAAGTGAATTTTGTTTGTTTGTCACCACTTGTTAAAAAAATTAACTATATATCTGTTAATTTTTAGTAAAAATATTTACTAATATTCACGGCTTCATTAAGGTTATTTACGATACTAGATTTGTCCGTAGAGACCTGTGGCCAATAATTCAAACTGTTTGAAAATTTCAGGAATGTCGACATTGGGTGCCAATGACTAAAAAAAGGATAGTTGTTGTTACACATTTTGAATAAGTAATCATACAGAGTGAATAAAGGAATATTTGGTGTTATTAATTCAAAATTAACGACGGCGACATCTAACCAACTCAAACACCCTTTATTTCAATGCCTAATAATTGATCGCTGGGCCCATTATCCCCCGAATACTGTATTCGAGTAACTAGAAGCGAAAGCAGAAGGCAGAAAGCGAAAGCAAGAATTATGCGAACCGACCTGAAGAGGGCAGATGTGACTCTGCCGAAACGTCGTCATTTTACCATCGATCCCGGCAGGGATCAGTTAACAACTACGCGGATGAATTCCCGGAAACCACCTAAAACATTTAGTGGCCGCGAAAACTTACGGATGGAACAATATGAGGAAATATTTATCCGGGAATACATCCGTTCGTTATATTGATTCATGTTTGAATCCTGCAGACATTTCGCCAAGGTCTCACGTGGCATTCTCAATGCGTTGTTACGGTGAACTGAGAGGTGATCTACCTGAACTGTTTATTTTATATGCCTTTGTTGAAGGTTATATTGCGCCTGATTGGTCGGTGTTGACTCCGCCCCCTATGCTGCCGTGTCGGGTGTCTCACTTGTTGACGGGTTTGTATTTTGCGTAGCTAATACTGTTTTATTTTGATGTTGAATAATTTTCTTCCATGTGTTAGAAAAGTGCAGAGAGTCATCTCTTTTGTTTAGATGTCCAATTTTCTCGATTTCAATGGCTTCTCGTATTAGTCTGGTTTTGTAATGAGTTGTTTGTGTGATCTGTTTGCAACTACCGAAATTGATTTTATGGCCCGATTGTTGTTAGTGTTGGAACAGAGCCGAAGTTGTCTGTTGATTTTTGACAGCTAATCTGTGCTCATCTAAACGGGCTGAAATTCTCCTATTCGTTTATCCGTTCGTATACCTTGTCGCACATTCCACAAGTTATACTATAAACCCCTTGGTTTTTAAGTTTTCCTAAACTTGTGCCTATGGTTTGGTGCGGTTTGTATGCTGCCCCTGTGTCATTCCTTCGAAGAATTCGGCCAATTCTGTCCGTTGTCCCTTTGAGGTATGGTAAGACTGTTTTGGTTTTTCGGTGAGGTCATCATTTGGCCTTTTTGATTGTGTGGTTTGTGTATCCGTTTTGTCGTAGAGCGTTAGTTATCTGTTTTAATTCGTGTGTTTTGTTATTGTCGTCGGTCCGTCGTATGGATCTGAAAATTAGAGTGTTGGCAAATCCCTGTATTTGAGAAGGGTGGTGATGGGATTTGTAGTTTAAATATCTGTTCGTGTGTGTTGGCTTTCTATATACGGTGTGGTCGAGGTGCCTATTCTGAGGTTTTTTTCTTACGAGGACGTCAAAAACAGACAGCTGGTTGTTTTCCTCAAGTTCTACTGTAAATTGAATCCTGGGGTATATGGAGTTTAGGTGTTCCAGAAACTTAAGAAGTTTTTGTTTGCCGAAAGACCATATGACAAATACATCATCGACGTATCTTAGCCATAACTTTGGCTTCAGGTTTGCTGTCTGTAGTGCCTTTTCTCGAAATAGGTCATGAAGAGGTTTGCCACCGCTGGTGATAGTGGGGACCCCATTGCTGCTCCGTCGGTTTGTTTATATATGCGGTTGTCATACATAAAATAGGCTTTTTTGAGGCAGTGTCGTGACAAATCTATTATGAATTGTGGGAAGTCTTCATTCTCAGTTATTTGTTGAAGTGCTTCTTCAACTAGTATGCTTGGATATAAGCTCTTAACATCGAAACTAGCTATGATATCTTCTGGTTCTATGGAAATACTGTTGAGAATGCGCGTGTGATGTGTTCCGAGTTTTTAATGTAAGAATCTGCTTTTTCCACAATTGGTTGTAGGGTGCTGGATAGAGCTGTATACTGGCGAGTTGAAAGTACTAACTATAGGTCGAAGTGGGACTCCGTCTTTGTGGATTTTGGGCAAACCGTAGAGCTTTGGGCAACGACTTGACTTTTCTCTGGGTATCAGTTTTTTCTGTAGTTCTTCTTCTATGGGTGAATCTTTAATTTTGGATTTCGTTGTTTTTTCTAGGTAGGTGGTCGGGTCTCTGGATGATAGTTTGTAACTTGAGTCATCGTCGAGAAGTTTCTTCATTTTATCCTGGTAGTCTGTAGTGTTCATTACGACGGTGGAGTTTCCTTTATCGGCAGGTAGTATGGTGATATTTGGGATTCTTTGAGAGTCTTGAGGGCTTTCATTTCCTGTCGGCTGAGGTTTGGTTGAGGTGGTTTGGTGGATCTGATGACTTGGGCGACGTCTTGCTTTATCTGCTCTGCCGTTTGTTTATCTAAATTTGTGAGGCTTGTTTCGACATTGGAGATGTTTTCCTCGATTGGAATTTTCTTCGGAGCTATAGCAAAGTTGAAACCTTTACTAAGAGCACTGATTTCTGTGGTGGATAGTGGGTGGTTGGAGATGTTGTGGACACTGCGGATGTTGTCTTGGGCTGTGGGTTGTTCGTATTTCCGAGACTTTGTTTGTAGATTCTCCAATTTCTTCTGGAGTTTGGACGATGTTTGAGACTGATAAAACTCAAACATCGTCACCTCTCAGTTCACCGTAAAAACGCATTGAGAATACCATGTGAGACCTTGGCGAAACGTCTGTAGGATTCAAAAATGAATCAATATAACGAACGGATGTATTCCCGGAAAAATATTTCCTCATATATATATATATATATATATATATATATATATATATATATATATATATATATATATACATATTTATATACACGAGTACAGACTTTCAGAAACCTCGTGTGTATAAAACAAAACTTGGAAAGTTGCCTATGATTATCTCCATTATAAAATCACCTATTACTATATTTAATAAAATTTTAAAGATTCTGCATTCTATTAAAAATCACCTTACTTACCATATACCTACAGGGTAATTCAAATTCTACCCCTACCATTGGGATCTCGGATACTACAGGGGATTTTAAGAAGTTTAAATGAGAGCACAAGTGCGTAATTTAGTGTTGAGGAAGTGCCGTTGTTCTTAATTTAAATTTTCCCGATTCTTCCAAAGATAAAATTGGACACTTCCTTTTAATTTTTTGTATCGTTATTTGACGAGGAAAGGCAAAACCAAAAATTTTCATTGACACTTTTTTCAGCTAGACTCTGACATTTTCAGATTTGCCATCCCATTTTTCGTTTTTCAGCTACCATTATCAATTTTTTTTCCATAGCCTGCATATTAGATTTTTCCACATAAATATAGTGCATTTCATTCTGATTTCATTGATATACAACTTATTTAAATAAAAAGAAATATTAGCTTTGACTTCAGCAAAGAATTTTCTTTTATAAACCTGACTGTTAAACTGTTAAACGAAATTAGAGTACACACACATAGTTTCAAAAACAAATTTGATAGAAACAGTTCGAAAACAGCTAAAAATTATTTTCAGTTATATCCAGAGAACAGCCGCATAGAACATTATTAAAAATATATGATGAACATTTGGCTAAGTTAGGTGCTTTTGGAAAACTCAAGGTAAAATATGAAAGCAGAATAGAAGAATGTACTAAAAATAACTTATTGTAACATTTTCTTATTATGGTTGTTAGATAAATGCGAACCCTTCACAATCAACTTATCCAGTTTCGTCAGATATGCATATGCCAAAAACTACCGTTTGAAGGGTTTTAAAAAAATTGTTTAAAATGTTACAAAATACACATTTCCCGAAAACTATATCCAGGTGATCCTGATAGAAGAATGAAGTTTAGCAATTGGCACTCAAATAGGGATAAGACTAGAGATTCTTTGGAAACAATTATTAGAACTGACGAAAGTACTTTTTCAACTTGTGGCGTCTTCATTAGTTAGTTAGTTAGTTAGACCGCAAATTCGTTTTCGTTTAAATGCTTGTGCTAAAATTTGTAATGATCAAACACTCGGGGCTTATTTTTTCAATTGTGAAACATATTGTGACGGGAATTCACCCGATAATTCGCGGAATCGGCATTGATTCGATATTTTGGGGAGTCCGCTTTGATAACTTCTCGAAGAACTCGAGAGTCATTGAAGGATATATATAAATACGGAGAGCTGACGGAAGCATTCATTCTGTATTCGATTGCCGTATAGTAAAAATCAGGTGTTCAAGATATATTGTAAATTATTCTGTGAAGATAAATTAACGTAGTGGAAATAAATTATAGTGAATGGGACTGCGTTTTTAAATAAGTCCTAAAATTGAACAAAAACCTAGTGTGAAGATAAAAACACTACAGTGGTGTCAGGTGTTCGGTGTATTTGTGAAACTTTTGGAGTGGTAAATAAATAGACTAACAATGTTTAAAGCGGTGAGTTTTTACCAATTAAAAGTCACGAATTAAAAAATGAATGGGAAGAGATTTAGAAATTAGTAGGAAGAAAAGGAAATTAATACAACGGCTACGAGATGCCCTAATAAATGAAGGTAATAATCCCGATACTTATTTCTTTACTGGTAATGGGGAGATGAGTCTTCTATTAAAGAGAAATTGAAAGCAACCTCACAAGATAAATTGCTAGAGAGTTCTAAGAACTTGAAAGAGTAATTAGAAGAATACTCTAAAACCCCAGAGGATGCAAATGTTCCGCTTGCTCGCTTAGAGGGGAAAGCTGAGGCTGGAACAGTAATGATGTTTGATCCCGAACTTAATTACGGAAATGTAGGCAGAGGAATTGCACTGGGAAAGACTTTGTTTGGTGCCAAGGAGATTGTGCCAGTAAGAGTAATGAATCTGAATCATTACTCGGCTGCATTAAAGAAATCCATACAATAATTTTGGGGCACTGTTCAACAGTTTCCTCTTTAGTCAGAACCACACAACATACAGTAATACCACCAGGTAAACTATCTGAGGAACTGGAAAGACTCATCATACATTCTTCCAAGCACTTGAAATCCATCCAGAAGGCAAAATTGAGGGACATCATGACGGATATCATCAGAATGAATATCTTTTAACTAGGGAAAGGAAAAAGAGAACAGACTGACATGGTGAAACATAAAATTAATACCGGGGACGCTCAGCCCATTCTAAAGTCGGCGAGAAGAATACCCCTTGCCAAAAGAGAAGATGCCGACAGGTTAGTCCACAAAATAGGGGAAGAAGGTGTTATTGAACCATCCAATAGCTCTTGGGCTTCTTCAGTTGTCTTGATTAAAAAGAAAGACGGTTCGACACGATTTTGCGTGGTCCATCGGCAACTAAATCACGCAACGCAGAAAGATAGCTATCCTCTAACAAGAATAGATGATACACTAGATACGTTGGCTGGCTCGAAGATGTTTTCAACCTTGGACGTGAAGAGTGGTTATTGACAGGTGCAACTAGCTAAGGAGAATCGAGAAAAGACTGCTTTTACCATCTCTTCAGGACTTTACCAATACACTCTGATTTTGGGTTTTATAATGCTCCAGCGTCGTTTGAAAGATTGATGGAAACAGTGTTAAAACAGCTTTCATGGAAAACATGCCTGGTGTTGGAAAATCGTTTGAGAAACCCTTGAAAAATCTATTGGAGGTATTTCGGCCACTTCGAAGTTCCGGACTAAAGTTAAGCCCAAAGAAGTTACAACTATTCCAAGAAGAGGTGCAATACCTTGGACATGTGATTTCGGCAGCAGGAGTAGCTGTCGATAAACAGAAAATCAAAGCTGCCCAAGAACGGCACATTCTATCGTCGGTATGTAGCAGGATTTGCCAATATCGCCAAGCTACTCACTAGACTCACAGAGGGTACGGTGCGGTACCAGTGGGACAAGGAATGTCAGCGATTGCCGATAAAATTACTGATTAATTGAAATATCGGTTTATTGTTTTATCTACCGTATATAGCACATGTGTGATTTTTTTATAGCTTGAAATTCGGATGCTGTTCGAAGGCGTTTTCCGAACATTTTTTCATCCTAAGGCTTCGTTGGATTGCTTAATAAGAGTATTGATACATTTTCTCTTCTTTTAGGTAGCGAAAAGCAAACCATTTTCTTGTATATAATTTTTTTCTACAGAATATAGTTTCACCTGTCCACTGGATCACGTGCTTAGTGTTGCTGATTTTAGCTGTTATATCTTTTTCTCTTTTAATTACATCTTTCTTATAGCCAAAGAAAAGAAACTGTGGTTGCATAATTTTTTAGGGTTGTAGCTGTAAGAGAGAATTACTGAATTTTCCGTTGTAATCACGCAGGGGGACGTTAATCTGGGAAATTTCAATGGCCACTTAAACTACACTAGCAAAGGAGAAAAGCAAAGTAAGTGAGGTCCTATATCTAAAGTTTTCAGTTAGTTTTTTTATTTACTAAATTCAAAAATATTTACATTAGTATTGTTTATATATCTTTTCGACATCTTATATATGTCATACGTCTATTCTCTTTCAGATTATTTTCTTTATTAACTGCACTATACATGAATATATATGTGTATATATGTATATATATTTGCGGGCATTATTGATGATAATTTTGTTTCAACTGGTTTTGCAGTTTTCTTTCTGAAGTTCCTCCCCTCCGTTTGAAGGTGATAACTATTGCACCAGATTGTTAATAAATTTGGAACAAATTATGAAATTTCCGTGACCTTCAGGCAGGTTGACCAAAATAAATCAACTGAGGTTAATAACACTTTGAAATTAGTATCTTTTCACTAAAGTAAATTAATAGGAAGTTATTCCTGCAGTTGAACAGTGCCCCCATTTTAAGTTAGCCGTTACCAAATGGGCACTGTCTTGGATACGTCGAAATTGGTACGGTGCTTTCGCAGGTCCAAGAGAGCCAGGAAAAAGTCATCGGATATTTCAGCAAAACCTTGAGCAAGCCAGAACGGAATTACTGCGTTACTCGCAGGGAATTCTTGGCTGTGATAAAGGGGGTGGACCATTTCTACAATTACCTTTATGGTATAAGATTCCTCCTGAGCACTGATTACGCAGCACTGAAGTGGTTTCTGCAGTTTAAAAACCCCGAAGAAAAAGTGGCAAGGTGGACTGAGCGGTTGATAGAGTTCGACTCCGAGACTGAACATCGCGCTGGAACAAGCCTTCTTATGGCTGTCCCCTTATCGAGGATACCATGCCCTGATGATTGTAAACATTGTCAGCGAGCTAAAGAAAAAGGGCTGTTCTCTGTAGAACTACCGCCATCGATGACCAGGTAATGATCCTGAAAGACCAGAAATTGTATCAGGAGGTAAAAGAAGTTATCCAGTGGAAGGAAGAAGACCACAAACCTATGTGGCAGGTTTCCCGTTTCTCACGCACCATAAAGTCAAACTGAGCTCAGTGGAACTCCCTCATCGTGGAGAACGGACTTCTGAAGCGCGTGCTGGAAAAGGAGGACAAGAACGGAAAATAAATTGTAATCCCCAAAAATAGGAGACCGTAGGTTTTTCGAGAACTACACGGTTCAACCGGAGGACATCTGGGCCTAACGAAAACCCTGGGGAAGTTAAGAGAACGCTTCTATTGGGTAAATTGTCAAGCAGATGTCAAGGATTGGTGCCGAAAATATACGGTTGGTGTAGCAAGTAATGGGCCTCAGAGGCGAGCAAAAGCTCCCATAAAGCAATATAACGTGGGCAGTCCATTCGAAAGAGTAGCCATTGATTTGCGGGTTCATTTCCTGAATCTGATTCCGGAAATAAGTACATTGTAGTAGCGATGGACTATTTCAGTAAATGGGCAGAAGATATGCCGAATCAAGAAGCCTTGACCGTTGCTGATGTCCTTGACAAGGAATGGATAAGCCATTTTGCTGTTCCTTTGGAGATGCAGTCAGACCAAGGTAGAAATTTCGAGTCTACTCTTTTCCAAGAGGTCTGCAAGCTTCCGAAGATCAATGAAACACAGAAGACAGCATTACACCCGCAATCAGATGAAAACGGATGAATTGGGCCATTGACCGAAATTCTTCAAAGGTATTCTTTGACCACCGAAGAGACTGGGACCAGTATCTGCACTTTCTTCTAATGGCGTACCATTCATCTGTGCACGAGTCAACGGGTCAGACCCCGGCCAGTGTTATTATGGGACGAGAGTTACGACTGCCATTCGATTTGAAGTTTGGATGTCCCCAAAGAGAGGAGACCGCAGGTGAAGAATAGGTCTGCTAGTTACGTCAAAAGATGAACATCCACCAACGAGTCCGGTTGAATATCGTGAATGCCAAAGCCGAGGGCGAAGAATTCCAAGTTGATGATCTTGTTTGGTTATATAGCCCGCAGCGTCGTCGTGGATATTCGCTACAGAGATCTTGGGAGGGGCCTTACCAAATTGTAAAGAGGAACAACGATGTTGTCTACAGGATATGGAAACTACCTAGAGAAAATCAAAACTGGTACATTTTGAACAGATTAACCTCTTATGCCGGAAGTCATGACGGCGAAGTTGAGGAAGCCCCAATTCGCAGCATCCAACCACCCAATGAAGACATGACCTTCAAACAGTTTATATCGCTGTACTCGGATGGGCAGAAAGTAAAGCACGACGTGACCAGAGAGGAACCCCGAGATCTGTTTGAGGTACCCATAGAACATGCCCTGGCTCATTGTGTAGCTTGAGATCTTCGGATGTCCAGAGGAATAGCCAAGGTGTTTGCAAAGAAGTACTGCCAGTTTCATAAGTTAACGGAGGAAGGTCCTTCATCTCGAAGATAAACAACTAATGGATACCAGAGATATATATCTTCTATTTGGTAATGAAAACATTCTCGCAGGGCAAGCCCACATACAGCGATCTTTGGAAGACTCTGGGACTGGTAGAATTGAGGACTGTGATGATGAAGAAGAACCTGATGGCGATCTCAAAGATAGCCTGTGGGTTGGATGGACTGAATTGGAGGGTGGTGAGAAGTATGATGGAAACTATCTTTTGATTCAGTAGCATCGACATCCTTGTATGCACTGTTACTTCCACCAAACTTCCTGTTGTCGAAATGGAGAGTTCTGCAGATATTGCCACCCCAGGAAGGATTCTGGGACATTCCGGGACGAAGTGTTTTTAAGGAGGGGGCAATGTGACGGGAATTCACCCGATAATTCGTGGAATCGGCATTCATCCGATTTGATAACTTCTTCAAGAACTCAAGAGTCATTGAAGGAAATTTCTCGGCGGCTTTTTGACCTTCTGGAGAATTCCGATGAAGAAATATATAATTACGGAGAGCTGACGGAAGCATTCATTCAGTATTCGAATGCCGTATAGTAACCATCAGGTGTTCAAGATAAATTGTAAGTAGTTCGGTGAACATAAATTAAAGTAGTGGAAATAAATAAATGCCTCCTGTTTCTATCAAATTTGTAATAAACATATTTCGTTTTTGTTTATTTATGAAACTCTTTGTGTTTAGTAATATGCGTACGCTAATTTTCTTTGACAATTACTTCTGTGTAGCCAAGGACAACTAAGGTGATATATTGCTTATTTAAATATTTGTGCTTTTATGGAAGCAAATTATAACAGTGTCTATATCAATGAAATCAGAAAGAAGCGTATTATTTTTCTGTGACCTCAATAAGAAAAAAGTAATGATGGTAGCTGAAAACCGAAACGTCGGATGGGATAAGTGAAAATATCACTGTGGCAATGAATATGTAAGTAAGAACGTATCTCTTATTTTTTTCGGATATCTTCGGACAATTTACGAGAATTAAATTTTAAAAACACAAAATGACGCAAATTTGGCCCCATTTAAACTTCTTTGTATTTCCTATAGTTTCCATGTTCCAAATGGCAATCGAATCTGAATTACCCAGTAAATCACTTTATTAATTGGATGAATAGTAAGTTAAACAAAAAAATTCAATCTCAGGATTTCTTAAAATTGCTTACGTAGCTAATAATAAATTTATGGATTACTTTTCGGAAGCAAAATAATATAACTCACCGGCGGTAGCAGCTGCAGCTTCTGTGCCATTTTCATCCAGTTCTATGAAAGCTTTTTGAACAACTTTGTCAACATACAAGAGATCATGATGAGTAGATGTCATCCCATTCAAATTTGCATCATCCGTGAATATTTTTTTAATTCCCAACTATAAATAAAAAAAAATCATTTTATTATAGTAACTGTAAATTTTATTTACCTGTTGAAGAATAGGTTTCAGTTGAATTTCGGTTTCAATTCTGAATTTTGGTATTTTCAGGTCTACACGTTCATAGGTAAATGGTTGTGGCTGAAGCAATTCTTCAATATTTTCTTCTAACGTCAAGAGTCCTTCTATTTCGTTTGGCAATGCAATTACAAGACTTATATCCTCACCTGGAAGACATTTTACAGTGGGTACTTCAAGTAATTCTTCCCCCTTATTTTTCATTGGTATTACAAAGTATTTTACTACTATTTAAAATATTCAAATAAGTCAATCATTTATGATGTAGGCAGTATATTGGTATACTGTATTGTACAACAGAAGTAAATAGCCACACTGAAGTAATGAAGACTTCAAATTAGAAAATTATAAACATCGAGACTTCGGATATGAAGAAAGAATCAACACCAGAAAGCAACCGAGGCGGTCAGAGTTCAATTCAGGTCTAATGAAATGAAAAATGTCAGGAAAGGAACTTACTAAAAATAGAACGATCAAAGAAGCTAACTATTTAAGGAAACGAGGAAACTATTATGAACTTGAAATGAAAATGATAACATTGAAAAACTAGGAAATAAAATGTCTTAGACGGAATCGCAAGAATAATAAAAAAATGGAGACATATCAACCAATCGAATAAACTGGGTTTAGAAAAAGAATGGTAATATAAAAATCAAAGTAGTACAACATCAAACTCAATCTAGTATTTGTCGACTATCGCAGGAATGGCCAACCATTTGTATGAATAGAACTGGATAATGTAACATGTACACCATTTAATAATGAATTTGACAATAAAAGTTATGACGAGTTCCTCAGAACAGAAAATAAATATTAAACACCAAGCAAAGCATTAGAAGATACAGACCGAGGAATTTACACTGGATGAAATGCCCCTATTCTAAAATAGAGTGAGAAGAGAGATCCAGTGGCCTTACTGCAATGAGCGGGCGATAAATAGATCTTTAGGACTGAATTTGATCTGAAATGCCCAAGGTGGGGAATTATATACTTCTATCCAGAAATGACCCAAGAAAATCCTGATAAGATGAGAACCTTAGAAATTCTTATGTTTACTGAAATATTGCATTAAAAACAATGACTAATTGTAATGATTAACTTTGAGAAATCTGTACTATTTGTCAATTAATTTAATAAAATTCCTGAAACTTACATTTGTAGTATTTAATAAACCATACGAATGTAAACGATTTTATGCTAAATTAATAACATGAGATTTGGGAAATTGAGGTGTATTTTGTAAATTTCATATATTGATGGCTCAAGTGTAAACCTTTTAAGTACATTTTTCTAAATTTTCTGGAGAGACAAAAGTCCAATATTGTTTTCATAACGCGTTCCATATTTTGCTGATAGGGATAATTTATATTAGACAACTATTTAAGTATTAGTATACATTTAGAGTATTTAGATTAATATTTATAAATTATTGGTAAACTAAACACAAAATAGGTGCATTTGAGTTAAGAGGTTTTGCACTTTTGCCATCGATATATATTTTCTTACCTTTATAGGGAAGTTCTACAAATTTGGTATTAAGCTTCTTATTCTCATAATATTGGAAAGAATCTGTAACATGCATCATGTCAACTTCAGTTACATCATTTTTAGTTTTATGGAATTTGTCTTTGGACGTTAAATATTTATCGAATGGACTTTGCCAAACGCCGCTAAAATAAAGTGAATTAACTAAAACAATCTTGGTATCATGACTGAGATCTTCTGATTTGATGAGGTTTTTAATTTTATTGTTTGTTTGTTCCTCAACCCAATTATTGATGGTTTTTGCAGCTTGCGTACTTTCACCAAAATTAATGTTTTCCAGACCTGAAATTAATTATTGTGTTTCAGATTTGTTAAATAATTATTAATATAAAATTCTAACATTAGGATGGTATTATTGTTTAACAGTCGTAAGTACTACTACTACTGTCTAGAACTTGTAGAAGCTTTTATTCTCAAAGGTAGTACTTTCAACAGAGATATGAACATATTAACCGAATTATTATGTCGGCTAACACATATGTATCATACTTAATAATATTGTGCATTCAGATTTATGGAACATTTACTTAACGGAAGTCCTGTTGATTTCTTCAATAGTAGTCTCTTGTTGGGACGCGGAGGTTCACCTCTCAACTATCCGCCCACGTGTTCGGTTTCTTAGTTTTGTCTATTTTGACAATCTGTTCTCTCTGTCTCTCTACATGATCTTCTCAGCTCCTTCTTCTTTCTCTTATGAATCTTACGACGTCTTGTACCTGACACTATGCTGTTATTGCTTTGCCTCTTTTTTATTGTCTAATATGTTTCCGATAATGTCCTCATCGCCCGCTATGAATAGATACACATCAACAGCTGTTTCACTTTTGTTATTATTTCGTCCATGATTAGGTTGAATACAATTAAACTAAGGCTGTCTCCTTTTCTAATTTCATTCGCGACAAGTATAGTACCTATTCGTTATTTAATTGTCGACTCTTACCGAGACTGTGTTAATTGTGTGGAGTTCTTTTATTGTATTTGCATGCATTTATTTACTATTTCTTTCGATAAAATCTTTGTTAGTAATTTCATTTTCGGACGCAATAAGCGTATATCTCGGTAATTTACTAGGCCTGTATTCATATCTTCTTTAAATATCGGTATAGTTCATACTCTCCTTCCATTATTAGGTATTGTCCGTACTTTAAAATTGTGTTCCATAATCCAGTGAGTTCCTCGAACTTCTATTCAAGATAGTTTTTTGTTTCTTAAGTGCGTACTCGTATAGGTGCTTAAAATGTCTCTCTCATTCATTTGATAGTTTCGTGTTAATTTGTATATTATTCTAACGTTTCATTTTTATTCCACTAAAGTCTAATCTTCTCGAAAAATTAATGAAGCAATTAAAACTCTGCTTCCGAATTAACAATTGAACTTGGAAAAAATATACATAATATTAGATTATTCGAAGAAATCAACACGATAGCTGTAGAGAGATGGTAAATGTTTCAGGAATATTCTGAAGCCGCCACAGTTAGGCAGTTGGAAAGCTGTTGACGATCTTTGACCTTTCGAAGTGGACTTTGTATAATAATTTAGTAGAGAAGTATTGTGAATTGTGATATTGAAGTGATAAAGTAAATTTATTTTTGGACTTAATTAAATGTTTTTTATGAACCAAGGAAAAATACAGCAATTTGGTGAATCAGATGTGGAAATTAAATTTTAAATTTAATTATGAGTATAGTACCTGTTACGGAGAGTGAGTTGGAGGAAACTTTTCAAATGATTACAGATAAATTTGATGAAGAACTAAATAAAATCATTTAAGAACATATCGATTTCATGTTACAAAACGGAATTAGTGAGTGAAAAAGAAGAATGAACCAACAGGATCGGCGTGGTTTATTGAAAATTGAAAAACGTAATGAAGCAGGACATCTATCTATTCTTACCACCCTAGCAGGGCCTCGTTGGTTGTCCACCCTAGAATTATAGAGGCGATATTGGCAGGTTGGGCTTCACGAAGCGATAGAAAAAAGGCAGCGTTTTTCACCAGTAAAGGAGTGTTTCTAATCAACATCAATCTTTTTGGATTTGGTAAAGCTGCAGCTATGTTTGAGTGACTAAGGGAGTTTATATTGAGTGGGTTAACATGGAGGATCACTTGTAACATCTCGGTATGTTCTCCAGAATTGAGAATGTTAACTGGAGACTCAATCCCAAGAAGTGTTCCATGTTTCAGAAAGAAGCAGAGTTTTTGAGCCCTGTCATTTCCGGGTCAGGATTTAGGACTAATAAGGTTAATATATATATAGAGATAAGCACGAACTATGAAGCTTTTGGGTTTCTTTTAAGACTACAAACGTTTAGTAAGGGATTTGCTACCATTGCCACACCACTACATCGGCAGCTCACCGAAAATCAAGAATGCAAAACGGCATTCTGAGTACTGACTGATTAGGCTCTAGTCCAATTCTAGCGTCTCCTACATAGAATGACAAATTCGTCCTAGACACCGACGCCAGCAAACACTGGGTTAGGGGCAGTCCTTCCCCAAGCGTGAGATGGCGAGTAACAGGTGATCCAATACTAGAGCCGTGGGTTATCGAAGTCTGAAAGAAATTACTGAATCACTAGAAAAATACTACTAGCATAATAAGGGGTGTAGATTATTCTCACAGGTATCTTTCTGATCGTTACTCAAGTTGAGGTCTACGTGAGAATATTATATATTTTTTTAGACTATGCAGATTGTATCTACTTGACTTAATCGTTTCTCTTTTTTGTTACTTCATCTAACTCCGCTTTGGAGTTTTGTGAATATCACTTAAAGTGACTTTTACTGAAATCAAAATTATGGAGAGTTATGATTAGTCTTATTGGTTTAGTAAAAAAATGGAATAATACGTAGTCAAACTTGATATGCAATTACTCTGATAACTTCGATATAAATAGTACCATTCGTAGATTTCCTGTTCTTCTAGGCTTTAATTATATGTTCGACTAACGACTTTGTAATTGGAGGTCCAATTTCATTTAATACGTGATCTACTACTGCTTTATCTGGTCTCTCGTCGGTAGTACTTCAACGAATTCGTTTCATCCTGTTACCTTGTCCTGAATACCCAAAATGCTACCCCCAAAACGGAAACCAATAAAAGTAATAATTGTATACGAGTTGGAAAAATTTAATGAAATGAAAATAATTTATATTTAAAAGAGAACCGTGTGCAATCATTTACTATTTTCAGACTAATCTTGTTTTTTATCTGTTTTAAGGTACAATTCAATTGAAATTAAGAGCGTATTCTTATCTCTCTCTCTCTCTCTCTCGCTCTCTCTCTCTCTCTCTCCTTTTCTTGTTCTCTCTTTCTCCGACTCTAATTTTTATTCTTTGTCTCTGTTCCAAATATATTTTAACTTTTTAATTTGTTTCATTATTTGGACCACTTTCTATAAATGTAACTCTAATTCACTCTATAGTGCATCCACACTGTGTATTGGTCACCCCTAAATGACTTATTGGTCTATCATTTTCTGAATTACCCTGTACAACTATAATTCAACTCAATACAATATTACAACGGTCCTGATATTAAAACCACCCTGTATAAGTATAAATCCTGTTCACACTATTAACTCTTTCTATGTTTCCATTATTTAAATTATTCCTGTATACCAATGATTTTATTTCGCCCCAAATATATTTATGCAACTGCTCATGGTCTGCCCTATATAATCACATTCACCTATGATACCACATTTTATGACTATAATTTTACTCTACCATGTATTTTAACCACCAGGTATATGCAACTGCCTCTAAAATTTTTTGAACACATGTTTATAATTATACCTGGTCCTACGCCCTATAATTCAAATATCCTAATTGCTTCTGCTTATATAACACATTTTTGATACACCCTGAATAAAATAACTTTACCCCCCCCCTACCTTACTTCAAATACCTTGTATAAGCAATTACTATGTTCCAAACTATGCAACTTTTTTAAACCACCCTATTAACTGAATTCTACTCCACCTTATATTTCAACCATCCTGTATATTCAACTGCTTCTGACAATTTTTAAATCTTTTGTATAATTGTAATTATTCTCCGTTCTATAACTCTTATGTCCACTCTGTATAACTAGTTTTGCTCCACTCTTATTTCAACCACCTTGTTTAAGCAACTCCTTATATGCCACCCAATACAATATTTTTAGAACCACCCTGTATAACTAATTTAATTCCAACCTATATTTAAACCATCCTATGTATACAACTGCTTATGAACCACCTTTCAGATGCACGCACGCGCACACACCTACAACCGTATATCATTTAGAAGAGTTCACCGACAAAATAAAGTTTCGTTTCAATAAACTCACTCATTTCACGCGACTATATGCCTCCTAAAGTAACTTCGTCTCTAAAAGAAACTTACTCCAAACGCATCAAAATGAAAAATATTACTAACACCCTGTACGACATACTTTCATGGCAAATCTTGACATTTAAACTCTATATTTATGATTTTTTGCATATATGTTTCCAATTTTCAGAAAAAAAGTAAGTTGTCATCTAAACGTTGTTTGTGGCATATTCTTGATTATTTTTATGTTTTCATAAAAATAAAATGGTAAGTTTTACGTTATAAAAAAATATACGGAAACAAGCCGGAATATATCGTTGTAGAATACAGTTTATAATATTCAAATTTCTTGAACAGTTTTAGAGAAAACAGTGAAGATTCATTGAAAATCGCTGAAATCTAGTCCCTTATTTACTTTTTTTCTTTGATTTTCTACAAAACCTCAAATCTCATGTTAGAGACAATTATATGCAGTTTAAATCATCCAAATTACCCAAGACGTTTTTGAATAATCGCCCTATATACATAAAAAAAAAGTTACATACGAATTGATAACCTCCTCCTTTTTGGAAGTCCGTTAAAAATGTCATAGAAAACTTTTCGAATAGGATTACGGCTCAATTTTTTTTTACATTATGACAACATTAGCTAAATATTTATTCTATCTCCAGTTTTGCCACCGATCGGAGGAAATAATTTCTTACCTGACTGATAAATATTTTTAGCAACGTCAGTGTAGTTTTCCTTAAGTTTGACATCGTTGGCAATGTAAATTTTGTTTGCCGATAAGATTTTCAAATTTTCTTCTGAGTGTCTAAGTTTTGGTAGGAAAAGTTTCAATGCTCGTTGAGTTATTTCTTTGTCATTAGGAAGACTGAGTCCAGTTTGAAGTTCTTCTGATGTTTCACCCAAAGCACCTTCGTTGGTTAGTGCTAAGACAATTTCTGCTGACAATGGACTTACTATAAAATTATTTTTGTTTCCTTTGATGAGTTGCTGAAAAAATCTTTGCTGTATTGTTAGTAATCAAATGCAATTTATAATGTCTGTGAGTGAGAAATATGTTACAAAATAATACGTAATTAATAGTTTTGAATATCGATTTTGTACAATATTCTATAATTTGGATAAAGACTGAAAATTTGTTAAGGATTCAAAAGAAGGTTACCTGGTATATGTTAGCTGTAAAGTAACGATTTCCATTTGCAAACTCTATCAGCTCTGCCGAAGCATCAAGGTCATGGGTAGGGACAGCAGTAGTTTCCAAAAGTAATATTGAAAGCAAATAAATAAACGCCTTCATTTTGTTAAATTAATATCTGAAAACACTCCTTTATTATATACAGTTTCATGCAAAAATAGTTTATGACAATAATTTTAAAAAAATCTGAAACTCTATTTCTGATAAATACGTATATTGAAACTACAATATTATTGTTAGTTATTTGTATGAATTAGAATCGGCATCACATTATTTGTTGTTTGCTTAGTTCATTTTCTGTAAAATACATAACCTAAAACTAGTCATGCTTTTAAAAGTTTATTAATTTAACGATATATTTAATCAGCCGCATGTAGAACAGCTTTATACTCGTCATACTATCTATCTTACCAGAAATTATCGAAATATTTGTCGTTTCAGTTATAAATGATGTAAACGTAATGCCAAATATTACGGGAACTATATACAGAATCTCTCAAAAACACTCCCACTGTCCTAACATATTGCGAATACTTATTTCCTATACCTACTTGAAGACTACCTTTTAAACGCCAGATATTTTGTACCTTTCTTCTGCCAGACTCTGAATACGTACTTCACTCAATAGATATGTGACAACATGTAAAAGGCAACTGTTACTATAATTTTAGTTACTCAATAATGTATATAAAGTCCCAAAATGTCTACTTGATTAGTATTGTTTTATTTTTTTATACTATATGACCAGAAGATTTGAGAAAATTAGAACTACAGGACTTCAATTTTACAGTAAATTAAGCAAAAACGTAAACATTCATTTTGGGGCCAACTCATAAAATTAATTGAAAATAAAAAACTATTTTTTCAAGAGTATCATGTAATATATTAAATAAAAGGACTCCTAATATGGAATACAGATATATGTTTTATCATATTGTTACGAAATTTACCCAAAGCCGACCCTGCTTCATTTCAGTACGACAAAAACTGCTTTAAGATAAAAAATACGATTCTCGAAAAGACTCGGCAGCGGAAGGAGTGATGATGATTTTTACTGGAGAATTCGACGCTGGTGATATAAAAGAAGCATGCCACGATCGCCAGGCAATTATACCGCGACGACTAGCGTATATGGGAATGTTATTATCATATTTGAATCAGCTGTTTTAATGCAAATAAAGTTCTAGAAAAGTGAAAGTGAATATTAGTTTTATAATTTTAAATTGAACCCACGAAGTATATTGCAATTTGGTGTTAGAAGTGAAGGATTAAGTGCAGTAAAATCGTAATTTGATTTATGGAAACTCGAAGTATGGAAAAAACCGACGAAACTACCAGAAAAATTATCAAACAGGTTACGGAGGGACTAGACGAAAAAATAGCACAGATTCTAGAAAAACGTGACAAGAAGGAGAAACATCAAGAAGAAATTCAACAATGGTTAGTGAAATCTTTTGATGATAAACTTAAAGTTGAATTAGGAAATCTTGTCACTAATATCGATGAAAAACGTAAAATAGAATTAGAAAATCTTGTTTCCACGATAAAAAATGAACAACAAAATCTTGTATCCACGATGAAAAGTGAGCAACATAATTTAATTGAGGGATTATTCTCGAAATTGAATGAACAGAGACAAATTGATTTTAAAATATCTGAAGAAAAACAATGCAAAACGGAAGAGAAAAGACAACAGCAATTTGAACAACTAATGCAAATAGTATCGCAAGTTAATGAAACAGTTAATGAAAGTATGCAAATAGTTGAGTTGAGTCAGATATAAAAGAAATAAACGACGACATAAAGATCCTAAAAAGTAATGTGGAGACTCTTGAAATCAAAGTAGATGACATCGATTCTGTCTAGAACCAGGTGAAATTTGAAATAAGTGCTATCCAAAGCCAGGTAAAAGCTGAAATCAGTTCAATTAAAGACGCAGTACACAGTGAAGTACAAGATAAAGTGGAAACAGCAATTAAAAAATTGCAACAAGATTTGCAGAGAAGAAAATACCAGCACACCGTGAGTACCAAAGGTTCCGTTAGCAAACCACCCACATTTGATGGCAGTTCATCTTGGCCCATGTATAAACGGCAATTTGAGGCTGTGGCTACAGCTAATGGATGGGATAATCAAGAAAAATCTCTCTCTCTGGTAATTTCGTTAAGAGGTCCGGCCCTAAAACTCCACCAAAGCATTCCAGTCGAAGAACAAGGCAATTTCGACAAGATCATCGCGATTCTGGACAAGAGATACGACAATCAATCCTTGAGCCAGGTATACCAAGTCCAACTCAGTGGGAAAACGCAAAAATCCGGTGAAAGCCTTCAAGAATTCGAAGCAGAGATTAGACGGTTAGTTCACTTGTCCTACCCAGACCTGCCAGAGAAAACGAAAGACCAGTTGGCCACACAGAGTTTCATAAACGGCATCAGAGATGTGGAAGTTCAAAGAAATTTAAGACTGAGTGGCGTCAAGAAGAGTAATGAAGCTCTACTTCGGGCTTTGGAAGTAGAGGCCGTCATGAACATGTCCAAGACGAGGGTCCGAGCAGTTTCCTTCAACCAGGAAGAGTCAGAGTCACCATTTCAAGCGCTGCTGGCTGGCCTGAAGAAAATATTAGAACGGTCACAAAGAACTGGCACCAGAGGGGCATGTTACCGCTGTGGACGGACAGGGAATTGCCAACGTGACTGTCGAGTGAGGCCACCTGAACGATCACCGACCAGGGGTAACCAACAAAACAGCCACATGTCCAGGGACCGTCAGTCAGTCAGCATAGGAGTGCGAATGCTGACTGTCCCTCCACCAGCCCCCAAAACGTTATCCATCCGGGGATTTTGCCGAGATAGCGGCAGCCTAGTCATCAGAGGCACCATCAATGGGCGAGCAGTTACCATCACCATCGACACCGGCGCCGCTGTGTCCATTGCCAAGTTCAGGGTCTAGAAAGCATCAGAAATTCGGCCAGTTACCACTAACATCCAGCTCAGAACAGTCACCGGCGAGTCCATGTCAATACAGGGTGAGGCAGATTTCGTGCTACAGATAGGGGACAACATGATCCGGCATAGGGTCCTGGTAGCGAATATTGAGGACGATTTTATACTGGGAATGGACCTAATTAGCCAGCATGGATTTATGTTCGACCCGAGATATGATGTTCCTCGGTTCCTAAATGAGGAATTTGTATTGACACGGCCCGTCAACACATCAGTCACCCCCATAAAAATTGTGGCAAAGTCTTCAGCTAGAATTCCCGGTCGAACGGAACAGATTATTCATGGGCAGTTAGACAGCAATCTTGGGAGCTGCGTTGGAATGGTGGAGCCCGTACACTCAGCTCATGACTACTTAGTTGGACGGGCTATAGTTAAAACCGGACGAGATATACCAATCAGAGTCCTGAATCTGTCCAACAACGACATCAGAATTACCAATGGTCAAGAGATAGCTTGTTTCGAGCCAGTAGAGACCATCATCAATTGCGAAGAAGAGTACCAGACGTCGGTGAAGGAGCCAGGGCCCGATAAAGAGTTCCTACAACAGTTTGCTGACCATTTGACACACTTGACACCAGAGAACCAGAAGAAAGCCAAGCAATTTATCACAAAACACTGGCAAATTTTTAACAGTAAAAATGGAACCACCGGTCGCACCAACATCATCCAGCATCGAATAGATACCGGAAAGGCTCAACCCATCAGAATACCACCTAGACGACTACCATTGGGGCAACAACAGGCAGTCGAGGAAAACATCGAGTCCATGTTACAAAATGGAGTTATTGAGCCATCCATCAGTCCATGGTCTGCTCCCGTCGTGTTAGTTAAAAAGAAGGATGGAACCACCCGATTTTGAGTGGACACTAGCAGGCTCCCGTTGGTTCTCCACACTAGACCTAAAAAGTGGATATTGGCAGGTTGGTCTACACGCAAACGACAGAGAGAAGACAGCGTTCTCTACCAGTAAAGGGCTGTTTCAGTTCACGGTCATGCCCTTTGGGTTATGTAATGCACCCGCTACATTTGAGAGTGTAACGGAGTATGTACTGAGCGGGTTAACATGGAGGACGTGCTTAGTATACCTCGACGACATTCTAGTCATGGGCCAGACATTCGACAAACATCTGAAGAACCTGGGCGAAGTATTCTCCAGAATTAATGACGCCAACCTGAGACTCAATCCGAAGAAGTGTTCCTTGTTTCAAAAACAAGTAGAATTTTTGGGCCACGTAGTGTCAGAGTCAGGAATCCGCACCAACGAAGATAAGATAGAAGCCATCCGTGATTGGCCAGTTCCAAGAGACAAACATGAAATTCCGAAGCTTCTTGGGCCTCTGTTCATACCACCGGCGTTTTGTTGAGGGATTTGCCACCATCGCCGCCCCTCTACATCGGCAGACTACTGAGAAAGAGACCTTCCATTGGAATCAGGATTGCGAAACATCATTCAGGCAACTGAAGGCAGCACTATGTTCCAGCCCAATCCTAGCCTTTCCTACACAGTCCGGCAAGTTCATCTTAGACACCGACGCAAGCAACACCGGTTTGGGGGCCGTCCTATCCCAGGTGCAAGATGGTGAAGAGAGGGTGATCGAGTACTACAGCCGTGGATTCTCGAAACCAGAAAGAAATTATTGCGTCACCAGAAAAGAACTTCTTGCAATAATAAGGGCTGTAGACCATTTCCACAAATACCTCTATGGTCGCCATTTCTTAATCCGAACAGATCATGCCACACTCAAATGGCTGCTGGACATGAAGACACCGGAAGGACAACTGGCCAGGTGGATGGAGAAATTACAGCAATACGACTTCAAGGTGGAACACCGTGCCGGCCGTTTGCACAATAACGCCGATGCCCTATCCAGAAGACCCTGTAGAGCGGAATGCGGACATTGTCTGAAGACGGAACAGCGAGAGGGTATCTCCATCAGGCAGATCCGAGTGCAGACCAATGAAGACTGGACAACGGAACAGTGCATCCAGAACCAAATGGCTGATCCAGACATCGAACCAATCTTGTCACTCAAAATGAGAGGGGCATCCAGGCCACGATGGGACGAGGTAGCTAGATACTCCGGCGTGCTGAAATCGTTATGGGCTCAGTGGGACTCTCTAAGAGTAGACAATGGAATGCTCAAGCGAGTTTGGGAAAGCGCTGATGGACGAGAAACCAAGTCCCAACTGGTAGTTACGAAGAAAAAGGTACCAGCCATCCTGACCGAAGTACATGATGGAATTACCGGAGGCCACCTGGGCATGAATAAAACCCTAGACAAAGTTCGCCAGCGGTACTACTGGGTGAATTACTTCGAAGACGTCAGAGCTTGGTGCCGCAAATGTGCCACCTGCGCCGCCAGTAAGGGCCCGAAGACCCGGACCAAGGGCAGAATGCAGCAGTACAATGTGGGCGTCCCATTTGAGAGAATTGCCATCGATGTCGCCGGTCCGTTTCCCGAGTCTGAGAGGGGGAACAAATACATTCTGGTCGCAATGGATTACTTCAGCAAATGGCCTGAGGCATATGCGATACCCAACCAAGAGGCAACCACGGTGGCGACGGTGCTAGTAGAACAACTATTCAGCAGGTTTGGCGTCCCGATGGAATTACATTTAGACCAGGGGCGTAACTTCGAATCGAATGTATTCCAGAAGGTCTGCACGATGTTGGGGATCAGGAAAACGAGAACAACACCATTACACCCACAGTCAGACGGAATGGTGGAAAGATTCAACAGGACCTTGAAACAACACCTATCCAAGGTCGTCAGCAATAACCAGCGTGATTGGGATGAGCATATTCCCCTATTCCTGTTGTCATATCGCTCTGCTGTACATAATAGTACAGGCCTGACCCCAGCCAGGGCCCTATTCGGAAAGGAGCTGCGATTATTATGCGACTTGCCACTTGGCTCCCTCGAAGAACCTCCCCAAGACATCGACGATTATGCCGACCTGCTCCGACATAACATGCTGCCCGAACGCAGATGTTGGCCACCACAGACCGGATGAAGAGGCGATACGACCTCAAGGCCAATTCAGTCGGGTTCCAGGAGAAGGACAAAGTCTGGTTGTACAACCCCCAACGGAGCAAGGGTAAATCCCCAAAGCTTACACCCGCCTGGGATGGTCCATACGAGGTGGTCAAGAGGCTTAATGACGTCGTCTATTGGATCCGTCGAAACATCCCCTACCATGGAGGGGATGTTTCTGATCGGGGCGATCAGAATTAAAGGGGGGGCAGTGTTACGAAATTTACCCAAAGCCGACCCTACTTCATTTCAGTACGACAACAAACGCTTTAAGATAAAAAATACGATTCTCGAAAAGACTCGGCAGCGGAAGGAGTGATGATTATTACTGGAGAATTCGACGCTGGTGATATAAAAGAAGCACGCCACGATCGCCAGGCAGTTATACCGCGACGACTAGCGTATATGGGATTGTTATTGCATTTGAATCAGCTGTTTTGATGTAAATAAAGTTCTAGAAAAGTGAAAGTGAATATTAGTTTTATAATTTTAAATTGAACCCACGAAGTATATTGCAATATTATTAGAATAATTTGTTTTAAAGTTATTAACGAAAGTATTCATAAATCAACCTCTTCCCGCTTTTATCACTCGAAACTACTGACCCCATAAAAAAACGAATATAGGGCCACACCGAAAGTTTACAGGAAAATTAAAGGAAACATTCTAATATTAATTTTGAGGACAGATTATAAAAATAAATGGAAATTAATGTTTCTTATGAAAAGACAGGTCATAAAATGTAAAAATATGTTTACTTTTATTTTCAACCAATATGTTTAAACGATTTAATAAATGAAAGTTTATTGGGAAAAATAAAGCAAAAATCCTTAATTTTGGGGGCTTAATTAGAAAATTAATTAAATATTTTGATGAAAATAAAGCTTAGTATGACGCAGATCAAATGAATAAGCTCGATTTTATAATTTTAATACGCATAGTTTAAAAGATATTATTTAAGAAAATCCACTCACTCTCTGTTTATTCTAAATTATAAAATTAATAAAATATATTACGATTTACTAAAAAATATTCTATGAGATGGTTTGGAAGACCAACTCGCACTTGGCCATTGACTAAATATGAAGAACAAAATAACCAAACTTCATAAATGCACAGTTGTAGTTTTGCAACAAGGTTTTGCAAGGGTTATGGGTCAATTTATATTATATTCTATTATTTTAAACGATCGTATATCACTTTCATTAAATTACATAGGCTTGGTATACATGTGTCATCCTAATTTGCTTCTACCTATATTCAAAAACTTTGTGACTTATCTTGTTTCAGTTATTGTTCAGATTTTTTTAGACAAAACAACAAACTAGACTTAAAATTCGTCCTATTAAACGTTCTCATTATTAAGGACAATTATTTAGGGTTGCTATTTCACATTTTAGGTACTTTAATACTTGGACGTTTGAAATATATTTCAAACGTCCTTTTCTTTACAAGTTATATTAATGAAATGATGCCGATCCTGATCAAACTTAAACTAAAGAATTGTTAATAAATTGTAATAGAATGTCAAAAAACAAAATAGGATTATGGAAATTGAGACTCAAGTGAAATACTGTTCCTAATTATGTATCAATTTTGTTATTTCTCAAATAGTTATGGTGTCAAATACAACAATTTATTGCATTTTGGAATAGTGAACTAATTTTACATAATACACATGTATAAGATTACGAATTGTGATATTATATTATTCATTCTTTAATCGGCTAATTCAAGACACAAATTGAATTTGTTTGTCCAAACCGGTATAATACCATGTGATTTAATATACAAAAACAATATTACACTGACCTTGCCACTGCCCGTGATGACTGTTTCTGAGCTCTAACCAAACCAAGATTGGTGTGTTATTATTTAGTTCGTGAACGGTTAATATAAGCTTATTTGATTCCCCACTAAAAATCTCAAAACATCTTTTATCTTATGTAGTTTACGTATGTAAACAAGAAATAATTTAAATGGTAACTTGGTTAACTGCCAAAATATATTCAATAATTACATTCTCAGTAAACAAAGATTTAATGATTTGTAGAAATAAACATAATGTTTGGACACTAGCAAAAAACTTATTTTGAATACTAAAGGCCCTTTCAACAACTGAATTGTCATCTTCTTGGGGTAAACCACATATAACGAAATTAGGTATATACAAATATATTTATAATCAGAAGAAACTAGCTCACTTAAAGCGATTTTTGCAAAATTATGACTAGATCTGTTTTTTACCACCGGAAATCGATTCTAGACAGTATGTAATAAAAATTTCATCAAAAACATAAATTTGAAAAAGAGGAGTCAAGTTATTAATATGACATGTGTGGTTGTCGATTTCGCCGACAAAGGTGTTGGGATCTAAATGGGTGCCAAGTTCTATAGATAATCCTGAAATTTATTTATAAGGAAGATATAACATTTTTAAGTAAATCCGAAACACAATCTCTTGTTTATTTCTGTTACCACAATGTTTGTTATTTAAAATAATAATTTCTTAAATTTGAATTATTCTCACAAAGGAGATCACGTAGGATAAATTGAAGCTCAAGATTTGATTTGGCTAGTTTATACCGGCCAGCTAAATTTTAAGAAGAGTAAGATGTGTTGACCTTACAATATGAAAATATTAAGTTGCTGATAACATGAATAAGATAAGCTGATTAGACAAATATAATATAACGTGTATGTGAAAATAGTCAAATTTTCAAAATATATATTCCTTTTATATAATTTTTATTATATTTGATATAACTACTAACTCTTTAATAATCTCGATTCTAATTACTTTTAACTAATCACATAATGTTGCTTTTGTTATTACATTTTTCAATTCGTTACAATACATACCTTTTTATATTGTCCGTTAATCTTTTTATTCGCATTAATATATTTTTTTAATTGGATGCACATCCTTTCCAATAATCATGTTTAAATAATGTTTCTTCATAACACCAATTTGTCCATATCAATTAAACATTTCACATTTTACCTTGACTTGTTTTTATCTGTTTTTTTTTGTGGGGGGGAGGGGGGATTAGCACCACAACTGCTGGAGAGTCTGCATATTTCAAATAGTTCAAACGTTTCACTGTCAAACCCAGACCCGGTTTTCAATGATAATAAAAATTAGCACAACTGAGCAAGATAATTAAAAGGTTCACAACGACAAATTTAGTAATTCAGAATTTGACATTAGATGTTTGACAATAAAGCTTTTTTCAAATTGGAAGAATTTGAATAAGTAATCTTCAGAATTTCACGTAGCGCTCCTAGGTATAACTTTATTATAACAGTGAAATCAAATAAATTGTAATTTTTAGCGAATGCACCATCTTAGAACAAAATCGTGGAGCGCCACACGAAATTCTGAAGATAACTGATTCAAATTCTTTAGATATTTTTAGTGCGACCCTTTATAGATCAAAATAGCAAGAAATTCTCTTACTTCTATCAGTTTTATTCTCAAACATTTAATGTCAAATTGTGAATTACTAAATTTGTCATTGCTAAACTTGAATTTTTAGTTTTTTTGTTCAAATGTATTAATTTTTTTTAACAGTGGAATAGGCGTCTGATTTAGACCCTGAAACGTTTGCAGCAATTGTGGTGTGATTACCAAAAAAAAAAACAGAAAAATACAAACCAGAGACGCTATCTTTCAGAAAACAATTTGCGTCGATTTGTTTATAATTTAAATCTCGTCACCATTTCACAAGTTTTACATATGCCATCCAGTGCCCATTTTTAGAAGTGTACGAAAACCCATACACTGATAATTCGAAGACATTAAAAACATATAAAATTTAATTTTTCTTAGTGTTGTCAGCTTATTAGTATTCTTATTTCACACATGATACTGCTATCCCAAAAGTATATTAATCATTTCACTAATTTATTAATTTCTATTTAAATTGCATATTTACGTTGTCACTTAAGTTCAAAATTAAAAAAAAACTCAAGAGAAATAGATAAAACGATATTTTTTATTCAATAAATTGAACTAAATAGTACTAGTCCCTTCCCTATATAAAATATAAAGTTATTATTAAATCACAAAAGTTCAAAATTCAAAAAAACTCAAGAGAAATAGATAAAACGTTAGTTTTTTTTTATTTTCTATAAATTGAACTACATAGTACTGGTCTCTATATAAAATGTAATGTGTTTCCACCTTAATAAATGTGACGTGAGTATAGCGTGTTTCTACCATAGAGGTATTATACGTAAAGTGAATTAGGTATGGGCGTTACTGTAAGGGGCAATGTGATAACAATAGAAAGAGATAGACAATATCAGGGTGCGCTTGCTATGTCTCTACCCTACCAATAGTAGGCGTCACCACTGACACTGACCAATCAGGAACGAGCCGCTTATTCTCTCTCTCTCTCTCTTTCTATTGGTATTACATGAATTTCGCTACTTCACGTGCTCTACGGTATAATACCTCTATGGTTTCTACTTAGATCATGTACCTCCTGGATACAGCCTGTCATGCACAAAATCGTGGTAACGCTAGAAAGAGAGGGCAATAGAGACAGTAACAGGGTATTTTACTTAGTGGGCGGAAGCAGCCAATGAACAACATGCTGAGCATATTTGATTGGAAGCAGCTCCCAACCGAGTGAAATAACCTGTTACCCTCTCTATTGCTCTCTCTCTCGCTCTTTAGTCTTACCACGACATTTGTGCATGACAGGCTATAGCGAGAAGGTACATGATCTAAGTGTTTCTAAGGCATGACATCATGTGAGTTTTCGCCGATGCGAACATATGAGCTCACGTGAAGTGGCGATAATGTGTTTCCACCTTTAGACTTTCTGGGTGGACAATACTTACCAATACTATAGAGATAATACCTAAAAATAGAGTGCGTGAGGTATGGGAGCCTCCAGATGTACATGCTCCAAGGCCTGAACAACTGGATTCTATAGCTCCAAGCTATAGCTAGACGTCACTTGACAGACACAAACAAACACCAATCGGAAGCGAGGTTGGACAGCGTTAGATAAGTCCACTTGGTTTTCTGATTCTCTTACAGTGCTTTACGTTTTTCTCGGGACCTGGCGTCCTCTACATTTATATATTAGCTCTATGATTGGAGACGTACCTGAACTGTCAGTTTTGTCAATTTTGCGGTTTACTTGATATTCAGGGAAATTAAAACAACTTAATACACCTTCTTCTGTTCTTTATACACTAGAAAATGACTAACTCCTAACGGTTTCTCAATTTATAACCTGGATAAAACATGACTGTTCAATACTACTTTATCCATTACATGTATCTCTAGATTAAATTTTTCGTTTTAGTCTGTTTACAATGAATTTAATAAATCTCTAATTCTAGAATCCAATTTTTACATTTTCAGGAAGCTCATCAGCATTTCCTAACTTTTCTTGTATATACATGATTGTCTTTAAATCCTTCTATTTTGACACTTAAACAGGAACCTATATCTGTATCTCTATTTTACAAAAATTCCACAAAACTACATTAAATTTAAATATTATCACTGTAGTTTGGGGAGTATGAAATGTCTTTTTTATTTTCCCATTAATATATGCACCTTATAGTCTGCCCATGATATAGTTACGGAATCTCTCCGGGTTCGAATTACACTGTTTTCCAATTAATGTAAACTGTTTTATACACCAGTCAATAGTGATTTTTAATTAGCCTTAAAATTAACAGCAACGCAATTATGCAATCACGTAAATAATAGTTTATAAGCCACAATTCACATAATTTTAACAGTAATCTGGTAGAAGTGAATTATTTGAGAATTAAAAAACTTATGTGGGGGATCGGTCGATTTTTTTAGTTTTTCCCCCAGAAGTACCCCTAAAATCAAATTTTCTTCATTTACCATATGTACTCCTGATCGGGTCACCAAACTATACACTGATAACAAATTTAGGGAAAAATTGCGATGATGTGAAAGAGACCGAAATCCGGGGTGATATTATAAGGATATCCGTATATTGCATATACGAAACCCTAAATACATTTCAACTATTTGTACTGGGCTAATTTTTGCACAGCTAGTCATCGTCACTGATTCAAGGGGTGGGCGTTTTTCCCAGAGGTCATTTGAAGGTCAAATCGAGAGAGTTCTACCAAAAAATCTGAAAAAATGCATGCTAATGTTTTTGAGGTCTCCGAGTCCGAATCCGTAATTTGTTTGACCTTGCGCTTTATCTCAGAAGTTATTTGAAGGTCATTTGACAGTAATTTGAAAGACAAATTGAGTGAGTTCTTCTAAAAAATCTGTAACAATTCATGTTTATGTTTTTGAGTCCGAACCCTTAAATAACATTATAAACTAATAACATTTCTCGTAGATAAAAGCTAATCTAAGATAATGGCTAATCTCATAACGTTTTAATAGCTTTGAAGCTCTTATCGTCATTCATCTGATGAGGATCGAGTTACATCTCAATAAAAGTCGTACACGGTTCTGAGGAAATATTGATAACAAAGACAAAACAAATTTGAAGACGCGAGATGTAAGACTGACATCTAGGATTTACATTCGCGTCTTCAAATTTAACGAAATGCATCAAATGCATAAAGAAGTGTTCGAGAGGACATTCAATTGTGGCAAGCCCAACTGATGAAGGTTCCCGACCAGAAACAATATATATTATATTTATATATATAATATATATTGTCTTGCGTACAAAGGAATGACATCTCGAAGAGAGTAAAGCCAAAACAAATTAAAAGTAAAATTAGATCCAGCCAAAAATTACAAACGAAATGGAAATTCAAAAATATAGATATTTCGTAACGCCCACTCAGGATGTCATTCCAGAATTTATTGCTACTTTATTACAAAACAATAAAATTTATTATCCTGTTGATAGCAATATGTCTAGAACAGAAAGAAAATCAATACTGATCTACCACATTGACTATTTTACCACTAAACAATAACAACGCTTTATGTTTAACTAACAAAAATAGTCTTTGCATGATGGTACGGAACAGCGTTACCCTGTCACTGTAAACTAATCTAATCCATATACTTATAATTACTCAATGTTTTGCCCGTCAAGGCCAGCTATGCAAGATTTCTAGAAAAAATATGTTGAATATAAATTTTATTCTAAAATAGATGTGTAGGTACCTCACTCACCATAACAAAGCAGTAGATGAATTGAATTTATTTATATTATATTATAACTACATATTTAAATATATTTAACTATATAGTAATAATTTTCTACATAATTACAATTTAGTTAAAAACATTTGTTAATATATATTTTGGAGATATGAGACTGACCAATTGTAATAGCCTTAAATGAAGTAATGAAACAAATTATAATCTTTGTTCTAAAATTATACAGTTACCGATTTGCAGTGGAATATCAGAAGCTATAATACAAACAAAGACTCTCTGATTAACCGAATAAGAGAGAATAAACCTAACATCATCCTCGACTCATTTACGAGGTTTTGAGTGTGTCAGAGCTGATCGTGATGACGTGTATGGTGGTGTTACAGTATTCATTCAAATCCTTATACCATATTGAGTAATTAATTTAAATTATGGAACCATACAGGCAATAGCAGTGGAGTGTAAGCAATTATTCCTTATCAATACAGTTTTCAAATGGAGCATTCAATGATCAAGATTTAAAATACATCATAAAAAAACGAGGGGTGGTTCGTACAGACCTCTGATACTAATCGGGGATCTTAATGAACAGCACACCGTTCTACTTTCTACAACAGTTCATAGCTGACCAAAACTTCATAGTTCTCAACGACGGGACAAGGACCCACTAAAAGACCCAGTGCTCCAGATATAGCTTTCTGTTCACCTGTTCTAATGCCTGGTGCCTCCTGGGAGGTATTGGAGGATACAGGAATGAGTGACCGCATGCCGATTTTAATTACTTTAGAACGCATCAACACAACCATTCAACAATACAATGACTATAAACTCTTTAACACTGATAGGGCTAACTGGGACCTATATAGGAAGATTTTTGCGATGATACGTAAATCTGAGGAATATTCATATGACAATTTTAAAGACACTATTCTTCAAGGAGTAGAAAATAGTATCCCTCGTAAAACATGCGTAAACAGGCAAACCAAAAAACCCATGGTGGGCTCAGGAGTGTACAAGAACCTTAGCAGTCAGGAGACAATCACTATCGACATGTAACTGCAACTCTACCTTGGAATACTATATAGAGTTTCGGGCAAAGGCAAGAAAAACATTTCGTTAAGCAAAGAAAATAAATTTCCAAAAATTTTGTAAAAACATGCGTAAACAGGGCAAACCAAAAAACCCATGGTGGGCTCAGGAGTGTACAAGAACCTTAGCAGTCAGGAGACAATCACTATCGACATGTAAGAGCAACTCTACCTTGGGATACTATATAGAATTTCGGGCAAAGGCAAGAAAAACAAAGAAAAGAAATTTCCAAAAATTTTGTGAATCAATTTCCCCAGATATTCCTATTGCCCAAGTATGAAGGACTCAACAGCTCTGCTTACAGAATAAACATTAAACAATCAAATTGCCATAGGCATTTACAAGCCCTAACACCCCTTTTGATAGAGTGGGAACAACCAGAGGCAGGAATCCCTAGAGGCAATAGCAGATCTTTAACATTAATCGAGCTGAAAGTGACCTTACAAAATAAAAGGAATACCAGAATTAGGAAAAGATGTTCAAAATATAAACGGATGACAAAACATAGAAATTCTTAATAAGAACAGAATTGACTGGATGGTAAAGAACAGAGGCTTATTACACCCATTAGTTAGGTTTCCGACAGGGCAGAGGCACACAGGAAAATCTCACAGCGTTTTCCGGAATCGTAGCCACAGCTTTAGCGAATGGGGAGAATGTTATAGAAGTTTTACTTGATATAGAATTTGCCTACGAAAACGTTAACATACTTACGCTAAATGAAAGACTTGACTCACAATGCATATCCCTTCGGACATTTGTTCCGTAATTATATACCTAATACAAAAACGGTACATTAGTGTGCTGGATCCTACAACTGGGAAACTTATTGGACCGAAAGACTGCTATCAAGGTATCCCACAGGGTTAACCTCTGAGCCCTCTACTCTTCAATGCAATGAAATAAAACAAATTGAAGTTGAAGGGTGTATTTTAGGATACGCGGCTGATTTCATGGTAATTGGACAAGGGACAAGCTAACGGAGCACCATCAACCGAGTGAATGAGTACGTAGATAAAATATCCAGTTTGTTCTTGGATAAGGGATTACCTTTAGCATTGGGAAAATGAGTAGCCATATTCTTTAAAAATAAACCTACTAGAGATTCAATAGGACAGATAGAAATACTAGGAAACCCTCTACAATGGACAACAGAAACCAGATATTTGGGGGTTATCATAAATCACACTCTAAACTCGCAATCTCATATAGAAAACTTGTGTAGTAAAGCACTCGGAGGAATTAACATTATGCGCTATCTCTGCCGCATTATTGCTGATTTATAAAACTCTAGTCCGTCCCAATTTAGAGTATGGCAGCTCAATTCTAGGCAGATGTCCAGTAAGTCTTTCAAAAAAACTGGATAAAGTGCAGTATCAGGCTCTCAAGGTGGCTGTGGGCTACATGAAATCTACCCCAAAACACTACTATGGTATTGTGGTGAAACCCCATTAGAATATAGAAGGAAAATGTTGTCCTTGAAGAATATAATTAAACTCTTCTCTGACAGTAATCCGCTGCAGTACCTGGTCCGTTCCCTGCATACCTCGTTTAAATCAGATCCGCAACACTGGCCTTATAATAAAATCCCTCCAGTATTAGAAACTTATCATGATCCCTCAATGTATATAGACAAAAGGTACCTTGCCATTCGTTTCCCCTCCATGATGTTCAAACCCCGATAATGTTCATCACCCTTAAACTGCAACATCAACAACAGAGAAGAGTTCATAGATGCAGTAGAAAAGTTCTTTCCTGATTATGAATACACAGTCAGCCGGGTCGCAGACAAATCAGTGTCAAAATTCCAAATGCATGTTCAGTGCATGAGACGGAAACCCACGACGCCTGTCAATTGATAGACGAACTGTCCATGAAGAAAACGGCAATCTTATCACACTTTCGCTGTCTTAGAGAATGCTACTTTCAAAATAAAACACCATTTTAAAGTGCACCGAAGGAGGCCTGATAATCAGACTAGTTTGGATCCCGAATCATTCTGGAATCTCTGGAAATGACTTGGCAGACAAACTTGCCAATAACCAAAATCCCCCACGGCCATTTCACCGAATTCAATGAGAGCACACTTAAAAACAAATATTAAGACAAATTGAATTAGAAAATAAGAAGCCTCTTCTTCTAAAAAAACCGTGGTTCTGGAAAATGAGTAACGCACCGAGGGGAATAATAACAGCACTTACGAGAATAAGAAGTACCAGGCAACATAAGTACAGGATTCAGGTAATGGACTCCCCAAATTGTGAATGCGGTGAAATTCAAACAATTCAACACATACTAGTGGGATGCTCTTTACATCAAAAACACATCGAATGGTTCTTAACAGGACTGGTAATTTGCAAAGAAATAATTAGAGCTTTCTCAGTAGCTGACATATATTTTAAAAATAATAATAAAAACAAATGTACATTACTCATAAATTCCTTAAAAAATGTAATGTACTTTAAAAAAAACTTAACACATAATTTGTACATATTACTCCAGGGGCCTGTCTCATAATCAACTTGTAACTTGTAGAATTTCGTTTCATAATTCAACAAAATGATTCTACAACTTACAACTTGTAAAATCCAAAATATTAGTATTCGAAATGGCAACGTCATGCACATTTCGAATACTAATATTTTGGATTTTACATGTTGTCACTTGTAGAATAATTTTGTTGAGTTTCGAAACGAATTTCTACAAATTACAAAACTAAAAGTTACAAGTTGATTATGAAACAGGTCCCAGGACAAGCATGGGAATTCCCAGATGATCCTCACTGGAAAACCACTTTGACTGGCCGGATAGCCCTGGTAGCTTAGGCTAATAAACCCGAAGAGAGAGAGAGAGAGAGAGAGAGAGAGAGAGAGAGAGAATTAATTATTATCTTTGGAATGGAAAGGACGGTCTTGGTAATCTTGGGAGCTTATTTCATTGCTAATTAATTGCTATCGGATCGCATCAAGGTAAATAACGGAAACTACACAAATAATTAATATCAATTAATTACCAACAAAATACGACTGCGATATCACTAGCAGTAAATACTCCACTAATGATTATATTGATAAATACTGTAAAAAGTGTTATTTCCTAATTCCAATGGGTGGGGTTGAAGTGAACAAAGGTATGAGAGGAATTGAGCATGTATATAGCCTTCTAAGTTTTGTGTAAAGCTGGCATACCTAGTCATTGCTTCTTGGAAAACTTGGACCAATACATTGTATTCCAGTGTAATAAATTAGCAATAAATTCTGGGCTAGGTCCCATTAGACATTGTTATGTTATCTTAACACATATCTGTTCAGTGTTGAGGTACAAATCAAACACAAAATACAATACAAATTGTATTTTTAAATCTAGTATAGATATTAATTTATACACGTTTGAGAATTCAAACAATTCATATAACTATACACATCCAAACTTATTTCTAATATCCGTAACGACCAACAAAAAGTATAACATTGCTTTTAGTAATGTAGAACAAATATGGATGATCAGCTTTGAAGTATATCTTGAGCAGTGGAGGAATGGATTCCGTTATAATAACATCTGCAAAATATTAGAAACATTTTAAAGTGTATTTTTTGGAATAAATTGTTATTAGGGAAAATTAACAAAACTGAAAATGATATAATTTCGGTATTTTTAGACTTCAGTAACATGAATTATCTACATTCCATAATCATTGTGAAATTTTAGTACTCCTTAATATGATAACGTTGAAAGTTTGTGTCAGTATTTTCTTCGGTATAATCATAACCAATACCGTATAAATGGAAATTTAATTTTCAGAGGTAAGGTCGAAACATTCAAGCACAACATCTCACCTGAGATTGACTTTCGGTGATTAGTGCAACGAATTTTTAAATTGTGGTCCAATTTGATTGAAACATTTTTAGAGAATCGGATTTGCCGGGCTGTTTGACAATGTTATTGCTCTCAAAATGTGTGATAGTTTTTCAAAATTCTGACAAGCCCATATTTTACCAAGTCTGACAGCAATTCAGATATATCAATCTTTATTATAATTTATTTATTCCTGAAGATAAAATTTCAGGTAATAGAGCAGAATTTATGCAACAATTAATAAAGGCGTTTAACAATCTTAACAAACTTAACTCGCATTACACTTTGCCTCTAAACCCAAACAGTAATTCTATTGTATAACGACTTCACACCACACTCTTGGAACATTTACTCACTCTTTCAAATTCGAAACCAAAACTTACTTCTTTTGAAAAATTATTTCATGCTATAACAAGCTACAACTCAACTACGAATCAAAAATCTATAGATATTTTATTTGAATTAAACGACCCTATTGAAAACTCGATAATTTGATATAACCAATCAGTCAACAAATTAGTGAACATAAAGATACCATTATAATGAATGAAAACAAATCAACTTAAGTTTACATTATTTACTTATATTTTCATTTTGATATGACTGGTGTCAGTAAAAAAACTGAAATTTTACAATATATACACAAACATACTATAGGTATTAATTTAATATAATTATGGATAATATTATAATAATGTTTTAAAATTCAGTTTACGCCGCCCATGGAAAAACTAACTAACCTTCGGAGTTAATCATTCCGACAAAAAAACATAAAAACACAACCGGCTATCCGGAATCTTCGATGGGGCAAAAAGTATCGGCCTCGAAAAACTTTTTAACGAACCCTCCGATAACAACGAGATAACCATCGAAAAAGACAAGAGACTTCTGTGTTGATTATAAAAGGACATTGTGTAGTTAGTTCAGTTTATATTCCGTGTGAATTGTGTCAATCAGCTTTAGTAAATAAATAGTAGATTATTTTTGGTATAAATAAAGAAATCGAAAGTGAATTTGAATAGCTGTGTTAATTTGATTTTGAACTCACGAATTTATTGCAAAGTGGTGTCAAAGTGTGGAATTAAGTGAAGTTAACATTGTAAATTGATTTATGGCTAAACCCCGAAGCATGGAAGAAATGGACTAGACAAGCAAAAAAATATTCAGAGGTTACTGATAAACTAAACAAAAAATAACTACGATCATGGAAAAGACAAAAAGGCGAAACAACACCAAGAGGACTTTCAACAAAGGTTAGTGAAATCTTTCGATGAAAAACGTAAAATTGAATTAGACTACCTTGTAACTAATACGAGCGCTGTCTTTTATATTTCGGGATTAGAGAACAAAAACAAATATTAATCATCGAAAATCGCTTTATAGTTTTTCAGAATATTCCCCATGAAGATCTATACACTTTTGCATGCGTTTGAACCAATTGTCAAAGAACTTTTTCCACTCTGAGGTATCTCCAAAACATGCATTCTGAACGCAGCAACCGCTTCTTGAGGTGTCGAAAAACGTTGACCTCTCAGTTTGTTTTTTACGTACGGGAATAAAAAGAAGTCATTTGGTGACAAGTCAGGACTATATGACGGATGACTCATCAAATCGATGTTTTGAGTGGTCAAAAATGCAGTTGTTTGAGCCGATGTGTGAGAGCTCGCATTGTCGTGGTGAATAGTGATCCGTCTTCGGCGGTTGGTTTTCCTCATTTCTTGGAAGACAACTGGCAAACAAATGGTTGTGTATCACTCAGAATTGACTGTTCTGCGTTGTTCTAGTAGTACGGTTGCGACATGTATAGTTTTTCCGAAAAAACAGGCGATCATTTGCTTGGAAGTGCTTCGTGCGCGAACAACTTTTGTTGGATTCGGCTCATCTTGAAACACCCATACAGTCGACTGCTGTTTACTTTCGGGCTCATACGCGTAAATCCACGATTCATCACCTGTCTCTATGTCATAAACGTGTTTTGAAGCACCGCGATCGTATTTTTTGAGCATTTCTGTCGACCAATCGACACGAGCCTTTTTTTGAACGATTGACAAATTATGTGGGATCCAACGCGAACAAATTTTTTTGACATTAAAATGTTTTTGCAATATTTAATACATGCTAGTCCCACTAATTTGTAAGGTTGACTGAATCTCACTATAGGTAACATGACGATGTTGCAATTTCAGTTCGCGCACAGCATCAATGGTTTCCGGAACGACAACTGTTTGGACGACCTTCACGAAATTCGTCTTGGAGTGAACTACGACCTCGATTGAATTCACCATACCATCGATAAACAATAGTCCTTGGTGGAGTTTCATCGCCAAAAATTAAATAAGTTCATCAAGGCACTCCTGCTGACTTAATCCACGTCGAAAGTTGTAAAAAATAATCGCACGAAAATGTTCACGATTTAATTCCATTTTTTGGCCGAGATGAATCCTTTAAGTTACTGTAAAGAACACATGGCGCTCGTATGTCAAAACGTTCTGAGTACGTATAACCTCAAAAATGTCAAACTTTACGATAGAGATGTCAGTTGTCAGATTGCAACACTAGGGTTGTCCAATCCCGAAATATAAAAGGCAGTCCTCGTATCTTGAAAAACAACAGAATTTAATGGAATGATTATTTATTCTCAAAATTTGAAGAAAAACAAAAACAAACTGAATTAAAGACACAAAATGATTTTAAAATATTCGAAGAAAAACAAAAACAAACTGAATTAAAAAGCAATTTGAACAATTAATGCAAATAGTTACAGAAGTTAACGAAGCAGTTAATCACAGAATGCAACTAATGGAGTCAGACATAAAAGAGATAAATGATGACATTAAGAGTCTAAAAATCACCGTGGATATCCATGATACCAAAGTAAATGAGATCAATTCCATTCAAAGAAAGAATAAAAGTTGAAATCAGTTCAGTTAAAAACAAAGTACAAAGTGAAGTATAAGATAAAATCAGCGCCATCCAAACAAAGTAATCACCATCACCTTGGACACCAGCTGACACCAGCGCCGCTATGTCAATTGCCAGGTCCAGAGTATTGAAGTCATCGGAAACTCGACCAATTAACCATAACATCCAGTCAAGAACAGTCACCGGCGAGTCCATGTCAATAAAGGGTGAAGCAGATGTCATGCTATAGACAGGGGACAACAGAACCCGTCATAGGGTCCTAGAAGCGGAGAATGAGGACGATTTTATACTGGGTATGGACCGGATCAGCCATCATGGGTACATGTTCGACCCGAGAGATGATCTTCTTCGATGAGAAAAAAAAATGTAGCAAAATCCTCTACTACAATTTCCGGTCGAACAGAATAAATTATTCTTGGGCAGTTAGAAAGTAATCCTGGGAGCTGCGTAAGAAAGGTGGAGCACGTACATTCAGCTCATGACTACTTAGTTGGACGGGATATAGTTAAAACCGGACGAGACATACCAATTAGAGTCCTGAATATTTACAACAACGGCATCTGAACTGCCAATAGTGAAGAAATAGCTTGTTCCAAGTCAGTAGACACCATCATCAATTGCAAAGAAGTGTACTTGACATCGGCGAAGGAGGGAGGGCCCAGTAAAGAGTTTCTACAACAGTTTGCTGACCATTTGACACACCTTACACCAGAGGAACAGAAGAACGCCAAGCAATGTCTCACAAATCACTGGTAAATCTTTAACAGTCAGGATGGAACTACCGGTCGAACAAACATCATCCAGCACCAAATAGATATCGGAAAAGCACAACCCATCAGAATACCACCTAGGCGACTACCATTGGGGCAACAACAGAAGAAAACATCGAATCCATGTTACAAAATGGAGTTATTAAGCTATCCATTAGCCCATGATCTGCTCCCATTGTGTTAGTTTAAAAAAGTATGGAGTTACCAGATTTTGCGTCGATTACAGAAAATTGAACGATGTTAAGAAGAAGAGCTAACCACTCCCGCCAATTGATGACAGTCTGGCCACACTAGCAGGGCCCCGTTGGTTCTGAACACTAGCCCTAAAGAGTGGAAATGGCCAAGTTGGACTACATGAAAATAACGGTTTGGGTTATGTAATGCTCCCGCTACATTTGAGATACTAATAGAATATATATTGAGCGGGTTGACATGGAGAATAAGCTTATTATATTTCGAGGACATCATGGTTATGGGTCATCCATTCGACGATCATCTGAAGAACCTGGGCGACTACTTTCCAGAAGTAAGATTACCAACCTGAAACTCAACCCGAAAAAGCTTTCCATGTTTCAAAAAGTAGAGTTTTTGGGCCACGTCGTTTCCGAATCAGGAATCCACAAAAACGAAGACAAAATAGCAGTCATTCGTGATTGGCCTGTCGCGAGAGTCAATCATGAACTACGTAACTTTTTGGGGCTCTGTTTTTGATCGACTAGGTCCCTACCATGGAGAGAATGTTTCCGATTGCGACGATCAGAATTAAGGGGGGGGGGATAGTATTATAAAATTCATACGCTGCCCATTGAAAAATTAACTAATTAATCATCCCGAAAACAAAAAACAACATAAAATCACAACGCGGTACCCTGAACCTTCGATGGGGCAAAAAGCATCGACCATTGAAAAAGACGAGAGAATTCCATGCTAATTATAAAAGGACATTGTACATTTTGTGTAGTTTGTTCAGTTTATATTCCGTGTGAATTCTATCGACCAGCTGTAGTAAATAAATAGTTAATTATTTTTGGTGTAAATAAAGAAATCGAAAGTGAACGTGAATGTCTGAGTTAATTTGACTGAATTTAAGAAATTTATTGTAATAACATGAAATTTTTAAACCCAGCGGAATATATGTAATCAACTTTTGGAATACAAAAAGGAATGGTTCTTAACCTAATTCAACTGTTCAAAACCATACATTTAATAGAATCAATATTCTAATATGAATTAACTAACTAAAATGAATTTTCTTGCCTACGTAATGATCCATAATATAGCCCAGTTTTTAATAAAAATTATGTGCAGAGACTGTAGTATCAAATACTATACGCGCGAAAAACATTGATAACACCAATATTATTTAGTTAATTAAACATCTTAAATCCATTCCTTCCACCGAAGTCCCTGTGCATTATAAAAACAAATCCAACCTAAAATCACTTCAACAAAAAATTAAAAATAACAATTTGATTATCACAAAAGCAGACAAATCGAGTGCTATACAGATTATCATGAGCAGTTTCTGAATGATTGAGAAGGCAAATAGTTATTTTAGATGTTCATTTGGGTTTTCCACTCATCACAATGATTTCTCAAATATACAGATAAGTTAAGTAATTGAAAATCAATGTGTAGTATCTAAGAGCAGTTTGTGGAAACTGCCCGGAACACTAGTTGCCTTCTTACAGAAACAACTCGCTCAGGAGATTAACTGCGAGAAAGTAGGTTTACGGATTTGTAGTTTTCCTGTCTAAAATGTTAGGAAGTATTTTTTGTGATACTTATCTGTTTGATGTGACCTTTCGATTCCTTAACAGGAATCGTTGTCGAACACTGTATTTTGAAGAGATTAATACAATATTCGTAGGCTTGACTTTTCTGGCAATGTCAATTGAGTAATTGACTTTGAAGTTTCATTTTTGAACATCAAATAGGAAACTTTAGTAGTTAGATACTACACCTTGATTTTTAATTACTTAACTTGTTTGTATTTTTTAAAAACCATTATGTTAGTGACTGGTGCTTGTATTGCACATTTGAATGTGTCTAAGTGCAAAATAATGTCTTTTACCAAGAAGAAAGCTTGTCTAGATTTTAATTATATGGCAAGAGATGATTGCCTTCCACGCACGACGTTAATTAAGGATCTTGGAGTGTGGTTTGATACTAGGTCTACCTTAAAATGCTGAAGCTAGTAAATTATATGGCTTTATTCCAAGGAACTCTAAATCGTTTCGTAGTATAGATGCTCTCAAGTACTTGTGGAAACCATTTTAGAATTATCAGAAGTTAGCATTAGAAAGTGTACAGCGAAAGTTTCTTAAGTATCTATGTTTTAAAATTGACGGAGTTAATGAGCAACTTATGTGTAATAGATTTAATGTGGAAATTTTTGAACTCAAGCGAATAATATTTTCGCTCACTTTCCTATACAAGCTTCTGCATAATAAAATAGACGCAGTGAGTTTGTTGTCACAGCTTAATTTCAATTTACCTTTTGTTTTTCTCAAAGATCCACTGGTTTTTAGGTATAATCGTTACAAAACTAACCTTGGCATAAACTCTCCTGTTTTTTGTATGATACAAAACTTCAACCTCATTTGTAGGGAATGTGATATTCATGTAGACTCTTTGTCTGTTATTTTAAGTAGGGCCAACGCTTTATTGAGTTTATAATTTTTAGTTTACTTTGTAACTTTATTTTTGATACCTCAGTTATCGAGTATTTGTTTATTTTTTTGTCATATTTTACTACTTTTTGCTAGCTGTTTTTTATAGATTACTTAATATTGTCCAGTTAATAGTTTTGTTCTGTTGGGCAATAAAGCTTTATTTATTTATTTATTTATTTATTATTTATTAGGTGGGCACGGTCTTTTTTGTCAAAACTACTTGGGTGCATATTTAAAAAGTAATGATGTGAGAAAATTTGTTTTCAAGGACAGTATAACTAAAATAGTATTAGTACTAGAAAGATAACACACGCAAATTTTTGTAACGGCAGAAAGTATGGAAATTTTCTTAAAATATAAAATTTTGTTTTTTAAATTGTGTGCCCGAAAAAACTCTAATTCTCACACACAGAACCTATGCTCAAAATTCATGTTTACCTGTATTATTATTAATAACCAGGTGCACACCAGCTTTTAACTAATTTATACTTCTGAACTCTGACAACTTATTCTTAAATTTCATGACTGACTAGTTGTCACTGAGAATATAGAGTTCCCGTGGCTCTATGTTCTAAATGTGTGCAAAATATTTGTATCAGTTTTCTTATAATTATTTAAAAATATTGCTCACCTCCAGCAGCTGCAGCTTCAGTACCATTTTCATTCAATTCCAAGAAAGCTTTCTGAGCAATCTTGTCAACAAACAGGCCATTTGAATGAGTGGATGTCATCCCGCTCAAATTAGCTTCGAAGGTGAATATTTTCCTAATTCCCATCTGAAAATAAAAAAAAAACATCTACTGTTTCAACTACTACGAAAGTTCAATTACGTACCTTTTCAAGAATATCATTCAACGGAATTTCAGATTCGATTTTAAACTTTGGTATTTTGAGGTCTATACGCTTATAGGCAAATGATTGTGGCTGTAGTAATTCTTCAACATTTTCCAATTTTGAAAGTCCATCAATTTCATTTGGTAAAGCAATTACAAAACTAACATCTGTCTCTGGATAAAAAAAAATAATTGAGGTAAAACTTTAACTATTAAATATTTATTTAATAAACGTATGCAAATTTAATCCACAGAGTTCAGACTGAATTTCCTGCGTTTTAGTAAACGAAGTCAAATTTATTTATGTGACGATTAAAATGAAGACGGCAACTACTGGCAGGTTTAGTAAGTTTTCAGCACTTGAAGATGTAATTTTAAAATCTGTTTAAGCTATGGATATCTATTTTATCACGACATCTAGGAGTTTCAGGAAAAAATAACTAACAAAGACTCCAAATTGGGAGTCATACTGTCCGATTCCTGGCTAGAAATCACACAAAAATCTCGTAGGTTAACTAAAACCGCCCTAAGAATCTTCTACAGATTTTTTAATCCAGTGAACGCAAGACAATATATTGTTTCTAGTCGACCATAAACAATATGTTATATAAGTTATTCCATCGACTTATATGAAACCACCTAGCAACAATTCCCAAGCTGAGTCAGCATCCACGTGTCGTCTCAGGTTACCTTTCGACGATGTACATAAGTGAGAACTGCAAGCGCGGCGACAGCCTAGTCAGCGTTCTTAGGTTATAAATTATACTTTTTCCTTGTACCATTATTCATTATTACTCTGTCTGTAGTTAGTTTATATTGCTCGTTTTCATTTTATATTTTTTGTACAAGTTAAATAAATCTTTTTTACAAACTCAATTTTGAAAAGTGTGATATCACAAATTGGCGCAGTCAGTAGGATCCGTCTAACTAGAACATGAGTACTCTAACTGGTAGCAGCGGATTCCTATCCGTCAACGGAACAACGAACCTGGAAGAAGTCCTCACTGCAATCAAACGTAGAACACGGCGCTTTCAATGTTCCTGTTGATGTAAGTAATGGTGAATCGTCATTCGTTTTAAGTAAATATTATTTGATTTATTTTATTGAACATTGATTTTTAATATTTGATGTAATTTATTTGATTTGATTGATATTGACTTATTTTATTAATTGATCTTACATATTTATCAATTTGATTTTTATTTTGATATATTTGATTGAAATTAAATATTGATTTATTTCATTAACTGTTTATTGCTATATTTGATTTACTTATTTCATTGATTTTTTATTTTTTGAATAACTGATTTATTAGAGTTTACTATTTTAATTGGTTACCATACTGTTCTATCATTCAAACCATCGTTATTCCCATTAACGTATTCTACAGTTTATTAATTCTCTATACCTTTTAACATTTCATTTTTACACCCTTGTTCCAATTCTTTTATATCAACTAATATAAAAATGGCACAAGCTTCTCCAACACCGGTTACCAATGAAACCGAGAGATATCGATTAACGGAAATATTTTCCGTTATACCCGAATTTGAAGGCGACCAAATCTCCTTGGAAACCTTTATAGATGCATGTAATTGCGCATATAATATGTCTACGGCGGATCAAAAATATTTGTTAGTGATCCATATCAAAAATAAATTCAAAGGGAAAGCGGCGCAGTTGATAAATTCAAGGAATCCCGGATCGTACCTTGAAATCAAAGAACTACTGACATTGCATTTCGGAGATTCTCGTGATCTCTCTTCCCTTATTCACGACTTACAACGTCTAAAGCAACTTTCGAACGAGTCTCCACTAACGTTTTACAGTAGATTCTAGGTATTGAGTGCGAAAATGCACTCCTGCATTCATAAAACGCCTGGGCTTAGTCCAGAACAAAAAGACGCCCAGACCACTCTACTGGATACTATGTTCATGAATACCCTTCTTACGGGATTAGAACCCCGGTTAGGACAAGTAATTTGTGCAAGTAGTGCAAAAGATTTTGTAGAAGCTCATTCTCGGATTAGAAGAGAGCTTCAACTTTCTTATTTCGAGGATCAGAAAACGAACAAATATGTTCCTCTCAAACCAAATTTCCAACCTCGAAAGCAGACACAACCACCTAAGTGTCTTCATTGTTGTCTATTAGGCCACATAGCTGCAAATTGCCGTTTGAAAACACAAAATAAAATTTCCTTACAAACAATCCCCTGGTTCAACAAGGACAACAATTTCGTCCATCAAACTTCCAGAGACCCCCTTTTAGGTCTCAAATGAACCCGAATTATTCTCGACCTTCTGTCATACAGAATAATCCAAACAACCGTCCTGAAAGGACCCACCACTTCAACCAACATCAAAATGATGGTTATCCCCACTATCCAGACTACAATTACTATACCGAGGACTACGAGGATGATGAAAATTATCCTATCGTTGAACAAACTTTCGAAGATACCCCTATCGAACCTTTTAATAGTCATCAATACCAGGATTTTCTAGGGCTTCCGAGCCTAGACCAACCTCCCGATTCGACAACAACTTTGTGCGAAGTCGAAACCCAGATTCAAAACCTCAATCTGGACGATTTGAACCTCGACTTGAACTTTCCGGAGCAACTATTTCTTTAAGCCCACTTCTTACAGTTAACTCTAAAAACCTTTACTACATTCTTGACGCTTCTTCTAAATACAAACTACTTATTGATACCGGAGCTGGTATCTCTATCTTCAAAGAAAATACCGTAAAGAATTTCACCCAAAGATCTCCTGAAAGGGTAACTATTCAAGGAATTACCCAAGAAAAAATCCCCATCTCACATTCTACATTGAGTTTGACGGTATACTAGGTTTAGATTTTCTTGAACACTATGAATGCATAGTTGACTTAAAATCTAAACAGCTAATAACAAATTTTAAAACCATCCCTTTATACAAAGTTCCCGATATCGATCAACCCTTGACTGATGTACCCGAGAGACCCAATGTTAAGCCAAATATTACTTCGCGAACACCTACACAAAACAAAATAACCACTGAGGCACGCACAGAAAAGATATTTAAACTTAAATGCGATCTCTCTAACATCGACGCCATCTTACCAACTCAAGAAATTGAGTACGACTTACAAACGCACTCGTACACATTAACGCAAACGGTGAATTTCTAACTTCTATCATCAATGCTAACGCGATGCCCAAAACAGTTAACGTTTCTGATTTAAAACTGGAACCACTTGACAAAACTCACCCTCTTCTGAATTTAAACACCGATGACTATCATGATTCCCAATACTCAGACAGAAACTCGAGTATTAGACAACAAATTAGAACTGATCATCTCAATGACGAAGAATGCGAACAAATCACTAATCTTTGTTTGGAATTTCAAGACATTTTCTATCTTGAAGGTGACGTCTTGACTTTCACTAACGAGGTTAAACATTTGATTGATACGAATAACGCAAAGCCCGTTTTTACTAAATCATATAGATATCCTCAAGTTCATAAAGAGGAAGTGAAAACCCAAATTGGAAAAATGCTTGAACAAGGTATCATTAGGCACTCCTCATCTCCTTGGTTCTCCCCTGCATGGGTCGTCCCCAAGAAGCTCGATGCTTCTGGTAAACAAAAGTGTTTAGTTGTTATCGATTACAGGAAATTAAATGAATTGACTGTAGACGATAAATATCCTCTGCCAAATATCTCTGATCTTCTCGACCAAATTGGAAAGTGTCAATATTTTTCGACACTGGATCTCGCTTCCGGGTTCCAGCTGTTGGAAATCTAAGAGGAAGATATTCCTAAGACTGGCTTCTCTGTCGAAAATGGTCATTACGAATTCTTTCGTATGCCATTTGGTTTTAAAAATGCACCTTCTACATTTCAGAGGGTCATGGAGAATATTCTTCTGGGTATACAGAATGAACGTTGTCTTGTCTACATGGATGATATCATCGTCTACTCTCCGACCATCCATGAACATATTTCCCGGTTAACAGAAGTTTTTAAACGACTTCAGAAGTCTAACCTAAAAATTCAACCTGAGAAGTGCGAATTTCTTCGTAAAGAAGTGGCTTATCTGGGTCATCTTATCACACAAGAAGGTGTAAAACCAAACTGTTCAAAGGTTGAATGTATTCAGAACTTTCCGCAACCCCAAACTCCGAAAGACAACAAATCTTTTCTTGGTCTCGCTGGGTATTACAAACGCTTCATACCAAATTTTGCAAAAATCTCTAAACATCTGACCAAACTACTCCAAAAAGACGTCAAATTCATCAAATTCATCCAAACTTTGAAGAACCCTTCCTGCTAACTACTGATGCTAGTGCTTTTGCTATTGGAGCAGTTTTTTCTCAAGGCCCTGTGGGAAAAGATCTCCCTGTTGCATACGCTTTTCGTACCTTCTGTGCTGGCAGAGACACGATATTCCACCATCGAAAGAGAATTGTTGGCCATAGTTTGGGCTGTTAAGCACTAAAGACCTTATCTTTTTGGGAGAAGGTTTACACTTCTGTGTGATCACCGTCCGCTTACTTGGCTCTTTTCGATCAAAGATCCTGGCAGTCGTCTAGCCAGATGGCGCTTTAACCTAGAGGAATACAATTATAAGATTAAGTACAAGACCGGCAAGGTAAACCAAAACGCAGATGCCCTTTCTCGCATCAAAATCAACCATTTCAAGCAATGTGCTGATTTCCTTTCTAAAATCAAAATTTTCGCTAACAATGAAACTGACTGCGAACAACCTGAAAACTTTGACAATGACGACGAACATGACGAAAGAATTACCGCTGAGTTTAATCGATTTGTTCAACTCTACAAAACTGAGTCAATAATCGATTACTCTAAAATTGAAATATCCAATTCCCAACTTCTAGACAAGTCCCACAAACTCATAGTTACATTCTTTTGGCAAAACGAAACTAACGACTTACACGACAAAATTATTGCTGAAACTTTTCGAAGAAGAACCTAATTTCAGTAATGACATCATCTTAACATCATGGCCAGTAAAACTGTCAGGCATAGAAAGTACTTAGTTGTACCTTTGCCCTATGATCCTGAAAATGTCGTCCCACATCTTTCCACAATTCAACGACTCCGAAACACACTGCATAGAAAATAACATAGAACTTCCCATTCTTAAAATTTTATCATTCATTCTTTCCGACAAAGAAATCAAACTAAAAATCTGCCAAAACAATGTTACAACTCCTATCGAAGACGGAATTCCTATAATAATACAACAATACCACTCTGGTAAAAACAACCTCCATCGTGGGATTAACGAAACCATCAGACGTATTAGGGAAAAATACAGTTGGACATGCTTAATGAAAACTGTAGAACAATTTATAAAATTCTGTGAAACTTGCCAAAAGGTAAAGTTCTGTAGGAAAAACTTAAGTGCACCTTTTGTTATTACGGAAACACCCAAGACTCCTTTTGAACGTATTAACATTGACATCTTCGAATATCTACCCCATTAACGAGAAAACAGCCTCAACTGTTGTAAACACCCTTCTGATTTTCTTTCAACATTATGGAACTCCACTTCGCATCCATTGTGACTATGGACGTGAATTTGACAACACCTTAATGCGGGATTTATGCCAACTATACGACATAAAACTGATATTCTCCAGCGTTCAACATCCCGAGTCAAACGGTTCTATTGAAAGATTTCATGCGACCTTAGCAGAAATAATAAGGGCAAATACAGTAGAACATCCAGACGAACATCCATTTAATGTCCTCCCTTAGGCCATCATCTGTTATAATAACACGAAAAATAAACCAACGGTTTCACGCCCTTTGAACTCATATTTAGGCACAATTCTAGTAGGCCTCCAGAAACTCTTTACAACCAGGAAAAACTTATTTCCAAATACGTGAGAGACCTTAATAACAGAAAGGACTATTATTACAGACTCGCCCGTGCTAAAACCGAAAGACAGAAAGAAACATCTAAAGTGCGATTTGACCAACACATTTCTACTAAACAACCCGATTACAAAATAGGCGACAAAGTCTATGTAAAAGAGTCCCAAATCAAAAATAAAGCTGAAAATAAATTCAACGGCCCCTTCGAAATTACCGCAATACGAAAGAACTCTGCCACCGTCATAAATTTACAAACAAACCAAATAACTAAAGTTAACTTTGACAGACTAAAACCCTATTTTGAATAAATCCATTCTTTTCTGATTCGGTGGACTGTTTTCAGTCGTAATCCTTCAACAGTATTCCATTACACTGGTTAACAATACTATAGGAGTTTTCTTCCATGAAGAAGGCACCCTTAAAATTTCTAATGAGAAATGGACACTCCTTGTTTACAAAGATCTGAGCTCATTTCCAGACGCTATTTTAAACAACGACAATATACTGAATAGACTTTTAGATACTATTAACCACAACAAAACTAACGTTAAAATCTTCAAATCAAAAGTACAGACTCACGTAAGCCTCCTGAAACAAATATCAAAGTCTGTTAACATCAAATATAGAGAAATGTTCCCTGACACTGAGACTTACAGTACCAACAGAAAGAAACGGGGACTCATTAACGGACTGGGATCGATTTGGAACTCTATTTTCGGTAACTTAGATGCAACAGACGGACAACACTTTAGTGACTGTATCAATAAAATTACTAAAGACCAACATCAAAAATTTCAGTCCGAAGAGAAAATATTTTCGGAAAATATTGAAGTAATTAGGAAGTCAATTGAGTTCATTACAGACGATCTTGCTTTTTATGAACTTCAGGCCAATGTCTTAGATTTGTGTGAAAGCTTAATGGAAATTTACGTATACATTTAAGAACTCTTAACGACGTATTAACTGCAGTCTCTTTCGCACGTTTCAAAATTTTACATAGTTCAATGATAAACCCAGTAGATTTGGTTGATTCCCTTCAGAAAATATCACAGTCACTTCATGAAAATAACTTACCACTTCCAACCTATAGTTCAAATGTTGCTAGATACATCGATCTAATAGAATTGGAGGCTTTTCAGATCAATACTAAAATTGTTTTTGTACTAAAAATCCCCTTAGTCATTCCTGAAACTTATACACTGTACCGCTGGTATCCTATCCCAGTTTTGGATTATCGAATAGGATTTCACCATATTCTTCCAACAAAATTAAAATATATCGCGAGAGAGGACGATTCACTATTGTACGCATCTTTCGAAGACCTGAGTGACTGTAAGCCATTATCTAAAGAACATAAGATCTGTTCCAAAAATATTCCACACACCATAGACAAAGAAGCTCTCTGCGAAGCACAGTTTCTTAGACTGTCAGCAGCCCTTCCTTCAACTTGCAAGCCTTTAATATTATATGCCGAAGAGTCTAATATTCAAGAGATTGATCTGAACCTTTGGTTAATCTCGATTTCCGGACATCAACATTAAGTGCAAGGGAGAAGATGTCGTTACCCAATCCATATCGACAAATTCTCTATTGACCATCCAAATCAGTTGTAATGCCTTCATCGGTAACACCAGGTTCCATGCCAGAAGGACCACCAACAACGTTGACAACATCAAACTTAAGAGTCACCCAGTCAACATCCCCTACAACTGTTGCGACAACCTGCCAGCCATCAGTCAACTTTCAAAGTTGAAACCCATGAGACTACAGGAATTGGATGCCAGAGACCTGAATATCGCTAACCATAAGCTTAGCCAATACTCCAGGGAATTGGAAAAGCTCCTAGACCAACCATTCTTAGAGAAACACACCTCCTGGTTAACGATCATCACAATAGCAACAACCGCAATTATATATATTGTAGTAGTGATCGATACATGCACTTGCAGACCTTGCATTAGTTTTCATGTTACAAGGGATTTATAACAAATGGAAGCAGTCAATTTGTTATTTTTTGTGAAAATAGTACTGCCACAGTAGATTTAGTAAGGATTTTAAAAGAAACAATTGTACAAGTTCATTTTGTTGGGTTGGAGCCTCAGTATTGACAAAGGATTAACAAACAGTGCTGCAACAATTAGATATACAAACACCTATTATTTAAGCAATAATATGAAAATACATTTCATGGTTAATTGATGGATGGAAGAGATTTATTTTTTGATTATTCTCATTTATTAAAACGTGTGAGAAATGGTTTACTCACAAAAAATACATTTCATTCAAAATAGTGAACGCAAAGCTGCTTCTGGGTCCCATACTGAGGATATATATCAGAACGATGCAAAAATGGGTTGCGATTTTTTCTGATGGTAAATTTATGTTATACAGAGGCCGAGAATAATGTATTCTATCAGCTTCAGTTTTTCAAATCAGGGTACCCATGTTGTTCATATACATAAACCAACAATTAGTAAGAAATTTATGATTGACCTAATAATCTGAAATCTTTATTTCAAAATATCTATAAAAAGAGGTTAGCAAATCAAATAAATAAATAAATATTATTAAAAATTCACTTCCAGACAATGCTTCAATTTTGGCTCTAATTTGATCATATACTTTGATTTGTTGAACTTTTTTTACTTTCAATTTGAAAAATTGAATTTGATAGCAGTAGCTTATTTTTGGACCACCCTGTATGCATAAATTTATCATAAACGACACATCCAAAAATAAGAATTGTGGAGTCTAACCATTTGCGCATTTGTCCATAAAATTAATCCTAGATTTTTTAAATATCTGTTTCAACCAATACATTCTCACTGTATATGTAATTGGTATTTATGCTGATTTTTTTAGTTTTAACGAACGAATCATTTTATTATAGAAATAAGTCGTGACATTTTCAACTGTACTTGGTAATTTTTCTTTTGTAACTATAATAAGTTTAATTTAAATTTTGGTTTTATTTATTTCGGTGGTACAGTGCAGATTATTTCTTTTTTGTTATTGTGGATTTACTTGTTTCCGTAGAAAATGTAAATCATTTCTTTATTGTATGATCTATGAATCATTGTTCTATGCTAGTTTCTGTATTATACAATCCTTGTCAAATCTTAGTACTTGAAACTTAGAGCATTTACTTTCTAGAGATAGCCTGCAGTGCACAAACGTCCTGGTAAGAGACTAAGGAGAGAGAGGGCAATAGAATTGCTTCCCCCCACTAAGTGAAATAGCCTCTTACTGTCTCTATTGTCCTCTCTTTCTAGCATTGCCACGATTTTATGCTTGACAGGCTATATCTATATGGTAAATGATCTAAGACTTGAAAGAGTTTGTCAGATGCTTCACCTGTCATGGGACAAAATGTGAACTCATTTTTTAACATTAAGTTGCCTATCTATTTTTTAGTGTATGATCTGTGTTTTTTTGCTTTCGTTAGGTCCTAATATAAGGTGTTTGTTGATCCATTCGTTCTATCCACCAAAGGTAGGTAACTTCAAAACGCCACTTAATGCCAGGGATTGATGGTTTCGGGTCGTTCGCTAGTAGGAAGTAACTGCCAGGCCAAAAGTTTTAAAAGTGCAACAACAAATAATAAAATAAAAATTTGCAATTGCCGAAAGAAAGAAAACATACCAAACAGTTCAGTAACTAGAGGTTTTTAACACTTAACAACCGTTAAATGCTGTATATTGAAATGTCCTGAGATTTACTCTTGTCACTGGTAGATTGAACCCTAATAATTTTCAAAGTTGTTGGCCTTCCGCGAGGACGAAGTATATTTAAAGACGTGTATAACAGAGATCTTACCCACGTCCGTACAAGTTACAAACCATAATTGATGGTGGTACAATTGAGTGTCAACTTGGGCATTAGTACAAGAGGTATCAAAAATTTGCATCATTTAAATAAAACAGTTGATATTTGTAATTGTTTCTTACCTTCATATCTAAGTTTTACGAACTTGGTATTGAGTTTCGTATTTTCATAATAACGGTAGTAATCAGTTCTGTGCATCATATCAACTTCCCTTATGTCATCTCTAGTTACATAAAATATGTCCTTGGTAGTGTCATATTCTTGAAATGGGGTTTGCCACTGTCCGCTAAAATAAAGGCAGTTCACTAAAATTATTTTAGTAAATGCACCGGCATCTTCCAAATGAAAGAGGTTTTGAATTTTATTGTTTGTATGTTCTTCTACCCATTTGTTCATGGTTTGCACAGCTTGTTGTTTATCAGCAAAATTTATGTTTTCAACCTCTGAAAAATATTTAAAATGAACTGAAACATTTGCCTTTATATCAGATCAACACAATTTTTTGTTGGTTTAAAGTCTGATAATAAATATGTACTAATTATAATTTGCACTAACTTTTGACTCTTTTATTAATAAATTGTTAAAACTAAGAACAAAGCGATGGAATGAAAGTTGTATTAATGATAAAGTAATACTAAAAATCTCCGTTGATATAAATCGAGATGATGTCTTTATTATTTTTATACATTCACATTAATAACAACAAACTGGAATGGCTCCACTTCGTACAGTTATTCAATATGTTTTAAATATGGTAACAAAAGAAAATATTAATAGATGTACTTATCATTAATATGTCTTATTGGACAAAATTAGGTACCGCCTCATAGAAATAATTTGGTTCGCTACTAGTTGAACTCGCATGCTAAGGCTGTATTCCACGTAAACGCAATTGGGGCGGTGCGGGCGATGCGATACTTCAATGTGACAATTAACTATTGCAAGTGCAGACGACAACAAACGAACTGAGCGACTACTTAAAATTGCTGAAATCGTACGAGTTTATTTTCCTATAAAGACAAAATGAATTATTTTTATGTGTACATATCGGGTTTACCTGGGACACAGCTTAAAAGAGCCATGATATATATTTTTCTAGTTTTCCAGTTTCAGACAAGCAGGGAACGAGCGGATTTTCTTATCTTTTCCTTATTATCTTTCAAACTACGCGTTTTAAATTTATAAAAAATACACACTTTTACTTTTCATAAAGAGCCTTTTTATTTACTCTGCTACATGTTGCGCTGAATTTTTTAAAAAAATGTTTATTTATTTTTTTAATGTGTCCGCCAAAATTAAAATTAGATTAGATTTTATTTTAATTAATTTTAAGTATAGCCCCATATTATCTTTGCTCTGAATTTTAGTCACAGTAGCATAAGAGGTAAAGGGGAGAATGTGTCAAATTTGAAAAAATAACTATTAATTCTTTTAAACAAATTGTATTAAAATTACAAATAAAATGTATTTTTTATGTACATTTAAATTTATAAATATTAAAATTAGAATTTCTGTTTTACTTTTCTTGCAAATTTTCTGTGAGGTCCTATATTCTCCACTTTTTCTAAGGTTTAGGCTCAGCCATTCGCAGATATGAAGGGAAATAGGTCGATTTTTTTTACTTAGCTCTCACACAAATTATTTTGAAAGTTTGAAAAAAATATACTTGTACTCCTCATAATAAGGTCTCTCATTTGATAAATTGTATCATCCGTTTGAAAAAAAATTAATTCTGTATTTTCACCCCCAAAATTAATATTATGGTTTTCTACTTATTTTTGCTGCAAAGTTCAACTGAGGCCCTATAATTCTCATTTCAAAAGATTAGGTCTTACAGTTTCCTGCTAGTTCATGGGAGACCCTGTGCCCATTCTGTAATTTCGGAAATAAAGGGGGAGAAAGGGAGTTTTTTATATTTTTGTTGGTATCTTTTAAACAACTTATTTTAAAAATATAAAAAACAGATTTGCATTCTTCATAACGAGCCTTTTCATTTGATATATTACATGAAACGTTTGAAATAAGTTTTTTTAAATTTTCCATTTAATTGTATATTTTGTCCCTTAAAATTAATATTAGGGTTTTCTCCTTATTTTTCCTGCAAAGTTCACGAGGAGCTCAAATATCCAAAAAAAAAATTAATTTTAGATTTTATACTTTCGAAAATAAGGGTGTAATGCTAAATTTTTGTATAGTTTCGTTAATATCTGTGAAACTAATTTATTCTATAATTTGCTCCCAAAAAATATTGTTAATAGTTTCTCCTTATTTTTCCTGTAAATTTTGGGCAACACCTTATATTCCCTATTTTTTCCAAAATTTTAGAATAGTTTCGGTGATCGAGGGGGAATGCACAATTTTTGTAAAATTTCCCTAAAATTTCACATTTCTGACATGTATTCCTGTTCGACTTACCAAACTCTCCACTAATACCAAATTTCAATATTTTCGGTTTAGTGGTTTCGGAGAAAATTGGTTGGGATATGACACAGTGATCCGTATATTGAAGATATGGAACCCTAAAAAGATATGGAGAGACCACTAAGAATTGCGACAAAACCTAGGCTTTTTAGGATTTTAAGCCTATTTGCACCTAAATGATACAAAAAACGTAATATAAGCTATTATTTATCTCATGTTACTAAGTAGAAAACCGTTAGTTGAATTTGTTATAGATGTCTATAGCTACTGAAGGTTTTAAGTTTAAAGGTTCGCCCAGAAGTTTTTTAATGATTTTTGTTTTTTTGAACCTACTAAAATCTTGAAGGTTTTTCACTTACTTAATTATGTGAGGAAAGTGGTAGCTTATATTTCTTGTAACATTGAGGTGCAAAGTAACCCATAATGCTATAAAACCGGATTTTTGCAAAATTGGGTATTCTCTATTTAGCAAACTGAATCAAAACTATTTCTTTAAAAACTTACCTTACGATCTACAAAATCCACTATAGTATGTTTGCGTATATTTGTTCTACGAATTTTGTTCAATTTTATGTCAACATATATTATAGTTTTTCCTTAATCCTCTAACCACCGGGCTTGTTTTATTTTGAAAGCACAAACTCCATCTTTCGAGTAGTTTCTATTTCAGGTTAAGATTTATATTTAAATTTAATATTATTTTGGTAAAACATAGATGCTATAGTAAGGAGTACCTAAATGATTAAAATTTGAATAAAAAATACAAAGTATAATTTTTGTTTGTTTGTTAATATTGTGTTTATCCACCGGGGTTATCTATACGCCATTGATTCAATAAGGTGGTCTAAATTCCAATGTTTTCGTTCTCTGCACCACTGTAGTCGTTGCCGCCGATGCTCAGCGGTCAGGAATAGCACAATATCAGGTTGATAATGCTGCAGTCCAACAGACCTTATACGGTGGTAAACCGTTCGGACACTTACAAGATGGCCTTGTTCTCCAAACCACTCATCAGTCAAATTTCGAGATGTCGAAAATCGGACTCTAAAGGCCAAAAGTCTTTTAATTGTAGTTACATTTTTGTTCGTGTGATTAGAAATTTCTCCAAACGAAAAACCCGCCTACCGTGAACCAATAATTCGAAATTTTTCAAATTCAGTTAGCTGGCTGAATCATTCGGCGTACACGTACCCTAGGCATTTTAACATTACTAAACATCGATTTTGAATCCCACTAAAGTTTGGTTTTTGGTAAATTAACAAAAAAAAAACGACTACAATATTAATTGATAAAAAAAAGTTTACTTGAAAAACCATTCATCAAACTTTACCAAATTTTAATCATTTACTCCTTATAGACCGAGAGATCTGAATTCGATAGTTCAAGCACGATTTTCTCAGTCCTGCTTTCTGGAGTACTGAAAGGTTATATGAAGTATTTACAATTAGTGAAAAAATCATTGGGTTTCCTAGGGGATTTTCCTGTAAAAATTAGGTTTTCCAAACAAAAAAAAGGTGCTGCGACGACTTTCTGAGTACTACCGTGTTAATAAAACTGTAATAATCATAAAATTTTATCTTAAAGTTATCAAAAAAAAAAGGCATTAGACCTGCTAGGGACATTTTTGGAAAAACAGAATGAAGATGAACATTTTCCGCACAATTTTTCAAGTGAAAATTCATTTATTCCCTAGGAGGCAAGACAATTTTTTCTGGTCATTTCGATATAAATATGTTTGATTATTTTATTTGGCAGGACACATAAAATCATTCAAAATTAATAATTTTTCTTACATGTTATATATCGATTTCAATGATTAGACCCATTACTACCATGCAAAAAAATATTAAATATCAACTTTTTATTGAAACATTGAAACATGTGTTATGTTACATCATTAGGCTCATACAATGATAAACGGAAGATATCATTGTTAAACTCTCAGAAAAACTCCCGAATCCATAAAATTCATACAAGTTCAGTAATTGCCTTAAGGTCATATTGTTATTGATTTTTACAGATATTGTTTCTCGTTCTTTTATATACTAAAGGAATTATTTCCAAAAAAATTCTAAAACTAGGCAAATTTTGAAAAGTAATGCGGAGTAAAAAACCTTCATAAAGCTATTCTTTAAAACCGATTTCACAGTCAAATATTGATTTGTTGACTTATAACAGAATTATCCAAACGCACCTAGACCCACATACTATAAGTTTATGCGGACGGTTTTTCCTAAATAGTGCAACACGTCCTCTACGCACTCGAGCTAACTAAAAAACATAGTGCGCCATTATACCTACAGATAAATGGCATGCCAGAAAAGGCCAACAGCAGTCTAGACAAGCATCTTTCGAACGTGGTTCATAGTAATAAATAGTTGGGTATGAATGAGAATATGTTTACTTCTGTTCTGGGTCGCAGATTAAGCTGGTTAATACCAGTCTATACGTTATTCGACCAGGAAATAATACTTCTGTGTGACATGAATTTTGGAACACTCGAAAGACTTTTTCTAAATGAATGATTACGCAGGCCACCAATAGCTGTCCGTATGAAAACCCGCTATCACTTAAAATGCAAAGTCAATACAACTCGACGAAGGTCAAATTGCAGAAGTTAAAACTTCTCATGCGATAGGCTCTACGGATTTATCAAAGGCATCTATGAAGACGTTGATTCTCACATACAACACATTTTAAGAACAGAAATGAAAGTTGACCACTCGGATCATCCGAAACCTTTTCAAAGTGAAAACTAAAGGCGGAGTTATATTTGTCTTACCCATCGTGACGTGACGCGTCAGTACAGTAGGAGTTTCATGCAATTTGTATTATCCTGTTTATATTATTAATATGAGATGTGCTATAAAGGCTTATGATGTGTCGCATCATAAGCGACCCCAATTATATGACAATTACGACAAATTTTCATGAACCAGTATTGTGGACATAAAGATAATGCCTAAAGACAGAGTACGTGAGATATGGACGCCTATCCAAATAGAATCGTAACGCTAGATGAATGGAAACCGAGTAGACGTATTTATCTCTATCTAGAGTTACAAGCAATAGCTAGACGTCACTTGACTGAATGATTTGTGTTTAGGCCACAAGTGTATATAGTTAACTGAAATATACTTCTATCCGGAATCTATCTATTCTCCGGAAAGTGCCAAAAATGACAACAAATAAAGAATGTTTAGTTTTGAGAGGCCAGTACTATAAATTGAATCTCTTCTTCATAATCTGAATCAGATAACTCTTGGCAAAACAATAGCACCTAACCTTACGAGGAGGCGTCAGAACACTAGATATAAATGTGAATACTAACAATCACGTCAGAGAACATCACTATACGACACGTCAGACAAATATAAATTTGTCTTAAGAGGTGAGGGAGCCTTATATATTTTTTGATAAAAACATAGAACAAACGAGACTTTCCAGGACGACATAACCATTTATAAATCAGTGTTTTGACTCATAAGTAGGAGTTAGAGAGTAAAAGTTAGATCAAAATATTACTCGGAAATAATGGTATTTGCCTTTCATACAAAAACAGTTCCCATTAAGACAAAAAGAATATTTGGATTATTACTTTTTTTCTCGTATCAAATTAGAAAGTTTGATAGCATAATAAAAGAAAACGCCTCTCACCAAGTATTTTTTCATATTAAATGTTTTTTGACTCCAAATGAGAGACACTATAACTAATTTATTTATGACGGATGTTTACAAAACGGATAAAAGTTGGTTTCCTTTTCTGTAAGGTAATTTGCTAAGTGTTCTACAACGAAATTTTCCATACCTGTATACTCTGGACTACAAACTAAAGTTATTCTCTTTTTACTTGCAGTATGGGTGAGATTCGTTAATTTATTTATAAAAAATATTCAATTTTGGGCAATTAGATAAATAAAATTTATTATTTATAAAATCATATGAATAGGCTGTTATTACAGTTCAAAACTCACGTGAAATGTGTATTCACTTACCTGACTGATAAATATTTGTGGCAATTTGGCTAAAATTTTGGGTAAGTTTTACACTGTTGGCAGTGTAAATTTTGTTGGCGGGTAAAAGTTTGGATAGTTCTTTAGAATATGTAAAATCCGATAGTAAAACTTTTAGTGCTTGTTGAGTTACTTCCTTGCTGCTAGGTAGACTGAGTCCTTTTTGTAGCTCTTCTGATGTTTCACCTAATGCACCTTCATTGGTCAATGCTAGAACAACTTCTATAGAGAAAGAACTTACTATAAAACTACTTCTGTTAGTTGTGGCTATTTCCTACAATTTAAAAACTGTGTTTTACAGGTTAAATGACCTAAATAAAACTAAAATGATAAATATATTTTTCTAACGTTTAATATTTAATCTACTTAAAAGGATCCAACTTGAAATTAATCTTCAATAAAAAAACCATCTCTCCGAAATAAACAATTGCTCATAAAAACTATTCTTTGAACGGACGATTGATAGTGACAAAACTACTAATAATCCCAGTTTTTTCAAGAAAGTAATGATATTGGTTAGAAAAACAGGATTACTAATAGAATGAACACTATAGGTATATAGGCCGACGTACAGCAGCAGTGGAGTTCAGTGGTAATTCCAATATCATTCAAATGGCCCATAGTGTATAGCTTAAGAAAAAGATTGGTGGAATGTTTATTGTCACATTTTGTGAAAATATAGAAAATTAATTTTTGGTGTAAATCAATTGTTTGAATATATGAATTTCTCAGTAATTTGGTGATCAACACGTTGACTTTAAAAATCTAAATTTATTTATTTAGAAAATAAAAACCGAGATTATGACGAACGAGTCCAGCAAGAACATTTTCAAAAGAGCTGGACTAAAAACTAAATAAGATCTTGGAAAAACGAGAAAATAAAGAAAATCTCACTCGACAAGAATCTCACGAAGGTTAGTGTAACTTTTGGACTATCAATTAGAATGGAAGAAAAACAACAGAGTATAATGGAAGATCTGGTTTCCGCATTACAAGGTGAGGACAAAATTCAACAAAAACAGCAGTTTGAATTAAAAAAACAAAATAAATTAAAAACATTTGAATTACACAGGAAAGGTGAATTAAAAATGCAAAGTTAACAACTTGAATTATTAATGCGCTTAGTATCACAATTTTATGAAACAGTTATCCAGATTGTGGAATAAGAAAAAGGCAATAAATGATGAAATTGAGATTATAAATAGTTAAACGAATAGTCTCGTAAAATAAGGTCAAATATGACGTCAATTCAATTCAAAGCAAAGTTCAATGTAAACTATCCAAAATCAAGTGGCAGCGGTGATTAAAAACATCCAACAAGACTTGCAAAGAGGAACACTGCAAGTACCAGATGTTCCTATACAAAACCTCCCACTTATCATGGTAGTTCATATTGGCCTATGTACAAAAGACAATTTAAAACACTTACTTCAATTAACTGTTGGGATAGTCAAAAAAAGTCCACATATCTAGTAAATTCTGTAAAGGAACTTTTTCAGTGCATTCTTGTGGATGAACAAGATAACTTTGAGTCCCGTAGTCAGATAAACCAGATACAACACAGCAGAAAACACAAAAATCTTCATACCAGACCTACCAGAGTGACCAACTGAATAATCATGAACCTGTATAAACCTATCATCCGAGAAGTTTTACGTTAATCAGAATCAGAGCCGTCTCTTCAGAAGGTATTTACCGGAATAAATAAAATAATTGAGATAAGACAGCGAGGTAGGATGTTATCGTTGTAAATATTCAGGGTAGAGTGAGTCTACCACACAGAACACCAGTCAAAGTTGACCATCGCAACCACACCACCAAGAGCAGTTAGTCAGTCACTGTATGATATATAGGAAAGTAGCCAACCCAGATAATGAATAATATTTCTCAATCAAGAAGAGAACGGGTACCCAGGCTTGGTGTCAGAAATATGACATCTTTGAAAGAATTGTAATTTATGTCGGCTGTCCATTCAGCGAGGCCGAGTAGGATGACAAAACATTCTGTTCGCAATATATTTATTTAACAAGTGGCCTGAAGCATATGCCAAACCCAGTCATTAGCCATCCATGGCGCCAACAGTGCTAGTGAAAGAGTTTCTGGTACCATTGGAGTTTCATTCGGACCAAGGGTGGAATTTCGAGTCTAACGTATTTCAGAAGATATGTACAATGATGGGCATGAAAAAAAACGAGAACAACGCCCTTTCATTTACAATCGGATGGAACGATGGAAAGATTTAAAAACCTTATAACATCATCTATTCAAGGTATTAGCAACAACAACATATTGCTCGGCAGTCCACAAAAGCGCAGACTCTAACCAGGGTACTGTTTAGCGAGGAGCTGAACTAGAGTATGATTTGGATTTTAGCTCCCGAGAAGAACCACCCAATAAAGTTAATGACTATGCGGATCAACTTACTTAAAACATGCTAGACACACACGAACTAGCCGTGACGCATATGGGGTATATGTTTGCATACTGTGAAGTAAAATTTATGGATATTCGGTAGATACATTATGGACAAGTCACAATTGAATGGGATGTTTTTACTTCTTCGGAATTATGAGTACTGATAATAAACTGTTTATCTTTTAATTTGCATACTGACTCCGTTAAATATAATATGAAAAGCGCTTTTCAACCACATGTAACCTTACTACCTCTGGGTAGGAACAACTGACAATTGTGATGTACTTAGCCATAAAGTCAATTGTAAGACAACCACGAGGTATTTTATTGAATTGGGGACTGTATATTAGAAGATATTTTAAATTTATTTTTAAATAGCGACGCCTTTAGAGTCAAAATAAACAAAATAGTTTTTTCCTGTGTTTATTTTTAGTTATATCTATTACAATACTTCTATGTAAAGAAATATCACTTAGAGTGCACTCACACCAGGAATAGGCCAATGGAGGATTAACGATGTTGTCTATCGCCTTCGCTGGAATCCTAAAGCCAAGATGAAGGTTTGGACTAGCACCTTATCGTGGAGACGATGATTCCGATAAGACGAATTAAAGAGAATCTTTGTTAAAACGTTTAATTTTTACTATACTAAAAAGGATTTCGAAAAGATTGTTGAGGTGTGAATTATTTTATCTGTTCATTGGGTTTTCTCTCCTCAAATTTTTTTCCTGTAAATTTTTTGACAAACAACAAAATCGCCATCAAAGCGAAATTTTTGACCAAAAACCTCGAAATACAACACTAAACGATTGACGACTCCAGACTCGGAGTTGAAACGTCTCCAAACACAGATAAGTATAACACAATATACAATACATTACTTATATACAGGAATACTGGTTGATCATTTTTTAGATATCTTTTTCTCTTAAAATAACTGTCAGGAAGAATCTCTGAACAGACAGCCAGTAATCCCGGCAATTTTACGAAATTGCCTTACTACACTTTGTACTTTATAAAAAAATTTCAAATACTTATCTGTTGCAGGAAAAATTTTAAGGAGAGAAAACCCAATGAATAGACAAAATAACTAAAAAAATCCTTCTTTTCGCAATAATCAAAAACCAAAAATCAGTGCTTAATCCGAATGACGCAAACGTCTAAATGGTTCTACCCACACACACACACATACACACACACTAACACGCATACCCACATGCACACCCACACGCAATCTCGAATACCGCAAATCGAGATTGAAATAAAAGACCTGGACGAGATCAGTACCAAGGAAGACGTAGTAAACCTGCTCAAAGATAATATCGACGGCCTGGCAGAGATCACTGAGGAGGCAGTGAAATCACTTCGACGGGCATATAGATCAACACAAACGGCAGTTGTTTGTCTCCCAGAAGTCCAGGCCAAGAAAGCCATCGCACTTGGAAAGCTGAAACTTGCGTGGGGCACAGTACGTGTTCGCCAGAGGATCAGCCTTCGACGGTGCTTCAAATGCTGGCACTTTGGGCACAAAGCCCAGGCGTGCAGAGGCAAGACTGACCGAAGCAGTTGTTGTCACAGATGCGGAGGCGCTGGTCACAATGCCTCGGCTTGTCAACAACCTGCCAAGTGCTTACTCTGCAAAGAGAAAGATAGTAGGTCAGACTGCCGGCACGTTGCGGGTAGTTGGAAATGTCCGATCTACCAACAGGCGATGAGAGCAGCACAAGCCCGTAAATGAAAGTACTGCAACTCAACCTCAACCATTGCGAAGCTGCCCAAGACCTACTGGTACAGCGGGTGCGGGAATTGGATTGCGACGTAGCCATAATCTGCGAGCAGTACAAAAACTTCGACACCCTGTCCTGGGTAAATGACACAACGGACAGAGCAGCGATATGGGCTTGCGGTAAACTTCCGTTCCAACAACTCCCAAATACCCCCGAACCATGGCTTGTGAGAGCCAAAGTGGGAGGGGTTCACTTCTATAGCTGCTATGCACCTCCTAGTGCACAGCTCGAGGAGTTCGAGTTATTCTTGGATACCTTGGCGGAGGTTGTACGCAAGCGTGAATCGGTCGCCATCGCAGGAGATTTCAACGCCTGGGCAATTGACTGGGGATGCCGGGAAACGAGCGCGAGAGGACGAGCTCTCCTTGAGACCATGTTTTCGCTCAACCTGGTACTCCTCAACACAGGAGCCGTAAGCACATATCGCAACAACTACGAAGAGCCATTCTCTCAAGCAAGTGATCCTACTGGAAGGAGTTGTGTGACGAAGTTAATCAAGATCCATGGGGAAAACCGTATAAAATCGTGATGCATAAAATTAAGGCCCCTCCCATGACATCAACGAACTGCCCCGAATCATTGCACCGCATTGTCACTCACTTGTTTCCTGCGAAGCCTGAGCTACCCGCTTATCCTTCGTGGCAGGTGAGGGACGAATATATACCATCAGTGACTATGAATGAGCTGATGGGCGCGTGCAACCGGCTACAAAACGGCAAGGCTCCCGGTCCAGATGGCATACCTAACATCGCGCTAAAATGCGCCATAGCCAATAGGCCTGACATGTTTCTACACATGTATGAGACCTGCCTAAAGCAGGGGGTTTTCCCGACTAAGTGGAAAAAGCAGAGGCTTGTGCTCCTCCCTAAAGGGGGAAAGAAACCTCCCGACGAACCGTCATCATATCGTCCCCTCTGTATGTTGGACTCTGCGGGAAAACTCCTTGAAAGGATAATAGCAGATAGGCTGGAGCCCTACGTTGAGCCGAAACTTTCCACCAACCAATTCGGGTTCAGAAAGGGGAGATCAACCATCGATGCCGTGAAACTCGTTACCAACATCGCCAGAGAGGCTATCTCGGGAAAGAGATGGAGAAGAGGTGGAAAAAAGTACTGTCTAATAGCCACCCTGGATATCAAGAACGCCTTTAATTCGGCCCGCTGGAACCGCATTTTGGAGGCTCTTGCCAGGATGGAAGTTCCGCAGTACTTGCGCAGAATGGTTTCAGCGTATTTCAAGGACCGCATCTTGTTGTACCAAACTGAAAATGGGCAAGTAGACTATAAGATCACAGGAGGTGTACCTCAGGGCTCTGTTCTTGGCCCCCTCTTATGGAACGTAATGTACAACGACCTGCTCCTGCTCGGTCTGCCTGAGGGCGTCAGGCTAGTGGCATTCGCCGATGATGTGGCATTGATCATAGTGCGCAAGCACATAGAGGAGATACAAACAACCTTCTCATTCGCTATAGCCACAATTCAGCATTGGATGCTCTCAGCGGACTTGAGTTTAGCAGAGCAAAAGACCGAAACACTCCTTGTTAGCAGTCGAAAGGCAAGGGAAACCATCACCCTCAAAATAGGCGACACCTACATACAGTCGCAGCCCTTCATCAGCTATTTGGGGGTGCTCCTGGACACACGGCTCAACTTCAAAGAGCACATAATCGCGGCTAGCAAGAAAGCAGCTGGGGTACAGGGGGCATTATCTAGAATAATGCCGAATGTCGGAGGCCCTAGACAGATAAGAAGACAGCTACTGGCAACAGTGACTACTTCTGTTTTGCTGTACGGGGCACCGGTATGGAAGAAATCGCTCGAGTTACCATCGTACCGCCGGAAAATGAAATCAGTCCAGCGGCTCTCAGCGATTCGAGTGGCATCATCCTACCGCACTGTGTCTTACGAGGCGGTGAGTGTGATTGCCTCTACCCTACCAATCGACATCCTGGCTGCAGAAAGGGGACCGCTTTATCGCAGAAAGTTAGAGAACGACCAACCGACAGGAAACAGCGATGAAAGAGCCATGAGTCTAGGGCAATGGCAGGAGAGGTGGGACAGCTCTACTAAAGGGCGGTGGACATATCGATTGATACCTAACATCAGTCGTTGGGTCAACCGCCAGCATGGGGAGGTTGGGTTCTACATCACTCAACTCCTGACTGGGCATGGATGCTTTCGAGCATACCTGCACAGGTTCAGGAGGGCAAACTCTCCAAACTGCCCACACTGTACGGACGTGATAGAGGACGCGGAACACGTGTTCTTCTCCTGCCCTTGGTTTAAGGATCAACGTGCTGAAGTGGAGAGGATTCTGGAGACTAATATCGTTCCAGAACAATTAGTAGAAGCCATGCTGAAGGGCCCCCAAGCCTGGAACTTGGTATCAGATTACGCGGAGACTACCCTCAAAGAACTCCGCAATACGTTCGAGGAGTAGGCTTTAGAGGCTTTCAATGTAAGAGCAGTAAACATCTGCAATGAACCACCCTTGCGAAGTAGTATTGACTAAGAGTGCCGCAGGGGACCATGGTTGTAGGAGAAAGAGGTTAGGGTTTTAGCGGGTATACGGTATACTGGTTTCAATGCAACGATTTACTCTTGCTTTGAAGTCATTGCACCGGGAGTCCCGCACGACGGCCAGCACGTGCTAGCTAAGTACGCAATGTATTTCCCCCCTCTTCGGATAAAAAAAAACACCCACACGCACACGCACACGTACACGTACACGCACACGTACACACACGCAAACACACTGGTATGTACCGATTAAAATGCCGATAAAACAGGACGAGTTGGCACGACGTGTTTCAGCGCTGCAATGAAAACCCTTAAATCTAAGAAAAGTAATAGTGGAAAATTTATTGTTTGAACTCACAGTTCTCAGCATTATGAAAGAAAAAGAAAAACAAAGATTAATTCAAAATATTTAAACTAAAATTTCGACAGTTATTCGCATTTTAAATGAAAAATTACCGGTTTTTGTAGTTTAATCGTAGATTAAAAGTTACCTTGTATAAATTAGCTGTGAACAAAAGGTTGCCTTTTGTAAATTCCAAGACTTCTGCTGAAGCTTTAACAGCCTCAGATGTGCTAATTATATTTTCAAACACTAGGATTGAAAATAAATACACGAATGCCTTCATTTTGTCAAATTTGCACCTGAAAAAAAAATAGATTGCGATAAAACTAAAATCGTTTCAAAATAACAGTTACTAACTGTAAAATAAAATTAATATTTTCCCATACCATAATACTATATATAGTTTATTGAATGACATGATCATGTCCCTGTAACTATTCCCATTGATAAAGATCTATAAAGTGTCTATATTTGCTTTTGAGGAGACTATAACTAATGGGAGACACAGTTATGCCGGACAGATGGAAATCATTATTGACTTAGACTAGCGAAAAAAAAAGATTTTTGAGAAGACTAGTCTTCCGATAGGTACATGTTGAAATCACTTACTGATTAGGTACCTGAGAAAAGCATTAGAAAATCACCTTGATCCCTGGAACAATTGAGATGGCCACAAACAAAACTGGCAAGACCACTATTACACTCACTATTAAAATGTAAGAACTATCAGGCCAGCATCAAGCGTAATAGTCTAAGATCCGGCTGCTAAATTAGTACAATAATAATTTAGATTATCAAGAGTTAATTTTTAAGTATTTTTACAACTAGGAAAAGTCATATTTCATCGGGTGCCAGCTAAAAATTACCCGCTAGTATTATTAATTAAAATATTATTAATTGACTTTTAGATAAATATTTCGTTTACATCTTATGGGAATAAAACTTACACCACTACACAACAGTGTATTTAAAATATCTGAAAACTTACAGTTGCCGTCAATTGCTTAGCCGCAACCTATACGCAGCCAGGTGTAAACATGTATAATTTTGTTTAAAATTTTCGTTTATAATGTATACTCATTTCATTTATACAACATTAAAGCTTATTTTTTCTGTATTTAATGACATAAAGCTGCCTATATAAAAAAACCCGCAAATCAAATTTTCCTACCCTTAAACATGCTAATTATTAAAAATACAGTGACAGAGAATGAGTGTGCGAGGTTACTTGTCAGACAAGGATGCTAAATGCCAGCTGAACGTGTTTTTTGCGCTATTGCGCATGCTCCGATAAATACGGTCCTCAACCAACGACCTAACTAGAAATAAAAATGATTCAAATGCTCCAAAGATGAAACGAATAAAGCATCAATATTTAACAAAATAATATTAAATTTATAAGTAATATTAAATATTATTCAGAAAATAACAATTGCATTAAATATTAAAATAATAATAATCATAAAATGAAAAACTCACAGACATATCTTGCAAAACGTTAGACTTTTGATTAGTTGTTTTTTAAACCACATAACAAAACTTTTACTTTAAAGTAAAAAATCTAATTAATTTTATAAATGTTTAATTTTATTCATATTTTCAATTCAATCACAGGTGACTAATTATTTACAGTAAGTTACAGACAATAATTGAATAGTTACCATAATAAGTTACAAAATGATTATCTGCTCATGCAGAATAAAAAAGAATGTTTCTAAAAAAAATTGATTAATTAATTAATTAATTTAAAAAATTGTACATTTTATTTCCTGCCATTTACTCATAGTCGGATTCCAGGCTGCTCTCACTATCATCGCAGCTATCAACTTCGTCACTACATATATCAGAATCTTCTTCATTATCAGCAGAATCGTCCTGGGAATCACTTAGTATGACAGGATAAATTAATGATGCAAAAATTTTTTGAAATTTTTCTTGTTTTACAAAAATTTTAAAGGGACGAACTTTTCCTTTCTTGAAGCATGTTTAAGGGTAGGAAACTTTGACTTGCGGTTTTTTTATGTAGGCAGCTTTATGTCATTATATACAGAAAAAAAATAAGCTTTAATGTGGTATAAATGAAATGAGTATACATTATAAACGAAAATTTTAAACAAAATTATACCTGTTTACACCTGGCTGCGTATAGGTTGCGGCTAAGCAATTGACGGCAACTGTAAGTTTTCAGATATTTTAAATACACTGTTGTGTAGTGGTGTAAGTTTTATTCCCATAAGATGTAAACGAAATATTTATCTAAAAGTCAATTAATAATATTTTAATCAATAATACTAGCGGGTAATTTTTAGCTGGCACCCGATGAAATATGACTTTTCCTAGTTGTAAAAATACTTAAAAATTAACTCTTGATAATCTAAATTATTAATGTATTAATTTAGCAGGCATGAAATCCATACAGCCAATAACATAGAACCTCAACTTTTTTAAGTCAGTTATTTATTATTTATTTTGATTTCATTTCATTCTAATTGCAATTAATTTGACGCTAGATTTCGAATAACAATAATTTAATGACTACTAATATAAATGGACAGTTTTATATACGACCGAACGAAAAATGGGATAAAACAAAAGACACAGATATATTTGTTTACAAATATTGTGACGCCAATAGTAGCGTCCAATCAGCATTAAATTAAAGCTTCATTCAGATTCAAAATAATACAACTATGTACCTAATCGACAAATATAAATATATTACAATCCATTAAACGATGCACACATTAAAAAAAACAATTAGTGGCATAATTAGTAATATGTAACACTAATTATCAATTATTATTCACGTAAAATGTAGTTTTATTTACTTTTAAGATCAGAAACTTACCGGTGAGAAGATAATTCGGCAAATGAATAAGCCGTTTCCTGCATGTAAAACACTGTGAAATACCACTTAATTATATTATTGTTCTTTACACTTATACAAAATAATTACTGATCAAACAAGTTTCAACACCCAAAACAAAATGCAAATAAACTGAATTGCGCTGTTGGGAGCTGAACATAAACTGGATAAAGTATCGCCGTTCAGTCAGAGTGTACATGTCTAGATTTACGTCTTATTGGTTACAATGGAAAGAACTTTGGCATCGGTTAACATTTGTTTACTATTTTTCAGTCAACATCTTTCAACCGTTTTTAATGTAAACAGACAGATTCATGTATATTAGTAGTCATTGCGATTTTTACATTCATTTAATATCTTCTCACCTGAAATTTTTTAGCATAAGCTAGTCAATTCCGATATTTTTTATATTTTAATATTTTATCATGTCATTGATTAAATATATGACGCCAACCTGTAAGTATATTCATTTAAATATACAAAAGAAATGAAAATTAATTCAGAGTTGACCGAGTGCTAAAGTAACCAACTTGAAAAACAATCAACCGAATTGAGAACCTTTTTTATGAAGTCGGTCCAAATTCATAAAACACAGCATAACTAATAGAATGGTGATTAGGAAGACAAGATACCTAACATGATCATATAGTGGCAATTTCTTAATCTAAGAACATTTATGTGTAGGGGAAGTCCGGGGGAGACTTGCTCAGGTGGGAGAGTTAAGCCCTTTTTTTAAAACTCAACTTAAATTTCGGGCTAATGAACCGCCAAGACGGTAATAGGAAAAGCGCGGAAGGCCAATAACCAGCACGCCGCCATTTTTTTACAATGGCCGGTTTGTTTGGCTCTCAGGTTCGGAAAGGTTTTTTTGTTAGGGCGGAGTAAATTTTATTAATTTATGTAATTTTGAGATTGCGACCGTGTTTATAGACGTATAGACGTACGTATTGTAAGTTATTAGTATTGTACCGCCTGATTATTGTAGTTTGACGTGTACTAAGTATGTTATCGCTAAAATTGATTGTGTTTTCTGCGAGTAAAATTTAATGTCAAAGTAGTATATGGGTGACTTGTGCCATGGCGAGTACGGGAGATATGCACAGTGGTTCATGTCTCCCTCTATGGTATTTGTATGAGGATATTTGGAATTTCATTTTATAAATGTAGAAATTTCATACAAGCTTTCTGAAACAACACGCAAAAGAAAAAAACATATAGTCACACAACGCTATACGTGAGGTAAAATCTATTTAGTATGGAATCGATAGAAATACACTAAGACCTACTGATGACAGCTTTGCTGTTGAAACGTGCGTTCAGTGAAAAAAGAAAGGTTTGGTGTTAGGGTACAAAACTTTACGTTTATACGTCTGTGACACGGTAAAGATTCCACAGTTTTCCCATTAAGAAAAAAGTTTTTGAGAATAGCGACACTGAATCAGAAAATAAAAATGATACTAATATAACTAATAATAACTAATAGGACATGAACAACACACGAACCGTACCAATTGTTATGTCAACGACAGGACTAGTCCCAAAACATCTATTAAACAATTTAAAATACCTCGGCGGTCTGGACGAACATCTTTACTAACAAATGCAAAAAACCGACCTGTTAGGAACGGCTCGGACGATCAGGAAATTCATGGGAAACTGCCGCCACGACTCCAACCACGGGCCTAAAAACCTGGCAAGGGCTCCCACAGAGCTAAACCCTTTTGATATCTAGGATATTTGGGCTTTAGTGAATTTTCCCCTAAAGGCACGCTTTGTCTGTCTTAGAGGGAGTGTGCTGCCATACATTGTATGGTAAAGTCGGTACAAACTAATAAGAAGGTTCAAGAAAACACTAATAAGAAACAAACAAGATCCGAAACTAAAAGACGGCAAAAAAGAGAACGTTCCAGGAACAACTAAAGGAAAGAAAACTAAACAAGGTTCCAAACACAAAGCCCACAGAAAGAATACTGGAAAAACAAAAAAAAGTTAATGATAATAGTGAAACCGAGTGTGAAAGCGAAGATGATAGTTCCAGTAATAGTGATTTTGCAGAAAATCCTGACGTGAATGATTTCTAGTATTGTTTTGTTTGCCAAACAGAAGAAATTGTGACCATGCGTCTATGTCGTTTATGCCGCAGATATGCCCATGACATATGTATAGGACTTACACAAAATATTGATGATTTTATTTGTCATGAATATGACTAGAATTAGATTTTTAGGTTACCAGCTGATTGAAAGTAATTACTAAGGCTGATTGATGATATTAAATGACTAAAATACTTATATAATTTACACAAAAGGTTAATAACGACCAACAAGTGTAACTAAAGAAACGTTAAATGTTTAATTTTGTTAACAAAATGTTTAATAATTACTTTGATTTGATTTGAATTATGTTAAAGAATATGTTGAAGTTTTGTTTTTCTGTATAAGAAGAGCAATAACTGTGTTTCTTTATAATTTAATTAAGCCATGTTCAACGCTCCCCAGACCCCTGTTCAAATGTCTCTAGGGGTGGGAGGGGTTGACACCTATCCCATTTTTAATTCAAATATATATATATATATATATATATATATATATATATATATAATGTAATTATCCATAAGTAAACCTAAATAAATAAGCTATTGTTTATTATTATAATTGAAACACTAAACCTCATTTATAAGAAAATAATATACTTTAAACAAAAAGCGGTTCAACTCTCGCGGACTTCCCTACGTATTTTTGAAAAGAACAACCAGTAAACCCAATTTTTTTCGAAATTTCACAACTACACCTTGCCTCCATTAAAAACTTTGAATACTTCTATTACAGAAAAGGAGTGAGGAGAGGTATTCCAAGGCATGATAAAGACGAGGCGCTGGTAGGAGGAAAGTCAGTGTGTAACAAAACTTGCAGTATTGGTTTAGGCATAAACTTCTTCAGGTACTCCGATATTCTATAGTAATGCTACCATGCTATTATTTGTAATAATAATCTTTTACCTTTATCAAAATTTTTGAATTTTGAATACCTGCTGACAGCTCATCATGCTTTTGGTGATAGCAATTATCATAAATACGAAAATGTTATGGTAGAAAATCAAAGGTGTCGCCAGGCAGGGACAGAAGGAGCAGCTATCCCCCTAGACCTATCTTACGGATCGTTGGCGCTTCATTATATGTGAAATAAACTCTGTAACTTGATCCCCCCTCTCCCATTAAAGGTAAAAGCGTACGATTTCTAACTACGCTCTTCTATACATTATTAAAAATTTATTCCTGGGTGAGACTAACAAACAAGCTTCTACTCCTAAAAATTATCCTTAACATGGTCAACAACCTCAAAAATAAAAAAAATAGTTCACTTACCTTGCCAATATCTACAAATGTCACGAATCTGAAGCTATTTGTACTTTATGAATCTTGATTTGGTTATAAAAATCTTCTCAATATATTTATCTGCCCCACCAAAGTTCTCATAAGATCTTTATCAAATTACTATTAAACGAAGATTCACGTGAAGTATTTATTTGAATAACAATATAATTGTATAGTTAATAAAACCAACTTATATTATGTGAAATGTTTTGCTTGTTTAATAAATTGAATCCTTTAAACATTTGCACAGAAATAATAACAACTCTGATATGGTTTTTACTATTTATTATAGGTGTTATTTGGCAATTATTATCATACAGGATGATCTGTAAGTTATGAAGTGCAGAGCAACCGGAGATTCCTAAATTCATGCTAATACAACAAAGGCTAAGAAGAAGTGAGCGAAAGCCTCAATTAAATATTAATGGTTATTAACGGGTGTACAGGGGTATATGTGTAATCTCATGATATAACAGGTACTATATTAAGATAGCCGGTTTGAAACAACAGAAACATATAGTCTGATTTTTAACACGAAATGAATTCCGACATCTAGGAGTTTCAGGAAAATGTAGCTACGAATGCTTTCAAGTGATTTCTATACTAGGAACCACAGGGAAACGGCATTGCACACAGTACGACTTCTGGTTAGAAGTCTGTGTAAACTAGATTTTCCTTACTTAGATAATTGCTAATATTTTAACAGCAAACTCGTAAAAGGAAACTGTTTAAATAAGAAAATCACGCAAAAATACGAATTTATATTGTTTTTGCTTATAAGGAAGGAATCATAATGCCGTCTACAGAAAAGTTGTAGAGATTCAAATATCATTCAGCCTTAATAACTGATAACATTCTGATAACTAACACTGGAATATTAATCATGGGGTGAACGATAGTTTATAATGTTAAGTTTATATGGGCTCACTATGGATACTACTGAATAAGCAATTTTTAAATAATTTGAATTTAAATAATTTAGAAAGACATTTTGCACATTAACGAGACTAGTCCGATCGGGATAAACAACTGATATCTTGAAACTTCATAAATTCCACTTCAATTTGTGTGTCATAGATTTTCGCTATAATGCCGGCAAATTGCATTAAAAGTACGAATATCCGGCAGACAGCCAGCGGTGCACTGATAATAGTTGTCAAGGCACATGAAAGGATCTCGAATTTTCTTGAATTGGAGCACGAGATGAAGATTATGGTAAATTGTATTATTATATCTTTTTTCTCAGCAGTTTATTAGGTTTTCATTTACATAACTATTATCTGCCCATTTTTTGGACCCTTCGTTTTAAAGAGTCCTGAGCTTAAAATGTCGGCAGCATTCACGAAGGCTTTATGAGAGAAATTCGATCTGGCTGGCTATGGATAGGCCCTTACAACTGTTCTGATCACAGAACAATATGCTCACGTGGCCATGGTATTTCCCGGTTCTCATTTTCTTGACGCCCAGCTCGTACCTGGTGATGAGGAAGAAAACATTTGGTGACAGGAAAACAACTTTATGCATTGCCTGCTGTTTAAACTACTTATCGCTCGACACAGATGCCAGTAATCAATCTTGACAAAAAAAACAGTACCTTTGACTGTTTCAGTTTCAGAATGACTTGACCTACGTGAGTATTCTCTTAAGACTATCAATTGAGCGTTGCAGTGTTTAGTTAGTAAAAGTGGTGATTGTAATATTTATTGTGGCAACGTCAGTCTTTTATTTGCCATGGTAAACAGTTTTTTGTAATTTTTGGCCTAATAATTTAAAGAGCATAGTAATTTTCAAACTCAAATTACTCGAAAATCATTGGAAATATCGATTTGGACAAGCATAATATTTTTTACGTAAAAATGTTAAGATTTTGTAAATTTGTAGAGAAAATAGTAAATAAACTGAAATAATAAAAATTACTGACCGAAAACCCTCTTCAACAATTTATAAGGAACACGTATGACTTGCTTGTCAAAAATCGGAGTGGCACATGATAGTTAACGTTAAAAGTTATGTAAGACCCAAACATTTTCTTCTATGCGTTTTTGACCGTTTTGTCAATAACAGACAAAAACAGTTTTGTTTGATCCATTTCAAGGGCATATAACTTCCTTAGGGAGAGTTTTAGGGCACATGTTAATAGGGACTTTTTGGCTAATTTTAATAAGTTGTATAAACGACAGAACTTGGGAACCCTATTTTAGAAATATCCTGTATAAAATTATAATTCACAGTATTAAGGAAACCTAAAGGAATCGCAAATTATCATTAGTCAATTGTAAAGTTACTTTTTTGAACTAGTTAGAAAACGCAATTTTATTTTTTGAATGTCGAGAAAGTGTTTGTGTAACGTTTAATCCAAGTTTGTGTTGTTGCGGCCGCCATCTTGCACACTATATCGGGCAAACTATTCATTGGACTGAGAATTTGAGAAAACTGTTTGATTGCAAATTAAAATCTCTACAACGTTGGTTCGATGACTTTTAGCATTTTGATAGAGGTGTTTTCAAAGAATAATTTTCATTACAAACTTTTTAATATTATTTATTTATCACGGTTTTACAGCAATGCTAAACCTACACTACTCTCCATTACTAGTAAGCATACATTGATATGAACGATTAGATATAGTTTCCTCTCATTTCCATTATTTTTAAAAGAAACATTTAAATGACTGGCATTGAAATGCTGTTAACAAATAGTTTACTCTTCAGAACAAAACTTTTGATATTATTATAGAGATCAAAAAGGCTCAAATGACCGTTTCCCAAACAACTGTGTCCTCAGACTGTTTGATGCGTGAGGCTATGACTCAGGATTTGGTAGAGCTTCCGATATTGAAGTGTTGAGTAAGAATGTAAAATGAAGTGGCGTCATTGTAGGCAGTTCATCTTCAAAATCATTCTTCTTGATTTTTTGCCCCCTATAGATCTTTTTACGAACCAAACAGTCACTGATGACGGAATATTACTAACTGCAAGCTTAAAAACTAAAAATGTTTATTACAACTTTTCAAAACAGCTCTCACAAAACTCAAAATAGTGTCCATTAATCTCCAAATCATTTTCAGGATTAAACTTAACTTACTTAACACAACCATTAAGTAAATATATTGTACTTTACTTAACTAACTCAACTGAAAGAAAACTTTTTTGCCCCAGATTAGAAATTATTGTAAAAACCAATAATTTCAGAAGTTTTGTTTTGGAGAGTAAAGTTTAGCTATTAATAAAATCTTTCTTATAAACAAAGATGAGTTAAAACTATGCTTAATCCTTTATATAAATGGATACTTGAATATTAATTTGAAAAAACTTTGTAATAAAAATTGTTTGTTGTTGAACACCCCTCTATCAAAATGCTAAGATGTTATTTTTGTCGCATTGCGGTAAAACCATATTAAAAAAAAATATGAAAAAATTTTGTAATGAAAATTGTTCTTTCAAAACCCCTTTATCAAAATGCTCTGATGTCTTTTGTTATATAAAAAAATTGTAATAAAAATTTTGTTGTTGAACACCCCTCTATCAAAATGCTAAGATGTCATTTTTGTCGCATTGCGGTAAAACCATATTAAAGAAAATATGAAAAAATTTTGTAATGAAAATTGTTCTTTCAAAACCCCTTTATCAAAATGCTCTTTTGTCTTTTGTTATAGAATGACCAGAAAAAAAAGGAATAACGAATTTTATCTACTTTCGTTAATAACTTTTGTTATTTTTGCTTGTATGACTAAAAGAGTAAGAGTTATACAAAATTTAATTTACAACAAATAAAATTTTCACAAATTTCTGTTTTTTACAAGATGGCACGCGAGTGACAAGGTTTGCGAGCCCACAAACCTGGATTTAACTTTACACAAACTCCCTTTTGACATCCCAAAAATCAAATTGCGTACTCTGACTTTTGCAACCCCAAATGTAACTTTTCAGTGGACCAAATAGATGATATATACCAATTTAGACTTTCCGGTCCTACAAGTACAATGCTTGGTAATAAGCTGAAGGAAACTGTTACGAAAGTGACAAGAAGAAACTACAAGGAAAAACTAACACAAGAATGGATAGAACGGATTGGTAGAGGTGCAGGAAATACAGAAAGGAAGACAAGTATATGTCTTAACGATAAAAAAACAAAATTAGAAAACTTTATTTAAAAATAAATTGAGAATTCCTGAAAGTAACTGAAATTACAGAATCTGTTTCTTAATACAATGTCAAGTATAATGTAAAAAAATTAAATCCAACAGTTATTTAGTTTTGACTGTTCCAATAAACAATATAATACCATTATCTTGAATGTAGTAAAGGAAAGGATGGTCTGCATAGACGGGAATGGATCCCCATCGGCCGGTCCTTAGTTGTATTTTCACTAAAATATGATAAATATTCTTACAATCATATCGTCCTATTAGTTTAAACAAATTTACCAATTCCTTTAGCGATCACTTCTGTCGAGTAAATTACGAGGTGCGGCTATTAAATAACAAAATATATTCACCTTTAATATACACCCCTTCTGTATATCTTCTACGCTTTGACCTTTGTTTGAAACAATGCTACATCTCTTGCTGTAACAACTGCTCCAGGATGCGTGGATCTCTGCCTTTCACACTTCAATGGACTCAAATTTTGTTTGTTTTATTACAGACTTCACGTTAGGAAAGAGGCAAAACCCGCGCTGTGGAAGATTTGGCGAATAGGAGGGATGATCTAATACTGGGATGCGGTACTTACGAAGAAAGCTTTTGACAAACAATGTAGAATGAGCTGGCGTATTGTCTTGGTGAATTATTAAGAAAAGTTTTCTGTGCGATTCTTTTTCAATTCCTATAATTTCAGCAATAACGCGATTACGCAATCCAGACTACCAATTTTTTTGTATTGTGTCCGTTTCTGGCAATCTTGAAAACACATAAACTACTCAAAACACATGCCTACGGTAATCATTCATTGTAATACATAAACTTCGTTCCTGAAGTTATATGTTTCAGTAGCAGTTTTTCCAAAATTTTACGTGAATCAGTCTCGTTATTTAATAGAAACACCTCGTACATCTCGCTTTAAATATAAATATTTTGATAACGGTGATAAGGAATACTTTTTATATCAAATCTTGGTTAGAAATGTCTAAAAGAACCTTTAAAGTGTGTCCCTGCTTTTTTAGAATACTTCATTTTAATCACAAACAGTGAAATTCTACAAACCTGCAACTTTAAGCTTAAGGACCCAGATTGATCGCATAAGCAGTTTCAACGGATCTCATACCTACTGATTTGTACCAATTTAAATGGCATGATTCCATTTAAAACTACTTTCGACAATTAATAAAGTTATGCTAAATAACGAAGTATTTGAATAATGTATTCAACTACAACGTTATAGACAACATTCGAGGACAGTGTCTATGAAAACCTATATGAGAAAATAGTCGCAGAATGAACCACTGGACTGTTGCGGTTTTTTTAAGTTAAAGCGTCTACAAAGTTTCTGACACAATATGTGATCAAAAAATTTTGAAAATTTGATCCAGTGCTTCAGAAAAATGCATTCTTATAAGTAAATGGTAAAAATTTGTAACTCTTTCAATAATTACGGAAATCACTGCAATTTTGACACCATGGGTTTTTGGGTTCGCTGAACACCATTATGACTTTGGCAGGGGCTTTCCCACTACCTGGTGCCCAGGACAGCTAATCTCGATCTCGTATTGTGGTTCAAGAGGCATTTTTTTTACCTAGCCTATTATCTCCATGATGAATACTGATGTCATACTTTTTGAATTGAAGATTAGTTGTTGCAGATTAACAACATAGCTACTTTTGACCATTTTTTACTTGTATGAAAATTAATATACATTAAAGACGCAGTTATCAGCATGTCACCATATCCTACATGAGTGAATCTCAAACTTTTTTTTTCGCGGCCCACTTTTAACGATTTCAAAATTTGGCGGTAGGTACACAAAGATAAAGATACGTTGAAAACCTGTTTACTTATCTAGAGAAGACACTATAAAATGTTTCTCATAATTATTTTAAATGTAAAATAAAACAGCTTGTACTACAACAGGACTTCCGGTTAAGATGGGGGGGGGGGCAGCCGCATATGTGTGTGTACTAGATTAAGAAAATTAGGTTTAGTGAGCAAATAGTGTCTTCATGTTTAAAGAGTTCAGCATTTGATGCCCAGGTTTATTTCCTAACATGCCTTTAAAGTGATTAAAAATGCTCCTAGAGTGATTAATGATAATTAGTGTTTAGTGATGGTTAAGCCAAAAGTCAAAGGCTGTCTCGTTCCTGTAAATAGATATAGCCAATAACATATTCTCTGTAAACATTTTTATGTATTTACAACGTATTAAACATAATTAGAAAGAAGCACACAGTAATACGAAGAAAATAATTTTCCTAAGGAAGATTAAAGCAGATACTACTTTTGATATTTAAGTATATAGATTAGAACACTGGTGTATTGTCAATAAGATCGAAAGATCAAGACTACAATCAGCCTTGAAAGCTGCAGGCCTGAAAGACCAACTTGAAGAAACAGAACACAAAAACAACAGTAGGTTTATTAAGGGATTAATTACAAGTTAATAATAAGAATACTTTTAATGAGATTGAGCTTCGTGTGTTATAAATAATTTCATTTATATTTGCTCTTAAAAAATGAAAATGGTACTCTCAAATCGTCTTCTATATTCAACAGTCTTTTTTTGTTTTTATGTTGGTTTATAAAGAAAATCTGATTTCACACAATATAGCTTTTTTGGCTAACATGGGAAAATCGAACCTATTATTAATCCTAAATTAATTAATAACATATAAAATATTCATGTATATACATTATACATTAATAGACTTCACTCGGAATAAAAAAGGATGAGAATTTTTACTATACACATTTGTAAAAGTGATGGGACACAAACGTGCCGCGGCACAGTGGTTCAGAAATCAATGTCCTATATTATGGGTAGACATGTGAAGTAAGGGGGTCGAAATGTGGGGTAAGGGAGTGGAAACGTGAAAAATCGCTTCGTAGATGTTGAACAGGATTTCGATAACTAAAATTCTTACCTCCTGTAGATGCCGCCGCTTCTGTTCCGTCTTCATTCAATTTTATGTAGGCTTTTTGAACAACTTTGTCTACACACATACTCTCTCCGGAATTAAGAAGGAGCCTACTTAATTCAGCCTCTCGGCCAAATATTTTTTTAACACCTAACTGAAAACAGAAAAATTATATATAACAACAACAGTTTAGTTTGAAACTGGCTGAAAATGTAATTCGTTCCTCAAAGTGTCCTTGGACTTCCATCGTCTTGAAGTCATTTCAAAATGACGGAAGTCCAAAGAAACTTCGTGGAATAGTTTAGTCATAAGGTGAAGTCATAAAAAACTAAATATTATAATTGTTAAACAACACAATATCAATGAGGTGTAGTAGGAAAAACTGTATTGCATTTTGTAACGGGAACAATTCTCCAATAAAAACGTTGAAAAGTATTTGTAAAAGATTTAATGATATTCAGTAATGGCATTCTGTAGTAAACATTTTAAATACTTCGGTTAGTGACAACAATTTGTAGGCAACAAAATTCAGCTTAAAACAACACTGGTATCATGTTTGCTCTCACTAATGAGCAAATAACACATGTTTCGGAAAATGATAAAGTGTTTTATTTAATTAAGATTTTACTCATTTGTTGCTGTTTTAATAACTGTCCTACGTGGTAGTTCCAATAACGTGATTTAACAACACATTTATATATGTTTACTTCAATTCAATTGTTTCACATGGTTAAAAGTTTGTTTTTCATTATTTGCCGGGAATTGTCTGACTTTCATACTTAGAATATCGTCTCTTTCTCTAAATAAGTCTAGTGTGAGTTATAGTGTACTTAAAATTTTCAAATTGAATATAAATTAATGTTAAAATAACACGTAGAGAAACAGGTATTTCATACTCTAAAAACAGGAGAATTTACGAGAAATGGTTGATACCATTTCTTCAGAATTAGTTCAAATATTATAAGCCTAAGCTTAAATATGTGAAAAGGTTCGTTCATTTCAAGTAAAAAATCCCCACTCCAGTAACTCGTTCATCTAATATCATTTGTCTGTTTAAAATATAGAATGTAGAGTGCAATATTTAGAATTACCCATCTTTAACTAATAAAAAGCTAAAATAGGTAATTTCTGATTGATTGAGGAGGCAAATATCTATTTTGATTATTCATGTGGATTTCTGCAAAACGCATAGGTAAATAATTGGAAATCAAAGTGTAGTAAGGCAATTTATGAAAATTCTAGTTGCATTCTAATAGAAAAAGTCTCTCAGAGGAAAAACTGTCCAATATTCGGTCAACAGAATGTTCTTCATTCATCTTCTGTGTAAAGAATAATCGAAAATATCGAAATTACTGCTTCAGTTAGTGAAACACAAGACACACGCTATTAGAGGTCATTCACAACAAAACATCACGGCAGTTCTGGCCTCAAAATTTTCAAAGATGTTCATTTGTCACAACAATTAAACTTTAAAAAGCAGCTCTTCAGCGTATTCTTAGTAAAGATTTACATCTGCACTCCTGCAAAGTCCAACTGACACAAGTTTTTTCGAACAAACTTTGCAAACTGAAAACTATTTATCAACTAAATCCTTGAGCAAATAGAAGTGAATATCGATTTTGCGAACAAAATCATTTGTACTGATAAGGCCCCTTTTTACCTCGATGGCTTTGTGAGTCGGTTAAATTGCCGCATTTCCCGCATTTGAGACGACACATTCATTAAAGAGCAGTATATCCAGAACATGTCACTCTTTGATATGCATTGTGGTCTGGAGAAATTATTGGATCCCATTTCCTTGAAGATGAAGAAGTTAATGTATTAAGGGTGAACGGTGAACGTCATGCTATGAAAATATAGTTTTTGTGCCTCAATTCGAACATATTACCCTTGAAGACGTGGTTTCAGCAGGACGGTGCCATATGTCATACCGCTATGAAACATTTGCTGTTTTGCACAAGTTTGTTCCTGGTCGTGTCATTTCCTGGTTTGGCGACCAGAATTGGCCACCACGGTCTTGTAATTTAACACCTTTAGATATCCGACTGTGGGGTAATTTGAAGTAATAGCCCCGAAAGCACCAAAGCTTTGAAGGACGAAAGTTATTCCTAAAAATCCTTTAAAATAAACAAACTTTTAGTTTTACGATAGCAAATAAGATTTGCTTTTTGAACGTCGTAAACAATATCCAGAGTTTAAGTGACTTTACCTACTAAATACTTGTAGTAATGCTTTGTCCAATGTTATGCATATAATTGGATATTATAACTTATTATGGCATAGTATTGCAATTTGTTAGATAGAGATCTTACTTTTTCTAGAATTGATTTCATTTCTATTTCACTCTCAATTTCAAACTTTGGTAGTTTAAGGTCTAACTTTTTATAAACTAAAGGTTGTGGTTCTAGTAATTTTTCAACGCTATCTTCCAGCTTTGAGAGTCCATCAATTTCATTCGGCAGAACAAGTACAAGACTAATATTGCCACCTACAAAATTTATGTGCTATAATAAAGTTTTGAAATTAATTATAGATCTTGTAAGAATAGGAAGTAACGTTCTAAAATATTTTGTTTTGCTCACCTTCATATGGAAGCTCCACAAATTTAGTATTCAGTTCTCCGTTTTCGTAATATTTAAAAAAGTCGTTCTGAAACATCATATCGACCTGTTGTACATCTTCTTTAGTTCTGTAGAACTTATCCTTATGAGTGTCGTCAATGTCGAATGTATTTTCCCACTTTCCACTGAAGTAAAGAGCGTTAACCAATATAAGTTTGGTATCTTGATTGAGGTACTCAGGTTTGATAAGATTATTGATTTTATTGTTTGTTTGTTCTTCCACCCACAAGTTAATTAATTTGGCAGTTTGTTCACCAGAGGCAAAATCAACATTTTCTACACCTACCCAAAATTAATTTATTTAATTATAACAGTTGAGAATTCGGTCATGTACTCTAGTGAATGTATGTATCAAATTCTGTAATTAGAATGTCTATACCCACGCTAGGACAATTGATTTTTTAACTATAATTGGATTATTAATCTGTACGGGGGTTACAACAAATAATGAATCGGTATTATTAAAATTGAAAAGATTTTTGAAGATTTTAGGCTTATGACTAAATCAACCAAAAACAGATGTATAAAGCGATGAGTTCGCTGAAAATACCAAGAAATATAATTAGCTTACGAAAATGTCCCTGGAACAGACTGTAAACAAACGAGGTAGCCTGTTAGGGCTAAAACTCAGATACTTTTGAAGTGATTCCAGGACTCAGAGAAGAGAGCCATTAATAACTCTTCTCAACTTGGTACTGAAATCAGTTTTAAGAAGATTTAAGGTTAAAACAACCGGAACAATATTCAAGAATGGACACCAATGACAAATAAGAATGAACTAAAAAGGGGTAATTGAAAATAAGAGTATCGAGCACATATGGTAAAATAGAGTTTCAAAATGATGAGGAATTTTACCCATTTGAGGATTATATATAGTCGAAGCAGAAAGTATGGAATGCTAAGGGATAAAATATAAATTTGTCTTAAGAAAAACCAACGAAAGTGTATACAGCACCGCAATTCAAGCGTCAGTAAAATATGGAAGTTAAATATTGTTTTTTAATAAATAGAAGAAGACAGGATTGAAAGAAAAGAAACGAAGTCCAAAATACCTACCTTTGTCAGAGCCCAGAGGCATCAGATAGGTAGGACCTATAGAGAGGATAAAAAGAGACAGGACGCCAAAAATAATGATGACTGGACCATGTGCATAAAATGGGCATAGAGCAGTGGAAAGCCAACGCAACCAAGAGAAATGAATAGAAGCATTTTGTTAAAAAAATATTAAAATTGAAGGAGAAATCATATTTTCAGTATATATCAAAACATTTAGGAACAAGTTACAATATTGACTGTCTTCCATTGATATAGGATTCAGTTATTAAAAAAAAATAGAAAAAAACAATGTTGTTGAAAATAAAGGTCTCTAATAACTGATTTGAAAAAGAAAACTTCCGGTCCAAATTAGCTGAATCTGCTGATTATGTGTTTATCACAAAAGTTGAGAATATCAGGTTCCATATAGGCCCTTTATTAAGATATGAGTCAATCTTATTGAGTCCTGATAGAACATAACGACACACAAATTTTAAGGGGTATACAAATCTAGACAAACACGTGGTAAACTTTTATAAATTAAAACGCTTAGAAGGTTGTCAGATCTACGATGGGACCAAAAACTGATTAGCCATTGAGTATACAACGCTGAAAACGCCCGAGCCTGATCAACCTTAGCTGAGTTAGAATGTGATGAAGTCCTCCTGTTATTTATTTTATAACACAATATCTGTGAAGTATGTTGAGTTATGTTTACATAAGAGTAGATGATTTACTAATAGAGAAGTTAAGAATGAATTTGAAGAATATGGATTAAGTGTAACATAAACAATTAGAAATTCCTTGGAGCAAAAATTTCTGAACATTTTCCAAAACAGAAACATTTCAAATGGGATTTTAAAACTGATAAAGAAATTGTTGTTATTATATATGTTTCTAATAAATGATCGGTAGCTATACAAAGAGATAGAATTTGTTAAACAAAGTATTGAAGTACCTTTAATAAATAGTTGAAAAATCAACAAATTATAATTTAATACTCAACCTAAAGTTCAAGAAATAGAAAAAATAGTTATTTTTAGAAATATTTATGTGAAAATTTAATGGAAGGGTTCCAGCACCTGATTCACTAAATTCCTAAATAAAAACTCCGACGGAATTCCTAAATATATGTTACATTTAAAATACTCCTGGTGTAATCGGCTTTCTAAACGAACCAGAAGCACCCTTGTCGCATCCGCCATGCTCACATATAAGCAAAATTTCACAAAAATCAAAGCAGCTATAAAAAGATATTTACATGGATACAGACTTTTGTCCAACAACAGACGCACTGGTATTGTTGTTAAACCCAAAGTTCTGAGTTTGTACAAAATCCAGCTCATTTCCGAAAAATCTGCGAACTATCACCAGCAAGTAAATCTTAATACAGAGTAAGGCAGAGATATAGCACTGCTGCTATGTGAAGCCGGCATCCGGCATAAGTTCGTAGTCAGTCAGACAGAAGTTGATTTGGTCCTACAATAAACAGCAAGGGTTTCCATTCGATACTAGTTGTAGTAAATACAAAAATTTAAAACATATTATATAATGTATTAATACAGTTTTAGAAGATATAGAATGAAGCTTACCCGCTTGGTATATATTATTGGCGACTCTGGAAAAATTAGATTGTAACATTGCATTTTTAGCAACATAGATCTTATTGGCAGATAAAAGCTTTAAATCTTCATCAGACCTTTGAAGTTGTGGTAACAATGATTTAAAAGCATTTTGTGTTGTTTCTTTTTTAGGGGGAAGACTCAATCCATTCTGTAATTCTTCTGATGTCTCACCAGCTGCACCTTCATTTGTTAAAGCAAGAATTACTTCTGCAGAAAAAGGACTCATTATAAAATTCCCTTTCTGATTTTTAATTATTTCCTAAACAAAATCACTATATTAAATTGAATACAGTATATTGAATATCTATATTTATAGTGATTGGAAAAGCTAGGTAACTGTTTTTCCTCATTTATTTACCTTATAGATTTTTCCGGTGAAGAGAAGGTTGCCTGTACGAAATTCTGCGATCTCACGTGTGTCCTCAAAAGGAATAACTGTTGCCAGTACACAGCACAGGTTTGAAACCAAAGAAACGACTATTACTAACTTCATTTTGCTATAGAACCCTGCCTGAAAAAAATATATTTCAATACGATACTGTTGTTGAGATTATATGCAAGAAATCGGATTATTCCACCATCACAAGTGCCACAAAATAAATGTACCTAAAGAATAGTGTGCCACACTTTCTACGTTGTTGCTGTATCTCACGAGTTTTAGTTTACTCCATGCAGATAACAGCTTAGCGTTGAAATGGCGTTGAGTATAAAGGATGAAAGTTTGGTGTTCTGGTAGAAAACTTGGTGTATTAACATCTGCGACACACCAAATGTTCCACGAATATTGACTGTGATGGTTATAGCCATGTCACAGATTTGCCACAGCGGGTATTGAAAATAAACTGAAAATACATATCAAAAAATACAAAGAACTCTTAGACATTTTGATCTCATAATAAATAGATACATATCGGGTTTGGTGATTGCGATGTTTGAGACACCCTTAAAACATCCTGACTTTTACGAAGAATAGTTGTTGCATCTCTGGTATGTATTTTTCGGATTTTTTGAGAATAGCATTACACTGTATATTTTAAATAGTCCAAACGTTTCAGGATCTAAGTCAAACTCTGTTGTAGTATCCTTGGTAATCACGCTACAGCAAACATACTACAGGGTCTTTCAGAAAAACTGAAAAGAGTGGGCAACAGATTTAAGACAACATTCCAAACAAGAAATACACTGAAATCAATTCTATCAAAAACTAAAATAAATAACGTAACACAAAACTCAAAAAATTCCATTTATAAAATTTCGTGCGAATGTAACAAATTTTATATTGGAGGAACATCTAGACCTAAAAATGTTCGAATAAATCAACACAAAAGTATATTTAAAAAAAAAAACAACAATTCGCAAATTTCAAAATTTGTGAACGTGACCGGAATCTTGGTCATAACACACAATTTCAAAATTCAACCATATTGTATAAAGAAATACACAGTACAAAATGAAGGCTAAAAGAGTCTGCTCTGATTTTAATAAATGATGGCGATGATACTTCGGTAGAATTCAGCCGTTCCTGGATTCCAGTAATCAAGGATGAATTAATGATGGTAATGTCCTTTTGAACCACTCTGCATTGGGATAGTTCATAAGGTGACTTTAGTGGTATTTGAATTTCTTTGATCTCATTTTTGGAGAACAAAGTCTTACCTACGAGCGAAATTCTGAAGATAAACTTTCACATTCTTTAATTTACGCTTTGTTATTTTACATGATCTTAGAATTTTTAGTGTTACCCTGTATTTATCAAATTAGCAGTAAATTCTCTTAGTTACATCAGTTTCATTACCAAACGTTAATAGTTGTTTTCTGAATGATAATTGTGATATCTCTGTTTTTTATTTTTTCAGAGTTATTTGGGAATAACACCACGTAAACTTGAAAGTTTGTATATTTCAAAAGTCCAAACGTTTCAAGGTCTAAATCAGACCTCGTTTTCAATGGTATGAACACAAATTGAAGGAAAAATTAAAAAATTAAAAATTTGAGAGGATTCGCAAGGACAAATATCGTAATCACAATTCGACATTAATGCCAAATTCTGAATAACTTAATTTGTCATTGCGAACCTTATAATTTTTAATTTTCTTTTTCACTTATATAGTCGTTTTGTTACCATTGAAAGCGGGGTCCGATTTAGACCCTAAAACGTTTGGACTATTTGAACTAAACAGACTTTCTACCAATTCTGGTGTGATTCACAAATAATAAGAAAAAGACATATCTTTCAAAGAACATCTTGTACAGACTGGTCCTAATTTTTTCTTGCTTGGTTGATTAATTTTTGAAAATAAGATAAATTGGTTGACGGAATATTACTAAAAATATACACAAAAAGAGTGACGGGTAACAAAGCAATAAGTACTCAAAATTGAGCATTTTTTAACACATTCTGCTTTACAACGTTTACTTTCACTAAGACTCTTGGGAACTGTTTCTGGTAATCCTCTGAAAATATTTAAAAATGGAGTTTTATTAAAATATGTTCCTTCCGTTTCATTCGTTCTTTAACCTCCTAATTCTAACGGCGAATCTATCAAGTTGGCTATTGAACATACAACCAAAAGAATTTAGGGGAATTCCCTACAAGTTTCAAATTACTTTCAACTTGATGCCATGATTAAAGTGTCACAATTTCGGTTTAGGTTTGCAGGGTACATCGGAGGTTAACTTTCAAGTCGGGTGTACAAATGTCACCCGACTGTCCAGAATTCATAGGTAGGCACATGCACAGCAAGCAACTATTTCTCAACAATAAACTTGTCTGCACACACACAACCATAGATCAAAGCTGTCCCCTTCCAATGATTCTGCTGTCATAGGCATACATTCAAAGATGTTTACTGATAAGATCTTAAAATTGATTTGTTTCACTTTTTTGAGTATTTTTCATATAATTTCTTAATCCAGAAAATTTTATATATTCCTTACTCTATTCCCACCCACAAACTATAATTATTTAGAAATAATATATTGAAAAAAATATCTTATCTAAACCATACATTGTTTTTGTCATCATTTATTCCCAACTACCAGGCGAAACGGTTTACAAGGTCAAACGGAGAAAATACGATTGGTCTAGTTAGAGATCTTATAATAATTCCAGTTGGACTTTATTTAAAAGTGGCATTTCATGCATGGCTATAGTAAATTCTGCAACTAGAAACTTTAACGGCATGACAACTAAGTCAGAAAAGTTTGTAAGACATAAACTGAGTGCACCTCAATTCACTTGGTGTAGATACGTTTTGTTTGGACTTAAAACTAACTATTAATGATAATGTATGCCTAGACCCATTTCTCTCTCTGAAAATCAGGTATATACAATTTGTTTACAAAAATTGTATGATAATGACATAGTAAATTTTTGCCGATAATAACTTTTATGGCACAGCAAGCAATTAAGTCAGAAAACTTACGTGAGACATCAACTGACTGCAGTTCAATTCACTTAGTGGAAACACTAACTAAGTAGAACTATCAATTATACTAAAACTGAATATTTATTGAATATATCTTCACAAAAACCATTCAAAAAGGTCAAAATGATGTATTCATAACATGTGATATGAAAATAGTTTACGGATTTAAATGTACCTATCTCTGTTATGCAGAATATTGTTTATAAACAACCGATAAGAATACAACTGTCTCGTTTCCATAAAAATATTTTATTGTTACAATTACGTAAAATCGATTAGGGGTTTTAACAGCCCATCAATATGCCGACAGTGGCATATAAAAAGTGTCTCACAAAGATATCACTTTCCGAAATTTCAATATCATTAAAGTACAAATAAAAATAAAAAAATAAATAATTTAGTCAGATGTAAGTTGGACTCACATAACTATAAGTCTGTTGTAGATCATGAATGAAACGAAATATTTTCTTTGTTTAATTTTGCGCTCTAAGATAAGGCGCAATGGTCCATTTTCATATAGGTTATTATATTTTTTACTTCAACATATTTTTTTTTAAATTATATGAAAGTATATATTTTCCCATTCGGTATATTATATAATGAGTACGAACTTTGCTTATTTTTTAATTAAAATTTAATTTTCTTATTTCTTTTCAAAATTAACCACTGAATTTGGTTTAGGTTTACCTCTGAATATTGAGTAAACCATAATTTTTAAAAAATTTATAGTTTAGTAGTTACACAGGGCCAGGCATTGGTCGGTTTCCAAAGCGTTTTCTAATTTCTTTCTTTCATATACATTTCCGTAATGCACCCTTTAATTCGATATGATACATGAAGCGTTTGATTACTTTTATTTAATTTTCTAAATTGTCCCCATAGTTAACTTAGAATATTCAGTTGGTCGATTCTCATGTATTTTACCCCAAGAGTAAACTCTAAAATCAGAATTCGTTTATTTGAGTTATGCACTTTTATTTGAATCACCTAACTATGTTTAGTACCCAATATCAACTTTTTGCCTTGGTTGGGAGACAATACACTGTAACAAACGCCCGGATTCAACAGCGATTCTATAAAGGATTCCATGAATCGAATGTACGAATCTCTAAAAATGCAGTGCGATAACTTAAGTAAATAAGTTCAGAGCTGTATTCTTTCTTATATAAACCTGTGTGAGTTAGCTTAAAATTTATTATTATTTATAAAATATTATATTATAAAATAGCATAAAAAGACAAAGGGTGGGAACTCCCCTCAATAGAATTTTATATTTAAGTAAAACTCAACAATTGGGCACGTTTATTTAACCTTAAGGATAACGTTAAATAAACGTAAATTAATATAACTAAAAATAAACCTTAGCTCCTTCAAAATTTTTGAAAGAAAATATACTTAAACAACTACGATGGCAGTTTATTAAGGCAATGACGATTTGAATATCCCTTGCAGTAACATTTAATGCAACATTGCACAAGTAGACTGACATTTATGTATAGTGTACTGTCAAAGCTTAAGCAAGCTGCGTCATTTTGTTTGTCTTTGATAGCTATTAAAAGGAGAGATCGTGAATTTAAGCTAAAATTAATCATAGCGTAAAAAACATCAAGAAAACCATGGAAAGACTATGTTGATGAGGTACCGTCTAATTCCGGTCTTCAAACTTCCCTGCTCGAGGGCTTCTTGGTATAAAACTGTGCCCTCAGATAATCCCACAGCCAGAATTCCAAAAGTTTTAAAAAACAAAACCGTGGCGGCCAATTCTGGTCACCAAACCAGGAAATGATACGATCGAGCCAAATCTGGTGCATGACAGTTAATGTCACACGAGCGGTATGACATCATCCTGCTGAAACCACATGTCATCAAGAGCCCCATATGTCACCACTGAAGCACAAATAACTGCGTTATCATAGAACGATAAGGTTCGTTACTCACCGTTAATAAATTACCTTCCTCCTCTTCAAAGAAATAATATCCAATAATTCCTCTAGACCGCAATGCACACCAAATAGTGATGACACCTTTTGAAATTATCGCTTTTTAATGTATCTGTCCTGGATTTAATACTAAGCCCCAACTGCAGCAATTTTTCCTATTAACGAAACCATCTATGTGAAAATAGGCGTAACTGAAAATGACTTTGTTCGCAAAATGGGCATTCACTTATGTTTGCTCAAGAATTTAATTGGTGATCTCTCTGAGCTATATCATGGATAAAATTAACAAAGAAAAATGCCGACAGGCATCTTATTCATCCAACTTGCGTGGAAACCGCAAACTTTTCTAATCGTATCTGAATTGCGAAGTTGACTGAAACTTGTTTCCCAGGATCCATGCTTTTTTAGATGTCAAGGGTTCAGCCTCTATAATAAATCTCTATATATTAAATTCCCTGAATAAAGTGAATAATTCTTAACCTCTACTTACTATTCTTCACCGAAAAGACCACACATCTGTATCTGAATTCGTTTTGTTCCAAATTATTCACATAGAATAAATATTTGGTTGATTCACTTCCATATCTATAATGAACACCCAAAGGTAATTAGACTCCTAATCTGTGTCCAGGAAATCTCTTAGTATAAGTATTGGTAGATTTCTTATTTTTTATCACCCTTTGACTCTTACAGTAGGGGATAATGGCTTTGTCATTATTTTGCCGCAATCTATATTATTCCTCAATTTTAAAAAGAACAAAAAAAGCTGCTTGAATCATGATGTGCCACATGACGAGCACAGCTGTAAATGATAGATAATCTACACATAAGTTATGCAATTATTATTATTGTGTTTATAACTATAAAAAGAACCGACTGTATTTTTTGATATTTTTTCTTGAAACTGTAACCCTCATATAACACCCGATAATGTGGGTGCGATGATATCGTCTTTATGGGTTTTAAAAACAAATGCGAAATGCATTTTTTCTTCGCATCTTTAAGCCTATAATACCTTGAAATATGCCAATATGCGATTATCTCGGGTCTTTAATAGTGTAAATTAATTCTTTCAGATATCCCCAGCTATATCAATCCAATCGATTTACATCTGAGGATCGAGCCGGCCAAAGATAAGGCCCACCTCTTCCTGTCCAGCGATTTTCATAAGTAAGATACCCATGCACATTTAAGCTGAAGTGTGCTGGGGCACCATTATGCATGTAATACCTGAGGTAAATGTTTCAGAACAGGAGGCAATTCTTCTTGTAAAAAATAAAAATACGACTCACCAGTTAATCTTCAGGTAGGAAATGCCGCCCGTATAATCTTCATCAAATATTCCTATGCAAACGTTAATGAAAAACGGATATTGAAATCTAGATACTGTTATTGAATGTGGAAAATTATAGAACAAAAAAGGGATCATCGGCATTCACTAGGTGAAACCATTGGGAAAAAATCATTTTCAATTCCAAAATCTCAGTAAGAGAGCTTGAACCCTATGGTAGGTATATAATTGATATTCTTTCATTGCCCTCCATACAGTAGATGCAACTGTATTTAATTCCTTTGCAATTTCCCTGGTACTTGCCTCAGGTTGCCCTTCAATAATATTTAGTACAGCAACTTCTAATTGGGTTAATTAAACCACATTATTAATGCACAATTAAACCGTTCAGATAGCAACAAAATGGTTATACTAATCGTAAAATGTTCTAGTTAATCTAACTGAGCAATGTCAAATAAAGCAATTCGACCTGCAGTGAGACTCCAATCAATAGAAAACTTTAATAGAGTTCCTGTAAATATGGCGGGATAGCCACATGTACAGTGTTATGTCCTAGAAATCAATTTTAAATTATCACCTTAAATTACAGTCATCGTAATCATAAGTGAGCATAAGTGTATTTAGTGAGTTGATATTTTCTTCGATTAAGATGTTGGACACCCGAAAGAGTAATTCCCCCTAACAAAGAAGTGTCTTTGTTAGGAGAAATGTGAAAAGTGATATAGACGCTCAAGTAGTGATTTTATGTGTTAAATTAGAGAAAACCGGGACTCCTAGGCTGTCCCGTTATGTAATTATGTATATAGATAGAATATTTAATTTAATTTGCTAGTAATCGACCAATATATTCACAATATAACAGAAAATTCCTAGGTTTCAATTCACAAATAAATTTATTTACAAGAGATAACAGGAATAATTAAGTGAGTTACACAGTATTAAGGGATAAATAATGTATACCCGATATTTAAAGAGGAATTAATTTATAATTTAGTCCATTATCAAACTACGGGTTTGTGGTCTAAAAGATCGGTAGATCTTGACCAAATTGGCCATAAGGCCAATCTTGAAAAGTAAGATTTTCAAAACACTGGTTTCTGGCTATTAAGATCGGAGAGATCAAAGCCATAACCGTCTCGCAAGAGACACTCTTGATGAAGAAGAAGAAGAAAAAGAAAACTTTATTAGAATCGAAAAGTGTTCGTATTCATAACTCTTATCATCGTATTACCGGACAAAATGACGTCACTTTTCGATTCTACACACAGACCTATAATTAATTAGTAGGTCTATTAGTCTACAAAAGTATTCTATTAATCGGAGTCCCACGGATGATAAGGTACAGGTGGCATCACCTGTCGGTTGTTTGAGAAATGTTCGCTAAATAATTGTTTTAACTCTCACGCGTTAATCAAGCTGGACGGATATAACAATGCAATTTTATAGCAATACAGCAATCCAACAGTGTATTGGTGCTATTTCAATATTATAACACATAAATACTTATTAATTTGATTATCAATACAAATATCAAAGAACATCGCGCGGACAAAATTAATCACCTAACGTTTATACAGCAAACTGCCCTTAATGTTTCGCATTTGTTTTGAGTATATTATACTGAAAACAACAAAGATTTCTGTCGTTAACTCCCAGAGTATAACATATATCCATAGAGGTATTATACTGTAGAGCAAGTGAAGTAGCGAAATTCATGTAATAGCAATAGAAAGAGAGAGAGAAGCGGGTCGTTCCTGATTGGTCAGTGTCAGTAGTGACGCCTAGTATAGAGACAGAGCAAGCGCACCCTGATGTTGTCTTTCTTTCTATTGTTATTACACTGCCACTTACAGTAACGTCCATACCTAATTCATTCTACAGTATAATACCTCTATATATATATATATATATATATATATATATATATATATATATATCCCGCTTTAGCTGATTATACTTTATGTCTAGAATCTTTTTAATTTATTACCAAAGGTTTGTCAAAATATTTTGAAAACTTTTGTCATTGTCAAAACCACATACTAAATTTTTCTAGTGAAATGCCCAAAAATAAAGTATGAGAAATTAATTGTAAGATTAAATATTTTTCAGGTATTGTTAAAAATGATACAAATTCAATTCCGTTTGTAAATTCTAATCATTAAAACCATGGCACTGGTACGTTGGGCTGGCAAAGTAGCTATAGTAACAGGAGCAAGTTCAGGCATTGGGGCTGCAATCGCAAGAAGGCTGGCCGAGGAAGGCATCAAAGTTGTTGGATTGGCACGAAGAAAAGATCGTCTTGATTCTCTGGCGAAATCTATATGTAGCGCCAAGGGTAAATTTTACCCTTTTCAGGCAGACGTTACTAAAGAAGAGGAGATCATTAAAGCCTTTATATGGGTAAAAGAAAACCTTGGTCCTGTTCACATCCTGATAAACAACGCTGGGATTTACAGACATTTACCATTTTCAGACATGAAAACAGAAGATGCTAAAACTGTATTCGATTCCAATGTATTAGCTTATACCATCACTATTAGAGAAGCTCTCATAATATTCAAGCAGTGTAATATAAAAGGTCATATAATAAATATGAATAGCTTATCAGGACATTCTGTAATCGACTTTCCTGGTTTAGGAATCTATACCGCATCGAAGTACGCGGTTACTGCATTAACAGAAGCTTTGCGTTTAGAAGTTAAAGAAAAAAAACTTGGGACAAAAGTAACACGTATTAGTCCTGGCTTGGTGGAATCGGAAATAAGGGGTGAGCATGGCAATAAGCTAGAAAACATATCGGAAATTCTTGGTCAAAGCATATTGAAAGCAAAAGATATTGCTGATGCCGTAGTGTATATTTTGTCAACACCCCCTAACTGTCAGATTGACGAGTTAACAATAACGCCCATTTACATAGGAGAATAACTAACTGTTTGTTAATAGTATTATGTGAAAATGTGATATTGTGATGAATATTAATAAATTGTAGTTTATTGCTCAACGAAAATAAAAACCAAACATAAATGTTTATATTTTGTTCCCTATAACTAAGTTTAAAGAAATGTCACCTACACACGATTTTTTTTTGTTAAAGAAATAAATTTAAAAAACAACATTAAAAGGTAAGTATTAAATATTTATTTTGAACTGATAAGAATATGTAGAAAGAGTTAAAGAATCAATATGTACATTTAAGTCACGAAATAACTATGGAATATGGCTGAGCATTGTGTTTATAGCTAATAAAGCACTAAAAATCAGGAAAAGACAAGTAGTCACATTAACAGAGACAACATATGAATAAAACAAAGAAACAAAATAATCGGACCCGTCACCCAGTTCTCTATGGCCAGATGACGGGTGAGGACACACCGGAAATACTAGTGGAAGAAGTAGAGTCAGCAGTTAAGAATAGGAAGAATAGCTAGAAAGCTGGAGATGACGTGTAAATATATAAGCACGGTGTAAGAACCAGAGACATACCAGAACGATGAAACAACGATGGAAGTAAACTTAATACTAATATTAGAGTGCATCAGACACCGAGAAAATCGTAACGTACGGTAAGAGAGGAAGAAAACCAAGTGGAAAAATCTAACTCTGTCTAAGCTTGTTAAGTGACGGTTAGCCATTGCTTGCACTGCTAAAGAGAGACAGATTCCCATACTCAGTTTTCTTTCTCTCTCATCCCGAGTTGTTTTACGGTAGTAAAAAAAATTCGGAATAACACATTGATTCTACCAGTGGTGTCCAACATATTCACTAAGATACAGAATACAAAGTACACTAAATTCCGCTCAGTCACGAGAGCAAGCCGGATTCTGCAGTTGCTTCAGCACCATTAATCCCATAAATAACTAAGGAAAGATATCCGTCAAAAACTAAAGAGTGTCAAATTCCGTTCGCAGGGCTCTCCATACACCGTATTGCAGAAGGTATAGATCAATCGACTGAGTGAACAAAGTACAGATGAGCCATATATTGAAAACTTGGCTTATATATACAGTTATATACGGTGAAGACAAGGCAAACAGTATTTTTGCAGGCAGACGAGACTTTCCCACCAATAGAGAAGTCAGGAAAGGTAAGGCTATTTCACCAAAACTATTCACAGCGGCTTTATAAAGTTAGATTAGAACAACCATTTAATAGTCGTCGAAGATGATTATCGATAAGTCGTTGACGTACCTTTAATGAAAGTTGATATTGACGATTTACTTCAAATAAAAAACATTTAAGAACTTGAAGCCGTCATACCTTGAATCGAGCATGAATCCATACTGCGGGGCTAGCCTCTGAAGGAAGAAGAATCAAGAAAACACCTCCTGCAGGGCTTCGACTTAAAAGGTCAGTGATGAACTTTTAATTGGTGATTTCATTTGCGCGATGGTACATTGTTTTATTGATTGTTCCCCTAAAGGTTCTTCGTCAATTACATACTTGTATTGAGCCAGCATTGATCTAAAACCGCAACATCTAATTCATACATTTTTTTTTGATATTATATGTAATATGCCATCGAAGACATTCCAACCACTTTGTGTCTGATTCTGGATTCTACTAACTTCAGCTCAACTAGTCATCAATGAGTGACAGTATTGATTCGGCCGTAACTGCGTAACTGTTTTTAGCCTAATACGGTCGGATACTGGATGGACGTCAGCGTTCTTCAGAATTTTAGTCTTAGCGATCGATACAGCAGCACCAACTTTTTCACAGTTATCTTCATGCATTGTTGGTTGCAACTATATACACCCTTTTGTACATAAGTCAGGAATAATTTCCATCGAAAGTAGGTGGTTTCACAAGAGAGCTTTTAGCAATAAATTTAAAATACAACACAACTTATAAACTCAAAATACAATCTGAGTTTTAGTGTCAAACTGAACTGATCGCGCTACTTTACTGAACCAGAGTGCGTAAAGGAAGAGTTTTGCCAAGCTATAGACTAAATGCTGATTGGTTCCGCCATTTTTTGCACTGATTTCCGGTTTACTATGGCACGACAGAAAAGATGTTTAGTGTTTGACGTTGTGTTGCTTGATCTGATGATTTAAAGTGATTCTCACGATATCTGTGTAATTGTATTTTTTGGTATTCTTATTTTAAAGGTGTAAATCTATTTTCAGAAAATGCCAAGTGAGATTTTGGTCAACATTTCTTTTCAGAGTACAAACCAAGAAACCGATGTACACCGGATACAACATAGGAAACCACATTGTTCCATCAGTGAAGGACTACAATCTAACATATATATATATATATATATATATATATATATATATATATATATATAGAGAGAGAGAGAGAGAGAGAGATAGTGATGTCTCATTTTTGTCTACTCATACAAATGGATATAGGTCGAATTATAAAATTAAATAAAAATAGAAAAAAACAATTTTTATTGTACATCACACTATTTCAAAAATTAAACAATAAATAAGGAAAAATTAAGATTATATTTAGATATTTAGTTAATACACGGAAATAAAAACAAAAAAAATAGATAATAAATATTAAAACAACTAACAATAAAAAGGAACATGCCAGTTTCTTCCTTGCAGATATTAAAAAATCTTAAAATTTATTACTATTTATTTGTTGTATTATTTGTTAGACTTTGCCAAGTTTACATATCCATTTTTTAATGCGGCATATATATATATATATATATATATATATATATATATATGTTTTTCTAAAGTAAATTGACTGACGATGAAATAAAATAATTTCGAAAGCTCTCAAAATAAGTTAAAAGAGTATTTCCTTGTACCCAAGAAGTTTGGCTGCGTCCCGATATTTTCTTGTAATATATATATATATATATATATATATATATATATATATATTCTTGTATGCAAAAAAGGTATAAATTTGAACAGTTTTTTTCTGAAAAAAAAAACAACAATATGTTTTAATATATAGTGTAACATTTGTTTTAGATATTCTGAGTTCTAATATCTGCTTATGCATTTCGCTTTACACCAGCAAAAAGGATATTATCACGGTATTTTATATAATACATAAATGGATGGTGCGCATGGAAGTATCTTACTTCGTTATCTTCTACCATAACATCTGAATCCCATTCAAATATCACTAAAATAGATATTTATTAATAAGATTTATATCTTGAGTTAGTCAATTGAAAAAATTATAGTTAGTTTTGCAATTTACGAAAAACGATAAACAAAATTTTATTCAACTTGATGAAGAACAGATGAGACAGTTTCAGATTTCAATGGCGACTTTTATAATAAATGTTATTCACAAAACTCACGAAACAAACTGAAACGATAACATAAATTTTCTCAAGGTTTATTTATCACTCGGGGTCCGAAATAAACTAATAAGCCACAAGATGTAATAGATTTTTGAAACTACACAACCTCATCACTGATCAAATGAAAGATTCAAGTTTACAATTATGGAATATCTTCGAATTCAAAAAGAAAATTGTCCTTGTGATAACGATAACTTGACTGACTATTCTATTTTAGAATACAATAAAACTATTGAACTAAAATTATACAAAATCCAAATAAAAATTTACTCTCTGATATATTTTACAATAATACAATGTAAATTTGGAATTGAGTATTGAATAGTTTTATAATGATACATTTGTCAAACATTTACATTTTATATTGTATCCATTGACCACGAGGTCTACCACTGGACGTAAGTCGCATGAAAAATTGACATAAATGAAGTTTAATCCATATATTAAACTTCATTTATGTCAGTTTTCATATGACACACGTACTTTGTCGAATGATAAAGCCGTCGAAGAGTTTCAAGAATCGGAACCCAGGCCCATATCTTTTAAGGGCGGCATGACACTTGGCGTAGCTTATTGGTGTTTAATATCGCTGTATTCCAAATAATTGATATATTCACAAATATTCCAAACAAGCCATCCACACATATCGCAAAACACCCAAACAAGACAAATATGTTTAAATACCAGTGAACGCTACAGTAAAGGATGCGTTGACAGCAAAATCAGCTTATTTTTATAATGCTTCTTGTTATCAATAGAATGCTATATCTACCAAACTACGAAGTTATTAAAAGATCATGGCGAAGATGATTTTTTAAGTCCGCAATTGTGCACAGTTGTTCCATATTACTTTTAATATCTACTCATGCATCGTTTATTTAGTGTTTATTTTTATGACTGCTATGTTTGGGTTCCCAGAGGCAAGGATGCATTTGGTACAACTCCAGAAACTTTCATAGCGTGTTGATTCGACCAGTCCTTTTTGTCACAAACACCACTTGTCATGAAAAACAATATTCGTTGAACACAATCCAAGCGCCGAGTTCTACTATTAAAACCAATGTGGACGGTCAAAGCAAATTTTACTCCTTTGATGTGTATTGAAAACCGATATGTGGACGGTAAGGCGTATTTGCTCTTAGCAGTATTCGACTTATTTGTTCAAATAAAACAAAACTACCGGAAAGCCTGTCTACACATCGACGTTTTTTGGACGAATATAGCAAATATACGAATACCAAGTGAAGTGCCGCCTATATGTTTAGTGTTTTCAAAAATACAGTTTTTAATTTCAAGTAGAGTGTTTATCCTCAAAAAATTTTCAAAAATAAACTCGATGATACCACTAATTAGAAAACATTCACCCAAATTGTATGCAATAATCCTTATTACTTACTAGCTGTAGATGCTGCAGCTTCTGTTCCTTCCTCATTTACTTCTATAAAAGCTTTCTGAACGACTCTACTAACAAAAAGTTTATTATCCTCCTCATCTTCCTCTTTTATTAAACCCGTTAAATTAGCTTGCTTCGTAAAAATCTTCTTAATTCCCAACTGAAAAAAACGAATGGTTTCATAACAAACAATACTGTTACAAAATTTATCCACCTATCCACTCCGTCCCTGGCTAAAGAACATAAACACATCAATTTCTAGAGTCTTTAAAATGAGCAAGAACTATCAATCTGGACGCTGTGCGAACAAAGGTAGAACTACCAGAAAATTTGGCGTACGCTATAAAAGGCGATATTAATTTCAGTAATTAGTTTATTGCGTTCAGCTTATTTGTCAACTCCAAAGGCCTTTTCACTTACACTACTAAGTTGGGAATTAATAGAAAACTGATGGCATGTGATTAAAATTGGCGTTTAGTGAATAACAGTCGCACTCATAATTCCAAAATTCTAATTGCCACTAAACTAGACTAATTCATTTTAATCTAGATTTTAGAAAATAATGTATAAAAAATAATTTCTGTAACCATACATTTTGTACTTCTACTTTTACATTTTTCTTGCTTAAAGGTTAACATGCGTAATATAAAAGAATATTCAGATGTTATAGATTTAACAGATTCACCAGACAGTGTTGGAAGAGACATTTGTGAAATACAGAGATGAAATTAATGTTTTATCTCTTTTATCCAGCTTAAGTTATTCTATGAAATGAAAATATAATGTCATTTCATGGAATTTATGGAGAATCAATCATAGTCCAAAGGTCGTCTTGTCTCACAGTGTATACTAGAGCTACAATCGTGACATACCGCTTGTGATGAATTACTTGGTCCAGTGAACATAACCAGTAACTCCGAACATCAACTTACAGTGTCTTCTCACATAAAATAGTTTGTCTGGCATACCTTTTGGGGTATTATATTTACCCTGAGTACTTTTTTATTTTTGGCCACAAAAAAAATCCACTATTAAAGAGTGAAAATTCGATCAACACTGTTCTTGTTGTTTTAAAAATTATTTTTGACAGACAATTTGTTTATTTTTGCGTTAAAAGAATCCTACTGACCGTAGAAGCACAATTATTTTCATGTAGGTATTTGATGAGCTGGTCAGTCCATGTTTCATGGGGGAATTAAAAAAATGTTTATACATCGTCGACCTGTGTAAAAAATAAAAACCTTTATGGTTATGATCATACCATTTCATTTACAGATTTTATAATATTTGTAAAATCTTACTTCTTCTAAAATAGGTTGGAGCTGAAGGTCAGTCTCGATTTTAAATTTGGGTAGTTTAAGGTCTACCATTTTATACTCCAGTAGCTGTGGTTTAAGTAGTTCTTCAATATTATCCTCCAACTTCGAAAGTCCATCAATTTCCTTTGGCAACGCAATGATGAGACTGATTTGGTACCCTAAAATTAATATATTCAACGTTTACCAAAATTCAATGTCAAGCCAAAACCCAGAATTGGACCAGTTTAGGAATACCATGAAAAAATAATTTAAAAAATACCGAGCCTCCATTTTTCAGTACTATAATTACAATTCTGAAAATATGATGTATGTTGTTTATATAAAAAAAATCTTACATTTGCTAACAAAAATTTGGAGAAGTTTTTTACAGTTACCTTTGACACCTCAATGTATAAATAAATATACTCTATACATTGAGGCAAAATTTAACTAAAAAACAGAATTTAATTTGGAATTGCACCTTATAAAATATTTAACTTGGTTACCAATACACACATCGCAACAGTTATATTTTCAAAATTATAATTATAGTAGTCAACAATGTAGTATAGGAACATTTTTCAATAAAGTCCGTACATCTTAAAAAAAGACTCCGATTTTTTAAATTATTTTTTTCTGGGTAGTCATGAACTGATCCTTCTCATGCGTTTCGACTTCACGTTGAATGTTGGGATATATATATATATATATATATATATATATATATATATATATATATTGAAATGAAAATAAACATACACAACAATAAAACCAAAAATCAATAACATATATATTGAATACTTGTAGTATATTAAAAAGTAAACAATTTCATTGTAACATAAAAACCGATATTAAACGATTATAGAAAGTTTGTCAGGATGACTCTAAATATGTAAAAGAAAAATGAAAACATCAAATGCAATTAAGGGTCATTAAACGTATAGAAATGATTAAATAAGCTAGACCATAAACTGGTGATATAAAAATACAAAATGCAACCAATACAACAAATTAAAACACATTATTGAGAAATAACAAATATGACAGTTCCAACAGCATTTATTAAAAAGCAATTACGAATTTAAATAAGTATATACAAATATTCTATTGATTCGATACATTACAATGAAAGCATTTAATGAATAGAAAATATAAAATTTTACCTTGAATTTGAAAAACACTGACGGTAGTTTAATTCAATAGTCCACAATTGTAATAATTTTATATCTTAGGCACCATAGGGGTAATATTTCATAAATTTAGGATCTTAGTAAAATATTTCGGGGTAAATAACTATTGAAAACTTAATGTTTCCACTTAAAAGATTCAATTTAAATTTCATATGTCAGAAAATCTTTGGAGCTAATTTTTGACAGAACCTGTAATCAAAACAAGCTGAAATTCATAATACAACACAAAGACGGAACGCGGAATCGCATTGTTATCTGGCAGCAATGAAAAATTTTATAAAATTTAAAGACAGAACAGCAAATTATAAAATTACGGTTTTAAGAAAAGTACAAGGTATTATACAAAATTGATTAGATAGCGAATAAATTATTGGAAAAAGAATTATTATATAGTAAAATGGGATTTGAAATATGCTAATTTAAAAAGTTATAAAAAATTAGTTTTATGTTAAAATTAAAAACTATGGAAGCAAGAGCAGACATGATTGAAGAGAGAGTCCAAATTTATAAGTGCAGCAGTAAAATTTGTTGGTGGTTTTAAAGTGACAGTTAGTTGTCAAAATGAAAAAAGTTTTCAAAATTTAAAATTTTCAAATAGTGATTGTAAATTTAATCTGAAAAAATCATATCCGAAGAATTGTGGAAGTTAACAGTGCAAAATTAAATGGGAAGCACTAAAAAGATACAACGAGCAAGCAGATAGCAGTCAAGCAAAGCAGTGAAAGGTAGGGTAGTAATTTTACAACCAGATAGTAAAGGGAAGCTGAGATTGAGAGGTGCAGATAAATACTTGTCAGATACCAGGGGTTTTGCAGATTAGTTGCAGAGGTTTGCAGATCGGTAGCAGAGGTTGAAGTATCATATATGATACATTAAAGGTGAGACAGCACCCAGTAACAGAACCACATTCAAGAGGATAAAGTGAGAACATTTTAAAAATAATTTAAAGTGAACAAGGTATTTCTATTTGAAGTTCATTTAAACAATTTCTGTACCAGCGGTACAAGTACAAGTACAGATACACAAAGACATTTTGTTTTCTAACTTCAGTCATATAGTTTTTCACACTTAAGCTAGTCCTCCAAACAACGTTGAGTGTTAACAACTCAAGGTTGTCACAAAAGATCGGTATAAAAATCAAACTGTTTTTGAATAAGAATGTGAAAAATTGAGTAACTTATTATTATATTATATGAGACAACTGTAATTTTTTTACCTTCATAAGGTACTTCCACAAACTTGGTATTAAGTTCACTGTTCTCATAATATTTGAATACCTCATTTTGCCACATCATATCTACCTCTGATGTGTTGTTTCTGCTGTTGTAAAATTTGTCCTTCTTGGTGTTATCTTCGAGAAATTTGTTTTCCCATTTTCCACAAAAGTAGAGACCATTCACCAGGACAAGTCTGGTATTTTCGTTGAGGTACGCAGGCAAAACCAGATCTTTGATTTTATTATTCGTTTGTTCCTCAACCCACCGCTTCCTCTGGTTCAGCAAAGTTTACGTTTTCGACACCTAAGAAAAATTATTCAACTAATTTAAAATAACAATTGTTTGGCTTCTATCAACTTAAATAAAGCTTTTCTAGTATTAATTATTAAACTAAATTCATAAACATGAAGGAGAGATGTCAAAAATCCATACAACTGAATGAAGCTTTAATAAACGTCATATGAACGTAAACTAAGCGTAGCGAATGATTTTATTATTAATAATATACATGCAATTTTGTAGAACGACATATTGCATATGAGAAAACAAATATTAGTAAAATCTAAAGGATAGATAAATAGTGACAGTCAAAATTAAACGAATTTTTCTGTTTAAAATTATTTTGTTAAGTCTCTTAATGGATGCTTAACTTTAGAAGGAGTTGTATATTATTTGTTATTATTAAACGTGAATACACAGGCAAAACCACCATATTACGAATCTGACAGGGAGTAGACTACTTGACAATAAACCGGAAGACAAACGTCTCAGGTTCTAAATCAGACCCCATTCTCAGTGACACAATGAATAAAAGGTTCGTATTGCTGGGGTTTGTTTCCGCCTGGCTTTCTTGAATGGACTGGAATCTTTGGTACTTCGTTTTTCGTGCAATCAGAGAAATGTTTTTTTGTCGCCAATTGTTTATTACGGTTTATGTCGTTTTTCTTAAAGATGATTAATTTCGAAAATAATTCTTTTTAGTAGCTTACAAATTAAAATTTCCCCCTTTAATTCTGATCGCCCTGATCGGAATTATTAGCTCCATGATCGGGCGCAAGTCGATCCAACTGAAACCACCTTCATCTTGGTTCTCGGATTCCGGCGAAAGCTATAGAAAATGTCATTGATCTTCTTAAGTTCTTCGTATGGCCCATTCTAACCTGGTATGAGCTTTGTAGATTTAGCTTTGCTCCTCTGAAAATTGTATAATCAGATTTTATCTCGTTGTTGAAACCCGACTGAATTTGCCTTGAGATCGCAATGTGTCTCCATCTGATCGCTTGTTGCCAAAATCGGCCCGGGCTAGTTTGTGTGTGGCCAGTATGCTTAATCTAAATCGATCGGCACAATCATTAATTTCTCTGGGCGGACAATGGATAAATCACACAGTAACTTAGCTCCTTTCTGAACAGTACTCTGGTCAGAGGCATTTCTGTGCTGTTGTGAACGGATGAGTGACAGGCCAACAGGCACAGGCAAATATGATTACCCCAATCACGCTAGTTGTTGCTAACGAACTTTGATAGATGTTGTTCCAAGGTCCTGCTGAATATATTCACCACTACATCAGATTGTGGAAGCATGGTGTGACTCTCGTTTTCTTGACGCCCAACATCATAGCGAAATTCTGGATTACATTAGTATGGAAGATCTGCTCTTGGTCAACTTCAAAGGTATCTTCCTATTATGTACTTCCGTCAGAACTAAGAAATTTTTTTTTCGGGACTACGAATAAGAACTTAGTTTCTTTGTCAACACTGCTCTCCCAGATTCTCTTCAACCTCCCATTTTCTAGATTTAGAGAATCTCATCGTGCCTTAGGGGCCCTCTCTTCCTAAGTGAAAAGATTGGTTCAGCCATTTTGTTCTTTGTTACGGTGTGTCCACTTGTCAACACTTCTTTAGCCAGAACATTTGTAGAATCTCTGGAGACCTGGCAGGCAGCTGTGTTCATTCATTAGTTCTACATATTCCTTCCACTTAACTTTATTTGCGTTTAATATATCGTCTATATTAAAGATATATCTATAGTTTTGTTTTTCTACTTTTTTTTTTCATTATTTCTATATTAGAATACCTTGCAGCCTAACTATTTAAACTGTTTAAACTTTTTCAGCACTGTTTGATTTACCAGTATGTTTGTTCATATAAAAATTCTTATGGTGTGGGGACCTGGGTATATAGCTTTAATACATTTCATTTTCTATGATTTTGTGTTAATTGCAGTTTTTTGACTAATGAAGAATTTAATGATTTCGAAAGCTATCAAAATATATAATTAAAAGAGTATACTTTTTCCTGTTCCTCAATGAAATGTTGGGTTTTTTATGTAATTTGTTGTATGATACATATTCCATCTATTGTTGCTTTTCGAAAACTCATCTGTTCTTCCTCGAATAATGCTGCTAGTATGCTTTTCAGACTAATATTTAATATGCTAGTATAGATTTTATAACCTGTGTCTAGCCAGTTAATTCCACGATATTTGGAGGGTTGTTCTTGTCGCTTTTCTAAACAAAAAAATTAGTTTAACTCTTCTCTGGTTTTCAAGGGTAATCTTATTTTTCCAACATTTATTATATAGGTGTAAGCATCTCAGGTGTAATATGAGTCCTCCATAATTACTGAGTTCGGTATTAGGGCTATCTATACCTGTCGCTTTTCTGCCAGTTCTGTAAAATCTATATCACCCAAAACCCTTACGTATACTTCTTAATCGTTGTTATTTCTTTGTTTTCATTATATCAAAGTTGTTTGTAATGTTGTCTGGAATTGAGTTCTCCGGAGGATGTGTGATGTTGAATAAGCTCATTCTATAAAATCCTGTAATATGCTTTCTGAACAGAATTAGCTCTCCAGCAAGTCCGACTTCCACGTGTACCAAGGCATGAGCCGCGTAATTCCTTGGCAATGCAAGACATGCAAGGGCGACTCTCCGATGGCTAAGGGCGACAACCCCAAGAGAAAACTTGTCTCTGCCAGAAAATCTCTGAGCAGATTGCTAGTAAGCAGCTCTCGTAAAAATTTGATATTAGTTGGCCTCGGAAATAGGATAAACAAATTTTCAAACGAAAATTATATGGTATTGTTTCAAGAAGCAACAGTATTTTAAAGAATATGGGTTTTACAATTCAACAAAACAATTACGTGAAATATTAACAAGGAACTGGTGCTACAAATTATATCGAAGAGCCATCGAATGGTTTTAGGAATCGGAGCAGTGTTTAATTGCGAACCAAACAAGATGATTTAAATACAAAAACTCACCAGCATTATAAACTGTATCTGCGATTTCGTTAAACGCAGGATTGAGTTTAACACCCTTAACTACATAAATTTTATTTGCTGTTAATAGTTTTAAATTTTCTTCAGATTTTCGAAACTTAGACAACAATTCCTTTAGAGCTTTTTGCGTAGTTTCTTTACTATTAGGAAGACTAAGCCCTGAATGTAGTTCTTCTGACGTTTCACCAAATGCTCCTTCGTTTGTCAATGCTAAAACAATTTCTGCAGAAAATGGACTAATAATGAAATTGCCTTTTTCATTCTTAATAAGTTGCTGAAACGAAACGAAAAAATGTTAAAGCTGCAATGAAATTTTAAATAAAAATTAAAACAGTGTGTGACAAACTTTAGGCACACAGGCAAATTGGAACAAAATAATTTCTTACTACACCTATTCCATAATTTAGTTACATTCGGATAATAGTCTAAGGGTGAACAGATATGAGTAAAACTACTGCACTTTATACAGAAATTGATTGTTATGCAAACGTTTAATATCAATTATAAGTATAAAGACTGGGGTACTATGTCTTTTGATCTTCAATTTATGTAACTAGGGAACAAACTAAGATTGTACGCAACTCAAGAAGTTCGAGTTTAGCTTACCTATACTTGTTTTATCGATTTGAAACTTTGCATGTTTTTTAGTTTTAATTTTTAAATAGTATAAAATTTAATGAGACCATGTATCAGAAAATAATTTGTACAACAGAGGATGGTATTTGGATACGATCATATAAAGGGTCCTTATTAGACAAATTAGAAATGGATTTAATAGCAAGTGTAATATATTGTCAAATTACTAATAACATTCTTATGTCAACTGTAATTGTAAGTAAACACTAAACTAGTAACAAAATATTATAATATTATCAGAACGAGGAAGCCGCGATTAGCCTTTCTGTGTCTAATTCTTGTGTCGATTCAACACTTTGCAACTGTATAAAATTCGAATGATTACACAATAATTTTGTACCTGAAGCTTATTTGTGACACCTTTTAATTTCTTTTAATACTTCTCTTGGAAAACAATAGCGCACTGAGGTAAAAGCTGTATATTCATAAAATGTTATTAGTGCAACATATAATACAAGTAATAGTGATTATTTATCAACGATCTGGGTAATCATGTGTAATTAAATTATGTAACCAAATCTCATATTTCTAGTTTCTATTTATTTATTTATTTATTTATTAACGGGTTAAAAACCCTTTTACAAGAAATGAAAACCATTATAATATTGAGAACAGATGATGAAATAGTCAAAGTACAAAATATTACTTAAAAGCTATTATTAAAATAAAACTATTGTTGGTATCTTCTAACCATACTTTTAAAAGAAGAACATGAAGAATCAAAAAATTCTAAATTCACGTGGTAGTTATTTGCAGTACGAAGAAGTCTAGTTATCACTTCGTTTTTACCGTAATTGGTATGATGAAAATCGGTAAAGAACAAATCAGGACAACGTGTTCTAGCAACGTTGTAGCGAATTCATATTCAATTGTGCACGAATATCAACACTATTATAATTATCCCCTACTAAGCCCATTTTAAAACCACAGAACGTCAAAAATTTATTCTGAACTCTTTCTAACTGACTACTGTAGGTCATGTAGAAAGGAGACCAAATCATGCTGCAATACTCAAGACCAGAACGTATTAATGAACAGTACAATAATTTAAAAGTAGCAATAAAAAACTCCTGAGAATTTCTATAAATGAATCCCAACATTTTATAAGCTTGAGTGGTAATTTCGTTTATCTGTAGATTAAATGTAAGCTTTTTATCCATCATTACACCCAAATCCCTCAACTGATTAACTTCAACAAGACTAGCATTTTTCAGTTTGTATGTGTAATAATACTGAGAATTAGCTTTAGTAAAAGTTATTTTAAAACATTTCTTCAAATTTAAATGTAAGACATTTATATCACACCAACGAAACAAATTATCTAGATCAGATTGTAAAGATTCATAATCAGAAACACATTTAATTGCCTTAAAAATTGTTATGTCATCAGCAAACATAAGAATTTACTCGACCTAAACACTGTTGACAGATCATTCACAAACAAATTAAACAATAACGGCCCAAGATGTGAACCCTGGGGCACACCTGAAGTAACCTTAATTGATTTCTATACCCTGCCACCATAATTAACCATTTGTGTTCGATTTGCCAAGTAACTTACAATCCAGTCAAGTAAAGTGTTACTGATTCCGTAACCCCTGAGCTTTGCAATTAGAATCTCATGGTTGACCCTATCAAACGCTTTCGTAATATATATATATATATATATATATATATATATATATATATATATATATATATATATATATATATGGTCTGAGAGACCAAAGGGAGTTTTCTGGATGACTACCATCAAGTTAATATTTGGTAAGTGACTTCTTTCTGACCAGACGCGCAACTTCTATATTGGCAGAAATGGAAAACGGTTGCCTAATTTCCTGGAAAGCGTGAAAAATGTCGGCAAGTTTCCCAAAGTTTATGAGCATCAAGTTGTTTTCAAGTTAAACTGCAAGATAAATAACTAAAATTACGGAATAAATTTTGGTCTACAAATTCGATACAATGGCCGCCAGCAAGTCAAAATTATGAAGACAGGTTTTTTAAAAATTGGGTGGAAGATTTTTCCAATCACTTTCCCTAAAGTGATCAAGTACACATCAACATTTACAAATATAAATATAATAAATTTGATATGAAATTATAGTAAAACGAAAAAAATTAATATAAATAATCTAATCAAACGTGTATGAAACAGTAATATACGTACATTAATTTTACATAATGTGTTTATATAAATTATTTTGTGTATAAATAATAAATAATATCACACATACGTATTTCCAGCATATAAAACTTCATAACATTAAATTTACTTTTTGACATCAAATGTTATTTAGTTCAAATTGGATCTTTAAACCCAAAACCCCCAAGAAAACATAATTAAAAACATATCTATATATGGGTTTCTATAATAGAACTAATCTTTAAACCATTAAATGATTTTAATTGTTATCGTTAAATTATTAAACTGTTAGTAGTTCCTCGTTTATTAGAAATGTGTCACAAAGTTGATTTTAAAAGCTAAATTATCATCACATAATTAAAATACCATAATATAGTAATAATTTATTGTGGAGGAATAGCAATACATACCGAGATTTTTGTAGGACGCATCGCAAATTATAAGGACAGTTCCTTTGATTCGATTCAACCCCACTCTCGCTGCTTGCCCATCGCACTCTTATACCTTCAACGCCATCTAGAGGCGCCTCTGTTTGTTTTGGTACGCCAATCCTTTATAGCTGCTGACACCGGAATTAATTCGAACTCGTGTTTTATCACCATTGTGTTTTCGGGAATCCCCTTCTTGAAATCTTGTTCACTTAGTGGTTTTTATCGTTTATTTATTCGCAAGTTTAGTTTTTATTTAGGATCATTAATTTCTCGAAGTTTTCTTATTGTGGCAGTGTAAAATGAAATGGTATAACAATATTTATTAAACATTTGTGTAAAAATCAGCTTGATGCCAATAATAACCTACCCCTATATAAGTTTGACATCTTGAATAATGAAAATTTAGAACTCACAGCCACCTACCCAGAGGGTAGTCCAACTCTGGAGCTAGTGAATAGTTTTGTTTTTTAAATCTATACCAATTAAATAGATCTGCTCAGTTAGATCTCATGTTCACGAGTGACACAACTGTCTCAAAAGCATTTGATCCACCATAGCCAGAAAATGTTCACCATTGCTCTATTGAGTGTAAGTTAAGAAGAGTATTTCTGTTATTTTAAAAATGGCAATTACTCAAAAGCTAGCTACTACTTCTTGGCAAATATAGATTGGTACGTATTGTTTCTGGGAAGAGAAATAAACGAATGCGTTGAAGTTTTTATGGGGATCTTGTACACAGTTTAGAAAATTTAAGACATCAAACTTTCCTTTCTGGTTCAGTGCAGAAAAAAGCACATAAGCAACATAAAAACACATATAATATCTTTGAATAATTACGGGATAGATGTGCGATATTGGAGTCAAATTGTTAAAGGGCACGTATTGAGAGTAATTTGACAATTAATCCTAGGTCATTCTGGTCATATTTTTTAAATCACATGGTCTCCCATTGTGTATGACCTACAATGGATTAGAGAGTCAAAACACTGATCAGTTCTGTGAACTCCTTGTCTCACACTTTTCCACAGTTTAGTGTAACAATCGTTCTAAAAATATAAATTATGGTGATTTTCCGGTTTCAATTGATGTTAGAAATTACTTATTTTCGGTTATTAATAAACTGCTTTCAAAATTTACTTCCAGTCCAGTTGGTATACCGTAATTTTTCCTAAAGAACTGTATTTGTACAGTATCATCACCCATTACAATAATTTAAACACAGGTCAGTTCCCGATTTTTGGAAGCTTAGCCATTTTAAAGCAATTTATAAAACTGGCCTTAAAACAGAGGTGAAAAACTACCGGGCAGTGTGCAATCAATCCTAGATTCCTAAAGTTTTGGCAGGCTTGCATATCAACGGTTCTCATGGGATTTCAATCAAATAATCAACTGAGACCAATCTTATATCTTAAATAAAATTTATATATATATATATATATATATATATATATATATATAATTGACCAAATAAAAGTTATCACTAACCTTTAAGTCGAAGCTCTCTGGTGTTTTCTTGGGTCTTCTTTCTTCAGAGGCTAGCCCCGTAACAGCAGGAACAGTTTCTTAGAGCTTCGTCTGGACAAAACGTTACACAAAAAAATAGCGACGTAATGTTCATTGATTGAGCATACAAAAAATGCGGGTTGAACAACAAATGATGCGCTTTTGTAAACACAAAAGAAACAAAATGAAAGCGGTTTAGCGGTCGTTACGAACGAAGCTACTAACTCGCGGAATCGTAACGCAAAAAACAACAAAAAGCGCCGTGTCTTCAGACGGGATCAAAGCGTGACCGAATAGTTCGGAGAACAATACACGAATCTCCCAAGCGTCCAAACAGCTAGGGAACCGAAACACCAATGTCAATACTGTCTATATTTTACACGCAAAAACACGTAAAATTAGCATTAGCGCGACGGAAAGTTTTCGAAAAGGTGCAGAAGTTTAAAAATCAATGAAGTAATTCAATCAAATTGAACACAATACACTAAACAAATTGCGGGAACGCACCAATATATATAAATATATATATATATATATATATATATATATATATATATAATAAAAAAGTATAACCCTTGAGAAATAAATAAATCTTGAGGGTAGAGGACTATGGTGTACTTAATTATCTTGCAAATTAAATTAACCTGAAAATAATCTGATGGTCATACAATTTTGCTACAGTTTTCCACCCTTCAGTCTCCGCGACCAATAGTTTTAAATTTAAATTTGAGTGTTAAATCTCAAATATAAGCTATAATTACATAACTGTTACAGTTTAAAAATTCGAATCCGTTCAATCAAGATAATATTTTCTATTGTATTTTTGTAACAACATCAGAAATTGTAGCCTTACTTTGTACAGGTTCGCAGTGAATAAACAATTTCTTCTTGTGAAGTCAGAAACTGCAACAGACACATCAACGTCCTTAGGTGAAGCTGCCGTAGTTCCAAAAATAGTAAAAGTCAATAGTAGCAGGAACTTCTGCATACTGTTTTATTAGACACTAAAAAATACTAGCTATCAATAAAATACATTTATATTACAAGAATTATTTTAGGCTAATATAATATTACGTCTTATTGTATTTTGTACTAATAATTAGTCTTAATCTTTAAGCCGGGACGAGTAATTATAATACCATATTTGATTCAGAAATGCAGAAAAGTGGATCAGAGTTTCTGCTGCCTGGGTCAACGCAATTAATCACATACTCTAAGCAAAGTTATCAGCGGAATTAAAGAATTTCAAATATTACGCCCATAGACCTTCACTGGCTTAGAGAAAGCCTGAGTCAGGAATGTGAAGTTAAACATTGGACGATACATTACAGGGAAGCCAACGTCAAAATCTGAATATTTGAAGACAGCCCAGACATTCCCACCAACAGAGGAGTCAGACCCGGACAATTCAGAGAGGCCTTAATAAGAATATTTCAAAGTTAAATTTGAGAAACAACGGATTTGCTGAAGATATTATTTTAATTGCCAAACTTTCAGAGGTAGCTTCATCAACAAATAACTGAACAGAACGCAGTTACGAATGAAATAAGCCCGAACATAAACACCACAACCCAAGATACTGTACAACAAACAAGTAGACATGCTTGACATACTAAATAATGCAACCTGGAAGACAGAAGTTTCAATCTTGCATGGATAACATATGGAAAGAACTAATTAGGCTTTAAGTCTACTATTTAAATTACTCGAAAACTTCACATAAATGGCAAAAACAGGACATTTGGCTAGGGCAATGGTTATATATATATATATATATATATATATATATATATATATATATATATATATATATATATATTCCGGATACAATTCCCTTCAATTTTGATATTTACACTTTTTTATAAAATCAAAAACAAAGGAGCTAGTGGGATTTGACTAAATCGACAGAATTTCGTTTTTTCAAAATATCTAGTAAGCCATGACATTTTACAATAATCCGAAAGTGTTATTAAATTGGGCCACTAAAGTGCAAATCTTTCCCAGTTTAACCATTGCTCAATCTCCGCTAGTTTCCGTGATCCCCATACTGATCATCAAAAAAACTCACCCTGTATATGTTCCGGGTGAGAACCGCGTTTAAGTTTAAAAGTTACTCAAAGTTTTGGCTTTTGATTTGGTGCCATTACTAAGAGAGAAAACGAAGAAAAATAGAAATGGCATATAATAATCTGTTCGAACTTGGGGCCTCAATCTGTCTACTCCCCTAGTCTTACTAGAATGCCAATAAAAAGATATTTTAGAGTCTAGATCGAACTCGAGATCTCAATGTGTCTACTCCTCAAGCTTCGAAAAATGACTAAAAAATGAGCTACGTCATACTCCCGCCATGAAATATAAACTTAATATCATAAAAAAAAAATTTACTCAAATTAGTGTTCCTGTTTTAGTTAGCACAAGGTAATGAATGTGTGGATAAAAATCCCATTCGTCAAATGCATACTTTGAAGGATTCAAAGCTAAATAACGGGAAAACTTTGCATTTATGGAGAAAAACTTATAGAATCTTTTTTAAAGTACAGAATTAGACCTTTTAAGAAAAAAAAGAAAAGTCTTTAGCATGAAAATTGAGCGACTTATGATCAAAATAAGGTCGGTAACCACTTTTTTCTACGAAAAAATCTGTGAATACAACCCCCTAACTATCCAACGAATTAAAATTAATCTTCAGCCTTCTGTGATTCTCTTTACATATGTATTATCACTACACTTAACAAGCTTTACCAATCTCAAATGCCTAATTTTAGAAAAATTGGAGTTTAAAAAGAAAACGATTTTTTGAAATTTTGTATTTTTGACTATTTTCTTCAAAATATCTGCGAAAATACTGGAGATACGAAAAAGATGATAGGGTATTAAGTTGTAGCCTATGCGTAAATTTTCTGTACAGTGAATATATGGCGAGAGATAGCTGTTTAAAACCTCTATTTACTAGCGAACACCACCTTACTCGAGGCCTTTAAACTTACCCTTTTTAAAAACTAAGGGATCTTGAAATCTTAAGGAATTTAATTCACATAGTCTTAAAGCTCTTGAAAAGTCCTACTATACATTGTTCTAATTTTATATTTCCAATACTTACTGTTGCAAGAAAAAACTGATGAGACAAATACCCGTGCAGAGGCAAAATAAAATTAATATTTTATAACTAATTTCTCGGATTAAAACAAAAAGTTTCGGCAAACGACTTTTCTTATAATAAATTATAGAACCAAAATAATACAGTCCATACTAACCTTCAAAATGTGAAAAAATGTTTAGGTACCTCAAAGAAACTGATATAATATGACAAACTTCAGAACCACTAGTGTCTCTTTTTAATTCAGAAACTTATTAATATCATTTTATTCCCCGTATCAGAATTTTTTTAATTTTATGATAAACAAAAATACTTCTTCAAACTGAGAATCTAACTCTTTATGTTTTGTTTATGATTGCAGATAATGTAAGGTCACAGATATATTCTAATAATATATAAAATAAGAAAAAGTGTTCTTATTTTGATAGCGACAATATATATATATATATATATATATATATATATATATATATATATATATTTGTTTTTAAGTTTTCGCGGGCACTAAATGTATTAGATGGTTTCCGGGAATTCATCCGCGTACTTGATAACTGATCCCTGCCGGGATCGATGGTAAAATGACGACGTTTCGGCAGAGTCACATCTGCCCTCTTCAGGTCGGTTCGCATAATTCTCGTAGTCTTCTGCTTTCGCTTCAAGTTACTCGAATACTGAGCCAGTAAAGAAATCAGTCTTCTGTGAAAGGTTTCATAAGATCAAAGTTTACTTTGGTTTTTTGGTTAGTACGAGAATTTAGTAGCTGAGTTTTTATGTAGCTCTACTATTTGAAAGGGGCCATTAAATTTGTTTTGTAGTTTATCTTTGAACTGAGATTCGCATACGTAAACCTTGTCACCTACTTGATAATTTGGGGTTTTGTCCGAAAGTTGTTTATCGAATCGAATTCTGGCTTTCTGTTTTTAAGTATTGGTTCTTTCGCGTGCTATTTTGTAGTACTGTGAAATACGGTTATTTAAGTCTCTGATGTATTTAGTAATCAAGTCCTTTTCGTTATAGAGGGTTTCAGGGGGTCGGCTAGACGTGTGCCCGAAAACGAGTTCATAGGGTGTGAACCCATGAGTTTTGTTAGCGGAGTTGTTGTAGGTAATAATTGCCTATGGCAGGATATTGAAGGGGTGTTCGTCAGGGTGCTCGGCCTTATGAATACGGATCATATCTAACAAGGTTGAATGAAACCGCTTTAATAAGCCGTTAGATTGGGGGTGTCCTACACTCGAGTAGGAAAACTTAATATAGAACAATTTGCAAAGGACTTGAAGGAGTGCATTGTCAAATTCACGACCGTAGTCAGTTTTAGCGGACTTGTCGCTAATCGGGTAGGTCTGGGAATATTTAGTTAATTCGTCTCGGATAATAAGGGCGTAATTTTTCCTAGGAACTTCGAGAATGTCGATGTTTATTCTTTCGAAAGGGGTTCTTGGGGTTTCTGTTACTACTAATGGATTGTCAAGGTCAAACTGTCAAATCTGACAGATTTGACAGTTTCTAATGAAGTTTTCTACGTCTTTTGTAATACCTTGCCAGTTATACTTTCCTTTAATTCGTCTAATAGTTTCGTTGATCCCTCTGTGTATGTTGTTTTTACCGTTATGGAATTGATCTAGTATTATTGGCACTTGATCTGTTCCTATTGTTTTTGTTATGTTCTGACAGACTTTCTGTTTCTGCGAATATAAACGAAAGCATTTCGAGTATAGGTAGGTCTAAGTTATTTTCAACGCAGTATAGTTCAGAGTCATTTAGAAGGTCTTTGCTCTTGTAAATTGAGGCAAATAATACCTCGTTTACAGTGTCGAAATCAGCCGGTAGGGGAATAATGTAATATCTTCTTTTTCGAACGCTTTTACTATTGAAAATATTGATTTTGAATTGCTCCTCAAGAATTTGGTTATGAAAATCTTTTAAATTGCCGTCCAAAAATTACTGGCCTGAAGTGTTTCACGGCCCAAACAATAGCCAGAAGTTCACGCTCTATAGTGGAGTATCGGGTCTCAGCTTTGCAGAGGGTCCTAGATGCGTATCCAATTGGCAGATCTTTGCCTATTGGTCCCTGTGAAAGCACAGCGCCGATTGCAAATGCTCTAGCGTCATTTGTCAAAATAAAGGGCTCATTGAAGTCGGGATAAATTAAAATGGGTGTCGAAGTGAGGGCTTGCTTTAATTCATTGAAAGAATTAACGCATTCAGAACTGAAATAGAATGAAACATCTTTTTTGAGCAATTTTGTTAGTGGTTTTGAAATTTTAGCAAAATTGGGTATGAATAGTCGATAATACCCGGCGAATCCCAGAAAAATTTGATATCTTTTTGATTTTGGGGCTGAGGAAATTTCAATATGCATTCTACCTTTGATGGATTCGGTTTAACTCCATCTTTGGTAATCAGAAGTCCGAGATAGGCAACTTCTTTGCGAAGAAATTCGCACCTGTCGGGTTGGATTTTGAGGTTTGCCTTTCGTAGGCGTTTAACATCATCAGTAAGACGAGACAAATGTTCGTTGATAGTGGGAGAGTCCATATAGACGAGACAAAGTTCGTTTTGAATTCCTAAAAGAATGTTGTCCATAACCCTCTGGAATGTTGAAGGGGCATTCTTTAGACCAAAGGGCATCCTTACGAATTCGTAGTGCCCATTCTCAACGGTAAACGCGGTTTTGGAAATGTCTTTTGGGTCAATCTCAATCTGATGGAATCCTGAGGCGAGGTCCGAAATGTTAGGGAGTGGATATTTGTCATCAACCGTTAGTTCGTTGAGTTTTCGATAGTCAACTTCAACGCGCTATTTTTGCTTTCCTGAAGCGTCCAGTTTTTTCGGAACTACCCATACAGGGGAGGACCAGGGCGAGTTTGAATGGCGTATGATACCTTCGTCTAGCATTTTCGTTACCTGGGATTTAACTTCCTCTTTATGTATCTGAGGGTAGCAATAAGATTTCGTGAAAACTGGTCTAGAGTTGTTAGTTTCTATGGTATGTTTAATTTCGTTGGTGAATGACAGATTGTCTCCTTCGAGATAAAATATGTCAGAGTAGTCAAGACATAGTTGCGATATTAAGTCGGATTCTTCTTCATTTAATGGTCAAGTCGAAGTTGATTGAAAATTTGTTCTTGTCGTTCTAGTATGTTGTTATCTGTTGGTTGGGTTTGTGAAATAGAATTCACACTGAACTGTTGTAAAGGCTCAAGTTTAATGTTAGTGAAATTTATAGTTTTAGGGATGGCATTTGCATTTAATACGGATCTCAGAAATTGACCATTACTATCGACTTTTACTAGAGCATTCGGGAGATGAACTTTTTCATTTCTATGCCTGTTAATAAGGCGTCTGTGTCTCTAAGGTTGCAAGTAAGTTTACAGATTTGCTCTGTACGTGGTTGAATAGAAATTGTGTTGACGGGGTTACATGAAAATTTTTTGGGGATGTCTTTACTGATTAAATCGTCTGTTACTTTATACAAGTGTTTTGAAATTGGTTACTAGTTGTTTCTTATCGAAATCAACGATGCAATTATAATGTTCGAGGAAATCGGAACCTAACAATCCGTCGAACTCGATATCGATATTGCAAATGTAAACCTTATGAGGATCATTGATATTAAACGGGACGAGAGTCGATTCGTTGACATCAATTTTCTCGTTAGTTATTCCCTGGATGACGACATTTTCTTGGAACCTTTCAATGAATCGTTTGCAAGTTTCTGGCTTAAAAATAGAGAGTCCTGCACTGGTGTCCACAAGAAGTTTGTAGGTGTTGGATGCATCGGTGATGTAATATGAGTTCTTAGAGTTTACGACAAGACGGGTCTTACAGAAATCTCTGTTCGGGGAGGCTCAGATTGGGGTCGAAGCTGTCTAAATTCAAGGTTTGAATGTGGGTTTGAAGGTCTGACATATCCGGGGGTTCTGTTTGTGGGGTCCTGAAAATTTGTAGGAGAAATTTCGTCGTAGTTTTGAGAGTAATTTTCGCTTTCGAAGTCTGTTCTAAAGTAATCGTTAAAGTCATTCTGGGAATTGTCGTAGGAACAATAATCGTTATAGTCGAAATCTGTGTATTGGTACTGGTTGGGTGTTAGGTTCGAATAAGTCTGTTCACTTCTAAGATTTTCGAACTCATGATTATTTAGGTGATGAGTACGTTGTTGGCGGTAAAAATTAGGGTTCGGTTTAAATTGGTCCGTATTTTGTGGGTTGATTACTTGTTGATGGGCGTTGTTGCTGGAAACTCCTCTTTGGAGGAAAGTTTGTTTGACGGGGTTGTTGCTTGGAATTTTGGGCGAATGGATTAGGGCGAGGTCTTTGAAAGTTTTGTCCAAAACCTTGATTTTGTCCAAAGCTTTGGTTCTGTTAGAATTGCCTCGATCTAGTGATGCATTCATTAACTGAATGGCCCATTCTCTTGCAGAATGTACATTGTTTTGGAGGTGGCAATTGATTGGGTCTTCTGAAAGTCGGAGTTTTATTTTTGAAGTAAGAAAATTTTTGAGTTTCGAGATGGTTTAATTGAATTTTTCTTTTAATTCTAGAGATCGCGGTTAAGATATCTTTTAGGTCGCTTGCTCGAATTAATTATCCCATTTTTGGCTCTAGGCCTGTAAGCAGGCTATTTAGTGCCATAGGCTCAATGAGATCTATTTGGGCTTGTTTTTCCTTGGAAGTTATATTTTGTTTTGTGACTGCGGCCAACATTTTTGCCTGGTGGGTTTGAATTCTAGTCGAGAAAGTTAAGGGTGATTCGGATGGTAATTGTTTCATTCGTTGGAGATCCTGAATGAGTGCCGATAGGTCTCGAGGGTCTCAGAAGTGGTTATAGAGAAGAGTAATGAATTCAGTCAACTGACTAGGGTTTCGTGAATTTACTAATTCCGCTGCTCTGCCACGGAGTTTATTTTTTATGTGGAGTATAAGTAGGACGTGTTGGTTATCGGCCGCCATACTGTGGGCGGTGTTACGCGATGTGATAAAAGTATTTAAAAAGATAGGGTTACCGTCGTACTCCGGTAGTATCGCAAAAATCTCGTAAATTTTATAGGGCTCCACAGTTGGAGTGGCTGCACCTTGCCTTGTTGTAGTCATATTGTTTAAAAATTAGGTATTTGCACAATATTAAGAGTCGAAATAAGATTATATTGTCAAATTGACAATGGTAAAACGTATAAATAAATGTGAAAATAGATAAATATTAAAATAATTAGATCAGGTTATTATAAGTTGTCGTTCAAAATAATGATATAAATTTAATATGTAATTATCAATATGTACCTAAATTGCTCAAAAATATTTTTACCTTGCACTTGTATTCAAAATAAATTAACAATATATTAAAGGTAGTGATGTAATAGGTTAAAAATATTTAAGGAGTATTTGATGATAGAAATGGTGATTAAGTGTATCAATAAATGGAAATAATAAAATAATAATAACGTAATCCTTAAGCTCTTATAGAGTATAGTGGAACAGATCCACTGACTAGACCAGCTCTTTCCAAACTAAGATCTTCTAAGAAATTGGGTATCGTCTTTCAGGCTATGAATAAATTTATCTTGCCAAACTATGTTTTAGGTGCTAATACGTTAGAGACGCTACACACAATCATCTGCTGTGCTGGAACTTCCATCTGCAGAACAATTGGGGTCGCAGTAAGACCAAAGCAAGACCCCAATTTAGACAAACACCTCGAATACCACCTTGGCAAAGACGACTTGAAGGGAAAATCAATTCTCTTCGGAAAGACGTTGGAAGACTGACCGAATACCAACGAGGAGTCAGGAACAACAGAATAGAAAGACTTGTCATGGACAATAACCGAATACACTCCCAGTGGGATGGAGAAAACATAACATCTCAGCAGTGCCTGTGGACAGTCTACGACAAAAGCTCTCCATCTACACAAGCCGATTGAGAAGGTACAAAACCAGTAACCAACGGAAACTAGACAACACACTTTTCCAACAATCAGAAAAAGTGTTTTATAGAAAACTTAACAACACCAATAATAATGAAGCCCCTCGTTACCCCAGTAAAACAGACATCGAGGAATTCTGGAAAACACAGCTTTCCACAACAATCTCCTATAACTCCAGAGCCAACTGGATTAATGAGGAGGAGGCTGCATTTCAGAACTGTGATGCCATGCAACACCAATCATTTACAACGGAAGACACATCCAACATAATGAAGCACCTCCATAACTGGAAAGCACCAGGACCAGATGGTGTACAAAATTACTAGATAAAGAAACTGTACGCAACCCACGAAACACTAACAGCACTTATAAATGACGTAATTACCCACCCACACAAGATGCCTAGTTTCCTTACGCATGGTGCTACATACCTCTTACCAAAGGACAACCTATGTGCACAGGACCCAGCAAAGTACCGACCAATCACTTGCCTTCCAACCTTATACAAACTCATAACATCGTGCATTAATCATCGCATTTTCAAACATTGTGAGATGAACGATATAATTACTCAACAACAAAAGGGATGCGCGAAAAATTCGATGGGCTGCAAAAAGGCCTTTGATTCAGTTCCACATGATTGGCTCATTTAGGTACTGAAACTCTATAAAGTGAATAATTGTATTATTAACTTTTTAGAATATGCCATGTCCACCTGGCAAACCAAAATCTCACTGAATGAAGCCAACTGTTCGATTCTCTAGTGACATCCATATGAAATTTGGCTTAGACAAATGCCGAATTATTAATACAGTTAAAGGCAAAATACAGCAGGGGCACTTCGAAATGGGAGATGGCAGCTCAATTTAATCTATGGGAGAAGGTCATACTTATAAATACCTTGGAATAAAGCAGGCTCAACGTATTGATCACATGACTATGAAAAAGGACCTAACAGCAGAGTTTTATAGAAGGGTAAGACGACTGTTAAAAACTAAATTAAACAGTAAAAATCTGTTTCAGGCTATTAACACCTATGCGTGTTCAGTGCTCAGTTACTCTTTCGGTATAGTTAATTGGTGCAAGACTGACATTGAACAATTACAACGAAAAGATCGAGTTTTACTAACAAAAGCTCAAGATCACCATACAACTTTGCCACGGTATGAAGGAGGAAGAGGATTGACAGATCTAAGCAAACTATTAAATCAATAAATTTCCATTTAACGTAGTCATTTCCAGAAACTCGCAGAGTCATGTGCCTGGTTGATGACTCAACACCACTGCGACTGACACAACAACATGTCCAATTACACCACCAGACCACAGATCAGAAACTGCTGAAATGGAAAGAGAAGCCGCTTCATGGAAGACATATAAATGACATCAACCAAGATTATGTCGACAGTGCAGCGTCGAACTACTGGTTGATCTCTGGTCATATGTTTCCTGAAACGGAAGGCAATCCAAGATCAAGTAATTCCAACTAAGAACTACCTAAAGTACATCGTTAAAGATCCTTCTATTAACAACGATAGATGCAGGTACGGTTGCCAAACATCTGAATCTATCCAGGAGGTTGTCAAGCGTTCGCTGCAACTGAATACAAAGAACGACATGATGCTGTGGCAAAAATACTTCACCAAAACTAGCACTGAAACTTGAATTATCACAGTCGGTAAGATTACCATACTATAAATACAAACCAGAATCTGTTTTAGAAAATAACAACTACAAGCTGTACTGGGACCGCACGATACTGACCGATCGGTCTGTTGCTCACAATAGACCAGATATAGTTTTGGTAGATAAAGGCTCTCGAAAAACAACTTTAATCGACATAGTGACATCCATATGAAATTTGATCTAGACAAATGCCGAATTATTAATATAATTAAAGGCAAAATACAGCAGGGGCACTTCGAAATGGGAGATGGCACCTCAATTGAATCTATGGGGGAAGGTCATACTTATAAATACCTTGGAATAAAGCAGGCTCAACGTATTGATCACATGACTATGAAAAAGGACCTAACAGCAGAGTTTTATAGAAGGGTAAGACAACTGTTGAAAACCAAACTAAACAGTAAAAATCTGTTTCACGCTATTAACACCTATGCGTGTTCAGTGCTCAGTTACTCTTTCGGTATAGTTAATTGGTGCAAGACTGACATTGAACAATTACAACGAAAAGTTCGAGTTTTACTAACAAAACCTCAAAATCACCATCCAAAGAGCTCTGTCGAACGTACAACTTTGCCACGGTATGAAGGAGGAAGAGGATTGACAGATCTAAGTAAACTATTAGATCAACAAATTTCTATTTTGCGTAGTCATTTCCAGAAACTCGCAGAATTTTCTGATCTACATAGAGTCATGTGCCAGGTTGATGACTCAACACCACTGCGACTGACACAACAACATGTTCAATTACACCACCAGAGCATAGATCAGAAACTGCTGAAATGGAAAGAGAAGCCCCTTCATGGAAGACATATAAATGACGTCAACCAAGATTATGTCGACAGTGCAGCGTCGAACTACTGGTTGATCTCTGGTCATATGTTCTCTGAAACGGAAGGCTTTATATTGGCAATCCAAGATCAAGTAATTCCAACTAAGAACTTCCTAAAGTACATCGTTAAAGACCCTTCCATTAACAACGATAGATGCAGGTACGGTTGCCAAACATATGAATCTATCCAGCATGTCACAGGAGGTTGTCAAGCGTTTGCTGCAACTGAATACAAAGAACGACACGATGCTGTGGCAAAAATACTTCACCAGGAACTAGCACTGAAACATGAATTATCACAGTCGGTAAGATTACCATACTATAAATATAATCCAGAATCTGTTTTAGAAAATAACAACTACAAGCTGTACTGGGACCGCACGATACTGACCGATCGGACAGTTGCTCACAATAGACCAGATATAGTTTTGGTAGATAAAGTCTCTCGAAAAACAACTTTAATTGACATAGCAATTCCTAACAACAATAATATAAATATCAAGCAGGCTGAGAAAATAACCAAATATAGAGATTTGGAATTTCAAATAAAGACTCAGTGGGACATGAACAACACACGAACTGTACCAATTGTTATGTCAACGACAGGACTAGTCCCAAAACATCTATTAAACAATTTAAAATACCTCGGTCTGGACGAACATCTTTACAAACAAATGCAAAAAGCCGTCCTGTTAGGAACGGCCCGGACCATCAGGAAATTCATGGGAAACTGCCGCCACGACTCCAACCACGGGCCTGAAAAACCTGGCAAGGGCTCCCACAGAGCTAAACCCTTTTGATATCTAGGATATCTGGGGTTTAGTGAATTTTCCCCTAAAGGCACTCATAGCGTGCCTTAGAGGGAGTGTTATACCATACATTGAATGGTCAAGTCTGTAATCCTTAAAATATAATTCCTGGCATGGACTGTTCTGTAAGTTGACTGCACTGGTTAGCCGTTGCGTGTTCCTGGTGCTAGCTCGCTTCCAGTTGTCTCCAGAAAGAAGTTGATTATCCAACGATGGTTTGGAAACCACCACGACTAGTTAGAATTCCCGTATTCTAATGGTTTTGGAAAATTTGTGTTTTAAAAAAAATATTTTTATTTAAACCACAAATTAAATATTTTACTTGAAAGTTACGTTAAACAATATAAATTAAATAAATGAAAGTGATACACTTAATGACGCTCACAGCCATCACATGTGCATTTATAGGCTACGTGTTGCATTGTCAGCAGTCAGCAGTTTTACACGTGCGATGGGCATTTGCATATTTCCTGATAATTGCTATATCGTGTAATATGACACCATGTGAACGACTCATTTGACAGGTTACACGGTGTTGTCATATTAATATTCTAAGTATTGTTTACGACGTATATAACATATATATATATATATATATATATATATATATATATATATATATATATATATATATATATATATAGAGCGTAATTTAAATTCTACACTCACCATTGGACTCTCGGAAACTACAGAAGATAGTAAGAATTTTAAATGGGGGGCCGTTTTTTTTAATTTAAATTTTCCAAATACTTCCGAAGATATCCGAAAGAAATAGAAAATAGGAAATTTGTTTTTTTTTGCAGCGTTATTTGATGACGAAACGTAAAACTAAAAACACATTTATTTTCATTGCCCATTTTTCAGCTATAGGATGACCTTTTCAGATTTTCCATTCGACAGTTCGTTTTTCGGCTAAAAACATCAACTTTATTTTTCTTATGGACGCCGCCTCTCCACAGTAAAATACTGCATTTCATTCTGATTGTCTTCAAAAACAACTTGTGATAATTTGTTTATCTAAAAGCACAATTATTTAAATAAAAAGAAATATCACCTTAGTAGGCCTTGACTCCGAACAATTTTCTTTCATAAACATGACAGGACTTGTCAAACGCGTACACATAGTTTCAAAGACAAATGAAGAAAAACGAGATATGTTAAGAGTTTATTACAAAATTGATACAAATATTACTAAAATACCTCAAATATATTATGAGTTGTCACTTTTGGCTGAGTTTGGTACTTTTCGAAAACCCAAGATAAAGTATGGACGTAGAATAGAATAAGGTACTAGAAATAACTTATTGGCAAAGGTAAAACTAAATTCCATAAATTAAAAATTTAAAAAAAGGAACATTTTCTAGCTATGGTTTTTAGATGCGAACCCTTCAAAATCAACTTATCAAGTTTCGTCAGATATGGACTGCCACTAGCGTTTGGAGGGAGTTAAAAAAAGTGATTTTGCAATAGGCTCTCAAATGGGGATGATATTCGAGATTTTTTGAAAACCATTATTTGGCCCGACGAAAGTACTTTTTCAAACTGTGGCGTCTTCAATAGAATATTTCGATGAGTTGCCACTTGTTAATTATAATAGGTACTGCTTTCAGCTTGACGGGGCCCCTCCACGTAATACTAGAGCTGCTTGTAAGTAATCAGATCAAAGTTTTCCACATAGTAGATAGGATATTCAGTACTTCATTTATATGCTGTACATTTTAAGGATTAGGTGGTCCAAAATAAATGAAACAGTTCACCGAATAAACAATTTAATGTAATAAAAAATAATCTAAATATTTTATTACTTATTATGCAGTTATGCATATTTTCCCACAAATATTATAATTCCGTTTTGCTGAATGTAGAATATGAAAGGATGATCTGCATGAAATGGTACTGGCGTAGCTAAATGAGTACTCGGGGCTGCATAACCAAAAATTATAACTAGAACAAAAAAATCATAAAATACTCCATATTGGTTAAGATTCATCTTACTTCTGGAGATAACCTGCATTGCAGGAATTTCGAGGTAAGAGTAAAGAGAGAGAGGTCAATAGAGAGGGCAAGTGGCTATTTCACTCGGGTGGGAGCTGCTTCCAATGAAATACGTTCAGCATGTTGTTCATTGGCTAAGTCTTACTTCAATAAAACATGAAACATTATACATAAATCAAAATTTAGTAAAATTATAAATCCAAATATTTTGGCTCCTTACCAAAGTATTTAATTTTCTAAGTTATACATGTATTCGAATTGTCAATAGAAGAAAATCAATTAAATAAGAATTTCAAGTTTTCGATTTGCCGCATACAATATAAAATTTTTTAGTAATGAGTTATCAGGGTATTTGATATTTCGGCACGAAGTTTTTCGGCATCATAGTTATAAGGGTAAAATAACGGAATAGCAGTAATTAGTACGAAACTGTCGTAAGCTACTATAAGAGGTATTAAAAGATCGAGATGTTTGTGAAGTGCAATTTGCAAGACTTCGCTTATTCAATTACAGCAATTATTTTTTACATTACTTTCTGAATTATAGAACTGGTTTGCAAACTCTATGCTAAATTTTAAATTCAGGCCTTTTACATTTCGTTTACATATATTCATAATCGATATGAAAATCATTGCTTAATACCATCTTATACTACAGGAAAAACTACTATATTTTCTACTCACACAAATTACAGTTACTGTAATTAGAAAGTTCTTCTAATTGATATTTACGTACTCATTACTGATACGCACTAAAATCCCCCATCACTCAAGTTATAATTATTATATAGTAAATATTCAACTTTGGAGAGCGATTCTTCGAAAACGCTTTCAGTGGTATCATCTAGCAATGTTTCAAGAAATTATACAACAGTCACTTATCATCCTTTTATTATAAAATAGATGCCGTTATCCCAGATTTCGGGAATTAATTCAATTAAAAGAAAAATTATATTAATCCAATCGTATATAAGATATTAAAAAACATCGTTTTTATCAAAATATTTTTTAAAACTCCATATAATAACATAATTATTTGTTTTATACGATTCCATTTATGTTACAACAGCAGGTTCGAAACACAACAGATGAGTCCCTTTACTTCTTGGGACCATAGTGGGGAAACCATTGTTCTACCCTCTTCCGGTGTCCAATTCTAACTTCTTAGCTAGAAGGCAATTAAAACATACTAAAAATCTTCTCACAATATATTGAGGCATGAAATTATTTTAAAGAAATAGTGAGAAGCGTTCACCAAAAATTTTGGGACAGATTAATATTCATTATATAGGCAGATACTCACGGTAGACAGGAAATAGCATACGAATTAATAATATATCTCAAAAATCAACAAAAATATATGGCTTGATAACATACAGTAGATAAATATACGTGGACACAACATTGCAAGTAGTGGACGGTCTGAGGGAGTGAGGTGACAGGGCGTTTTTATTTTGTAGTAAATCGAGTTAGTTTATGTTTTTGAGCGACTGCTTTCTGTTGTGTCAAGTATTCAGCTTTACCGCTAGATACATGATCCAAAGTGTCCTACAGAATTGGATGAGGGAAGAACGTATGTAATGACGAATAACAGTGTTACAAATTTCTTTTCATCAATGTCTCTATTTCAACGTTAAATATTCTAAAAACGAAACACAATATCTCTTCTGACATCATCAAACTTGTATAATATTGTTCTTTTAACACGTATTTTTCATTTCAAAAAACTCTGTTCAAACAAGTCCGTGGGGCTCAGATGAGCTCACCTCTTTCTCCAGTGTTTGCTAACATTTTCATGGAACAAATCGATACCCGGGCCCTAAACTCGTCTAATTTAAAACCTCCCTGTTGACTTAGATATGTTGTGAATGCTTTTTACTTTTGGCCTCATAGCAGAGATTCATTAGAGTTCTTCCTGCATCACCTAAATGGTATACATCCTAACATACAATCAACAATGGAAATCGAGTCCGATTCATCTCTCCCGTTTCTTGATATTCTCATAACAAAAACCAACAATGAAAGATTCTCAAATACACTCTATAGCAAACCAACCTATACCAATCTATACTAAAATGCCCAACCACACCACCACCCTGCCCAATTGAGTTCTGTAATGAAATCTTTGGCTCTTAGATCTATCCGATTAACGAAAGAGATGTCTTCAAAATGATCGTTTTTAGAATTGTCTAGCAATTTGTCTTCTAGGGTTTTAGTACTTTATTGTAATGTTTCTATAGGGCCTTAAAATTTTTCTAGTAATTTGTTTTCCAGGGATTAGATTTTTTTTTGGTATGGTTGTAGGATTTTAGAATTTTCTAGTTTCCATTTGTTTTAATAGCATACTCATGTCCCCATTACCAGGAACTTCAAATAAATAAATATCGGGATTGTGACACTCATTTATTAGGGCATCTCTTAACCGGTGTATTAACTCAGTTTTCTTCCCACTAATTTCTTAATCTCTTTCCTTCAGTTCTTTTTTTAAATCTTTCAGTTTCAATTGGTCCATACTCGCCACTTTAAACATTGGTAGTCTACTTATTTTCCACTTCTAAAGTTCCACAAATACACCGAACACGTGACACCACTGTAATGTTTTTATTTTCAGTTCGGGTTCTTGAAGATTCGAGGAATTTCAATAGCGCCAGCCGCCGGCATCAACTCACTAGATAAACTACCTCTTGGATTCCACGTTTATTTACTATATTTTTTTGATTTTATATACAAGGAGAGACTCTTAATGTATAAACTGGTCCCTGTTTCTACAAACAAAACTAATTATTTCATGGGTATTTCAAGATTAAGGTATTGTGACGTTGGTCGAAACGAAGTGTCGAAAAAAATTCACTTTTGTGTTTGCATTTCATTAGCATACTTATATTTTTTCATTTGCTTCAAAAACTTTTAAGTAATACTGTGGGCCTATCTCGACTCCGTCATTTACCGCTGATAGCCAGGCAAATAAGGTCGCACTTCTAGAAAAACTAAGGCTAGGAAAAGATTATAAGCTTCAATTTTATTCTGTTGTCAGTAGGTCGCACCGACCTCATACAAGAGTTCCTAATTGCCTCACAGCTGTTGTGGAAAGTGTTTGTCATTATGTCAAGTCAAACCTGAATAGTCACTAAAGCTCAAGTAAACAATATCATATAGCGACAGGGAGTAACTAGCTTCGTTTAACTGCAAATATGCGAAAAAGATGATGATTAAATTGCCCGGCACTGTCAGAATAGCTCCTTTATATGTAATAACGGTAGCCCTGTGGTCGAAATTCGACCCCAATTCATTAAATTTATAAGTTTGGACATTATGAAATTATTTTATCAAAGAGTATATCTACAAGAAAAAGGATTGGAGGCGAAATTAGAAAAGTATGCCAGGCCCTTGCTATCCACCATTACTTCATTTGTATTAAATTTGTAGAAATAATTGTTGACTTTATTTTTTATTTGTGTATATTATTGTAGGATTAATTTTTACATAAATTTGTCCTTTACATTATTACAAGTGTAATCATGTCTGTGCAACATGCTCGATGTATTTATCAGCTGATTTTTCCGTCATTTGCACATCAAACGATTTAATAAATAGAGATAAACAACCCAAATGAAAACCCTAATCTTTAGTGTCTTTTTTATTTTCCGCTGATTGCTGATTTATTACACAACACTTTCGGACTGCAAAAATAATATTATATTAATCAAATAATTATAATCACAACAAAAATTAATTTATACTAGTAAAGTTAGTACTTCTTGTTGGAAAAAACAATACTGATCTACAACACTGAATATTTTCCTGTTGAAAATATATTTTACTCTAGAATAAATGTACCTAACTTAACCTAATAAATGAGTATGTGCATTGAATTTCTTTATATTTTAAACACATCTTTAAAATATCAATTTTATGTTTCTTTTATGTAAAAGTTAGTCATCTTGAATTAAAAGCTAAGACTATGTAGCAATGGAAACATGTAATGTAAACTCTAAGATACCCACATTGCCATAAAACAGTAACTGACGAGTCTTCTGTGATTTGAAACTGAAATCGTGAAAATACAGAGAAAACTTTTCTGACAGGATTGTAAACTTACAACTTAAAAAATTAATGAAATGTAAAAATTTAAATCAAATTTGCTGCAGATGGCCATGAATACCAGGGTTGCCAGATCTGCCGAGTTATTGCGAGTCTGACGATCTGTGCATAATTTCACGATTTTTGTAATCTTTTATTAAACTTATCCTACAAAATTAAAAAGAATCTAAATTAAAAGTTATAAGGTTAAAATTAATAAAATAGTATCAGAAATAAATTGATCAGGTGCAACATAGTTCTGACTTTAGTTGACAAACCGCATTTACAATGCAATGAAAATTGCAAACTTACCATAGCCCAATGAACGGCGATTATTATGTATTATAATTTTTCCTGGGTTCTATTTCAATAGCATAACTATGTCCGATGTCTTTCACATTGGAGTCAATCCATCTTATTATTTTTCTCCAAGCAATCTGGCGGTACTGTCACTATTTCTGTTTGGCATTGACAGTATGGACGTAAATAAAGTTTTTTTATTAATTTTTTATTTAACGAATGAACTAATATTATAAATAAATTTTAATATCATGCACTGAAGGTCGTCAATGGCTATCAAACAAAAAATAAGGAAAATCGGTTGAGAGTTGAGAAGAAAATGATACTAAATCTTTGCCTATTTAAATATAGATACATGTATATTTTTACCTGATAAAATCTTAGTAGGCCCAGTTTTTTAATTTGCTCCAGGGTATATCCTTACCTAGCTACGCCACTTTCTGCAAAGATTCTTGCTAACAATTTCTTATAATCTCAGGTTCTTAGGACATTCATGGGACTGTTTTATTAATTTGGACTTTTGTTATTGTAAGGCTATTATACTAATGTTGCATTAGTAAAGGTAGTAAGGATGAAAGATTTCAGTGTGAACTACGTTATGAAAATAAAAATTTAGTGTACACATAAGGTAAATAATTTATTGCTGTTTATCAACTTGTGCATATTTTTCGAGAAATAATCTAATTCCAATCTATTAAAGGTAGAATATGGAAGTAAGATCTGCATAAAATGGAATTAATTTAGCTTCATGAGTACAAATTGAGTATGCGTAGGTCGGAATATTAGACAAAAAAAACGTAAAATGAGTCTAAAAAAATATAGAGTTTCTATTTACTTGAAGTCTCAATTAAAATTTCTGAAAAAATATTAAATATGAGTACAAAATTAAAAACAATACTTAGTGTCAAAACTGTATGTATAAGGAGTTCTATTCCCAATACAATTTAAATCTTGAAAGTGACTTTTTTAGTTTTACAAAAACGCTCTAATTGTAAAACATTATGTTGTATACTGGTTGAGGATTATTTATGGAAACCCCTAAAAATATTGGTATAAATAAAGTTCCTGAGACAAAAATTAATGGAGATCGAATATGAAATCTTGAATTGATCTTAAATTTGACCTAAAGAATGAACTTCAAGGACAAATCAACTTTACGTTAATTTGTTAATATTGTTTATTTTGTATTTATAAATTAAGGTAATAATGCAATTTGAACGCGTGGGTTGGACCAAATTATATAAACCTTTGAAATTATCAAAACTGGAGATAAATAATATAGGAGGTGATGCAGTATTTAGTCTTGTCGATTACCTTTAAGGTCAAATCAAGACCATCGAGTAAATGAAAATTATATATGATCTAGATATAACCTCTAAACTTTCCTAAGGTTAAACACATAAAAAAATCGTTGAATAATAATATAATAATAGTGGTAAAGGCCAGCGCTCACTCAAACGAGACTGAAAAGACAGCGCATGAAATGGACTGGCGCCATGAATGAATTTATAATGCGCACATTTTACAGAATTACGAACCTTGGCCAGGACAAGACTGGATATCGCCAAATATTCCATCAAAAGTTCTGTCGTGAGTGCCCAGAGCTTCAAGTTACTGAACAGAGAGTCGCTGATCAATATCGTGTCATCTTGAGAAATGGCCTTATTTCGCTTGAACAACTGGACGGAATAAATATCGAAGTGGAGCGCGAACTATTTGGTCGAAATACAATCGATCCAGAGCCTGAAATACCTTTGGCACAAAGAGCAGACAAGACTCAAGAAATACAACAACAACAGCCAACCAACGCTGACCTGCTTGAGAAGATCCAAGGAGAAATGGAAGGAGCTCTTATAGAGTATAGTGGAACAGATCCACTGACTAGACCAGTTCTTCCCAAACTAAGATCTTCTAAGAAACTGGATATAGTCTTGCAGGCTATGAACAAATGTATCTTGCCAAACTATATTTTAGGTGCTACAAATTGAGTATGCGTAGGTCGGAATATTAGACAAAAAAACGTAAAAACATTCGAGTCGCTACATACAATCATCTACTGTGCTGCAACTTCCATTTGCAGAACAATTGGGGTCGCAGTAAGACCAAAGCAAGACCCTCCCCAATTTAGACAAACACCTCGAATACCACCTTGACAAAGTAGACTTGAAGGGAAAATCAATTCTCTTCGGAAAGACGTTGGAAGACTGGCCGAGTACCAACGAGGAGTCAGGAACAACAGAATAGTAAGGCTTGTCAAGACTCCTGGACAACATCCGAATACACTCCCAGGGGGATGAAGAAAACATCACATCTCAGCAGTGTCTGGACAGTCTATGACAAAAGCTCTCCGTCTACACAAGTCAATTGAGAAGGTATTAAACCAGTAACCAATGGAAACTAGACAACACACTTTTCCGACAATCAGAAAAAGGTTTTTATAGAAAACGTAACAACATCAATAATAATGAAGCCCCTACTTACCCCAGTAAAACAGACATATAGGAATTATGGAAAACACAGCTTTCCACAACAATCTCCTATAACTCCAGAGCCAGCTGGATTAATGAGAAGGAGGCTGCATCTCAGAACTGTGATGCCATGCAACATCAACCATTTACAACTGAAGACACATCCAACATATTGAAGCACCTCCATAAGTGGAAAGCACCAGGACCAGATGGTGGACAAAATTACTGGATAAAGAAACTGTACGCAACCCACGAAACACTAACAGCCCTAATAAATGACGTAATTACCCACCCACGCAAGATGCCTCGTTTCCTTACGCATGGTGCTACATACCTCTTACCAAAGGACAACCTAGGTGCACAGGACCCAGCAAAGTACCGACCAATCACTTGCCTTCCAACCTTATGCAAACTCATAACATCGTGCATTAATCATCCCATTTTCAAACATTGTGAGCTAAACAACATAATTGCTCAACAACAAAAGGGATGCGCGAAAAATTTGATGGGCTGCAAAGAACAACTGATAATTGTTTCCGTTGTCTGCAATCAAGCCCACGCCAAACGACAAAATCTCTACATGGCATATGTTGACTACAAAAAGGCCTTTGATTCAGTTCCACATGATTGGCTCATTAAGGTATTGAAACTCTATAAAGTGAATAATTGTATTATTAACTTTTTAGAATATGCCATGTCCACCTGGCAAACCAAAATCTCACTGAATGAAGCCAACTGTTCGATGCAAACTGACCCCATTCCAATCAGAAGGGATATATTCCAGGGAGACTCTCTTAGCCCGCTGTGGTTCTTCCTTGCCATGAACCCTCTCTCAAACAAACTGAGCTCGACTAATTTGGGTTCAGTCTTAAACACAACAACTACACAGAGTCATGTGCCAGGTTGATGACTTAACACCACTGCGACTGACACAACAACATGTCCAATTACACCACCAGACCGCAGATCAGAAGATTATGTCGACAGTTCAGCGTCGAACTACTGGTTGATCTCTGGTAATATGTTTGCTGAAACAGAAGGCTATATATTGGCAATCCAAGATCAACTAATTCCAATTAAGAACTATCTAAAGTACATCCTCAAAGACCCTTCTATTAACAACGATAGATGCAGGTACGTTTGCCAAACATCTGAATATATCCAGCATATTACAGGAGGTTGCCAAGCGTTCGCTGCAACTGAATACAAAGAACGACACGATGCTGTGGCAAAAATACTGCACCAGGAACTAGCGCTGAAACTTGAGCTATCACAGTCGGTAAGGACACCCTACTATATATACAAACCAGAATCTATTTTAGAAAATAATAACTACAAACTGTACGATACTGATCGATCGGACTGTTGCTCACAATAGACCAAATATAGTTTTGGTAGATAAAGTCTCTAGAAAAACAACCTTAATTGACATAGCAATCCTTAACAACAATAATATAAATATTAAGCAGGCTGAAAAAATAGTCAATTATAGGGATTTAGAATTTCAAATACAGAGACAATGGGACATGAACAACACTCGAACGGTACCAGTTGTTATGTCAACAACAGGAGTGGCCCCAAAACATCTATTAAACAATTTGAAATATCTCGGTCTGGACGAACATCTTTATTAACTGATGCAATAAGTCGTCCTTTTAGGAACAGTCTGAATGGTCCGAAAATTCATGGGAAACTGCAGCCACGACGCCAACCACGGGCCTGATAACCTGGCAAGGGCTCCCACAGAGCTAAACCCTTTTGATATGTAGTATATATGGGGTTTAGTGAATTTTCCCCTAAAGGTACGCTATGCGTGCCTTAGATGGAGTGTGCTGCCATACATTGTATGGTCAAGTCGGGGTGGTAAAAACAAATGGTCTAATTACAAAGTGTTCCTTGAACAGATCATGTTTATACGACTAAAATTTTTAACGTTATTACGGGATATCGAGATTTGGAGGAATTTAGATTATGGTTTCTAATTCTATCTCTTATCATTTTTTATTTCTGCAGTTCCGATATTTCCAGTGGTTCGATACTAAGTCAGTAACAAAGTAAATTTTTATGTTTTCGTCTTTTGCTGCATACACCCCGAACCAAGGACGGGTTTATATTCAAAAACTAACGAACGATTACTTGGTAGAATCGAAAGAGCAGGCGTGATTGTTCTTATTTTCTCATGTACTTAATAAAGTTAGTAAACTTGGAATATTTTCAAGATCAGAATAAAACCGGATCGAATATAAAGATTGATTTAGCACTATTACCTGATTTTCTCAAAGAGATAAAAAACCAACAACTTATAGAATTTTAATGTATCGGGTGTTTTACTTGCGGTTTTACTAAATGATTGTTAACATCGGCATGCAGTTTTGAATATAAACGTTTTTAATTTTTTGTGGGCATGTCTTACCTTAATACAAAAGCTGATATCATCTCAGGTTTAATAATTCAAGGATTTAAAAGAATCGGTTGCAGCAGCTGTTAATTTGTAATAGTTAATCATGATGATTTATTTTGAAGCACTACCACAACTTATAAGAAATTTGTTTCATTTAATTAATAGGACATAGACATTGAAAATCAGCTTTTTGAAAGTGTAGTGTATTCTTATACTAATGCGATTTTATTTTCAAAGGCTTACGTTTTTGTGTACATTTACACTTTTTTTATTTACTGTGTTCTCTAAATCATTCAAATAAATACACTTTTGAAATTTCACTGGCCTTTCAGACTGGAGCATATCTGCGTGACATAATACTACCCTCCTCTCTAGGTCTGATCTTCCTGATCTGATGCATCTGTCCCTTGGTATCAGATCAGTTAATCTAGGTGTAGAACATTTCTTTTGACTCTTCAGTTCCATCAGATTCGAAACCAGCATCGTTAATCTTCTTAATGACCTCGCAGGGACATTCTTATATCGCTGTAATCCTTGGTGATTTATTCTTGTTTTTTTTTGAAGGTTGTACAGCTCTTTCTCCTTGATGTAGCCAGCTTCAGGGGTCTTACGAGTTCATGCGTGGATTACAAGCTTTGTTGTTCGTAGAAGTTTCCCTTGACTTCCATTGTTTTGAAATGGTTGATCTCAGAACGTTTCAATAGCTTCGAATCTGCTAACGTCATCAGGTGAATGATGAGAAATTCAGATTATCCGTTGTATTTATACCCTTAACCGATCATGCGTTCGATGATCATGCTCATTGTGTCCCTTAAGCCCTTGTTTGATCCAATAAGTGCCGCCAGAAAACCCCTAAATATGGGAAAAGTTAGTTTTCAATAATGAAGAAGCACTAATGTTTCTTATCCTAATAACGGTTAAGCAGACCATGAAGCTTACAAAAACAAACGAAATATTTCAGTCAGCTTTCATGCTGACACACTCTAGTTTGGAAAACATTAGTAAATTTAATTTTTAGCGTTTGACTAATTTTGTTTAAGCCAATTGGTCAAGTTTAAGACGATATGGTACAAAGTGAGATTTGCTATGCATGTGCCAGATGCTGGTAGGTTTGAAATTTTACGTCATACAAATTTTTAAGAGTTCCTTGTGAAGTTACGGGAAATAACTAATTATTTACTGAATGCGTATAAAAGCAAAACATAAACTGTCATCTTGATATAACATGGAAGATATCTCAAAAGCGTCATTGAGCTACATGTTTTTGTTATTGCTCTTAAGTTCTTCAGTCCTTAGGCTTTATTATCAGACAAATAACTTTTGCCGAATCGTGGCTATTTAGGAGAAAACTGTTTACAGCACTTGCAACCCAACGACATTTTACTCTTTTCTAATAGTAATTGGTGCAAAACATGACTTGTCGTGTGCCTACCTAATATAGTGAACAAAGTAGTCGAGAAATGTTATAAAAGTGTCATAAACCCTTCATTTTAAAAATACCTTTAACAAACCAAAGTAAATTTTACTTTAGGTTAGATAAAGATGGACTATATGCAAAACGTCCTTGATAAATATGTTTTCGAGTCTCACCAGAATAAAGTTGACGAATTTCTGGTCCACAGTGCACCTTACCTGGTTGTCGGTGATGCATAGCAGCTGTATCTGAAGAAGAGCTCTCCAAACGTATTTAATTTGAACGGTGGGATAGCTAATTATATTCTCAGTCGAGATTACATATGCCGTCTTCATAAATTTTCTTTTATGCCAGTGCTCTTCCTCGTGAATTATCCTGGCCTGGTCCGATCTGACATTCTGGTGTTCGGTTCATGAGTGAGTGGCTAATCCAGACTTCGTTAGCTCCTTCTACTGAGTAGCTATGAGGTGCTCCTTAGCCCTGCTATTCAGTGGTCGCCTTGTCTTTCCAATGCAGAGATTGTCACATTCACAGGGTATGCTGTATATACAGTTATTTGGTATTTCAGTATTATCCAGCTTTGTTTTGTATGCATGCTTCTCAACGTGTGTTGCTGCTTTTGAAAATTATTTTGATTCCATTTCTGTATCCAATACATCTAAGTTTTTCCGACAAGCCTTTAGCGTATCATAATAATAGAGTTGCTGTCGCGGTTTCCTCTCCTTGCCTAGGTGGTTTATCCAGGTCTTCAAACACCTTGTTAATAATGGTTTCCAGAAAGCTATGTCAGAAGGTCTTCTCTAAGTTTCACTTGTTATTCTTTGAGGGCCTCTGGTGTGTTGTAGATAGTTTGGCTCTATGGATTAGTGTTTTGACGATGCCAGTTTTCGTTGATGATGGGTGGTTAGAATTGTAGTGTAGGTATAACCCTGATAGTGTAGCGTTCCTGTAGACTGTTGTTTGGGTTCCGAGCCTAGTCCTTTGGCACTTCATTTCAAGGAATGGTAGACACCCACTCTCTTTCTTTTACAAGATGAATCTAATGGATAGTTGGAATCGGTTTAGGTGCTCCAAGAACGCCTGTAGTTCTCTCTCTCCGTGTTGCCAAATAAAAAAGGTGTCTTTGACATACCTCAACCCGGTATTATGTTGCTTATTGTAACTCTTCACTGAATGTTCTTCGAACCATTCCATGTAGATGTTGGTGATGGTTGGCGATAATGGGGGGCCCAGTCTACAGGAAGCCTACACCTACAGGGCTACACTACAATTCTAACACCATCAGCAATGAAAACTGGCATTATCAAAACTCTAATCGATAGAGGCAAAAAGATTATAGAAGATCATTTGACGAATTGATATCCGAAAACCATCATTAACAAGGCGTTTAAAGAAATGAATAAACCACCTGAGCAGAAAGAGTAAACCACCTTAGCACCTCAACTATTATCACACACTAAAGATTTGTCGGAGGCATTGAACACAGATATGATATCAATTTTCCAGAGCAGCAGCACCTTAAGCAGCATGATTACAAAAACAAAGACAGATACTCCTGTAAAACCAAATAACTGTATATGCAGCATACCCTGTGCAAGTGGCAATCTCTACATTGGGAAGACAAAGCGGGAACTGGACCAAGTCAGAGTAATTCACAAGGAAAAACACTGGTATAAAAGAAAATTTATAGAGACAATATGTATATATACATTTTTTTACCTAATCTCGAACGCAAATATAATTAGCGAGCCCAGCGTCAAAACTAAAAACGTTTGGAACCCTTTTCTTCAGTCACAACAACAAAGCTCCAGGTAGGGCGGCGCTGATTAGACCAGCCGTGGGACTCCGATCAATAGAAACATTTGTAGAATCGAAATGTGACGTCACTTTAGAAATGTTCATACTCATAACTCGTATCATCGTTAGAGCAAGGTTATACCTTGTGTAGACAAAATGACGTCACTTTTCGATTCTACAATAGTTTGCTATTGATCCGAATCCCATGGCAGATAAGGGATTAAGGGAGCCAGTGCGCATGAACAGCCACGCATGACCCGTTAAGGTTATAATATGGGGGATAATCTGAATTCCCCATCACTCACCTGATGACAATAACATAGTCAATGCTGTTGAAACGTTGTGAGATCCACCATTTCAAGACGATGGATGTCCAAGAAAACTTTTGTTGTATTCTATCCACTTAATCGGTGATATCATTAGCGGTTCGTTCAGTTGTAATAAAAGCCAAATCCCAAGATAATACCTTTTATAAATGATACGAATACCTGGAAGTTAATCTCGTACCTTCATATACGCTGATCGAAAGGCCCACATGAACAAGATCCGTCGGATTGTAGATGTCGAGGGCGGTTCTTGTTTTCTCAATGCTCTATAATTTGCAAGTTTTTATAATTACATTGTACTCCAAAGTTTCGATCTTGTTGAAGTGGACTTCTGGTGATGCTACAAATCTTTTAAAAAAATGCTCCACCCAAATTGTGGTTACCGTATTCGCCTTTTGGTTGGGAATGATGAACACTTTCGGCCATTTACTGAACTAGTCGATGTATTTGTTGCCTCGTTGATAAGTTTATGAAAATGGTCCGGCTATACCGATGGCAATTCATTCGAAACTATGGTATAATGTTTCCTTTTCTTTGGTCATTAACTGGCTGCAGAGGTGTCACCTTGACCACACCATTGATGTCTTCATAATAGTTCACCAAGGAAAATCTCTGTCGTACATTTTCGAGCATTTATGTACCTTGTCCCGTTGTGTATTTCTTTCAAAAATGTGGAGTACCTACATCTTGGAATAGCCAACTGGCGGTACCTAATTTCTTTTCCATCGGCGCTGTATCATATTATCTTCAGAATTCCATTTTCTACTTCAAGAGAGGCCCACTGGGGCCATAGTGATTGCAAAATATCGAGCGGCTGGCGATTTCGTCTCATCGTCAAAATTAGCTCACCTACTTGGTCTGCTTTATACTGGTTTAATCTTAATTTACAGCTACTCTGGCTTATCTGATGTTTTGTTATATCGGCAATCTTCTCGATACGGTTTCATGGATAAAGCGTCAGCGTTGTTGTGTAAACGTCTGGAACAACGGTCAATTTTAAAATCCTATTCTTGTAATTGTTCCATTCACCTGGCTAGTTATACCTAGGTATACCTAGGGCGTTTTAATATCTAGAAGTCATTTTTGAGTTGCGTGGTAAGCTGTTACGAGGAAGTTACACCCATAGAGGTATTTGCCAGAAAAGTCGAGGGTCATTTCCTTGAAACCCAATAAGTCTTGGATTGAGTTGACTGTTACTTGGTGGAAGTTGAATATTATTAATCATACAATGGAATTTCTTAAGGTGGAAATTCCCAACACCAGTATTGCTGGCAGCTGTGTCGAATACAAACTTGCCCTTTACGTTGGAAACAGCTAAGATAGGGCTTCAACATAACGCTGCTCTAGAGCGTCTAAAGGCCGTCCCACAACCTCGATTTGAGTGGAACGTTTCTTTCTCTGCGCTCAGTTTATGTAGCAGTGAGGCAATGATGAACGACTCTAAGAATTGCCTATTGTATAAGCACGGACCTCGGATATTTTATTTATTTTGTTTATCATGTACTGACTAAGCACACATGGCTTCTATATTGCAGAAAAACTGTACTTCCTCCTGGAACATGCAACACTTCTGAGGGTTGAACTGCCGAATGGTATTCTTAATTCAGTCCAACCTGCCTCCATGCAGCTCCTTACAAGAATATCGCCAAGAGAGATAAGAAATATGTCCTCCATTCAGTCTTCTCAGCACATAATATATATAATTGTTCCTAATACAATAATCACAATTGGCTAAGGTGAAATAATGGAATATCTGCAACACAGCTTAATTATTTATTGAGATACTATATATACATTTATGCATATTTTCCGACAAATAAAATAACATTATTTTGTTGAAGGTAAAATATGTAAGGATGATCTGCATAGAATTTTACTGGGTCTGGCAAATTGGGGACATATGAAGATCCTACTATACCAATTACTAAAAAAACACAATTTTAGTCACTAAAATTATTATATTTTTCATTTCAAAATTTTATTAGTGAAAATTTAAATGTGAAGCGATAGTATAGAAGAAAAGCAAAAGATATTTAGTCTGGAAGATTGCCAATTTAAATAAATATTCCATTAACCGTAAGCATTCGATGTTTTAGATTAAAATATATTTTCACACTAAAATGACCACAACCATAGTATGACCTTTACTGTCCTGGAAAAACTCAACCTAAAAATGTGATTCCGTTTTTAAATTCTTTGTTTTACAGTGACGATCACAATGAGTTTAGAATTTGCTATGTTGTCATCGGAGGTTCGTATTTTCCAGGACAGTAAAGTGTTATCATTGAAATTTTTCATATATAGTTTTAGTTTATTTAGTATGGTATGTAATTCATATATATGCGGTATAGGTTTCAGGATAAATGAAACATCAAATGGTCATAAAAAGTATAGTGTAATAAAAGTACACATAAAGCAGACAATTTTTTAATGATTAGGAACTTGCGCATATTTGCCGACAAACAATATAACTCCGTTCTGTTGAAGGTAGAATATGAAAGGATGATCGGCATAAAACGGAACTGGTTTAGCTACATGTATTATAGCTGACATTGCATAGTTAGCAATTATAACTAAAACAAAAAAAAGGGAAAAATATATGTATAAATAATAGTATTGTTCAAATTGTCTTGTAATAAACTTTATAACAAAACCATTCAAAATGAAACATAATTATAAACCCAAATGTTTCAAAACTGATGCTATTTGATGAAATAATACAACTTATAAATTACAAAAATTTCAAAATATTCAGGATCTAAATCAGATCCCATTCTCAATGGTTAAAAAAGAAAAAAAATAATTTATATTTTTCTTTGGCTTAATCACAATTAGGAATGATGTCTAAACTAGACCCTGGTACATTTGGAAGTGTTGAAATATACATATTTCTTCCAAGTGTAGTGTTATTCTCTAAAAAACAAGTACAAAGTAGAGATGCCACAATTATTATTCAAAAGACAAATATTAACAATGCTTTGTTTACGGTTTTGCTAATGGCTCGGTTTTACAAATTTATTCTAATTTCCATATAAGAATCATTAACACACGGCTGCATTTATACACATTTTTTTAATTAGCATCATTCTAAATGTCTAACAGAAAAGACTAAGGTTTTTTAACACACCTGGTATTCTCTGCCCAATAGTCCTATATAGACATAGATTTTAATGAAACACCTTTTATCTTCAAGAACTTAGATTATAGTATTCTTTTAATGTAATTACTTTTGGTTTATCACATCTACGCTTAATACACCAGGCAATAAAGATTTTTAAGTGACATAAAATTCAACAGCAAACCGCATACGCCATTATGTAATACTTTATAAGCCATAACTGACATAATTTTAACAGAAAACTCTTAGTTGCAAATTATTTGAGCCTTTAAAACCCCAAAAAATATGGGGAATTTCGTTTTTTACTTATACTATGAAAAGTAATAACTGTTCATGAATTGTAGAGAATCATAAAATCTTCTAAATAAAAAACTTGAAAAACCGATATAAAGTGAGTGTTTTTATAAAAATTCATAACTCGGTTGTGATAACAGCTGAAACCTTAATTTGCCTCCTAATGATAGCTTATAACGTTGAGATTAATAGGGCTGAAGTCCTATTGTCCGTTAAGTAGATCTTGCAAAATTGCAATTAAAATAATTTGTACAAAATTTTTGCAGAACTTATCCTATTAACAAGAAACGTTCGACAGGGATATGCAAAATATATTTTTAAAGCTCATAAAATGCACTTCACATTGTATATCTTGGATTTTTGTTATAGTGCCGTAAAATGTATTAATACTACTTGTGAATTTCTCCTCAGTGGCGGATCTAGTCAGTGGCAAGAAGTTATTTAATTAAAAACAGTAAAAAGTATAAAGGTAACCATTAACTTAATTAACCAATGGTAAAATAGACCAATATGGGCAGGTAATAGTTATGTAAATAAAAATATAATAAACATGCTGAGCAAAAAAACATATAATAATACAATTTACCATAATTAGTATATTCGTACTTTTAATGCAATATTTACTATTATTCTAAACCAATTTCTCGGCATTATAGCGAAAACCATAGAAACGCAAATTGAAGTGGAATTTATGAACTTTCAACAAAAATTTAGTATATCCCGATTGGACTAGTCTCGTTAATACGGTGGGATGTGAAAAATGTCTCTATTTAAATTCCAATTCTTCAAAATCTACTCATTCAATAGTATCCATCGTGATACCATATATACTTCATAAACTATCTTTTTGACGATAATTACTATTCCTGTGTTAATAACCAGAAAGTTATCAATTTGTGAAAAGCAAACCACTTTTGAGCAGTGTTCTGGAGTTTACTGGGCGAAAAATGATCCGATCCGATTCCTTCATTAATTTTCATTATATAAGCAAAAAACAAAAGAAATTCGTATTTTTGCGAGTTTTTATTATTTGAGAAGTTTACTTCTAATTTTGCCCCATAAACTGATGTATAAGCTTCACATAAGATTTGATTTTCGTTTCCAAAAAAGTTCTGGTCCACATTTATTAATTGCTTTATTTAACCGTGTTCAGTGTTTACAAAAAATATTTGGTCCATTTATGATGTTTTTCGATATTTTAATTTAATTTAAAATAAATTCCGTTAATTTATTCTTTGAATAATTAATAGGATTATTATACAGGGTGGACAAAAAAACATATTACCAAACTTGAGGAGGTTATAAGGGACATTGCGTTGAGAATTCTTCGCATATAAACGCCTCTGGGGTTATATCAAGTCTCTTATCTATGAAACTACTATCGCCACCCAAGAAGTATTGCAGGAGAGATCAAACAAGATCAGCATATGTTTCCAGCAGAAAAATGTTGGTAACCAGGTTCAAGATTCGCGATTTTGAATCAAAATTATAATTGCATTTTTTACATTATTTTCAATAATAGAATGAATATCGAACTCTTTTAGTATCAAAGAATTAACATTACTTATTCACTTATTTTAGTAAAAAAAATGTCTTAAGCTAAAATGGTTTGTTGCTGACTAAGATTAGCAGGGAAAAATTTTCACCACACTGTCCCATATAACCCCCTGAACTTTGGCAACACCTTTCTGGGCCACCCACATCTTTCTGGGGCACCCTCAATGTATTACTGATTATTATACTAATAAAATTAATTGGCGATAAGGCAGTAACGAAATGTCTGTAGTATTGCTTCACTCTTTATTGAAGAACTATAAGATTAAGCATATTTTCCGATAAATAAAATAACATTATTTTGTTGAACATAAAATATGTAAGGATGATCAGCGTGAAACTTTACTGGATCTGACAGATACGTCACAAGTGATTGTTCCACTGCAATTACTACTAAAACAAAAACAAATTCAAAATAAGTAATTAACATTATTATTATGTATTTATTAATACAATTTTATTGGTGGTCATTTAAATATGAAGCTGTGGTCTAATTTGCTTTACGAGGTTGCAAATTTAAATAAAATGCCATAACAACTATTTATTAATCATAACTCTTTAGCACTACACCCCAATATCAATTTACTTGTACTGCAACCAAGGTTTGAATTCCACAATAACAATACACCATATTTTATAAAAATTAGACAAAAAAGGTGTTTTAAAATTTGTTAGCAAGATATGCAATAAATGATTTTTTTCCACCACCAAGTAAAACTTATTACTAGAAACAGTTTATATCATTGTAAATAGAACTTTGCCTTTATGGTTAATATAAAACCATTGTTAAATATTAAAACTCTGGGTTAAACAAATACAACTGCATATGAACTATTTGTAACTGAAAATATACTCGTATATCTTTACTAGAGGCCGCCCAGTGGTCGAAATTCGATTTTATTTCTTAAACATTTCATATTTATTTGTAACCTAAAAGTTTTCGTCATTTATACTTCCAATCGAGTTCATATATTTTTTAAACACCATTGAACTATCCTGAAAATAGTTCACTAAAGAAATAACTGTAATCACAACTATAATTTATACAAAAGTTAATACTACCTGTCCGAAAAATCAATCAATTTTGACTATTTTATTATTGAACTATAGGCAACACCTAACGTTGATCACATGCTGGTTTGAAAGATAACTGCCAAGGGTGGTCATTTCAGAATCACATTCCCTTCATGTATAATTACTTAATGACTGGGCCACAGACTAATGGTCGTGGAAGAGCAACTTGAATTTTAATATTTTAAAACATGTTTAGGTTGAAAAAGTAAGATTTAAAAACATTTTAATCTAAGATAAATGTACCAAGCCTAAAAATAGGTGGGTGTATTTTAAATACAGATCTCTAAAATGTCAATGACATGATTATTTAAGGTAAGAGTGTATTAAATGGCAATAATTTGCAGCAACTGGGTCAAGTAATGTAAAATAAATTGTCTATAAGATAAAATACATAGACAGAAAATAGTAACTGACTGGTAGATCTATTAAAACATGTAATTATAATTTTCAATATAGGAGCCTTCAAATATATTGGTCAATGTTGACATTATATTAATTATTAAACTAATATTAAATATAATATTTTAAAACTAGTTAACACCTACATTATAAGTTTTTTCCAAAAATGCCTTTAGAGTTCAGATTGCAAAATTCCAATAGACTTAAAGGACATGTGAGTGAGTAATAAAACGAAATTAGAATCTTTATTCATACTTTTTACAGTTACAATTTCACTAATTTCAATATACACCTGTCAATAGAGATTTTTAAGGGACGTAAAATTTAAAAGCAAACCGCTTACGCCATCACGTAAATAATAATTTATAAGCCACAAATGACATAATTCTAACAGCAAACTCGTTGAAGTAAAACTTAAAAAATCATGGATTTTTTCAATTTTTGCTTATAATGTGAAAACTGATCATCTGTTCATAATGTCGTCAATAGAGGAGTATAGGATAAGAAAATCTTCAAAATTAGTTTTTACAAATTTTGATCGCAGCATTTTTCATAATAAAAAGTTAGAAAAATCGATATACAGTGAAATTTTATGTCTAATTTGAGGTACTGCAAGAAAATATTATTTTTCCAAGATCTTGTCATAAGCTATCTACTTATATCAACTAAGGAGGCCAGGTTCATATCTATTGTGTCGTAAATGAAACACTGAGAAATCAAAAATCCAAATAAAGAGAGGCGGTTGCAGAAATTGCATGGTTATGTCTCATGAATGAGACATCGGTTTAAATGGAATACAATTTTTATGGTATCAAAAACCAGATTTCAAAAACCAAAAAATCTTTACTGGTAATGTCCTAAACAAAAAGGTATGAAGATTAAGAATCAGTAAAGAAATATGATATACCTATAATAGAGGGCAAATAAACATTTACTTCAATTACTTATTCATTCCGAAGACATATACTATCGATTACGTTATTATGGAAGAGTATAAAACTGTGGATTACTGTTTGGTCCAAGTTTAAACATACACGCTCCTGAAAATGTACTCGTTGTTAGATTGTAAAAGATAAACTTGAAAATGGATTGAAATTGAGCTTTCAAATAGTTTTTGAGGTTTCAGAGTTACCGTAGAACTTTTCCTTTCTACAGCTATGGGATACAGTTAGAATGCGGTTTGTGAATTACTTTCAGAACATGGTTACCTATCTCGCATTAACTGCTTCGTAAGCTTTATTGTGAATAAATAAACGTTATATCTTAAAATCAAATACAGAATAAAAACTAAGATGTTTTAGTTAGAAAAAGGAGGACGTACGAAATTATATTTATTATTATTTTAAGAAGCAACAAATTAAGTATTATTTAAATATTTACGATTTGGGGAGCAAAAGACAGGAAATATTAACTTTGCAACTGACCAAGCAGGATTTACAAAAATAAAAGTAATTCTTAATAAAGACAAATTAATTGGAATTACAATGAAGCGTGAATACCCACCACAGTAATAACAAGGCATAAAAACATTCAGGCATGAGTCATTTTCCTTTATTATTTTTAAAATATTTCCCTTACAATTTTTAAAGTAGTAAATCCACTTTAAAATGCGACAATTCAGAAATATAATATCAAGTTTAAAATTGCTTAGATGACGAAAATATTAAACACTTGGAAACACTAACAAATTTAATGTAAACCTGCCACACAAATAGATTATTTTTTAAAAATATATTTTTGACTGTATTCAAACGTTTGAGGTCCTAACATTCGAAAATTTTGAAAAATCATAGAAAGGGAAATCTCAATCAGATTTGAATACACTGAGCAACATGTTTTATATTTTTCAGAATTGTAGGGTTTCGGGCTGAACTAAGTAGCTGATTAAAATAAGCAGGTTGGGTAATAAAAGAAATAATAAAGTAAATGCTTTATTAACTATTTATAGATTAAGTTGATAATGCATTAATCTTAATGATTAGGTGTATTTTCCGAGAAACAAAAGAACTTGATTGTATCGAAGGCAAAATATGAAAGGATGATCAGCATAAAATTTAACTGGCTTATCTAAAAACGTAACCATGGGGGTTGCCATCGGGGGTATTATAACTGAAATAAAATAAGTAAATTACTAGTAATCCAAAACTTCTGATAAAAGAGGCCAAAATTTATATCACTAAAATAAATTTTTTTAGTGAAAAATTCACTCTTTATTTTGTTAACTTCATGGTGGAAAAATAAATAGTAGTCCATTTCTAAAAAATTGTGAAGTTGTTAAAGTACTTCTCGGGAATAACATTACACTAGTAGAAAAAATCTGTATATTTCCACAATTCCAAACATTTCAGACCCCATTCTCAATAACAACCAATTATTTCAAAGAAAATTTCTGAAATTCTTAATGTTCTTAATATAAATATATGATAGGATAATAGTAGGAAAAGGACAATTAAGTTGGCTGTTAAATGCTGAACGAAGTTTCGGTTTTATTGATTGAAAGCTTCATCATTTATCAATTACTTGCCGGGGTGAAACACCACAGAAATTTTTTAAACAAATAGGCACAAAAATGTAGAATATTAATTAAGTGGCTTAACTAAGGAATTTACTGCTATTTGATATAAACACGGTAGCACAAGGAAATTTATATGAAAATATTAAGGTTCATCAAATTGGAAGAATTTGTAATAAAATTCGACAATAGTAAGGTGAAAAATTATGGTATTTCAGTGAACTTATTAAAGTCACAAGGAAACCACGAACGACTGAATTTTACGGAAGTAGAAGGGATACCATCACTTTCATTTAATATAATTAGCAGACTCTCTTACCTTTCTTCTTGTGTAAAATATAATCTACACGGAGATAGGGATGATACAGTGCACAAGAAATGTTATTCCTTACTGGTTCAGTTATTACCAATATAATCAAAGACGGGCCGCCGCCAGAACGCACAGTGGAAGAATAATGCTGAGTAGGAGGGTTGAACATATAAATATATGAGGTAAAAAAGTGATGAGATGCAGAACTGAAGGTGACAATGTGGCAACAAGTCTTGCAATTATTTACGTCACTGAGTGCACTTCTGGCATATTGTATACTAAATCCAAAATTCAAAACTAAATTACTTGCAAAACGCCAGAAGACACAAAAGAATACGTAAGTATCTGCAATGTTAAGAACGTCGGTGCCTGATTCGATTTATCTTTTTTTTTCAATTTTTTCTATTTTTAACCGACTTCCAAAAAGAAGGAGATTGACGAGCGATTATTCAAAAACAGCTTGGGCAATTTTGATGATCTAAACTGCATTAAATTAAGGAACATTACAGGAAGGTCCCATATAATTGTCTATAACATGAGATTTACGGTTTTCCAGAAAATCAGAAAAAAAATAAATAAGGGAGTAAACTTTAGTGAATTTCAATGAGTCTTCACTGTTTTCTCTAAAACTGCTCAAGCAATTTGAATATTATAAATTGTATTCTACAAAGATAGATAGCTTGGTTCCGTATATTTTTCTATAACGTAAAACATACCATTTTTCTGAAAATCGGAAAAAATGTATGCAAAAAACTTTAAACATCATGATAAATGTCAAATTTTCATCATAAATATCTAGTTTAAATGTCAAGATATGCCATGACAGTATATCATACAGGGTGTTTGTAATGATTTTGATTCATTTGAAGAAGTCAGTTTCTTTGAAACACGAAGAAAAGTTAAGGGGCTTATAGTCGCGTGAAATGGCAGAAAATATTCCATTAGTTTATTGAAACGAAAATTTGTTATGGGGGCGATCTCTTCTGTATGATATAAGGTTGTAGGTGTGTGCGTGCGTACATGTGATATTAGGTGGTGCATAAGCAGTTGCATAGACGGATGGTTGAAATATAAGTTGGAATTGAATTAGTTATACAGAGTGGTTCAAAAAATAAATAACAAAAGTTAAAAAATATTTGGAATATAGAAAAAGAATACAAATTAGAGAGGGAGAAAGAGACAGAGAGAGAGAGATATAAGAATACGCTAAAATATTCAACAGATATGTACCTTAAATGAAATAAAAAAGAAAAATGTCTGAAAATAGTGAAAGGTTGCACACGGTTTCTAAACGGTTTTTAATTTAAGTCAGCCGAAGTCGGTTCTTTTTTAAATATAAATTATTTATAATCAGAAGTACCCGTCAGCATAATTTGGGGTTGTTTAATGACATATTGGTAAACTGCCTACTGTCGGTAACAACTCAACCTGTAACAGTAAAAAATTCGACTGGACCGAGTGACCCCTCCCCTCCGTAGCCAGCTCTCCTCTAATAGTGAAAATTATGTTTTATGGTCAAGTTGCCTGGGCATGTTCATCAATTTTTGACTTGAAATTGTCGTTTTTTATGTAATTGTTTGTGTAATTTTTTCGTACATTCAGATCTCTGAAGGTTTGCGTAAGGACAGAAGGACAGGACAATAGAGAGAGCAAGAGGCTATTTCACTCTATCGGAAGGTGCAGCAAAGGAGCTCATTGGATGCAGTTCCTAATAGAGTGAAATAGCCTCTTACCCTCCCTATTGCCCTCTCTTTCTTCACCTTGGCACGATATTTATGCACTGCGGGCTATCTCTAGGAAGTAGATGCTCTAAGTTGTGTATGAAATTTAAGTATTCGGTAAATTGATGATTTTCCAAATAACTGTAAAGCAAGATCATTTATTACTCAGTGTTTCATAATAATTATATGTTCCTGATTGCTTTGTACTGAAAATAGCTTTTGAATGCGCAAAAATTTAACATTTTATTCAAAACTTCAAATAACTTAGCCTATTAAAAACAATTACCTAACAAAAATACGATACAAATATTAAGATACCAAGGATTTATAAATTTGGAATTTAGTATATCTTGAAAATCTAAATAGGCAACATTATAGAAAGATTTAAAATATATTATGACATAGACTTGATTCTGGGGGCAATAAATCACGTTATGTTTGAAATTTAAATTGAATAATAAAAAATTAATTAGGAATATTAATTTTTTCCATTCTGACGGTAAAAGATTAATACTAAACAGTTCACTAATGAATAAAATCTTCTTTTCATATTGTCTTGCATATAAAAGAAAAATTGACAGAACTGTTAATACCTCCACCAACTGACATTAATATAGAGAGAAAATATGAAATTAAAGAGTGATACAGAAATGCAAAGCTTTTGATATTCTTCAGCATATATAAAATCTGGATAAAAGATTATTTATTGTTATTATGGTTGTCATTTTTACAGTTGGAGCAACATAATTTTTCATTTGATTATTCGAATACATGATGGTTCATGCTGGTTTTCTCTCCTCACAACGAATTGGAGGTAAGCACTGAAATAAGCATATAATATCGATTGAGTACTATTTTGAAGGGGATACACAAGTAAATATATTTTCCAGAAAACGTAATTCACTGTAACTAATTGAATAAGCCTCAGACTCTCTAATTATATTGGTCCACCATAGCATTCTCCTTTAAACGAAAGTATTATGAATATACCGATTTTATTGTATGAATATGTGCTTTCTCTCCTTGAATACTACGTACAGTTTTTTAATTATTTATTCCTGCTCAAAATTCAGCTCTGTTGTGTGTTTCTGTGTTTCGTTTTTGCATCAACTCTACTTTAATCGATTGGAAAGTTTAAGTCTAGCACTCATGGCAAACCTTTTAACAAATATTGTTGAATGAGTTTTACAACTGAATTTTTGAGATACTTTGTTTCATCTTTACATATTCTCAAATCGGATATAAGTAATCGCTGCAGGCCATTAGCCTTGAGGGTTTAATTAATCTCAGCTGACAATATCTTATGCGGTACCAGATGTCATAAGCATAAGCATTTCATGCTTAGGGTCTTATTCTTTGTGAACCATATACTAAGAGGGAGTTTTAATCACCCAGATGTTATTAATAGATGGCGAACAGTTTCAGCCCCCAAAGTGGTGACTTTTCTACCTCTATACAGATTATACAGAGTGTAACACAAGGCGATGCAGGTATTTGGGCAGTTGATAGTACTTGTAAGTATGAACCAAAAAGCCCTAATACATATCTATCTTATATAGTTGAATACGTATTTCATTATTAAGTTTTTGGGGAATTTCAATATATAAAAGTGATTTTTTTTATATGAAAATGTTGACTATGCATCATAAAAATCATATTATGAAAGAGGATCAAAATTACTTTTTTGCAATACAGAAACCTATCGCAATATTAGTCTTAACTACCCTTGTCGTAGGAAAGCGAATTTAACAATGTTTTATATTTTCTCTTTCATTAACGCTTTTGATAAATATATTGTGCTTTTGCAAACAAATGGTTAAGTAGACACTTAAGTGCTTATGTCGATTGACAACTTTGGGCAATTTTTCAATCATAAACCATAAACTTTTTAACATAAGCTATATACGATTTTTTTGTTTATACTGATCAGTTCTATCACCTACCAGAATATCTGCACTGGATTAGGTTACATTCTGTATATTTATTTTATTTCCTATTTCTTTTGTATACGGACTTCTATATATTTTATGCATTTCAATGCCCTAAGAGATACTTTTGAAACTGAATAAATACAGACTAACCACATTCTGTTCTAAATTCGTCCTCAAATAATTTTATCCAGATTTTATAAAATAATTCCAAAAACTTACCAGCTGTAGCAGCTGCAGCTTCTGTGCCTTCCTCATCTATTTCAATGAACGCTTTCTGAACGACCTTGCTAACATAAAGTTTATTGTCGTTTTCGTTTTGGGCTGTTATTAAACCAGTTAAATTAGCCTTTGGCGTAAATATCTTCTTTATTCCCAACTAAAACAAAGGAACTGTTTTACTGTCTTCCTAATGCCTGAATTGTATGTCAAGAAGAACTAAATTAGATAATTCTAATGCACTAACATAACATATTATTTGAAGACGAAATGCATCAAATGCATAAAGTAGTGTTCGAGAGGACATTCAATTGTGGGAAGCGCAACTGATGAAGGTTCCCCACCAGAAACAATATATATTATATTTATATATAATATATATTGTCTTGCGTACAAAGGAATGACACCTCGAAGAGAGTATAACATATTATATTGAATACAATCTCCCAAGCTTCAACAGCATTGGGTATATTATCATCATCATATGATTGAGTAGTTTCTGAATGATTGGGAATGTGACATCTGTTTTGGTTATTGTTTTTGGTTTTCACTCCTCACAATGGTTTCTGAATAATACAAATAAGTTATTTGTATTTTTCAGTAACCATTTCCAGGAGTTAAAGCCCAAAATAAGAAAATGTAAATATTTAAAATAAGTTGTATTATTATCTACAAAAATAGTTAGTTGTTTGGTAAATGAATAGTAATAAAACTGTTAATTAATGTAATAAATTACATAGATTAAAAGTCCAAACACTTTAATTTCATGTTTTATATTTTCATATAATTTTGCCATTCCGACAATTAATATTTTTCCATTTTGGTTGACTTAATTACCCTTGAGAACGGGTCCCCAAGTGTGGTTTTATTTCCAAAAAATTCACATGTACAAAAAAGATACTATATTAAAATACATAATTTTCACATCGAGGTTAATAATGATTATGCCGAAAATGTGAATATCTCATAAATACAACAAATTAATAACACGAAATATCCATGATCACCATTAATACCAAACAAATTTCATTTTCAATTCAATGCGACTAACTCCCAATAAAAATAACAGTAAAGGGAAATATTACTTTTTTATGTTGTTTCTTAATCTTTTGAACGGGAGGGAAACAATTCCACATTTGTTTGACTGGGCTTTCTTGAAGAAGCATGACAGATAAAAATAAATTTTTAACATTATTTCCCTTAATTAATTTAAAAGATTGTTTTATAATTATTTTCAATAGCTGTTAAATAATAGGTTCATCTAGCCGACTGGATAATTAGTTATTGAGTTTTTTGGAAAAAACTGTAAAATTCCATATTTTTCAATCATTCATAGTTATTGTTTAATAGACATTAAAACTCTGAAACTAGGCAAAAAGTTTCACTTTTAAGAGGTAAATAACTGGTAATAATCCCAACTTAACGGGTTTGAATTGCAAATGCAATGTTTTTCGTGAGAGTTTTGTTTTACGTGAAGTTTTTTGCGACAAATTAATTTTTGTACCATCATGAAAGGAACATATTAATTACCAACTCATTCCCAGTACAATCCTTTGTTAATTGATTTCCTTTTGTATTTGATTTATTATTCAGTTCGAAAGCCTGTATTTTGTTATTCTAAATTAGGTAAAATTTACTGGTGGGGAGAAATCGCTTCTTCTATTTTTATTATTTCGTGTCGAACAGACACTCCTTTTAAAATGTATTCCACATTGAATATTGTATCAATTGTTGTTATAGATTTTTATGTATACAGTATTTTTAATTGGATGATTGTAATAAGAAACTGATAATAACAATTCATATACAATTATATAAATGTTGAAATTCATAAAGGCTTTTATTCTGTTACTAATTAATATGAATGCCATTTCAAGGATGAAAGCTATATGACAGCTATAATTGCTGTTCTCCCTTAACTCCTAGGACAGAATGTCACGATAAAATATTTCAGGTTACTTCACCTGTCAGAGATATTGAATACTCTCTTCGTGGTGTCATTCCTTGGTACGCAAGACAATATATATAATATATATTGTTTCTGGTTAGGGAACCTTCATCAGTTGTGCTTCCCATAATTGAATGTCCTCTCGAACACTTCTTTATGTATTTGATACATTTCTTTAAATTTGAAGACGCGAGATTTAAGACCGACATCTAGGATATTCGAGATTTTGCGTACAAAGGAATGACACCTCGTAGAGAGTATGTTTATTGTTATTATATTTTTTGTATGTAATTATTCAATTTGGTATTCTGTTATATAAATTATATAGACAAGTAAACATATTCAATTTGTTTAATATTTGACCATGCTGTTTTCTAAAGGCCCTAATTTAGTAAAATATAAGTTACATTACTTATTAAACTTTGGTCATATCTTCCTTTTGGCTGTAGGATTAAAGTTAATGGAGTCTTCAAGATTTCAAGGCTATTTTCAGACAGAGAAGGGGGAAAATTTAAAAAATAGATAAATTTTTATTAGGGTATCATTTTACAAACATGTCCTCATTGAATTTAACAAAGGTATTTTCAGGTCAATTAGCCCAGTCATAAATTCATTATTCATAGAAAAGCGTAATGCAGTAAAATAACAAAAATACATTATAATATAAAAATGATGGAAGTATGATTATATCAAAGAACTATAAATTCATGACATGAAATTGAAATACAGTAAAAATACAAAAAGAAAAAAGCCCTCAAAATATGAGACTTGACTTTGGCTCTACACGAATAATAGGTTTTTTGACATGACATTTATATTAGCAAATCGATCAAAACTAATATGAATTTCAACATGTATACTTAATAATAATGTGTACATACAAATCTAGAAAAAAACTACTAATATATATATATATATATATATATATATATATATATATATATATATATATATATGCGAAAAACATTTTAAAATGCCAGTTCGATAAAGCAATAAGCAATAAGCATTTTTCGAAGTCGAACGTGAAAATATAGACTTTTCAACAGAATTTACATACACACAAAATTAATTGATGGAAGAATGTACTCAAAGATTTGTAATTATTTCAGAAGATTGCAAATTAATTTGTCCAATATTGTAAACTTCACCTAAAATCGCCTTGTTAAAAATCACATTTGCAGAAAATCTTTACCTTCATGAAGTTACGATCCTAATGTGTTTTAAATAATAACTATGAGCTATTCAAAAATGGACAATTTTTAGTTGTTTACAAATAACTCAATAACTAATTATCCAATCGGCTAATTGAACTTATCATTTAATAGATATTGCAAATACATTTAAAAAACAAACTTACTTTTGACATTAAATCTTTTCTATCAGTTCATAAAAATTAACAATAATTGCCAAAATTGCTATTTTTGCAACTTTAAACACTCCGTATAATTAAGGAATAAAAATTTGTTAAAAACAGTTTTTATGTGTTATGCTATATACCTTCTTCAAGAAAAAGCAATCAAACACCTGTGGAATTTTTTTGTAAAAGTTCTCTAGAGTATAACTATTAAGCACCAATATAATTTAAAACGACAATAATTTGTAGTTATTAATTATACATATATGCAAAATATGTATACTACATATTATTGTTCCTTGTTACGTAAATACATTATTCATGGTGCATTTACTGGATAATTTTCACAATCAAAATAACTTAGGACCGTGCTCGGGATATAGTTTGAAAAAAATTAAGGCTAATTTTTTTTTCTGACTAAGGGAGTTTAAACATATATCTGTAAAATCAAATATTATATTATTAAAAAAAGGCATCTTACTTCTTCTAAAATAGGTTGGAGTTGAAGCTCAGTTTCTGTTTTGAATTTGGGCAATTTAACTTCTACTCGTTTAAATTCCAGTGGCTGTGGTTTAAGTAGGTCTTCAATGGTATCCTCCAACGCTGAAAGCCCATCAATTTCATTGGGTAAGGCAATGATGAGGCTGATGTTGTCTCCTAAAAAGGTAATACATAGTCTTTGAAATTACTTAATATGTCGATTATTATTTATATGTCCTATTAAATATAACAACCAACCTGTTTTAACTTAAGGAAGTGAAACTTTCACAAACATCAGAATTTAGAATACCTAAGAAAAGCTAAAGGGTGCACCCTTAGTGACCAAATAAGAAACGAGCAACAGTTTGAAGTGAATAAGTAGATTACTCTGTAGGTATTAAGGTTTTGAAAACGTGCCCTTTATTTACTTTACCTCTAGTTTAAAGTTCAGAGAATCTAATAAATTATACTCTTTTAGTGCTTTAATCTGAAACATTAAACGTTGGTTATCGTTCAGAAACCAAAATTTTGTACTGTTTTACTTCTTTTCCCACTACTTGACTACTTGCCTTGTAATGGACGATTTCAATTACAATCAGATATTAACAATGGGAAGATTGTAACAAAAATGGTTTTTGTGTAATCCTAATTAGCTCAGGCATTACGAAATTACGAAATTTTGCACTTAACTCTTTTTGACTTATATTTGTTTACTGTAAAAGTTTACCTTCATAAGGTAGTTCCACAAATTTGGTGTTGAGTTTGGTGTTCTCGTAATATCTGAAAGAATCAGTGTTACTCATCATATCAACCTCTTTTGTGTCGTCTTTCGTTTGGTAGAATTTGTCCTTTTTAGTAGAATATTTTTCAAATTTGTTAACCCATTTTCCACTAAAGTAGAGAGCATTCACCAGAACAAGTCTGGTATCTTGGCTGAGATACGAAGGCATAATTAGATCTTTGATTTTGTTGTTTGTTTGTTCCTCAACCCAGTTATTAATACTTTTAGCTGCTTCTACTTTTTCAGCAAAGTCTACGTTTTCGACACCTGCAAAAAGAAATCATCACATAATTTCAAATAAACAGCTTTTCTAGTAATAGTAATAGAACCTTATTATTATAATAAAATTCGTGTTTTTAGATATTTTCTAAATTATAATAGTAGCTTTGTGTTTATGGATTTTTAGAAATAAGACTACAATTAGGATAAAAGTCTGCATACTTCAAAATTTCGTAAAGTTTCAGGGTCTAAAGCAGAGCCCGTTTTCAATGGCAATTAAGACAACAATAAGAAAAAAATTAAAATTGTTGGCAAGGCAAATGACAATGTACATTTTGAAATTATAATATTTGACATTATGAACTGACATAACTATGAGCATTTATCGCTATTTTATATTACAAATCTATATATAGAGGGTAGAACTAATAATATTCCAAAGATAATTAATATAAAAATGACACACCTCCATCGAATTGGAAGAATTTTTACCGTTTTCGTTTTTATTTAATAATTCTGGCATTGTCTAAAATTTTAATTGATCATAATTTATTTTTAGAAAGACTATTCTTGATACGTAGTTATTTCCTCTTATACGATATTCTTGAGCTTCAATAAAGTGTAATTATTTACATGCAATTTGTACTATAGCACAGATAATAACAAATTTTTTAATAGTTTTTTGAGAACTTGGAATTCACTAATAGCTGAACAATGCAATATCAATGAGGAGAATTAGGATGAAAACATAGATCTTTGGAAACTATGAAAGCATAGTAACCAATACAGATAATACCAAAAAAGTTGTTATGGAAATACAGAAAGTTAAATCTGAATATCACAAATATGTCATTGATAATATGAAAAATTATATTAAAAGTGTTTCTATAATCCAAAAATACGTTTTTGCCCTGAAGAAAATTGCATGGTAATGCCATGGAATTTTCTATGGAAGCTCAGATATCTATTATAGTCCAACAACTGAATGTTTTCCCCACCAAAATTTTTAAACCTACAACGATTAATGGGAGATTTTGACAATATATTTAAAATGATACAAATAACAAAAGTGACTTAGTGTCAATATGCGCTTCCACCTCAGGGTTGAATGCCACCCCTTCTCGGAAAAAATAAACATATTTTGAGTCAAAAAATATCAATGTAGTTTTTTTTCCTTTACAAGTATAACGTTTAAAATATGACAAAATGATTATATGAAATAAGTGACATATATTCTTAAAAATTCATATCAGGAGTTCTACAATATCAGATTAAAGAGATAAAATATATTTTACTCTATCTATCTAGGAAATTGCGATCTAAATTTATGATGATTTTATAACACGAACACCTTACCTGCTTTATAAACTGTATCTGCAATTTCGTTAAATCCAGGATTTAATTTAACACCCTTAGCTGCATAAATCTTATTTGCTGTTAACAGCTTCAAATTTTCTTCCGATCTTCGAAGCTTAGGCAACAAATTCTTCACAGCTACTTGTGTAGTTTCTTTACTATTAGGAAGACTAAGGCCTGTTTGTAATTGTTCTGATGTTTCGCCAAACGCTCCTTCATTTGTCAGAGCTAAAACAATTTCTGCAGAGAATGGACTCATAATGAAATTGCCTTTTTCTTTCTTAATTAATTGCTGAAAAATAAAAAATATATCTATATAATCTATAATGAGATTGTAAATTTGAAGATCAGGTGGAGAGATTCGAACATATAAATTCGAATGAACAAAATATTGGATTGAGATTGCCATTACTTGGTGGAAGTTGACATTTATGATGAATTAGGTAATACAACTGATTACAAACTTACATTTTATTTAAAAATGTGACAATTATATCGCTTTCGAAGGAGCTTATTGGGAAAACCCATAATCTTATTATAATATTGCAATAGATTCCATGGGTTCAAAATACAATTTAACACAGATATTCACATTCACTTTCAATACCTTTATTTTCGCAAAAATAAATTCACTATTTATTTACTATATAAACCAAACTAAACTACTCAATATGTACAACTGTCCTTTTATAATTAGCATGGAATTTTCCCGTATTTCGATGGTTATTCCGTTGTTGTCGCAGCGTTTTGCCGTAACCTTGTCGAATTTTCGAGTCGACATAGGGTGGTCCCTTTTTTATTACTTCTGCCGGCTATGTTTACGTTTTTGTTTTTGAAAGAGTAATTATTTAAGAACTTTTCTTCATTTTTCCATTTTTTTATATTTATCATTATTGCATTACATCACTTCTCTCTAATATTAATATAATTATTATACTAACTAAATAGGTATTTGTAATCTCTGCACTTTGTAAATCTTGCACCGTCATTGTATGTATAAGCTCCATCTAACGCGAAACAATTGTCATAGTTTTAAATAAAGTGTAAGTTTGTTATTAGTTGTATTGCTTAATTCATCATGAACAAAAATTTTTTCTTAACACCAACTTTTCTTTGATTATGTTTTTCACAAACAGTTAAGAGCAATGTGCCTAGATAAATTGAAGATAATAAAAATGTAAAGCCATTTGAAAGTGCTCTTTCCGTGAGCACTAAAAATTGCTCAAATATAATACAAGCAGCATGGAACACAAGCAAAGTACTGGATAGTTAAGTGTATTTATTTGTGTATATCTTATATGTGGAGTTTCTATACAGTTTTCAAACTGATTATTATTGTTTCTACACATCTTTAAATGAAATATTAATGTTAAAATTCCAACTACAAGCTTTAATTGTATAGAAAGAGTGACAGCAAGATGATTAGATTAGAACCCATATATTCTAGATTACAGGTCAGATGTTCTATTTACTTCTTTTTTTATGTAACCAGTTCTTCGACTGTAAGCATATATATGCAGTAACTGGGAAAAAGTGCATTTACCGAAGTGTCTAAGATAATGCAAAATAGTTTTCTCCTCCTGAATACACAGTTTACACATGATGATGTTGACACTTTCAACCACGTAACCAGTAACTTCCAGCAAAGGCGCAACAATACCTCTTGCACTTTCTCCAACCTAGACCATATAACTTAAGTATTATATTCTAAGATGGGGGTTGGTATCGAACCAGTTTACGTAATTATGGCGAATAACTTCATAGTTTAAATATCACTTTTATGGTTCCAAATCATATTTGTTGCGAATAGGTACCATTCAATCAAACCTACACAGCTACAAACGTTTCCCCTGCATAACTATATACATCGAACGTTGTGATATAATAAGCTGAAAAGATGTACTCTGAACAGAACGAGCCTGCTCTTCCACCAAAACAAAATTCTCTTGGATATGAGCTGATTCGATGTTCGCTGAAATGTACAATTTTTTGTGTTTGCAAATGAATTTGATATTGAGAGTTTTTCTGGCTTTTCGATCACTTGATGCTAAATTTTCCGATATTTTTCTTGGCAAACCATTACTGTTTCCATGAAGGATCCAGATCTACGAACTGTGCTAAAATTTCAGTATTATTAATCATCATGCAGCTTGGTCACGTAACTTTCCTCTTTTTAAAATCAAGATCTAAATATTATCCCATGCTACCCTATGGCTACCAGCACTGCTTATTATGGTGTTTTACGGTCTCCAAGTTTCACGACTATGTGTACGGCCACAAACACAAAGTACACTGTACATGCCATTTTTGGACGTTTGAGCTTCGTGAAACGGTTGTGTACAGTCCCTGGCAACATTATTATGGTCACTCAGCTTTTTTGCTATTTTGAAGCAAAACTCATACTGTAACTTCTTAAAATTGTGAAAATCATGTAGAACTAAGAGCAAAAGTATATACAGACCAATTCTACATTAAAGTTTTATTGAAACAAATATTAGACATATTAAAAATTAATATTTTGTAGGTCCAAATCAGTGCGGTAACTCTGCTAGGCATGCTCTCAATACACATCTGGGCAACTTCCTGAAGTTTCTCGTCATGATTCCAGTAATATAATATTCTTTCAATCAACTGAATTCTATTTGTGATGTTTTCCTTGGCTAAACGTCTCTTCAACAGCTCCCAAACATTTTCAATAGGGTTCATGTCCGGCGAATTGCCGACCCATGGAAGAACAGGGATTTTCTTCTCTTCCAAGAATTTTTTAATAGCTTTGGCGGTGTGGCAGGGTGCCCCATCCTGCATAAACACTTTTGGCCCCTCATGGAACCATTCTTCCAGTTGTGGCAGCAGCCTCGTCTCCAGGACTCGCTTGTACTGGTCGTGGCGCATCGTCCCTTCGACTACGTACAAACGACCCATGCCCTTGCCACTTATGCAGCCCCACACCATGACGGACTGAGGATGCTTCACTGTTCTAATAAGGCAATCCTCCTTGAATTTCTCATCAGGTCTCCTTCTGACAAATTGTGTTTTGTCATCCAATACTTCAAACGTGGATTCATCGCTGAAGACTACCTGAGAAGACAGAGAATGTCAAAAACTTGTGTAAAAAATGTATGACTTGTATCTTACTATTTTCCACTCGTCTACTGTAAGATGCTTGTGAGCATTAGCCCAAACCATCCTCTTCTCCCTCTGAACTGAAGTCAGTTTCTTTACCGGCCTTCGACATTTGAAACCAAGCTCATACAAAGATTTCCGCACTGTCCTCTCGGATACCTGGCAACCTGATGCCTGCAACTTTTGTGTTATAATGGAATTGGTAGCTCTTCTGTTATCCATGGCTAATTTCTTTAATTGGCGCATACCCCTGGGAGTAATGATCTTTTTCCTGCCGCATTTTCCCACACGTCCAGAACTAATCGGTATATTTTCTTTTAATTTTTTATTCAATAAGGCCACTGATTGTTGTGACACCCCAATTTTTTTTGCTATTTGACGTTGGCTCATGTTGGAGTTCTCCAACAGTGTAGTCACAGCAACCTTTCTTGCCTCAGACAGGTCACACGACTTACCCATACTAAAAAACCAATAAAAATTAATTATTTGCTTTTTAGACAGAAATATTTTGACGAAATTCATTAAAAATTCATGTGCAATAATAAGAAAACTTACCTGAACAAAGATAGAACCAGTTATTCTTAAAAAAACAGCGACACAAAAGTGTTAACTCTACAGATGACACAACTAATTCCAAAAAGCGCTACACTCCCGATCACGACAAAGTACAATGTTTTTGATTTTTTATCAGAATTCGTTCTAAAAGTCAAATTAACGGAACAATGATCTATGCAACCAAGGTAGCAATACTGTAGGAGAAGTTGCCTATTGCATATTCTAAACGAAATGTTATTCCATATGTATTTTGTAAGACCCAAAGTTCTAAATTCAGTAGTTTTAGAGGTGACCATAATAATGTTGCCAGGGACTGTATACATGTGAACAAATCTCAATATAATTATTTCTTAGGAATTTACTGTTCGGATAAACCGGGAATATATAGTATTTTAGTTTCAGATTTACACGTTTACATTGAATAACCAATTTACCAGTTATTACTGCATCCATTCTTACCCAGACTATTACTATGGTTTTCTAATTTTCTACATTCTACCCAAGAACATGATTTTCAACAGCTTTCTATATTTGTTATTTATCCTTAAAAATAGGTATCTACATTTTATACACATTCTGGTAAGGGAGAATCTGGAAACTCTTGCTCAAACCCATGAAAAGGTTAATTATGTCTGCGATAATATTTAAAAAAACATTCACTGATCTACAACCTGGACCACCCATTATCATGAACAAATTTGAAAGCAAGACTTACCTGAAGCATCATAAGGTTCAAACTAGTACTATATGAGCAAGAAGAATGAAGGCAACCCAGTACAAAACAAGCTCAGTGTGTTAGTAACAACAGCAGAAATTGTGACCTTACCTTGTACAGATTCGCACTAAACAAATGATTTCCTGTAACGAATTCAGAAACTGCAGCTGAAGCATCAACATCATTAGTTGGAGCTGCCATAGTTCCGAAAATAGTGCAAGTCAGTAGTAACACCAATGTCTCCATCTTGTTTTTGATACACTAGAAAAACAGAAATAAATAAAACATATGCCATGAATTATTAAGGTTTTAAATAAATATAGGTATAGCCTTGCAGATACTACTTCATTTTGCTTTAATATTACTACTGTTTTTATATTTTCCGTTAATACGTTTCTTATTTTTAGGATTCCATATATAAGGTATACGGATACGCTCGCATTACAGCAATTTTTTCCCATACTACTCAATGGAGGAGATTGAAATTTGGTATCAGTGTATAGTGTGGTGACTCGATCTAGCGTAAATGAAGAAAATTTGATTTTAGGAGTACTTTGGGGGGATTTAAATATCGAAATTTTTTAGGTTGCCCACAGTTTACAGGAAAAATAAGGAGAATCCCCTAATTTTAGGGGACAAATTATAGAATTAAATCAAATATTTAAAAAAATTTCAAACGCATCATGTAATACATCGTATGAAAGGAACACAAATATATTTTTTTATTTCCTAAAAATAATTAATTTAAAAGTTGTTAACAACAATATACAAAGATTTACCCATCCCCCCTTATCTCCGAATCCATAAGATGTAAAAATTTAAAATATATATATATATATATATATATATATATATATATATATATAAAGGGCCTTATCTGAGCTTTACATGAGACATAAGGACAATATTAATTTTGGGGGGCAAATTACAGAATTAAATGGAAAATATAAAATTAAAATTGTTTCTAACGCATCATGTAATATATCAAATCAAAGGGCTCATAATGACGAGTACAAACATATTTTTTTCATATTTTTAAAATAAATTATTTAAAATATTTGAACAAAACTATAAAACATTTTACCCATTCCTCTTTTATCTCCGAAACTACATGACTTAACATTTTGAAAAAATTAGAGTTGTAGGGTTTCACCTTAACTCTATAGAAACATAAGGAGAAACTCCTAATATTAATTTTGAGGGGCAAATGACAGAATTAACTGGAAAATATAAAATTAAAATTGTTTCTAACGCATCATGTAATATATCAAATCAAAGGAGTCATATTTTTAAAATAAATTATTTATAAAAATATTAACAAAAATATAAAAAAATGCCCAATCCCCACCTTTATTTCCGAAACCATAAAACCTAAAATTTTGAAAAAAAATGGCGCTTAAGCTTTACTGGAAAAATAAGGAGAAACCCTTGTTAATAATTTTGGGGGCAAATTATAGAATTTAGACAGAAAATAAGAAATTTTTAAACGCATCAGGCAGTATATCAAATGAAAGAGCTGACTATGAATACAATACATTTATACATATTTTTAAAATAAATTGTTTTAAAGATATTAAAAAAATATATATAAAAAATTGCCCAATCCCCATCTTTATTTCCGAAACCATAAAACCTAAAATTTTGAAAAAAAATGGCGCTTAAGCTTTACTGGAAAAATAAGGAGAAACCCATGTTAATAATTTTGGGGGCAAATTATAGAATTAGACAGAAAATAAGAAATTTTTAAACGCATCAGGCAGTATATCAAATAAAAGTGCTGATTATGAATACAATACATTTTTACATATTTTTAAAATAAATTGTTTTAAAGATATTAACAAAAATATAAGAAATTCTCATTCTCCCTTTATTTCCAAAACCATACGACCTAAAATTTTGAAGGTTGAAATCCAAAATATTAAATTTGGGGCGCAAATTCTAGAAATGATTGATTTTCTCAAAAAAAATGCATTGGCATGATTTTTTTTTCATTCCAAAAGTAGCTGAATAATCTCGATATTGGTTTAGAAAAATAAAAGTTTAAGGTATTTTCTTATAAAATTTTCGTTTGATCTTTTCAACTAGATCAAAATTGTTAAAATTGGCGGAGCTGTTTCGAAGATACATGTTATTTTTTACGAAAATATTTGAATATCCCCACCACTTTATTTTTAGAGATACAGGGAAAATTATCAAACAAAAAAGGTGTACATTATCCTCGATTTTATAGATCAGGTACTTTTTTGTTAGGTTAATGTACCGGAATTCACAGAAACATCACCTTTTTAGGTTTAAGACTGCAGTTATGCCCCCTAGCAGGCATTTCAGAGACTTGAAAATATTTTCCAGCTTTCTCTCTTGGCCGTTTCAGTAATAAGTTTTTTGCCGCAAACCTCTACGATGGATAGTTTCTCAGGTACAGTACCTTGCATTTTTAGTTGGCCAGCATACGTGCATCGGACAAATATGGAGAAAAAGAAAGAGGGAGACTATTTTGTTATTTTCTCTAGTAAAAACATATCTATCCAGAAATATAATCGTCAGTAATTACTTCCAACATTCTATTTAAATTGTTGTATTAGTGAAGAAAGTTATATGGCATTACCTTGTACTTATGGTAAATTTTATTTACACTATAGATAAGTATATGGGATCACCTCGGGAACTATATTAATAAAACACAGTTTAAAGTATGTAAATCAATAAGTCATTTTCAAGAAATCAGTTACGACAACATGGTAATTTTAATAACATGTTTACTGGGATTTTTTTAACGTATTTTTCACATGAAAGAAATATACTAGGATAAATTCGGGATCTCCCTTATGAGAATACTATTTAAATTATCCAAATCAGTTAGGAGGTTTTCGAAAAATAAATGAACAAATATAATAAAACAAACATATTCTTATGCCGAATATAATACTTTTCTTTTACTGTCCGCAATATTTATTTACAAGTTTTTAGTTAATTTTAAAATTGAGTAATTTTTTCACATTTTTTAGTGACACGTTATTTTGTAACGAATACATGTATCGTTCTAGAAATATCACTTGTTTATTTGACAGGTCGTTGGGGTTAATGATTTAGCTTTCGTTTTTTTGTTTTACAATATAAAAAAATGTATGAGGCCCCCTCAAGTTCTTCTTTAACAGAATATACAATTTAAACCAGCTTGGAAGAAATGTCGAGTATGTCCTGTTTTGCAGGAAAATATAGACTACTAATAACAATATAGGTTGGTAAAGTTTCGTGTTTTGTGTGCAGTTTATCTTATGGCGAATGTGGTCATATTCTTAAAACTTATTATGAGAATAGGTGTTTCTGAAAAGACACATACAGACAGAGTTTTGTGTGCAAATAGTCGTCCTTTTACATGAAAATTTGTGCGAAAATTTCATCTGTTAAAGCTTTCGACACCTGTAAGTGTGGGTCGTATTCGTTCAGCTAAAAAGGTAAACGTGCCGAGATAGTGTGAGAAAACTTCATAAAAAGACAATTCCTCGACATTCGCAGGATTTAGGACTCCCACAAATATCATTGGCATATTATCTGACACGATTTGGGATTTACGTCATATAAATTCTAGCTGGATTAAAGGCAGTCATCATAGATAGCGAAGAGAGTTTGTCATATTGGTACAAGTGAACTAATGGTGCGTTTACATCTGAGATTTATTACATGAGATTTATATCAGAGAGCCAGATGTGAAATGCACAAACAATTGAAGATACGAGAAATGAAATTGGACGCATAGTTAGTGAAGTAGAATTTGTACTTTTAAGTTATTTGGAATTTCCACAAAAGGCCTATATTGTCTGCCAAAGAGGGAGAGAGGATCACTTTACTGGCATTATTATTCATTGATATCACATTTATCAAATACTATTTATTTGACTACTGGTATAAATTATGAATCATATAATTATTAAACAACAATTTGAAATCTCAAAACTAATTTCGTACACTACAGAAATCATTAGAATCGATTTTACCTAAAACAACAGTAAACAAAACTGAACAAACCATAAAATCCGAAAATTATGCAATCAGCACTAACCTTCACAATGTCAAAAATGTTTTCTTCAACGAAACTAACATCAGAACAACATGCGATGCGACTAGTGTCTGCCGTTAGTCCAATAAATTATGAATATTATTTTATTTGCTCCTCCCATAACATTCTGAATTTCATTATATCCGATAAACACTTCTTCATTCGAGAATGAAGCTATTTTTTTTTAAGTTTTGTGTGCAATTACAAATAATGTTAAGGTTAAATCTGTTTGGAAAAAACTACTTTATTTTGTTGAGACTTCTGTTAATTATATTAAATAATGCTTGTATATTTACAATACAAATCTAGAAGCGGACCACATACGAAAATGTAAAATCAGGAATAAAAGGGGTATGACTTGTTTATTACGATTATAAACGGGAATTTTACAGGACGAAAAGAACCATCCGGAAAAGATTGCCAGAAGAGAACCTAAGCTGTTGTCAGGGTATCTAAAAGCACTTCTGACTGACGCCAATAAGAAAAAGGGACTGCAATGGACCAGATAACACTTGAACATGACTACTGGAATCAAGTAAATAGTGCTTTGTTAAAGAAGAATTTCTCAATAACGACTGTTTTGTAATTATCGCTTTTTACAGAAAAGCTTTTTTAACAAATTAGAATTTTAGCATTACGTTGACAACAATAAATTTGTCCAATGACAACTTGAAGGACAATTCACCTTTTATAGAGGCGGGGTTGAGGGATAAGAATGATTTCCTGGTGATCAAGTTCATTCTCATACAAAACTCAGCCCTTTAACTGAAATCTGAGACATCTGAGACAGACATCAATTTTTTGCTTTGTCAGGAGATATCACTTGTTGTGAATTCTATAAAGAACATGTAGGAGTTCACCAGAAGCTGGGGTTGATTGAAAGTCCCACAACAGAATGCATAATGACGAATACCAACAACATGCACAATTCTGTACAAACAAGAGTGATATTACCAGATACTAAGACTATTTACTAGTTTCAACGACAATAAATATTCATTAAAAAATTACCTATGTTATAGGTCCTTGTACCATCTAAATAGAATACTTTGATACATAACAAATCCCTAAAAGTCCCAGAACTAGAAAATTCGGACACTGCCCCTAAATTATTAGTTACTAGTTATTTTCCACTTAAAATGATGATTAAGGTTAGAACAATTTTTAAAATTGTAATGATGTCTTGATTATATTTATCAGAAGGTCTCCTCGAAGCGAAATAGTGTTTGCAGCTTTTGTATATAGATAAACGAGCACACTGAAAAGTCATTTATTTAAAAATTTTGATAATTTGGGTGATAACTAACAAGTCAAACTTTCGTCTCAATGGCAAGCTTTATACTAATATTTAATAAAATTTAAAACTATATATGTACCTCGGTTGATACTGAGACTGCATACCACTAGAGCGTTTGCCGGGAGGAAATATATTTCCAAGATTAAATTAAAAGTATTTTTTGAAAAAGCTTTGGAAATTTATTACTATTTAAGAATCTTATTCAGAATTCACTATGTCCAAATAGACTTCTCTATAGGCATTATTTTCTGAATATTAATTTTTATTCATAAGCTTTTGCAATTCGTTGTATGAAAGAAGAAACCTTTACACATTTTACTAGAAGTTATTTCAAATAATGGAATAAATCTACAATCGCATTTCAATTCGATTTTCATTGACTTGTTTTTGTAGATGTTAAAAAAACTAGTAAATAACATGTAATTGCATCTGGAATAGAGCCGCACGAAATTTGGTTAAATAGTGGTTTAATTACTAATACAGATTCTTACAGTAGACAAACAACAAATTTCAATACCAATTTCTTGAATCAATTACAAAAATTTACTTCAACCATGTTTTCATTAGAAAAAAATTTTATTAGGAAAAAATGCAAATTATAAATAACTAAAACAGTACAATCAATCCACACTAACCTTCACAATGTTTACTTCAACCAAACGAATTTCAGAACTACCTTCAGTGCCACTGGTGGCTCTCTTCAGTTCAACAACTTATTTAATATTATTTCGATTTCCCCCTCTCCGATTATATTGAATTTCATTATATCCAAATACTTCTTGAAAGTGAGAATCTAACTCTTTATGTTTTGTTTGTGATTACAGATAGTGTTAAGGTCACGGAAATATTCTATATGAGAAATAATATTTATTATTTTTCAGATTAACATAAATTACATTTTAATTCACAGTAAATTCTTATATAATTAGGGTATTTAAAATTACATTATAGCTAGTTTAAAAAACTCTTGACTATAAAACATTCTTTTGAAATAAATACACAAAGTTTGCAGCAACGTAACTGTTTCTAACGCTCCTTAAAGCATACTTATTATCCCCCATTTACAATATTTTAAAAACAGTAAAGTTCACAGAGAATATACACCCTGTTCAATGACAGATTGCAACTAAAACAAATATTAATATAAAATTTAAACACAAATTAAGTTGTTCATAAGTTGTTTAAGGTAAATATTAGTAAGTCCGTAATTCTTTATTACTAATATTTATATTAGAGAGTTCTTTCCTATTATGTCTAAGTAACTTTTAATCCATTTAAAAATCATATAGTCAACACCATTGTACATACTGCTAACCTCTTAAGCTCATTTGACATGAAAATAGCATTCTTAAAGGTTTAGTAAAACTTATTGTATGGTTTAACTAAAAAGCATGTAATATTTGTTTGTTACAACAATTACATACATTTTATTAAGTCGATGCCAAGCTAAAGTGAAAATATTTTGGGAAGTACATTTATAAGTTGTACTTCGCAAGTTCGCTGTTCAAATTGGCACCGACTTCAGAAAAAGTATTTAATTGTTGTAGCAAAAAATTATTTCATGCTTTTTAGTTAATTTTTTTTTGATGCAATGGTTTAATTGGATGCAGTTTTCAAATCTAATTAAGTTGTGCGATATTGCCAAACATAAGGTATTTTACTTTCATTTATTAGCTTGACCAACCTCGTTTACTGTTGAATAGAATAGCTTGTTTTCTAGAGATGTATATGTATTAAGAAAATTTTGTACATGATTCTAACTTAGATGGAATCACTATATTGCAGACGATCTGAGTATCATCATTCTTTAGGTCTGTTAATTATGCTGACATTCATTTAATACTCTCTTCGAGGTGTCAAATTCATTTAATAGTCTCCTCTCCGCGGAATCTTATAATAAATCGTTATACAGTTTTAATTGATATAGCATAATAGGACGCAGTTTTTAATTCTAATTTACTTCGTCTGATAACAATTTGAGTTATTATTAAAAATAAAGGTACCTAACTTAAACAAAATTTAAATTCTCTATCAAACCTAGTACACATTTTGGAAAAGTGAAATGAAGATCTATTATACAATTTTAATGATGTGGCATAATTAGATGCATTTTATAATTCTTATTGACCCTGTTTGATAAGAATTTTATATATTATTGTTAAATACTCTGGTCGGCATACTCGTTGATGTCTTGGGACGCTTCTTCGGGGGAGCCAAAAGCCAAATCTCAGGGTAATCGCAGCTCTTTTCCGAATAGGACCCTGGCTGGAGTCAGGCCTGTACTGTTATGTACGGCTGAGCGATAGGCCAACAGGAATAGGGGAATATGCTCATCCCAATCACGTTGGTTATTGCTGACGACCTTGGATAGGTGTTGTTCCAAGGTTCTGTTGAATCGTTCTGTTGTTCTCGTTTTCCAGATTCCCAACATCGTGCAGACCTTCTGGAATACATTCGATTCGAAGTTACGCCCCAAGTCTGAATGTAGTCCCATGGGGACGCCAAACCTGCTGAATAGCTGTTCTACTAGCAGCGTCGCTACCATGGTTGCCTCTTGATTGGGTATCGCATCTACCTCAGGCCATTTGCTGAAGTAATCCATTGCGACCAGAATGTATTTGTTCCCCATCTCAGACTCGGAAAACGGACCGGCGACATCGATGGCAATTCTCTCAAATAGGACGCCCACATTTTACTGCTGCATTCTGCCCTTGGTCTGGGTCTTCGGGCCCTTACTGGCTGCACAGGTGTCACATTTGCGGCACCAAGCTCTGATAGCTGGTACCTTTTTCTTCAGAACTACCAGTTGGGATCTGTCTGATGGAGATACCCTCTCGCTGTTCCGTCTTCCGCATTCTGCTCTACAGGGTCTTCTTGATAGGGCATCGGCATTATTATGCAAACGACCAGCACGATGTTCAACCTTGAAATCGTATTGCTGTAATTTCTCCATCCACCTGGCCAGTTGTCCTTCCGGTGTCCAGCAGCCATATGAGGGCGGCATGATCTGTTCGGATTAGGAGATGACGACCATAGAGGTATTTGTGGAAATGGTCTACCGCCCTTATTATTGCAAGAAGTTCTTTTCTGGTGACACAATAATTTCTTTGCGGTTTCGAGAATCCACAGCTGTAGTACTCGATCACCCTCTCTTCACCATCTTGCACCTGGTATAGGATGGCACCCAAACTTGTGTTGCTGGCATCGGTCTCAAGATGAACTTGCCGGACTGCATAGGAAATGCTAGGATTGGGCTGGAACAAGTGCCGCCTTCAGTCGTCTGAATAATGTTTCACAATCGTGATTCTAACGAAAGGTCTCTTTCTCATTGATCTGCCGATGTAGAGGCGCGGAAATGGTGGAAAATCCCTCAACAAATCGCCAGTAGTATGAACAAAGACCCAAAAAGCTTCGGAGTTCATGCTTGTCTCTTGGGACTGGCCAATCAGGAATGGCTTCTATCTTGTCCTCGTTGGTGCGGATTCCTGACTCGGAAACGACGTAGCCCAAATACTCTACTTCTTTTTGGAACATGGAACATTTCTTCGGGTTGAGTCTCAGGTTGGCGTTCTTAATTCTGGAGAATACTTCATCCAGGTTCTTCAGATGGTCGTCGAATGTCTGACCCATGACCAGAATGTCTTCGAGGTATAGTAAGCACGTCCTCCATGTCAACCCTCTCAGTACATACTCCATTAGCCTCTCAAATGTAGCGGGAGCATTACATAACCCAAAGGGCATGACCTTACCTGAAACAGCCCTTTACTGGTAGAGAACGCTGTGTCTTCTCTCTGTCGTTTTCGTGTAGACCAACCTGTCAATATCCACTCTTTAGGTCTAGTGTGGAGAACCAACGGAGGCTGACAGTGTGGTCAGAGTATCATCAATTCGGATGGATGGATGATGGATGGCTCAATAATGTGCAACATGGACTCGATGTTTTCCTCGACTGCCTGTTGTTACCCCAAGGGTAATCGCCTAGGTGGTATTCTGATGGGTTGAGCCTTTCCGGTATCTATTCGGTGGTTCCATCTTGGCTGTTAAAAATTTGCCAGTGATTTGCAATAAATTGCTTGGCTTTCTTTTGTTCCTCTGGTGTAAGGTGTTTCAAATGGTCGGCAAACTGTTGTAGAAACTCTTTACTGGGCCATGTCTCCTTCACCGATGTCTGGTACTCTTCTTCGCAATTGATGATGGTCTCTACTGGCTCAAAACAAGCTATTTCTTGACCATTGGCAATTCTGATGTCGTTGTTGGACAAATTAAGGAATTGCTATTTCTCGTCCGGTTTTAACTATAGCCCGTCCAACTAAGTAGTCATGAGCTGAATGTACGGGCTCCACCATTCCAACGCAGCTCCCAGGATTGCTTTCTAGCTGCCCATGAATAATCTGTTCCGTTCGACCGGGAATTCGGACCCTATGCCGGATTATGTTGTCCCCTATCTGTAGCACGACATCTGCCTCACCCTGTATTGACATGGACTTGCCGGTGACTGTTCTGAGCTGGACTGGCAATGGACACAGCGGCGCCGGTGTCGATGGTGATGATAATTGCTCGGCCATTGATGGTGCCCCCGTTGACTAGGCTGCTGATACCTCGTAAAATCCCCGGATGGATAACGTTTTGGAGGCTGGTGGAGGATCAGTCAGCATTCGCCCCCTTATGCTGACTGGCTGACGGTCCCTGGACATGTGGTTGTTTTGTTGCTTACCCCTGGTCGGTGACTGTTCAGGTAGTGCCACTCTGCAGTCTCGTTGGAAGTGTCCTGTCCGCCCACAACAGCAACATGTTCTTCTAGTGCCAGTTCTTTGTGACCGTTCTAGTAGTTTGTTCATACCAGCCAACAGCGCTTGAAATGGTGACTCTGGCTCTTCCTGGTTGAAAGAAATTGCTCGGATCCTCGGCTTCGATATGTTCAGGACGGCCTCTACTTCCAACGGCCGAGGTAAAGATTTATTACTTGTCTTGACCCCACAAAGTTTTAGTTTTCTTGATACTTCCACATCTCTGATACCGTTTATGAAACTCTGAATCTCCAATTGGTCTTTAGTTTCCTCTGGCAGGTCTGGGTAGGACAAGTGCACTAAACGTCTAACCTCTGCTTCGAATGCTTGAAGGCTCTCTCCAGATTTTTGCGTTTTTCCACCTGGTATACTTGGTTCAAGGACTGATTGTCGTATCTTTTGTCCAAGATAGCGAAGATCTTGACAAAATTGTCTTGTTCATCGACTTGGAGGAGACGTAGATTTTTCTTTGTTATCCCATCCATTAGCTGTAGCCATGGCTTCAAATTGCCGTTTATACATGGGCCAAGATGAGCTGCCATCAAATGTGGGTGGTTTGCTAACGGAAATTTTGGTACTAATAGTGTTCTGGTATTTCCCTCGCTGTAAGTCCTGTTGCATTTTTTAAATTCCTGTTTCTGCCTTGTTGTGGATGACACTGATTTTATCTTGTACTTCACTTTGTACTGTTTTTTTAATGGAACTGGTTTGGTCTTGAACTGTGTTTTGAATTGAACTGTTTTCAAATTTTACCTGGCTTTGAATGGAATCGAGGTTAACTACTTTGGTTTCAAGAGTATCCACGGTATTTTTTATGGTCTTAATATCATCATTTATCTCTTTTATCTCTGACTCAACTATTTGCATTCTTTCATTAACTGTTTCAGTAACTTGTGCTACTATTTGCATTAATTGTTCAAATTGCAGTTGTCTTTTTTCTTCCGTTTGGCCTTGTTTTTCTTCAGATATTTTAAAATCATTTTGTCGTTTTAATTCAATTTGATCTTGTTTTTGTTCAAATATTTTAAAATCATTTGTCGTTTTTCTTCTAGTGTTTTAAACTCATTTTATCGTATTTCTTCTAGTGTTTTAAATTCATTTTGTCTGTTTAATTCAATTTGTTCTTGTTTTTCTTCAAATTTCGAGAATAATCCTTCAATTAAATTATGTTGTTTTTCATCTATAGATTTTACTAACCTTTGTTGAATTTTAATTTCACTTAATCCTGCACGTCGACACCAAATTGTTATAAACTCCGTGGGTTCAATTACTTAATTTAAAATAAAATACTCATATGCACTTCACTTTCTGGAACTTTTATTTACACGTAAAACATCAAATATTTCCAACAGCTGTTCGCACAGCGTCCAGATACGCAGTCCCATCCGAACCTTCTAGTTCTTCTTTTTTTACTATCCCAGCGATTGATGTTTAATTGTGATGAATAATGCTTTACGTTGTTTTCGCCAGAGTGGGATAAATTTTATAACATTATGAAAAATTAAGGGACTTTACTTTTAAGCAAAATTCATATTTGCTGACAAACCTCGTATACAGTTGAAAAAGTGACATTTAATTATTACAGTATACGTTTCCGACCATGCAAATATTTTTATGAAGAATAACTTTTCCTCTAAATCATATTCATAAGAACGATTTCCGTTTGAATTCAACTTATGAAGGCACACTGTAAATAGAACCCAACTGAGAACCTCCACCTTGAAGTTGATTAACTGACAAACAACTTTCAATTTATTACAATTTTTAATAATACAGCACAATTGAATGCAGTTTTCAATTCTAATAAACTCTGCTTTTAAACAAAATTGATTATTTTTTGAAACCTAGTATACAGTTACAGAAATATTTATACATTTTTTAGTCCAATGGCATCAGTAGATGCAGTTTTTTATTCTAATTACTTCTATTTGATAACAATTTTAGACCATAACAAAAATGAAGATACTTTAATTTGTAATCAAAATTCCTCTTTGATAACACACCTCGTCTACGGATAGAAAAGTTACATGGAATGATTACTGTTTTTCTTCAGTATGAGAATCGCAGAATTTATGCCTCAATGTGCCTAAGATTGAAATTTTCTTTATATATTTATTTATATTTTTTAAATAAATTTGTTTAACAATGCGGCACACAGTACATTTTGAAATGTGAACATTTGTGGCTCTAACAAAGCTTCCGAATCGAGAGTCTTACATGTAACGCAGACAAAAATTTTAGAAGTTTGCTTACATTTGTAAAATGGTAAAACTTTTTTTCACTTTTGCACATGAGTGCAAAATTTCAAATGTTTTCATATAGAAATGTAGCGGGGCTAATTGTTCTTAAAAATGACTTCGTAATTAAAAATATCATATTTTTTAACTAAATATTTCATATAGGGTTCAATTTATACAGGGGCACTCCTAACGAGGTTGGGAGTGCCCTAATTGGGAACAATTTATCTATGTTCCCGAAAATCAATGAATTTTTTTTCTATAGTGTTTTGGATGTCACTGATCGGTAGAATTTTTAGTGCGAAGCCAAACAAATAAATACAATGATAAAGAAAATTGGGAAACAAAGAAACTCTTCCTAATCAAGTACCAAAGTGAGAGGCAAGGGAAATCACTTTAATTAAGCACACCAAAGTGACCATAATTCTATTACGCATACGCGGTTGTCCGTGAGTGAAGTTAATACGATTTTTTTCAAAATTATAACGGTTTTCCTCCTATAACTAATAAGTTGGAAACAATTATAACAAAATACCACTCTAGACAATAAATAACACATTCAATGTTGTTAGGTACCTACCCTGAAAGTAAAAATGTAAACTTTAAAAGGTGGTCATTCTGTACAAATTAATTACCAGGTAGCATCGAAAGTCCCAACATTACAGAATTTTCATTTAAGTTGACAGGTAAAAGGTTACGAAAAAAATAAACTAGTACGCGTTGAGTTAATAAGCCACAAATATGTTTAACTAGCTGACCCCACGGACGTTGTCTTGTCCAAAGTGTGTAATTATTTGGACCGTTTTGATGGTATTATATTTAAAAAAAGTTTAAATACCTGACGCCATCAGGCATACAGTTAAGGAGTTAACACAACTCAGCTTCTGAATAACGTGTAAATAAATCTGTATACTTTAAGCTTAAATGACTAAAATATAAACTTAAAACTGTTAATTAGTTGACGAAAGAAAAAACTCAAATTATTTTTATGACAGGTCTATTTAAAATACGAGTATGTATATGAATGACAATTTTAGTAGCAGACATTACTCTGTAAACTAATTGTTTCGAAGATGAAATGAATTAGTTTAATTTCAATTCACTTTTATTAAAACACTTTGTAATAATTCCATTTCATAATACATTTCAACCACTCTGTTTACGTAACTGCTTATGGATTATACAATATTTTTTAAACTATCCTGTATAACTGTATTTCACTACTCTCTATATGGAACGGTTTATGAAGAACGCCATGTAACCTTTTTTCAACTTTTTTTCACAACCCCGTATAACTATAATTCCACTCCACCCTATGTACCAACCATCCTGTATATACGACTGCCTACGGGCAACCTTAAATTTGTTGCTGCATTCTGTCAATTATAGGACGTAGAATTCATCCTATATTTACGGAGTAAGGTCCAATCTATATTTCAACTATCGTATATAACTTCTTGTGGTCTACCCTATAAATTATTGTATTTTTAACATTTTGTATTATCACTATGTAAAACATTAATTCCTCTCCACACTATATGCAACTTCTTATAGGCTACAAAATAAGTCATTTTTTTTAATCACAAGGTATAACTATAATTCAACTCCAGCATATATTTCAACCATCCTGAATATAATTTGTTTATGGCAACATCATATAACAGTTTTTTAATCACCCTATCTAACTATAGTTCCACATTTTTCTAAAATTGTTCGACCCCCAAATGTCCACTAAACCCTATATTCCAACCATCCTGAACATACGGCTGCCTATGGGCTACCATAATTTTTTTAACTGCCTTCTGTAACTACTATTCTAATCCGTCTTATCTTTCAACCATGCATGTATATGCAACTCCTTTTAGGCCGCCCTATAAGTCATTCATTTCTCTAACTATTTATATTATTACCCTGTATAACAATATCTCCTTTCCACTCTTTAGTGCAACTTCGGATACGCAATAAAGCATTTTAAAATCACATTGTATAACTATAATTCCACATAGCTTATATTTCAATTACCCTGTATATAAACCTATTCATTGCCACCGCATATACCTGTTTTTAATCACTCTGTGTAACTATAATTTCATTCCAATCTGTATTCTAAGCACCCTATAAATTCAATTGCTAATGGTCTACCTTATAGCATTATTGTAACATTTTTAACCAACTTAATTACCAATTATTCTACTCCGCCCTATAATTTTCATATATATTCAACTACTGATGGCTACCTTATATAATTAGTTTTTCTGTGTGTGTATATGTACGAGTATACCTCGTGATAGTCAATCACAACAGTCTATCAAAACTTCCCAAAACTTCATCTTAAATTGAACTTTTAATATTAGGAATGATTACTTTTAACTTACCGTGATGAACAATCACTTCCCAAAAAGTCCACTCTATAATTGAATCGACTGTGAAATTTGCACTAAGAAACGATAAATTAGTTATTTTATATATCGAGATAATTCCCACCGAAGCATCTGTGTTAAATTATTTGCAGAGCGCATTGTGAAAATAGCTGATAGTTATGTCAAACAACTCGTAACGCCGTAAGGTTACATTAGAAAAGTTAATATGGTCATTAAGTTCTGTTAAATTTTCTAATGTTCGGCGCAACTTTCTTAAGTTCTATCTTAAAATCTCTTCAATACAGTCCATCAGCATTTATAGACTTTTGAAGCAAGTCCTTCTAACGTTTCTTGAAGCCTTCTGTATGACTTTAACTATACTCCGTCCTATAACGCAACTATCCACTCTTTATAACTATAGTTTTGCTCCACTCTTATTTCAACCACCTTGTATACCCAATACTTATGTGCCACCCAATACAATATTTTTTAAACCACACTGTATAACTAATTCAATTCCACTTTATATTTCAACAATCCTATGTATGCAACTGTTTATGTACCACCTAATATCACATGCACGCACGCACACACCTAAAACCATAACGAAGAGATCGCCGACATAACAAATTTTCGTTTGGATAAACTAATTGAACATTTTCTGCCATTTCACGCAGCTATAAGCCCCATAACTTAACTTCGGTCTTTAAACGAAACTGACTTCAAATGAATCAAAATGAAAATAATTTCAAACACCCTGTACGATATACTTTCATGGCATATCTTGACATTTAAACTAGACATTTATGATGAAAATTTGACATTTACATTGATGTTTACAGTTTTTTTGCATATATTTTCCCAAATTTCAGAAAAATGTTATGTTTTACGTTATAGAAAATATACGGAATCAAGCTGGAACATATCTTTGTGAAAACAATTTATAATATTCAAATTGCTTGCTTGCAGTTTTAGAGAAAACAATGAAGATTCATTGAAATTCACTGAAATGTAGTCCATTATTTACTTTTTTCTGATTTCCTGGAAAACCGCAAATTTCATGTTATAGACAATTATATGGTACCTGTAATATTCCTTAATATAATGCAGTTTAAATCATCAAAATTGCCCGAGCGGTTTTTAAATAATCGCTGGTCATACATAAAAAAAAAGTTGCAGACGAATTGATAACCTCATCCTTTTTGGAAGTCGGTTAAAAACGTTAACAGATAGAAAAACCATTTGATCAGAAGATACTGTAAAAGAGTGATATGAACAAAAGTGCACTCAATTTATTTACACAATAAAATAGTTGCTTTGGTCAAAGTTTAATGAAGCCGAAACTTTGCAAACTCAACTTAAAAAGAGGCAATTAGTGAAATTTATTACGTATTAGAAGTCCTGTTGGCGAAAGCAAACATTTTGATGTAAAATATCTAATACGGATTTATTCCTAGGTGCTAGTGGCCAACAATTCTAACCGTTTGAACGAAAAGGGTCGGCCAGCCAATTGTTGGCAAAGCTATCGGCAGATAGCTGATCGCTGATCCCCGGATAATTTTTAATTATCATTGCAATAATTGGCAACTTCTACGAACAAACCTATAGTCTATTAATAATTAATAGTAGATTACTGTATATTAATTTACCATTTTCTATAAATATTTAATGTGCACCTTCATAAATTCTGGATATTGTGATAATGGCGGCTCCAACCACAGCTGAAGCTTAGCAAAAATTGAAAAAATAAATAGTAATAGTTAATATAAAACTATAGACTAATAAACAGGCAGAATGGAGTTGTATGATCTCATACAGGCTGAAACTGCATGTTAATATATTGCAGAAAAAAACGGGTTTATATAAACAATGAAACTTTGTATAATATTAACTCTCATTTTAACCCTAGTTTGAACTACTTCTTAGTAAAAATATTCGTGAAAATAATTTTCAGTGAAACAAGTTATAAAGAAAAATAAAATAAATTTTAATTGTTAGTCGAAATAAAATTATGTTTTTTAATGAAGATTCAAATAAAGACGGAACATATGTGATAACTAATTATGTATTATATTTATCGCGAAATATATTCTTTCAATAATTTGAGGGCAGTGCAACTGATGAAGATTCTCGACTAGAAACAATATATTGTCTTTTGCTCAATGGATTGAAAAATTTCGAAAAGATATTAATATAATTATATATTTTTTAGCTTAACTTCAAATGTAATAAAATTAGTACACTAGTCTCATACTGTTCACGTGTATTCATTTGAATTCATCTCAACCACTTTTCAGTCTACATCATTCATAAATAAAATAACATTGTCAGTCTAACGAAAATGTTGACTATTAAGAGGTTATTTGCCTTTGAATAACACGTTTTTATTAGCTTGGGGGCATTCGGTCATTATATAATATTTTGTAACTGGACAACAATCACGATTTATCACTTATATTAGCATATATATATATTATATACATCAAGGTTCATTTCCCTTAAATCCATCTATAAAAAACAAGTTTATTGCAAGCTAGTACTATTCCTATATATACTAATTAAAATACAAAATGTTAATACAAATCAAAGCTTATTGTATGCTGAATGTATTTATAAGTTTTAATAATAGATGCCACGCAATACTTACTTGTAATCAACGTTACAGGTGCATTTTTACTGGCAATAAACAAGTCAAATAGAGAAATACATGCGGGTGTCCCAACGAAAACAAGACACCTAGAATATTTCCCAAAATGCTCATTATTTTGAAAATCACAAAAACACCTCAAAATATACTCTCTTCGAGGTGTCATTCCTTTGTACGCAAGACAATATATATTATATATCAATATAATACATATTGTTTCTGGTTAGGGAACCTTCATCAGTTGCGCTTCCCACAATTGAATGTCCTCTCGAACACTTCTTTATGCATTTGATGCATTTCGTTAAATTTGAAGACGCGAGATGTAAGACCGACATCTAGGATTTTCGAGAGAATCAGTACACAGAGGTTCCGAATCTGGAGCCGTTCCGTGTAATAAATAATAATAAAAAAATTTATCGTGACATTCTGTCCTAGGAGTTGAGACAGAACAGCAATTACACGGAACGGCTCCAGATTCGGAACCTCTGTGTACTGATTCTCTCGAAAATCCTAGATGTCGGTCTTACATCTCGCGTCTTCAAACCTCAAAATACTTACGAAAGGGGCAATATTTGGTCATTCTAACCGTTAATTAAATTTCACCCTCATCACCCCAGCGCTAGCTATTCAATTTTTATAAAATGGAACTCTGCCATAAGTGACACCTCGTTTTAAAGCCTGTTTAAAAAGTAATTCAACGGTGTGTCGTTTTTGATATTCCATCAACATTTAAGAAATTTGCGAATTAAAATGTGAATGCTGGATATTTTTCTGATCTCTAATGTTATTGACGATTAATAATTAAAATAGATAATTGACTTATAGTTTTAAAGATTTCACTATTACGACAAGGAAAATGAAACTGACAATGGATTATAAATCATTTTGTTATAACAAATGTTCGATATGGTCTCCGTTCTATAGCCTGTTTGACGAAAACTTTTTCGACGTGTAATTCTTGAGATGCCCCACTGTATATCACTTCTCATACAACAAAAAAAAATTAAATTCCTTCGTTAATAAAGAAAAAAAATGCCAGTAAATGTCTTAGTTGCTTTCCACAGTAGTTTCGGTGTAATTAAGTCTTACTTGGTTACATCAGGTGCTCCACGAAGTAGTGCTCACAGAATTCTAAAACGTGGAACTTACCATCCCTACAAAAGAATTAAATGAAGACGACTTTGACAGACGAATAGAATTCTGTGAAAGTTGTCCGGTCACGTAAACAACAATCACATTTTTTATACAATACTTGTTTCTCTGTGAAACCTCTTATTATTTAAATAGTGAGGTAAATCGTCATAACTGCCGATACTGGAGTAACATTAATCAACAGTTATTTAGAGAGACTCATACTCAGCGACCTCTAAAGCTAAATGTGTGGGCAGGAGAACTAGGTAATCATATCGTTGGACCCTTTTTCATGGATGGCACCTTAAATGGAGATAAATATTTAAACTTATTTGCAAACGCTGTAGATCCAAGAGCATCTCAATTTTTGCAGGCGCATGATCGTCCAGAAGAAAACGAACTTGTTATTCAGCACGACGCAGAGTTTCTGAATAATCGATCTCCTGATAAATGGATTGCCATCGAGATATGAGCCCCCTGGTTTTTTTGTTTGGGGCTATATAAAGACACGTATGTATGATACTCCTTCAGAGTCACTGGATGATCTGAAACATCGTATCCAAGAAGAATGTGGCCGACTTACTCCAGAGGTTTTTTCCAATGTGCGCAATGAATTTGAAGCACGATTATATCACTGCCTTGTTATAATATAATTTATATTAAAAAAAGAACCGACTTCAGCTGAGTTAAAATAAAAACCGTGTGCAATCAATCACTTTTTTCAGACATATCTTCTATTTTATCTAATGTAAGGTACAATTAATTGAAACTTTTAACGTTTCTCTCTCTCTGTCTCTCTCTCTCTCTTTCTCTCTAATTTGTATCCTTCTCCTTTCTTTTCGAAATCTTTTTTAACTTTTTTCCTTTGTTTCATCATTTGTACCACTTTACTCTATACTGCATCCACACTGCATTTGCTTCTGTGTATTGGTCACCCCTATATTATAACTTATTTGTCTATTATTTTCTGATCCACCCTGTACAACTATAATTCAACACTATTGCAACGATATTTTTAAAACCACCTTGTATAAGAATATATCCTCTCCATAGTACTGACAGTTTCTATTTGCTATTGTTTACATTATTCGAGTATACCTATGATTTTACTTCGCCCCATATGTCTAGTATTCCTTTTATGCATGGTCTACCACATATAACAAAATTTAAATTTTTGAACCACATTTTATGACTATAATTTTACTATACCATTTATTTCAACTAGCCTAACTGCTTATATAGAAAAATTTTGATACACCCTGAATAACAATAATTAAACTCCACCTCTACTGAAAACACCTTGTATAGCCACTACTTGTGTTCCACGCTATATTACTTTTTTTAACCGCCCTGTATAACTGTAATTCTACTCCATTTTATATTTCAACCATCCTGTATATTCAACTGTTTCCTAACATTTTTTGAAGCCTTATGTACAACTGTAATTATAATCCGTCCTATAACGGAAATATCCACTCTGTAGTTTTGCTCCACTGATATTTCAACCACCTTGTATACGCAACTACTTATGTACCTTGCAATACAATATTTTTTGAACCACCCTGTATACTAATTCAATTCCACCTTATATTTCAACCATCCTATGTATACAACTGCTTATGTACCACCTAATATCACATGCACGCACGCACACACCTACAACCGTATACCACATAGAAGAGTTCACCGATATAACAAATTTTTGTTTCGATAAACTAATGGAACAGTATAAGTATAAGTATAAGCATCGTAACTTAACTTTGTGTCTAAAAAAACTAACTTCAATTGAATCAAAATGAAAATCATTACAAACACCCTGTACTATATACTTGCATGGCATATCTTGACATTTAAACTAGATATTTATCAGGAAAATTTGACATTTACATTGATGTTTACAATTTTTTTGCACACATTTTTCCGATTTTCAAAAAAATTGTATGTTTTACGTTGCTTGAGCCATTTTAGAGAAAACAGTGAAGCTTCATTGGAATTCGCTGAAATCTAGTCCTTTCCTTATTTTTTTCTGATTTTCCGGAAAACCGTAAATCTCATGTTGTAGGCAATTATATGGTACCTTTCTGTAACGTTCCTTAATATAATTCAGTTTAAATCATCAACATTGCCCAAGCAGTTTTTGAATAATCGCTGCTCATACATAAAAAAAAGTTGCCGATGAATTGATAACCTCCAGCTTTTTGGAAGTCGATTAAAAATGACTTAAAATCCATTGTCAGTTTCGTTTTCTTTGTAATGGTAAAACGTCTTTAAATTTAGACTAGGTGTATATTTATAATAAAACTATTTACTTAATACTATTTACCAAATAACAAACTTAAAAATAGTTTTTCGCATAAAAAATGTGTTATTACATGAATGTGAACGTGGCCTAATTGATCAGCTCCTAAAGGCAGCTATCGCCCATTTGTCTGAAAATGAAGATGAATTAGAAATAGATCTCGAGGATTCAGATGGTCAGATGGTTATTAATTTTAATTATTATGCATCAATATCAGAGATCAGAAAAATATCCGGGGATCACGTTTTAATTTGCAAATTCCTTAGGAAAATGTTGATATCAAAACGGCACAGGTTCTCAAACGAGGTGTCACTTATGGTAGAGTTCCATTAATTTTTTTTGAGTAGTTTGCGTTGGGGTGATTGCAGCCTCATAACCCCTGCTCTGGCTACTCAATTTAATTAACGGTTAGGACGGCCAAATATGTCCCCCTTCGTAAATCTTTCGACGTGTTTTTGGAATTTTCAAAATAATGACTATTTTGCGAAAATTCCAGGTGGCTCGTTGTCGTTCAGACACCCTGTATATCAAATAAATATTAATCCACCGCACTTTTTGACAATAATATATATATTCTTACGATAGCCATTGGATATTTCATAATTTTGATTATTATTTAATGCATAGAAAACAACTTCAGACTGGAACACCAAACTTTTAAAATAATTGTAATTTAGTACAATATAAAAACACAAGAACGCTATGTATAACACTTAATGGCCTTGATGCACAGCAGTGAAAACGAAGGAAATATTAGTTCCCTTGATTCCAGCTCAAAGGCAATGAAATCGCCGTTCTTTGAGGGATTGATGAAAGGAACTAATTTCATTACTATCAATATGATAACAACTGACGAAAACAATTTAATCATAAACAAAACACAAAACAACTATGTTTACCGTTACTGTATGATTGTCAATTAAGTATAACGATAACACAAAAAAAATTTAAGTTATATTACGGAAAATTTATTTCATAAATTAACGTGAATATATAGTGTCAGTGTAATGAACAAAATCATTGAAATTAGTTATATTATACATGTTTATATTATTATCATAATATATAAACATGTTATTTTGATATATTTTTACATTTTTACCACTGACATAACATTACGATAACTTGAAAATGTGTAGGCAACACTCCATAGTCGCTACAGGCAACGGCGTACCTAAGTTTTGGTTTAGGGAGGGCCAAAGTAGAAAAAAAAACTGTCCTAGAGGGGGCAAATCAGAAAAAAACTATCCTAGAGGGAGGTACATTTCAGAAAATTTCTTGGTCCAGGGGGGGGCAATCAGCAAATTTATGGGAAAGTATAATGGCTCACGGCAGGTTTTTCAGGTTCATTGGATTAATTGCGGCCAAACTAACCATGACTGAACTCCCTGTTTTGATGGAACAGTACAACTTTAAGCAGTTTTCCAGGTCATTTGGAAATGAATTTTACAAAATATTAAATAATCAGAACTAATTCAATAAGGCCCATCCAAACTGACAGAAATAATCAGAATATTATTCAAAGGATGCCTAAATAGAAAAGTGCCTAACGAGTGGCGAACAGCGTATATATCATCAATTTATAAGGTGTCACAATCGCATCCGAAAAACTACAGAGGGAGATTACAAATCCTAGTCGAAAACAACATAAAGAACAAACAGTACCCACCTTTTGGTTTAGGGAGGGACAAATTAGAAAAAAAACGTCTATAGGGGGCCATATCGGAAAACAAATTGTCCTAGTAGAAAGGGACAATTCAGATTTTTTTTTTTTTGGTCCAAGGGGAGAGGGACAAGTGAGGTAATTAATGGGAAAGTTAATTGGCTCACGGCAGGGTTTCCGGTCCGGGGGACGGCAGCATCCCTCCTTCCCTCCCCTGCCCCTCCCACGGTACGTCCATACTAACGCACATAGTCTTCATTGAGTAAGAAAAAGTGTACATTAGTACTCCAGTTACGCAATTATAGAAAATTAACACAAAAACAAAAACAACTAAAATGTACTATGAACAGAACACCACCTCAATCAAACTTGGGAACAAACTAACAACTCCATTCGCAACAACAAAAGAACTGAGACAGGGCCTGCATGTTGTCTCCTATCCTCTTTTTAACATACTTGGGCAGTAAGCCATTATATGGCTTCTAAGATAAATAATGTTCTCGAAATGGCACGGCGGCTGTGGAGTTGATTAATACGAGAATTTTCGATGCTGGTTTTAAAAGGAAGCAGTCCACGATCGCAAGTTAATTAGTACAGCGAAGAGCTTATCTGTAAAATTGTTATTGTGATTTGAATCAGCTGTTCTGTATAATTTGATGAAAATAAAGGTTCTAGAAAAGTGAAAGTGAATATTAGTTGTATAACTTTAATTGGACCCACGAACAATTTGGTGTCAGAAGTGGGATTAAGTGCAGTTAAAATAGTAATTTAATTTATGGAAACCCGTAGCATGGAAAAAATGGACGAAACTACCAAAAAATAGTCAAGCAGGTTACGGAGGGTCTAGACAAAAAAATAGCCCAGATTCTAGAAAAACGAGACAAGACGGAGAAACAACATCAAGAATAAATTCAACAAAGGTTAGTAAAATCTTTTGATGAAAAACGTAAAATAGAATTAGAAAATCTTGTCACTACGATGGAAGAAAAACAACAAAATCTAGTTTCCACAATCAAAAGTGAACATCATAATTTAATTGAAGGATTATTCTCGAAATTTCAAGAAAAACGAGAAAATGATTTTAAAATATTTGAACAAAAACAAGTAACTGAAGAAAAAAGACAACTGCAATTTGAGCAATTAATGTAAATTGTATTGCAAGATAATTAAACAGTTAATGAAAAAATGCAAATAGTTGAATCCGACATAAAAGAAATAAACGATGACATAAAAATCCTAAAAAGTAATGCGGAGACTCTTGAAATCAAAGTAGATGACATCGATTCCATCCAGAGCCAGGTGAAACTTGAAATCAGTTCCATTAAAAACACGGTACAAAGTGAAGTACAAAATAAAATCAGTGCCATCCAAAACAAGGCAGAAACAGAAATCAAAAAAATGCAACAGGACTTACAGCGAGGAAAATACCAGAAGACCATGAGTACCAAAGGTTTCGTTAGCAAACCAGCCACATTTGATGGCAGCTTATCTTGGCCCATGTATAAACGGCAATTTGAAGCCGTGGCTACAGCTAATGGATGGGATAACCAAGAAAAATCCACGTCTCTGGTAATTTCGTTAAGAGGTCCGGCCCTAGAACTCCTCCAAAGCATTCCAGTCGATGAACAAGGCAATTTCGACAAGATCATCGCCATCCTAGACAAACGATACGACAATCAATCCTTGAGCCAGGTATACCAAGTCCAACTGAGTGGAAAAACGCAAAAATCCGGTGAAAGCCTCCAAGAATTCGAAGCAGAGATTAGACGGTTAGTTCACTTGTCCTACCCAGACCAGTTGACCACACAGAATTTCATAAACGGCATCAGAGATGTGGAAGTACAACGAAATCTAAAACTAAATGGCGTCAAGAAAATTAATGAAGCTCTACTTCGGGCTTCGGAAGTAGAGGCCGTCATGAACATGTCCAAGCCAAGGGTCCAAGCAGATTCCTTTAACCAAGAAGAGCCAGAGTCACCATGTCAAGCCCTGTTGGCTGGTCTGAACAAGCTATTAGAACGGTCACAAAGAACAGGCACCAGAGGGACATGTTACCGCTGTGGACAGACAGGACACTTTCAACGCGACTGCAGAGTAAGGCCACCTGAACGATCACCGACCAGGGGTAACCAACAGAACAGCCACATGTCCAGGGACCATCAGCATAAGGGGGCAAATGCTGACTGACCCTCGACCAGCCCCCAAAACACTATTCATCCGGGGATTTTGCCGAGATAACAGCAGCCTAGTCATGAGGGGCACCATCAATGGCCGAGCAATTACCATCACCATCGACACCGGCGCCGCTGTGTCCATTGCCAAGTCCAGGGTTTATAGAAATTAGGCCAGCTAACAACAACATCCAGCTCAGAACAGTCACCGGCGAGTCCATTTCAATACAGGGTGAGGCAGATGTCGTGCTACAGATAGGGGACAACATGATCCGGCATACATTTGTATTGACACGGCCGGTTAACAGCTCATCCACCTCCATAAAAATTGTAGCAAGCCAGAATTCCCGGTCGAACGGAACAGATTATTCATGGGCAGCTAGACAGCAATCCTGGGAGCAGCGTTGGAATGGTGGAACCCGTACACTCAGCTCATGACTACTTAGTTGGACGGGTTATAGTTAAAATCGGACGAGATATACCAATTAGAGTCCTTAATTTGTCCAACATCGACATCAGAATTGCCAATGGTCAAGAAATAGCTTGTTTCGAGCCAGTGGAGACCATCATCAATTGCGAAGAAGAGTACCAGACATCGGTGAAGGAGACAGGGCCCAGTAAAGAGTTCCTACAACAGTTTGCTGAACATTTGAAACACCTTACAACAGGGAAACAGAAGAAAGCCAAACAATTCATAACATAGCACTGGCAAATTTTCAACAGTCAAGATGGAACCACCGGTCGCACCAACATCATCCAGCATCGAATAGATACCGGAAAGGCTCAAACCCATCAGAATACCACCTAGACGACTACCATTGGGGCAACAACAGGCAGTCGAGGAAAACATCGAGTCCATGTTACAAAATGGAGTTATTGAGCCATCCATCAGCCCATGGTCTGCTCCCGTCGTGCTAGTTAAACAATTGATGGAACCACCCGATTTTGCGTGGATTACAGAAAGCTGAATGATGTCACGAAGAAAGACAGCTACCCACTACCCCGAATGGATGACACTCTGACCACACTAGCAGGCTCCCGTTGGTTCTCCACACTAGACCTAAAGAGTGGATATTGGCAGGTTGGTCTACACGCAAACGACAGAGAGAAGACAGCGTTCTCCACCAGTAAAGGGCTGTTTCAGTTCACGGTCATGCCCTTTGGGTTATGTAATGCACCCGCTACATTTGAGAGGCTAATGGAGTATGTACTGAGCGGGTTAACAAGGAGGACGTGCATAGTATACCTCGACGACATTCTAGTCATGGGTCAGACATTCGACGACCATCTGAAGAACCTGGGCGAAGTATTCTCCAGAATTAATAACGCCAACCTGAGACTCAACCCGAAGAAGTGTTCCTTGTTCCAAAAAGAAGTAGAGTTTTTGGGCAACGTCGTTTCCGAGTCAGGAATCCGCAACAACGAGGCCAAGATAGTAGCCATCCGTGATTGGCCAGTCCCAAGAGACAAGCGTGAACTCCGAAGCTTCTTGGGCCTCTGTTCCTACTACAGGCGATTTGTTGAGGGATTTACTTGCCACCATTGCCGCGCCTCTACATCAGCAGACCACTGAGAATGAGACCTTCCGTTGGAATCAGGATTGCGAAACATCATTCAGACGACCGAAGGCAGCACTATGTTCCAGCCCAATCCTAGCCTTTCCTACACAGTCCGTCAAACAGGTTTGGGGGCCGTCCTATCCCAGGTGCAAGATGGTGAAGAGAGGGTGATCGAGTACTACAGCCGTTGATTCTCGAAACCGGAAAGAAATTATTGCGTCACCAGAAAAGAACTTCTTGCAATAATAAGGGCTGTAGACCATTTCCACAAATACCTCTGTGGTCGTCACTTCTTAATCCAAACAGATCATGCCGCACTCAAAAGGCTGCTGGACATGAAGACACCGGAAGGGCAACTGGCCAGGTGGATGGAAAAATTACAGCAATACGATTTCAAGGTGGAACACCGTGCCGGCAGTTTGCACACTAATGCCGATGCCCTATCCAGAAGACCCTGTAAAGCAGAATGCGGACATTGTCTGAAGACGGAACAGCGAGAGGGTATCTACATCAGGCAGATCCGAGTGCAGGCCAATGAAGACTGGACAACGGAACAGTGCATCCAGGACCAAATGGCTGATCCAGACATCGAACCAATCTTGTCACTCAAAACGAGAGAGGCACCCAGGCCACGATGGGACGAGGTAGCTAGATACTTCGGCGTGCTGAAATCGTTATGGGCTCAATGGTACTCTCTAAGAGTAGACAATGGAATGCTCAAGCGAGTTTGGGAAAGCGCTGATGGACGAGAAACCAAGTCCCAACTGGTAAGTTCCGAAGAGTAAGGTACCAGCCATCCTGACCGAAGTACATGATGGGATTACCGGAGGCTACCTGGGCATGAATAAAACCCTGGACAAAGTTCGCCAGCGGTACTACTGGGTGAATTACTTCGAAGACGTCAGAGCTTGGTGCCGCAAATGTGCCACCTGTGCAGCCTGTAAGGGCTCGAAGACCCGGACCAAGGGCAGAATGCAGCAGTACAATGTGGGCGTCCCATTTGAGAGAATTGCCATCGATGTCGCCGGTCCGTTTCCCGAGTCTGAGAGGGGGAACAAATACATTCTGGTCGCAATGGATTACTTCGGCAAATGGGGGCATATGCGATACCCAACCAAGACGCAACCACGGTAGCGACGGTGCTAGTAGAACAGCTATTCAGCAGGTTCGGCGTCCCGATGGAACTACATTCAGACCAGGGGCGTTAGACGGAATGGTGGAAAGATTCAACAGGACCTTGGAACAACACCTATCCAAGGTCGTCAGCAATAACCAGCGTGTTGGCATATCGCTCTGCCGTACATAATAGTACAGGCCTGACCCCAGCCAGGGTCCTATTCGGAAAGGAGCTGCGATTACCCTGCGATTTGGCTTTTGGCTCCCTCGAAAAACCTTCCCAAGCCATCGACGATTATGCCGACCAGCTCCGACATAACATGCTGGCAATACACGAATTAGCCCGAACGCAGATGTTGGCCACCAGTGACCGGATGAAGACGCGATACGACCTCAAGGCCAATTCAGTCGGGTTCCAGGAGAGGGACAAAGTCTGGGTGTACAACCCCCAACGGAGCAAGGGTAAATCTTCAAAGCTTACACCCGCCTGGGATGGTCCATACGAGGTGGTCAAGAGGCTTAATGACGTCGTCTACCGGATCCGTCGAAATCCCAAGGCTAAGTTGAAGGTGGTCCATTTAGATCGACTCGCTCCCTACCATGGAGATGATGTTTCTGATCGGGACGATCAGAATTAAAGGGGGGGCAGTGTTACGAAATTTACCAAAGCCGACCCTGTTTCATTTCAGTACGACACCGATCGCTTCTAAGATAAAAAATGTTCTCGAAATGGCTCGGCGGCTGTGGAGTTGATGATTAATTATACGAGAATTTTCGATGCTGGTTTTAAAAGGAAGCAGCCCACGATCGCAAGTTAGTACAGCGAAGAGCTTATATGTAAAATTGTTATTGTGATTTGAATCAGCTGTTCTGTATAATTTGATGTAAATAAACGTTCTAGAAAAGTGAAAGTGAATATTAGTTGTATAATTTTAATTGGACCCACGAACTATATAACAATATATATACCTATATACGTATATTATATATTATTTTCACATGACTTACGCGATGTCATCACATCAAGTAAATTGTTATTGCCATTAATAGATACAGGGATCGGCAAATCTTGCAAAATGATTTAGATTCTGTTCAAATGTGGGGTTTTCATAACTAAAACTAAAATAAACATTAGAAAATGTAATGATATCATTTTTACAAGGAAACAAACTAGGAATTATTTGCGATGAGAAGCTCCAATTAATTTTCAATACAGTTCAAGTTTTGGCCAATTCTGCCTCATTTAGGGTTTATTGTAGTAATTTCTAAAATTTGACAAATGTCATAACAAAATTCAACGGGAGTGTATTTTATCAAATAATATGTGTATCAAAGTGAATGCATTATGAACAACTTTTACTTAATAGTTGCAAAAGGAATTGTTTTTGTAGGAATTCCTATTACCATGTTTCAAGCATTCAACAACATTATTACACTATTCCAGAAAAAGAGGTACAACCTAAACGAATTTTTGGATTTAGAAGACTCGGATCCTGATGTTCAAAAAATGAGAAAGGCTATAAACGAATTAAAAAAAGAACAGAGTCAATATTTTGTAAATGATTTTCAAGTTATTCATCCCGTTGAATAAAATGTATTAACCATAAATCTAACTTTTAGTTATTATGGGGTCAACTTCATTAATTGTCAGTGTCACTTGAATTAGTAACATTTGTGGCAATTTGTTTAACTCACCTTGAGCTGCATTATTTGTGGTAGTTTAGGCTCTTGGTAACAAAACCAATGTATTTTACATTTAAGATAATTTTAAAGGCACACAATTTAGTTTTCCAGCCCCCACTGTAAAGAATGGTTTTGAGAGCTGACAATTCTTAAAATCTGACAATAATTTATTTTACAACCTGTCGATTCGATGCGACTGTTCTCATATGTCCTTCTGTGTTGAAAATTGAGCAAACGGTGACTGGACTAATTTCCATGAATTAAATATCAGAACGCATTTTGCTATGCTCTACTTAAGACCTATGGAAACATTAAGTTTATATTATTGTGATGCAAGTATACATATATAGGTTCTTTATACTATTTATTAGATCTTTTCATTCCAACTGGGTTGTTTTTGTTTCCTATATATTTTTACAGTAACGTAGATGTTATTAGAACGGCTTGTTTTTATTTCTTATATAATAGCAAAGCAATACACAAGGTTTCAAAAAAATCGACGACTCACCGGAAGGCTTTCAGTGGGTACACTCCCCTATGCCTACATGTTATATTAATGAGATAATCCTAATTCTATGGGTAGCGTGCTGTCCTCTACAGCCAACCAAGAAAAGCCATATGGCTCGCACGCCTAGCGTTGAAAGTTTTCAAATTAAGGGAAAAAGCTTTATTTTATACTTTCACTAAAATATTTGAGTATTTTACGATTGTAGTAGTCAAAAACTGTATATTCTATGATCATTTAGCAGTTAATAATAATAGTAAGACTTCCCAAGCGACATAGGATAGAAATATTATGAAACACTCGCCACTGAAGAAACTCGAGTCATCTGTTAGTAGTGCTTACAAAAATTTAATATAAACGTGTTGACCTTAAACAATTACAATTAGTTTTAGGGAGTCTCAAAATCAGAGTTTTGGAATTAGTGTGTCAGTACACTGACGTCAACAAGATTTTGCATATCTTAGGAAATCGGATTCAGAGCTCGACATCCTGACCTAACTATGCGGAGTCCGGAATCCTAAGTTAATAGAACAAGCAAAAAGCTGCAACAAGATGAACGTTTTTTCAACCTCTTGAAAGAACAGATTGGCAGGCATAATTTTGATGCTACTCCTCTGTATAATATGGGAGAGACCGATATTCAAACTACGAATAGTAAACCATCCAGGTTTCTAAGTAAATCAGGAAAAAAACAAGTTCAAGTGATATTCAGCACTCAACGAGGAAACTCACAACGGTGGCAACCACATGTACACATTGGAAGAATAAACTGCCCCAAATGCCTTTATTAGTTGCGACACTTTGTTAATATAGCCAGATCAACTCCAGAGAGAAAAATGTTGCTTGTAATTGACAAGTTTGACAGCTACAAATACTTGATACCTTTGAAATATGCATAAGAAACTAATGTAAATTCGTGCCTCTGTCTCCGCATACAACTCATAAAATTCAGCTTCAGCCTCTTGATAACTGTGTCTATGGCTCTCTTAAAATATATTTCGACCAAAGAGATGTCTGTATTCTAAAAAAGCCACGTTATTTCTCAATATAAGTTGGCCAAATTATTTGGAGGGTCCTAGTTAAAAGCGGCCAGTTCTCAAAATGTTAAGAATGGGTTTTCTTCCTCAGGCAGTGGCCCACAAATAATGTATTCAACAATTCCAATTTGTTACTAAAGCTAAACAGCCTACTTGTAATGACTGTCACTGTTGCTACTCCCAGCACAAAATAGGCTGATCTAAATAGCTGTGATTCTATTGATGTTGACCTTAGATTTTAGAGTCTCACCAACAATTCTAGAGGAAATTATTAAGCACCTTAGACATAAAACTCCAACACCGGGTATTGCGCATTAAAACCATGAAAACCTTGAACTCGACTGAGATTATTTGCAAAGCTACTCCTTGTGTTGATGACATGTTATACTATGACTATGACTGTCTCCTAAAATGCAGGCCAACAAAACTATACCGAAAAGAAGAATACACAAAATTGAAATACCAGGGGCCCAATCTACAGCTCTACTATACGACTTTCGACATAAGTCACATGAAAAGTTGAGGTAAATGAAGTTTAACCCATATATTAAACTTCATTTATGTCAGATGCCCTATGCCACGAATCTTGAAACCATTCGCCGGCTCTACCACTCGACTTCGGACGTATACCCTATGAAATATGACATAAATGAAGTTTAATATAAGGGTTAAACTTCATTTACCTCAACTTTTCATGCGACTTTCGTCGAAAGTAGTATAGTAGTGCTGTCGAATAGTTCGAGAATCGGGCCTCAGCATTCTAATTAAACACAAACAAAAAGGAAATGAATTAAAGTGAAATGCTAAGGACCTTTAAAATTGTCACTGTGCGAATATATCAAATAGTAAGTTGCTGCTTCAAGCAAAACTACGCCGAAAGCACGAAAAAGTCTGTAGATGCCTGACATGCAGTGATCCTTCTCAAGATACCTCATACTACATAGTACTGGGATACGTGTCAAGAAAATATTTTAAAACCAAATTGTCCTGATAGCCCTGGCCGCCTAGGCCAAGAAACCCGAACAGAGAGAGAAAAACAAATTAATAAAGCTGATCAAGGTTGAAAGCAATTTGAAAGGTTTAGATTATATAATATTAGTAGGTGAACTTGTTTTATTATTGAAAATTATAAAATGTTGTAGAGAGGTAGGTAATTATAAAGTTTACTGGCATAATAAACCGATTGATTAGACCCGTTTTGTCCAACAAGTCTACCCGCTTTAAACTCCTCCTTGGTGATAAGAGCTATTGTATTTTCTTATTTATGCGTAAAATTTTAAGAATTTTTCTGAGTTTATTATTAGATTTTTGGTCACTGATACATATAGTAAATACAATATATTCGTCATAAATAGTCTTTTTGTCGGCCTTGTTGCGCTCTTCAAAGCCTCTTTTGAGGACTGTGGTCAGTAGGTACAAGTACTCGTCATAAATTTATTAACGAAGTTACAGCACTTTTTTGTTGAAGTAGCACCTTCGAGAGCAGAATATCAACTCAACGTAAAAAAAGTTCTCTGAGTCAAATTTTAAATAATTATTTTACAATCTTTTAAAAAATTTTAGAAATATCAATAAAATATATTTGTATTTTTATGATGATTCCTTTCATTTGATACATTACGTTTAAAAAAAACCTTATACTCTTCATTGAATTCTGTAATTTGGCCCTCAAAGGGTTTTTCTTTATTTTTTCTATAAAGTTCGAGTAAGGCCCTATATTTCTAATTTTTTACATTTTAGGTCGTGTAGTTGCTAACAAATAAGTCGTTTTTATATTTTTGTTAATACCTTTTAGACAAATGATTTTAAAAATATTAAAAATATATATTTGTATTTCTCATAATGAGCCCTTTGAGTTGATATATTACATAATGCGTTAGAAACAATTTTAATTTTATATTTTCCATTTAATTCTGTAATTTGGCCCTTTCTTATTTGCCTGTAAAGCTCAGGTGAGGCCATATATCCCTGTTTTTTTCAAAATTTTACGTCTTAAAGATAAGGTGGGGGAATGGGTAAATTTTTGTACATTTTGTTAATACTGTGACGAGAATTCATCCGATAATTCGTGAAAGGGGCATTCCTCAGAAGAAATATATAAATACGGTCAGCTGTCGATGGGATTCATTGGGTATTCGATGGTCGTATAGTTATGTAGATATAAATTGTAAACAGCTCTGTGAATATAAATTGTGTTAAAGTAGTGGAAATAAATTAGAGTGAGAGTGAGTGACTGTGTTTTTAAATAAATCCAAGAACTGAACTGAACCCGATTGTGAAAATAAAAACATTGCAATATCTTTTAAACTCGTTATTTTTAAAATATCGAAAAAATATATTTGAGTTTTTCAGAATAAGCCCTTTTATCTGACCTATTACAGTATGCGTTTGAAAAAATCTTAATTTTTCATTTAATTCTATAATTTGCTGGGGTTTCCCCTTATTTTTCCTGTAAACTTTCGGCAACGTTCTATATTTCCTATTTCTTCCAAATTGTTGGCTCAATAGTTTCGGGGATAAGGGCGGGAATGGACTTTTTTAATCCTCCCCCCCTCCTCCAGATGTACCCCTAAAATCAGAATTCCTTCATTTACAATAGGTACTCCTGATCAGGTCACCAAACGATACCACGATAGTAAATTTAAACCTTTTCCTTACAATACTTTCGGAGAAAATTGCTGTGATGTGAAAAACGAAGAAGTCAGGAGTGATGTTATAGGCGTCGCTTCACATATGAACTTAATATGATAAATGCTATTGAATCCATAAATTTTCTTACCGGTCTCTGATGTCTGCTCTACTTGAAAGGTCTTTAAAAACTGCATGCTTATTTACCTACGAAATTCAAGCTATAAACTAAAAGAACTCCATAATGACATTTTTTATATCAGATGCAACAAACAAAGAGCTGGCGAACAAAGGCGAATTTATCCAACATTTTGGATAAAAAATTATAAAGGACATATAACAATGATTTTTTGTTTGATACTCAATATTACTCCACAATTTACACTGCAAAGAAAATTGGACAAGTTCATTGTTACTAAGTCCAGCTTTGAATCAAAAAGCAAAAAAAAAGTTAAATTCTTGTAAATAAATCGGGATAATGCTTACTCTTTTGTATTTTCTCAACGTCAAGAAATCATAAAATAGCCAACAAAAACGTACAATGGGTTCAAGTTACCATCCTAAAATAATAAGTTTTTAAGAAACAGTTCATTTTCAGAAAGTATGATTTCTTGTACAAATAAGTATAAAATACTGCGTACAAATTGCGTAAAGGAGTTTCTTATTTCATTAACAACCCAAAAAGGTGCATAGGCGTTTTGTCAATATTGGTGCAATAATCTTTTTATTTCTTATTAAAACGAAGAACGAATTTAATTGAAGATGACAAAAACTATATTTTCACCAAAATAAGGAAAGAAATATATTTTCAGTGTCATAATAATAAAAAATATAAAAGTTGTTCGAGAGTCTGTACTTACGATATTGTTTTACTCCCTGTGTATTAAAAACTAATCATTTCCGAGCTAGTTTTATTAGGATAGTGCAGGGCACAGTGGCTCATTCGTTTGCAAAATTGTTTTAATTCATATGTTTTTTTTAAATGTCGGGAGGTCTTCTTGATTATAAAAGTGTAAGATGACACTTGATGTCTTTTGACGGTATTGTTTAAACAACGAAAAACTATATACCTTACAAAAAATGCATTTTTTGCAATAAATTATTTTTTTATATTCTTTAGAATATTTCGAATGAAAAAAGTCCTCACACCCACCATGGTATCTCCAACCTAATAATTGTTATGAATTTTTTAAAATTGGAAATCGCCGAAATTTCTAATTTTCTTGAATTAAATAATGTTACGAAATTTACCCAAAGCCAACCCTGTTTCATTTCAGTACGACAACAAACGCTTTAAGATAAAAAAAAACGATATTCGAAAAGACTCGGCAGCGGAAGGAGTGATGATGATTTTTACTGGAGAATTCGACGCTGGTGTTATAAACGAAGCACGCCAGGATCGCCAGTTCAGTTATACCGCGACGACTAGCGTATATGGGATTGTTATTGTATTTGAATCAGCTGTTTTATTGTAAATAAAGTTCTAGAAAAGTGAATATTAGTTTAATAATTTTGAATTGAACCCACGGACTTTACAGCAATTTGGTATTAGAAGTGAAGTATGGAAAAAACCGACGAAACTATCAGAAAAATTATCAAACAGGTTACGGAGGGACTAGACGAAAAAATAGCACAGATTCTAGAAAAACGTGACGAGAAGGAGAAACAACATCAAGAAGAAATTCAACAAGGGTTAGTGAAATCTTTTGATGATAAACTTAAAGTTGAATTAGGAAATCTTGTCACTAATATCGATGAAAAACGTAAAATAGAATTAGAAAATCTTGTTTCCACGATGAAAAGCGAACAACAAAATCTTGTTTCCACGATGAAAAGTGAGCAACATAATTTAATTGAAATTTGAAAAAAAACAAGATCACATTGAATTAAAACGATAAAATGATTTTAAAGTAACTGAAGAAAAAAGACAACCGCAATTTGAACAATTAATGAAAATTGTATCGCAAGTTAATGAAACAGTTAATGAAAGAATGCAAATAGTTGAATCCGACATAAAAGAAATAAACGACGACATAAAAATCCTAAAAAATAATGTTGAGGCCCTTGAAACCAAACTAGATGACATCGATTCCCTACAGAGCAAGGTGAAATTTGAAATCAGTGCTATTCAAAGCAAAGTAGAAACAGAAATTAAAAAAATGCAACAGGCGTTACAGCGAGGAAAATACCAGAACACCGTGAGTACCAAAGGTTCCGTTAGCAAACCACCCACATTTGATGGCAGCTCATCTTGGCCTATGTATAAACGACAATTTGAAGCCGTGGCTACAGCTAATGGATGGGAAAACCAAGAAAAATCCACGTCTCTGGTAATTTCGTTAAGAGGTCCGGCCCTAGAACTCCTCCAAAGTATTCCAGTCGATGAACAAGGTAATTTCGACAAGATCATCGCCATCCTAGACAAACGATACGGCAATCAATCCTTGAGCCAGGTATACCAAGTCCAACTCAGTGGAAAAACGCAAAAATCCGGTGAAAGCCTCCAAGAATTCGAAGCAGAAATTAGACGGTTAATTCACTTGTCCTACCCAGACCTGCCAGAGGAAACGAAAGACCAGTTTGGGCACACAGATTTTCATAAACGGCATCAGAGATGTGGAAGTACAGCGAAATCTAAGACTAAGTGGCGTCAAGAAAAGTAATGAAGCTCTACTTCGGGCTTTGGAAGTAGACGCCGTCATGAACATGTCCAAGCCGAGGGTCCGAGCAGTTTCCTTCAACCAGGAAGAGTCAGAGTCACCATTTCAAGCGCTGCTAGCTGGCCTGAACAAAATATTAGAACGGTCACAAAGAACTGGCACCAGAGGGGCATGTTACCGCTGCGGAAGGACATGGCACTTCCAACGTGATTGTCGAGTGAGGCCACCTGAACGATCACCGATCAGGGGTAACCAACAGAACAGCCACATGTCCAGGGACCGTCAGCCAGTCAGCATAGGGGGGCGAATGCTGACTGTCCCTCCACCAGACCCCCAGGACAATATCCATCCGGAGATTTTGCCGAGATAGCGGCAGCCTAGTCATCAGAGGCACCATCAATGAGCGAGCAGTTACCATCACCATCGACACCGGCGCCGCTGTGTCCATTGCCAAGTCCAGGGTTTTGAGAGCATCAGAAATTCGGCCAGTTACCAATAACATCCAGCTCAGAACAGTCACCGGCGAGTCCATGTCAATACAGGGTGAGGCAGATGTCGTGATACAGATAGGGGGCAACATGATCCGGCATAGGGTCCTGGTAGCGAATATTGAGGACGATTTTATACTGGGAATGGACCTAATTAGCCAGCATGGATTTATGTTCGACCCGAGATATGATGTTCTTCGGTTCCTAAATGAGGAATTTGTATTGACACGGCACGTCAACACATCAGTCACCCCCATAAAAATTGTGGCAAAGTCTTCAGCTAGAATTCCCGGTCGAACGGAACAGATTATTCATGGGTAGCTAGGCAGCAATCCTGGGAGCTGGGTTGGAATGGTGGATCCCGTACACTCAGCTCATGACTACTTAGTTGGACGGGCTATAGTTAATATCGGAGATAGCTTGTTTCGAGCCAGTAAGACCATCATCAATTGCGAAGAAGAGTACCAGACGTCGGTGAAGGAAACAGGGCCCAGTAAAGAGTTCCTACAACAGTTTGCTGACCATTTGACACACCTGGCACCAGAGAACCAGAAGAAAGCCAAGCAATTTATCACCAAGCACTGGCAAATTTTTAACAGTCAAGATGGAACCACCGGCCGCACCAACATCATACAGCATCGAATAGATACCGGAAAGGCTCAACCCATCAGCATACCACCTAGACGACTACCATTGGGGCAACAACAAGCAGTCAAGGAGAACATCGAGTCCATGTTATAGAGTGGAGATATTGAGCCATCCATCAGCCCATGGTCTGCTCCCGTCGTGCTGGTTAACAAGAAGGATGGAACCACCCGATTTTGCGTGGATTACAGAAAGCTGAATGATGTCACGAAGAAAGACAGCTATCCACTACCCCGAATCGATGACACTTTGACCACACTAGCTGGCTCCCGTTGGTTCTCCACACTAGACCTGAAAAGTGGATATTGGCAGGTTGGTCTACACGCAAACGACAGAGAGAAGACAGCGTTCTCCACCAGTAAAGGGCTGTTTCAGTTCACGGTCATGCCCTTTGGGTTATGTAATGCACCCGCTACATTTGAGAGGCTAATGGAGTATGTACTGAGCGGGTTAACATGGAGGACGTGCTTAGTATATCTGAAGAACCTGGGCGAAGTATTCTCCAGAATTAATAACGCCAACCTGAGACTCAACCCGAAGAAGTGTTCTTTGTTCCAAAAAGAAGTAGAGTTTTTGGGCCACGTCGTTTCCGAGTCAGGAATCCGCACTAACGAGGACAAGATAGAAGCGATCCGTGAACTCCGAAGCTTCTTGTGCCTCTGTTCATACTACCGGCGTTTTGTTGAGGGATTTGCCACCATTGCTGCCCCTCTACATCGGCAGACCACAGAGAAGGAGACCTTCCGTTGGAATCAGGATTGCGAAACATCTTTCAGACGACTGAAAGCAGCACTATGTTCCAGCCCAATCCTAGCCTTTCCTACACAGTCCGGCAAGTTCATCTTAGACACCGACGCCAGCAACACCGGTTTGGGGGCCGTCCTATCCCAGATGCAAGATGGTGAAGAGAGGGTGATCGAGTACTACAGCCGTGGATTCTCGAAACCAGAAAGAAATTATTGCGTCACCAGAAAAGAACTTCTTGCAATAATAAGGGCTGTAGACCATTTCCACAAATATCTCTATGGTCGCCATTTCTTAATCCGAACAGATCATGCCGCACTCAAATGGCTGCTGGACATGAAGACACCGGAAGGACAACTGGCCAGATGGATGGAGAAATTACAGCAATACGACTTCAAGGTGGAACACCGTGCCAGCCGGTTGCACAATAATGCCGATGCCCTATCCAGAAGACCCTGTAGAGCGGAATGCAAGCATTGTCTGAAGACGGAACAGCGAGAGGGTATCTCCATCAGGCAGATCCGAGTGCAGGCCAATGAAGACTGGACAACGGAACAGTGCATCCAGGACCAAATGGCTGATCCAGACATCGAACCAATCTTGTCACTCAAAACGAGAGGGGCACCTAGGCCACAATGGGACGAGGTAGCTAGATACTCCGGCGTGCTGAAATCGTTATGGGCTCAGTGGGACTCTCTAAGAGTAGACAATGGAATGCTCAAGCGAGTTTGGGGAAGCGCTGATGCACGAGAAACCAAGTCCCAACTGGTAGTTCCGAAAAAAAAGGTACCAGCCATCCTGACCGAAGTACATGATGGAATTACCGGAGGCCACCTGGGCATGAATAAAACCCTAGACAAAGTTCGCCAGCGGTACTACTGGGTAAACTACTTCGAAGACGTCAGAGCTTGGTGCCGCAAATGTGCCACCTGTGCGGCCAGTAAGGGCCCGAAAACCCGGACCAAGGGCAGAATGCAGCAATACAATGTGGGCGTCCCATTTGAGAGAATTGCCATCGATGTCGCCGGTCCGTTTCCCGAGTCTGAGAAGGGGAACAAATACATTCTGGTCGCAATGGATTACTTCAGCAAATGGTCTGAGGCATATGCGATACCCAACCAAGAGGCAACCACGGTAGCGACGGTGCTAGTAAAACAACTATTCAGCAGGTTTGGCGTCCCGATGGAATTACATTCAGACCAGGGGCGTAACTTCGAATCGAATGTATTCCAGAAGGTCTGCACGATGTTGGGGATCAGGAAAACGAGAACAACACCATTACACCCACAGTCAGACGGAATGGTCGAAAGATTCAACAGGACCTTGGAACAACACCTATTCAAGGTCGTCAGCAATAACCAGGGTGATTGGGATGAGCATATTCCCCTATTCCTGTTGTCATATTGCTCTGCTGTACATAATACTACAGGCCTGACCCCAGCCAGGGTCCTATTCGGAAAGGAGCTGCGATTACTATGCGACTTGGCATTTGGCTCCCCCGAAGAACCTCCCCAAGACATCGACGATTATGCCGACCAGCTCCGACATAACATGCTGGCAATACACGAATTTGCCCGAACACAGATGTGGCCACCAGTGACCAGATGAAGACGCGATACGACCTCAAGGCCAATTCAGTCGGGTTCCAGAAGAGGGACAAGGTCTGACTGTACAACCCCCAACGGAGCAAGGATAAATCCCCAAAGCTTACACCCGCCTGGGATGGTCCATACGAGGTGGTTAAGAGGCTTAATGATGTCGTCTACCGGATCCGTCGAAACCCCAAGGCTAAATTGAAGGTGGTTCATTTAGATCGACTCGCTCCCTACCATGGGGGATGTTTCTGATCGGGACGATCAGAATTAAAGGGGGGGCAGTGTTACGAAATTTACCCAAAGCCGACCCTGTTTCATTTCAGTACGACAACAAACGCTTTAAGATAAAAAAACGATTCTCGAAAAGACTCGGCAGCGGAAGGAGTGATGATGATTTTTACTGGAGAATTCGACACTGGTGTTATAAACGAAGCACGCCACGATCGCCAGTTCAGTTATGCCGCGACGACTAGCGTATATGGGATTGTTATTGTATTTGAATCAGCTGTTTTAATGTAAATAAAGTTCTAGAAAAGTGAAAGTGAATATTAGTCTTATAATTTTGAATTGAACCCACGGACTTTACAGCAATAATATACCTTAAAAATTGAAATGCTATAATTTTTAATTTTTTATCAAAAAATTCAACTATATTAAACAAAATAGCCGAAAAAAGTAAAATTTTTTCGCGGTTTTTCAGCGGTAACACGTTTAAAAAATAACATTACTGTTTCTCATATAATTTAATGTAAAAATTTTATATTAATGAATGAGAAACAGTAATGTTATTTTTTAACGTATGACCGCTGAAAAAACGCGAAAAAAAATTACAAGTGCGTCTTCTGCTTTTCTCTTACTCATCTTATTGATCGAGATGAGAGTGAGATCAAGATACTCCTCTCTCAAAAGTGCATCCGCGTAGGAAACATGTTGTTATAATGTAAAAAAAACATAGAACTAAAGAAAATTTTTAAAATCTATTTTGGCTATTTTAATTTATATAGTTGAAATTTTTGATAAAAAAATAAAAATTATAGCATTTCAATTTTTAAGTTATATTATTTAATTCAAGAAAATTAGGAATTTCGGCGATTTCCAATTTTAAAAAATTCATAACAATTATTAGGTTGGAGATACGATTATGGGTGTGAGGACTTTTTTCATTCGAAATATTGTAAAGAATATAAAAAGTAATTTATTGCAAAAAATGCATTTTTCTAGGCTATATAGCTTTTCGTTGTTTAAACAATACCGTCAAAAGATATCAAGTGTCATCTTACACTTTTATAATCAAGAAGACCTCCCGACATTTAAAAAAAAAATATATGAATTAAAACAAATTTGTAAACAAATGCGCCGCTATGCTCTGGTCTAGGACTGGTTTCTTATTTTTCGATTACACATATCCAGTCGAGTGTCGATGCATTTTTTTGGCAAACTCTGTTTATGATTTCTTCTGTAACTTGATGCTATACGTCTGTGTAATGATTTGAACATTTCAATAACCTTTTTAATTGCTTATTTTATACGCTAACGGCTTAACAATAAACTCAGATAGTGTAATAATTGTTTGATATTTACATTATCACCAAATAATTAATAAAGAATTAGTGGTTATAAATAAATTAAGTGAAATAGTTTACATCATTTATTGGAAAAATGACACAACTGGCAGTGACTAGCTTATTTTGGTATAAAATCGGAAATTCTTAAAAGAACTATATTGCAACAATAACATTTTAAACAACTAAAATCTGTCAATAACTTAATTACTTTAGAGTATTAAGTTAATACTGACTGATTAACATTTACGAAAATGGGATACAGAACATAAAAAAGAATAACAATTACCTGGATATAACCGTCCAGATGTTTACATTAAGAAACAACATTAAATGTTTTATGACCCAGTGACCTACAGTAATTTTAACGACTTGCGAGAAAGATTTTTTTTTCAACAATGTAACTGATGATTCACTAATAATAAGTACTTATAATGATGCTGAATACACAGTTCTCAAAACTTCTTAATTACTACTCTAGAATTACCATAAGTATTTTCATTAAAAGAGATCAACTTTGATAAGATTTTTTCTTGAAATTGGAGAAGATATGCTTATTCAAAGTAACAAAATTTATTAAGCATCGGCACTTTTATTTGTATTTTGTATATTGGGAAAAGTTTTATGTTTTTTTAAATATAAAACATGCAAATAGCTTACAAAATCCCAAAGTAGGAAAATGCCATTTTTTTATACCCGCTTTAGATAGTTGCACTTGTAATTTAATTATATAATCAAATCTTGGAAGTCAATTTTAACCTGCTTCTAACTATCGAAATGACTATCGTGGAGCTCATCTGATATTTTATAAAGATAATATAATACAAAATCAATTTTTAATTACAACAAGCGCATCCACCAAAATTATTTTAAATATTATAAGTTTGTTCGTAGTGAAGTACCTTCAGCTGGCGAGGCAAAATGGTAGGAATCCAATATAACTTATGTCATATTTCTCTCACCGTCTCACCTTTTTCACTACTATTTAACCACCGTAATAATTTTTCATGCCTAACCCACCTCTAATGGCAGCGATTCTGCGATGTTAAGCATTAATTAAAAAATATATTTATTTTTCACCTCTAAACCACCTTTATCGACAACGAGTCTGATAGATCAAAAATTGTTTCAACAGAATGCAAGAGGAATTCAAACCTTTTCACCCTTTTTTCGTTAATATGTTACCACTCGAATAAGTTTTCATCTATGAACGCTGCCTAATCCGACGACTTTCCTAAGTTAAAAATGAAGGTAGAAGAATTTAAAAAAGTTTAGTTTCTGCTGTTTACTGATTAGTTCCCAGCTTAATATTATTTAGCTCTAAATCCTTAAAAAGATTTTAGGAAATTAGCTGTGACAGTATTTATTAAAAGTGATTAATAATTTAAAAATATATACTTATTATTTATAAATCACAAAATTCAAGTCAACGAAATTAACTGAACAAGGGTATGGTCATATGCCTAATGCCTATAACCTGGGTTAAGGTGGGGACGGAGTTAGTTCCTATACGTAAAGTGAAGTGAAGACATGCGAGAGTGTGTGAGAGAGATTTTTTTTCAAAATATTCTCGATTTTGTTTAGCATTCCTGTTTGTAACAGTGGCAAATAAAAAATTTAGGATACGATATTTTCTTTCATTTTTGCGTTTATTTGGAAATATAGGTAGTTATATTTAAAATATGTATTTAAAAATATATATATCTAGGTATAGGTTACATAGAAATATATTTTTTTGATATCCTGATACACACGGTATGTTTTTGAGTTCAAATTCAAGAATGCGTCATTTACAAGGTTATTTACGGACATTTTAATTATTAAAAAGTAAATCATGCGAGTTGTTGATTGGAGAAAGGATTTATTTTTATTGCAATCATTACTTTAAGGTTTGAATTTTTATGACATAGTAATTCGTACTTAGTTACATTAAATAAAAACATGATATAATGAAACAAAAAGTATGATCAAATTTGATACTAAATTTATGTGTAAAATATTTATAGAGTTCCTGTTATAAAATCGAGGTTCATTTCAGAACAATTGTCAGTTTTCCAGGGTTGATAATATTTGTAAAATACCCGTTGGCAAATAAATAGATAACTTATACATACTTATTGTTTAAAATTAAGCAAAAACAAAAGTAGGCCTTGACATTATGTATTAATAATTATTGATTTTTAATTACAAACTCTCGTTGAAAGGATGTAAAGTTTACCCTCTTTGTTGCAATTATCCACTTTACCTTAATTCTTTGTTACGAGAAAATCTATAAATTACACGCTGTGTTTCAAAATCAGACCATTTTAAAATCAAATTTTATAAGATACCTACTTGACCTAACATTAAAAAAATACTTATGAAATGAAATTGAAGATACTTGAAGTTGCCCTTGACATAACGTATTAATTTCGGGACTCACAAAACTTTTACTGGTGATCAACTGTTTCGTTATTGCTTGTCTCTTAGTGGTCACCGCCCTCTCTCCCTCACCCCTACCCTCTACCCATTCCCCTAACTTAACTATTTTATTAGGTATATTATTTGGACCACTCTAATTCACTTTATATTGCAACCTCCGTGCATATGCTTCTGTGTGTCACCGAATGTAACTTATTTGTCTATCATTTTCTCAAGCACACTGTACAACTATAATTCAACTCCACACTATGTTGAAACCGCCTTGATATTTTTAAAACCACCCTGTAGAGGTATAAATCTTTTCCACCCTATTGACTGTTTTTATTTTTCTATTATTTAAATAACCCTGTATACCTATGATTTTACTTCGCCCCATATGTCAAGTATTTTACATATGCAACTGCTCATGGTCTACCCTACCAAAGCTTGCTCTGCCAGTGCTATTATTGATATTTAATTTGTATGCATATATAGGGTTTTATAATGAACCAGTGTAAAGGAAGATTACACTTCATAAATTATAATTCACATAAACTGACTAAAATGTAGCTGTTAGCTCATACCTGAATATTGATAAACTAAATTTAAAAATGAATTATATAACATATTTTTTCCAATTTCACGAATGTTCCAATCTATGTCTCATCAAATATTTAATTGAACATACTTATTTTTAATTATAATCTATTCTTTTAAAGATCAAAACATTGAATCCAACTCTGGAACTTACTGGCATGTTTGTATGGAATACTGTATGAGTTAAATTATACCTAAAAATCCATAATGTTAAAAAATGTTATTTAATCACAGTATTTATAACTACCTGCTTAGCATATCATTAAGTTGTGGGACAAGCACATCAAACATAATTAAATGAGATGGAAGGCGTCCTTCTACAGGATAATTTTGCCTCAGCCAATTGGAAGGATTATTGTAAAAATGATCAGCTTCATCAACATAGTCATCAACTTTACTTAAATTGGGCAAGCAAGTTAGAAACCTTGTTGTTACGTTTACGTGTAGGTGACTAAAATAGAAAAAAATATATATTAAAAAATATAGCGTGAGTCACCAATAAATATATAGGGACCTCCAAGCAACTTTGACACACTACAGTTACTATTCTTCCTATCGGATGGAACTGTTATCAGTAAATTTTTGGATCATACATGAAATGAGGAACTTATAAAGTCCTGTGAGAATATAATTAACAGAAAATTTCCAGGAGGTTGAAGAGAAGAGACGGGTTCTGTAAGTAACAACCAAGGTTACCAGAATGTAGCCTTCTACTTTTAGGGAAATGCAGTGTATCCCAAAAATGTTTATATAAAACTGAATCTATACAGACTACAACTTTTAACAGCAGTTATACTTTAGAAGATTGGTTTTCTCTAGGCTAGAGCAAATTTACTCAGAAGTTCAAAAATGTGTACACGCAAACGTATTTGTTTGCGAAAATTATTTGTATCATTTAATTCATAAGCGCAAATTTTTATTCCAGTGACCTTGCTGATGTATAGTTTTTATATATTAATACGTGAACATGAACATGCACTATGCCTTTTTATCTTAATTTTGAAAGGATGGTAATGAAATGTATATCATTCGAAAGATACTGTGTTATATATAAAGAATCTTTATTTATCTTCCTCTTCTCAATTTCAGGTATTAGGTTTTTGCCTGTTACGGCACCCATCTTTCTCTTGATCTACCAATACTTTTACTGTCTCTAGATTTGTAGGTCATCTTGCATTATGTCGCATGCTCTCTCCATTTTTATATTTTCTGTAATTCTTTCGTTTATACTGAAAATGTTCTGTTCACTGCTTATACAATCATTTCTTATTATATCCATATGTGTGCAACCTTTTGTTGTTCACAAGAACTTCATTTCTTGACTTTCTAAATTGTCTACATCTTTCTTGGTAATTGATCCGGTAGCGCTGCCTTAAGTCAGGATTTGCACATCCATTGTCCTATAAAACTTTGTGTTTCTTTCCTAGTTTTATGTTTAAGCGTTCTAGATATTGTTCCACACACAAATAAGTATTTATTAAGTTTATCTTAAATGTCATTATCTCGATCATGTGATATATGGCAACCTAGATATTTAAAATGTTATACCTGTTCTAATATTTCGTTATTAACCACTATCTTAGAATCTCTATTTATTTATTTTAAAATTAGTGATTATTTTTTTCATAAGAACCAAAATTGGTTAAAAAATATTATCAGAGTGAAAAATTTTAATATGGTCCTGCTTATAGCCTAAGTAGTCCAATTAAATAAAATCATGTAAAGAAAGCGATGTTTTGGAAAAATCTAAATATCAAAAAATGTCCGCTTTTGCTTTTTTTGTAAATTAAATAAAAATTGCTGAACCAGGAAAGTTTCTCGTTGTTAACTTCTAAAATGTATGTTATAGTTAAAACATATGCTTATGAAAGATGTCAGTATATCGAAAAACAGGGTCAAAGTGGTAAAATATTAAAAATATAACTTTAAAAATTACTTTCATCCATGCCATTTTGTAGGCCTGTGCAATAGCAAATTTAATGATCCAGAATATCATATATGAGCTAATCACAAATACGCAGTTCCCAGAGACTTCCCCGCTGTAAAAACAAGCATGGAACATTATACACATTTTTGTTGTAAATTGAATTGTTGCTAAAATACTGAATCTTTCATCACGGAATTGTTTACGTAAATTGAACAAGATCTATTTATTTAAACAATATTATGTCCTGATTGCTTTACCATCTTCTTCTTAGTCGTATTCTCATGTCAGAGAAATCGGGAACTCATGATATCAGGTAGATCTATTTATTTTAGTCTTCCATGTTTGTCGGTCCATTGCTTTTCCATAGAAGTAATTAATTGTAGCATAAATTATGCCTTTTGCTATTTGCAGAGCATTAAAAGAAACTTTGTCGATGACATCCTATAGATCTTGTTATTACCTAAAATTTTTGTATTAGAATGTTTCCATTACAACTTATAGTTTAGGCAATATAAAAAAAAACCTTGATTTTTAATTACAAAAAAAACCTGATTTTTTAAATATTTTCGATGTTTCCATTTACGTCGCTTTACAACGCAAGCAAAACAAGTAAAAAATTTATACGTTTTCTTGTAAGGCGGCCTTCAATAATATTGCGCTATATAGATGATCGCACAATATTATTAAAGGTGTAAGGGTAATATTGGAAAACTTGAGCAAGCTTAAATTTTATTATTATATTGTTTCCTTGCCCCGTGTATGGTTGTCTAAGTACTTTTTGTATGATTGATATTACACAGTTTTTTTAGTTTAAAGTTTGGAGCTGTTGCGATCAATTGTCATATGTTGCATAGGGCCGCGTATTAAAATGGCGAAGTGCATGATAAAAGATAAGAAAAGAAAGTTTTTAATTGAATGTATAGAATTATATAGAGATTTACCGAGTGTATAAAATTATATAGAGATTTACCGGATTTGTGGCAAATAAAAAATAAACTTCGTCGTCCCACATGTTGCTCGCACAAAAATATTGATAATGAGTTCAAAGAAGGTATTCAATATTATTGCACAAAAAAATATTGCGTAATATTATTTTGGTGTATAGGGTGCCTAATGAAAAAAATATTTAATTGGACTATTTAGGCTATAAGCAGGACCGTCGTATAAAACTTCACATATGATATACCAATGGATTGGACTTTCAATGCTTTATCGATATTCTAACAAAAAAGTGCAGGTACATAAAAAAATAGTTGATGATGGCCCAAAAGAAACGAAACGTAGCAGTAAAGATTTGGTGATGGCGTATTTTGTAAAAGTATGTGTCAAAAAACTTTTCCCATTACCATTTTTCGAAATTCTTTAAGATAAAAGTAGTAGAGACAATAACCAAAAAATGACATTTTTGGTTTTCCTCGTATAACTTGAGATCGGTAAGAACGGTAAGAAATAGCATATTTTTGCTTGAAGTAGTCGAATGGGCTTTACAATATGCAACTTTTTCTTCATTTAATCGTGCTTTTATCCCACAGGCTGCGGTTACAGTGGATGCGAATTCGTACGAACTCGTACGAATTCATCAAAAGAGAACAAATACGTATTCGTAAGTACTGGCGGTTACAGTATACGCCTAATTCGTACGGCGTCTCACGAATTCGGACAACTGTTCTGATGCGAACAAAATATTTTGTTTTTTTGGTCAGTTTTCGTACGAATTCAAGGAGATTGAACGTGGATGTTGAAAAATTATTTACACTTGTCGAAGTGAGGTGGTATTTATGGGATGAATTATGTAACAGTATTTATGAAGTTTACTTTCTACAGCTTTTAATATTTAATTAAACGTTGATTCCTGTAAAGTTTTTCATATGATCCCAATTCCCAGTTTCCAGTTCTTGATAAAATCATTAACTACCCAAAAGCGTTTTTCTTTTTTCAGTAAAACAAATTTTATTAAAAGCGTTTCCAACGAGTGAGATTCAGTTACTGGATCCATTGCACTTCAACACAAATTAAGGACTATATATGCACGAAGCTGCACAAGTTTTCTCCTCTAATGTAACCACTCTGTTCGTACATATTCTTACGAACAAATTTCTTACGAATACGTACGAATAAATTTCGTACGAATTCGCATTCATTGTAACGGCTTCCCGTTTCTTACATAACAATTTTATTTATGTATGCATGACTATAACAATTTTATCCCTTCATATGTGAGACACCCTGTATGCATGACTAAAAATCTCTTAAAATATTTATTGAAATATTTGCATAATATTTATCTAATATATCATGAAATATTTCAGTAGATGTTTTGTCACAGACACAGGAATATTGCAGAAATTTTTCAGTGAAATATTTAATGCTGTTTGTGAAATACATGATAAAAATCATTTTTGATATTAGAACTATGGAAATTGGTGTTAAAGCTTCTGTTTATAAAAAGTTGTATCAGCAATTTTCAACATCATCCTGTGAAGAAGTACAAAAATTTGTATTGGAAGTGCAGCCTTTTTTGCAAGATCAAAACGTGCAAGTTGGTATTTATTCTTCTAAAGAACTTCAAATTACCCAATGAAAAATATATTGACTGATGAAGGGAATTTGCAAAAGATAAAGTAATGGATAGATCAGAAAATAAAAGTATGAATCTCACAGAAAAACTGACAGGGAAAAAATAAAATCAGACAGATTTATTCCATAAGGCACAAGGCTAGTTTTATATAATAATAGTATTAGAATTTGTATATATGTCATTCTTAAAATACTCCTTTTAAACCAATGGAAGGTTTTGATAGGATTTGATGGTAATGAATGGACAGTTACATGGAGGCCAACGAACCCGAATTTTATTTAAATTGTTTATGAGTCTTTTTAAAAATTTTATTGTGTAAACATGATGATAATGATATAAAAGGCCTGTCATCTCTGGTTAAAAAAAAACGTCGCGTTATTTAACCAATGAGGTGAAAAAACTAGATTTGCTGAAATATTGTCAAAACTATGACTGGAAAACAAGAATGATGTACATGTGTGCAACAAAATTATATAACATTATTTTTTAACAAATTAACTAAAAGCTGCAATTGCAAATTACAATAAATGTTTAATTGTTAATGAAATAACTAATCTGTCAAAAAGTGTTAGTTTTCTGAAAATGGAGTAATTTTATGCTTTCAAATAGTAACAAAAATAATGTAAACAATGATCTGGAAATGGAAATGGCGACCAAAGACTCAGGCGAAAGTATAAATATAAATTTCATAAACAGGCAAACATTGAAAATATTTAATTAACACAGTAAACAGAAAAAAGTCCTAAAGTTATGCCATCCAAGTTGTGTGTAAAATGTTTTAAAAACTGCAATGCAAATTAGATTCAATTTTAATAGTTTGACATATTTTTTTAAAATAAAGATGTTATAATATAAAAATGGTTGGTAACTTCATTTTTTAGTTTCAGTAGCTATATAAATACTTAACTAATATATGTATCTCATAAAAATAGGTATAATTAATTAGTATAAAAACCTGTATAATGGGGTAGAATGACATGGCATTAGAAACAACAAACTGGTTTCCTTTGGTTCCTTTACAGAAATCTCTTTAAGTGGTCCCATCACATCTAATGTTCCTCTCTGGTGCACCATGCTCAAATAATATGCAGGGATTGCATTACCAAGAAATATAATAGATGCAACAAGCCATATACTAAATCTATAAAAATAAATTTGGATTCATTGTGTTAATGGTATAATTAAATAGTAAGTACAAGCATACTTACATACTGGCTTTTCTACTCCAAGCTGCTAGAAATCTTGATGTTAAATAAAGTACCATGGGCAGTAAAGAAATTATAAATCTGAATTCCTTATGAGGTATCATGCTGGAAAAATATACTTTTGTACATGACTGCATAAAAAAATCTTCCAACAGTGATCTTAAAATATCTCCCTTTCTCTAACAGTGAAGTGTTTAAACTTTCTATTGGAGACAAATACACCAGTCAATATTTATAGGACATAAAATTGAACAGCAAACCGCTTATGTAAATAATAGTTTATAAGCCATAATTGACATACTTTTAACAGCAAACTTGTAAAAGTAAATTATTTGAGCATTACAAACCCCCAAATAATTAGTTTAAAATAAAACAAAAAAAAATAAATACCTGTAAACTGTTAAAGCAAAGACCAAAGTTCCCAATATAGCCAGTTCATTTGTATGGGATTCTTTATTTTTAATCACAACAATGCTTGCTAAAATAAATGGTAAAAATTGAATTCCTAAAACTGCAGGAAATCCACTTGACAAATACCAATGCCAAGGATGAGACCCATAAAATGAACCTATGTCCTCAAAAAAATTGAACTTTATAAAATTGTAAGGAGTAGATATGAAGGAGCCATGAGCAAAACTATCAGCAGCTACTGATAAAGACAAAATAGATAACCTAAAAAGAACATCTCTAATAGAGGTTAAGAGGTATTTTTAAAAATATTTACCCTTTTGGAATGTACTGTTCCAGTATTAATTCCCACAGAACTTTCTGGTTTAATGTTAAATGGAATAAACAAAGTGGAATCCATATAATTGCACTTGTAGGTCTTACTACAAACAATACTGCAACTATCCATATAAAATCTGTTTCTCCCTCTATAAATAATCTAATTAGTAATTATTATATGTAATTAAAACTATAAATATTAACCTTTTAATTTTCCAGGCCAAGGAAATAATGAAAGGGCAATTGTGGTCAGGGCACATTCTAAAGAATTTATTAAAGTTCTAGATCCCATGTAAAACCAGAACCAAGAACTGCCTATACAAAATATTGCCCACTTTTTTGTTCCAGACCAACGATAAAAACATAAATCTGAATATGCACTTAATACTGCCTGGAAAATTCTGGGGCCATATACCTAAAAGTAACAAATTAGTTATGTCCAAAATAAGAGTAGTTTAGATACCAATAATTGTGTAACATCAATCCCCAACAACTCTAACACTTTATAATATGTAGCAATTAGCATTGGTGGAATATAACTCCTAAGTCCTTGGTGCCATTCCCATGTTAGATATCCGTATTTGAAAGCAAAATTGTGAGCAACTTCCAGAGATTGCCAGTATTCATCAGGTACATAAAATGTTTGTACTAAATACACTGAAGCAAGTCTAATTAACAGGAATATTAAAAATACTTCCATTTTCAAAATACTATAAAATTCTTAGTTAGGTAATTGTTGAATACTGGGTCTCATATGAAGATCAAAAAATAGGAATCTATAAATACGATTTTTCATCTCATTATTAATAGATTTTTGCAAAAATATCAAGGTTTCAAATTTGAAATTGTGATATCTAGAAAAATTTCAAATTAGTTAGGTTAATATCTTGACAGTATCATGTCATTAAATGACAAATAAACAAGAGTATTTACTTAAAGAATGAGTTTTTAAAATATAATTTAATGTAACGACCTCTTTGGAGCTTGTATTTTATTATAGATAAATCATAATTATTTAAGCATTATTTGAATAGATTTAAAGAAGAATTTATGTCATACATAACGCTGTAATTTTTATAGAGGCAAAGAGTTAAAACATTTAGAAGAAAAATACTTAATAGTAGTAGATAGTAGGTACAGGGTGCTGTGGTCACTTTATTAATATCAATATATAAAATGTTGGTGCGTCTTTTAGTGATCGTGTGACTTCTAAACAACATTTTCCCATAATCTATATTTGTTGTAGTGCGAATTATTAACACGTCATATATTTATAATCCTAAATGATTCGTACACTAATTAAGAATAATTAAGTATGTCTTCTTGAATAAATAACAAAAATATATAAGAATTTAGCTAGCTGAGACTCTAAAATTATAATAGCTCGGAAAGTGTACAACTTTCAAAGCTTAGTTACTATGACATAAGGTTTAGATTTAGATAAGAGCCAATCACGGGATTCTCTTCCACTTTTCATTAGACCTACAGTATTTTGGCATGTTTGCCATTTACCAGGATTAACATTCCCGTAATGTTTTGAACAATTTTCATTTAAAATTTAGTAAATATTAAATTTCTTATTATTTTCATTTTCTCTTGTTACTTTTGATAAAAAAAACGTTCCTGTTGATAAATTCCAATTCCAGAATTGTGTTGGCAATTTCTTTATGGAAACTTAGGTAAGTTTAGACGTAGAAAGAGAAGATTCTGGGTGCAACCTTATATCCACAGATGAAACATCGTCATCTCAGGAATTACGCAACTACCTGGCTAATTATTTTTTAAACCACATGTTACTTTACCCTGGCAATAGAACCATTGTGTATAAAAAATTATACAATAGAAATAAATCATAATTTAATTTAGTTTTATATTTCATTAAGTTTTTATTACCTGTCCAATCAATAGTTCACGATATTTCTGCCCGTTACATCCTTTGTGGAATAGTCTTGTAAGTTATTATTGTGCAAACACTAGTGATTTTCAATTAACTGTAAAACTTACGTGGTTTTATCAAACATTTTTTCGTAAAAATACTTCCTTTCAACTAACAAATGCAGCTAAGCGACTGACACTGCTATATGCCATGCGATTTACAGATTTCTATAAAAACACAAGCGAGCAGCATACAAGCGTATGCGTTCCGTATGTCGCATCTAATACGCATCTAAGGCTAAGGCCAGACTGGCGGAATTTCAGGCTGCGTTTTTATGTTTTTTTTTTTCGAGTTCTCACATAGTATGCCACATCAGCAGTTTTTCACGCACTTGAAATCCAGCTCTACCCTGGCTACACATGCCGGTTGCAGTCATTCGCGTGTCTTCTGTTTTGTCGAACCCCCTGACGAAATAAATACCGCGTTCTTTTCTGTGGCCACTCAACAGCGTGAAATAACGCAGTTAAATGGAAACGATCCTATCGTTCGGCGGCTAGCCTTGAAGATGCGCCCGACACTGAACTGTTGGGTAGAAATTCACGCCGCGTCTGGCCTCGCCGATTTAAAATAGTACGGCCTATTGTGTTTTTTCCCGCAGAAACGCACCGTGAAATCCCGCCAGTCTGGCCTTAGCCTAAGACGATACGCTCCGTGTGCAGAATGCCTAACACATAAAAAAATAGTTTTTTAACCGACTTCCAAAAAGGTGGAGGTTATCAATTCGTATGCAACTTTTTTTATGTATGTCGAGCGATTATTCAAAAACAGCCTGAGCAATTTTGATGATTTAAACTACATTATATTAAGGAACATTACAGAAAGTTCCCATATAATTGTCTATAACATGAGATTTACTGTTTTCTAGAAAATCAGAAGGAGTAAACCTTGAAGATGACAACTTAGAGTTGTTGAAACGGCGTTGAGTGTTTAAAATAAAGGTTTGGTGTTAGGGTGCAAAACTGTGTTTTTACATTTATAACGTGAGGATAATTGTTTTCCAGAAAATCTGAAAAACCGGTTATGTGTTTTAAATTTTACTGCGTTCGATGACTCCATACATTTTATAATGACTTAAAAATGTCGTTTTTAATGAAATCGGAACATAAATGCAGAAAACCTTAAATGTAAAATCACTAAATTTAATTGTCCAAATACACCTAGCAGCTAATAATTATTAATCACAACGGCTGTTTTGTATTTGATTTGTTTGTTGTACCTACCTATATCAAGTTGGTTCTCTTTTAAAAATATATTATTTGTTCTGAGAATACCTTGTCCGTAAAAGTGCGTTAATATTACATTGATAATCAAATTAGTAAGTATTTATGTGTTGTAGTGTTGTGATATTGAAAAAATAACATACAATGTTACTTTATGGCTGCATACTATAAAATTGCCTTCTATAAGTTAAGTTTCATTAATATACAACAGTTCAAATGATTATTTTGTGTACAATTGTATTTCTCCACGAGTCATCACGTGGCACAACTTATCGCTTAATAGGTCGAATACTTGCCATACTATTTTAACTCTCCATGATTATCATATGATATATGATACAAGTTCTGTGATTTTTATGTATTCCAATATATTTTGTCTTCTGTCGTGAACTATAGAACAATAGGACACTAAATAAACAAACAGGTTTTTAATAAAAATAAACGGATAAAACAAACAAGACTATTAAGATGACCCAATTCTCTTTTTAAATTTGTAAATAGGATAATACCATCTAAAATTATAACTGAAATCTTTATTTCTAATTGTCAATAAAAATTTTTTAATACTCTACTTGTCAGTTTTTTCCACATTGACAAATGGAGTTACGTCATCAACGAATGAAAAATAAAAATGGTGTTGACGGCAGTCGGGCGTTGTAAAATAAGTAGAATTTAAAAAGCCGCAATATTCGAAAAACGAAATATCATTAAATATTAAGTGCAATTTCCGAAACTAGTAATCTCTTCATAGTTATAGCAACCGTAGGTAAGTTACAGTAGAGATGTTATACTAATTCTAACGGTAAACTGCAAACTAGCTATAATAGAGTTCTTTATTCTCTAATAAGACTTGAAATAGTTTCCGATTTATTTGGATATTTTAATAACGATTTAAATGTTACTGCAGCGGATTAAACTGAGTCAACTCGGAAGAATTGATTACTGCACTTTGTCCGTAAACGCATGTCAGATATGAAGTGTGTGTTTTCTTATTTTATGAATCACTAGTGTCTTTGGAACGATCCTAAGTGCCGAAAAAATAATGGATGTAATTTTAGATAGACCAAAACCAAGTATGTCGGATAGAAGACAAGAATTAGAAAGGAAAAAAGCCAAGCTACAAGCTTTGAGAGAAGAAAAAGATCGTCGAAGGCGTGAGAAAGAACAGAAAGACCATGAGGATGCTAAAAATACTATCTATGGAGGAGGTGGCGACAGGAAAGAAGTGGATGATTTACTTAGGGAGTTTGGTGTAGCACCAATTTCAGATGTCCTTTCAAGCATTTCTAGTGTTAATTCTCTTACACCAGAACAAAGCAGGAATCATACTCCTGATACATCTCTACAACCAAACAGCCTGCCGAATAAGTAAGTTAATTTCTATTATATATTTGTATCAAAATTTTTTTTATTATAATGTGATATTTACAAAGTTAAAATTTAAGATTTGACGAGTAAGTATGATTAAGTCCCTGCACTGGAACAAAATTTATTGATAAGTAGGTCAAGCCTTAAATCCTATCAATTGAGCAAGTGTTAAATAATGTAAAAAACTTAATTTTGAATTCTAAAAAAACAATATTTACTTTGTACTAGCATTCTTTGAGCTACTATTCTATCTTTTTATAGTTGTAAACAGTTTTCAGTCATATATCTTGATCATGGTCTGACATATCTATTATCCTTTTCCTATCACTTTCAATGTGTCCCAGTTTTGCCATACAAATATTCATTAGACCCCTTATTTTCCCTATAATGTATGCAACATTTATATTGAGTTTGTTCAAAGCTGTATGGTTTAAGGTGCCTATGGTTCTGTTGATAATTTTTTGTTATGTGCCATTTATTACATATATAATATCAACACCAGTTTATAGAGCAAAATTGAACACATTTTCAGACATAAAATTCAACAGCAATTCACTTATACCATCACTTCAGTAACAGTTTATAGAGAATAATTGATAAAATTTTAACACCAAACTCCTAGAAGTAAACTATTTAAATAATAAAAACCCACAAAAATATTAAACTCTTTTGTTTTTTAAGTAATGAAGGAAATACCATCTACAGAAAAGTTATAGAGAATCAGAAATCCTTCTTAATGAGCATTTCTACATCCTTATTGAATCATTTTTCACTGAGGAAACTTTCTGATAACTAACAATGGAATATCAATCCTCTTCAAAACGATAGTTTATGAAGAGTGGCTCACAATGAATACGATTGAATGAGTAGTTTTTGAAGAACAGGAATGTAAATAATTTTGGGAGATATTTTGCTCATCCCACCGCATTAATGAAACTAGTCTGATCGTGATATACTAAAGATAATAATAAAATAATAGTAAATATTGTCTTAAAAGTATGAATATGTGACAACCAGGGCACCAGTGCACTGACAGTAGCTGTCAAGGTACATGGTTCTAGGATTTTATTGCAATGGGAGCACAAGATTTAAATTATGGTAAATTGTATTATTATGTTTTTTTCTCAGCAGTTTATTGGGGTTTTGTACATAACTATTACCTGCTCATATTGCTCTATTTTTCCATTGGTTTATTAAGTTAATGGTATGTTTACAGTTATTAATTAAATTACTTTTTTCCACTCACAGCATCTGCTACTGTCATGACATCTGAGGAGAAGTAAGGATCAGTCATTTAAGCCAAAATTCCTAGGTAGTAATAATACATATTACAGCACTATAATAAAAATCCAAGATATACAAAGTGAAATGCATTTTATGAGCTTTCAAAATATATTGTGCATATTCTTATCAAACTATCATGGTTAATAAGATGTGTTCTGCAAAATATTTCTACAAATTATTTAAATTTCAATTCTGCAAGATCTACTAATGGACAATATTGATCTTCAGCCTTATTCCAGCAGTTATAACAACCAAATTATGAAATTTTAAAAAACACTCACTTTATATCTGGTTTTCCAGTATTTCTTTATGAAAACTGCTATTATCAAAATTTATGAACACTCATTTTGAAGATATACTGATTCCCTGTAATTTTTCTGTTGACAACATTATGAACAAATCATTACTTTTCACACTATAAGCAAAAAAACGAAAGTTCCCCATATTTTTTTGGGGTTTTTAAAACTCATAATTTATTTTTATGAATTTGCTGTTAAAATTGTCAGTTATGACTTATAAACTATTATTTATGTGATGGCATATGTGGTTTTGTGTCACTTAACAGTCTCTATTTAATTCAATATTTGACACTTTCACTTTTTAATTTTATGCCATCCATATTCTGCCTCTGTTATACCAACATAAATTTATATGTGTTATGTATTTCCTGGGTTTGAACTTACTTTTAACAATATGTAAATTTATATTATTATTAAATCTGTGTATACTGAAGTAAACACTGGGTACCTGGATGCCAGACAATGAAATTCCAGTGCTGCTCTAATGGAATCATTTTCAGTGAATCACAATTGTAACCAGATGTGGCTGTTTTCAATATCCAGGCAATATCTTTTGTGGGCAGTTCAGTGTTGATGTGTAATTCCAATACTCATGGTTCATAAATACCATGGGCTCAATACCAACACTTCTTCCATACATAAAAGTCAAAACACTTCTGTATTTATTGTTTGATTATTCTTAATTTTTGCAGAAAATTCTTGCTTATTTGATGTTAGATAACAGAACTGCCATAACATTTCACAAACTGTTGATTTCTATAAAGATGACACCATCTAGTTAGTATAAAGTTGAGAGACAGAAGTCTACAAAGTCTTCCCTTGGGAGAAACCATAATAAAGTCATGATACTAATGATGTTCCAGCTAGAGAATCCCTGGACTGCATTTTATGCAGTATCATTAATCTTCATAATTTGGTAGGAGCCATCATATGAGGGTGAACATTTCCTTGACTTGCCATTAGTCAAGGTACAACCAGACTTACATGGGGAATTGTCCTGCTGCTTTCATGTGCAAGAGTGATTTTAAAGAAACAAAAAGTATTTCTAGAAATAATCAACAATTTTGATTATTGCTAATAATTCCTTACTAATAGCACAGTAGTTCATCTTGATTAAAAAAACCTCTCTCTAGTGTTCTATTACAAGTATTAACCTGGGGTAGAATCAGACCACTCATATGCAGATGCAATAATGTGAGTGTTGAAGAGAAACTTGGCATATTCTCATGGAAATTGTAGAATGGGGTTCAAACAAAGCTGTTTTCAATTACCTGAATTCATTTCCCTAAATCTGATGTCAATGGAGCTACTCTTTTTTTCCTGTCAGCTTATGTTATGCAGCTATGTGTTCCTTTAAATCGTATGTAATAAGAGCAAGAGCGGTAGTATCTGGGTACTAACTAAGGTCTGACCGAACATTTGGCTTTGACCACCTCCGGCCGAAAAAAGCACCTTCGGCCGAAACTTCGACTTCGGCCAAAATTCAGCTGAACGTTTGGCCGAAGACGAAGTTTTCTATCAGTCCCGAACACGGACGAGGACGGTGGTAATGATGATGTAATATTATATAACTTATCCAAATTGAAGAAATGAGAAAGCATGTGGACCTGGAAACACTCCCACAGAACTGCTATAGAATTTACCAGAAATATTCTTAGAGGTATTAGAGAAATTAATTAATATATGACTGCAAGATGATCAAATTCCTGAAGAGTGGAGTTTGGGATACATTAGCTCAATATTTAAAAAGTGTTAAAGAAACATGCCAGAATTCTCAAGGCGTAAAAATTATTAGTTGTTTGGTCACATACTGAATATATTACTCAATATTCATTGAGCTTGAAAACGCATAAGACATTGTACGCCTGAAAAAAACCTGACAAATTCGGCAAATTTAAGAACCTTGAGGTAAAATTACTCAGTATAAATTATATGAAACACTCGTTGAACCAAATTTAACTAATGGAGCAGAATGCTGAGAAATGACCAAACACTAATAGTAACAAATAAATACAGTTGAAATGGATTTGTTAAGAAGAGCCTTTGGATATTTTAGAATGTACCATATTTAAAATGAAGAATTAAGAATGAAAATAGGAAGAGTATTTAGCAGTACGGACAGAATAGGAAGTAGACAACATAAGATATCTGCACATGCAGATAATGAAAGATGAGAGATGGCCAACAAGACCTCTCATTTATGCACCAAATAAAAGAAAAAAAGTGCGAGACCTATGATTTGGTGGAGTGGTGGAGTTACAAGCATATTAAAAGTAAAAGCAATTAAAGAAGAGTGAAGAAAATATATAAAGGGCGGTCGAATTGTGGGATGCGACAAAGGTTGTAAATACCCAATTAATATATAAATAAATCTAAATTGCATTCCTCACACTTGAACAGACAAATGAAATAAATTCGATAATGAATAAAGGAGAGCGTGTTGTGAAAAACGCTTGGACACCTCGACTTTATTTTTAAATGCACAACAAAAAATATATATATATATATAGGGTGTGTCATGTGACAGTGTCCAATACTATACCTATCTTCAACTGTTTCGGAAATATTAAGTGTTTTCAGATTTATTACAAAAATTAACATTAAAAAAAGAAAATTATTTTATTTCACAAATTCGCTACACTATACTAAAAATCTAATAAGTAATACTGATTATTTCTTAATAATAAAAAAAACCAATAATGTCAATGTAGGAAATGTTCAAAATGTTCGCAGGGAATGTCTTTGCAACATGCTAATCTAGTATAGAAATGTCTTCCAACGTTACTCAACATCTCAGGTCTGACTGATCTAATTGCAAGCGTGATTCGTCTGTTTAGGTCTGCTAACTTGAGGGATTTAGTTTTGTATACAGTACTTTTTACATATCGCCACAAAAAGTAGTCCAATGGCGTGAAATCAGGAGATCGTGCTGGCCAGTCTATCGATCCGCGCCTCTCAATCCACCGATTTGGAAATATTTGGTTCAGGTACTGCCTGACATTGATTTCGTAATGGGGCGGTGCTCCATCTTGCTGAAACCATATTGTATTGGCAGGAACTTGTGGGTTTACTAGATCAGGATATAAGTTTGTCAAAGTTGGCACGACATTATTTGGAGCAGTTCTAAATATTTATCTCTATTCAAGTTGCCATCAATGAAAAACTACCATATGATTTCTAACAATTCCTGCCCAAACATTAACTTTTACAGGATATTGCATATGTTTCTCTGTCATCCAGTGAGTATTCTCATTAGACCAATAGCGGCAATTTTGATGATTAACATGACCATGAAGTGTAAATGTGCTCTTAACAGAAAACAAAGCATCTCCTAATTGAATCACATTATCTAACCTTACAATCATTTGTTTACAGAAATACGTGGAGCTGCTTTTCGACCAAAATTATGTGGGTTTTCTTGAAACTCAAGCATAATATCCAATTTCGTATTATCACTTAGACTACTTAGAGCATTGGCTGCCACTTTTTTATCTGTCTTACATGACCAAACTCGCGAAACTGCTTTTATAATTTGCTAATTGTTCCTTGCGATACAGGCGGCAAAATTGGAAAATTTTCGTGAAATAAGAAACTTCCGTTTGTGTCCGTGTGTTATCTCCATAGCCAATCATTTGTAGAATGGTTATTTTGTGCATTTCTGTTAAATTAACCATTTTTATAATATTATTACGTACAGTTAACGAAATTCAAATGACAGTAGGACTGACACTGATCACCACTGTCATGCAGGCAGACAACAAAATGCTAATGCTATGAGTTTTACCAAAAATAAACAAAACTTTAAAAATGAACGCAGGAATGGTTTTTGCATACTATCTCAATATCAAGAGCTAAATGGGAAATAAGTTGCGAATTTATGAAATAATATAATTTCCTTTTTTTAATGTTAATTTTTGTAATAAATCTGAAAACACTTATTAACTGAAACAGTTGAAGATAGGTGTAGGACATTCTATATGAATTATGTCTAGAATTTTCTTGAGAATCTAAAAAATAAATAATATACAGGGGCTTGCAATTAAAATATGAAAGTTGGTATTGGCCAATGTCACATGACACGCCCTATATAATTTTTTTGTTGAAAAAATGCTCATTTAAAAATACAAATCAAGTTTTTCCCAACACGCCCTCCTTTATTCGTATTGAATTTATTCCATTTAGCTGTTTCACACTGTATTGTTATAACTCTATTACCTTATTTCATTTCATCAAAGAAATATATACATCCTAGTGATGTTTCTTTGATTTCTAGTATACATTTTGCATCATCATTATTATGATATTTAACAAGCATTATTTAGTTTCTTATTACACTTAAACCTTCGGGTTTCGACCGAAGATTAGGGTTAGGGCCGAACAATCAGCTTCGGCAAAAATCTGTGACCTTCGGACACTAGTACTAACTATTCTGGAATTACTTTCAACTTGTCCTCATTGGCCCTTATCTCTGCCTCTGAATAAGTGTCTGAACTCTACTTCCCTATTGAGCAGACCACCTTTCTTAGATTGGGTCGCAGTGAGCATTTTTGATGATTACAAATAAATTTTAGTCACTAAATTGTCTAGATTATATTTTCATTTTATAGAAAATATTGTAAAAAATATACAATTTGATTCATTTGCTGGAATTTGTTTCATTTTTTTCTTTCTATCTTTAGTGTGACAGCTGTAAGGAAAAAGGCTCCTCAATTAAGTGTTGTCCCAGTTCAAACAACCAACATCCCACCAAAAGAAGTTGTAGTATACACAAAGCAAACACAGACCACAACTACTGGCCATGATGTCAGGGACGGTAAGTTTTCTATTTTATTTTTATAATAATGTAAGATTAATAAATATTCTTCAGCTTAAACATTTTTTTTGCTATTATAAAATTTTTGTACTAATTAACTGCAATATGTGTTTTGTTTTAAATTCAGTGATATTTCGAAAGGAAACTTTACACAGTAATTCCATTTATTTTTGAAAATATCAAAAATGTATATAATATATAATCAGGTGCAAAAGCATAGACATGTTCTTTTAGTCCTTTCATTTTAGGAGTAACTAAATATTTTACAGTAATTACATTAAAATCTGCTAAACTATATTTTAAATTAGGCGTTTATTAATAACTGATTCTAACAATGCATAATGCATTTTAATTCGACAGTAAGTGTAGTTTTAACACCAAACAAAAAAAACAAAGTAGAAATGAAACCGATATTTTACCTGTAATGTAAGTAACTTACTAAATTAATAATGGTATATAAGTAAATTAATCTTATTTCAGTAAATTGATGATTTAAAAGAACTTGCTTGTGACGTTATGTACTAACTAAAGTAAACTAACATCTTAAAGTTCCACTTCGAATACTATGGATCCCGGTTTTTCTCCCCAGTTGTTCATGACTGATACAGTTATAATGTTAAGCTTGGTATATGACCACCAAAGGGAAGTGCCGTATTACTATTTAAGTTTTAAGTAGACTAAAATTGAATGTGTTAAATAACAACGATAATTTTTCTATTGTTCTTCATTGTGTAAAATTTGCTGATTCACATTAGTGTACAAAACCAAGCAAAATATGTAATACAAATCATGGTTACATTTTCTCTTAGCTGCAAGAAATATTGATTTCAGACATGTGTAAAAGCCACTTACTCCACTAGTGATTTATGGATAAGTCAATCTTGACTTAAAACTTTGGAACACTATTTGTGGTTTTACATTTTTTTTTTCCAACATCAAATACTCTTTTTCTCAGTTTATTGGAGTTTAAAAAAAAACAGAATTTTCAGTTATTTGATTCCAAACATAAGCCAAATCTTATATATTTTTCCAGAATTACCCTGCTTACAGTTTATTAACTTTTGAAGGTTCTACAACTTTTTATTTAGTCTAAAATGAACACTAAATAAATTTACATTAAAGTTAGTTTCAAATATATTAAGAAGATTTGCCAATTTTTTTTTGTGTATTGGTCAGATTAGTATTTTCCAAATTGAACAAACCCTTTACCATTTTCAAAATATATTTCATACCACAGTAGTTGAGTGTATAAACTTTTAAGATTGCTAATGTTGCATAATATAATTCCACCGAATCACCCATGTGAAGTTTTCATTAAAATATTAAAGACTGTTGATGAGGTATAAAATATGCTATATTTTCTACTTACTTCATGACTCAATTGAACTTTAAGGCATATTACAAAATATAGCAAATAGTAAGTTTAATACCTAAAACCTAAATTAGATAAATATATTTAACATTACAAACATAAACTTTTTAATAAATTCTTAAATCTCAGTGTAGTACTGGTAAAATTGGTTACAAAGTCAAAAGTAATAAGTTCTTGACAAACAAATTTTGACTATCAATTACTTATTTTTGTTATCCCTGAACATCCTTGTAGAATATTTTAAAACCATTGATGATTTTGTATCTACATTAGGGTGATTCATTTCCACAAAATTTTGTTTTTCAGGGTGGTCAAGCAAAATATTAATCAACATATAGAGAAAAAAAATTTCTCATCAAGTTTGAGCTCTTAGTCTCAATTTTAAGTACTTACAATTTACATTTGAAGTTTTCTCATTTAAAATGCATGTAATTTTTTTTTCAAATTTATAATGTAATATAATATATTGTGAATCGGTTTGATGGACCTTATGGGGAATTCCACGCTCTTCAAAATTGCTTTGGTGTTTTTTTGTGTAACTCGCACTTGTTCGCCAGTAGGAGTCATCAAATAACAATTTTTGGAATGAATAGTTTTTTTTTTCAATTTGTTTCAATAAACCGCAAAAAGTATGGAGAAAAAAAGACTGACTAGTAAGAAATAGTTCACTGACCAAGATTTAATAAATTTACGGTCATTTTCGCACCTCAAAACGTAACAGTCAGAAATCATAACAACTCGAGAAAAGTTATTATAGTAGGGAAATATGTTAGTAATTACTTAAAATTGAGATTGAGAGCTCAAATTTGGTGAGAATTTTTTTGCCTATATGTTCATTAATACTAGTGGTCGCCCAGTATATTTTTATAAGAAACACAATTGTGGAGAAATCGGAGAAGTAGATGTAATAATCCAAATTGTTCACTCATATTGGCAAATCTATTGAAATAAAAAAGTAATCAAATATCGGTATTCAAAATATTTTTTTCCTGGCAAAATATTTGATATAATAATTTGAAGATTGTTCGTTGCAACCTAAAAGTTTTCATAATTTGCGGTTTCAATCACGTTCAGGAATATTAAAGAAAAGAAATGACCAACAACCCTATGAGAACTTAATTATTTAATACATTCTCTATTGTCCGCTGTCTGACCATTTTTTACACAACACCTTCGTGAAGGTTGTGATAATATATTAACCAAATAAGTAAATTCACATTAAAAACATAATATTTAATATGAAAGTTACTGCAATGCGTCCGAAAAGTCAATACTGACCTACACATTGCCTATTTTACCACTAAACAATAACAACGCTTGCATGCCACTTCCAGAAGTACATGCTCTAAGAATATAACGATCGCCCCCTCCATATATAATTACTCAATGTGTTGACCATCTGGCGGCGGCGGCACTGTCAGTTGTTTGGCGTTGACAGTATGGACGTACATAATGAATTTTTATTATCTATATATAAATAGGCAAAGACAAAACGATTAGGTACGATTTTCTCCTGTGTCTCTCAACCGATTTTCTTCATTTTTGTTTTGTTTAGTAGTCACAGACGACCTTCAGTGCAGAATACTAATATTAATTTATAATATGTGTTCATTCATTAAATAAAATATAATAAAAATTCATTATTTACCTCCATAATGTCAACGCCAAACAATTGAATGTGCCGCCGCCGCCAGACTCAAAACATTGAGTAATTATATATAGAGGGACCAATGCTGTTATATACTTAGAGCATGTACTTCTGGAAGTGGCATTCAAGCATTGTTATTGTTTGGTGGTAAAGTATTCGTTGTATATTATAATTATATAGGGCGATTCTAGATATGTTAGAAATCATTTTTTTCTTGGGTGGCACATAAACAGTTGCATATATAGGGTGTTTAAAATATAGAGTGCAATATAACTAATAAAATAAGATAGTTTCCTGATTTAGTCAATGCACTTGATTCATTGATGTATCACCTTGAGTACATTAACTGAATACCTTCAATATATTCTTCTGGGGATCAAACTAAGAATACAATAAGAAATTCACAATACAACTACAAAATTTCTGATTAACCAATTGTCAGATCACAGTAACTCTTCTGTGTCAAAACACTTCCTTATATATCGTTTTGTCTTTCTCTATTTTTCCAGTAAACTCGTGTATGTTTCACGTCAAATTTTCTCGAACTGCCAATTAGTTTCTTTAAAGGTGACTGAAGTATGCCTGGTCTCTCATTGGGAGCAATCGGAACAATTCGTGACACTGCTCCCCATTTATTTCATTTCGTCCTGATTTCATACATTTTTACATCGATAAAGTGCCAGAAGTTCCAGGTGAACAAAATTCATTTTTGTCTTAGGTGTGCGATGTAACTGGTACATACCATCATTAATCTTCTTGATAAGATTGTAGGGTATATCCCATGAGAGTGACCACTTCAGCAACTTGCTTTTTGTTCTTTGGGGATTGTACAACAACTTGCTGAAAACCGGTTGATTTCATACTGTAGTTTGTCTGCATGACCATTAATTTTTTGGGGGTCCCAGGTTGGTGTTAACCCGATACCATCATGTACATCGCATCTGCATACAAGATCTGTGCTCATCCCAATTCCATTGGTTACTGTCGATTACTCGAGTCTTGAACATTGCAAGGCTGTGTAACTGTGGTGGGCATAGTTCTGGTTTTCTCCATGTTCGTTAAGTCACAGACTTTCCGGAAACCATCTGCTCTACTACGACCGTTGTTACAGTGTTTGTCTCTTGGTTCTTGCTGAAGTAATGAACAGCAACAAGGGTGTTTTCTGAATGTTATTTGTGGCATCTTCTAGTTTATTTTAGATTTTCTTGGGAATAATACCACATCAGAGTTCAAACTTGTGTATATTTTAAAACCAAACGTTTCAAAATCCTGTCGGATTTCGTTTTCAATGGATATAAATTTATAAATTAAAATTGAAATATATGACAATTATTTTGACAAATATGTTTACGTTACTATGGATAAATTTCTTTGATTTTAAATATACAGGGTGCACAAGAAATTCCAAAGATCATTATAAATCAACAAAATTTTTTCAAGTTGGAAGAACTTGAAAAATTGTCTTCAGAATTTATTTGTGGCGTTCCTAGGGACGACTTTCTTTTTAAGATAGTGCATTTGCCAAAAAATGCGATCAAAGAATTCTGATAATTCAGTGATCCCATTAAAGTCATAAGGGAAAACCTAGGAAAAACCTCATGAACTATCCCGATATAGGGTTGTTCAAAAGGATATGACCATTGTTAATTTCATCTTTAATTATCGGCAACCAGACATGACTGAAATCTACGGAAGTAGAAGCAATGCAGTCGTTTTCATTTAACAGAATTAAGGCAGATTCTTTTAATTTTCGTTTTGTGCAGTGTTCTTCTTTGTGTAATATTGTTGTGTTTTGAAATTGTATTTTATGGCCTTGGTCCCAAGCATGTTCACAAATTTTTGATTTTTCGAACTGACGTTTCTTTATGTAATTTTGATGTTCATTTATTCGAACATTAAGAGGTCTAGAGGTTTCTCCAATATAAAACTTATTACATTCACAAGGAATCTTATAAATGCAATTTTTTGAGTTTTGCGTAGCGTTTTTTGGTTTTGTTTTTGTTATAATAGATTTAAGCGTATTTGTTGTTTTAAATGTAGTTTTGATGTTAAATTTGTTGCCTACTCTTCTCAATCTCTCTGACAGGCCCTGTATATATGGTATTGATGTTGTTATAATGTGGTTTTCCTGGTTGTCAGTATTATTAGGTGAAGTCTGGTGTTGGTTGTCAGTTGTTTTGTGCTCAATTTTATTTAACTCTTTGTTAATAAATTTTTGAGGGTAATTGTTTGCAGTTAGAACATTTTGTATAAATGATTTTTCTTTGTTGAATTTAGTAGTATCTGAGCAGTTAGTCTTTGCTCTGTCATATAAAGATTTAATAACACCTCTTTTTACCGTATTTGGATGGTTCGAGTTAAAATTGAGATATCTGTTAGTGTGAGTTGGTTTTCTGTAAACTTCTGTTTCAAATGAAGATTGTGTTTTTGTTATTAAAATGTCCAAAAAAGGTAGTTTGTTATTTTGTTCGATTTCTAATGTAAATTTTATGAACAAAATCTGGAAAATTTGCAGGAATTATTAACCGACATAAACAACAAAGAACCAACCATAAAATTTACATTAGAAATCGAACAAAATAACAAACTACCTTTTTTGGACATTTTAATAACAAAAACACAATCTTCATTTGAAACAGAAGTTTACAGAAAACCAACTCACACTAACAGATATCTCAATTTTAACTCGAACCATCCAAATACGGTAAAAAGAGGTGTTATTAAATCTTTATATGACAGAGCAAAGACTAACTGCTCAGATACTACTAAATTCAACAAAGAAAAATCATTTATACAAAATGTTCTAACTGCAAACAATTACCCTCAAAAATTTATTAACAAAGAGTTAAATAAAATTGAGCACAAAACAACTGACAACCAACACCAGACTTCACCTAATAATACTGACAACCAGGAAAACCACATTATAACAACATCAATACCATATATACAGGGCCTGTCAGAGAGATTGAGAAGAGTAGGCAACAAATTTAACATCAAAACTACATTTAAAACAACAAATACGCTTAAATCTATTATAACAAAAACAAAACCAAAAAACGCTACGCAAAACTCAAAAAATTGCATTTATAAGATTCCTTGTGAATGTAATAAGTTTTATATTGGAGAAACCTCTAGACCTCTTAATGTTCGAATAAATGAACATCAAAATTACATAAAGAAACGTCAGTTCGAAAAATCAAAAATTTGTGAACATGCTTGGGACCAAGGCCATAAAATACAATTTCAAAACACAACAATATTACACAAAGAAGAACACTGCACAAAACGAAAATTAAAAGAATCTGCCTTAATTCTGTTAAATGAAAACGACTGCATTGCTTCTACTTCCGTAGATTTCAGTCATGTCTGGTTGCCGATAATTAAAGATGAAATTAACAATGGTCATATCCTTTTGAACAACCCTATATCGGGATAGTTCATGAGGTTTTTCCTAGGTTTTCCCTTATGACTTTAATGGGATCACTGAATTATCAGAATTCTTTGATCGCATTTTTTGGCAAATGCACTATCTTAAAAAGAAAGTCGTCCCTAGGAACGCCACAAATAAATTCTGAAGACAATTTTTCAAGTTCTTCCAACTTGAAAAAATTTTGTTGATTTATAATGATCTTTGGAATTTCTTGTGCACCCTGTATATTTAAAATCAAAGAAATTTATCCATAGTAACGTAAACATATTTGTCAAAATAATTGTCATATATTTCAATTTTAATTTATAAATTTATATCCATTGAAAACGAAATCCGACAGGATTTTGAAACGTTTGGTTTTAAAATATACACAAGTTTGAACTCTGATGTGGTATTATTCCCAAGAAAATCTAAAATAAGCAACAAGGGTGTATATGTGCTACCCATTTTGGTTTTAGTGAATATTTCAACTATGTTATTGCCAATTCTTTCAAAAGATATGTACATTGTATTGCTTCATTTGCCTAACTGCCCTAATTAATCAATTTTTTGCTCTCTTACTTCTTGGTAATAGTTCACCCCATATAAGCGTCCTCATAACTTATCAAGGTTTTTATTCATGTCTAGGTATCCTTCAGAAATGCCTTTGTGTAGCTCCATCTAGGTACCCGTTTCTTTGTACGACCAATTCGGATTTGGTTTCCTTCCCATTGGCACTTTTCCAAATACCCTCAAAAATTGGATTCTCGATTGAAATTTCCTTGATATTTCTTTCAATTTAGGTCTATCTGTTTCCTTGTCTGCTTTGTCAAAATTAGTGTGATATCTGGGTTTCCTAACTGGTCTGTTTTGTATTGTTCTATATACCAATTGTCATTCACTGTAGTTCTAATTTAGTTGGAAATGTCTTCTCGCTGTTCAATTTCTTTGCCATGTCCGCAACGATACTTATTCTTACGGTATGGCTTAGACATATAACGGGTCGCTAGAGTAGAATTAAAATAAAAAATATTTGTCGCATCCGAAATTGTTTTGAATATCATTTATTACGAATGTTTTAATATAATTTTGAGAATCTGCCTTTTTTAAAATAAATCAGTTTAAAAATTCAATATTTTTACGATTTTAGAATTTACTCAATAACAAAAAAAGTCAAATGCTATATAATAATTATAGTTTAAAAAAACTAAAACATACGCTTTAATAGCAAACAGAACTAAAAAGCAGAAAACAATTTTTGATTATGAACAATATATATAACAGCAGTAGAAAATAAAAAGCGTGAGGTGCTTGAAATATTAAATTTTACAATTATTCTATTGGCAACTATTTATAAGAGGAGAGTTATGCAAATATAGTGAAATGCACCCCATGCTTTTTACTTTTTACTGCTGTAATATAAACTGTTCATAATTCAAAATTATTTTCTGCTTTTTAGTTCGGTTTGCTATTAAAGCATATGTTTTAGTTTTCTTAAACTATAATTATTTTTTTTAGTCTCATAACGATGTATTTATTATTAAAAAGTTTACTTTAGGTTTGCGTAAACTTTCCATTTCATGGCAGTTCTACTACAGCCAACTAGATGGCAGTAGTTAATAGACGAATTTGTATTTAGTCAAGAACAGTGACAAAAAGACAACAAACGGGAAAATTCAACTTAAAGAATTGTATTGTCATCGGCCCTTGAATGTGTGACAATTTTCAACTTAATTGGACTTCTTTAAGCATATGAAAATTACGTTGAAAGTTTCCGTTACATAGATAGTACACATGGAGTTAATAAAAGCGTATTAATAAAAAAGTGAAAATACATTTTCGATGTAGTAATACTTAAACTAATATTATTAAATGTAAATACGAATTTATATACAGTGTGTTCCAAGAAGTCGTATACATATCTAAAACATTTTGTTATTAATTTTACCGAAAAAAGTTATTCTTCCCAAAATATTCGGCATGGTCTAAAACCTAAAATACAACCATGGAATATGAAAATTTTGTAAGCCGTATACGAGGAAGTAAAAAAGTATGAATTTTGCTAAAGAGTAAACTACATTTTTTTTTTAAACAAGTTATTCTTCAGTTATTTATGTTACTGTCAAGACATCTCAAATCTTACATCAATGCATCAATGTTTATTTACAATAACTACAAATGCCATTAAAATTAAATATTGAAGATAAAATTGAAATTGTTCTCATTATTGGAGAAAATTATAAAACATGTAGAGAATCAGCAGAAATACTTAATGATATACACCTTAATAAACAATACACAACTGTCAGGCAAGTTATAAATAATTTCAAGATGATTATAAATTTGGAAACATTGGGCATGTGTTACAAATGAAGATACTGAAAATGCACTAATGCTATTTTTTGCTACTTAATAACAATTTAATGAATATTTTCCTTTCCAGTACAGTATGAACGTACTTTAAGGTGAAAACACATTATCGTCACGTCACATGAGTTCACATGCTTACACGGCATGTCACGGCCCACTCGAAATATCTTCAATACAATTTACGCATGCTTTTAAATCAGCTAGAAGTATACTATGGTCACCTCACGTCACGTGCCATAGTGTACTTCTAGCTGATTTAAAAGCATGCGTAAATTGTATTGCAGATATTTCGAGTGTGCCGTGACATGCCAAAATAGCATGTGTACTCACGTGAAATGACGATAATGTGGTTCCACCTTTACTCTCACTCCAAAATATAATTTTGTTTTTTTCTGTAACCCAGCCAATATACAAGTCATGCCGAACTTTTTATGAAGATTAGTAGGCACCTCTCAAAAGATGACGTTAGTGACTTGCTGTTTGTTTACATTTCACTTGCCCAAGATGAGTTTTTTTTGTAATGACTGGCGTATAGAGAATGAAAATGAAACTATGAATAGGGCAAATACAGAAGGTTTATAAGTAAAATAAATAGTTCATACACATAATAAAATTTAAGTATAAATATTTATAATTAATTCTATATAAATAAGTACTGGGTAGTGTTTAAACAGTCAATATAAGACATAAATGCTTATTATCTGAATGAAGATTTGGTGTTTGTAAAACATCTTCTTAGATATTACATTTACTTACAGCAGCATTTTTTATCGCTCAAGGTATTTACATTTTTCCAAATTTAGCAGAAAACTATGGGCTTTACATCACCTATCTTTCCTGTTCGATCGAAAATTAATTCTCAATGTGTTAAATATCTGAAGAATCCAAAAATTCAAATATGAAAATATTATACACAGTCAAGATATGTAAAAAAATTCAGTCTTGGTTGCAAGTTGTAATAAATATTAATTTTTACATTTGTGTTCTTTTTTAACAAACATTGCAACTACATTGACTTTACTAATACCCTAAAAGAAATACTAATAATATGCTTAATGAAAATGAAAGGAATATAAAGATCATGCTATGTTTTATTATTAGTAGTAAAACCAAGATTTTCCAATACCTGGGCACGCCAGGATTTTTTTGGTGGCTCAAATTTTTATTTCGTTATTGACTGTAATCGTTTTATTTGGTGATTGGATATATGTAGTTACTTTGTGGCTTTTTTGGTTCTTTTGTTCGTTCTTTTTTTACACTTTGGCTTGATAAATGCATTAAAAACTGACCATTGATAATTTTGTTTTAATTCAATGCTGCTAAGATTACTTAGGATACTGGAAAAAATCATGTGAGTATTTTTGTAGACAGTTTTTAGTTCATTTACTCAAGCATATTTAGTAGATTGCTTTTAGTTTGAGCTTGGCATTCATTATAGATAGATTGGTTTTGATAGAGGAAAAGTGTTTACATTAAAAATTGTCAAGTTACATTTCTTGTGAATTTTAATGTTGCCTATTCCTTTTACAGAAATGTTAATTTAGGAATTAGTATTCAATATATGCAGTGTTAGGAATGATGACTCACAAAAATTGAAGGAGAATTAAAAATATAAAAAATCACTTCCTTTTGCAGTATATTATTATTCCGTATATACTATTGTACTGTTGTACAGTATTTGTATTTTCTATGCCGATTACATCGAAAAAGAGATGTGTAACTAATTGGGAAATTATCTATATTAAGAAAAAATCAGAATACAGTATGATTGTGAATGATATGAGAGGTAGGAATCAAATAAATGAATTACTTAACGGATGTATTGCATATTCAGTCACTAAAACTATTCAAGAACTAATTATTTAAACGTTAAATATTATACATATAAATGCATAAAAAAAAAGATGAAAGGAATGATGTTATAATCTGGAAAGGAAATGCTCAAGACCGTTGTACACATGAAAAAATAAAACTAACCTATAACATTACAAGAACATGGTCATGGAAAAAAACATACTAAAAAATTACGACGCAATCAGTAACCAACGGACGAAGTCGAAGAAAGTAGGGAGACTATATGATATGAGAGTTAATAAACTAATCGAAAGAAGAAAGTCATGGACAAAAAATACTATTTGGTTATCAACAATCATCTAGTGATTGAGTATTCTTCAATCTTGGGATTAGGAATGACGTCTGTAATTTTAGCAACTAAAAAGAAGAGACATTGGTTCGATCCCTTTCCAATAATAATTTAAAAATGGAACGATAGACGAAAAGATACTTATTAAAACATTTTTGAGAAGGTGATGAAAATGAGTTATGCAGTAAACTATATTTTTTGGATTTATCAATGGTATTATCTAAATATATGCTGAGCAACTGCGAAAATATTACAATTTAACCCAATCCAATTCTTAATTTTAAAGAGAATACACTTAGTAAAGTCAAATTCTGTTTATTAAAATACTCCCTTAATTTCAATAACTTTCTATTTATTAGGGTGATTCATTTCCGCAAATTTTTGTTCTCGATGCTCAAGCAAAATTTTAATCTACATATAGAAAAAAAATCTCACCAAGTACGTACAATTTACATTTGAAGTTTTCCCATTTAAAATGCATGTAATTTTTTTTTCAAATTTCTAATATATACCTTTTACAATATTGTGAATCGGTTTGATTGTTTGATGGACCTTGAGGGGAATTCTACTCTCTTCAAAATTGTTTTGGTGTTTTTTTTTTGTAACTCGCACTCGTTCGCAAGTAGAGTAGGAGATCAAAGTACAATTTTTCGATTGAATAGTTATTTTTTTCAATTTATTTTAGTAAACCGCAAAAAGTAAGGAGAAAAAAAGGCTTACTAGTAAAAAATAGTTCTCTGACCAATATTTAATAAATTTACAGTCATTTTCATACCTTAAAACGTAACAGTCAGAAATCTTAACAACTCGAGAAAAGTTATAATTGTAGGGAAATGTGTTAGTAATGAATAAGAAAGTTAAATTTAAATAGCATAATTAGTTAGTATTTATCAATTCGTAACGTTTTGAGGTATGAGAATGACAAAATTTATTAGATCTTGGTCAGAGAATTATTTTTTAGTAGACACCCTTTTTTTTCTCCTTACTTTTTGCGGTTTGCTCAAGAAATTGAAAAAAAAACTATTCATTCCAAAAATTTTACTTTGATGACTCCTACTGGCGAACGAGTGCGAGTTACACAAAAAACACCAGAGCAATTGTGAAGAGCGTGGAATTCCCCATAAGGTCCATCAAACCGATTCACAATATTGTAACAGGCTATACTATACATTAGGAACATACCCAGTAATGAATTATTTAAAATATTCCTCATTTTTTTATACCACATTTTGGGTAAACTGATTCACAGAGTATATTTAATTATTTCTACATGAAAAAGGAGTACTTGATTTTTATCGTAAAAATGCACTTTTTTCAATTTAATAAATTGTATTAAGGATTTACGTTACCCGAGAGTGTTGCAAATTTAATTGTTTGTTTTATGATTTTCTGTCAGTAATAATGTCACGACAGATTATTTTCAAGTGAAGAAATTTTAATGTCAATGATGCTGAAATGTTCCAAACAGTAGGTAACCTAACCACAAGTTATTTAAACACCTGTATGCTTGATTACATGAAACTAAATCTTTTAACCCTAAACGAGATGTATACAGGCTACTGGTTTGTGCTACTTAAAATCGAGAAATGAGTTCAAGAAAATTATCTGTTACTACTGATTGAAGTGGACATCAATTCTGAGATTGTTACATGAAGACTTTACACCACTTCTGATTTGCTACCCGTGTTGTTTCTTCAAAGCTTAAAAATCTCGACTTTCAATTTATTAAATATTAATGAGGCATTTGGTCCATACAAAATGCCGGGTAAATTATAACTCCTATCTAAATTCTTTACAAACTTATTTCATCGAGATGTGAGATGAATTGTCGTTAATCGTGATTTCAGCAGAACAGTACGAGATTAGCTTAATAATCAATTTCCACATGTTGAAAACGGCGAAGTAGCCAATATCATTAACTAACATATGGCCCATAACTGCAACTGTTTTGGAATTTGAAATAGATCTTCATTAGCCAATGCGTAAATGGAATATTTTCCCACATGAAGTTGTTGGCAATTCAATCTCTGTGAAGGTGTTTACCTTCAAGAGTATCTTCAATATTCCCAACAATTTCTATGACATGATATTTATTCGATTTTTTTTTCAAAATATTGTAATTAGAACAGTGTCTCATAATTTCCAGAAACAGTCTTTTTTCTCAGATAATTCCATGTATGATGTTCCTGATTCTAGAATTTCGAATTCTAAGTCAGATTCAGACCCGGAGCTCTCACCACCTTGTATTGAAGTTTTCAGGTTTCTGGGTTGAATGGAAATTCTTTTTTGTCCTTTGAGGACTTTTATTCTTCCATGCGATTTTTTGGGGTTATGGGTTAAATAGCACGATTTCTATCTTTCTTCTTACTGTGTGGCCAGTTGGCCTAAGAGCAGATTTTCAAAAGGGTTTCATTTCTTCTGGCGTTACAAAAGTTGCTAATAAATAAGTACATGATGTAATGGTTAAGCCTTGAGCTTTTCTACTATATACTCCAGTCTTCAGCCCTGTGAATTTTTCGTTTTGGGGCTTTATGTTTGTAAAGAGCAAATACATTTTACTGCCAAACTTTGGCGAAAAATAGTAAGTAAATGTAATTAAAAATTAAAATGTACATTTTAATATTAGAATATCATTTGATAAATAAGTAAGTGCATTGGTTACATTGAGAATTTTTATAAAGCTGTTAATTTTATATTGCAATGTTGAGTTTATTATTTTTGTAAATTTTTCTCCTAGTAAATTGGTGTACCAGTACTAAAAAAATCAATAAATTCGGTATATTTTTTGCATAAAATCTAAGAACCTTTTTTTGGGAGACTTCGTTGAAAATATTAAATCACTTATCACATAGATTATTATGGTTATATCTACTTGGGTGCTAGGCCAAACAAAAATTTAATTTCAATCAGTTCACCAAAACTTAGGAATATTGTTAATAGCGTCCTTTGTAGCGTACATTGTTTTCGATGATAAATTAAGATTTTTAAATGCTCAATAAACCTGTTTGCGAATTATCAGGAAAATATATTGAAAGCATTATTATATAAGTATTTTCAAATTTTACTTTTCTCTCCAATATCTTCTTTAATGTCAAGAATTTGACTAAGGCTAATTGGGTTAAATCATTACATTTTCAACGAAGGTGGATCATCATGTATATCTGATTGCAGCTATTTTCAATCATTACCTTAGTGTGTAGTAGAAAAGATACTAAGGAATTGAAGAACTTAAGCTCTTGAGAACAACAAAAATAATAAAATGATGTGAATTGAAGATCTGGGAACTGAGAGGATTTGAAGATCTGAAATAAATGGACATACAAAGAGCTAAAGTTAGGATAACTCTAAGTCTAGGAATTGACATTATAAACTGTAGGGGATGAAAAATTGAACTAAAGAAGAGCTGAGTGGAAGAACTAACGATCTTTAGAGTACCAAAAAAAGCTGAAAATATTTTTGTAAAAATATTTCAGCCCTATTTGCTGAGAAGAATATCATTGAAATGTTGCAAGGAGAGACGACTGTGTTTCTATATTTTACTTTTAAAACACACTAGACTTTATGTAGAGATCAAGAATAGGCAATAAAATTTTAAGAAAGAGACTTTAATGTCAATTTTTTGTATTATCCTTGCTTTATAAATGATTATGAAAGGCTGGATGAAACGTTCTTTAAATTGTAAATAGGGATCCCGGTTTTAAAATATGACCTCTGCATTAATTGCAGTTGATAAAAAGTTATTTTCCTAAAAAAAAATTGTTACCGATCTCACAATTCGAAATCATAAGTTTTTTATTGAACTACCGAAAACAAGTAAATTTTTTTGGTAAATTAGTTCATAAGCTAATTTAGTAAATGTATGTGACAAACTGTTGTATTCTGAATGCTAACAAGGATCTTCATGTTCTTCTTCCCCACTTAAAGGCTACATGGAGGACTGGTGGAGGCCAAGAAAAGGTACCGTGTGCACGATATCAATATTCTAAATTATGTAATGCTAAATGTTCTATAAGAAATATTGACTTATTAATATTTGCACTGTAACATCGAATCGGCACTGTCGTTTAACAATACAATAATAATTAATCTTATGGAATTTTTAATCCAAGGATATCGGATTAGTTGATTAAATATTAAACAATTACTAAATTTTGTGTACAAAATTTGATTTAGAATAAATTAATGTTTTTTTTTCTAATGTACCTTATTTAATATCTGAACAATGTGGCAGTTCCTCCAGTTTTGCCTTTACATACATTCATGTAACATACGAATTCAAATTTAAGGTAAAAGAAATAGAATAAATTGTTAAGAATACTTTAAAGTTCTCTTTTTCTTTTGAGGGTAGTAAGCGCCCCATTTCAAGCGATCTTAAGCGAATATTCATCATGGTCTATCTGTAGGCTAACACAGTATATAGCTTTCTATGTTCTACTATTCCCAAATGTTTTAAACAAGGGGCAACCATGTATTTGGTTGTTATTTGCCAAGAGATCGAAAAATCCCGACTATAAGGGACAAGAGTGGATCTAAGTTTTTTATAAGGCATAAACAAATATTTGCCTTATATAAAACACAGGAAAAGTGTTTTAACAAATTAATTAATTAAAAAGTGTTTAAAGTTTCCTTTTTTTTTGAAGAATAAAAAAACTCTAAAGGAAGTTTGTTTTATAATTTTTCAATCGTCTATCTTTGTTGTGACTGCTGATTTTCTAAAAAAATATAGTATTGTATTTATCCATTCTTTCAGCACAAGGCGTCATAGTTTTTTTTTTTTTGATTCTCCGATACCGAAAACTGAAACATAAATTTTTGAACTAATATTACCATCTGGGATGAATAGGAAACTCTAACGTGTTGTTCTGAAAGACTTGATAAATTACATATTCCTTTCAGATTGTTAAAAATATAATTGTCGCAAAACAAGAGCATTGTAAACATCATGTAAAATCGAATGCTCACAAAAAACATTTGCCAGGAAACCATCAAAGTCATGAATTTTGATCAATTAGTTATGTCATAAAAATTAAGTTTCAAAGCTCTAACACAACACTTAACAGATATGCAGGATGGATTTTATAGTTTTTCACAAAAATAACTAATGAATAACTAAACTTATATTTGGCATTAGATTTATTTATACTGTGCTAAGTAATTACAAAACTGATAAAATTACGAACTATAATTTAAGAAATAAAAGTTGGTTAATCATACTTTATATGTTTTATGCAATGTACATTCTACTCAAAAATCTGTCAAACACTTGTAGAGTTTTTGCAATAGAAAAAAACAATTTCCCTAAGAGATATAAAAATTGCATTGTTTACACAGTTATAGTTGGTGTTAAGTTCTGTTACCTTATTTCATTTTAACAAAGTAATATATAATAATTTCATACAAAATAATACCTTCGGCATTCTAGGGCCGAATAATCGGTTTCGGCCAAAATCTGACATTGGATCGGATACCAGTTAACCGACTTCCAAAAAGGAGCAGGTTATCAATTCGTCGTCACATTTTTTTATGTATGCTCAGTGATTATTAAAAATCGGCTTGTACAATTTTGGTGATTTAAACGGCATTGTATTAAAGAATATGCAGAAAGATAGCATATAATTTTCTATAACGTGAGAGATACGGTTTTCCAGAAAATCAGAAAAAACTAATTAAGGGACTACACTTCAGTGAATTTCAATGAATTTTCACTGTTTTTTGTAAAACGGCGATTTCAATATTTAAAATTATATTTTATAAAGAGATGTTCCAGGTGGATTCCGTATAATTTTCTTTAACGTGAAACATACCATTTTTCTGAAAATCGGAAAAATATGTACAAAAACCGGTAAACATCAATGTAAATGTCAAATTTGCATCATAAATATCTAGCTTAAATCTCAAGATATGCCATGAAAGTGTATCGTACAGGGTGTTTGTAAAGCTTTTCATTTAATGGGGCTTGCAATCAAGTGAAATGTCACAAAATATTAAAATATTTCATTAGTGTATCGAAAAGAAAAATTGTTAAGTGAGTGATCTTTTCTATAATGTATACGGTGGTAGGAGTGTCTGTTTATTGAAATTCACGCAGCAAGCAATGTTCAAAGTTGAAATATAGGGCGAAGTAAAATCACATTTATACAGAGGGTTTCAAAATCTTACCAATAAATGTGATATTGAGTGGTACATAAGCATATATAAGATGGTTGAAATATAAGATGAAATAGAATTAAAGTTATACAGGGTGGTTCAATATTTTTTATATGTGGCATATAAGTACTTGCGTATACAAGGTGGTTGAAATAACAGTGAAGTAAAACTATAGTTATACAGAGTGGATCAAAAAAAGTATTAAATAAGTATTTGCAGTAAGGATATATGAGTTATAGGGCGGAGGGTTCAAAATATATTAAATGCATTTGCATATACAGGACGATTGAATTATAAGCTGGACTTGAATTATAGCTGTACAGGGTGGTTAAAAAATGTTATACAGTGTGGAACATAAGTACTTGCTTATACTTGACATATGGGGCGAAGTAAAATTATAGGTATACAGGGAGATTTAAACAATAGATAAATAGAAACAGTCAGTAGGGTGGGGACGATTAATACTTATACAGGGCGGTTGCAACATCATGTGGAGTTGATTTATAGTTGTACAGGGTGGTTCAGAAAATCTATATTTGGAGACCAATACACAGAAACATATAACAGAAAATAGTGATTGATTGCACACGGTTTCTAAACGATTTTTAATTTAAGCCAGTTGAAGCCGGTTCTTTTTTAAATATAAATTATTATTTGTATTTGTTTTTCGTACAAGGGAATCCTTATTTGCATTTAATGTTATTTACCCAAATATGCTAAGATATGACTCAAGACTTGTACCTCGTGTTCTTGATAAAAAGAAACAAATCATAAGCCCCATTTGATTGTCCAAAACTTGTACTTACATCAGATTAATTCACTATATGAATTACAGTTAAAAGGTAATTGTCTAAAAGAGCCTATACATTATGTTGAAATTCAATGAAATGTTGGAAATGCTTTGCAAAGGAACACGTGTAATTGCAATCAATGGTCAGTAATTTAAGTTTGCAGGAGACATTTGGTACTAGATAAGTTTGTATCTGACATATCCAGACGTAATGAGTTTTTTTCGACTAAGAGTCGTCAGCTAAGCTATTCTCATATAATGGTGGATGAATGTTGCGGAAAATGTTTACACTATAAACTCCACATTTGTAGTTACTTCAGAGCAAATGGGAGACAGCTGGAAACTACTTAATACGCCAAGAGACATATCAAAGTTAAAGAAACCTCTTAGATATCGAGTATCACTGATGGCCGTGTTTTTTTTGTTTGATTATATCTGACTCGTATATTTTAAAATATCTATAATTTACATAAAGGTTGAGCTATAATGAGATATAAATATCTTACAACACCAGAGTCAATGATGAACGTCCTGGAAATCTCAATAGTCTGCAGTCTGCATAGTAATACCTTCCTGAGCGTACGAAATGAAAAAGTCTTACAATTCCGACTTGTCATCGTAAATTATTTCCATTTTGACAAACACTCACTAAAATTGAGAGGGTTGAATTTTATTGTGTTGAGGTAGGGGTCATGGTTATGAAGGTTATGCAAGATATTGTTTTACGATCTGTAGATATATATCTAAAAACACATTAAAAGACAGTTCTAGATTTATATAATTATATCGATGAATATTAAAACTATTCGGAAATGGTGACATTAAAACATACAATTATGGCCAGCGCAGACGGAGGAACTGTTTTGCAACTTCGGTTGCAAACCATTTGCACTTGTAACTATCTTTGTTCGTAGACGCTCGTTGCCAATAATTTAACCATTTAAATAATTATCTGGCAATCTGCGATTTTGACAGTTCGCCGATAATTTTTCAAACCGTTGACAATATTAGCAACGAGCGCCTACTAATAAAGTAGTTTCAAGTGCAACTGGTTTGCAACCGAAGTTGTGCAACAGTTCGCCCCTCTGCACTGAACTTAAGAGTCACTGGATATAAATAAAATTGACAGAAGGCGGGTGATGGTAACAAAAAACAAAAATTTGTATTCACCAAGTGACAAATATCCAACTGCGCAAAACTGCAGCTCTTGTCAAATACTTGTACCTGTACTACTTTTCTTTGTTTAATAAAATGCCCTCATTTCACCAAGCACATTTTCACTGAAACTCCTCTCGCGAACAATTTTAGTTAAACTTTTGACAAACTATTGAAAATTATAATTTGAATAATACATCTTCAAAATATGGAACTGCCACTATTTGTTCAGATATTTATCAACTTAATTGGGATTAATATTGTTTATGGTTACTTTTTAAAATAACAATAAAGAACATACAATTTGAGAGACATTGATGGTACATTCGGAGAATATATTTATTTAAAACTAAAACTCTATTAAGGCAGAAGGTTTGTGGAGGTTATTCTTTGATTTAATTTTCATACATAAAACACTAAATCAAGATTAATTATTATTAACTATAAGTATTAATAATGTAATAATAGCTTTATAATGCCGATACATGTGCACCGAAATTTTCCGCCTCTTTCTATTTAAATGCTCTGCTTTTGTCCTGTTTTCTTTATTTATGTTTCTATTTATTTCTCAACAAATATCGCTGTCTAATTTTCTTCCAGCAGACAAATTTTGTATATAGTTAAAACTGTTTTAGCGTTGTATATGTAATATAAAATGTTTAAATATATTTCCATATTATTTGAATATAATGGGTATAAACTCAACCAGACATTGAGTGTAGAGATTTTTGATCATATTAATGGTTAAAGTATCTGGGGGTGTCGGTAAACTTGAAGTTCAGTGATTAATCATGGTACTGAGTGTTAGAAATTAATTATAAGCGGTCGGTAATCGTTGATCGCTTAATAATGGGTTACGCAAAAAACGTATTCTGATATTATATTAATTAACTGCATACATTATTAAAATTCTCACTACATGTGTACAGTTAATTGGTCCATGCGATTCTCAAACTTATATAACTTAATTTACAGAGGAAACGTCTATAAACATAGAATTTTGTCAACAGATTTTTGAGTATTTTGCTGTAACTTGAGTGAATGATTAGGTGGTAATTATTTTTCACCTTTCGGCACTATGACATTCGTAGGTATTTCCAAATGTTTTCATCTTAAATATAATTAAGATTGAATATATTGGTGATAACTTTTCAATAGAATTTATCCTTAACTACTATTTTTGAGTTATCACCTTAACAAAAAAAAAACACAATCTTAAATTGTAATGTTAATTAGTTATGAGTTATGATTGGTTGAGCTTTTAGAAAAGAAATTAACCAGATATAAATTAGTGCCTGATATTGCAAAACAATATATCTGCTGTACGAAATTCTGGGATGGGGTGATGTTTTTTTTTTAATTGAAATCTCGTCTGTCAGAGTTCAAATATAGTAATTGCAGTTGCCAATTACTGTAACAACTCAACAATTTTCCTGGCGTTCTGAAAGTCAGTACTTTCCCTTCTTAATTTTTTTTTATAGGACTGATTTCTTCAAAAACTTATAGAAGTGACTTCTATGCCATCTTGAAAATTGTTTATGTGTTATAGAAATTTAGTACGCTAGGTATAACATTTTTCTGCCATTTTTCTTCCTAAATTTCTAAAATTCCATAGGTTCTCCTAATTAACCAATTTGAATTTTTGAATATGTGTTTGATAGCTGCACTATACTTGAAAGATTATATTATGTAATAGGTTTACTCTATTTGGCCCACTGCGCAAATTGGAATATTTGCAGATTTTTCGGAGAGAGCACATAAGTATTGTACAATAACGATAATTAGTACCTACCTCATTGCTGCAAATTTTTCTTCCTGAATTTTCAGATGCATCAAATGTTTTCTTAAGCTCTATTAATTTCTAACTGAGATGCGATATTTAACTAGATATTTGAGCTAACATGACAAAATATGTCTTTTTTGCTCTAATATTTTGTCTTTAGCACATATTTTTTAACTGGAGCATTTCGAAATTCTTATTGCCAACAAACTCACTCCGATCACGACTTGACCATTTCTGGAAAGATCCCGCCTGCATTACTCCGTGAATGGTACGAGTTTTATAGTTTAGCACCCTGAAATTTGGAAATAACTACGTAGATGTATCAATAGTTAAAAATTACTACCTTTGCGGCCTAAGGGTGAAACCCAAAATAAATAATATTGGAGTATGTGTGGTTTCCTTTCGCCTTTATCTATATGTTATTATTTATTATTTTCCTTTGACTTAAACATTGTTTTAATTTTTTCCTTTATATGTAAATCTGGTATGCTTTTTAAAATCAGTTTTAATCAGCATGTAAAATCTTCATACTATTTTGCATTTATGTATGACATTTAGTCATCGACACTTCGTTTATATGATTTATTTTAGGTTTGAATTTACTCATAGATGAGGAAAATAGAACACTCGGTATTTACGTTTATTATTTTACAGTATTGAACAAACTAAAGTTAACATAAGAAAATGCAACGTTCTTAAAAACAACTACTGTTATGTTTAATGTTAACTTTTCTTATATCTACTTAGCTTGGTAACATAATTTGAGAAAAGTTCAGATTAACTTTTGTCGAAACATTAGATAATTTTAACCTCACTTTAATGAGACCGTGATGTATTTACAACTTTAAATAACAAGAGGATCCACAACTTTAATCTGTACCTGTTTGTTGCAACCTTTATTCTTTCATTGAGTAGTCCAATACAAAGTGCAAACAGAGTCTTTCAAATATCTAAGATTTAAGGATATAACATTTAGGGACCACACTGTTTCACATTTTTTCATTAACTGCACATTTTCTTCACACCCTCGGACTGCTAAATTTATTTCAAAGAATAATTATTCAATTTATAGTCTACGCTACATCACAGCAGCTAAGCTGTCACTTTCGAAATACTTAAAATTCTCAAGATACACATATACATATAAATCTTTATAGAAAATTATACAATGGGTTGTTTGGAATTGCCCCAATTGAGAACAAACAAGAATTAGTTTTTCTTAAGGAATATAATATTGTTGGCTTTCTTATCTATCGCTGTTTGAAATTGATAAACTTCATCGTGAGTACAAGAAAATATTATTACTCAAACGGGTCAAAACACTTAGTCATATTTTTGCGAAACTATTTATAATTTATTTTCAGCACTTTATTGCAAAATAACCATATTAAGTGTTCTATTTTCATCGCATTGAGTATATTATTTGACAAGAGTAGCGATCAAAGTAGCTTCTGTACTATAAAGCATGTTATACTCTTCTATTTAAAAAGGATGGCGCCTGTTTAAATAAAACTGTTTATTCATCCAATTTTGTTTTGTTTGTTTTTCAAGCTAATCACCTTAGACCTTAGTCGGAAATTTATTGTTTGACAATATGCGAAAATGATCTATTTAGCGGTGCATTTTTGAGTAAGGGCTTCTAAGTTTCTCCGTTTTTTATTTTTTGGCTCTAACTCGCAAACCATTCTTTTTGGAGTATAATTAAAAAGTGTTTTGTGTCGAATTAAATTTTCTATGAAAATATTACTTTTTTATGTTAAGAAACTAATTTTTAAATAAATCCAAAAAAACTTGGCCAAAATGGTAAAATTGCAATTTTATTATTTTGATTATAACTTTCTTCTGAGTGGACATTATAGGCATTTCTGCTTAAAATGAAGGCTTACGTTATCTCCGTGCCTAGTAAAAGTTTCTACGACAAAAATTCATGGAGATACTGAATTTCAAATTTACTCGCTTTATTTTTTTCCTCCTTTCGAGATTTAAAATTGCAATGTTTTCTTTTTTTTGCTTTTTTAAGTTCAAAAAGTTTTATTTATTTTTTAAGTTCAAAAAGTATTATTTCCATAGGAAATTTAATTCTCCAGAAAACGTTTGTATAATTATGCCTTAAAAATGCATAGTTTTCCAGTTATCAAAAATTTACTGTAAGTCTGTCTCGCAGTGATATTTTCAGTATAGATAGACCCATGAAACATATGAGACAATAAAATTCACTAACGTCATAGTTCCTTTTACACTTTTTTTTTTCGAGTCAAAATAGCTGATATGATTTATAAAATAATAATTCTCTATTTTCGAAATGTAATTCTCTCATACCCAATATACTAGATGCTCTTTATTTAATATTCTACTTACAAGTTGATATCTGAAATAGCTATGAAAATATTTGGAAACTATTGGTATTTGATAGACTTAAGAATTTTTCTATTTTGTTTGAGTTGCAGCATGTGCAACCCATTAGTATCATGTATCTTTAATTAAACCTGTCAGTCCCAACCATCGTTTACAATTCGTTCTATTCTTTTCGATATTTTTTAAACTGTTAACATAACATCTAATGCAGGACTGCTTTTTTTAGAACGTCAAATAATTTAAAAATCGAAAAATAAACAAAAAAATTTTTAGATAGAGGGTATATTATCGCTGAAGAATCGAAATATCTTGTTGTCTATTTTCATAAATTTAGCTACTTTGAAAGATTAATTTGAGATTTTTTTATCATCTTAGCACACGCAACCGATTATTACGGTAAGTTTTGATTTTTTAGTTCATACGCTTTTAGCATATCACCATCGTCCAGTACATTTGTTTACCCTTTCTCTGTAAAAAAGTGTCGATTTCGTAGGGGGTCTTTTTAGTTGCTTTTGACTTTTTTCGAGTCGGGTTTCACACTTTGCTTATTCTTCGTGTTGCCTTAAATTTGATTGTTATTATAATTTTTTATTATTGAAACTTGTCATAAAAAATAAATAAATTTCGACATATTTAACACAGTAAAATATTACCTAAAAATTATTGAAATAATTTTTTATAGGTGTATGTAGTAATTTCACATATTCTTACGACACCTGGTAGAATGGGAACACAATTTTCTTTGAATTGACCATAATTGAAAAAGCTTAGTTATACATATATGTAATGTTTAGATATTTTCAATAAATATACATACCGACCTTCTAAGATATATATCATATTGAAAATATAGTAAATGTATATATCATCTTCAACATACCAAAAGGTATATGAAATAGTTATTTCAACTCCAGAATCAACCAAATAAAGTTTTATTTGGTTGATTCTGGAGTTGATTCTTTTTAGACATATTCAGTTGCTCTTCGGATATGCTAGATTTAAAGAAAAATGGCCCATAAACAGGCCCAGACGTATTACATCAAAATGTAACACTGTATATTTTGTGTTCACCCGGTATAATCCGTTAAACAATAAATCGAGTGCTACTGTAATTTTTTCATTATTAGATTGGTTATATTCCATGCAGCACCTCACTTGTCGGTTCAAGGGTACGCTTGCACCTCCCAGAAAACCTCACCACATTACCAGTCAATTTTACAGGTAATTCGACGATTAAATGCTGTGTGTCATTAAAGCATCTACCAAGTGTCGTGAAAAATACGACTTTTTATTTAATGAAACCTTTAAAATTAATCAAAGAAATTCCTTTTATGACATGGCTTCAATCAGCAACAAATCATTTGTACGTTTTTGTTGATCATTATTTTTTATTAATATCGTTTTTAAGGTGACAAGTATGATTTTTGTATTTTTCTGAAAATCGAGGCGCACATGTAGCAATAAAAGCTTCGTTTTTCTTGTCTTCTCTTTCTGTTTTTTCATTTGTAAATATTGCTAAATTAGGTTCTGAGCGAAATCAGGATATGTACATTTTGTTTTGTTCGTTACTAAAGTTTTGTGACTAATACTAATATACTAATCTATTAACAGCTTAGTAACAGCATGGTTTGCTTTACTAACAGTGAACTGATTAAAATATTTTTATGTGAATGTCATGTGTTTCCATCATGTACAGAATGCATTGCAGACAGCAGGAGCGATGAAATAAAAACAATAATTCATTTTAGTAAGTTTTAGGAATGTAATCCACGTAGCATTCATATTTGTAACATTGCCCAATAATGATTTTTTATTAAAATCGCAACCACTAGATCTAGTCCCTTTATAGAGTTATTGTATCTAATGAAAATGTTTAATTTCTGTTTTATATACTTATATATTTATTTCTCATTCTAATGGTGGTTTAAATAATTTTTAGATATTATAATTGGCATTAAGTTAAAATTCCCAATAAACCGAAAATATTTTGCATTTTTACGAAATATTAAATGAAAACTAGTAATATTATAAATTAAACAGTTCTCTAAAAAATAATATTTCTAACGTCATATTAAAATAAAAAGTGGATTTGTCATACCGAAATATCATTAAGTTTAATAAAGTTTCGAGAGCAACGGTATTCAATAGAACATAGGTACTGAAAACTTTGTCTTAAAACAAACGTACGTTTGATTTTTATTGCGTTGTTTATTAACAATACCAGATATATTAAAGGCTTCCATTATCAATTTTCTAAATGGATATGGAACCGCTCAGACTGAAACGTCTTTAGGGTCTCTGTATGTTTTTTTTTCCACAATAATTTTGAACTATTATCAAAAATACCCCAATACTCGGCTGGAGATTCTTCATCCACAAATAAGAAAAAAAGCATATAAAACATAGCTCTATAAATGCTTATTACATACAGGGGGTTAAACATTTGTAATTATTCAAGTCATTTTCAATAAAATTAACAGAATATATTCTCATAGACATTTTTTGATGCCTTTAATAAACGATACACTTCTAAAGGTTAACAACTAAATGAAATGATCACAATGACCACCATCAGCTACTTTGCAGGCATTTTGTCTACGACTTAACATTTTTAAATTAAAGTCCACATGATTTATATCAGGTGAATGAAATAACCAACCAACCAACAGAATATCGAAATCCAAACCAACGAGCACAGTATTTTTCAATGAGATAAACTCCAGCATCGGCGGCAAAATGTGGTATCTGAGCATATTGGGTGCACATACTTCCTAGTACATGCGACTTTGGAAACGGCAAAAAAGCTTCTAGCTGAGCGTTGGCGCGTGTCTGTATTTTTATATTTTACATTTATTTTACAAAGCTAATCTGATGTTGCGAATTGTTACAATAAGCCAACAATTCGTATTTCATGAGCGAAAAGAAAAAAATGTGTGTAACTTTCAACATTTATAAAGTGTATCAATAAATGTAATTCATTTTTAAAATGTAAGAATCTGAAAATAATGCCGGTTTCAAAAAAGTTAAACACTCATTCTTTCTACAAACTTTATAATCTCTCCTCACCATTTACTACATTTATAGTTGATACATCAATTTATCATTTAATAAAAATTACTGTAACGAAAATGATAATTTCAGTTGCAAAAAAATACACGGGTTTTTGATTGATTTATAGAGTGATGTTAACAAATTGTTATTTTTTAATTATTCTAAACCTAATTTTTTTTGTAATTATGTTAACAGTTGAATAAAGAATGTTATTGTCACCTTTAAGTTTATTTTATAGGTATTATTAATTAATTTACGAGAAAAATAGGTCTATATTTCAATAATTCATAAATATTTTTTTTAATGTGAATCTTTACAGAATTTCATATTTATAGATTAAATAAGTAATAAAAGTTGCAAGTTTATACTTTTTAGTATTTTGTCGCAGTTTTTTTTTTAATTATTTTACCTATTGTTTTCTACCATTTTGCCGAAATTATTTTTTTAACATCTGACATAATAGTTATCAAATTCGTTACCACAAGACGTCATAGTTCAACATAGGATGTGTTTGTTATAATGAACGTTAATGCAATTTGAAAGTGTCCACTTGAAGCTTCGACATGCAAACAAATTTAGTGGAGAGGGAAACCTCCGTTTCCGCTATACTTTTGTGAAATTGAGAGCTTGTCATTGAACTTATATTCAGTTCAGAATACACATTATTTGATACAAGTGTTATATTCGTTATAACTACAAAATTCGACATTTATTAGTTGTATAAGAATTATTACTATTATTCCTTCTATTACCATATTCTTAATTGACAATTGCGGACATCTAAATAATAATTTCACAAAACTATACGGGAAACAAAACCGCCCTTCTACTACACTCGTTTGGATGCCGAAGCCTCACATGCACACTCTCAAACTGCATTTACGGACATTATGACAAACCCAAAGAAATGTTAAACTATGACTAGTTTTAAAAAATATTTGATATTAGTATGCTTTTTCAACCTGTTAAAAAAATAATTTCGCACAATTGTGAAAGAAAACAAAAAGAGCTAAAACTTTAAATCAGATATTTGGTGATTAAAATTAGACATTTTGTTAGATTTTGATGGTGCAACATTTTTTAAACAGTAGCCAAGAAGAATTAAAAATACCCATGTTTACATTTAGTGTGTCATATTTTTAAGACCAATTATTGCCTTCAGGTGTCATCACATATCTTGTTCTTCTCATTCTTAATTCTTATATTACAGTTTTGAACTTTGAAAAATTATTGTTATTCCTAGAATCGCAGAAGCGACGTTGATTTATTTCTACTCCTCCGCATTTTGTTACTATAGATAAACAGCTATTGTTTTAGGCTTCCCCTTTGTATTTTTCTTGTCTTCATTGTAATTTTAAGTTTAGTTTATATAACTTAGAACTCATCGATGGTTTCTGTGATGGTAGTTAAAGGTGCAATATAATTCCGAAATGTTGTGTATTGATTTGGCAGTTGATAACAATACATGCGAAGAAAGCAGCATCACTTCAAAGATGACTACTTCATGTTTGCCATGTATCACTATAAAGTTATGTCATATGTACTTTAGTTAGCACACGCAGAAATTTGAATAGAGTTTGAAAATAATATGTGATCTCCGTGGAAATTCAATAGAAAAAATGCAGAAACTCTATTTCAGTGAAAACACTTACCCATCATTGAGGTCTGTCAACTGCACCTAAAATATATGTTTTGTGAATCTTACTAACAAAGTTCTCTAGAACTTTATATTGCACCATTTCTCTGTAACTTCTAAGAACGTGTAACACTAACCTCGTCCTGCTTCAACCAATAAGTTGCAGATATCCTTTTAAAATTCAAAGTAATTTTGAGAATAAAAAGTTCTGGACATTTTTTCATATAGAGGGAGTAAAACTCACGTTAGCATTAATTAAGTTTGTCTGTATATAACAAAATTATAAACCAACCTAGCTATGTTTTCATAAGGGAAGTCTGCAAATAATAATCTGTACATGATGGTTGTTAAATTTCAGTAATTTTTAATCAGTTTATACGATACCTCGAGTTGTATGACATTTTTAAAGAGATTTTAGACTTTTCAAAAATTTAAGCCATCAAGGATATGGAAACATTTTTCAAATTTATTCTCGACTATCCCTAATATTTGATTATTCTTTCCCTATCAAGACGAGTACAATCTTAACCCTGGTTTAGAATGGGAGGATGAATTCACAGGTAGGTTGCGCTTCAGGCTGCTATAAAAAATATTGTTGTTTTAGTCACACATTTTTTTCGTATTAGCGGCATTTTCGAAGGATGTGGAACTGCATACAGCATTAGATTGATACTTGATAATAATATTGATGAACTTGGTACATTTAAAAAATGAATTTTATTACGTAAATATTACAAAAAGAACATTTATATTTTTCGCGAAAAGGGTTTGTATTTTAAGTTTTTTTATTTATTTTAATACAGCTGTGGTATAAGACCACTTAGCCCCAAGAATGTATTTACCATTTCATTTGTTGCAATAATTATTGGATTGGGCCAGATTGATCCTATTCTACATTCACTGGTCAGTTCAGCACTAGTACCAATTTTTACTTTTGAATTTTTCTATATTGAAAAATTCAGTGGAAGCGTGGATTAGGGTCATTTTTGAAACATGACAATTAGGTTCAATGCTGCAAAATAAAGAAAAATTGGCAACCACATAGTCCAGATCTTGTATTTTATTATTTGAGATAACCTTGGCATATGTCCGGGCATGATCTTGGTGAAAGAGGATCGTTTTCTTAGCTAACCCAGTACTTTTACTATTTTTTTATGCAACTTATCTAGACTACACTACTTTACAACATTTTTTTATATAAACCAATGTTTATCGGAAAAATATTTGGTTATTGAGATGAAATAAAATAGGACACCCATTTTGTTTAAATATTTATATCTCATTTTTACTTATGTTACTCATTTTTTTCTCTCTTTCTAATAAGTAGATTCGTCTCAGTTTTTCTTAAAGTAGTCCTGAAGACTGCTGTAATCTGGTAACAAATTAAATCTTTTACCATATTCAGCCCTTACATTTCTCATGTTTTAAAAAAAATGCAGAGTGTAAAAAATTAACTTAACACTTCAAAAAAATACCAAGCATATCTTTTATTTCTGGATAAGTAACATTGTTAATTGTAATACTTTCTTAACTTTTATATTTGAAGGCACACAAAGATTCTTCTTTAGGTTTGACATCACAGATATTAGGAAAACACCCCTTAAATATTTAAATTCAGATCCATTTTTGGAAGGTATTTTTGCATATATTTTTTATTAATTCTAGTAAAATCTTTTTTTTCTGATTAAACAAGTTACTACTCCACAAACAAAAAAAAACAGCCTTTTTTAAACCAAGTTGTAGTCGTAGAAGTTTCCACCTGGGATCTTCATAGTTTATCACTTAAGTAATGTAGTCATTGTCTAACAATTCCTCCGGCTTAACCACTTATGTTGGGAGTATTCAATAATACTGCTTTCAGTTTTTTAAGTTATCTACGTACGACTGACCCAAAGACTTGAAAATTTCATAAACATTACAGCAATTTTCATATCCATATTTGCAATTCAACAATTTGATCACTCTTCTTGCGGTAAACCGTTACTCGAAAATCATGAGCTATGAAATTCTGTTGCTAAAGCCATCAATCAAACAAATCCGATTTATTGAAAGTTATAGGTCTCTCACACGATCAGTTAATTCTGAAGTCAAGTGTAGTTCAATATCCTTAAATTCACATCCATAAAGATCATTATCATCAAAATGAATGCTTTGGCCCAAAAGAAGTTTTGTCATTTCAATATTTATATGCTTTCGTTTATTTTTCTCTGTTTAAACTGCTGAAAAAACACCGGTAAGGTCAGAGTATTGTATTTGCTTATTGCGTTTATTGTTAAAAATCTTACAGATATTTTGATACAAAAGCACAGAATAATCAACCCATTCTATGACAAAAGTAACAGTGTGATTTGTTGGTTCCTTCCACAACATTGGGATTTCAAATTACAAGTATTTTTTGTTCATGCAGCACAGTTCGTTAATATAGTTCGACACACGACTCCAAGATTTTTTTCTCATTTGTTCCCAACATTTCAAAGTATTGGAAGTGCCGTCGTTTTACCGCTTCAGTGATTCGTATCTACGTCTTGTTTGGGTTCTTTATAGGTAATAAAATGTGTAACAATTAGTTTAACAGAATATTAACAAATGACGAACGAAACATCACGCATAAGTTTGTTTCAAAACTTGGAATTGTATTAAAAAACTTAGCATGATAAACATGTAATATATTTTTTGTTGTAATAAGAAATTCAGTATAATCTTTGAAAAAATATAAAGTAGTCATATTATTATTATGAAGTAATTCAAGCTTCTTTTTTTCTCACAAAATTGGCGCCTTTAAATTTCCAGATCTAAGATTTTTCTGTATTAGTAAATCATTCCATATCATACGAGTTTTCTGACAACCGCCCACATGTTCTTGTGACAGTTGAGACTAGATACATTTCTGTTATTAACAGTTTTATGCTGAAGATAGTGCATACTCTTTTGAAAAGCCAGGAACATGATTGCCTTCATTTAATTTTAGCTTATCCTGTATTTCAATAGCAATTTCTGAAGAAGTCATATATTTTCCTAGCAACGCCGTCTAGATTCTAGATTCTTGTTTATATAGGATATTTTCTGCTAACTTAGAATCATGAAATTTGGCAAGAATCTGAGTCTCACAGCTTAAGTAAAGAAAAAAGATCCCAAAATCATTATATCCGAGAAAACAATATTTTTTGCGATTACTGAGTTACGTTTTCTTTATCCTTGTTTAAGCTCCTTTACTCATAAATCGTGTCGGATATTCAACGATAGGTAAAATGAAGTTAGCATTGGTGTTCTTTTAGTAATATTAATGTCATTAATATAAAGGATCCGTTTGTGTAGTAACGTTAGTAAAATTGTAGGTACTTTCATCTTAATCAACAGCAATTTTATATATTCATGGGAACACTGTTGGCTGCCCTGAAAAGTGATGCACATACAATATAAAAAATTGGTACAATAGTTTATAAGATATTTCAATAAAACTGTAAACATTGATTTAAAATGGTCTTAAATCAAAATAATCTCTGCATTTTTACTTAACATTTGGCAAGTTGTTTCCAAGTTAGCTTAATTTTGTAATAATGTTAGTCTAATTCAATCTTTTCTATTTACTTTAAAAATCCAAAAAGATTCAAACATATCTGTTAATAACAGAATATTTACACAAAATTTCAGGACTCTTTTCATTTTTGCGAAGAACAAAATGTTATCTAATTGGATACTTGTTTATTAATATTTTAGCAAATATGAACACGCCATTTTAACGATTTGATTGCAATTAATTTCTAATTTTGTTGCTTTTATCATTATCTGCAACATGTCTGCATCACTTTTCAATTATTTTTGTATACAAATATTTCCAGTTGCTTAAGATGAAAGATATTTACAATTCGAATATATAACATTTTTGCCGATGTCACAACTCAATTTCGAATTTAGTTTATTTCGGTAACTTACATCATTTTTTCATTGTACCTTGTTCTCTTACTGCTTTCAGTATTTTGAGTTAACATGAATAAATATATTAAATGCAATAATAAAATAAATTTACTTCCGAAATACTGAAAGATAACGAATATACATAATTGTTTAAAATTTCTTTCAATATTAGAAAGTAGTTTTACATTTTATTTGCTTCAGTATAACCTATGCTCGCCTAAATAAAAGCTTTTGTAAAACATTCATAATTGTAGATTTTTTAGAGCTACATTTTGCAACCGGTTTCAGTAATATTTTCTGTTATTTCTTAATAAATACAACTTCTGATTTTTTGTATACTCGCTCAGACTGCACGTATTTTTTATTTAATTATTTTTGTTATGTTTTCGCATGCAAATACACCTTAGTTTGCCTGATGCACGTACTGTTACACAGACATACCAACATAAACACACTTTAATATTTGCCCTGTCAATATTGGTTTTTTGACAGTTTGTGGTTTTCCTTTCGAAACCTCATATGTCTATCCTTCACTACCTTCATAGTCATTTTATTAAATAATTATAGTTTGATAGAATGTTCAAAGTTGGATGCAATTTGTTGATTTTGTCGTGTTTAAAAGTTATTTCATAACTGCTGTTGTTGTGTTTTTATTGCAGCAAATTGTATCCATCGTGTGTACTGGTTTAATTTTCTTTTGTAGGATTTCTGATCAAAATTTTTACAGAGTTGGTAGTAAATGTGTGGAAATTACTAATTTTGTCGGGTTCTAATAAATATATTTGAATTAATTTTGTAAACAAAATTTGTAATCATTCGTGTTAAAGAAAACAATGCATATCTTAGAAGAATTATTTTAATTGCTTAATTCTTCAAAATGACCTAATCTAGATTTAACCTAAGTTTGTCAATATTTTATTTTTTAATGAGAAAAAAATATAAGAGAGAGATTGGTGGAATACTAACTAACATCATTGTCGATATTGTATAATGCTCTATTTAGCTGAATCACTGTTTACTAGTCATTATTCTCATGTTTACCTATTAATCATTGTAGATATTGTATGATATTCCATTCTGCTGAAACCAGAACTAAAATTTGTTCCATACTTTGGATTTATGTTGGTTTTATGTCCATAAAAACAAACTAATTACTTTTAATCTTGATCTTCAAACCTTGAGTATCAACTATATAAAATGTATACACATTAATCTAATCGTCCCTATCTGACATGGAATCATGATAAGTACTGTCAGGCTTTCCCAATCCAAACTCACAAACTCTATTCAAAAATCTCATTACTTCGTAGCTTTTGATCAGTTTCAATATGTGCCACTATGACCTTAGGGGCCATTCATTAATTATGTTAGTATCATTTTGGCTGTCCGTTTCTGTTAACATGTTCAGAACAATTTCGACTCCCAATTCTCGGAGGAGGCTTTTGTTGTAATTTTCTATGCCACTGAGGCGTCGTAGACTTTTCTGGATTTCAATATCTTTAATACCTTCAATAAAACTTCTCTGATAATTCTTCAGGTGCATTTGGGATCTATTACATTTAGAATTTCAGCGACAATTTTTTGTAAGTTTTCGGCAGATTTTGGTTATCATGTTCGTAGTTGAACAGGGTAAACATTGGTTATTATATCTGGTCTTTAAGACTGAAATCACTTTTAACAATTTGAATTTCATTTTGTAGTTTGTCTTCAGCACAGTGGATTTTGAAGTTAACTAAATGTTTAACTAACTGAATTTCATTTTGAACTTTCTCCTGTATTCTGGGTGTTTCATCGTCTTCTCGATGAGAGTCAAAATTAGTGTTTCAGGTTGCGCAGAAAAATGAATGAAAATTCTGAGTAGTTGCCTATCCTCACTTATTCCTCTACTTACATATTTTTTAAATATACTTCCTTATATTCATTTTCCAAACCAGTTGTCACCTAATTGGAGTTCACGCTATGATTTAAGATCTTACGATTATATACACCTTAAAGAATCTTTCTGTAACACACTCTAACATACCGCGAAGTTTCTATTGAGACTGATTAAATGTAGTGTTAAATATCTTTAAAGATGCCACAAGTATCGTTCAGAAAACAATTAAATATCTTTATTGGAACCTCAAGACGAAATCTAGTTAATTCAACACTTTTTTAACTCTATAAGTTAAAATTTAATAGCAGTCATAAACGCACGTATATTGGGATTTTACACTGTAATTATATATATATATATATATATATATATAAATATCTGCAACAGTAATTCTAAAAATTCTCAGAGTCATATTTGTATATGAAGTTGGCAGCCTCAGGACTTATAGTATTCCCCCTGCATTTGGTGTTAACTTGTGGGACATTGCTCACATATAATATAATGCCCATACGCCTTATGTCTACTGTTGTTTCAATACACACAAATATTAGAGAACAGTATAAAATGTAATAAACATCTTTGCGAATTAATAGAAAATATAATATTATTAAAACCGCAGTTTAATGCAATTGTGTGCAGTGTGCATTACAAAAGCTAGAAGTAATGTAATTCACTCCGCCAGTCGTCCTGTTTCATGTGTATTACACCTTATGGATTGGATTAGGAATAGTTAACCTCAAAAATGCTGATTTTAGAAGTAAAAAGTGGTGGATTAAACGGGGCTGCACAAGATAGCTTAGTATGCCTGAACTCGTTGAACTGCAACTCCACTCTGATCTTGCGGACCATGTAAATTTGATGCTGGTTTATTAAAATATATTTATTCGTAGACGCCAGTTGCCTATAATTCCAACGTGAATTAACGATCTCAGCTGTTGGTTGAGCCAACACCCAATTCGCGGATAATTTATCAAACCGTTGGAATTATTGGCAACTGGCGTCTACGAACAAACCCTATATAAAGTATTTTGTCGCGAAATTAATTTCGATATCTAAGAGTTTCAGGAGATGTATAACAGAGACTCCAAATCGTGAGTCGTTCTGTGTGTAACGCCGTTTCCCTGTGATTCCTAGGATCGAAATCACACCAAAAAGTTCGCAAGTTAACTTAAATCTATTAAATGTGTGGTATTATACGAGATTTTTCAATCCATTAAACACAAGACAATATATTGTGCCTTGTCGTGAACCTTCATCAGTTGCGCTCCTCTCAATTGATTGATATCTCAAATTATTATTTAAGTATTTAGTACATATAAATGAATTTAATATTTTGTCGCGTAATGAATTTTTTACGCACATTACGACTCCCGATTTGGAGTTTCTGTGAGCTAGTTTTTCCTGATACTCCTAGATGTCGCAATTCATGTTGCACGCCAATACATTACACTATATAGGATAAGGATATAGTATGGAAGACCCTGAAAATATCGGAAACAGTGGATTTCTGGAAAAAATTATATTTGATCCTACAAGAAATCTTGAGTTGCTCTTAGATTTTACCTTGATGACGACCTTCAAGGTAAAAGCAAAGTTTTACCAATTTTTTTTATTAAAAATGCATACTTTTATACCAGATTTCAAAAGTTGAAGGTCAGATGTTCGAGTCGATAAAAAGAATCGTGAAAATAGCTTTTTCCTACAATCTTATTGTGATCTTGCATCTGATGATCTAGACCTTTACCATCAACCTCATATGAAGCTCATACCAATTTTACTGTTGACCGCGAAAGTTGAAACTGCTTAACTGCTGGATGCTTACCTAATATCCCAGGAGTGCCAGAATTTTGAGCCGTAGAGTTGACAGTTGCCTGAAAGGTAAAATCTAGGGTCAGACCAACATTCTTCTTCAATCCGTGTAATTTTTATCTCGGCCTTTTTGTTTTTTTCAAAAACCCATAGTTCTAAAATTTTCAAGGGCTTTCGTATTTTATCCTCACCCTGTTCATGAGCAGTGGGTTACCCGTTACCATAAATTTAAAATACGCAACTTTCCTGTTTTCATTTTTGAATATGAAATGTGGGCAGAATTCACATAAAAACTGAAATATGTTCTAATCCTTAATACCTACTATAGTTTTCATATACGATCGAATGTTTTCTGGTTCCAAAATTACTTCAGCAAATATGAACGACTACTCAACCTTTTTCTTTACAGCAAATTGTAAAACAAATTAAATGTTTACTTTATTTACATCGCATTTGTTTATTTACTTTTTCGAATTTATGGCGTAAATTCGTACTAGCAACTTAGCAACAGATTGACGTTTAGTTTCTTTTACTACTGAAGTATTACAGGTAGAGTATGAAAACCGTACGGCGTATGCCAAAATAAATGTAACGCGAGCAGAAACAAAGAGAGGGTGAGGAGATACATTTTTTTAAAGAATTCTCATCGATTTTCAACCTCTCTATACCGGTTTGTCACCTAAATAGGGCCGACAGTGTTCGGAAAACGATTAATTAAGGCTTCAATTGTTCCTCGATAACTCGGCAAAATTTGCTTATCCGAGTAAACTGAAATCAACTGCTTCTATAATATTTACGGGGTGCTCTTTTTGGAAACTTTTACCATTCCTTCAAAACTATTACCTACAGTTTTACAAAGAAAAAGAATGCCATATTCACAAGTTAATGGGGGGTAATAGAAAAGTGTTGTAAAGATTTGATCCATGTCACAAAGCAGAAAAAATCCTTGAGTTATAACTTAAATTTAAATATCTAATTGACTAAACAAATTGTATCAGTAAATTGTGAAATCCCAGTATATGTTTGCGATTCATACGTATGAAAGGTCGTGTGAATGCATGTGAGCAACACATAGAGCGTACCCATTATTCACCACAGTTTTGACGTATGACGCTGGAGAAGGTGAGGACGAGGAGGGTAGTCTTCCGCATCTCGGATATGGGAGTAAGCTGCCACCGGGAATCCTTCCGCACGGTCTGCCGCAAGTCAAAGAAATACAACCTGCCGTGACTGCCGTCGAGCAAGAATTAAAAAGGGAAAAAGAAGAAGTTAGAGAAAGTAAGTACTTTTTTAAGACCCCGAATATATTGTTTTCCTGTTTCTGAAGGACAGTTGTTGTCAGAGTTGTTACCAAATATGTAGTGCCCATCCGAACACTCTATTTAAAATAAGGAATGTATATTTTCAGAAAGTGAGTTCACCACATAAAATAAATTGCGCATGCTCTAACGAATGCCTAGATTTGGATCTGTTTCCACTAATATTACTGATCTGATGTATAAATGGAATTCTAGTTTAAAAAAATACCTTAAGCAGCAAGGTTATGTTTTATCAATAAATTTCGGTTCGCAGTATAACTTGCTGTTTTAATATGATAATCAGATTGTATTACGCTTTGTTTCGATGAATATTTCATCTTTAAAAATATCTAATTTTGTATTGTAGCCGTTTTAATCTAAAGTCTAATAGGGGTTACAGCGTAACAATTAAAGAAAAAAGTGGTTCACAGGAAAATTCATGGCAGTAAAAGCATACAACATAATTAAAAATTTGTTGAAATAAGTATTATAGTAGATGTACCATCTGGTAATTCAACCTTACTATATACCTTATCAGTTGATTTTTCCTCGCAAGAAATAATCTAGTTCAACAGTTTCGTGATGTGTGCGATAGACATCTATCTAGTTGAACCACATTCGTCAAAAAGGTCTAAACTAATTATTTTTCGACATCAGTCTATATTCCATACCCTTTAGTTATGCGCATCCTTCGGCTAGTGAGGATTGGTCTCGGGGAAATAGCGGCAATTCCAGATCTTCCTTTTATAATTATTCTTGAATGAATTCATTTGAGAACAAACGATGAAAATCATTGGATTTTATATTACTCTTAAGAGACATAAACATGGCATTTTTTGTTTTAACACCCGAGCTATTGAACATCTACTAATATCTGGATCTATCTTTTGACGACGCACTGAAGCATGAGGATTCAATTATGCTGCTGCAAACGATATTGGTAAAATTATTTCGTTTTTATTATCATGAGGCTGAATATTGCCGTCTCTTTGTACTATTTTGGGAAGTCACGAAAATTCTTGGGATAGGAAACAATTTGGGTACTTTTGGTGTCACAGGCTAGCAGCTCTAAAATAAACGCCTCTACATTTAACTGTAATAATCAATACGTTTCTTCATTGAAAACACCACGACCGCTGAAAATGGAAAAAAAGATGTGGTGAGTATTACTGTTTGAAATCATAGTAACTTTGTAGATATTCCTAATATAAAATACTAGGAACTAAGGAAGTTCCTAAAAGCAAAACCACGTTCTAACTTGTACAGCTTCAACGTCAAAATTGAATTTTTTTATGTTTCATTTAAAACAAAATCTACAAACAATTCATTTCAGTAGGTGAAACGTGCCTGCACCATTAAAAAATATAAGTTCCTGTCTATTTCAACAACTTCTGGTCGAAATAGAAAGTTCAGATTATGGGCAATGAATAGAGCGCCCCTTATTTACGTTCCGAGGTAACCATTTTCGAAAAAAATATGATGTTCCTCATTCTAAATAGGACGTTCGAGTTCTCTTTTGTATGTGTGTGAGTTTGTCGTTATGACAAGCAAAAAATGATACACTTGCATTTAAATTTGTATAAAGCGGAATTTCCAAATTTATTGAAATTGGGTAGACACATTGTCTTATTTGTGTCGAGTTCGTTGGTAAGTGCCTGACATATCGAGTTAATCAGCTATTTATAAAATTATTAGTTAGATCAGATTTGAATTTCGGTTGATTTTACAAAAATTATCATTTGGCTTCTACCGAAATAATTTGGTAACTAATTTCGGTGAAAAATTTACATTTGCTTTATCAATTGACTCAACTCAATCAAATGATAACTGATCATATCTGTTCCCGTAGTTGTTTCAAACTTAACCTCTTTGTTCAGTTTTTTTTTCAATTTATTGTTTAAATATAAACCCGAAAATCGAAAGTGTTATAAATGGAGGTTATAAGGCTTCTTAGAAATTGTTTGCTTGTCATAAGACAAAAAGGATAAATCTCAAAGTTTTCAATTTTAGATTATGAGTTGACATCCTGCAACCAAAACAATTTCATCCCTTCGATTGACCATTACAACCCCCAATTTGTTAAATGAGTAGTTGTAAATTAATAATAAAATACAAAATCATCTGATTGTCGAAATTATTTTACAACACACTCAAAAACTTATTGATAATGTAAAAAACAACAAGATAGTCAAATGCTCGCCACAAATAAACAAAAATATTTTAGGCGTGACCGATCCTATCGCAAGCTTATTCCTCTCATTAAGTCTTCTGAATCGAGAGGTGTGATTTTACATTCAATATTTCACATATCCTCATAAAAAGAAAGCTAAAAAGGTATGTTGGGTTGATCGTGCTGGCTATTCTGTCAATCCTCGCTTCCCTATTCACCAATTCGGAAGTATTCTAGCAAATTTCGACAATCAGATAATTTTTTTATTATGTTAACCTTGTAATAAATTTGAAAACAGTATCATTTTAGAGAATAAATAGACCTTTCAGGATATATCACAAGCACCCCATTTAAGAGATTGAGGGTAGTAACTGTAAGGAGTTAGGTAGGAATTTTTCCGTTGATGGTTGTCAATTCATAATCTAATAATAGGAAACTTTCAGGATTTTTTTATAAACATGTACATGTACAATATCTGAAATAATAGATTTCTTCCATTTGAATGTTCTACACTCTATGTATTATATTGTCTTTTCTCACAGTTAGGGAACTCAGTGAAGAAGAAAAGCAGATGATAATTCTCTCGGAGGAATTCCAACATTTCATGGATAGATCTGGGAGGATAATGGAAAGGGCCTTATGCGAATCCGTAGATATTTATACAGATTATTCCGGAATTTTAGGAGACGATGGATTGTAAGTAAACATAGCAACACAGCATAATGCATGATATTGAAAGAAAAACAACTGTTTCTAGTTTTTAAGTATAACAGTCATTATGGCTATTCACTATCCCGTGTATGGTTGAATTTAGATCAGATTTCAAAATTCGAGTTTCCCTTCAAAATATTTGAATATGCCCCAAATGAAGGTATGTGTCCGTACTTGACGATTTTTCAATAAGTCTTTCATGCCGATTTTAATAGTTAATGTATAGTGTTTTGTAACAATTATTCATCATACGACTCGAAATTATGCTTCTTTGTTTGTTTCTTCCGCATTTTCTATTGAACACTAAAGTATCCAGCCTTATCTTTGGTGTTGGTCCAACTTCTTTGTTGCTGTTTAACTGGCTGTCGTTGCAAGTAGTTGCTCATTGAGTTGACCTAATTGTATTAACGTGTTCAATCATTCTATTCATATTCAATTAGGTTGCATCGCTCTCGTATAGTGTAGTTTGTCTCTCCCCTGTCTTAGGCCTTTAGATCATTATAGAGCTCTCAAATCTGCATTGCTTACATTGTTTTTTCTTTGTATGCCTTCTTTTTGTTTCAGTGCGCATACATTTTTTGTTTTATATAGTGTCTATATGTAACTGCTGACCTTTAATTAATAGACCAATCAATAGAGATTTTTTCGTGCAAAAAATACTATCAGGATACTGCCTGTGCCATCACATTAAGAATGATTTGTAGTGATATTTTGCTATCTTTTCCACTCGCAACTATGGTTTTTTACTTTATTATAAACAAATGAAACAAGAAAATTGTTTTTTTTTTCGTTGCATGTTTATAAAATGAAAAATAATAAACTAATCTCAGTGGTGTCAACAGGTGAATTGTAAAGCATGCAAATACCAATGAAATGAGTCCAGGATAGATCCGATAAGATCTTTAGTAAGAGAGAAAAACAAAAAATACTGGAAAATTTAGCGGTTTTCTTTATATTATTATAACTCCGTCACTATCGAAGTTTTAGAACTGGGCTTGTGGGAACTGATAGTAATTGATATCTACCTTATCCGTGACTAAACCAGGCGCTATCGGTTTATAAGTTTTTGAATAATTGCGATCTGAAGTTTTTAGTCCACTATTCTTGCAGTGTGTCTCCATGCGACATGGATCGTCAAATATCAATTCAGAGTAGAGATGTTGAAAGTAGAGGTATCATTCTACAACTCCTCTATTTTCATTTTTCATTAAATGTCTGTGAAATATACGAAAAATGTTTGCAAAAATGAACAAAATTTGGTGAGCCTATGAATGTGTTCGAGTAGCGGGGGGAACACGGTTGTTGAAGGGAATTGCTAACAATAATTATTGTCGATAGTAACTGTCACTCTGACAGATGGTGAAAGAATTTAATCGTTAAAAAAACTTCTATACAGAGTGATTTGTTCGATTTTATTATATCAAATGAGAACTGTTTATTAATATATTTATATGTAAATGGTTTCTCGGACATGTTTTTGCTTTAATTTGTGGATTTTGGGTTTACGGAACATGGAAGGAGAGTGGTCATTAAAAAAATTCTTACTTGTGAGGATTTTAAATATGAAAACGATCTATGTATGTGCCTCTACTATATATATTACTATACGCTTCCCCTCAACAACCGTGTTTCCCCCACTCTTTGGATACATTCATACGCTCGCCCATTTTTTGACATGTTTGCTAACATTTTTCAGATATTTCACAGACATTTTGTGAAAAATGAGAATAGAGGCTTTGTAGAATGACACCTCTACTTTCAACAACTTTTTTCAAAATTGAAATTTGATTATCTATGACGCATGGGGGCACAATGCAAAAATAGTGAACAGAAAACTTTATATCACAATTGTTCAAAAACTAATAAACCGATAGCGCCTGGTTTTGGCATACATAAAATAGATGTAGATTACTATCAGTTCCTACAAGCGCAGTTCTACAGCTTCTAAAGTGACGAAGATACGATTAAAAAAAAATCCTCCAGTTTTCAGTATTTTTTGTTTTTCCCTGTTACTAATGATCCAATCGGATCTAGCCTGGGCTCATTTCATTGGTATTTTCATGCTTTACAATTGACCTGTTGACACCATTGAGATTAGTTTATTATTTTTGATTTTATAAACATGCTAAGAAAAAAAACGTAATTTTCTTGCTTCAATTGTTCATAACAAAGTAAAAAACCATAGTTGCGAGTGGAAAACATAGCAAAATATCGCTAGGAATCTTTGTTAATGTGATGGCACAGTCGGTATCCTGATAGTATTTTTTACACATTATCAGTTAATTTTTGCTCTATTGATTGGTCTATAATTAGATGCCGTCACTTCCATACACTATAAGTGACACTAATTTCAACAAATAAATACCCGTTTAAACAATGCGTTTTGATACATATTTTCATTTATGAGTTATGGGTGAAAGTACTTCTCAACAGAATTTTTTGTTACGGTATGTCCATCGTCGTGAATTTGCCATCCTAAACGACTAAACTCAAATAGTTGATTTTGTTTCCCTTAAGTCTTTTTCCACGGTGTAAACCTCTGTAGACAATGTTTTAGCAAACTTGTCAAAATTCACATTTATACACAATTTCTATGTAGGTGGTTGAAAATATGACATTCTGATCGGTGGTTTCCTTGGATTTACATCGTCGTGAATCTGATTGATCTCACAACCATGAATGATCCATTTTAGATGATAAAATATCCAAGCTACCGCAACGTGAGATCAACCAGATTCAAGAAGATGAAACCAAGGACACCCCGAACAGCAGGAAATTATTCTGTTAACGTTATCTATTCAAGTATTTTTAGTTGATATAATACACATAAGTTTATTACTGAAGATCTAACAAAAATTGTTGATAGAACTTAACGAAATTGCGCCCAGACAGTGGTCCAATTTATCCAAAAAAATTTATTCGTACAGTAAATACAATTTATCATTGCTAACTTTATCAGTATTTTTAGTAATGCTTTGAGTACCTTGGCGTATACATGTTTCTTTTGTGTACTGACATAATTATGCCTTGACCTGTTACATATATTTTAAAATGTATGTTTGTTTACGTTGATTGTTACTCTTTCTGTTTCTTTGTCGTTGATTTATTATTTATTACGCAGCGGCCACTATGAATCCGGTTACTGCTTTACATACAGGGTGATCCAAAAGTATGGCTACCCCACAATAATTTGTTACGAATACGTCTTTGCAAGAAACTTTATAGAGATAAGTTTTAGGATTTTCTCCTGGCTAACTCACTTGCTATCTTGTCCACGACTTTGATAATATCAGTGTCAAGTTATTTTTTATTATGGATTTAGAAAGAGCCGAAAATTTTCGTTGGTACACGACCTTGAGCATGACGGAACATGAGCTCGAAGGTCCTGGCAAGATTAAATGCAATAAATTTGCGCTCATTCAGCTAAAATGAGTTTAAAAAAACATAAAATGACATGGATCACGTTCAGTCTAGTCAAGGTAGAGATTCCGGCCCATGATTTTACCACAGCTTTTCATAATATTTTACCATTGACTTCTTGGCATTGTCCAAGACGAACCATGTTTTGTTTTTTTGGACGAAGCGACTTTTCAATTGAATTGAAATGTGAATCAACTTAATTTTAGATATTGGAGTTCCAAACAAAATGTTTTGGGCACTTAAATTCAAAAATACCTCTAATTACCAAAAAGGAAAAGATTAGTCCAGCAATACAGGAAGCAGCTAGCGATGATTTTCAAAATGGATAATGGTTTGTTCGAGTAAAATAAAGGCACGTCTCATTACATTGTTACTGACTAGTTATTTGGATGGTACATTCCAACATCAGTGGATAGAGCCGAAAAGAAACAATTGAATGGCCAGCAAGATCTCCTGACTTTATACCACTAGATTGTTTTCTTTGGGTATACATAAAAACTAAGTTTATGTCAACAAACCTCGTGATTTGGCAGAATTAATAGTTTGAAAACATTTGTAGGAATATTCCACCTGAAATGATCGAAAGTACGATTCACAATGTATATGTTCGTCTTGGACAATGCCAAGAAATCAATGTTGAACATTTTGAACACCTGTGGTCAAATCAAAACATCTGGTCTTGCATTCATTTGCTGGGTTAATCATCCTTGCTTTCACTGGTCAGGTTCTCTACTTTGCTTTCAGTGATCATGGTCATTCTCATTTTATGTAGTTTTTAACTCATTTCAGCCGAATGTCAGCACTTTTATTGCATTTGACCTTGCCATGAATTTTGAGAGCATGGTCAGTTATGGTCAAGATCCTGTCCAGACATAAAATGTTCAGGTCTTTCTAAATCCGTAATGAAATATGGGATTTCCATTTACAAAAACTAGCTTGAACTTGATATTATCTCCAATGTCATAGTGAAGGTCACCAGTGAATAACCGGGGGAAAATACTTAAATTCCTGCTAAAATGTATTCTTAGCGACTTATTATGGGCTTGTCATTCTTTTGGAATACCCTGTACGTGGAAGAGCTAAAGGGATTCCTTCTGAAGAACAGTTCCCAAAGATTACCTACCTAACTTTAGAGATTCTGTCGTACTTCACGTGTTGAAGAAACGGGAGCGAAAATGAGAGAGGCCCCTAGCATCCAGAAATCGAGGGGAACTTTGAAATGTATTTGAAAGAGATTTTAGTAAAGATAAAAAAAAAAAAGATTTTATGGACATATGAATCAAATTTTTTAAGAGAAGAAATTGTGATGTTGTATAATCTCCAAGATTGGTCAAATAAAGGTAACAAACCTCTAATAAATAGAGTGAAATCTCATTTTAAAGAACAAAATCACTATATCTGAGCTGACGTAATAGGATGGGAGATAATAGGCACTAATTTTCCATCAAATCTCTCAATGGAGACAACTATATTGATTCTTTGCAAGATGATCGATCGTCCTATCTTGTTAGAAGACGTACCATTTTGTAAGTGAAAATTGCTTCGCCACAACTAGTCACAGTCAGAGAGTATCTTAATGATATTTTTATGATATTTTCCCCGTGGGTTATCTATATAATCTATCACATCTGGGAACGTAACTAAAAACTTAACTTATAGTCAACAGAACATGCCACTAGAACATTTAATTGATAAATGAAATGAGCTGAATCATAAATCTAATTTAAATTATATGTGGAAATTGAAACTAGTTTTTTTTTTAAAAAATACACAATACTTCGTGGATTTTTACTTGGGCATATTTTTTTCATTTTCATATGAGATTTCTACAGTTCTGTTCTTATTAAGTGCTAAAATAATATTAGTTAACATTACGTTATTAGATAACATTAACAGAATAATAAAGAGACATTAAGGAATAAGTGTGTACCCTCCATATATACATAATTATATCATATTTTGTTTCACCAGAACATAGACTTTTATAGCTAGTTTAGATTCAACTTGTTACCTTCAGACATTATTTTTACTTTAGCTGCATTATTTTTTTCACTTGAATTTTAGGAAGTTAGTAACTACCCTACTGACAAAGCATTAAATTTCAGGGATGAAAAATCGCACCAGCGAATTTCACTCAATAGGCATTTCTTCGACGAAAGGTGGTCCAGAAATCGAACTGTCACCTCTTTGGACTGGTCGCCTCAATTTCCAGAACTCCTTTTGGCTTCGTATAACAATAACGAAGAATCACCCAATGACCCTGATGGGGTGGTTCTTGTGTGGAATACGAAGTTTAAAAAGACAACGCCGGAGTATATTTTTCATTGTCAGAGTGCTGTGCTATCCGCTACGTTCGCAAGATTTCATCCGAATTTGATATTAGGCGGTACGTATTCAGGCCAAATAGTTTTATGGGATAATCGAGTACAGAAGAGAACTCCTATACAGAGGACGCCTCTGTCTGCAACTGCACATACTGTAAGTATTGAGTTTAATTTAATTTTAATAATTGTATGTTATCGTATTTTTTTGTATTAAATGTGTAGATTATTTTGATATTACCAAGGACATACCTCTAAAACGATTAAAATTATTTAATATGAATGAAAGAAAAAAGTTTTTTCGATATACCTATGCACTTAGTAGGACTTCATGGCAATACTTTGTTATGATGGTGCATTATTTATGTAAACATGATTATTCAAAAAGCAATTATGGATAAAAATGAAAACTAATTAGTTAGCACTTTGTAAGAAAGAAAACTACTTGAAAGCGAGCATCACGAAAGAGATTCATTGCAGGAATTCGACTGCCACAGCTAGCATCCAGAAATATATTATTGCAGAACTGTATCAAACCTAGCTAGAATTGTAGAGTCAGAACAAAAGACAACAAAAATCAAATGATTGACATAAGGACTTGAATGTGTATTTCAATAAGATACTCTACTCAAATAATAAAAGTTTACGTCGCACCAAGCAACTTTACAAAGTAATTAAAATGACTTTAAATACTAAAACACTCATTACAAACACAAGACGCGGTACAGTTCAACAATATGTAGATATTAAACGCCTTGTTCAAGCAAAAGTCCAATACGAAGTGGACCTGGGAAGCTCTAAATGGATCAAAAACATATGTTTTGCCCTGACAAACAATATCATCATCATCATCATCAAAGATATAAGCACTCTGGATACATTCAGGCCAGGAAGTGAAATATATGAAATTGGAAAGATTTAAACTCACCAGAAGAACACCGACAAACAGTGAAGCCAAAAAAAAACCTAACAATATCAAACACTTCTATAAGAAAAGATTCAAAACAAGATGACTAATAAATACAATAAAACCTTTGCGGAAGAAATGAGTGGAGCACAACAATAGGACCCACACGACAAACTAAGCTCAAAAAAAAAGGTGTTGCCACAGAAACAAAGGGAACAGAACAGTACAACACACATCCAACTGGTAAACTATATCAAACCATAAGAAATAATAATGCATAGGACATAAAAAAATTACAGCAAGACTAGTACAGTCTGCAACTGAATAATCAGCGGCCAAGAACATGAAGAATGGCAAAACAGCAAAGAACGACGGTGTAACGTTCGAACTACTAAAATAGAGAAAAATGGGAACTTCAGACACCAGAACAATGGAATAGTGCCGTCTTCGTATCATTGTGGGTTGATAAAGGTAGTAAAAAAAATATCCGGAATTACAGACCGATAAATCTCCTGCTGGTAGTAACAAAATATTGTACAGAACAGACTACAAAGTATAGTAGACTATACTAAACACCGAGAACAAACAGTGGAGTCAGCACCAGAACTAAAGAATATCAAATACCACTGGCACTGGTCTTCATAGAAGTAATTCATGTCCTGATGGAACAAGGTGTATATATTTGTAGAAACGTTGGCCAAAATGTCCTGGGAAGTCAAAGTTCAAATCAGAATATTTAAGACAAGGTGACTCCATATCACCAATGACTTCACAGCAACTTTAGAGAGTATCTTTTGAATGTTAGATTATAACCCAAAGGGCTTAATGATTACGAATATCTCAATCATTTGATATTTATTTATTCATTTAAGTAATCACAATTTTTACATTTACAAGTTAATTTAGAACAGAGATAGGATGTCAGAAAAATAACCTTCATAACCAGATCTAAAAAGCTACTAGTAGAAGCGCAGGGAAAGAATGAAAGAATTTTTAAGCTCACTTATGGAGCGATCCATTGTCACTTTCAGATAGTAGTTTAAAGATAGTACATATAAGAAACCGCTACTGTTTTGAGTTTTTGAGTTGTTCCTTGCAACTCTGATGTATTTACTGAATACATCAGGATTACTAGTCATATTTTAAGTTATTTAGGGTCATTGTACATGCGTTGAGTCCTTACTTTTATTGCAATAATGTCTCCTTAAATTGGATTTCAATTTCCAAAAAAGCAAATCATCCACATTCTGATAGGGTTTTAACTCTTGCCTCATCACTAATTTACAGTTATGTACTTTAATTTACATTTCTTATATCAGATCAAATATCGAGTTGCAGTATATATTTATATAAAAATGGTATTTCAGCATCCAGTATACTGTATGAGTGTCGTAGGCACCCAGAACGCACATAATCTAATAAGTATATCCACCGACGGCAAGTTGTGCTCTTGGTCTCTCGACATGTTAGGCCAACCCCAGGAAACCCTAGATCTACATCGAATGCAATCCAAACCGGTTGCAGTCACTTGTTTGGATTTCCCACATTCCGACGTTAATAATTTCGTAGTAGGTAGTGAAGAAGGTGCTGCGTATTCGGCATGTCGTCACGGAGCTAAAGCCGGTATCACTGATACCTACGAAGGACATCAGGGACCGGTGACCGGTATTAGCGTAAATGGTGTTCAAGGAGGTATAGACTTTTCACATATGTTTTTGACATCGTCTATCGATTGGACGATCAAGCTGTGGAGTTTGAAGGTAAGAAATTTAAATCTAACATGATTTTAAAAATGGTATATAATACTGCGCTATTCTTCTGCAGGATACCAAGCCTATCTACTCATTTGAAGATAATGGTGATTATGTGCTTGATGTGAAATGGTCTCCGGTACATCCTGCTCTCTTTGCCGCCGTCGACGGTAGCGGCAGGTTAGATCTGTGGAATTTAAATCAAGATACTGAGGTGCCAGCTACTAGTATTCAAGTAGAAGGAAATCCAGCTTTAAACAAAGTATCTTGGACCTCGACTGGGCTCCAAGTAACCGTGGGTGATAATTTAGGAAAAATTTGGGTTTATGATATAGCAGAAGTAAGTTACCTATATAATATTTTCACAGTTTTGCTATTGAATTCCTCAAGTTAAATCCTCTCTTTGTACTAATCTGTGAAGACAAACTTTCACAGTAAACAACAACCAAATATGTTACAAATAACTACCATTGTCATATAGGAGATCTTTATTTTAATACAATATTTCTTTCCCATTATTATACTTTTTGTTAAGTGATATTCAGACTAGACATAAAAAATGTTTGAATACGCATTTTAGATGTATCGAGATACTGAGAATGTCATTCCGCTAGATTCAGTTCAGAAAAAAAGGTGAACATGATAACGACATCGGGGAGTTTGAGACAAACTACTCTACACAAATCTCAAATCTCTAGGAATCATTCTGTAACTGTTGTTATAAAGTAAGCCCTGAACCCACATAACAGGATATCGTAACTGACTAAAATTTCACAGCATTTTGCAGATTTTACAATGCCTTTAAAAACATGTGTCATCATTATTAATGCATGCATTGGGTAACAAGTTTTTGTATATTTTTTGGAAAATACCGTATTGTGGACTAGGACAGTTCAAAGGTATTAGAAAATCAGAAAATGCGAGTGTTAAACAAACAATATATTTTTTTTTGCAAATAACATTCTACTCTATCTTTTCATGGACTAAGTTAGCTATGAAAATTATTGAAGTAATAAAAAGTAAAGGACTTTAGACGCTTAAAGAGAATAAAAGTCATAGAAAATCTAAAAATATATATATATATAGACACAACAAAAGCTATCAGAAATACTTAAATAACAAAAATCCAAGTGATGATAGTTGTGCCGAAATTTCTAATTTTAACGGAAAGTCTTCGAGAGCAGATGACATGGATTATAAATGACGTCGCACGACAGGAGCAGGACAGTAGTGGAACAGCGGATTGAACAACGTGACAAAGAAAGACAGCTATTCACTTCCACGAACTGAGGACACACTAGCATGGTGGCTATACAACTCTCAGAGGAGCAAGAGGAAGATTCCGAAGCTCACACCAGCATGGGATGGGCCATATAAAGTACGACATGGAGATGACGATTCTGATCTGAACAAACAGAATTTAAGGGAGAGGGGGAAATATTATAACGTTTAAAATTTGATATACCTAATAGAGAAATTCTCAAGACGTTATTCACCGTAATAAAAACAAACTACGTTTATCAAAATAACGTATCTCCAGTAGGTGCGATTACGAATATAAAAAGAGGAAATTTGTAGTTTTGACGGGAAGTTTTCGAGAGCAGCTGAGATGGATTATAAATGCGGACACACAACAGGAATAGTACAATAGTGGGACAGCTGATATATGTTTGACATATTAGAAAAATATGGAAGAAATCAAAATACCAGCATTTAAAAAAAAATCTACTATAAACTCTGATACTGTGGATGACAAACTGCGTAAGCAAGGTACTGATTAGAAATCATCTTTGCAATAATGAAGAAAGACCTGAGCTATAGAAAAAGGCTAGCAATCATTTTAGATATGAATGAAAACTTACCTACAACAGAACAATAGAAGATATAACAACTATTCTAGAGTTAAATGGTACAACAAAATACGAAATGCAAAATAGACAACGTCTAACAAGAGGAAGCATGATTGTATATCGCCAAAACAGTATTAGTGTCATTTTTGTAAACCCTTTATCTTTAACAGGTTTACATCAACATTAAAAAATTAAATTTCCAGGTCTTGATACATACTGTTTGATTTTTAAAAGTTACAGTAACTATCTTTGGACATTTATAATAAATGTTTAAATGCTTTGATTTGCTAGTAAATAAAGTAAAACTATTTTAACTAAATATTCTACTTACAGAGTTTTGCTCATCCTCGACCAGATGAATGGAACAGGTTTCTGTATACTACCCAAGAACTTAGAAACAACCAAGTAGATGATGAATTAGAAAAATTAAATTATTCCATATCTCATACATCGTTAACTAGCATGACCTCTTTAACCTCGACACCGTTACGATGAATAGTCTAATTTAGATATTGGTAGAAATGCATATATATACGTATAAAATAATTTATTATTGCTGCAACCTAAAATCTGTGTCATAATCAATATTATTACGAAAAAAACTCTATGGAGATGGGGATATTCTTGGGCATCTAAATATTGTCTGCAGCTGTTTTTTTACTAATATTAACCAACAAAGAAAGAGTGAGAACAAAATGTGTATTTCCTCTAATTCATGTCTAAAATTTGGAAGGGAAAAGAGAATGGAAAAATGATATTTTTGGATATATTATTCATATTATCTAACAGTGCTTTTAAAAAGTATCCAAACAGTAAAATATAAAAATTCGCAATTCTGTTTTTTAATCGTTACTTAATTTATTTAACATTTTTGTTTATTGTGCTTGTATATAGCTATTTATTTTTTTTCTTATAATAACAAATTATTTAATATTTTTATACATATTTGTTATTATATCTGTACTATATTTTGGCTGATTTTTATTTGTACAGTAATTTTCATTTTATTTATAAATTTAATAATAGAATGGAATGAATTTAATTTCTTTGGGTGATAAAATTTTCCGTAGGTATATTAGGTTTAGTTTCATGCAAACCCCACAGACCAATAATTGTTTTGAAAATTACTGTATGTTTCTATTTAATTAAAATTTCGATTAATCGAGATTTGAGTTTTAATTTCAACCTTCAAAGCACATACATCACTCCTTGACGGAAAAGTTGTCATACCTTTGATATCAAACAGAGAATTAATACTAATACTGGTGTTATGCCCTGATACTAATATTTCGTTTTTAACATTCAGGCCTCGTTTCAATAATATATAGTACTCTAAGATCCGAATTAGAAACGACTGTCACCCATCTGTTTAATAGATGAAAAATATTTTGTATCAAATTTAGTTAAAAATTCCTGGTCAAACTATGATTTATTAAAAATTGAAAAATTACTCTATTAAACATTGCACTCATGAGTTTAACAATAAATATAATAGCAGCCGAAAGTATGAAGCCTATAGAATGTACAAACATTGGATTTTTTCCCCTAGCATAACAACTGCGTAGGCAGGTATCTCGATACTAGTTATTTTCACCCATTTGTTTAATAAAATCAAAATAAGTGCTATTTCATTGCGTTGTCAGCAAATAATCTGGTCTAATGACGGTTATTGAGTGAAATTTTGATGCAATGGATTATGTATTGACTATATTCTCCGTACTAAAAATAAAATCTTCAGTGCATTTATTTCCTAATGCAGTCACTTTTTTATAACATGTGGTATGGCACCCAACAACTTTGAGTGATGCTTTAGTGAGCTCAACTTCATTGTACTTAGATATTTTTTACAAAAAGCTAACTTCAATAAACAATTTTTATAAGTCTCATCGTTAAAATCAAAGTCGTCCGAAATACACAAAATAAAACTTTTTAATCATTTTTTATAATTATGTTATCAGTAAATAACGATACGTAGTAGGACGTGTTCTCAATCTTCTTCCTTCACTCGCCGCTTGCAGCTACAATGCTGCATCCTCTTCTATCGCACGGGATAATTTGTTGCAGGTTTCCATTTGCATCAAAATTTCATTTTTCAAAACTCGACAACCGTCATTCAGACCAGATTTTTTACAGGCAACCCTATATTATCGTGTTCGCAATAAAATAGCTCTCATTTTAATATAAAATTTAGTTATTAAACAAATCGGTAAAAATTACTAATCTCCACATACCTGTTTATACCTGCCAACACAGTAGTAGGCATCTTTCCGCACTTCATAGGCCACGTCTTTCTGTCCCAGCATTCGAATTCATTTACCTTGCATGAACTGTAATTTGTCAGTAAAGATAAGCGAGCTGTTCAATGTGATGGTTGTCATGTCAACGTGCAGGTGCACGTTAAGCCTGCGTAGGCTTAACTGATAAAGGTGTTCGAGTAACCTGTAATAAATCGCGCAATTTAAAAATTGTTTGCACTTCGTGTAGCAACAACATTGCACTGTTTAATAATATAAAATCTTTGGTGGAATCTATATAAGCTTAATTTACCGCTCAAATCAAGCAAATCAGAGAACATTTTGAATAAAAATTAGATAATTTAGCAGTTAATCAAAATCTTGAATCTCAGATTCCCACTGAAAGTATTATTCACGAGGCCACCGAGAAATTTAAGCATGCTAATAATAATAATGTAACATTCTTTAATGCCAACGAAAGTAGATGGGCTGTGGCGTCAGAGCGTGATGATCATGACAGAAATATTATTAAACGCTTATTATAAGATATTCCTAATCTTAATCTATCCGATGCTCGTATAATTCGTTTGGGAAAACGTTCTGATATTAACAAAATTCGTCCTTTACGCTTAGCATTTACATATCATGAGCAGGCTATAAACATTCTTCGCAACAAACGTTTTATAGTTACAAAACACTCTAACAGTGCTATTAAGGCTGATAAAATGCCCAGACAGCGGCAATATTTGCTTGAACTGCGTAACGAACTGAACCAAATACTGAAAAATAGTGAAATCAATCTTACAATAAATAACGTCAAAAGGGTACCTTCAATCTTAAAAACTAAAAACGGATAACTAATACCGCACCCCTGTTAGCAGTTAAATGCTTGTACACAAATATCACTTCTCTAAATTTTAAGAACTTCTATCAGTGAATTTTCATAAACCTGATATAATTCTTTTAAGTGAAACTTGGATGAAGACTGAAATAAGTGACAAAGTAATTAATATTCCGCAATACACTGTGTCAAGAAAAGATAGGGATCATTCGCGAGGTGGATAAAATTGATGTTTCCTCTCTTGAATAGGTTTGGGTGGCAGTTAAAATTGCTGACAATACACTGAACTTTGCATGTATTTATATACCTCCTAGCTCTAATCGTGAACAAGGTATCCATCTTTGTAACACTCTCACAGTACCCAGTACCACACTGAATAATCTATTAATATTTGGTGATTTTAATTTCCCTGAACTTAGGTGGATGTCTCCTACTTTGCTAAACAACAACTCTCAGGCACATTCTTTATAAATATGTATTTGAACTCCAAAATTAAATCAATTCGTTACCGAACCAACTCGCAACAACACTCCCTTACTACTAGATCTAATCTTTTCCACTGATCATAATCTCATATCATTAGTCGGTTACTATCCATTTGTAGGTGCCAGTGATCAAATTACCATTATTACAAACTCTCAGATGAATCTTAGAACACGGCTTAGTAAGAAACCATTTATAAGTACGTAATTTGGACTTGTTAGTACCTAAAGTATCTTTTAAACTGTTTGACAAACTGTGGATAAACAACAACATTCGCCATGAATCAATGTGAAATAGTGGATCTGAAATTGACTATAGTTTATACATGTCCTGCTCGAAAAATGTAACGTCTCTTATCAGAAATAGTAAATCTACCTTTGAAAACAAACTAGTTGAAAGTAAAAGCAATAAAAATGTCTTTAAATATGTGAACTGTAACCTAACTAGCAGAATTTATACTATGACAAGAATTCAACAAGTGAACTGATCAGCGATCCTAAGGAAGTTGCCGATTTATTTGCTGCAGAATTTTCTAATTCTTTTTTCCTTGAACCTCAAATCAACCAAGCTAACAGCTCTGTTCTTCCTGTTGTCGAATCAACAATTGACACCATTGAAATTACCGAAGAAAAAGTTCTTGCCGTTCTTAGAGAAATTCGTTTGGATTAGCACAGAACCCGATAATATTAACCTTATTTCGAAGATGTGAAGATTCTTTGCTTACCTCTTTAACTAATTTGTTGAAGCATTCCTTTGAAGAGTCTTGTGTTCCGCCTGGTTAGAAAAACTTAATAGTCGTCCCAGTTTTTAAAAAGGGTGACAAATTAGTAGCCAGTAACCATCGTCAAGTTAGTTTATCTTGCCTCCCTTGCAAATCTAATAACTAACATGCTATACTGTGCTAATGCTTGGGTCAGAGCTGTGGAGAATTCTGAGCTAGTTGATATGATTTATCTAGACTTTAGAAGAGCTTTTGATCAAGTCCCTCACAACCGGTTATTATATAAACTTGAACAATATGGTGTTCAGGGAAAACTGTTAGAGTGGATTAAAGACCTTTTAACTTGTCGTTCGGCTCGCGTTCAGGTGAACGGTAAACTATCGATATCTTACGAAGTGCTAAGTGGTGTTCCTCAAGGTTCAGTACTCGGACCTTTGCTGTTTAAGGTGTTTGACGATGACCTGGCATTGCTGATTGGTTCCGATGCAGTGCTGTGTGCAGACGACACCAAATTTTTCGGGAATCCATTAGCCACAGATAACCAGCTAAGTAGTGATATTTCTAAGTTAGCACAGTGGTGCAGTGATTAATGTCTTCCTTTAAACTCCGACAAGTCTTCGATATTGCACATTGGTTACAACAACCCAAACAATCATTATTTTATTACACTCGAATAGTTCCGGTAACAACCTGGGAAGTAATTCCCAACTTTTCTAGGCGTTCCTCACGAAGGGCAGGGCAAAGTTTTGTGATTCTACATTGAGTCTGTTCAAGCAGATGAATATCCTTAGCAAAGAAATGGATTCCATACGGGAACTACGAATTCAAATGATGGACGTATGTAAGATTTGTATATTTTACTTACCAAAGTAGGAGACATATTTTTAAAAACCAAAGAAAGTTGTATACCATAGAGTTGGCTTTTTTGTTACTTTAGAAATATGAGCAGACCATTTCAAATCGTTAGAAATAATTAATCCAAGGGCTCTTTGGGTAACAACCAAGGTCTAATATTTGTTAATATATTTTAATATATTCATACTAAAAATATGGAAAAATATATTTGTATTCGTCATAATGAGCCCTTTGATTTGATATATTACATGATGTGTTAGAAATAATTTTGGTTTTATGTTTTCCATTTAATGCTTTAATTTACCCTCTCAAATTAATATTAGGAGTTTCTCCTTATTTTGCCAGTAAAGTTCAGGCGAAATTTTTATGTCTCAGTTTCGGAGATAAAGGTGGGAATGGGTAAATTATTTTATATTTTTGTAAATATCTTTTAAAAAATATATTTTAAAAATATGAAAAAAATATGTTTGTATTTGTCATAATGAGCCCTTTGATTTGATACGTGATGCGTTGGAAAAAATTTTAATTTTATATATTTAATTTAATTCTGTAATTTGCCCCCCAAAATTAATATTAGGGGTTTCTCCTTATTTTTCCGGTAAAATTCAGGTGAGGCCCTATATCTCTAATTTTTATCTAAAATCAAATTTCTTCATTTACGATATGTACTCCTAATCGGGTCATCAAGCTAACACGTTGTGTTAGAAACAATTTTAATTTTATATTTTCCATTTAATTCTGTAATTTGTCCCCGAAAATTTATAGTAGAGCTATTTTCATATTTTTCCGGTCAAATTCAGGTGAGGCCCTATATCTTTCATTTTTTTTCAAAATTTTACAGCTAATAGTTTCGGAGATAAGGTAGAGGGAATGGGTAAAATTTTTTATATTTTTGTTAATATCTTTAAAACAATTTATTTTAAAAATATGAAAAAAATATTTTTGTCTTCTCCATAATAAGCCCTTTCATTTGATATATTACATGATGTGTTAGAAACAATTTTAATTTTATATTTTCCATTTAATTTTGTAATCCCCCCCAATTAATAGTAGAGATTTCTCCTTATTTTTTCGGAAAAATTCATATCTCTAATTTTTTCAAAATTTTACTTCTTATAGTTTCAGAGATAAGTGGGGAGAAAGGTCGATTTTTTTAGTTTCCTCCCCCCCCCCCAGAAGTACCTCTAAAATCAAATTTCTTCATTTACGATATGTACTCCTAATCGGGTCATCAAGCTATACCCTGGTACAAATTTCAATTTATGCACTTCAACGCTATTCTATTCGTCAATATTACGAGTACATCACAGCAGCAGATTTTTGATTAAGAAGGGAAGAGGCGAATTGCCAGAAATAAAGGAGCGACAATTTAAAGTAGAAATGAAAATATTTAGCTACATTATGTTTGTGATTATTCCGGCATATGCCCCCACTGACGATGTCGCCTTAAACCTAAAAGATGAATTTCAAATGCAGTTGTCGAATCTCCTCAGTTCCGTTAATCATAGGAAAGAACTTACTCATGGGTGACCTAAAAGCAAGGGTTGGAAATAAAATAGGCGATTCAATCGTCGGTAGATTTGGGGAGAAAATAATAAACAGCAACGGAGCTCGTCTAATAGATATATGCGAAACTCCTACTTTGAAACATTAAATAGTTACGTTAAAACTAAAACAACAGGATCGTCATCCTAACGTTTGGAAAATTTGGAATTTTTTTTCTTGATTGTATTAATGCTTCTTATCTCAGCCATTTCTACATTTTCTACATTTATTATGATCACGTAAGCAATTCCGACCTGCCTAGAGGTTTTGTTTAAGATAAGTATTATACTGTAATGTTTTTATATTCACACACGGATTCTGTTTAGTTCTGGGATTTATTTAAAAACAGTCCAACTCACTCTAATTTATTTCCACTACTTTAACACAATTTATATTCACAGAAACTTATTTAGATTTTATCTTAACTATACAATACGACGGTCGAAAACTGAATGCCTCCTATCGCCAGCTGTTCATATTTATATATTTCTCTTCGAATTGTCTGGTAAGACCACGAACCATCGGGAATTCCCAGGGTCGAACCATTTCGGATTCCCAGAAGTACCGGAATAATGTCCCTTCCACGAATTGGTTGATGGCCAATTGCACCAGCTGACGGATGAATTCTCGTAACATTGCCCCCTCCTTAAAACCATTTCGTCCCGGAATGTCCCAGAATCCTTCCCGGTGTGACGATATTTGCAGGACTGTCCATTTCGACAACGGGAAGTTTGGTGGAAGTAACAGTCAACCGTCTTCGAATCTGAGCTGCGAATATTGAGACAGCATACCAAGATGTCGATGCCACTGAATCGAAAGATTGTTTCCATCATGCTTCTCACCACGCTCCAATTCAGTCCATCCAACCCGCAGGCTATCTTTGGGATCTCCAATTTCATCAGATTCTTCTCCATCATCACATTCCTCAATTCTACCAGAGTCTTTCAAAGATCGCTATATGTTGGCTTGTCTTGCGAGAATGTTTTCGTTACCAAATAAAAGATGTCTCTGGTACCCACTGGTTGTTTATCTTCGAGGTGAAGGACCTCCCCTACCACTGGATCTTGCTCCCGTAGCTTCTGGAACTGGCCGTATTTTTTGGCAAACACCTTGGCTATTCCTATGGACATCCGGAGATCTCGAGCCACACAATCAGCCAGGGCATATTGTATGGGCACCTCAAACAGGTCTCGGGGTTCCTCTCTCGTTACGTCGTGCTGCACTTTCTGCTCATCAGAGTACAGTGCCATTAACTGTGTTCGAAGGTCATCTCGTAATCGGGTGGTTGGATGCTGCGGACATCGTTCATTTTCTTCACAATTTGGTACGGCCCCTCCCAAGATCTCTCTAGCTTGGGCGAATATCCACGACGACGTTGAGGGTTATACAACCAAACAAGATCAACAACTTGGAATTCTCCGCCCTCGGCTTTGATGTCGTAGGCTTCCTTCATTCGGGCACTTGCATTCTCGATGTTTAACCGGACTCGTTCATGGATGTCGTTCATCTTTTGACGTAGCTGACATAGTCTTCACCTGCGGTTTCTTCTCCTGGGGGACATCCAAACTTCAAATCGCATGGTAGTCTTAATTTTCGTCCCATAATAGTACTGGCCGGGGTCTGACCCGTGGACTCATGCACAGACGAACGATATGCCATTAGAAACAAGTGCAGATACTCGTCCCAGTCTCTTTGGTGGTCAGAGACTACCTTTGACAAATGGCAATTAATGGTTCTATTCATCCGTTCTACCATTCCATCGGACTGCGGATGTAATGCTGTCGTCCGTGTTTTATTGATCTTCAGTTTGCAGACATCTTGGAAAAGGGTAGATTCAAAATTTCTACCATGGTCTGAGTGCAATTCCAAGGGAACACCAAAACGACTGATCCATTCCTTGACAAGGACATCATCAACAGTCAAGGCTTCTTGATTCGGCAAGGCATATGCTTCGGCCCATTTACTGAAATAGTCCATCACCACCACAATGAATTTATTTCCAGAGTCGGATTCAGGAAATGGATCGGCAACATCAATGGCTACTCTTTCGAATGGACTGCCCACTTTATATTGCTTCATGGGAGCTTTTGGTCGCTTCTGAGGCCCATTACTTGCTGCACAAACCGTACATTTCCGGCACCACTCCTTAACATCTACCTGGCAGTTCACCCAATAGAAGCGTTCTCTCAACTTCCTCAGGGTTTTCGTTACTCCCAGATGTCCTCCAGTTGTACCGTCATGTAGTTCTCGCAAAACCTCTTGTCTCCTCTGCTGACCATCCGTTTAGCTTAGCTGCAGCATCGAATTGGCGACGATAATTAGTCCATGATGATTTTCCATCAAATTGGGGAGGTTTCATCTTGTGTCTTGTTCCCTCGAGGCCAATTTTCGAATCCACTACTTCCAGACTGCTTCTGCTTTCGGTCTTTGATGGTGTTTCTCCCCTTTGTTGTGCCACTACCTGTTCTTTTATTTTGGTTATCTCGCCTTCCATTATTTGTTTTAAGTCTTCTATGCGCCTTTGGTTTTTAACTGTCGTCTGACTCAGCTCTTCAACTATTGTTTGCTTTATTTCTTCCATCCGGGTTTCATATTTGATCGCCGTCTGCTTCAGATCTTCAATTCGGGATTCATTTTCGACTATTTTCTCTTCTAGCATTTCTGAACTTTCCTGTACCATGCTTTTCAAATTTTCTTCTAAAGATTGCGCATTTTCGTGTAATTTTTGTAGCTTATCTTCTAAAGACTTCGAATTTTCTAGCAGTTTGTCTTCTAGCGCTTTAGAATTTTCTTGTAATATTTTTACTAATTTTTCTTCTAGGAATTCAGAATTTTCTTGTAAGGTTGCAGCTTATCTTCTAAGGTCTTAGAATTTTCTAGCAATTTATCTTCTAAGGACTTAGCATTTTCTATCAATTTATCTTCTATAACGACTCTTTCATGATTTTAGAATTATCTTGTAATGTTTGTAGTTTATCTTCTAAGGCCATTTTCAAGTTTTTAGAATTTTCTTCCATTTGTTTTAATAGCATGTTCATGTCCCCAGTATCAGAAATCTCAAACAAATAAGTATCGGGATCGTTACCTTCATTTATTAGAGCATCTCGTAGCCGTTGTACTAATTCACTTTTCTTTCTTCTAATTTATTTCCACTACTTTAACACAATTTATATTCACAGAAACTTATTTACATTTTGTCTTAACTATACAATTCGACGGTCGAAAACTGAATGCCTCCCATCGCCAGCTGTTCATATTTATATATTTCTCTTCGAATTGTCTGGTAACCATCGGAAAACTCTTTCATGTTCTGGACGCTTTAAGGGAATTCCCAGTAACGGCAGCGGTCGGCCTGTTAAGAGTCGAACCATTTCGTATTCCCAGAAGTACCGGAATAATGTCCCTTCCACGAATTGGTTGATGGCCGATTGCACAAGCTGTGGGATGAATTCTCGTAACAATACAATGACTATCGCCGAAGGAGTCTTTGAATGCCACTTTATGCCATAAATGAAGGAGTAAAAGGTGGTTTGTTTTGCCGACACACAAATTTCCTAAGTACTTCCTTCAATCCTTCCTGTGACTATTTTGATATTTTCCTTGCGGGTCAAAATTTTCTCGATAACTCGTATTTATTGTAAACCTGCTGGGATTTAGGTATATCTTGGGGCTGCTGATGATTTTTTAATTTGTCCTTCAAATCCTTTTTTACTTGAATCCATGGGCGGATCCAAGGGGGGCGATCGCCCCCACTGAGAGTCTCAAAGTTAGAAAAATTTTATATTAAAACTAGGTAACCTTAACTCCAAGAGCCTAGAGGAAGGTCACTGCTATTGGTTTAAACCAGATAACGACTAATTTTAATGTAATAGTCCAACAAATATGGGTTTAATAAAATTATATTTTGGTAAACTGAGTACAGGATCCACCCCTGCTTGAATCTGCATTGTAGTTTGAATGAAATGCCTACTCAAACATTTTATGAAACATTAGAGAAATATTTCGTGAAATATTACAGAAATTTCCGATATGAAATATTTTAAAACTATTTTTAATATTATTTCGCTCTATTTCTTTTGAAATATTCGTATGTTGGCAACAAAAATGTTTAAATATATTATATCTTAGAGCTCGTACATTCTGGAGTTAGCCTGCAGTGCAGAAATGTCATGGTAAGACCAAAGAAAGGAGGGCAATATAGGGTGGTAGTATTAAGTATATGATAGACGCCATGAGGCTATTTCACTCGGTTGGGGACTGCTTCCAATCAAATAAGATCAGCATGTTGTTCATTGGCACCCACCAATTGAAATAACCTGTTACTATCTCTATTGCCCTCTCTTTCTAGCCCTGCCACGATTTTGTGCATTGCAGGTTATCTCCAGAAGGTCATATACTTAATACTGATATACTGCTATCAGTGATATCGCCCGTAAGCCTAAGGGTCACCGACTAACAGAGACAGCAGATTATACGTAAGTATATGGGTGTTGCTGTACCTAAACCGTTTTGCGCAAGCGTTGCCAAGAATCTAACAGAGAAAACATAACCAACAACAGCAGAGCTAATAGGGGCATTCTCGAACATGCGCATAAGACCCAAGGTACAGTGAAACGATATATAAACATAGATTCTGCTAGCAGTATATCAGTATTAAGTATATGCAGAAGGTACATGCTCTGACCTTAGATCATTTACCATCTAGATATAGCCTGCCAAGAATAAAATCGTGGCAGTAAGAGGCTATTTCACTTAGTGGCCAATGAACAACATGTTGAACGTATTTCATTGGAAGCAGCTCCCAACCGAGTGCCCTCTGTATTGCCCTCTCTCTCCTTAGTCTTACCACGATATTTGTGCACTGCAGGCTATCTCCAGAAAGTACATGCTCTAAGGTTCTGACCTACCTATTCTGTATGAAATATTACAGAAATATATTTACGCGTGTACACCCAGCTTAACACTGGGCAATGTTTTCTCTAGGCGTATGCCAACCAAAGAGATTAATAGTGTAGAGCACGTGAACTAGCGAAATTCATGCAATATTAATAGAAAGAGAGAGAGAGAGAATAAGCGTGTCTTTCCTGATTGGTTAGTGTCAGTGGTGACACCTACTATTGGTAGGGTAGAGACATAGCAAGCGCTCCCTGATATTGTCTTTCTCTTTCTACTGTTATTACACTGCAACTTACAATGGCTGAGTTCAGCAGATACAAACTGTTGTGAACGTTTGCTAACGTTTCATGTTTTGTGCAGCACAAAACATCAAACGTAAGCAAACGTTGACAACAGTTTGTATCTGCTGAACTCAGCCAATAACGCCCATACCTAAGTCACTCTACGTATAAACCTCTTTGATGCCAACACGACGTAAACCCAATAAGCAACCGGTTATCGTATTGCGCCTATCATCACTGTAAACGGTAATTCGTTACCTTAGAGCACTTACTTTCTAGAGATAGCCTGCAGTGCACAAATGTCGTGGTAAGATTAAGGAGAGAGAGGGCAATAGAGAGGGCAAGAGGCTATTTCACTCGGTTGGGAGCTGCTTCCACTTACTAAGTGAAATAGCCTCTTACTGTGTCTATTGCCCTCTCTTTCTAGCGCTGCCACGATTTTATGCTTGACAGGCTATATCTAGGTGATATATGATCTAAGTTCGTTACCGCGCAGTACGATTATCGATTGTGTATGGGTAATTCGTTCTGTTGTAATGAACCTTCTATTGTATGATCTGTGCTTTTCATGCGCATAAAATTATACATCAAATTTAATTTTTTTTAAGGTTAGAAATTGAAGTTACATGTTTCATATTTGGAGTTCTGCTGATTAAAAATTTAATTCGAATCATGTCTACGAATAAAGTAGTAAGTTATGAGGAAATGAAAAATTTCGCAAATTCTGACAGCATATTATTAATTGATGTTCGAAAGGAGGAAGAAGTAAATAGTACCGGCAAAATTGGACAAAGTATTAATATACCAAGTAAGTAAAAACTTTTTAAAATTCACTTCTATTTTGATCTGTACTTTTTTCAGTTGATGAATTAGAAAACGTTTTAAAAAATCTTGATCAAGAATTGTTTGAAGAAAAATATGGAAGATCTAAACCCGGCAAAGATTTTCCTATAGTTTTCTATTGTTTAATGGGAGGCCGAGCTGCTCGTGCAGCTGATATTGCAGAGAACGTGGGATATAAGAAGTATGTGAATACATTTAATTAGGATACAGATACTATAATAATACAACAATAATTTTAGCTCAAGATTTTATAAAGGGAGCTGGCAAGAATGGCAAGCAAAATCTAATTAAGTGTTGTTATATTTATAGTTTAAGTTTAAGTTTATATTTCTTTACAAATACAGCATAAAATGCCTTAAGTCTTTCATTTCATATTATTTCTAAAAATAAAAATTTTAATAATGCACGGTGTAATATAATTTTTTACACCGTGATGCTCTGCTATGATTGATTTGATTTTTTTGTTTTGGCGCAACATAACCTATAATTCCCTCTAATTGTTATATCCTTGAATAAGTTTTGTTGGTGTCGCTATCCACCAAGTGAAGTAAAGTAGGATGGAAACGAGAGATTCAACAAAAATTATAATAGTAAAAAATGAAATAGATTGTTTTGAGCCTTTGAGGAAGATTGAATTGCGTCAGCTTCGAGGTCATTGAAAAAATATAGATAATTATAATTGGTTATGTTGAAACATTAAAAGTGACTGCATGTTGGGGGAAACCGTTTACTGCACGTGGATAAATTAAATGGTTATTCGGATTGCTTTTATATTGCAACAAGCACGAGCGTTCGGTACTGTTGCGGCCGCTATGCAATCAATTTTTTCACGAAATTATGAGGTAAAGTTTAATTCATGAAATTTATTAAGTATTTATTAATGTTTATTGTATAGGGAGCTATTGAAGCCTTAAATAGTCTTCAGTCAAATGCACAATATTTGAAGAAAGCTGTTGAACAGCAAAAACCCACACTGAAAATACCTGAAGTAATAAAATTCTTAAATAGGTAAGAATGTGTAAGGACCTTTATTATTATTATGTACCTCATAAATATACTGTGTACAGAAACCCATGTCATTGTACAAAACAAATTGGCAAAGCATGTTTCATTGTTTACTTATCTTTTACTTTAACTATATTTCAAATTTGTAGGAGTGGCATTTCTTTAGAGGATTTGGACAAACTTTCAGTTATTCATGTAACAGGAACAAATGGTAAAGGAACAACTTGTGCCTATACTGAGGACATACTTAGAAACCATGGATATAAAACAGGATTTTTTTCATCTCCACATTTGCTTGATGCTCGAGAGAGGATTAGGATTAATGGAAAACCTATTGCAAAGCAAGAGTTCTCTAAGTATTTCTGGAAGATCTATGATTTATTAGAATTGCAGAAAGTAAGAATGCTTGACATTAGTTATCTTATGTTATATCATGTAGTTGATTGATATATTTTAAAGCTTATCTCTGGACTAGTGAATGTGTTTTCACATTACAATGTTTTAATGCAAGCATCTTATTCACAAAAAGTTTTTTTTAATTTGCCAATAAGTCTTAGGAATTTTCAATCAATATATAAGAAAATTAAATTAAAAAATAAATAATAGCCAACTAAATCTAGAAAAGATTTATATACAGAGTGATCCAAATCTCCTTGTAGGTACTGTGAAATATATAGAAAGGAACACATTTTAGAAAAAAAAAATATATATAGAGATGTTTCAGGATTTTTAACCGACTTCCAAAAAGGAGGAGTTATCAATTCGTGGCGTAGTTTTTCGCTTTTTTTTATGTATGTTACCTCATTTCTTCTCTTGTGGTGCACCGTTTTGAATGAATAAGGTCTTGTTTAATAGAGTATATATCCGGATTGGTGAAACTTCAAATTTTGGAAAAGAATTCTATTGATAAAGTGATAAAATTTGTGAATGAACACATGCGTGCATGGAAATCGACCAATATCCCTAATATTTTAGTCGATTTTTCGATAACTCCTTATGGATGTGTATAGTTTTTTAATGTTTAATCTATTAAGGAATATCCTTAGGTGATCTCATATATTTTTCTGCGACGTGCAACTTGGAATTTTGCAGAAAATCGCCGAAAATTCAAAAATTTCATCGAAATGACATAACGGACATTTCCTCATAAATATTTTAATTCCAACGTAATAGTGCGGTAATTTTAGGCACTGGAAATTTTAATTGCGAATTTGAAAATTTTCTATGTACATCTCAAGCATATAGGTAGTAAAGCATAGTATTTTCGGCTCCTTAAATCAATGAGTACCAAGCTCGTTTTGTTTGTTTTTAGGCAAATACCTATTTAAATGCAAATTTTTCCATTTTGCGAAGACAGTGCATTTGTTTGTCACATTCTCCCGGCCTAATAGAAAATTCAGTGACAACACATGTCAAACTTTAAACTGCTATTTAGTGGGTTTATAGACAGGATGGTTAGTTATAGCAAACAAAATCACAAAGTAAAGTGGTAGAAGGAGTTGCATTTATATGAAGATTGAAATATAGGACGGACTAGAATGATAGTGGTCCGTAGGCAGGCATATATACAGGATGGTTGGAATATAGGGTGGACTGGACGCTTGGTGGTATAAAAATGTTGGAAAAAATGTGAAATTAAAATTATATAGGGTGATTAAAAACTATTATATGATGTGGACATAAGCAAATCATATACAGGATGGTTGAAATATATGCTGGAGTTGAATTATATTTATACAGTGTGATTAAAAACCTATTTCTTTTATAGCCCATAAGTTGCATAAAGTGTGGAGAGGAATTAATGTTACACAGGGTGATAATATAAAATGTTAAAAATGAAATAATTTATGGGGTAGCCCACAAGGAGTTATATACTATGGTTGAAATATAGGATGGATTTGACTCCGTAAATATGGGATGGATTCTACTCTGTCCTATACTTTACAGAAGGCAGCTAACAAATTTATGCTTGTCCGTGGGCAGTGGTAGGTACAGGATGATTGGTACATAGGTTGGAGTGGAATTATCTATAGTTATACAGAGTTGTCAAAAAAGTTGAAAAAATGTTACATGGCGTAGTCCATAAGGCATAAATACATTTTGGGCTTATTAAGTCAACACATACTAGTACATTTTGTTCGTAAAGATTTACCTGTCAATTTAAATGAGAAAGTATCATTGTGTAATGTTGAGGCTTTCAATGTTACCTGGTTCTGTCTATTAAGGATATACATACAAAATAAAAAATATAAAGAATGAAAACTACCTGAGTTCAAAAAAAACTAAAAAGTTGAAAATAAAATATTAAAAAATATATAACCACTTGTACGTATAACTAAAAAGCTAAAAATAATTATAACAAAATACAACTCTAGTAAATTCAATGTTGTTAGGTACCTACCCAGGAAGTAAAAATTGTAAACATTAAAATGTGCTCATTCTGTACAAATTAATTACCTACCAATCTAGTATATTTTTGAAGTCGGTGCCAAGCAACAAACAAGTTTGATGAATTAGTAGATAAGTACGCAATGAAGGATTTTAGATTTTACTTTGGATTTGACCTTGACAATCAAAAGTCATTTAAAAGTCAAGTTAATTTTTTGAAATCGGAACCACAATTTTGACATCTTTACATCAGAACATTCTTGAACATTTCATTAGCCATGATTCTGAAGGTCATGAGGTGTCCATTGCAAATTATTGTGAAACTTGATGCTCTTGGTTCCTAATAAGTCAACAGTTATAAACTTCTGAACATGTTTCAGAGGCAATTCTAATCAAAAAAACATATATACTGATTGTGCAAATGCATATGACTAGGTGGATTATGGTGCCTTGATACAATACCTTGGGTTTGCAATATTGGTGTTCTTAATTTCAAACTTACTCACATGAACTCAAAGTATAAAGATGAGTACTATCTTTTTCTATCAATATATTGCCACCTCAGGGATACCCTAGGGTATCATCTTGGGCACTCTCTTGTTTCTGATGTGTATTAATTACCAGATAGCCTGAAGACCTGGGTTGGTTTGTTGTTTGCCGATAATTTGAAATTGTTTAAATCTATTAATGGCATAAATGATGTTATTGCAGTCTAGAATGACTTGAGTTTGGCTCTAACCTGGTATAGAGAAAACAATTGAAGACTCTGGTGCAAGAACGGGATAAGTTCATAAATCTGCAAAAGTGAGCTAGCTGCTTATTCAGGTTTAAAAAGTTGCTTTGTTTGTCTGGTGCAACTTTGGGACATATACAGGTTATAGATTCTGAATTACGATAGCAAACTACCTATCCCCTGGTATGATATAGTGAAATAATGGTATAAGATTTTTGTAACTTATCTCGTTCTTTTACCAAATGCTTTATACTTCGGTAAACTCTTCCTATTATGCCCCACTACTGCACCAGCCATTTTGTTGACATCAGGTGACACGCAAGAACTTGTCACCTCAAATTAAGCCGTCAAACAGTGGAAATAAAAAATAAACTAGTGTGGCTTGTGGTACGTGCAGTTTTAACATGAATTCAAGCATCAAAGAGGAATCATTTCAAAGTTCATGGAGTGAGATTGTGCCTTCAGATAATGTATATTCATTTAGTGCCCCTGAAAATAATTTGAATGAAGAGCATGAGTCGGTTAACAACAAAAGTGTGCGAAAGAAAACACGAAAACCAGATAACTGTAAAAGAAATATGCAGAAAATAAAACGAGCCAAAGATGAGTCTTATAAATCTGTGACAACGGGAAAACTGGTGCCAAGAGGAAGACAAGGCGATGATTGCAAATGCAACAAAAAATGCATCGAAAAACTTTCGGAAATAGAGAAGCAAGAGATAGTATCAGCTTTTAACAATCTTTCAAGTCAAGAGAAACATGTCACATATTTGTCAAGTTTGGTGCAAGTTTCACTGATTACTTTTTGTTTTTAGTTCAAATTTAAAAATAAAGATTTTTGCTGAAAATGGTTTGAATGTAACTTATCCCGTTCTTACATCTGTTGTAAAATTTAATATACAAAAGTTTAAACCAATCCCATTATTGCACCACATTTTTTTTAATCCTTAATAGCGTTGTTAATTGGTTGTAGAATGTTGTTAAAATCATATATAGAAGTTGTACTAGTTGGGGCTTTCTTAGTGACCAACATAAATTTCAAATTTAAAATTCCAACTTATTTTCCTTCTCCTGAAATATTTACATATTGCTACTTATCCCGTTCTTGCATCAGAGTCTTCAATTGTTGTTACCTTCTCCTGAAAAAACTCAAGTGGTGTAAGGTGGTTAAAAATTTGGGGGTGGTCTTTCTTTAAATTCAATAACAATTACAACTATTATTAGAACCAAAATGAGCTGCCTCTTTGTACATAACTTATTAATGGTCTAACAATTTAAGACCTTCTCAGTGGGAACTAGTGGAACAAACAAACAGTAAAACTGACAATTTTAGAAGCTCTGAAAATTAATTCTCCACTCCATATGAAAACAAATATTGATGGAAATGATGAAAACATATGGTTGTTTCTAAAATTATTTTAGATAATGAGGGTGTTGAAAAAAAGATACTGTTGCAAATGACATTGATTTTAGTATGAAAATTGTTATGTAGATAAACAATTTTCATAGAGCATACAAGTGGTGCTCAGCAAACATAAAACCATATCCAAACTTACTAAAACTCACTAAGATGTATCTGACAGTCATGTATATAGTGAGAGGCTATTTTCAGAAGCAGGTATAGGTAGTTTATGAGAAAAAGCGCATTTGTTTTGTATCAGCAAATTCTGAAAATATTGTGTTTATTGATCACAACTTACCACTGACAGATTTTAGGTTTGTTTATAATTAAAATAATACATTTTCGAGTAATATGTGTGTTTTTTCTTCATGATAGTTGAAAGGTCTTCAAATACAGATAAGTATTACACAATGTAAAAAGCACTATTTATACACATGAATACTAGTTGATCATATTGCAATAAACTCCGTGGGTTCAAAGTTAATTAATTTCTAGAACTTTTATTCACATGTAAACATCAAATATTTTCAACAACTGATTCTAATACAATAACATCGAAATCATAACAATAGGTAAGCTCTAGTAACTAACTAGTGAAATTAGTATCGCCTTATATAGCGTACGTCGAGTTTTCTGGTCGTTCTACATTTGTTCGCACAGCGTCCAGATAAACAGTTTTTGCCCCATTCAAACCTAGTTATTTTTTTTACTATCCCAGCGACTGATGTTTAATTGGGATGAATAATGCTTTACGTTGCTTTCGTCAGGGACGGCGTAGATAATTTTTACAAAAATATTGTAGACTTTCTCTTAGATTATATGTAAAGACGACAACCAGTAATATTCGGGCAATTTTTCGAAATTGCCCTACTACACTTTATCTCGCTTTTAAATTTCAAATACTTAAGTATTTTTATACAGCTTTTTATATCGATTGTGGTGTTACTTCCCAAGAAAACATAAAAATACTTAAGCATATTTGTTGCAGGAAAAAAACTGGGGAGAAATATATCAATGTTCAGGCAAAAGCAGAATAATTTTACTGGTGTAGTTTTTCAATGATCACAATTACGTTTTTGAATAACATGTTTTTATTTCGAATATGTCGATTGTTCACTTAGTAAATTTCTAATATTCTAAAATATAAATATATTTGCTGATGATTCCGACAAAAATATATAAAAATTACAATTCTTAAGGATACTTACTGTAAGAATCAAGGGCGTACCCAGCTTTTGGTTTAAGGAGGGGCAAATTAGGGAAAACATTGTCCTAGAGGGGGGCAAATTGGATAAAAAATCCTAGAAAGTGGGACAATTCAGAAAATTTTTTGGTCCAGGGGGGCAAGTCAGTAAATTTATGGGGAGGTTTAATTGCTCACGGCAGGTTTTTCCGCTGCCCCTCCCCTGACCCCCCTCTCGGTACGCTCATGCTTAGAATTTTGAAATTATTTTCAATCGAAAAACGATTGGCAGAAGTGTCGCACGTGGGCAAAGGGTTGTGATGAAGATGTGATCTTGTAAGAAAATGTTACAATTGGCCACCATGTTTTCCATCCTGTCAATCGGCAAATGAAAATGGCAGAAGGTTGAAATACCGTCTAATTGTATCCTTCTTTATCAAATTATTTTTGAAGAAGAATTTATTTCCGATATTTCAATTTCTGTGATCTGACTGACTGACTCTAATACATTATCCTGTTTTTTTAAATTTTGTTCTACAAGGTGCCTCGCGGAGAAGTGACCGACGAGCGTTGTTTGATTATTGACATAAAATATGGGTAAATAATTTTAATCCAGGGGGTGATCGGCTTTAGTTCTTTATTGATGTTTTTATTTTCTTATGCCAGCAATACACGTTGGCCGAGCCTAGGCCAACGCGAGCGTAGTCAAATTAATACGAAGCAATTGGTACTGCCTCGACGTTTGGCAAGTTTGTCGACATTTACGTGTACCTACGACGGACGCCAACAATAATACGCGGATAAACATAGGAACACTATTGGCCAAGTGCGCTCGAGCGCAAAACCGACAACGTTCCGAAGTGCGGCAAGTGATCGTAGTTGTAACAAGCTACGCCAAATGAGTTCTATACACGTTGGCCGTTGACTTTCTTGGGCTAACTAGTCGAGCGACACCGAGCGACGGCAAGGCAATGCAAATATACTGTCTACAGTGTAGACAGTATATTTGCATTGCATTGAAATTATTACTCTGCGCTGCGACATATTTCTTAAAGCAAGGTCATCGTCAGGTCATGATTTCTGGGCATTGGTTTCCAACGAAAAATATCCAAATTTGAAGAAGTGTGTTGAACAACTTCATTCGTGTTTTGGTTCAACATATTTATGTGAATCGGCATTTTCCTACTTAAAGCAAACAAAAAGTAAACACCGTTCTCGCTTGACAGACGCTCATACATTGGATTCTTTAAGGCTGGCAATCTCCAACTACAAACCTGATTATGCTAAACTAGTGGAAGATACTCAGACGCAATGCTCACACTAATATAATATGTAAATAAGTAGTTAGTATACATAATTTTCACACTTATGTTTTTTCTCTTAATAAAATAAAAAAATGCTTCATGATTGTGTACTCAACTATGCTGTTTCATTTAAGATTCTAGAAGTAGGTATGTAATTGGTCGATCGCGCAGGGTCTCGTTATTGAACAAGAGATCTTGGGTTCAATCATGTTGGCCACCCCTGGTCTACACCTTGGTATTGGCGTTCACTCGGTGACGCTCGGCCAACATGTATTGCAGGCTTTAGAGATGGTTGCCTTCTTGTGCTAATTTTGCGATGTATTGCTTGTTTTTAGTTACTTTTCTATTCCCCTTTCTTTATTTCACAGCCACTATTATTATTTACCGCTTAATGTGTAAGAAGTATCCAAAATTACTAAAACATTTGTCAAAATATAAATAAACTTGGAAGTAAAAAGGATATTTTTTTGTTTTGCTAAATATGCCGAAAATGTCACTATAATATCGCGTTTTATGAATTATTGTTAAGCTACATAAGATTCTCTAAAATATTGTAAGATATCGAATTTTACACATTTGGACTAAAGCGATAAGAGGAACTTCATTTCAGCATGAATTTTCAATAAACATGTTGACGAGACACATGTACTTTCAGCTGGATGGAGCTTAGGCACATTATGCGACATCTGCATGTGAATTTATTTATGAAAATTATCCTAGATGGACTGGCCATGACGATCCTCCAGTGGCATGTCCCACGAAGTCACTAGCCCTGGATTGTTATTATTGGGGGTACATGATTCAAAAAGTTTATGATGTGCCAATAGTTTCAAGGGAGCAATTGAAAGCGAATCCATGCTGCAGCCGCAGAATGGCAAAAAAGCATAAATACAGCGAACTACCCAGAGGATTTCATTTAAAACCCTGGTTTGCATAAGCGCTGATGGCCGTCATTTTGAATCCGTTAATGAAATGTTTTGTTTTTTGTTGATAAATAATTATCTTAACATAAGACTGGTTTTTATTTCTCAATTAACTGTCATCATATATTTGAAATGGTTTATTTTGCTAAAAACATAATTGAGAGTGTCTTTTAATTGGCTGCGAAAGACACCTTCGCATTTATGTTTGAAATAGACTAAAACGTTGTTTTAAGAGAATCTACACAAATTATTCAGTTTATTATAACTAACAAAACGAGATGTTATCTCCTGTCTCTGTTTCTATTTCCTTGTGTTATCATTAGTAATGGTTATAAATTTCAATTTCAGGAGTTTTAAAATAATTGATACTATTTTGTTATGACTCAAGTATTAATCCTAATGTGTAATTTAATTCTTAATTTGAATTTCTATAAGTGCCAAATAAAATTTGTTGAACTTGCAAGTTGAAGCTCATATTCGATAAACTGCAAATGCAGCAAAAATTTTAACAAAAGGTGTATGAAATTAATAGCATTCTTTCTGACTTCTGACATATGTCAAGTGTCCGTAATGCAATATTGAGAATTTGAATTTTTATTACAGGGTTAGTTGTAAGAACAGCTAGCAGGGTAACCTGCGGCTGAAACTCGCCCAATTCTTGTATTATAATTATTTTTGTTATCTATTATCTTATTAATAAAAGTCCTTTATCCCGACTTGACCATACAATGTATGGCATCACACTCCCTCTAAAGGGGAAAATTCACTAAACCCCAGATATACTATATATCAAAAGGGTTTAGCTCTGTGGGAGCCCTTGCCAGGTTATCAGGCCCGTGGTTGGCGTCGTGGCTGCAGTTCCCCATAAATTTTCTGACCGTCCGGGCTGTTCCTAACAGGACGGCTTTTTGCATTTGTTTGTAAAGGTGTTCGTCCAGACCGAGGTATTTTAAATTAATAGAAGGGTCTTTAACGATGTACTTTAGGTAGTTCTTAGTTGGAATTACTTGATCTTGGATTGCCAATATAAAGCCTTCCGTTTCAGGGAACATATGACCAGAGATCAACCAGTAGTTCGACGCTGCATTGTCGACATAATCTTGGTTGACGTCATTTATATGTCTTCCATGAAGGGGCTTCTCTTTCCATTTCAGCAGTTTCTGATCTGTGGTCTGGTGGTGTAATTGGACATGTTGTTGTGTCAGTCGCAGTGGTGTTGAGTCATCAACCTGGCACATGACTCTATGTAGATCAGAAAATTCTGCGAGTTTCTGGAAATGACAACGCAAAATAGAAATTTGTTGATCTAATAGCTTACTTACATCTGTCAATCCTCTTCCTCCTTCATACCGTGGCAAAGTTGTACGTTCGACAGAGCTCTTTGGATGGTGATTTTGAGCTTTTGTTAGTAAAACTCTAACTTTTCGTTGTAATTGTTCAATGTCAGTCTTGCACCAATTAACTATACCGAAAGAGTAACTGAGCACTGAACACGCATAGGTGTTAATAGCCTGAAACAGATTTTTACTGTTTAGTTTGGTTTTCAACAGTCGTCTTACCCTTCTATAAAACTCTGCTGTTAGGTCCTTTTTCATAGTCATGTGATCAATACGTTGAGCCTGCTTTATTCCAAGGTATTTATAAGTATGACCTTCCCCCATAGATTCAATTGAGGTGCCATCTCCCATTTCGAAGTGCCCCTGCTGTATTTTGCCTTTAACTATATTAATAATTCGGCATTTGTCTAGGCCAAATTTCATATGGATGTCACTAGAGAACCCTTCTACTATTTTAAGCATGTCATGCAGCTGTTGTTTTGTAGCTGCCATCAACTTTAAGTCGTCCATGTATAACAAATGGTTTATCTTCAATGCTTGTACGTTGTTGTGTTTGAGACTGAACCCAAAATTAGTCGAGTTCAGTTTGTTCGAGAGAGGGTTCATGGCAAGGCAGAACCACAGCGGGCTAAGAGAGTCTCCCTGGAATATACCCCTTCTGATTGGAATAGGATCTGTTTGTATCGAACAGTTGGCTTCATTCAGTGAGATTTTGGTTTGCCAGGTGGCCATGGCATGTTATAAAAAGTTAATAATACAATTATTCACTTTATAGAGTTTCAGCACCTTAATGAGCCAATCATGTGGAACTGAATCAAAGGCCTTTTTGTAGTCCACATATGCCATGTAGAGATTACGTCGTTTGGCGCGGGCTTGATTGCAGACAACGGAATCAATTATCAGTTGTTCTTTGCAACCCATTGAATTTTTCGCGCATCCCTTTTGTTGTTGAGTAATTATGTTGTTCAGTTCACAATGTTTGAAAATGCGATGATTAATGCATGATGTTATGAGTTTGTATAAGGTTGGAAGGCAAGTGATTGGTCGGTACTTTGCTGGGTCCTGTGCACCTAGGTCGTCCTTTGGTAAGAGGTATGTAGCACCATGCGTTAGGAAACTAGGCATCTTGTGTGGGTGGGCAATTACGTCATTTATAAGGGCTGTTAGTGTTTCGTGGGTTGCGTACAGTTTCTTTATCCAGTAATTTTGTACACCATCTGGTCCTGGTGCTTTCCAGTTATGGAGGTTCTTCGTTATGTTGGATGTATCTTCCGTTGTAAATGGTTGGTGTTGCATGGCCTCACAGTTCTGAGATGCAGCCTCCTCCTCATTAATCCAGCTGGCTCCGGAGTTATAGGAGGTTGTTGTGGAAAGCTGTGTTTTCCAGAATTCCTCGATGTCTGTTTTACTGGGGTAACTAGGGGCTTCATTATTATTCTTGTTGTTAAGTTTTCTATAAAACCCTTTTTCTGATTGTCGGAAGAGTGTGTTGTCTAGTTTCCGTTGGTTACTGGTTTTGTACCTTCTCAATCGACTTGTGTAGACGGAGAGCTTTTGTCGTAGACTGTCCAGACACTGCTGAGATGTGATGTTTTCTCCATCCCACTGGGAGTGTATTCGGTTATTGTCCATGATAGTCTTGACAAGCCTTCCTATTCTGTTGTTCCTGACTCCTCGTTGGTACTCGGTCAGTCTTCCAACGTCTTTTCGAAGAGAATTGATTTTCCCTTCAAGTCTTCTTTGCCAAGGTGGTATTCGAGGGGTTTGTCTAAATTGGGGAGGGTCTTGCTTTGGTCTTACTGCGACCCCAATTATTCTGCAGATGGCAGTTGCAGCACAGTAGATTATTATGTGTAGCGACTCTAACGTATTAGCACCTAAAACATAGGTTGGCAAGATAAATTTGTTCATAGCCTGCAAGACGATACCCAGTTTCTTAGATGATCTTAGTTTGGGAAGAGCTGGTCTAGTCAGTGGATCTGTTCCATTATACTCTCTAAGAGCTCCTTCCATTCCTGCTTGGATCTTCTCAAGCAGGTCAGCGTTGGTTGGCTGTTCTTGCTGTAGTTCTTGAGTCTCGTCCGCTCTTTGTGCCAAAGGTGTTTCCGGCTCTGGATCGATTGTATTTCGACCAAATAGTTCGCGCTCCACTTCGCTCTTTATTGTGTCCAGTTGTTCAGGCGAAATAAGGCCATTTCTCAAGATGACACGATATTGATCTGCGACTCTCTGTTCAGTAACTTGAAGCTCTGGGTACTCACGACAGAACTCTTGATAGAGTATTTGGCGATATCCAGTCTTGTCCTGGCCAAGGTTCGTGATTCTGTAAAACGTGCGCATTATAAATTCATTCATGGCGCCAGTCCATTTCATGCGCTGTCTTTTCAGTCCCGCTTGAGTGAGTCCTTTATTATTATTATTATTATTATTATTATCCCGACTTGACCATACAATGTATGGCATCACACTCCCTCTAAAGGGGAAAATTCACTAAACCCCAGATATACTACATATCAAAAGGGTTTAGCTCTGTGGGAGCCCTTGCCAGGTTATCAGGCCCGTGGTTGGCGTCGTGGCTGCAGTTCCCCATAAATTTTCTGACCGTCCGGGCTGTTCCTAACAGGACGGCTTTTTGCATTTGTTTGTAAAGGTGTTCGTCCAGACCGAGGTATTTTAAATTGTTTAAGAGATGTTTTGGGACTAGTCCTGTCGTTGACATAACAATTGGTACAGTTCGTGTGTTGTTCATGTTCCACTGAGTCTTTATTTGAAATTCCAAATCTCTATATTTGGTTATTTTCTCAGCCTGCTTGATATTTATATTATTGTTGTTAGGAATTGCTATGTCAATTAAAGTTGTTTTCCGAGAGACTTTATCTACCAAAACTATATCTGGGCTATTGTGAGCAACAAACCGATCGGTCAGTATCGTGCGGTCCCAGTACAGCTTATAGTTGTTATTTTCTAAAACAGATTCTGGTTTATATTTATAGTATGGTAATCTTACCGACTGTGATAATTCATGTTTCAGTGCTAGTTCCTGGTGAAGTATTTTTGCCACAGCATCGTGTCGTTCTTTGTATTCAGTTGCAGCGAACGCTTGACAACCTCCTGTGATATGCTGGATAGATTCAGATGTTTGGCAACCGTACCTGCATCTGTCGTTGTTAATAGAAGGGTCTTTAACGATGTACTTTAGGTAGTTCTTAGTTGGAATTACTTGATCTTGGATTGCCAATATAAAGCCTTCCGTTTCAGGGAACATATGACCAGAGATCAACCAGTAGTTCGACGCTGCATTGTCGACATAATCTTGGTTGACGTCATTTATATGTCTTCCATGAAGGGGCTTCTCTTTCCATTTCAGCAGTTTCTGATCTGTGGTCTGGTGGTGTAATTGGACATGTTGTTGTGTCAGTCGCAGTGGTGTTGAGTCATCAACCTGGCACATGACTCTATGTAGATCAGAAAATTCTGCGAGTTTCTGGAAATGACTACGCAAAATAGAAATTTGTTGATCTAATAGCTTACTTAGATCTGTCAATCCTCTTCCTCCTTCATACCGTGGCAAAGTTGTACGTTCGACAGAGCTCTTTGGATGGTGATTTTGAGCTTTTGTTAGTAAAACTCTAACTTTTCGTTGTAATTGTTCAATGTCAGTCTTGCACCAATTAACTATACCGAAAGAGTAACTGAGCACTGAACACGCATAGGTGTTAATAGCCTGAAACAGATTTTTACTGTTTAGTTTGGTTTTCAACAGTCGTCTTACCCTTCTATAAAACTCTTCTGTTAGGTCCTTTTTCATAGTCATGTGATCAATACGTTGAGTCTGCTTTATTCCAAGGTATTTATAAGTATGACCTTCCCCCATAGATTCAATTGAGGTGCCATCTCCCATTTCGAAGTGCCCCTGCTGTATTTTGCCTTTAACTATATTAATAATTCGGCATTTGTCTAGGCCAAATTTCATATGGATGTCACTAGAGAACCCTTCTACTATTTTAAGCATGTCATGCAGCTGTTGTTTTGTAGCTGCCATCAACTTTAAGTCGTCCATGTATAACAAATGGTTTATCTTCAATGCTTGTACGTTGTTGTGTTTGAGACTGAACCCAAAATTAGTCGAGTTCAATTTGTTCGAGAGAGGGTTCATGGCAAGGCAGAACCACAGCGGGCTAAGAGAGTCTCCCTGGAATATACCCCTTCTGATTGGAATAATATCTGTTTGTATCGAACAGTTGGCTTCATTCAGTGAGATTTTGGTTTGCCAGGTGGCCATGGCATGTTCTAAAAAGTTAATAATACAATTATTCACTTTATAGAGTTTCAGCACCTTAATGAGCCAATCATGTGGAACTGAATCAAAGGCCTTTTTGTAGTCCACATATGCCATGTAGAGATTACGTCGTTTGGCGTGGGCTTGATTGCAGACAACGGAATCAATTATCAGTTGTTCTTTGCAACCCATCGAATTTTTCGCGCATCCCTTTTGTTGTTGAGTAATTATGTTGTTCAGTTCACAATGTTTGAAAATGCGATGATTAATGCATGATGTTATGAGTTTGTATAAGGTTGGAAGGCAAGTGATTGGTCGGTACTTTGCTGGGTCCTGTGCACCTAGGTCGTCCTTTGGTAAGAGGTATGTAGCACCATGCGTTAGGAAACTAGGCATCTTGTGTGGGTGGGCAATTACGTCATTTATAAGGGCTGTTAGTGTTTCGTGGGTTGCGTACAGTTTCTTTATCCAGTAATTTTGTACACCATCTGGTCCTGGTGCTTTCCAGTTATGGAGGTTCTTCATTATGTTGGATGTATCTTCCGTTGTAAATGGTTGGTGTTGCATGGCCTCACAGTTCTGAGATGCAGCCTCCTCCTCATTAATCCAGCTGGCTCCGGAGTTATAGGAGATTGTTGTGGTAAGCTGTGTTTTCCAGAATTCCTCGATGTATGTTTTACTGGGGTAACTAGGGGCTTCATTATTATTCTTGTTGTTAAGTTTTCTATAAAACCCTTTTTCTGATTGTCGGAAGAGTGTGTTGTCTAGTTTCCGTTGGTTACTGGTTTTGTACCTTCTCAATCGACTTGTGTAGACGGAGAGCTTTTGTCGTAGACTGTCCAGACACTGCTGAGATGTGATGTTTTCTCCATCCCACTGGGAGTGTATTCGGTTATTGTCCATGATAGTCTTGACAAGCCTTTCTATTCTGCTGTTCCTGACTCCTCGTTGGTACTCGGTCAGTCTTCCAACGTCTTTCCGAAGAGAATTGATTTTCCCTTCAAGTCTTCTTTGCCAAGGTGGTATTCGAGGGGTTTGTCTAAATTGGGGAGGGTCTTGCTTTGGTCTTACTGCGACCCCAATTATTCTGCAGATGGCAGTTGCAGCACAGTAGATGATTGTGTGTAGCGACTCTAACGTATTAGCACCTAAAACATAGGTTGGCAAGATAAATTTGTTCATAGCCTGCAAGACGATACCCAGTTTCTTAGATGATCTTAGTTTGGGAAGAGCTGGTCTAGTCAGTGGATCTGTTCCATTATACTCTCTAAGAGCTCCTTCCATTCCTGCTTGGATCTTCTCAAGCAGGTTAGCGTTGGTTGGCTGTTCTTGCTGTAGTTCTTGAGTCTCGTCCGCTCTTTGTGCCAAAGGTGTTTCCGGCTCTGGATCGATTGTATTTTGACCAAATAGTTCGCGCTCCACTTCGCTCTTTATTGTGTCCAGTTGTTCAGGCGAAATAAGGCCATTTCTCAAGATGACACGATATTGATCTGCGACTCTCTGTTCAGTAACTTGAAGCTCTGGGTACTCACGACAGAACTCTTGATAGAGTATTTGGCGATATCCAGTCTTGTCCTGGCCAAGGTTCGTGATTCTGTAAAACGTGCGCATTATAAATTCATTCATGGCGCCAGTCCATTTCATGCGCTGTCTTTTCAGTCCCGCTTGAGTGAGCGCTGGCTGTTGATCCTGCGCAACACTTTCTGCGGGTGGAGTTCTCGTTCTCGTTTGACTCCGTTGGTGATGGTCACGTTGTTGTTGTGACTGTGTTGGTGAGTGTTCTTGTGGTTCTTCTGGTTCTTGGGCTGTAGCTCTTTGGACGGCAGGGGCCCGCCTCCTCAGCACCCTGCCACCGACGTCCCGCATGCTGTCATGTCCAGCGCCGGCTCCAGACATGCCCTGGCGATCCCCAGGCAGCGGCTCTTTTCCGAGGCATCTATTTCTTAGCTCCATTTTCATGGGTGTTGTCACCAATTGACCCTGGTGACCCAGGTAACTTGGACCCGTGGGGTTGTCACTTCCCAGATGAAATGATTTAAACCAGACCATCCCGTGCGGGTTGTGGAGAAGGAAGGAAAGCTAGGTAGTTATTATTATTATTATTATTAAAAGCAAATTTTGTGCAGGTTTTCTATATTAATTGGATGTTATATTATTTTTTTCCTATATATTATTGATCTTCTATAAAACAAGAAACTCATAATTTTACCTGGTCTCTGTGTCTTACACAGTGAACTGAATTGAATGAATGAATGAATGAATGAATGAATATCTTTATTTAGCATTTTTGCTAACAATATAATACATTTCGTTACTTATCACTGTTTTTTTTTAATCATAAGTTAATCACAATTTCTTACTAAATATCTACAAAAACATAAACTACATCAGATACACATAACTCATACATAGATTATGTTATTTATCACAATTTCTTATTAAATATCTACAAACATTTCTATTAAAATTTTGTACATTATTACAGTTTTTAAGTTCTTCTGGCAGAGCATTAAAAAGACTTATACCATTAATTAAAAGAGATCCCCTTAGAAATGTTTTATCAGTGAACTTTATATTAAAATTTTCGTTTGATCTTAATGTTCGCGGATGTAGTTCATGTCTTTTAACTAATAAGCTACTGAGATATTTGGGGCTTTGAGAATGCATCATTTTGTAAATCAGAACTAATTGGCCCTTTTAATACTCTGTTCTACTGACAGCCAGTTGAGACAGTGTAACATGTTGTTTACTGATGTATATATACTACATTTTAGTACTATTCTCATAGATTTATTTTGCAAAATTTGGAGCCTTTTAATTTGTTCTTGATTGCAAGAGAGTAATAATGTTGCGCAGTAACTAAAATGAGGTTTTATAATAGTATTGTAAACGAGCATTCTACACCAGTGAGACAAACTAAAAGCTATTCTTCTAAAAAAACCTATTTTTTGCCTAGTTTCCTACATAAGTAGTCTGCATGATTGTTAAATGTCAACTGAGGATCCAACATAACACCTAAATACATTATATTATATACTTGCTCAATTTCAATACCATTTATTTTAATTACAAGATTTTGTTCATTAAAGCTCTTGCAATTTGATTTAGTTCCTAATACCATCCACTTAGTTTTATTGCTGTTCAATTTAAGCTTATTAACACATAGCCAATCATTTAAGATTCCCAGTTCACTATTTAACACTCTAGCAGCCCTCTCTGGATCACTATCGGCAATTGATATAAGTGTATCATCAGCAAATAGACTTACAAAAGAATTCTTCAACACTTTCTGTACATCATTTATATATGCAATAAATAATAAAGGACCCAAGACACTTCCTTGTGGAATTCCAAGGTGACACTCAATAATACCGGATAGGTTATTGTTTATTTGTATTGTATCTATTGGTATTTCAAAATCAAGGTAGTGTGTGGTGTCGGGGTCGGTGTCGAAACAAATGAAATCTCAAGTTATACAATTCATTCCCTTGCTCATCTATTTTCTATGTGTAAATGTGGGTCCCCGTTAAGAAGCTTTCGCTTCAAAAAAAATACCGCAATTTCTTTTTTAGAATTTCAAGTTTATTCTTTTTTTAACAAATGTTTGTTTTCATTTTAGATAGTTTTTAGAACTTATCTAGATAAATAATAATAGTGATTAAAGATGTTAATCTCCTATGTTGAAAGTTATTTATCGATTATTTTGTGTAAATATTCAACACGGATCGGTACTAACTACTCGAAAAAGATTGCGATCTTTTTTAAGCTGTGCCTGACAAATGTCATATTACACTACATCAGATGTTTTCTATATATTCAGTAAGGAATATAAACAATTTTATACTTGTGCAGCCGTGGTGTATTATACGGTTACAGTTTTGTGTCACTGTAAAAATGAAAAAAGAAAACACGTAATGCACGTATACATCCAAACTTACAAAAAAAAATGGGACGGCATATAAGAGTAGTTCGTGAAGTATTGAAGAATGGATTAGTGTATAGGATCCACTTACAGTATTCTAGTCAAATTGTAGAATACGCTTTATTTTCCACAATAACACATATATGAGAAGCGATTTGTAGATCGCTATTTAACTGCAAAAATATATAACTTTCATTTGTGAGCATTGTTAATTACGTTTTAATCCGTTCAGTTTTAATCCAATAGCTTTTGCAAGTCCAGCAACAATTATACTACTAATTTTCATTATAGGCATTCAACTTTTTTTTTTTCTAGCATTATACAAAAACAGAGTTGTTCGTCTCAAAAAGTAAGATTTTAGATGTGGAATTTTACACAAAAAATCGGCACCATTTTTTCTTTTCATTGACAATTAAAGTCGTATATTTTATCAAAGATAGAACGATGGGTGTAAAGGTGAAAAAGGATACATGTCAAAGAAATGTTTTATAAAAGATTAGGCATTACACTATCACATATCTTTGACAAAGATATTTTATAACAAATTTGACAATGTAATAGTGGCCTTAGTCCATTTCTGACCTTTTCCATTCTTTGACATTCATCTATTTTGAGCCGTTGTGCCCCACGGATCCAGATCTCTTTATATCGTCCGTTCGTTACATTAGGGGACATCCGCTGAATTACCTCCCTAACAGGGCCTGCATTTAGAAGTGCGCTGGTTCATTTTTCATCTGTATGCCTTTTTACCTGGCATGCGTAGTTCCATTGTATTTCCCCTATTGCTTGAGGGACGTCTTTTATTTTGTTATATTTCAGAAAAAGCGAAAAAGTAATCCATAAAACTAGTTATAACTAAACCCACTTAGAAACTTCTATTCTTGAATATTTTCGTCAGTTAAGTTTTAAAGACTATCAATAATCTGCTTACACATCCGTATTCCATTTTCCTGGGGGCGGTCTTCCATAGATTTAATATCGTGGTGAAATCTTTCATGTTGTTACCCCATCTGAGTGGTCAACTTCTAGATGTTAAATTAGCATAAGTGCGTTTGCTATGGTTCTTTCCATGAATTCCAGTAATATCAGTCATCAATGTCATCCAAACCATCGATATGCTTAATTTTAGACTTTTTTGCTAGTGTCCTCTGCATATGTATATGTTTGTACTTACTGTAATCGTTCATTTTTCTTAAAATGTTGTAACTATAGGGAATGCGGATGATGAAATACACACAAATGTGGTGTTATTTTTTTGAACTAAATATGAAAGTTTGACGGTTACATTCAGTTAAAATCGACTTGCTTTTTCTGATAGAAATGGGTTTAGAATTCAGAGATGTCCATAAAATTTGATACTCAACTTTATTTATTTGATGGATGGATGCAGTTATAGTAGTGTAAATATAGTGCACTATACAATGTGTCCTAGGCAAAAACGAATGCCATATTTGAATTCAAGTGATCAAAAATCAGTTTATGCACAGTAACCCAAAAACACTTCGCTGTGGCTCATGAAATGAATAAAGACATAAATATTTTTGCCTATCCGTGCATAGAAGAATAACTCAGACAGTTTTATCTTAAATAATTAAAGATTAAATTTGAGATGACCATAGATAAAATAAAGAACATTTTAAAACTCTTATATGCCGATTACAGTTTTTTCACTTGAAAATGACTTCCCTTGGGTAATTACTATTGACAGTTGTTCGAGATCTTTTGAAGAAAACGCAACTACTCTGAAACAACTACACTCATCACAAAAAACTCTGAAATAGTGGGATAATTCGTAACTTTTGTTGTCCAAAGATCCAAATTTGGATGTTTTTTTGTTGTTGTGCATTTGGTTAAAAACGATTGCAATAGTGCAATAGAAGACCAGTTTTAGAGCTCCCAACGTGTACCACTCGTACAAATTACAGTTACTTACCTCCTTCTATGTCCGAAAATCGTTAATTCTGTTAGGAATATATTAAAGGACATTAGAAAGAACCTCCGATGTCACTTCTGTAATAAAATAAAAGTGTTTTAGAAACAAAATGCAATTTTGGAAAATTTTCCTCCGTATTGGTCACAATCTTTAACATATTTGTTTATTTAAATTTTTATGCAACAGTACTCTCACATACATAATAATGTAACTAGTGTTTATGAATCCGGATGCACCATACTTAACTGGAGCTTATTGTGGGCATGAGATTCGTACGTCGACCTGAGTGTTAACGACTTGAGTGTTAACGACTTGGCTGATATCGTTTTTACAAATGGGGCTAGCCTTATAAGTATTCCGATGTAGATAAGCGACGCTAGGGTGAGCAATTTGATCAGTGCACCATAAGAGCAGCTGGGAATCTCTCTTCGTTGAAGATGATGTATTGCACCTTTATAGATCGAGTATCTTCATGAAGTTGCTAGCAGTAAGTCCCGACTTAACCCTTATCGAGTGTGTTTGGAACAATATTTAACCTCTAATATCGCTCCAGTTAACTTAGATAAGCTGGAACACGACTCAAGGGGGGAATGGGAAATTTATATTTGGAATTCATTAGCAAACAAAAGCCTTCCACAGCACATATGAACTACTATTAAAGTCAGACGTGGCAATTAAAAAATCGTTTTCATAGATATTACAATTGTTTAATTTGTTATTAGAACTTATTTCTTTGTTCTGTTTTTTAGGGTTCCGTATATACAATATACGGATACCCTTATAATATCACTCAGGATTTCTGCCTCTGTCACATCGTCAATTTTCTCCCAAACTACTGGACGGAACAGGTTGAAATTTGGTATCTATGTATAGTTTGGTGACCCGATCAGGAGTACATACCGTAAAAGCCTAAAATTTTGAAAAAATAGGAAATATAGAACGTTGCCCGAACTTTACAGGAAAAATAAGGAGAAACCATTAATATTAATTTTAAGGGGCAAATTATAGAATTAAATGAAAATTTAAATTTTTTTTTTTCAACCGCATCATGTAATACATGAAATGATAGGTCCTATTCTGAGGAACACAAATATATTTTTTTCATGTTAAAAAAAATGGTTTAAAAGATATTAACGAAAATTTTCCAAAATTTACCCATTTCCCTCCGCCCCCCTTATCTCCGAAACTATAAAACGTAAAGTATTGAAAAAAATTAGAGGTCTGACCTGAAGTTTACTGGAAAAATAAGGAGAAATCTTTACTTTTAATTTTGGGGGGCAAATTATAGAATTAAATGGACATCCCCCCCTTATCTCCAAAACTATAAGACACAAAATAGAGGTGTAGCCCCTCACATGACCTTTACTGGAAAATAGGGAGAAACCCCCTAATATTGATTTTGGGGGCAAATGAGAGAATTAAATGAAAAATAAAAAATTAAACTTATTTCTAACGGATCATGTAATATATCAAATCATAGGGCTCATTATGACGAATACAAATATATATTTTTTAATTTTTTTTAATGAATATTTTAAAATATTTTTTTGTTTACAGGAAAAATACGAAGAAATCCCTAATATTAATATTGGGGGCCAAATTATAGAATTAAACGGAAAATAAAAAAATATTTTTAACGCATCATGCAATACAACAAATGAAAGGTCTCATTATGAGGAATAGAAATATATATTTTTCATATTTTTAAAATTAATTGTTTACAAGATTTAATAAAAATTTCTCATTTCTCGCTGTATTTCCGAAACCATAGTAGCTAAAAGTTTGAAAATAATTAGGGGTACTGGGGCTCACTTGAAATTTATAAGAAAAATTATTAGAAAACCCCCATAGTAATTTTAGGGACAAATTATACAAATAAATGGAAAATAAAAATTCAATTTTCAGACGCATCATGTAATATATCAGATAAAAGGCTCATTATGTGAATTACAAATATATCATGTTTTTAAATCATTTGTTTAAAAGATATTAACAAAAATATTAAACATCGACTTAATTCCCACTTTAGAAACTACACTATTTAAATTTTGAAAAATATATTTTATTTGTATTTTTAAATAATTTGAATAACAAATTTAATTGTTTATTAAACTTGACCTATTTTGCCCTTTGTCTTCCAATCTACAGAGCCTCAAAATTCAGACAGTAGATTATAAAAGGCTTACCTGAATGTTTATTAGTAAAATAAAACTCTAATGTTAATTTTTGGGGGTCAAATTAGAAAATGAAATACATATGTATTCTTATAAAAATCAAGCGAATCCTGAAGCAGATAAAATAAAAAGTCTATGTGTGGAAAATAAAAGTGTATATTCTTTATATATTTAAAACGCTCCCTTTAAAAAATATTAGGGTAAATATAAGAAAATGCACTCATTCTCTGCTTGTCTGAAACTGGAATATTAGAATCTTGAAGGTGGTACGGAACCCTTAGTATGCGAGTCCAACTCGCTCTTGTCCAAATTATTTTTGGTAAATAACGGTCTTCCTGAATTTTCATTTTATATTAACCAAAGTTCCTTTCAAATTTAATACGATTTATTACCTATACTCTTAAAACAATATGTGATTGGAGCAATAACAAAATTTAATTGTTACATTTTTTGTGTATATTCAACGTTCGATCAAATCTCGAATAGGGAATATCAAAACTAATGGTCTTTATTTTTCATTACAGGAGACTCCAGATGACATGCCACTGTATTTTAGATATATGACAATAATGGCAATTCATATTTTTTTGGCTCAGAAAGTTGATGTAGCAATATTTGAAGTCGGTATAGGAGGAGAACATGATTGTACTAATGTTGTAAGGTAGGTTCTCTTTTAAGCCTTGATAAATGTATGTTTTTCTACTTCTTAAAAATGCTTTCATTTAACAGTTATTTTGTTCAAGTTCAATTAGCATATTAACTCAAAATTTATTCACATACTTGTCAAAATTTGTACCTATTGAAACTTGTATACTTCAATAGAAAGTAAGATATAAGTGTAAGAAATTAATTTCATTTGAAAGTTTTAGAATAATTGGAAGTAAGTTAAAAATATAAATTTTTGGAACATTTTCTTGATTTCTAAATATTTCAAGCTGTCCGTGTGTTTGTGTACTGCAATAGTTGAACCAGTTTGGTTGTGATATTGAGATCAGTCTAGACATTTTATTTAAATTGTTTGTGAAATAAAAATGATTGTCAAACTGAAGTTCCGGTTTTATTCATGTAACGGAACTTTGTAAATGACTCGAGGAAACACATCTTGAAATCTTTTGCACTTATTCATTTACACCCTGTAGGCCTATATATGTCTACACTAGTGATGGGTCGTTTACGGGACGTTTACGAGACCGTTTATCGTCGATGATAGACTAGTTTATAAAACAGTTTAAGGTTCGACTAGTTTTGACCGTCGACGAAACAACGTCCACCAATGAACTTGTACACATCACATATTAAACCAGTTCATTCCTATATTAATGGTTAAAACAGAATAAAGACTATACAGTGGAGATATTACTATTGACACGTGCTAATCGAAAAAGAATTTACAAACTATGCATATTTACATTTTAAAGTATCCATATTGACATTTAATTTATGAATCTATTTTAATAGAAATTTACTATAGTAGTCGATAATCTTGATCTCCTTTGATTATATATCCCGATTTTAGAACATTACAAAATTTGGTTAATTATAGGAATAGAAATACATATTTATTCTCAATGTAAGAGCGTTTAAACTCTACGTCCCTTCTTCTTGTGAAGACCGTCTTTCGTCCAACAAAACCCGCGTCGTCGGTTTGGTTAGTTCATTCGTTGCGTTAACTGGCCGGTTGATAAACGATAAGAACTACAGTCGACGGTTGTTGAGACGCGACAGTGCACAAATATCGTTCACGAGTCGACGACTTTGTCGGTAAACTATAAACTAGTCGATCCGTTGATGCGAAATAAACAGTTTAAAAAAACTGTTCGTTTATTTAACGCCCATCCCTAGTCTACACCGTGATGTTTGCGCCATTCTAGAGACTCAGCTACCAGTATATTCGTACCTATTAAGTATATGATGGTGACAGATGGTTTGTTGGTAATGACCATTTGCTAATTTGAAAACTTCTCAGCAAATCAGCGATTTCCACAGTTGACTGTACCAACACTCGATTGGAGGCGAATTTTTCTAACCGCTGGAATTGTTGTCAACTGGTCTATACGAACAAAATTATTACGTTCGGTTCCGTTCGACCTCGATTGGATCTTAACGAGTTACAGAATCCCACTGCTGAAAGGTTACAATGAACGAAAAATTTGGAATGGTTTATTGGAATTATATGGATATTGCCCAAAATGTATTTTGTGTCAGAATATATAGTATGAGAGAGAAATTTAAAAAAATTTTGTAAAATAGAAGTCCCCGCTATTTAAGCTCTATAATTTTATTTATTACAACCCTTTTATGTTACGTATTTTCTTAGAAATACTATAGTGGCTGGTATAACGCCTTTAGATCTGGACCACATACCACTACTGGGAAATTCCTTGGAGTCGATAGCATGGAACAAAAGCGGTATTATGAAACAAGGCTGTATAACATTTACTGTACCTCAACCAGAGAATGTATTAAAAGTTTTTCGTGATAGAAGTAAAGAAAAGAATGTAAGTGACAATCATTATTATTATCATATAAGGGCATTTTATTAAAACATTTTAGTGTACATTAAAAATAATCAATGAGAATTTTTATAAACCACAAGAGAATACGAGAATACCGTTTCACATTCAAGAAACGAATGCTAGTTTAGCATTAGCTATCACTGAAGAATTCATTGAACGAGGTAATCTAATAATTTTGAAATTAATGTATTCGAAATAACCGAATATTTTTAGATACTAATAATAATGTGAAATTTTCTCCTGACTTGGCGAAAAAATGTATATTGCAAACGTGTTGGCCAGGAAGATATGAAATTAAACTTTACAGAAATTGTACGTAAGTATTTTTTTCTATATATATTTTTTGATGGCCAAGCACAATTTTTGTTATTATTATTTCCGCTTTTGGTTGTAGAGCATTTGTAGTTGATAGTCATTGACTATTATGCACAAGTGAATGATTAAAATATTATTAGTATGATGAGACCCTTCATTTGGATAAGGGAGACCTCTGACTGTAACGGAAAATACGTTGATCTCATTTTAACAATTTTTATAAATTTGGAAAGTTATGGCTTTCGGGAACGTCGAGCGGTGGCACCTAGTATTTATTCCTGTCTGTTGGGACATGGTGTGTCCTGATTGGTCAGCACCAATCGAAGGGAGGCTGCGAACCTCATCGATGGCACATCGTAGAGAGGGATAGTATTATCTATTGAGTTTTCATTTTCTTTTCTATTGAAATTCTTTTGATGATTATGTATTACTATGGCTTCCGCTGTAAGTGGACGTGGTCGGCATATTGATATTGTTTAACTTGGTTTCCTGAAAGTAGTGCAATTTATCAACAATTTGGCTTATGTTTAGAAATATGAGTGTAGACAGTCCGCTGGGTGGTCCCAATACACACAGCATCACATGGTATTCTGCAAACTCCTGATATTGACAGTGGGTCACTGGGCTTTTTAGGCGAGCATTTTTACTATAGTTATATGGCAAAGTTGTTGAGTGGGTTTGCAAACCTAACCTGGTGGTTTGTGAGCACTCTTAATATGCAATCCATTGAATTTGTAATATACGTCTACCTACTTGCAAGTATGTTGTCCCTAAGGTTTCAACTGATTGTTAACTATTCTCTGATTAGATTTTTGTCTTGATTTAAGGACATACTTATCTCATGGGTTTTTCGATATTATACTCGTATAGCAATAACTTTTTCCAGCTCTAGAGATTGCTCCAATTTTAGCATTATTAAACATCATACAGCTATCTTCGTTAAGTTTGTCTGTTTTAAATTTCCTTCTTTCATCAAAATCTAGTACCTTACACCTTGTCTGCGAGAAAGAAACCTTGACATGATCAAATAGTCTCCCCGTGTACAAATAGGCGTTCTGTTCTCAAAAAATTTGCAAGGAAGGTTTTCTGTAAAGGATAATCAATCAGGGCAATTTTTGGAGGTTACCTGCTTCTCTTTGCCTCGGTTACACTTATCTGTTATATTGAAAATCCGAAATTAATTTCTCAAGTCAACAAATCCATGAAACCTGGACTATCGACTATTAAGTTTCGTTGTCGAAAATCTCTTCTAACTAACGTGCCGTTAAATAAATTCCTCGACGTGGTGAGAAAAATATTCTCAAAAAACGCATGTCCTCTGGACCAATCAGTTGCCAACATCCGTATGGAATGGTTCGAAGAACACGCACTAAAGAGTTCATCTCTACCTTAGGTACGTCAGCGACATCTTCATTATTTGCCATCAGGATGGGGAAAAACTGCAGACATTCCTGGAGATGGAACAGAGTGCTTGGGTATTTCTCCTTAACCTGAGGTGCCGGAGAACTAAGACGGTAATCCTGACAACAGCTTACAAGAAGGCTGCCCTTTTGGGCTTGGAGCTCCGTTACAACTCCAGCAACAGCAAAGAAAACTGGGGGCATGCAAACCCTACTCTACAGAACTCAAACAATCTGCAACATATTAGAGCACTTTAAACAAGAACATGACACTTGAGGACCGCTAAAAATCAATAAGGCAGTGAAAAGATATCACAGAAGTTACTTTAATATTAACAGGTATCAGAAGCTGGCCAAAAAAATCAAACCAACTAGAGACCGATATGGAATCCGTACGATTTTTAAAAGACGCAAGGAGTATGATAACAAAAATAAAGCCGGACATGTCTATAAGACTGTAAGATTGGCACACTGTACCATACCGTCCGGTCCCAGTGTATCTCTACAAAGACAAAATGACCTTAGAACGCCAAGATTAGCAAGCACCATCGTACCATACTGCTATTCAAAGGGCGAGCCAGTCAAGCGTGTATTGAACTGCATAACATTAACTAAGGCAAGACCATGGTGATCCAAATTGAGTATTAGCACTGTTACAAAAGAAAGTTTATCGGGACAGCGTTTATAATTTCCTATAACAACATTTTATGGAGGCGAGATGTAAAGACCGGCATCTAGTGAACTCAGTGTGCAAATTTGAAACATCCTGAGCCACAGAGCGACTTAACTTAACCAATTACTTTATTAGACCATGTAAAATATTGCGTAGGCTAGTAAACTTGACGTGATCTGACTTTATGAAATCAACAAAGCTGATTTTGATCATGACATTTAAACAAAATTGGCATTTTTTTTATATTGCACTATTTATTGTAACTAATGAATTCTGACTCATAATATCTTTGTTTTAGGTTTTTCATAGATGGGGCCCACACATTGGCAAGTATCTGTGTTTGTAGAAACTGGTTTAACGCCAAAACTAGTAATTCATCAAAACCCAAAGTGCTCATTTTCAATCTTACAGGTAACAGAGATGCTGCGGTGTTTTTTGATGAACTTTCCAAATGTGATTTTGATGTTGTGATATTTACACCAAATATTGGAAGTGAGAATGACAGAGCAGGTATATATTTATATTTTTTAATGCTTATATGAGGGGATCGAACTGTCAACAGTAAAAATCATCTTTTTGGGAGGCATGTAAAACATCAGTATCACCAATGCTTGAGTTGGAATATTTACTAAAATATTTCTTTAGGAAATAACATCTTCAAGTTAAATTGTGAATGAATTCATTGATGTGTAACCCAAGCAGTAGAAAATAAGTTACAATACCAATAGTAGTTTTATATTTTCTATGCTGGCTACAGTTGTTAGGGATTTTGGGAACCATTTTTACACTTCTTAAGTGCTTTGTATTTTCGCGGAAATATTGTTTTTGCCTCTCCTGTTTACTCTAAATTGTTTTGCTGTGCAGCTTGGGAGTATATGAATTTGCTAGCGGATTTTGTCTCAGTTTCTTCATATTGTTATAACTTTAGAAATTATACCCGTTAGCGTACTAGAGACAGACGCAGAAGATCGAGAACAACCATTAGGGTATAAGGGCGGTTGACGGATAGGGGGACACATGTTCAGTAGATAACATCGTAACGAAGTGTTCGAGTGTGAATCATTATTGATGTAAATATCTGGAAATTCGAACGCATTTTGACTTATTTGGGTGAGAATAAAGACGGATATATTTAGTGTAAAAATTTCTATATATTTATCCCAATATATTCCTTCAATTTCTTTATCATCGTTATTCACTTTTTCGCTTTCCTCTCATATAGTGTTGTTGGTGTGTCTACCTTTTAATGTCAAACCGTTTTGGCAAACTTTAATTTCTATGTTTTACTTTTGTCTCTTATATTTTCTGCTGCATATTAGCTGAAAGTAAAGGAAATGTCAAAAAATCAGTTTTTCTCTTCATCTACACTTTCATGTGAAAATTTAGACTGAAAACAATATAAATACTACTTAGTGGGTTCATTGAAAATACAGGCATTAAGTGGCCCTGAGTTCAGTTACAGGATGAACTTGCTGGCTGTCTGGAGCTTTCTTAAACCTATGGGCTTTAAATTAGTCTTAACATTCATATTCATTAAGGTTCTCGTTTCTAAATTAATACCAACAGAAAATATTTAAAAATTATGTTTTTATTTCTTTTGACAGTAACAAGTATGCGATTTTAGTTGGAACTTTATAATCGATTTTATTCGGAACTTGTTAGTAACGCCTTTGAAAAATTTGATCTGGCTGGCTTACAGCAAATGTCTCATTCATCCTCAGAATACCAATCTATTAAATCTGTGTCGTTTATTGTAAATGCATTTGTAAAGCAAAAAAATATTAAACATTATCTAATTTGACCGTCATTTTGTTTGATTAAATGTGTAGAAATATATCGGTGTCGCCCGTTTTTTATCATTTTGGGTAGTATGATATTCATAATAAAGTAAACATTGTCTAAAAAAGCAACTAACTAGGGGTTTTGCTGGGAAACATGTTGTAATTTATGACGATCTAACTATGAATATATATGATTTTGAAAATATTCCATTAATTTTATTTAATCCCATATAAGAAAAATTACCTAATTTGCTCGTCATTTTGTTTGTTTAATTTAATTTTGGGTAGCATAATTTTCGGGAGAGGTTATGCAAATACTGACGATATAAATAACCAGAGCTCTTAATGCAAAACGGGTTTGTAATTTATGACGATCTAATTTTGAATATCTATTTGATTTTCTCAAATATTCTATTCATCTCCCCTAAAAGGCATTTAAGCAACCCGTTAAATCCTGTGGCGGAACCAGACAACAGGACCCGGAGGAAGAACGGAAGGGGGATTAGGGATATTCGAAATTGATATTTTCATAATACATCAGTGGGATTCCTTTGACAATACTCTACTTCTTGCCTGGGTTATTTACAGCCCAGAATTGTGCATATAAGTGCAAAAAATGCAAAATACTACCTATATATCACTACTAATTCCGTTATTTAATTTCACCCCAGTTACCTACTCAATAACCTTGTGGCTAAGATGCTGGAACGAAATTATTCAAAACAGCAGGTTACATAGCGATCAATTGCATGTCGGAGTTTATCGCCGAACTTCGAATAACTACCCAGAGTGACGAATCATTCTGGATAAAGACAATTGAACGTTTATTTTTACAAAACGGAGAATTATTATACCTTCCTCTATACAGTGTACAGTCCTGACCGAAACAATGGGTGCCTTCGAAATATGTTGACTTTCCCAACAAACGAGTAGACTAACAATACTTTGATAAACAGCTTTATTCCGGTATTATGTGGAAAACTAAAATGTTAGCACTCCAACTCACCTTTGCTATTATTATTATTTATGTTTTCTGTGCATACAATATCATTTAGGATGTAATTCTTTATATTCTCAATTCATATGGATGGCCGTTCAAATATAAACCCCTTTTGCAAAAATAATATTTTTTATTTCAGAAAAATGGACGAAAACACACTTTATAGTTATTTTTCTACATAGTTCCCGTCCTTATTAATGCATTTTTTCATCGAATAGATAGGTTTAAAACAGCCGGTAGGAGTTGCTAAGTTTGTAGTGTAGGGTTGTGCATTTTTATGTTGTTGTAGAACGTCTCGGATGGGCTGGCGGTGCTTTTTTGATCAATATGCAGCTCGAACCTGGTCAATAACGTCGCAATAGTAGGTAGAAGTTTATTGTGCAACGATCGTGATAACATCAACGAGTAAAACTCCTTGAGATACCAAAGAATTTGTGAGGTCTTTCTTTTTACTACATACTGACCTTTTTTGAGTGTAATGTGAACACAAATTTGATCGCACTTCCCAATACGTTGCACAAAAGCCTGACCTTTATTTTGAAAATGAGCAAGAAGTCTGTGACAATCTTCAACTTTTGTATTTTTGTTATCTTGGGTAAGCAGACGATATTTTTCGGAATTCAAGGTGGTTCCGAATTTCTAATATGAATTCGTACTTAATTCTGCTACAGTTAAGCAACGATCTCTTTCATTGAGCTCAAATTTCATATTTTCTATGTTTTCATGCCTTTTTCTCTCTCTGAATCTCGCAAACCTGGCTTTCACTCATGACTGTGAAAATGCATTCTCTTCGACCTGTCTACACACTTGGTCCCATATTTCGGCTGGTTTAATGCCTTCATCTTATTCGCTCATTGTGATGACAAGTAAAGAAACCGTCAGGTTTTTGGCTTGCCCTTGAGTCGTCTAGTCGGCATAACCTCAGGTATCTTTTCTGACTAACATTGGACGCTACAAATAATAAATATATACCTAATCTTTCATCATTAAAATTATTGACTGCGGAACCTTTGGAGGATAAATAATCATAATGATTGGTACACTAGACCAAACGATTATTTTCAATACTTTACTACGTTTAGGGTTGGCACTTACCTAGTCGGTTTCTAACCGACCTGTCCAGTTTTTCGTTATTGTGACTGTATAAACTACCTAGGTAACCGTTCATTAAGAATGTAAAAATTCCACTACTAAAACAAATAATCCAAATAGTTTTAACCGTACCATGTAGTAATGCTTAGGTAGATAGAATTTTTTAGTATTATAATTTGGGACTCATCAGAAACAGGTTTACAAATGAAATGGTAACAGTAGAACTTTGTATACGGTCTAACATAAACTTATAAACCTAATTCCATACAAATATGTATTATCTTAATATGTATTAGTTTTTCCTAATTAAACTATTGGAATTGGGAATTTCGTTATGGCCTTCGACGTCAAGTGATAAACTTTATAAATTTTGGAAACGCACGACATGCTCTTAGACAATCACAAACACCCATAGGGTGGAGCGAGATTCGAACCTCGATTCAGTTTCTAAGCATCGACCTCATCCGCTGAGCAACAGGACCCCTCAAATAGCAAAATTTGGTTCATAAAATGACGAACATTTTCTGAAAGGCCGTTTCTCTTGTTTAGAAGGTGGCACTCCTAAGTCCGTTTAGTGTTAAAAATAAAGATTCATTGTTAGGGTAGGGTAAACACCAAGTTTATTTCGCCGTCAAAATCTTTTAATTGCTTTATTCACAGACTTTAAAGAAGCATTGGTATCTAATTCGAAGGTATAAAGTCGGTGAGTCAGTCAATAACGATTGAGTTTGAAACACGCAGATATGAGAATAATTAGATGTAGTCTTTAATAAAAACAAGCAAGAGTGGGATTAATGCTCTTCAGGAAACAAGCATGTTAATGCTACTGCATAGCAAATGTCAAAAAAAAAAGTTACTACAAGTTTTAAAATTTCAGCATATCTAAGGTAATTTTGGGTAGAAAAAAATCTAATGAATGTTTATGGGGTCATCATTTTTTCAATTTGTAACATAGTGACATTTATAAGTGGGTTGAAAAATGATATGATTAACTTCCTACTAAAATTGCAGGTTGATGCATGGCTTTTTTCTTAATTTTTTTTCTAGACACTAATGATCTTAAATTTCCCCAAGATGAACAACTCAAACGTTGTGAAGAATATAGAACTAAGTGGTTGCAAACCCAGCGAGCTAACGAGAAGCAAACTGAAGTAGTTGTGTGTCGAAATATTTCAAAGGCACTGGAACATCTTGCAGACAATAAAGAATATAATGTTTTGGTTACTGGTTCCATACATCTTGTTGGTGCTGTCATGAGTGTTATTGACCCTACATTGGGCGGAATTTTGGTGGATTAATTATTTTTAAATATATTTATGTATAAACATTTCCGCTGATATACATTTTAAATGTATTGATATTTTTATGAAAAAACGATATTAGAAAACCGGCTAAAAGCCGTTTAAAATGGTTCTATGACATAGAGGATTTAGCAAGTGTGCTACATTGTTTCCGTGATATATTCTCTTTGCTAAACTATATTCTTCATCTCTTCTTTATCAGCCTTTGGGCATCCACTCCTGGATGTAGGCATTCCCCCTTATTTTGAATTCTTATTATAAGCACTGGAAACTAAAAAAATACAACATCATGAAGGACAAATTGGTTTAAGTTTATTTTATTATATAAAGAAGCATTAATTCATTCATAATCGATTATTTTTATAAGTAGCGGCTCCATTGTTATTTATGCACTCGTTTGTTCTACTGTCCAATTATAAAAAGAGATGGTCTGTACATATCCTCTTTATGGCATGCCAAAGGTCATCCAGTTTGCTGGGTAATGTAATAGACCTACCAAATCCCATATGTGTATGTTCGATGCAAAAACTGTATTCATCACTGAAGCATATGATATTCCATTTGTTGAGTTGTGAGGTGCATTTGACTATACTTGCATAACTCTCCTCTTATAAATAATTGCCAATAGAATAATTGTAAAATTTAATATTTCAAGCACTTCACGCTTTTTATTCTCTACTGCTGTAATATAAACTGTTCATAATTAAAAATTATTTTCTGCTTTTTAGTTTAGTTTGCTATTAAAGCGTATTTTTTACTGTTTTTAAACTATAATTATTTAGTTTTAAATTGTAATTTAGACAAATGGATAGCGCAATGCTGTTTGACCTAAAATCATTAAGTTTCCAAATTTTGCTTGCTTGCATTGGAACCAATTTACCATTTCTTACCAATTTCATAATAATCCACAACTGGGTAAGTGCATTGTTGATATGTTTGTTGGAATAACAACTTTAGTTCCGACTTGAAATTAAATTTATTGTGGGGTAATATTTTGGATATTTACCAATGATAACAAATACAAGTTTTTTCAACTACATAATTTGTTCAACAGTATTACATGACATTTACAGATCATATTCCTGCTACTCCTCTCTGTCTGTTCTTTGTGATATTTAGTTTCACAATGATTTATTAAAGTAACTTTTTCTTAAATAGTTAGTTTATTTCAAGTATTGTCAATTATACCAAATATTATTCACTTAACAATGTTAAGGAGTAACAATTTATATCTTACCTATTTCTATTTTTGTACAATATATTGTATTTTGCTTACAAAAATTGTTACAAATTATATATTTTGTTAATAAATTACACGTTTTACTATTCAAAAAGACTTCATTATTCTATAGTGAATTCTTAGTGTTGCTTCTGATGTTAAAACTGCTTATATTCCAGCAAGCAACATTATGTTATAAAAGTGCTTATTTAAGATTTAGGCATCAAAGTCAAGGCCAAAATGGAGTCTCTAAGAAGTCCTCAAAAAGTCGAATGCGCATCTAATGATCTCTTAAAGACTTCTTAATAAAAACCTCGTGAAGCGTATTTTTTTACTTTCCAAAAAAGAGTACTTAAAGAGGTCTTATTAGAAACCTCTCACACTTGTTTTCTGAAGGATAGTTGTGACATTTATAGTTTGTATTTTTATGATTCCTTGAGAGTAACACCACAAATGCTGGGAAGACTGTGTATTTCAAACACTCCAAATGACAAGAAAAAAATTAGTACAACTGATGAAAGAACTTAGAACTTAAAAATTACTGTCAAACATTTAATGTCAAAATTTGTCATTGTAAACTTTTTAATTCCTAATTCCTTTTTTTCAGTTGTTTTAATTCCCATTGAAAACGGGGTCTGATTTAGAGCCTGAAATATTTGGACTATTTGATATATACAGACTTTCCCGCAATTGTGGTCTTATTCCCAAGAAATCATAAAAATGATTCTCATATTTATTTGTAATTAAGTTTCTAAGAATTTGAATAGTTCAAAATACTGTTATTAAAAATTGTATTAATGTAATAAATAATTGATTTGATAGTGTGATTTCTATCCAAGAAATCTCTGGGTAAGGGCTTTACCCACAGCACGACTCCCGATTGTATGCTTCTCATCGGAATGTTCATTTATTCTCAATGACACTGCCTATCGACGTAACTGTTGTTACTAGTGTAATGAGAATCCAAGGAACTCCTATGAGAATCAAACTCAACTTCCTTAAATATTAAACGGCTGAACAGATATTTTTGGTGATCACATAACGGTTATTTTTGTTACCAGGAAATTTACGTAGAGTATGTACTTAGATTGTCAACACAGCACTGATCGACATTATGGAGTTTTTGTATGGAACATTTAATGGTTTTGGAGCAGTACGCCAGATAATTGAGATATTTGAGAGGCGTCATCTTGTAGTAGTCATAACTAACATAATTTTAACCGCAAGCTCGTTGAAGTATATTTAAATATTGAAAACCCCAAATATATTTTTTGTTTTTTTCTTGTTTATATAGTAGTATGATGAAGCGATGTTAACGCTGTCAATAAAACAGTTGTGGAGAATCAGAAAAATTTCGAAAAGAGTTTATAAATTACTTTTATGTTTTTTTTTTGGCCAATAACACCACAATAGAAATCAAACGACGTATATTGCAGGAATACTAAACGTTTCAAAGTCTATTCTGACTTCGTTGTCAATGGCTTTATATTTATTGATGTAGATTGCAATGAAAAAATTTCAAAGTAATCAAGAATATGCCACAAACAACGTTTAGAAGACAAGTGTTTATAAATTCATAATAGACATCCAGGGGGAAGCCAGCTGCCCCTTTTTACTGCTTGGCGACGCCCTTGCTTCATACACTGATAATTTATATCATAGACACTAATTTGGTTCTAGATCGATGTTGCCCGGAAGCAGATCTGGAAGAAATGCAGTTTAAATAATTTATAGAAATATTTTAAGAACGTACCCTATTAACGTATTTTGTTCGACCGGCATATACAAAAGATATTTGGAAAGTATGTAAAAGCACTTCACTATGTAGATTTTCGTTACAGTACCGCAAAACGTATTAATGATGCGAATATTGACTTAAACGACCGACCCATACATTCCCTCAGATATATTGAGGAATCCAGCCAGTGGAAGAAAGTAATTAAATTAATAACCTAAACTGTATGTAGGTAAATGTACCTAATAAACAAATGGAAAAATTTACCAATATGTACAAGTAATAGGTAGATAAATAAAAACCTAATAAACCGTGGCAAAACCATATAATAATACAAATCATCAAATTTTTCATTCTGTTCCCACACATCACGAAAATCTTAAATCCGCTTCTTTGCTTGATGGCCACTGTCGTTGCTCGACTGACTATCTCATATTTTTTAAAAACTACTTTATTTGAATGTTTGAATATTATACTTGTAATTTACTACTTGTACGTTAATTTTATATAATCTCAAAATCACGTCCGAGTATGTTGACGTTACATAGCAGAATTTCCTACATCGGTTTCAAACACATCTGCTAAAAATTAATTAATTAGCATAACATATCTAAATCGTAAAAGATAAGAAAAGATTCAACTTGCATAATCAGTACTCTTTTCGAGGTGTCATTCTTTTGTACGCAAGACCATATATATATAATATATTGTTTCTGGTTAGGGATACATATCTTTAAATTTAAAGACGCGAGATGTAAAGACCGATTTTCGGGGAAACTAGCACATAGAGGTTCCGAATCTGGAGCCGTTCCATGTAATTGCTGTTACCCCAACCAGATACAATATATATTATACATATTGACGCGTACAAAATAATGATACCTCGAAGAAAGGTAAAGTTAACCTGAAAATTACATCGTGACATTCTAACCTAGGAATTACGGGTAACAGCAATTACATGGAACGGCTCCAGATTCGGAACCTCTATATGCTAGTTTCCCCGAAAATCCTAGATGTCGGTCTTTACATCACGCGTCTTCAAATTGCATAATCAGTGTTATAACAATCTCAATATTTGTTATTAATTAAAGGGATATATCATAATTAGAAAACGTAATTTTGGTTTTTTTTCTTATTTAAATAATTTACTTCTACGAATTGGCTGTTAAAATATCAAATATTTTATATATAAACATAATAAGTTGATGGTACAAGCGAATTGCTGTTCAATTTTACGTCCTAAAAGTCTTCTATTCTATTTTGGCCTATAGAAAGACGTACAGGGGTGCTGTCGAATACGTATGAATTTCGAGCAAATTCAACAAGATCCTGAACGGCGGATATTTTTATGAGAATACTTAAGAATAGGGTTGACTAATTAAACAATCAAGGTCTTTAAATTAAACAAATGAACAGAAATTTCATATGAAGATATTTATTACAATACTATTAAGTACATAATCTTTTGTGTTAGAATTGAAGAGATCATTGTTTAATTGCAATTCATTTGTCATTTACAAATTTAGCTAAACCTTGGTGCGCAAATTGTGCTGTTTGCTGTTTATTACAAAATTGCTATTAAAAATGACTTGCTATTTGATTTACATTTTAATCAGATTTAAAACTGTATAACAATTTTTTTTTTGAGGCGTTAATGCCAATTTGTAATATTAACAGTATCTTCAAGCCTACATAATTGACAAATAATTTTTTAAATTTTGACATATTTGAGAATTGTGGAATCATTATTGGGTTTATTTTGATGTAAACTCATTAAATCTAAATTTGAAGATACTTTTGCGACATTTGACGTATTAAAATATTTTAAATAATAGTTATTACATTTAATATCTCCACATTGGACGAGGGGTGTCAACTCTCTTTTTCTTTCGTAAAGATCCACTCCTGGAAAATGTTCCAGAAGACAAGGATTCCTCTTGAACTGTATTTAGAATCCGTTGAGGTGGATCTACTGGACTGCTCAAAGATTTATCTTCATGTATTTGAACTTTTTTCTTCTGAAAAATTCAAATAAATCTGCTGTGAGGTTAATAATGTTATCGGTAAATATTTAATCATTTTCTTCTTATGGTAATTAATTTAAATAAGCACTAATCTACGATATTTGTGAATTTACAAAATTTTGTACTTACGCTGCAAAGTTTCTATATAACTTGTGAAATTTTTCGAAAGTAATTTCGAAAAGATTGTTGAGGAGGTCTTGAATTATTTTGTCTATTCATGGGTTTTCTCTCCTCCAAATTTTTTCCTGTAACAGATAAGTATTTAAAAAATTGTATATGTAGAACAAAGTGTAGTAAGGCAATTTCGTAAAATTGCCCGGATTACTGGTTGTCTGTACAGAGATTCTTCCTCACAGTTTTTCTGAGAGAAAGAGATGTCTATAAAATGATCAAACAATAAATTCAAAATCAAAGCGAAAATTTTTTAGAAAAAAGCCTCGAAAACAACACTAAACGATTGACAACGACTCCAGACTCGGAGTTGAAACGTCTCCATACACAGATAAGTATTACACAATATACAATACATTACTTATATACAGGAATACTGGTTGATCATTTTATAGACATCTCTTTCTCTCAGAAAAACTGTGAGGAAGAATCTCTGTACAGACAACCAGTAATCCGGGCAATTTTACGAAATTGCCTTACTACACTTTGTTCTACATATACAATTTTTTAAATACTTATCTGTTACAGGAAAAAATTTGGAGGAGAGAAAACCCATGAATAGACAAAATAAATTTTTCGAAATTGTTACTTCCAGATCTACTTCAAATTCTTACTTATGTGTCTACGTTAGCAATTGTGCTGGTAATCAATTTACGTGTTGAATAAATAATCTTTGCTTAAAGCTTTTTGCCGTACATATACTATTGCTACTTTTTCCACTATAAAAGAGGCTTTCACAGTTATAATTACGAACTGAAGTAGGATTCGGGTAAGAAGCAAGTCTAAATTTATGAAATGCTGGAAGTTTCGACTGTTGCTATGGAACTATTCATTAAACATGAATTTGTCAGGCAGCAGGAGTCGAAATGTTTTTCTCTCTATATTTAGAGGTTGTAAATGAATAAGTGTGAAAGATTTCAAGATGTGTTCCCTCGAGTCATTTCACGACGAAAAGTTCCTATCAACATATGTCCGTAAACGCTTCGTTACCGATGTACAAGGTGTTGAAATCTTCAGACTTTTTCGTTTGTTTCGTCTGACTACTAAAGTTTTCGAGATATTTAGTTTAATTTTGGAGCATTAATACCTCTATGAAGTCTTCATCACAGAAACGGTCATGAAAATCTACAGGGTGGTACTTTTTCTGCCCATACAATTTTTTTCAGTACGCCCCTGGCAATTGATAAAAATTTTAAATGAATTTCTTATCAATTTGCAATCTTATTTATTTCTTGCATTTTTTTTCGTATATGCGACTGTTTTTGTGTAAAATAATGATCAATTTCTTGTATATTGTAAAAACAAACAATCCTTCTATGATGCAATATGCTATTTTTAATTCAAAATCAGTTAAAAAATTAAGTTTACCTAACTTTGAAAACGAAGAGATCAGATTGAGGTGCTCAAAATGACCACCTTCAGCCATTGCACCAGAGTCTAGACTTCGACACATAGATCTTCGTATTTGATTGAAAATCCCAGGAGAAACTATACAAGAAACAATAATGCGGTTTCTTAAGTCATCTATGTCTTGAACAGAGTTCCAGTATAAACCAAGGTTTTAAATGCCCTCAAGTTGAAAAGTCTATCGGATTTACATAAGGTGAACGAGGTGGCCAAAATTGAGATCCACCTCGACCTATCTAGCGATCTGGATATGTTTCGTTCAAATATTGAGCGCCATCGTTCAAATCCATATTCCCGCTCTGACATCTAAAGGAATCGGATAAAGTAGAACTGGCAGCCCTTCGATTAGAAACTCAGTGTATGTATCTCGATTTAATGTAGGTGAAAGGAAATGTGGGCCAATTAGGTGATCTCTAATAGTTCCAATTCATGCGTTTAAAGAAAATCGTCCCTGGTGGTGAGCTTCAACGATAGTACGAGGATTTTCTTCCGGCCATATGTGGCTGAGGTGGTTATTAACAGTGGCTTCCCTTGAAAACTTGCTTTGTTCTTGAATAAAATATGCTTAAGAAATTCTGGGTGTTGTCTGATCATATCTAGCATCCAAAACGAAAATGCGAGACGGTTAGGAAAACCCGAGGTACCAGTGCCTGGACTCGTTGAACATGATATAGCTATAACAGTTGTTCCTCTAAGATGGCAAATACCGTCATATGATCAACAAGTAGCTGAAAAGCAATTTTCCTAGTGCTGGTATCGGGTTGCTCGTCAATTAAATTAAGTACAGCTTCTTCTAATTCTAGTGTTCTGTTGGCGACCACCATCATGTTTTCAAGGTTTGAAGCTACATGTTTCTCTTAGTCGTTGATGAAGTCGCCCAAAAAAAGTGTGATGAGGGGCTACACGTTGAGGATATATTGTAACATATCTTCTCGACGCTTCTAAGGAATTAACATTATAGAGAGACCGTAGAGGAAATGCAAGTCAGCTATTTCTGCCTTTGAATAAACCGCCATATTGGTAAAAATTCGCGAGAAGTCACCCACAACTATCACAATGTGTCAGTAAAAATCAACGTAAATTATTAATATGACAGCCGCCTACTAGAAAAATAAATAAAAGAAGGATTGTTTCTAACGGTACACATGAAATTGATCTTTTTTTACACAAAAACAGTGGCAGATACGAAAAAAAAAACGCAAGAAATACAATTTTTGTCTATTGCCAGGGGCGTACTGAAAAAAAGTTGTTGGGCCAGAAAAATACCCCAGAAAAAGTACCACCGTTCCTGTTATTTATTATGAAGTCTTCATAGAGGCATTAATACCCCAAAATTGAACTAAATATCTCGAAAATTTTAGTAGTCAGAAGAAAAAAACTGAAAAAATCTGAAGATGTACATCGGTAACGAAGCGTTTGCGGACATATGTTCATAGAAACTTTTCGAGGAAACACATCTTGAATTCTTTCGCACTTATTCATTTACACCCTGTATATAAATCAGCAATGAATTTGACAAAAAATAAGGAATTTTATTATCGACAAAAATCATAGAATAAATAATTAATGCTGATTTACTTTCATTTAATTTGCCTGTTTGGCACTTCAGTGCATATCTTCAAGAATCAAGACACTATACGAAATTTACCTATATCATTCAAAATGTTGCTGCATATATTATTTAGGATTTACCATACTTAAACTATGATCATGGGATTTTACCCTAATCTCCCTTGTTTTCTTTTTGTATTGTAAAGTTGCTTATAATTTCTAAACAATAAAAAAATTGCTTGTTTGATTCGATTCGACGCGACGGTTTTTTGTTGGAAACTCGCAGTCGCAGTAAAAGGTAATTATGTAAATTGAGTTCCAGTGGATAAAATTCAATTTGGTAATCCACAATAATTTGTACTATGTCTGTCCCAGACATAACTCTAGAAATTGTAACATGCCAATTATGCAGTCTATCTGAATAAAAAATCTACTACTGCAAAATCACAACAGCGAGCTTTCTTTATTCGAATTAATGGGATTTCGAATGGATTCTATATGTGGAAATGTATATGTTTCTATTGTAGTCCATTTAGAAGTATGGAGCTATGCCTAGGTCACATAAGTATTTAATTTCTAATAAACTTTTTTTCTCTCTCTCTTGAATCTTGTATTTGTATGTGTGTGGACTGACTGCGACAAAAACACATTAGGTTCCCATACACTTCCTTGGAATCTATGGGATTACTTCAACAAGATATCCTGAAAGTAATGCTCTTTTTTCAATTGCAGATTGTTTTAGTCATTTGTGGTCTGCAGTATTGTTTCTCATGGTCTTCGAAAGTGCAGTATATTCCATACATTGGATGTCTTTTGTCCCTTTCCATTCGTATTATTTATTGTCTATGCTTAATTAGTAGTGTCGGTTCCTCTGTTGCGTTTGTGAATCTTTTTCATTATAAGGGCAATTCTTGCTTTGACAAACCTATGATTAGTTCCTGACCTCAAAGTATTTAGCGGGCTAACATTTTGATGGTACTGATGTTGTTTGGCAGGAAATTTCCTATTGAAGCATATGTCAAAGCTGGAGTTTGATATGTACATTTTCTGAAAGTGTGTGAAAATTGACAAACCTATATGAATGCTAAGAAGGTAAAAAAACTCAGTTAAAAAAGTAACACTCTCGTTAAAATTTTTTTTATGAAGATTATTGGATGTGATAAATTTGAAAAAAAAACTAATATACCCATGCGACTTAGTAATTTGCAAGATATTATTTATATAACTGTTAGAACGAAAACTATTTTTTTTCATTTTATTTAAAATAGAAACGTTTTTCATTATATACAGTCTGTCCGCGGATACAAGAAAAAAAAACTTTATTTTTCAGTTTACGACAAAAAGTCATTCTTTATAAAAAGTTCTGCTTGTCGTGAAAATCAATTTACCATATAAAACAATCAAATATATATACAGGGACCTAGTAAATAGGCCAAATATAAAATACCTCTAGAGAGAGGTATTATTATTTATTACTTTGATCAAAAATATTAGGAAACAAAGTTGTTTATAAACTAATACAAAGTCTATATACAAATTTTGAAATGAAAATTAGAATATCTAAAATTATTCTAAACACACTAATAAATTTACCGTACAATTTACGAATGATTCGTGACTCATTGAATTCATGACTTGCTACTTGTATGCACTCTTTTAATATTTTCCTGACATGTAGAACGTTGCGTAGATTTTTAGGTGTCGCTCAACAAGCGTTGATGATGAAATTTCATCCATGATATTGATGTTCAAAGTGTTTTCTCAGAAAAGTCTACCAAATGTAGCGAAATTAGACATATGGCACAAATGTTTGCTACAAAAAAATGTTAAAAATAACATAATATCAATTATTTCAAGATATACAATCTGAAATGCCAAAAATAGCAAAATCAACGCAATTAACTTTTAAGATTTGTTTCCGTTTGTTCGAACACTAAGTACAAGAAAGCATCTGAACTTTCCTGAATTTTCCGGAGCTAGTGTTTCAATGAATGAAGAACCAAAAATAATACCATATGTCATTTTATATGTATTTCACCTTAATGACCGTTAAACATAAAATGTTGTAGTTCACTAGACAGCCGATAGTGGTCTATAAAAAATTTGCTCTATTCACAAATAAACTACATCAAATTATTAGTGACTAAACATAAAATAAATAAAACGGATAGTGTAATTGTGCTTTTGGTGGTAAAATTTTAATAAAACAACTGTGAGAAAAAGCAACTACAATAATATGCTAACTTTATTGTAATTATCAAAAATGTAACATAACATTTAAATTCCCGTAAATAGAATTAATACACAGCATAAGAAAATATTAATAAAACCTGTCAAAAAGTTTCAGCATTTCACTGGTTTCATACCAAACCACTCTATATATAAGCTACGTTACAATGTATCCTCGCGTATTTATTAGAAATAATTTTACTGACACAAGTGACAGATTTGTGAATGATTACTTAAGCCTAAATGTCGAAAACTTAATAGAACTTTTGAAATAGATAAAAGTTAAATCTAACAATATTTATTCTTAGAATAAAACAGTACAAATTTTTTTCAGTATGTAACTTTGGTCATATGCCTAGGTATCACAACACCAAAACTATAACATCTTTGTATTCATAGTACAATTAAAAGAAAACAAGAACAACGACAAGAAATGAAAAACTATCTCTTTCAGCAAAATGGTGTTAATTGTGAATACATATATATATTCATAGAAAGTACAGTTTTTTTTATAATTTGTATTTTGTTAGTTAATATAGTGCATGCTAAAAATATTATTACTAGACATGCTTTTTAGTTTGTGGAAACAGTTTATTTTTCTAAAGGTTACTTATTGTATACCCAAGTCTAGCAATAAACTCCACAAAATAGAAATATTATGTTCTACAAAAATGTTTCTATTAGAAGTTGCTTAGTGTTCTTGGTTGAGATTCTCATCAGCTACTGGACATTTTGGATCCGGTTGAGATGGAATGGAATTCTACAGCAACAAATACAAATTATATAACGATTAACTTATTGATGCCTGGTAAATTTTATTACTATATTGCGCTTTACACAAAAATGTTGACTTATGTATCTAAGTGATGTCTCCTAACAGCCAAAATCCTGAAGGACTATCCACAATAATGAATAATGATTGTTGATGATAATACAAAGATGTGATGAGACAACGTTATCTCCATTATTCACTTAAACCTTCAAAATGCTGTTAGTTCCCACCAGTGGCGGCTCCAGCCAAAGATCTGGGGGGGGGACCAGAAATATAAATCGTGTATATACGTGTGTATGTATATGTGTGTATATATAAATTTGATGGTCTGGAGGGTGTCCCTAATGCCTCGCCCCTGGAACCGTCAATGGTTCCTACTAGTGTTAGTAAAAAATATGAGTGACTCCCTGGATTCAAAATGGTACCAAGAAAAATGTGTAAACGTTTCAACCTCGCACATAAATAATTGCAGTTATTAACAAATTAGTGTAGTTTTCTGCAAATAACTCGAAAAATGAAACCTAACTCCCGTAACTCTATCTCAATTATTATTTTAATTAATGTTGCACGTGAGCCTTTGATACTTCAAAAAACAGTTGTAACAAGTAAAAAATATAATATTATTAAATATTAACTCAAAAGTTATAGCATTTTCTAGATCTAGACTTGAATGAATATCCTGCTAAATAAAACCATCCAGAGACGGTAGGAATATGTGTTAAATATGTATTAAATCATTATATAATTGAGCGAAGATAAACTATTTAATAAAGAATGGACAATTATACAAGGTATTTTACTGAAAGCAGTTAAAAAGTATTAAACACAAAACAAATGTTGGGATTTAATACCAAACTAGTAATACTCAGGACAACCACATTACAATAAAGCTATATCATAATATTGGTATACAGAATCGGCCACGAAGATTGATGAGAGAATTAATATCAATACCTCATTCAAATGAAAAATTACCCCAAAATCAATTACATAGGTAATTCCAAAATTTGTATATCGGTTTGGGACGTAATATACAATTTAACAATACTACACAAAGAAGAATACAAAAAAACGATAATTAAAAGAGTATACCTTAATTGTATTAAATGATGAGGATTGCATCACTTATACTCCTATACTATACAGTTCAGTCGAGCCTGCCGTGGGACTCTGATGAATAGAAAAGTATTGTAGAATCGAAAAGTGACGTCATTTTGTCGTCATAAGGCATAACCATCGTATAACGATGATACGAGTTATGAGTGCGAACATTTCTAAAGTGACGTCACTTTTCGATTCTACAAAAGTTTTCTATTGATCAGAGTCCAGGGCCTGGTTATCTGGTTGTCGATAATGAAAATATTAGTAATGATCATTTCCTTTTTTGAATAACCTATCGGGATAGATTTGAAAACCACTTGACGACTATACATGTGATCTTTGAAATTTTTTTTTCTACCCTGCATCTATAGATTTTTTGTGATAGTAAAATTGTCAGATATTTCTTTGGCAATCTTGAAATATTTGCTCTTTTAGTATACAATTTTTTAACTTTGTTTTGATTTTCGAAAAAACAATAAGCTTTTATAGAAGTTTTCATTTACATTGCTACCCGAATAATTCTTAAACAAAATTGTTATAATCCATTCTTATGTACATGAGAAACAATAAAAAAATAACAAAAAATTGAAAAGTGAGGGCGATTTTTTAAATAATATTAATTATTACTATTGTAATATACGAAAATACACTGATTTTAAATTTTAACGCAAATACTATAAACGAATAGATTGATTACACTTATTTTAAAAATGTTCTTTGGCACACTTTGTTCTTATATGTTTTATAAAAAGATATTATTTTACAATTGAAATTAATTAAACAGAACATTAGGAACATATATTTCATCATTTGAGAGTATCTATATAGTTCAATTTATTTTAGTGCTTTCATTTTTTCAGATGTAAAAGTTAAGTATCTAACCATATAGATAACAATGTATTTTCTAATAATAATTATAAAAAATTATTCCTTATTTTTACCTATACGGCATTTTATCTATGAATGTGTTTGTTTCAATAAATAAATAAATACAATATAATCATTTTCCAGCTTTTAGAGAATCACAAATGGTTAATTTCCTTTCTTTTTTTTAATATTTTGTTTGTTTAAATAACGACAAAGGTAAAGAGTGATTATAAATGATTTTAAGAGTATCTTAAGAATTTAAAAAAATCATATTTTTTAAGAAATAAAACGAAAAAATAAATTTCGCCAAGTGGTAGTAATCTTTTGGTTGTTTAATCAATCGGTAAAAATGTAAAATAAGATACATAAATTACGTCAAACTTTAGAGAGAAAGAGAGGATTCGCACATCTCTGATTATGTCACAAACGGTCACAGAGGTGGCAGGAGATGTTATAAAGTCTAATGTTCAAAGAACGGTTTTAGTAATCTTAAAAAAATGCAGCCTTGCATTTTAAATTTTGGTTAATTTATATAATTAAAAATTAATAGATAGTAGCAATTAAAATCATCGCCATGTAATAACCATAACAAGAATTAAAAAAATAATAAAAAATTATCAGTTTTTCGATTTGTTTGCAAAAAACTAAAACTCCATGATTATGTTAATTTGTTAGTATCCTTTGCTACTATTTGTGGCGGGTTGAAGAACTTTTGTACATTTTTGAAAACTCTTATAGCTTATAAAACCATGATAATGAACCGTTTTCCTCAAATAAGAAAAATGTTTCAATGGCAACATTAGTTGTCTAATAGGGACAAACATTACCTAATTTCAAATACATGTAAAATTACATATAAAACAATTGGTAGATAACGACATTCCAGGAGCAAAATTAAAATTTGCAAATCTTAAGGATCATAATGTAACATTAACACGTTGCCTTGTTTGTCGTAATTTAAAAATTACAGGAAAAAAATCAATAGGTTATTAAGAAGGGTCTAGTTATTGTATGATGGTATTTTCGAACTCAAATAACATACATTCAAAATAGGGATTTTAAAATTTCTTTCAGAATGAAAGTGAGGCACATATATTGTGTTATTACGTTAAATTTAATTAAAATGTATTTATCTATTTTTTTGATTAACTTTTTTCTTGATTTAGAACAGCACGTTTTCCCTCGAATGTCGATTATCCAAAGTACAGTTCGCATTGTAGCTATTTAAAAATATTTTTTATTTGATTAATAACTTTAAATAATTCAATTAACCACTTAAATAACATTACTAAATGGATAAAACATAATGTTTGTCCCGGCTGCTATTGCTGTCTCTGGTAATAAATAGGCAACACTACTCACAGGAAAAAGTCTCATTAACAGTGAAATGTTGAATATTATTTTAGTGGCACCACCCAAACCCGAACTGTCTAATAATTAGTGGTAATATATTAAAAATGTAACTCTAACATTAATTTCATGATTTTCATTTCTACAAAAGTTTATAAATCACTTTAGTGTTCAGTCTGATACCCATTTCTCTTCTGTTTTTAAAAAACTCGTCACACGCACTTCGACTTACGAAATTTGCAGAAAAAAAGTAAACACAAAGCGAAAACTATTAATAATGTTCACCAACAAGCTGAAATTATTCCAAGTGAAAGTTCTAAATTATTAGGCTTTCAAAACAAGTCCAAACTTTACGTGCGAATTACCAACTAAACTCGACCTAATCGATACACCATGCTATACAGTGATATTTTCCAGGCATGCAATTCAGTTGTTTGAACGTTCAGAAATCATAAATTAGTAGTCGTTAGTATTGGTGTTAATTATATTTAGAACCAACGTTGGGTAAACAACGGAAATTATTGTAGACGGAATGAAAATCGTTGATACGAAAATTATATTTTGACACATGAAGTTGTTTAAGCATTATTTTCAGGTGCAAATGCTAATGAGTTCTCATCTAGACTATTTTAAATGTAGTGTGCAATCGAAGATCTTGTAAAATTACTTGTGCCTTGATGTATATTACTTTGCTGTTCCCAAGTATTAAAAAAATTGTTTATGTTTAATCAAATAGTTATTCAGGGTGTTTCGATAAACATGTGCCATTACTCGGCTGGAGACTTGTCATCCAACAATTAAGAAAAAAATTTCATATAAACGTAGGTCCAGAAATGCTTAGTTTGTAGGATGTTAATCAATAATGTGCACCACGAAAAGTTTCATGATTAAGTCTCTGAAAAAATAACTTTATTATTTCTTGAATAATTTTTGTAATTTTGGCTAGATAGAAAATTTTTACGCACTGTAATATTGTCAGCATCATTACCAGGACAGGTATACATGTTCACTTTTTGGTCGATGAGAATCCAAATTTATTCTATTAACTTATGGACTAGAATTATTATATTATGTATAGAACTATAACGAAATAATAATGCCAGTTGTTTTATCTAATAGGCTTAACCACGAATCCGAATCAAATTTTATCGTTAATGATCTGCACTCTGCAGGAAATGAATCCTTTTGCCCGTAAGAGGACACAAGCGGTTTCAATATGAAGAGACAGGTCATTGTATCGGACGTGAGGATCTTGCTGGATACAGGAAATTGTTGTTAAAATGCCTGTTCATACCAGACAAGAACTTTTCGACGAATACATGAAGGATTTCGAAGAATTAAAAGAAATCACCATGTAAATAATCGAGTGCGAAAATTCTTAATTCTAGACCACATGCTTTCAATGAAAGTGATGCTGGTCTTTTGCTCATTTTCTTTAACCATTACTTTTTTGAAGTTCAATTATTATTAAAGGTTGCAAGAAAGATATGTTTAACAATTTTTCACAGAATGGATTGATTTATTAAAAATATTTAACATTGTGTACCTTGAATACTAAGCATTTCTGGAACTAAGTTTATAGGAATATTTTTTTACGAATAACGCATTTCTTGTCAAGCATTGGTGCATGTTTTTTTGATTACTTTGGCGGTAACCTTATGATGGAATAAGATTTTATTCTGAAAGAAGTTCGAAAAGGATGTCTCTTTTTCACCAGATATTGCAGTTTGTGGTAGCTATTTAGGTTGCCGAGTAAAGGAGCTGTTATTATGGCCTTGAGTAAGTGGTTTATGAGTCGAGCCTACAATCAGAGGCGGAATTTTTTTTTATGGAGGCCGTTTTTGCTTTTGCTGTCTATGAATATTGAAAAACTACTCAAGATCAAATTTTTGAAAAAACTCGGAGTATTCATTTCTTGAGGGTTGTTTATGGAAACAACTCACTGAACAAAAGAGCTCTTTTCAGTTGGATCAAGCGTTCAGTGAGGGTCAAGAGTACCTATTGCAAAGACGATAAGATAACAGGATGACCCGCTGTTTGGATGATAACATGCTTCCCTATCTATTTCTCGTATCTGGCTACTTCCGCTGTTTGTTACTCCATTAGTCGAGTAATTAGAACCGTTAGCGTGAGATTTATGAGAACCGACCTGATGAGGGCAGATGGCGAAACGTCGTCAGTTTACCATTGATCCCAGCAGATATATATATATATATATATATATATATATATATTTGTCCTCTACGCAACCCTATACCATTCACCCGATTGCGATGAATGGCATAGGAATGGAATATCATACCTCACGAAGTCACCGAAAACATATAGAAAAATATTTCGGAGCTAGTGGAAACAGCTAGAGAAGACATTGCCATCTACGGAGAACCGCTAGAAAAAAAAATATTGCGAAGCCACCAGAACCAGAATTAAATAACATTGCGAACTCACCAAGAATAATTAGAAAATACAGGGCGTAACTGACAGAACAAGAACTGATGGAACAGGTAGTTCTTATAGCGGTTTTATTAATTAAACAAGATCAAAAAATTTAAATAACTTCCGACACAAGAAACCTCTAAAAAGTAACAAATACTCAGATTCCGAACTTGTTGCGTTTAGAATTTTATACTTGACACTAGAACTCCTTTTACATTCCTGCTCCACTTAGCAGGTCCAGTATTTAGGTGAAACATCGACCATCGGCCCACTTAAACAAACACAAAAATTTTCTACAACATCGGTCGAGGTTTTTGCATATTCAAAAAATAGAAATTCTTAGAATCCGATCGGACCGCCATCTACCGTACCTAATTGTAAATCTAAACCATCCAGGGACCCAATCAAATACGTATAATAAAATTCATTTGGGAATTCATGAAGGTTTTCCCGAACCCGATTATTGCGCCACCTATGTGATCGATTTGTGAATCTAAACCATCCAGGAACCCACTCAAACACAATTTTTTTATCAAAATCGGTCCAGTCGCTTAAAAAATTCTAAGTAAGGCCCTTTTTTCAAGTAGGAAATGATCTGATGTTGTTTAAATGGACAAGAACTATCTCGATTACGTCAGGTTTCAAACACAAAAAACTGCATCAAAATCGGTCCATTCGTTTAGGAGCTACGATGCCACGACAGACACCGATTTACAGATACCTACATATCTTACACTTATAATTTATAACACCCCTCTATTTGCGTCGGGGGTTATAAATAAAATGTAAATGTTATATAAATTTTTATTTAATATTGTGTATTTGACAAGTAATTTGGTCTGAATAACACTTGGATATATCACATTTCTTTGTTATTACCTGCTAAATTCGTCGGTGCTCCTATATTTGGGCCATTTAGGAACAGACCTTTAGGACGCTAAAATATAATTCTATCTGCACTTTTTCCAGGAATTTGAAATAGGAAGAAGAAGCGAATTTCTTATTAGGTACATCAGTTCGATGGTTTCTCTGGTGCGACAGAAACGTTATTTGTGGTGGTTAATGTTTTCAAACTTAATTTTTTGTAAACAGTTTTATTATTCGCATATTTTTTGTAAACTGTGTCAAGGTTAAGGAACAGGAAATAAATAAATTTAATTTAAAACTTTAAGAACTTCATTAACATTTGCATCTTTCATTGTAATCTTCAGACAGCAATCAATGTTTGTTATACCTCTGCATGAATTATGATAAGCGGGAAATCAGTAATATGTATAAAGATAATCTGGTTCCTAAAAAAGAATACAAAAAATAAAAAAGTTTCAAGATTTAATGATGATAAAAATTAATTCAGATATTTGATTGTTTCTAAAATCTAAGAATATTTAGCTTCAAGTTTCAATGAGTCGATGGTTTTAGGTCATAAACCTTATTAATGCAGAACTATATTAATTCCTTTAATTTTAGTAACCAATAGGTAACTTAAAAAAACGTCAGAGACTAAGGACGTTACTAAGGATTTCAAGAAAAGATTTACGGCAAAGTAAGGATATTCGATTTAGGTCGATGTTTCCGAAGATCTTTTACAGATCCAATAAAAATTAAGTGTTTCCTGAATTTAAATTTAAATTGAAAAGGGATATTATAGATGTCTAACAAATTTGCAGTTAATAAAGCATTCTTTCATATTGTTTTTCTTAGTAACTAAATGCCATTACAAAATAGATGCTAAATTAAGGGCCTCCCAAGTTTTATTACAACATAATGGGATATTAGACAAAAGACTGTCTAAGCTTATATTTTTTCTTTTTCAGAAAAATAAGATTGGTTGTAGATTGTTTTTTTCGTTTCAATTTTGGTTATCAGGAATATTTGCTAAATGATCTGAATCGATTCAGATGATTGATTTTTTGGAAACAATAAAACATCTCTACTCCGAAGGCTTAACAATTAAGCTATTTAGTTCTCTTCTTCGGACATGTCCAATGCCAGTTGTGTCCAACTTCATTTGGTCAAGTTCCTTCAATTTCAGTATTTTCTTATATTGTGTCCAAATATGAAAATATCGCCAGCTGATTTTTAGCAACTTCTTCTCGTAATCAAATGTTTGAGGACTTTCGGAGTTAGAAGATAAAAGTTAGTACCCAACGTTGGGCCCGGATTCGTCAATTTCTGCAGAACCCTGTCTTCTACCGGTTTCGTAAGAGTAGTATGCAAAGTATGACGTGGGTATTTAATAAACTTATAATATGAAACCCTCCTAATTAGATAATAATAATTTCCTGGCAATTAAGTGTACGTTGTTTGTGGAAGTTACCAATACTGTTTAAACGCAGAGATTAAAATAGTATCTACAAATATTGTGGCAACTGTTGAAGAAATTGATTCAATGTCTTGTTTAGTGTAACATGAGATGCTGGCAGAAAATCTTGACACCCAAAAATGTTAATAATGTTTTCTATTGTATTTCAATGTGATTAATTCGAACATAACCCCCATCACTAGTGGCACTTCTCAAGTTGGATTTAGAACATCAAAATAAAGGTCACTTCAAAGTTCCAAATTCTTTGGAGTTTTGGTTAACCTATAACGGGTATGACCGTCTATAATGAACTTATGGCAGTCAATAAGTTTTTGATATATATTCAAGTGCGTATGGAGTATTAAATTAGCAAAAATTTACGAAATTTTTAGAAGGAAAATAATAATTTAATTCCTTTCAAGTGGTGTAATAACTCTTGCACGCGCAAGTCTCCCAAATATGACTTCAAGGTAGATGCGGTGTTTGAATCAAAATACTAACTGGATGTAACTCAGTGATAAAAAAAAACAATCAAATATCTGAATAAAGCAAAACAAAACAATTATGAGAAAAATAATTTCTAGATGTCTATTAGGGTTATCTGACAGAAACTTACCTGTGATCCGGACAGAGAATGATCTAAACTGGATATTGCAGATTTTTGCTTGAGATATTCCTTATCGTCGAATATTTTCTTATCTCCACCACCTGGCTTATGTTTGACGTTGTCCATTGACCCAATTTTGCTTGAGACGTTTAACTCAATTTTCTTGGTTTCAATCTATTACAAAATAAATGAAAATGATTAGAAAAGTTTTTACAATAGCATGTGTTCCAGATTGTTACAAAACATTTCCGCAAAATCTTTTATAATAATGTTTGCTTGAAATGCACGGGATTTCCGTGGAAGTTCGCATATAATTTCCTATGATTAAATAAAATTTTCTGCGGTTAAAATTATATATATTTTTAGATTCAAAATTGAAGTAAAATTTGATACGTAAAGTTTTCAATTTCCGAGGTGATTATCTCGGCCGGGTTTTTTAAAAAAAGTAATGAAAATGATTGATTGTCAACGCGACGTTAGTTTTCAAATTTAAAATTAGATTTTACAGAATGAATAATAATTAGTAAAACGGATTTGATAGGTGAAGGAATCCTTACATTTTTTACGAATTCAGTTTTGATTCAAGAAAACCGTGAAGGTGTGCTTATTTAATTATTATTAATAAAAAAATATATTTTTTATGGATGACCTGTCAAAACGTGACAGCAAGTGCGTGTAAACTTTTTTAATTGATATTTTTAAACAATATTTTCATAACGCTTATTTGAGAGTGACCGCAAATATTGGTTGACGAATATAAAAAGTACATATATAGAATATTAAAAAAAAAAACAATCAAAAACCATCGTTGCAGATGACTTCTCCCCTCTTGAAGCTTAGTAATAATTACAGTAACCAGTAGGCTAACAAAATCCAGAGAGTTAAGTACTGTTTCTCGTAACAGTACTCATCCGATAGCTGGTGCAATCGGCCTTCATTGGATAATTCGTGGAAGGGACATTCCTCCGAAATATTGTTAGTCTGACGCATGGAGGTCGCCGGCTGGCTTTGATGTATTTCTCGAAGAATCTAGCCTGGTCTCGGCGGCTCTTTGACGTTCTGGAGAATTCCGAGAAGAAATATATAAATACGGAGAGCTGAGGAAGCATTCATTGAGTATTCGACTGCCGTATAGTTATGTAGCGATAAATTGTAAATAGTTCGGTGAATATAAATTATGTTAAGTAGTGGAAATAAATTAGAGTTGAACTGTGTTTTTAAATCAATCCAAGAACTGAACAGCACCCGAGTGTGAAAATAGAAGAAAACCAATAACTTAATAAACTGAAGCAGTCCTAAGTAATAATCCTTCGTAACCTCCGCCTTAGATTCGCTCTTGATGACGACATCAAAATGGATTAATGAGAGATCATCTCAGAATTATGGGGACACAATAAATATAAATTTTAGCACATAGTACAGACCCCATTTAACGTTGAACGGTGTCCGATTTTGTCGCGCCATTTCAAGTTCTTGGAATAGATTATTTTTTGTGAACGAAATTCGAGAACTGTTGACAAACGCTTCAACAGAATGTTTTAGTTTAAATGTCCCGTATAAACTACTAAATCAGGTGTACAATGGGGGTACAATATAAATAGAAAGCCCTTTAATATTTTTTGAGAATATCAGTGTTGTTTTATTCATCTAGATAATTTTTATTCATAATAATTCGTTTTACTTAAATTCTATACTCATATGTCACATTTAAGTCCTTCATGGTAAAAGCTAGAATTTTGATTAATGTTTATTCATTAAAGTGATAAGCTACCTACACATTTAATAACGGTGAAACATTAAATCAACAACAGACTTGGCAAGTGATTGCGTGATCAAGTATCTACATTACTTACGATACAATAAATAGCCATTAAATCTAATGTGAGTTTGAAAACAAAAATAAAACTGTGTATTTACAACAAAAACGGATATTTTCTTATCCAATTTTTATCCAATTCAAGATGTGCAAAACCTCCAAGTGGTAGCCTTTCGGAAAGGACAGCTTCTTGGACCGCTCATGTTTTGGAAGTTATATAGTTTTGGGGACCGAAGTTCTGCAGCAGTCTAACAAGAGTAGGTTTGCAGAATCGTGTATCGCTTTGTCAATTTGCCGTGAAGCCATGAAAACTAGTGCAAATTTAGCAGCTCATTGAAAGAATTGAAAATGTAATGACCTTAATCGACAGGTCTCCGGCAGGTTAGTTCAGATCCATTTTTTTTTTGGGTTTTTATAAAAGTATTTAAAATTTGTGTCAAAAATGCGCATTTAGCATTCCATTCATTATGAAACTACTTTTTTTATCATTGGTTCTTCATTTCACTATTATTAAATTGATGTATTAAATGTTTTAATACTAATTATAAACAAATAGCAATCTGCACATCACGTCTGGTAAACTAGTAAAGTATGGTACCTATGTTTGTTTGCATACCTAAGCCGAGGGTCAAATAAATCATATGTGTTATTGAGATACGTCATTCAATTTCCTAATAATCAGATACAAAATTTTTCTAAAAGATAAGATCCTGATCATTTGAACTATGGCTTACTAAAAATACAGAAACCCAATACTCCCTTAGGGTATATTGCCAGTTCTATAAATTATTTTACCCCTTACAGTAAATTCTAATTTTCACCTAAAAAACACTGCACATTTCTCAAAAATATATCTCACATACAACAGAAAAATACCTTCACACTGGCAAGTTTTGATATAGTAAACCTAAAAAACAATTTTTCTGTCTCCAATACTACAACTATTAGAAAATGACTCTTCATTAAATCATTTTTTTCAGTTTACTATTGTAAGAAAATAAACTTATAGTCTGGTGGCGCCATATTTTATATAAAGAACAAATAATAAACTATACAATTTACATTTAATAGCGAATTTAACAAACTGCCTTTCATAGACATTTTATTAAGAAAGAAAGAATCTTCACTCGAATCAGGAGTCTACCTGCAGAGTACCAACTAATACTACCAGGTGCTTTTGTTCCAAAATGTTCACAGAAGATAGAAAAACATATAAACAATCTAACACAAGACGAACCCAGGTGCCAGGCTGAAGGGACAACGTAATAGAAATACAAAAACAGAGCCGAGAAATGAAATGGAAAATCCTCCGGTCCTGGAGCCAATGGAATATATAAAATCCTCCCATATATTTATTCAATAGTTGAATGAATAGGAAAACTGTATAGATGCATAATCAAGAAAAGAATACAAAACAAAAAAAAAATGATAGGGGAAGAACAAAGTGGATTTACTGTCGGGCGCTCATGCACCGACAATATTTCGATAAAACAACTAATTGAAAACAGAAAATTAAGGCATTACCCATCAGACAGAACTTTCATCAACAATTCAATAAGCAATACACATATATAATAATTAAAAACATCTATTAAAGTGAGCAATAAACAATCCGCTCCATTTACTACCAACAAAGGAGTGCAACAGGGATGTTGCTTGTTACCAATCCTTGTTAATATATTTCGAAAACATTATGGATAACTGAAGAAGAAAATGCAGTTCCATGGATATACCTGTAAATGATAAGCATATGCGCTCCTTATTATTTGTAGAACACCAAGTAATAAGGTTAGAGATTTATATAAAATGTGAGAAATGCAACAAAAGAAACATAAGACTCGAAAAGGGAAATTATCAGTAGAAGAGGAAAAGCGAGAAAAGCAACAAAAACTCTAAATTCTATTCTTTGGTCTAAAAGCTTGCAAAATGGAACAAAAACAAGAATTTACGACACTATAATAGAAAGAAAAATTATTATATGGTTCCTAAACTTCAGCAATTGTCAAAATAGAAAAAATAAAAATTAACTCTATAGAAATGGATTTCCTGTGGCGTGGATGTAGAGTTTCGAACCTTCAACATATCAGAAATACCAATATTAGGGAACGCACAAACAAGCTTCTAGATACCCGAAGATGGCTCAGAAGAATTTTCAGCTGGGAGCCACCAAAGAAAATCTTAAGTATGTTGTCATTCCCCTCTCAAAAAAATACGTAAAAATAGCTTCAGAAAACAGTGTATGAATAATATATTTTATTAAATGCGTAAATTTCTTGTAACAAGCAAAGACAGTAAACTGATAAGTATTTACTTCATCAGGAACTACCTTTGTTCAAGATATTATTAATTATAATTTTAATGAATTTACATCACGTCAGGGGTGAATATGTAAGAGGAACCAGTCAGAATGGAATAGTGGAGTCTTGAATAACTCGTAAAAGCCGGCTAAATGTTGTTAGGGTGTTAATGTAGTTTAATATTGTTATAAAAATTTATCCAGTCCGTCCCTGGTTTCATTCCGATAAGACATCAATCGATGGGTTAATAAAAAGTTAGAACTGGAATTTTCGATTTAGCGCCAAACTGTATTTTCGATGCCGTGTAGAAAAATGTAGTACCATATATAATCAGCTGTTGGAAATATTTGATGTTTTACGTGTAAATAAAAGTATCTAGAAAGTGACAGTGAATATTAGTTTTTAAAATTAATTAATCAAACCCACGGAGTTTACTACAATATATTTCCTGTTGGGGTTCCTTTAAATCAGTCAAATCTTTTAAGAACAATGGAATATATAAATCAAAAGCTATTTTTGAAAATAATTATGTTATCCAATATTTCCTAACAAAAAAGCCTACAGCCCATTATATCATAGAAACAAATTTTTAATCTCATACTACTAGAGAGTGTGAGAAAGCAGTAATAACAAGTCGACTTAATTTTGAATATTTTGTTATTTCCTAGCTTGAAGGAGCTTCCTTGCTGCCACTTGGACGCTTAGTACATGCTTGTTCGTAGTGTTTACTCACTTTGGCCGATTTAGCCTTTTTTTCTTTTTCAGATTCTAAGTCTTTGTCCTCCACAATATCTTGAGACTATAAACGAATGACAGTGAACAGAAATTATAACAATTAATACGTATGTATTGAAACATTCTCATTAAATATTTTGAGATTCTAAAAGTTTCTTAATGTGCAAATTGTAATACGTAGATATGGATATTTGTATATAAAAGACGGGTAAATAAGCAAGGGTTGGAAAATATACTTCAATCCAACTTTTTTATCACTAAATGTGAATTAAAGTAAGTAGTAGAGGTAAACCGGGTTTCTTATGGAACAAATTCACGATATAAAGACCTGCCGAAACTGTACATGATGTTTGATAATGTTCCAGTAGACATGTTAGATTATGGCAGCAAGTTACAATCAAATTCAGTATCTCAGGCACAAAGCAAATAGAGAATTTTGTGATCACCTTCGGGTAATAAAAAATAATTGCATTTGGCAGTAATACGTATGTAAAGTCATTACTGACATTGTTGTTTAATAGTAAGTTGCAGCTGAATCTAGTTTTTAGTTTCTAGAAACTTTCATAATAATTGGAAAACTGGGCAGGATGTTAAAGCTGCATTCGAAATAAGGGCAGATGCATCCACTAGGAACACAAGGTGGATGCCAAGAGTGATAGTGCTCAAAACTTTACACAAATACAGCGGTAGAAATAGACAAAATTTAATGCCAAAAATGGTATTTTGAATATTTTCGCCAATTTTATAATATTTATTTGTCTACTTGTGAGGAATTATACGCCACAAGGAAAGGAAAGGCAGCAATATGGAGGTACTATTGGGTACAGTTGCGTTTATTGAGTTACATATCCATGAACGTTCTTTTGGACGGACGGTAAATGCCTAACTATGCCTACAATAACAATTCTCTCTCTAACGATAAGTAAACTTACTGTAGTTATCATTGTATATTCATTATTGTATAAATTGCACTTCATCAAACAATTTTTATCAAATTACTAATAGACGTTTAAATTACAAAACATGTGTAATTTATAATTGAAATGTTAATAATTTTTGGCATTTAATTTGTCAATTATTTCTTAATTTATTTCAGTAACAATAAACGACCATCGCTATTAATGGTAATTAATTCATAAATACATAATTGTAATATATTTTATTTTTTGTTTCATAAATTCAGACTCAATAAAGGTTTTAACATTTTTGGTTTTTAAGCGATATCAAAATTATTGTGGTAAAAGTATCAAAATGATTTCAAAGAAATTTGGTGTGCGGTTTTTTATACTGGAATATATAGGATCTAAGTGCAATCCAATGCGTGAAGGAAGGAATTTATCTCATTTTTTATTAGTTTTTGTAATTTTGCAACAAGGTTGTTGTTTTCAACGTTTGGCAGCAACAAATCTTTATGTCGTTTCAGTTTTTTTTTCTGGAACGAATAGCTTGAAGGGAAAAACGAGAAAAAAATTGCCTTTTTTCGAATTTTTGGCCGAAACAGAAACAAAATCTTGAAACGGTAAGTAGCAAATTGATATAATTTATTTGACCAAGTCTAATTTACGTAATAATATGTCTGTAATAATATTTCTAGCAACTTGCCACATGCTTACAGATATAATTACTAAAATTATTTTTTATTCTCGGATATGCAACTAAACTAAACTTACACCTATTATTGGTCACATTTTTGGCCTAGGTATGAGTCCTCAAAAGAAGGCAAACACATTGTAAATTGGTGGTCTTTATCCGATTTTTTTTGGGGGAAATTTTGATGTACCTACCGCGGTAATTGAATTAAATATATTTGTGTATGGATTATAGCAAACATTTCCCGTACAAAACTCTTCAATGAGATGCTCAGTTAATTGCAATTCACTTGTTTGACATTGGAGAAGGAAAATTTTGAGAAAAGCAACACTGTAAACTTAGGAATAATCAGCATGGATATTAGTAATGAAAATAGGTTCGCATCGAGAGATTGATGTTAGAAATTGCAATGTTAACTAACTAGCGGCTAGCCTATAATGTAGCTACAAACTGTTACATACAAATATCCACTGATAGTGTTGTCCGTAATAGTTACGTAAGTACAAAGCAATACTTTTTTTTTAAATCATTTGTTAAGTACTTTTAATGATAATGTTTCAACAATAAGTGAGCCCTTCAGACCTTTTACTTCTCTTACATAATATTCATTATCATTAGAAATTAATAATAAATTAAATATCAAGAAAACTTACTTTTATGTCGCCACCACCTGGTTGATGTTTGATGTTATCCTTGGAACCGACTTTGGATTTGGCTTTTTCCTTAAAGTCTAATTTCATCGATTCGATTTTTTTATCGCCGCCTTTCGGCTTGTGAGTCGCATTTTCTAAAGAACCTATTTTGGATTTTGCGTTCCATTGCAATTTTTGATGCACTATCTACGAGGAGGTGCAATATTTACGTCAATATACAGTGTAATATTTTCTACTGAAGAGAATGAATATGTTGAATTAATATTTCAGATTATGGTTGTTGATGATCATGGTTCTAATTTCTAATTGAAACTAAACAACTGATTGCAAAGACCTTAAGTCAGACTAGAAGTAAATTATCTAAATATTAAAAAAGTTGTTCAGAATCAGAAATCCTTATTTAATGTCGTTTATATTCATTGATTGAATAGTTAGAAAAACTAGCACAACGCGATTTTTTCCCAAAAACAGTAAACTTCTACAAAATGATAGTTTATGATGATAACTTTATATGGGCTCAAGATGGATAGTGTCGAATGAGTATTTTTGGAGAATTGTAATTTAAATTATTTAGAGAGATATCTTGCAAGGCATTAACCATGCTAGTACGATCGGGATATACTTGAATTTTCGTTATAATGCCGGGAAATTGGTTTAAAATAATAATAAATATTGCATTAAAAGTGCGAATATGCGCCAGACATCCAATAGGGCACTGACAATAGCTCTCAAGACACAAGAGAGGATCTAGTATTTTCTTGAGGTGAGAGCAAGAAAATTAAGATTAATTATATTAAATGTTTGCGCTGTGGCCGCAAACGCCATTTTAAAAAAGATTACAGAGTATGTTTACCACAACTCTCGCCATGTATAGACAGGCTATTTAATGCTAATCATTGACCGGGCCACAGGGCGTAACTAGATAGTGTTTTCGTGAAGACAGTGGTAGTTAGTTCAACCAGGGTACTATCAATGGCATAGATAGTCACATCATGTTGTTAAAACCAGAGTTGTGAGGCCAGTTGATGTCTAGCTAATTGGCGACAATGTTCGGTTAGTCAATGCTAATACAAAGTGTGTCAAAATTAATAAAGGGTAAAATACAAGTAGAGCTGCAGTTACGTAGTGGCAGACACTGACTTTGACTTCATACTGGGTATAGAACTCATTAGACAGCATAGGTTTCCGTTGGATCCGAGGTATGTTGGATGAAGCACTTACACTGACAAGATCTACTACATCGACAAGGGTTCCTAGAGGAAATTCGTTAATTATAAGAGGCAGAGATCTTTAACCCGATACACTAACAAATTGTAAAAATGTAATTCGCTTTAATGGACATGTAGGTAATGGAAAGAAAGGAGCTTTTAACAGCCCAGAAACTAAAAAACAAATTGGAGATAAATGTGCTAAAGAACGGAATGAAAAAAGTGAAGTCCTTCTTCATCCAGACGATCTCCGGAAACAAACTCTGAGTGACAAACATCCTTTAGAAGACCACATCCTAAAAGAACTACACTACCGATGGTGCAGACCGACTATGCTCCACACTAGGGTGAAGATTTGTTAGATTGGGAAGATCAGAATCACAAGCAGGCATGTTGCAAATTACCCTTCTTGGCAGTGGCAAGCAACTGACTGGCAGAAATTCAACAGATCGATAAAGCGCTAATCAGCCTGATGTTGGCACGGAATCGACTAAAGTGTTTAGATCGAAAATCTTAGAAAAAATCTAAACTTTGAAAAGCTGGGACTTTTTAATATAATGAAAACAATTAGATTTTTGTACATTTATGAAATTAAAATTTAAAAGGCATTAATGACTGATTGAATAATTAGTTACTTTTACATACAATTGTATGTCTCTTATGCAATGGTACCTAAATTAATTATTGCATATGAAGTTGCTGATATTATTGCCTGAGATTTCAACATATTTATTCCTATTTTTGCAGATTACAATACTTATTTCTGATGTTTGTTTACTTAGTCAAAAGTATGTTTAGTGTACAAAATTACGTGTTTATGTCTAAGTGAGTTTTGTTACATTTACTCAGTTGTAATTAAGTATGTATGCAAATAATACCAGGAAGTGATCACTAACCTTTTTGTCGCCTCCTTTTGGAACGTACTTTTCATTTTTAGCAGCTATTCTCGGAGCAACTGTTTTCAAGTCTATTTTTCTGCTTTCTATTTTAACGTTTCCGCCTCCAGGTTTGTAACTGGTATTCTCCAGAGAACCGATTTTCGATTTGACTACTTTCAGGTTTGGTGAAGGCGCCGCACCCACTTGAACTTTATTCATAGGAACCTCTGAAAAAAAAGAGGTAAATGTAAAATGTGATCTAAAGAGTCTCAAAAGTGAGAAGACACGCAAATATTAGTTAACAAAGATATAAATTCAAAAAATAAATACAAAGTCACAAAGACAGAAACTTCTTACTAAAAACAAGTTTCCAGCAACGAATATGCTTGACAATACCAAAACGAATTAAAGAAAAACTAAAACCTCCAACAGCACTTAAAACTAAAGGAGTGAACGAGAAAACGCAAAAAATATTTAATGACATAAAAACAACCGCACAAAAGGATTGTTAAAAAGCTGAAACCCGAAGCTAGCTAAACGGAAACCAAGAAAAAGAAATGATTAACATGGAAACATAATGATAGAAAAGACACTTTAAGACAGAGAAAAATATACATAGCTATAAGTCGAAAAATGAGATTTATGCCTATTTTGTCGTATAAAATGGGTGGAATCTGAATTATTTTTTGTGAAATGATTGTACCAGAGATTACAGTGATAAAGTGATGCAGATAAAAAGTTATGTAATTGATGTAAATTCATTGTTCTGTTTATTCATATATCACAATTCTAAAATATTTTTTTCAAAATGTACGTTTAAAATTAGTCGACAATTTGAGCTGTAATTAATAATTTTCTCTCTTCTTATTATGAAAATACTGAAGAAATAAGATAAAAAGTACCAGTAATTTCATATCCTAAGCGCGTTTAGATTTTTTTGATGGTGGTTCCACACCTAATTCATATAAATCTTCTGTGCCGTATGGATCTTTAGGTTCTGTCGAATGATCATGTTCTCTAACATTTTTAAATGGTGATCTTTCGTGGATTTCAACTGGATCAGTAACAATTAATCCACACATTGGTGAATTTTAAACAGTGCTTTGTGTAACCGCACTGGTTAATATCACTTACACAACTGCAGCTAATAATTTTCAATACATTTGCAGGAATTTTTTGATATTTAGGAATAGTGTTATCAGTGAATCCAATTTCATGATCTTTCTAACCCCAATTATTTGCTGAATCGTTAATCATGAACTCTTTACTCAGCCAACTTTGGAGTTAATAATAAGCTCCGAACCAGTATTATGTAGCCCTCAGTCGGAGGAAGTGTTTCCAAATTAGAACCCGATTTTGTAGTTGCGGTTTCATATTGTTCATATCATAGTTTATTCAGGGAAATATCAGCGTCTGTTTGATAAAAAACACATTAGCTAAATTTGCTAAATATTGTCGTCTAAACGTTATTTGTGGCATATTCTTGGTTTTCTTGGGAAATAACATCACTGTCTGAATAAAAAGCTGTATATTGAAAGAAAAACCAAACGTTTCAAAGTCGATTCTGACTTCGTTGTCAATGGCTTTAAAATATGTATTGAAAATGTAATTTGCAAAATGAAATTCATATGATAAAAAACCAAGACTTAATGACGTTCAAATCCGACATAATACCAATTTATTAAATCGATCATTAAACAAGTTTTTTCAGATTTCTCTCATTTTTTGCGTGTTTTTGACGGTAAACCTTAGGTACTTTTTTATATTTGTAAAAAAAATCATAAAAAAATGTAATGTGAAGGTCTAGGCAACTATTCAATTGTCAGATTTCCCCAAAAAGGCTTATTCCAGACATATCGAACTACACTTTGTGAAAATCTCATCAATTTAAAATTATTTTTACGGAAATGAAAAATGAAAAACCAATGAAAATATGGGAAAACGGTTTTCCGACATTGTCTCGAAAATTTTGAGGTTAAGGTCAAAATTGCCCTCCAACAAAATTGCATTGAACATTTGTTGCTGGGACTTATACTTTGCTTAGAAATCGTGAAAAACAATTTGCATCCCTATTTGCCACCTTCAGTACACCCAAGCACTTTGGTATAGTGGGTGTTATTTGTTATTTAAATAATTTAAAAAGAAGACTCCAACAATCACAAGGTTGCTAATATTTTTCATCGTCTCGACTAACTGCACTGGCTTATTAGATATTAGTTTTTTTCATATGCATACCATATACGATATACGAGCATGACACAAATTATTGATCTAATTTGTAGTTAATACAATTTGGCAATTGTTTGTAAAAACACATTCTTTTTACATTTATTTTGTACCATTAAGTAGGAGTTTAATATTGCCCAAAACACCTCTAAATTAGAAATATTGTCCAAATTTTCTGTTACTGCAAAATGTTTATTAACTGCTATATATCGCAGTTTCAGTAGAAATTTTCTGTTAAACAGTTTTCAGATTTAAGAACTATACAATATAGATTTAGTTGTATTTTTTAGATTTTTATACCTCATAACTGGGATACTTCTCGTTGTTATTATAAACTTGAACATTGCATAAATAACTCTTGGGTATTAGTGGACAAATGCTTGCATTTAATCTTGTATGTTATATATTGTCGTTTTGAATGTATTCGTTTTTGTGAAATTCCTTTTGACTGGGTGACAATGTTATTTATTTATTCTCGTACATAAAGATTGGTATAAGCAAGTGTGAGTGTTTTACACAATAACTTAGTCAAACTGGGTATCACATTTTCATTTGAACATGATACAGACCATGAAATGTTAACACAGAAAACTAATTTTCAAACTTCGGAAAACTTTGTCGATTTGTTAATTTTTTTTTGGCGTAACTTATCTAAGTGGATATTACCGACAGTTCTAAAACAAAACTTTCTTGGCAACAAGAATAATAATTCGATATGTGTCGTTTGCGAACGAGTATTCATTGCCCCAAAATTTGTGAAATATAGAGAAACTTTCGGAACTTTTCGAATTTATAAAGTTTCTTAACTGTTCCCTTTCCCATAAAATCTGTAAATGCCATCTCATCAGTTCAATTTGAGTACGAAGAAGGTTTCAATGAATAGCATGTATATAATACTCACTCTTTTTCTCAGTTGCCGATCCTGGAGTTGTGACGTTAGAATCTGGGCTTTTCAGGCTGGGCGATTTCGACCCTCTAGACAGAGATCTGGCTGGCGTTGTGGACGAAGCTCTTGGAGATTTATTTGATTTTCTTGGCGACCTACCATTTCCATTGCTAGATTGATCCTGAGTAAAAATAATATATAGTTGTTTGATTTCTTCTCACTTAAAAATTAGAGTTAAAATAACACATAATAATCAAACCAACATGTTGTTTTTGTTTTAGTGCATGTCAGGTTGACAACAAAATGAATAAATAGTTTATAAAATATAATATATATATATATATATATATATATATATATATATATATATATAAAATCGGAGAACCTAAATAAAACTTGCGGGTTTGGACAGATTCGTCGATTTTTACATGTTTTCGATACCAACACTTCGCTCCAGGAAATTCCGTGACGTTTGAGAATATTTTAAGTTTAAATCATTAGGTTTCAATTTTTTGTGTAACTTCACATTCGCTTTTGTAGGTTTTCATTTATTTTATTAACTTTAAGTGATTCTAAGTAACTAGCAATACCGATTATTAAATATCTTTTAAAATTTGTTTGAGCAATGTTTGAGTTGGCTGAATTAAATTTTACAAATCAGGGTGCGTCATTTCTTCCCTTTCGATGTGCATCGGAATTATTTAATTTTAAAATTATAATGATAATAGTGATTTTATTGTGATAGAAATTTACTATTTGAGATTAATGTCGGGTACTTCATTTCAAACTGCAGGAAAGTTGCTGAAACTGGTTCCTGGGAATCGAATTTCTTTAGAGACTGGTATTGTATATGTATTTTAATAGTAAATATTTTCCAATAAATTAGTCCTCGAAATGCATTACTGGAACATTGGTATTTTTTAAGCGAGAGTGAGCAGGCATTTAAATCAGGCGAGATTGCAGTCAAACGCGGCTTTAGTATTAACTTAAAATTATCACTTATATATTAAATGTGAACACAGGGCCGGATTAACATAAGGACATTTTGGGCATTGGCACCGAAGCCCCGCCAATTCGGGGCCCTGAAACTGAAGACCAAAATTAAAAAAATATATATTGTAAATGAAAGCCAAAATCCAAAAAAAGTTTACAATGCTATAAAAAAAGTATTTTATATAAAAATGTAAGAATCCATTTATATGACATGTTTTATTAAAAATAATAAAGGTATAGTTTAAAAAAATTGACAGCCAATTTTGAATCCCTCAAGTAGGCTCCCACTAGTTTTGTTTTGCCCAGGGTTATCTTCCAACTAAAATCCGACTCTGACTGAAAATAGATAAAAGAGAGGTAAACTGAAACAGGCAACAACACAAAAAGTCGAAAATGGGGCTGATTACGTAAGAATAAAAGAATTCCCGAAATTCTTTGAAGACGAAATTCATAAAGTCTGGTTAGAGAGGGGAATTATAAAATGAACAAATAAATGATATGACAGAGGAACAATGGTTCATGTATAAAAGCAGAAATAGATAATTACAGTGAAAGAAGAAGTGAGGGAATCTATACACATAAGAGAAGAAAAAATAAATATTTAGGAACAAAACAACTTATGAATACAAAAACTGTTTAAGAATATAATAAAATCGGGGAAAATACTAAATAAATGGTTAATGAGGATATATTTAACAGCTTTTAAAAGAGGCCGAAAAAGCCAAAAAATAAATTATACATCCGCCTAATTAATTACACTCTTAAATTGCAATAACTGATAAGCAGTTTTGGGCAGATCGATATATTGTGTTAAACTTTGTTGTTCTAAACTGACGTTTCTACCTTTCTGAATATATTGACAAAATGTTAACTTATGTGTCTCTAATAGAATAGTGTAGTATTTGCTCTAGTTATTCAATGATTTCGAGAAGTCGAATTCTCTTAAGGGCAGTTCATAACTGCCACAGTAAATCATTAAGTCCATTGCAAATCTTTTAAACTAAACTTAATTCTACCGCCAACTTTTTGAAAGTAAATAATAATTACTTTTTTACATACAGTTATAAAAAGAGCTCAAAATTTCTAATAGGTAGTAACATTTTAGATTACATTTCCTTAAATTTTCTGCTACTGAATATAAAAGTTTTATGAAAACTATACATATTTAGGAGCTATTAACATAGTTTATTATTATTGTTAATTGTGGGTCAATCAGATTTATTTATATATGTTTTCGTTCCCTATTCTAGTTGCATTTTGTTTGCAAATGAACCTTTTAACGGACGTTAGTGAAGCTTCGCTGCCCTTCGCTGGTAATTATTAGCGATAACAACCAAAACCGATTAGTGTAACTGTAATATGGGCTGATGTTAAACACTAAGGAATGCTTCACTTGCTTTACATTACCATGGAGATATTAATAAATATGGAAAATGTTTAACTGTAACATTTTTATTTTTAACTATTTGTCAAAAGTTCATAGTTTCCTCTGTTTGTCTTGCAAATAGTATATGCGTTGAGAAAATTCGATTTTGTTATACAGGGTATGCAGAGAATACAGAAATGTAGATGGAAAAATTTACAAAAATGTAGATGGAAAAATTAAAAGAAATTTAATTTTGAAATGTCAAAATGAAAGATGTCAGCAAGATAATTCGAAAAGTCCAATAAAGTTTTTGGATGGAATTTATGATATGATAACCATAAAAATTCGATAAATGCAACTCCTATGAACATTTTTTCACGACGAACATATCATAAACGAATCAACATAGAGAAAAAGTTATGAACATAATCTCGTAGTAAGCTTTAATTTTGTATATGTCCATTTTTTAGTAGGATCCAATAGGTATTCACTGTAAAGTTTCTTACTTCGATAATAACATTTACTTTAGGAAAAAAATATATGTATATTGTTAACAAAATAAATACAAAAACATAATAAAGAGTGAAATTTATTCAACATGAAACTATCCAACATCGACTCATTTTTTCAGTGATTTTGTTTTTTAAAATAATATGAATTTATGTAATAAATTTAGAAAAATGGAATACCATACTCCATGTAGACACAGACAATAATGATGCAAAAGGCGTAGGCTGTTTTTTTTTCAATTTCAATTTATTAGCAAAAAAAAATACAATTATAGTTGTTACAATAAGATTGTCACTAACATTATTACCAAGGTAACAGTAATAAGTAAAAATATCAAACATTAATGTTAGAATGGTAAATAAGAGAGAGAAAAAAAATGAACACCTAAGCATGAGCTTGTGTTGTGTCCAAGAGAACATTCAAGTATGTTTAAGTTAGTGCTAAATTCATTACAATTAATATATGCTACTTTACTAACCAAGACATTCATATATACTCGTACCTATATACATAAACATATACTCATATATACACACAGACAGATATACTTATACTAACCCAATTAATTAATTAATATATATTTATAATATTCCATTTTACTAGTCACTGATACATACCCTTAAATAATACATATTTATAATATTCTATTTTACTAGTCACTGAGAATAAAATAATTACAATAATACAAAACAACAAAATATAACTAAAATATAACTACATAAAGTATAACTAATCATGAATTAGAAATAGAGATATGTAAATACGGGTATTGTTCTTTAAATAAAGTAATTTATTTTTAGTGTTTTGATTATACCAGAAGGGCTAATAAGCTATCATAGTTCTGGGCTATGTATAATTTAATTTTTTTATTGAACTGTTTCTTGGTTAGTTTTTTGAAAATTAATGGAATCACATTGTATACTTTTATACCGTTATATAGTATGCATTTTTGACATACAGTTTTATTCATTCGCTCAGATTTGAGCAACTGTTTATCCTTTTGTCTGGTGTTATGTGGATGGTTTGTTTTAATGAGGTTATTCTCTGAATGTATCGTCTTTAGCAATTCATTAATGTAAAGACCTCGTACGTTCAATATTGTCTGTGTAATATAAATATGTTTGACACTTTGACGATTATTTAACCTAAAGATTATTCTAAGTATGTAATTTTGACATACTTCTATTTTTTTTTAAGTGCGTGTTATATGCCGCACCCCAAACGCATATACCATACCTTATTATGGAATCGACTAGACTATTATACACTATAAGTAAAAGCTTTTTATTTAGTAAATTACAGAGAGTGTAGAATTTATAAGTAAGCTTTTTAACTCTTTTGACAAGGTGTTTTCCACTTTAAGTTTTCATCAATCAACATACCTAAGTATTTTATTGATGATACTTGTTTAACGTTTTCCAGGGCTCCATTAATTGTTAGAGGTGATAGAGCCGCTCTTCCTACCTTTGTTGGTGTAAATCCTACATATTTAGTTTTAGATACGTTTAAATTCAGGCTGTTTACATCTAACCAATTTTTGACATCTGAGATTGCATTTTGCGCTTTATTCCAGGCTTCTTCCCATGTTGTCCCATTACATATTAGTACAGTATCATCGGCATAAGAGACTATACTACATTTTTCATAAGATAGCAAATTATTAACAAAAATTAAAAATAATGTAGGACCTAAGACTGTGCCTTGTGGGATTCCTTCCGGTTTTCACAAATCTTTTATTACTAATGTCATCTCCTATTCGTACTTGTTGCGATCTTTCTGACAAGTAATTATTAAAAAGTTGCAGTATGGGTCCCCGTATGCCAATCTCATTTAGTTTGCTTAATAAAATTTTATGTGATACCGTATCGAAGGCTTTTTGGAGATCAAGAAATACTGCAATTGTTTTTTTATTTTCATTAAAATTCTTCAGTATACTTGTCGTTAGTTTTTGTAAAGGTTGCTCTATCCCTACACCTTTTTGAAATCCATATTGATTTGTGGATATTATTTTATTTTTGTCTAGGAAAGACCATATTCTTTTGTTCAGGCATTTTTCAAAGATTTTTCCAAAGTTGTTAATTAGGGAAATGGGTCGGTAATTTGTCATTAGATCTTTTCTATCTGATTTATATATAGGCACTACAAGACCTTCTTTAAATTGATATGGAATGCTTGATGTCTGAAAAATTAGGTTAATTATGTGAGTAAGTGGTTTAGAGATATTCAGTTTTGTTAATTTAATTATTTTTATACTCAATTTGTCAGGCCCTGGAGATGCAAAGTTTTTTAGCGTCGATATTATGTCTTCAATTTCTAAATAGTCGGTTGGAGTCAAAAACATGGCGTTGGTATATTGCTTAGTCTTCATTGTTTTTATTTCTATATTGTTTTTACTAATTTTGTTTGCTATTTTCTCCCCAATTTCTACAAAGAAGTCATTGAAATGATTTACTATTTGTTTTGGGTTGCTAATTATTTTGTTATCGATACTGATTTTGTTTATAGTGCTTTTGTTTGATGGAACATTTGTGACATCATTTATGACTTCCCAAGTTTTCTTATAGTTTGAGTTACATTGCTGTAATTTATTTTCATAATAGTCATTTTTTAAAGTTTTTATTAATGTACCGAGGAAGTTTCTATACTTCTTATATTCTTCTTCTAATGTTTTATTGTGTTTATTTTTTAAGAGTTTCTGTTTAAGCATATCTCGCTTTCTAATGGCCGTTAGTATTCCACATGTCATCCATGGTTTTAATTTTTGTTCTCTTGCAGTTATTTTTATTTCTGTTGTTGATTGGCTAATAATGGCAGTAAACTGCTCGTAAAATATATTTACGGCGGATTGAGGTTCTTGTGCAGCGTATACCTGATTCCAATTTGCATATTTTATTTTATCCAATAAAAGTTTTTCATTCAGTTTCGGTTTTTGAATTTCTTAACGCTTTTCTTTTTGAAATCTAATATTATAAATTAGGGGATAGTGACCAGTTAAACTATTATTAAGAACTAGAGCATTAACTTGCACTTTATGTTTTGTTTGTTTATTTATGTATGTGGATATCAGATCTATTGTTGTGGAAGAGTTGTTATCTACCCTTGTTGGTATATTTATTTGTGGGACAAATCCATTCTTAGCCAACATATTTAAATAGATAATCGAAGACAAAGTTAGTACATTGTTTGGGTTGATGTCAATATTCACATCCCCAACCGCAATTGTTATTTCATCGTTAGATAGTGCGGACAGGTAGTCATCAAAGTCCTGAACAAAGATACGTTCATTTGTTGGGTTTGGCCTATATATACCTATTATATTTATTTTTGTCTTATTAAACACTAATTTGCACTCAAGCAAGCAGACCTCTGTTAATGGAATTTTCTTAACTTCTGTAACGAGATTTTCTTTAACATACATTACAACTCCATCACATTTATTAAAAGAAGCTTCATTGTAAAAAATTGAGAATCCATCAATGTTAAAATCTGATATATTTTCCATACACCAGGTTTCCGATAGTACTATAATGGCGATATTATTTTTTCTGTTGATTTCATTAATAGTTATACATAGCTCATCAAAGTTAGCTCTGAGACTCCTAATATTATAATGCAAAATAGTAAAGTTGTGAAATTCATCCATTAAACAAATACCCCTATTCACCTCCCTAAAATCTTCACACATCACATTTTTTAATTCACTAAAATTATCTAATATATGAAACGCTTCATTAATATTTCCCGCCATATTGTAAGTCTCTAAAATCTTACACTATAAAAAAGTGGTAAATATAGACTTGTATATATATGCAAAGGAAAGCTGATTCAATTTCGTAATTCAATTTTTACTAAAATTATAGTGTACAATTAACTAATTTATTTAATACAAAACTTACTAATCAATTTTCTGTAAAGTGATTCTATTTAACGTCGTCAGCACTCGGGTTTGATCTGGTTTTGACTCTGCTTGTTCCTTTTGTATCTGGTTCTTTACTACTTTTTGGATCTCCTGTACTTTTAGACAGATTTTGTATGCCTTTATGCTTTTTTGCTATTCCTTCCGTACTTTTTGGTGTTTGATCCGTATAATTGTTCGTTTTCTTGTGGTGTCCTGTGATTTTTGGAAACGCCGGAGATTTAGTTTGCGTTTCCGTTTGTGCTTGAAATTCACTATCCACCTTCCTTTTCTCTTCTTCTATTTTTTCAATTTCTATTAATTGTTTGACGGTATAGCTTTTGTTATTTATGTACAGTTTGTTTCCCTTGATGTAGCTTGTTTCTTCAGGTTTATTATGTCTGTTTAGTTTGAGATGTCTTTTTAATATTTTTTGGTCTTGTTGTTCAGTTGGCGTTACGTCGTTCGCTATAGATATTCCCGTATTTTTTAATTTCTTAACGTTACGTAAAATTTCTTTTTTTCTTAAAAAGGATAAAAACTCTAATTTTAAGGGAGATCCCTTTGATTTCCCCAGACTGTACACGTTATTCACGTCACTCGTTTTTACGTCTGTTCCAAGATGTCTATTTAGTTCTCCTATAATGAGTTGTACTGGTATATTTTCCGGTTCTGGGTTTAGGCCAAATATTACGATATTGTTGTTAGTTAGTTGTTTTTCTAATTTCTGTACTTGGGAGCGTAGAAAGGTATTTTCCTGCTCAAGGCTGTCGACTTTTTGCTTCAATTCTTTGTTAGTTAAACACAGCCTCTCTTCAGTGGCTTGTATTTGACTTATTAATTCTTCTTTATTTCTCTCCAACAGCAGTATTATGTCATGCTTAAACCTCTCCATTTCCTTTAAAATCGTGCAGATGTTTGCATTTTCGCCCATCACTTTTTATTATGTTTAACGTTTCAATATTATATTTTTTGCCGGGGTGATGTTACCAACCGTTTATTTGTTTGGATACACAAGTTTATTTGCCTTCAATTTACTTGTAAATCCCTGATTGTAACAGATGGGTTGCACGTGTGTTAAAGTACCTCCGAGCTTCAGACTTCTTGACCTTTTGTCGATTTTGGTAATATTGAATGTATTACGGAGCCCGTTTGTTCGGCTAGAAATGCTAGAGTTTTAATTAATTATTGTCTTTTATATAACTGTGACGTTTTTTTTTCACATGCACTTTCACTTATCACTGTTTTTTTTTATTTGTTCATTTAATTTTTTTTTTATTCTCGAAACTTTAGGTATAACCAATTTTTATCACAGGGTTCTTAGCGCTGTAAAACGTGACCGCCTTGACCGGAGACCGAAATGCAAAAATAATACAATTAATTCTTTTTTTGTAATTCGAGTAAAGCTTCCATTATTTAAAGAGCCAATTAACGAAATTGGGCGTATAGTAGATTTTGTGTAAAGGGTAATAACTAAATTGTTAACGATTTTTTGGTTAAAAACCAAAAACGCATCGACAAAGACTTGAATTTTTAGAACAAGTTGTTGTTAGTATTATTCTACTAATAGTTTTGTCACTAAAAGATTTTTTCTCTGTAAATGACTGGTACTACCAATAATACTAATTGTCATTGATCAAAGTACGAATCTCATAACCAGATCACCTTGTTTTTTCGTTTTTGTACTTTTACTGTTAGTATATTTTTATGTAATTATTCAATTTATCGAGCAAGATTATGCATCATAATGCAAGATGGTCAATTCGATCAGTTCTTGTAATTTAACTTATTATTACTAATTTTAATACCATTGTTACATACATACATACTCGTATACGGATACCCTTATAATATCACTCCGGATTTCTGCCTCATTCACATCTCCTAAACTACTGGACGGAAAAGGTTGAACTATAAGAACTAAAATTTTGAAAAAAAAAATAGAGATATAGGGCGTCACCCGAATTTTAACGGAAAAATAAGGGGAAACCTCTAGTATTAATTTTGGGGGCCAATTACAGAATTAAATAGAAAATATAAAATTAACATTGTTTCTAACCCATCATGTAAGATATCAAATGAAAGGGCTCATTATGGCGAAAACATATATTTCATTCATATTTTTAAAATAAATTATTATAAAGATATTAACAAAAATATAAAAAATTTTACCCATTCCCCCTACCTTATCTCCGAAATTATAAGCCGTAAAATTTTTAAACAAATTAGAGATGTAGAGCCTCACCTGAATTTTAACTGGAAAAATAAGGAGAAATCTCTAATATTAATTTTGGGGGGCAAATTAGGAGAATTAAACGGAAAATAAAAAAAAATATTTTTTATCGCATCATGCAATACATCAAATGAAACGGCTTATTATGAGGAATACAAATATATATTTTTCATATTTTTGAAATTAATTGTTTACAAGATATTAACAAAAAGATATAAAGATTCTCATTTCCCGCTTTATTTCCAAAACCATACTACCTAAAATTTTGAAAATAATTAGGGGTACTGGGGCTCACTAGAAATTTATAAGAAAAATTAGTAGAAAACCGCCATAGTAATTCTAGGGACAAATTATAGAATTAAATGGAAAATAAAAAAGCAATTTTTAAACGTATTATGTAATATGTAACGAAAATATTAAACATCGACTTAATTCCGACTTAGAAACTACATGATCTAAAATTTTGAAAAATATATTTTATTTGTATTTTTTAATAATTTGTCTAACAGATTTATTAATTTATTATTTAAAACGTGATCTATTTTCCCCTTTATCTTCCCATCTACAGAGCCTTAAAATTCAGACAGTAGATTATAAAAGGCTTCCCTGAAAGTTTATTAGTAAAATAAAACTTTAGTGTTAATTTTGGGGGCCAAATTAAGAAATTATAAAATCAAGCGAATTATGAAGCAGATCAAATAAAAAGTCTATGTGTGGAAAATTAAAGTGTATATTTTTTATAAATATAAATCGCTTCCTTTAAAAGATATTAGGGTAAATATAAAAAAAGGCACTCATTCCCTGCTTGTCTGAAACTGGAATATTGAAATCTTGAAGGTGGTACGGTGGTATTAAATGATAGGATCCTTCATAACTGCAATTTATTTAAAAAATGTTACTGAAATTTCAAACTTAATTTATTTTAAATAATGTGGAAAATATTGATTTGTACAAAGATAACTTTTTACGTAAAATTGTTAATATTTTATAAATCTATAAAAAAAAATTGAAATTGAAAAAAAATTACGGGCCGAAAACCCGTTTCACCAACCTAAATAGGACGCTTATGATTTACATGTCGAAAAACAGAGTAGCACATTTTATTTAAGGTCAAAAGTTATGTAAGACCCAACATTTTTTTTTCTATTTATTTTCCACTATTTTGTCAATAACAAAAAAAAAAACAGTTTAAGCCCATTTATGGGCATATATCTTCCTAAAGGTGCATTTTATACCTTCCTAAGGGTGCGTTTTAGGGCACATGTTAATAGGGACTATTTGGCTTATTTTAATGAGTTCTATACATAGCGGAAGTTTGGAACCCTGTTTTAGAAACACTCTGTATAAATTATGTAGGCAAGTAAATATTTGTTTAATATTTGACTTTGCTGTTTTTTAAAGGTCCTAATTTAGTAGAGTCTAAGATTCTTTCACTCATTAAACTTTGGTCATATCTTTATTTATATATTCAAGGGGTTAAAAACTATTTTTAAAGCAGAGAAGGCCGAAAATTTTAAAATTTGAAAATATTCAATTAGGGTAGGTATCAGTTTACAAACTTTTGGTCCTCATTGAATCAAATAAAAGTATTTTCAGGTCAAATGACCTAGTCCTAAATTCATTATTCATATAAAAACGTAATATAATAAAAGAACAAAAATGAAAATTACATGCCGAACATTATAATATAAAAATAATGGTGGTATGCTTAAGATACCTCCACGAAAATTAGTCCGTTGCAGTGAGATGCTGGCCAGTGTATCGGCGGAGGATGTACGGAAGCGTGAATCGGTCGCCATCGCAGGAGATTTCAACGCCTGGGCAATTGACTGGGGATGTCGGGAAACGAGCGCGAGAGGACGAGCTCTCCTTGAGACCATGTCTTCGCTCAACCTGGTACTCCTCAACACAGGAGCCGTAAGCACATATCGCAAAGGCACAGCCAGCTCCATTATCGATGTGACATTCGTTAGCAGCAACCTAATTAAAGGGGGCTGTGAGTGGCGGGTCGATGAGGAGTTTACTAATAGCGACCACCAAGCTATTATATGGGAAATCAACACCACTCCCAAACGAAGATTGTGTGTCAGTCGTGCGAGGTCACAGCCAGTCGGTTGGAACAAAAATGCTTTCGATGCTGAGTCATTCGCCTTGGTTATGGAGCAGGAACCATTGTCAATAGCAACAAGCGCAGAAGCCACTGCCAAAGAGGTAATGACAAGCGTTGTCAAGTCCTGCGATGCTTCAATGCCAAGGAGACGGCAGAACAACAGCCGCCCACCAGTTTACTGGTGGAACGACACGATCTCACAACACCGACGAGAGTGTCTGAAAGCACGAAGGCTGCATCAACGAGCACGGAGACGCGACAGAGTCACAACAGAAGAACTAAGGCTCGACTATGAGATCAAAAGACAACAACTACGAAGAGCCATTCTCTCAAGCAAGAGATCCTACTGGAAGGAGTTGTGTGACGAAGTTAATCAAGATCCATGGGGAAAACCGTATAAAATCGTGATGCATAAAATTAAGGCCCCTCCCATGACATCAACGAACTGCCCCGAATCATTGCACCGCATTGTCACTCACTTGTTTCCTGCGAAGCCTGAGCTACCCGCTTATCCTTCGTGGCAGGTGAGGGACGAAGATATACCATCAGTGACTATGAGTGAGCTGATGGGCGCGTGCAACCGGCTCCAAAACGGTAAGGCTCCCGGTCCAGATGGCATACCTAACATCGCGCTAAAATGCGCCATAGCCAATAGACCTGACATGTTTCTACACATGTATGAGACCTGCCTAAAGCAGGGGGTTTTCCCGACTAAGTGGAAAAAGCAGAGGCTTGTGCTCCTCCCTAAAGGGGGAAAGAAACCTCCCGACGAACCGTCATCATATCGTCCCCTCTATATGTTGGACTCTGCGGGAAAACTCCTTGAAAGGATAATAGCAGATAGGCTGGAGCCCTACGTTGAGCCGAAACTTTCCACCAACCAATTCGGGTTCAGAAAGGGGAGATCAACCATCGATGCCGTGACACTCGTTACCAGCATCGCCAGAGAGGCTATCTCGGGAAAGAGATGGAGAAGAGGTGGAAAAAAGTACTGTCTAATAGCCACCCTGGATATCAAGAACGCCTTTAACTCGGCCCGCTGGGACCGCATTTTGGAGGCTCTTGCCAGGATGGAAGTTCCGCAGTACTTGCGCAGAATGGTTTCAGCCTATTTCAAGGACCGCATCTTGTTGTACCAAACTGAAAATGGGCAAGTAGACTATAAGATCACAGGAGGTGTACCTCAGGGCTCTGTTCTTGGCCCCCTCTTATGGAACGTAATGTACAACGACCTGCTCCTGCTCGGTCTGCCTGAGGGCGTCAGGCTAGTGGCATTCGCCGATGATGTGGCATTGATCATAGTGCGCAAGCACATAGAGGAGATACAAACAACCTTCTCATTCGCTATAGCCACAATTCAGCATTGGATACTCGCAGCGGACTTGAGTTTAGCAGAACAAAAGACCGAAACACTTCTTGTTAGCAGTCGAAAGGCAAGGGAAACCATCACCCTCAAAATAGGCGACTCCTACATACAGTCGCAGCCCTTCATCAGCTATTTGGGGGTGCTCCTGGACACACGGCTCAACTTCAAAGAGCACATAATCGCGGCCAGCAAGAAAGCAGCTGGGGTACAGGGGGCATTATCTAGAATAATGCCGAATGTCGGAGGCCCTAGACAGATAAGAAGACAGCTACTGGCAACAGTAACTACTTCTGTTTTGTTGTACGGGGCACCGGTATGGGAGAAATCGCTCGAGCTACCATCGTACCGCCGGAAAATGAAATCAGTCCAGCGGCTCTCAGCGATTCGACTGGCATCATCCTACCGCACTGTGTCTTACGAGGCGGTGAGTGTGATTGCCTCTACCCTACCAATCGACATCCTGGCTGCAGAAAGGGGACGGCTTTATCGCAGAAAGTTAGAGAAAGACCAACCGACAGGAAACAGCGATGAAAGAGCCATGAATCTAGGGCAATGGCAGGAGAGGTGGGACAGCTCTACTAAAGGAAGGTGGACATATCGCTTGATACCTAACATCAGTCGTTGGGTCAACCGCCAGCATGGGGAGGTTGGGTTCTACATCACTCAACTCCTGACTGGACATGGATGCTTTCGAGCATACCTGCACAGGTTCAGGAGGGCAAACTCCCCAAACTGCCCACACTGTACGGACGTGATAGAGGACGCGGAACACGTGTTCTTCTCCTGCCCCCGGTTTCAGGATCAACGTGCTGAAGTGGAGAGGATTCTGGAGACTAATATCGTTCCAGAACAATTAGTAGAAGCCATGCTGAAGGGCCCCCAAGCCTGGAACTTGGTATCAGATTACGCGGAGACTACCCTCAAAGAACTCCGCAATACGTTCGAGGAGTAGGCTTTAGAGGCTTTCAATGTAAGAGCAGTAAACATCTGCAATGAACCACCCTTGCGAAGTAGTATTGACTAAGAGTGCCGCAGGGGACCATGGTTGTAGGAGAAAGAGGTTAGGGTTTTAGCGGGTATACGGTATACTGGTTTCAATGCAACGATTTACTCTTGCTTTGAAGTCATTACATCGGGAGTCCCGCACGACGGACAGCACGTGCTAGCTAAGTACGGAATGTATTTCCCCCCTCTTCGGATAAAAAAAAAAAAGTGTATCGGTCCATGGCGACCTATACTTTCTTGGTGAACTGTTCATCAAGTGAATTCGTGACAATCACTGTCTTTCTGGAATACTGTCCTTCTTATTCGAAATTGAGGTAAGAGGTAGGCAGAAATAATTTCCAAACAATAATTTGCACGTAAAATGTTGTCAGTCCAACAAAGTTTTGACATAAAATGGACATGTATCACATTACCTAGTGTCAAGTGGACACAATCAACTTTTTTTCAAATGGGAAGGGTGGTATTGTAATGTCGATGAATAAATACTTACAACACTTTACTTTAAGATCACTAACATGAATTATTTTTCCAGAATTGAACATATTTTATTTTTAGATTTTTATTTGAATTAAACTAAAAGTCAGCCATACTCACATTTCCTTGTGTTGATTCATCTACACCGCTGTCGTTGTCGCCCTCTGAAACAAAAGAAACAAAATCAGTAATTCAAGAACACGAACCTTCGAACCAACTATTCAGGAATATTAACCTGATCTATTCGGTGATTTCCCCTTCTGTCCTTTTCCGGCATCGCGAGAAGCATCATTTTTACTTGAGCTTTCCTTGGTTCCATTTATAACTGGTTTTGGAGGCTTAGAACTTGGGAAGTTTTCATTATTTGCTTCAGGTGTATTGCTTTTTTGTAAATTAAGTGGTGGCTTGCTGTTTTTTGTATTATCTGGAATTTTACTGACGGGTCCTTGAGATTTAGACGCACTGTCGCTCAAATTACTAATGTCTGGACTTTTCTGGGATATATCTGTAACAGAGCTTGGTGATCTATCTTCATCTTCAATTATTTTATTCATTCTGGACATTGATCTTGATTCAGGTCTTGAAGGTATTTCAATTTCTGTTTTTTCTAAATTTTCAGTAGATCCAGATATGGATCCTTGTCTGGAAGTTGGTCTCGACCCAACTCTACCTTCACCATAGCTGTCTACACTGCTGACAGAACGCCTTCGGGCTTCTTCTTTTGGATCAAACAATTGCTCTGGATGATTAGAACTCAAACTGTAACTCCTGTTATTCATCGCGGCTATGGAGGGTGTTTTAATATATTCATTAGTAGTATTTTTATTATCATCTGAGCTTCTAGAATGATCAATCTCTGATGAATCCAGAGTTTGACTTCTATTTAAGCTGTCTTCTTGTATAGGTGGCCTGACTGGTACTCCAAAGGCCGGAACTGACCTTTGGTGAAACAGTGGTCGTTGGTTTGGTATGCCTGGGGGTTTGGGGTAAGGCGTAGCCGGTCTAAACGGGGCTCTTTGTTGGGGATTTTGAGGATTTGGAGGAAGAAGTTGCGGACCTGGTGGGGTTCCGGGAACTTGGGGTCTCTGCCCAGGTGCAGGAACTGGATTTCGCGGCACAAATTGAGGGCCTCCTGGAGGTGGAGGTTGTCTAATAATAACAGGCTGACCAGATCTGATTGGAGCGCCGGGTTGGTTGGGAAAAGGTGGCCGAAACTGAAAATTGCTCCGACTGTCTACTCTTGTTAGAGGTCTGGGCGGTATACCAAATATGGGAGTTCCTTGCTGTTGTAAGGGAGGTGGAGTACCGTTTCCGTTCTGCTGTGGTTTCGGCTAATAAAAATTATTATTGTTTTTTTAATAAAATATATATGACATAAGGAAATAATATATTAGTTTAAAAAATAAATGCATACCGTGTTCTAAAACATTAACTAGATTAATTTTGTTTTATACAAATTATTTTCCAAATTCAATCACATTCAACAAATCATAATAATAAATCATGTATAGAAAGTGCAATTTCCTTTCTCTTCTCTTAATAAATGAAGAGTTAATGGAGAACAAAAGGTCGAATATCAGTTACAGATGTCAAAATACCTTATTAAAACTGCGAAACCTGCCTGACCTGTACATTCTACAGTTTGTTAACTTCGTATTCTGTCTCTATTATGATATGTTTAATACATGCATATCGATCAACACATTTTCGATTTTCGCAGTGTAGAATGCTTCTTTTTAGTATTTATTGTATTACTTTCTAACTTTATAGACAATTTTTAAGCAGTCTACGCTCTACTAATCACATGAATTTATCGTAGTTGTCATAATGTATGGAATGTGCTTCAGAATAATCTTCCTTTTTTTTTCGTATTTAATCAGAAGGCCTTCTCTCGACAAAAATAGTATATTTTCCAGAATTAAATAGAAAATGTATTAAATTTGCTCAACTACCTTCCCCGCACCATTTGTCGGATAATTGTAAATAATATTAGCAAAAGGGTCTACATTCATTACAAGTTCTTAATATATTCTTTATATTAAAAAGAAAGAACGTATATTTTGATGTGATTGCTGCCATCGGTTGCCACATCCTTTAGTTGATTAAATTTTCTTCTTTAAAATAATTTTTAAAAAGTTTTCGACATTAAATTCTGCATTATCGTTATTGTCTTTTAGCTAATAGCGTAATCGTGCCACACCTTCAATTCTTAGCCTTCACTAGAATTACAGTTCCTTTTGTCGTTTAAGTACTGTGCTAATATCCTGATTGAACTGTTTATTTTGGGATTCTTGATGTATTGACGTTTCTCTATTGTTCTGTAATGGTTTTGCTAGTTGTAATTTCTTATTCTTGCTCGTTATCAAATAATTACGTTTCCTCTATTAAGTTTACATTTGCACACTTTTTGCCAATGCTTTATTTTATTAATTTTTGAATAGCTTTTTGTAGTTGTTAAATGTTAGTATATGCGTCGTTCAAATTGAACTATATCAATTTCTTTCTTAGTAAGTCCAGGCTCATGACTTCTCTTTTGAAATTTATCAAGTTCCCGCAAGCGTCGGTGAATATTTGCGAATGTAGTAAGAATGTGTTATCTACGCTTTGGGCACTCTTCAGCATAAAGTCTTTGGCTTTCCAGTGAATTACCGTTAGCATACCGATAAGTAAAATGCATCTCTTTTTTAAATTTCAATGATATACCTACTATGTTTTTGGTATGTCAACTAATATTGTCTACATTAAATCATAACACTTGTGAAAGATTAAGAAGTAACGATACATGACATTGCACAATCTGTTTCAAAATGGATTGCAATACATTTTCCCCCCAAATCTTTAACATTTGGAAAAGAACATGAAGATAATACAAAGTTAGTAAATTAATAAGGCTTTATAGAAATTGTTTGAAAGAAAAAAAATTCGAAAAAAAAATTCTAAGGAAAAAATGTCTTGGTTTATGCTTATATTGAGAAAGGTGTTGAAGTGATCATATTGCGGCCAATGATACAGTTGTAGAGATTCAGAATATCTTTAAAATGAGTGTTCAAACATATTGATCGGTCACTTTTCACAGAGAATAACCGGAAAACCGGTAGAAAGTGTTTTTTTTTAAATTCATAACGTTGTTGTATTAAAAGCTGAAACCTGATTCTTCCTCATAATGATAGCACCTAACGTTGAAATTAATTTTGCTCAAGATCGATACTATTCGTGAAGATCTTGCAGAATTGAAATTAAAATTATCAATATTTTGAAGAACGTACCGCATTTAGCACGATCCTTCGAAGGGGATATTCAAAATATATTTTGAAAGTTCAACTAACTGTGTGTATCTTGGATTTTCCTTACAGTAGCGTAAAGTAATTACAATTCCTTCATTACTTTTCACAATATAAGCCAAGAAACAAACAAAAATCATATTTTTGCAGGTTTTTATTATTTGACTAACGGACTTCTAGGAATTCACTACTAAAATTTTATCAACTATTCTCTAGAAACTGTAACCGAACTGATGATATGAGCGAAGTGCTGTTAAATTTTATTTCCCAAAGTTACTTCTTGATAGGAATGTAAAGCAAAGGAAAAAGTAGAAAATTATCTAATTTCTTCAAACTTTATCAACTGTTTGTTTACATGTCCAAGAAGTTTTAAATGTGTAATTTTTAGATTATTATACGTAATTTTGTGAAATGAACTATTGTACAATAAAGGCGTAACTTTTATAGTCATGAAATGGGACATTTAGCTTTCCCACGCGATTATATTATGTGATAATAAAAAATCGATCGCAATGAAATATTGTAAACCATAAAAGAAAATTATTGTGTTTATTGAGTTCAGTAAACTTTTGCTGCAAATGGTGGAAAACTGTTTGGAAAGTGGCAATATATATTCGTCTACAGACTTATATGACAGGATGGTACGAAAATATCAAATAAATTTTCCACAATCAAGCAAACGCATCGCTCATGTTGTATTGATTTTTAGCTAGGGTAATAAACCAGTGTTTCAAACAAAACATAGGCTAGTTGAATTGACACAATATGAGTGTCATAATAATAACAGAATTTATGTGTTGTGGGGACTACTTTTAGAATAATTTAGGTCGTAGGTTATGAATCATTTACAAGATTCATATTTTCAAATGATTCGACAAAAAGGGTTTAGTGCCTAAAGTAATGTTGGGTTTCGGCTGAAGTCATAGAAAACTTCTGGCCTTGTGTAAAATTGTACTAAACACAAGCAACACAATCAGAAGAGTTTGTTAAAATCTATAGAATCTATGGCAAGTTAATCACCTATATAGGTAAACCAAAATACAAGTTGGTTATATTATAAAATCAGCTATGAAAATATAGAACAGTTCGAATAATCAGTCAGTAAACTTTTTTAGCTATTATTGAAATTTGTAAGTTGATTAATAATAATAATAAATATAAAGCCTATTCATTATCATAGTAGATTTTAATAAATGAATTAGCAACAAATTACTACACAATGTATATTAATATATTGTTGGAGTTGAAGCAAGTAATGAAAATGGCAAAAGCTTATAATATTTTGTAATGATATAAAATTTACCAACAGCTTTTTTCGGAAAGGCAAGCACACAAAAATATATGGATATAATAGAAAATTCAAAGTATCGATTATGATATCTTTTGAAAAAAGTCATAGCTGAACCAATATATGAGATATGGTTTATACATTTGATAGAAAAGTTTCTACTATGCCTCTATTGGTAGTTGTGTACAATTATTATAAAAGAAATCCAGAAGATTAAACTCGTATTTTATATTATATTGTTGAAGAAATTCGTATAAGTAATTTTTTTTTGGGGTTAGACAGGTGGGAGGCATATGAAAAGAACAACACCAAATTAATTTGTCATGAACACTTTGTAGCTAGCTGATTTTCTAACTGAAGGAAAAAAAAAGATATTATTTGGATAGGTCTAGTACAAATATTGTATCAGTATTGTAAAAAATGCAGGAAAATCTAAACATTAGGTTCTTTGTCACAAAGAGCCAAATGTTGCATTGGTGGTCTCTTAGTTGAAAACACATTGTTAATTAATTTTCTACTTCTACACAAATACTGTATTATTAAGAAAGTTTATTAACATATTAAGATTAAAAAATGAGTTTAGTTTTTACAAATAACTAAAATACTAATATATATGAAATTGAATCTTAAAGATAATAATTAATTTTAACAGAATTGACAATATACATATAATTATTGAAAAAGTATACCTACTAATAAATATAAAAAATGCATTATTATGAACCGTTAAAGGAACAATATCACTAAAATACCAATATACAAGAAAAGTTAATTTTAATTGAATTCACAATATACTTATAATTAAAGAAAAAGTATACTAATAAATATAAAAAAAGTTTTATTATGAACACTTAAAGGAACAATATCCTGTTGAAGCAAACTGTTCACATAGCATAACGTTATTTAATAATTTGTTTATAATATTAATTTATATCTGCGATAACTGTTAAACCAAAGCCACGAAAAATTGTTTAGCTTCCACCAATTTCTTGTAATTGTTAAACATTTTATGGCAACATTAAATAACTTAATTTGCCATACAAATGGATTTTATTGCCTATTTGAACGTAGTTTTTAGTTCTAATCATTTTTTAAATAATATTATTTTATTCAAAAATCAAGGATAATCTTTTTGTGACTGACTAACCACGTATACGACTGAAAAAAATTGATATTTGTTGATTGTATTTTAGTTTTTAGAACACGCAGACCTTTTTTTCCTAATAATTGGTAATAAAAATATGTTCCATATGGTTTCAACTTAGGGAGACATATTGCAGATTTTTACACACAGTTGCCAGAATTAACACCATTTTGAATTTGTGAACTGGACAAGGCACTCATTTATTAGATTTCCTTAATCACTCACATTTGCAAGATTTCGTACCTATATATCTATTAACATTGATTTATATCAGGGAATTAGATCTTGATGGTTTCCATTTTATTCTCACATGCCTCAGTTAAGAGAGCGACGAGGAAATTTCTAGGTTCTTATGATTAAATATATAAAGACTAATTTTAAATGTATTGAGAAAATTGACAAATTGAATGTTTAATTTTGCGACTGTAATTTTGGAAGAGAAGTTAATAAAAGTAAAGTGAAAATTGTTGTTATTGAACCAAAGTCATATGTAATATTACTGTTGTTCTTATATTGCAAATTTTTTAGAAAGCTGTTATTTTTATTGTAAATATAGATACATATACCTCTGAATGTTTATGCACTTGTTGGGAATAGCACCACATATACTTCTTTAACATTCTGTAAATTTCCAAATGTTTCGGGGTCTAGGACAGACCCCGTTGTGAATGGCAATACAGAAACTATAAGAAAAGGCAAAATTGTGAAATTTATTCCCAACACGTCCATGAACATTAAGTAAAAATGCCACAAAAATCATTTCGGGAACAAACATACCTCTTTTCCGCTATGGCTATTTCTATAAAAATTTTCTCTAAAGATTTAGAAAATTTTAAAACTATCGGAATTCAATTTGGAAAGGGTATTTTGTGCCTACGGTTTCCAGTTTTGTGTTGTTGTTTTTCCGATATTTTGCATCAAGCTAGCCAATTTCAAAATTTTTTTGGGAAATTAAATTCAATGTCAAAATACACCTTATATCTGGATTTGCAACCTTTAATTTTTTTCTTAGGTTGCATGCAAAAATCGATACCAGATATATTGATCTAACAAATTGTATAGCCTAATGTAGTAAAGCCTACATCGTTACTACTAAACATATGTAATTGTAGCTATAGACTAAAGTGTATGTATATACAATAGAGTCACTTACCGAACCACAGCCCCAACAATTTTTTTGGTGTTAGTACCATCACGATATATGATAATCTGTTTAATCGAAAGTAGATAAAAATTCCGAATCTCAACCCGACATCGGCATATCAAAATGCAAGAATGTTTTTCGACTTGTAGGTATCCTTTTATTGCTGAAAACTCTGGAGCCTGGCACTGTCGCCCCCAAACACAATCCAACACTCAACATCCCCTTACCCTCGATCATATTTTTCCACAACATTTCGTCCTCTCAGAGGCATTTGTTGTCTCTGCGTGCATTTTTCGATTAATATCAAACGTATCGATTGAGATTTTAGGGGCGGATCACAGACATGACAATATTGCGAATGGATAAGGTTTGTCTTATCGTGATAAATGATATTATGCTAATTTTTGAATGTTTCTTTAAAAACCTGAGTTCAGAAAAACAGTTTTCTCAAGGACATAAAAAAGTAAAGTGAAAATATGGTCGAAGTTTTGTCAAGAGAGTCAGAGACTTCTATAACAGAAAATATCATATAAATTAAAAGATTTGTTCTAGAAAAATCACAATTATTTTCTCGCACAATGTACACTATAAAATTAGCCCCCTTTAATTTTTTGAATGTTCTACTTTGATATACTTCCTGATTTGTTGTGTTAATTGTATGACTATGTTTAAAAAAAAAAGCGTTATCTCAATTCTGTCTAATGGATGTGAATTACCAATTACCAATCGTATAGATCCGATAGCACTTATGATCTAATGTTATCCTGATAATTGGTTCTATTCGCATACCATTTAATTAGTTTCTTTGGTTGACAGAGAAAGAGCTCGCGATATGGAGTTATTCCGGCGTTTCTATTTCGCATGTGTTTAACAGCAAGAAGATTTAGACTTTTTGACACTCTTTTGTTCTGAGGGGCACTAAATTGTGTGATTTTGTCTAATGGGGTGATGTCAGTAAGTAGGAGAATACTAGGAAGAGTTTCAGGTTGCCCGTTTTCAAGTGCAGATGAGCGAGTTGATTCCTAGTGATCTTGGTTAGGGTGCAAGTGCCTAATATTTTTACTAGTGGAGGTCTAATTGGTTAATAGCTTGTCTGTACTTCTGACAAAGCACATGAAGGGTTTTGTCTGGTTGTAAAAACCAACAGCTACTGACTCAACACCGAAATTCAGGGTCAATATTACTCTTGACTCAATTTTTAGTTTCGACAGCTTTACTTTTATTTTCGTGATAATTGTTTGATTTACTGTAACCCTCTAAATGGCCTGAGGCACCTTGATTGAAACAGTTTCCCTTTCCTGAATGGTGTTTCTCACATTGTTTTTATCATTCGATTCATTTGTTCATTGGGACATTTTTAAAGTTTAAATTATTTTTACGAAAACTGTAGATAATAAATTTTTTTGAAAAACAACAAGCTTGTCTACATATCGTAAAACATTTATTTTGTGAATATTTAAATTGTTTTAAAACAATGAATTTAGGACTATTAATGATAATATAACTTTATGTACAAACGTAAGAGTTATAAGCGTCGGCTTACTATATTTTTCACATGTTAGTTCCGAACTGTTTTGAATCTTTTTGACTTGTGTTTTCTGCTCCCTTGTTGCATGTATTATTCCAAAATATGTTCGGACATTTTTGAATATCGCTTTATTCCCAAGGGTAATATTATCATTATGATATTTAGTTGTAATTGGTAAGATAATGAATAATCATAGCGTGGAACCTTTCAAAGTTTATTATAAATATATCAAATATTCTTCGCTACAATTGTATTGCAGAAAGAGTTCCTCCATTTTTACGATATACCTTAGTAAGTATATTTCAGCTTTGAAAAATGTTGTTAGTGAAACATATTTATATATTTTTACATAAAATTCAACTATTATTATAAATAAGCAAGTAACTAATCATGATAATAAAGAGAGGTGCACGTTCAAATAATAGTTTCAGATTTCTACATACATCGTTACCCTACTGACCAAAAAGTTATTTGTTCAAATAATATCAACTGTACTCTACATATATTGGTGTCCTATTATAACAACTACTGGTGCCCAAAAAAATTCTTCAACGTTTAACAATTTCTACATGTTCCCTACTCACTCTTACCCCCTGCTTAATACTCATTTCGTCCTTTAAAGAGACATTGTTATATTCTGTTGACGCTGGTCCATTAAAGAAGCTGCTTGGAGGTTCAGACATTTTTCTACTTACTAATTTTACTAGCGCGTAAAATTTACTGCAATTACAAAATTCAATCAATAATCGCTTCGGTTATGTTATCTGATATCCATTCTACCTACTCTTTCATTAAATTAATGGATATACAATATCGATCAGTGCAGAATAAAATTTCTGGGTGGATCTAATATTACAAGGATTGAAAGCAGTTTGTGTTCTTACAGGCTGATTCATTGTATGTAATGCCAGGAAGGGAATTTCCATATTATTTCAAAGCTACATGGTATAGTCAGATTGTAGTTTCCACTAATGTCAATATTTAATATTCATCAAAAAGATTTTTTAACATTCTTATATCATCTGAAAGTTTTTTAATATACTCTGTAATAAAATATAGTGCAGGAAAATAGACTCAGAGTCTACATACCGTATGTCCCATTCACCACATAATAAATATTCTCGATAATATATTTAAACATACAAGCGTACAAAACTTTCATTACTTATCAAGCCAACTAGTCAACTCAAGGTTAATAACAAGAAAAAACAACAAAAAAGTTCTGCAATAAACAAAATGTACAGAAAAACGGAAAGAGAATAATAGATTTAGTAACATTCTATTGCACTCTATAAAGTACAAGAACCTTTAGAACATTGAATGCTTTCTGCCCCAAAATGATCCGGAAACAGCCCACAGGTGGAAAAAATGGCAACTTCTAAGTTGAACACATCTGTTTTCTTGCTTGATCAATTTCTGAACATAGGCTTCCTTCCTCATTCTTTGTCATTTTCTTTTATCTCCGGATCCACATCGTCAGCCATCGCTAGTCCATTTTTTATCCTTACCTCTGTCTACATACTAGACGTAGTTCATACAACAAAGTATTGACATTTTCTGCAGAAAAATTTGGACCAATTGTGATATTAATTAAGCCTTATAGATTTAGATGTTGAGAACCGATGTAGTAAGACAAAATAAAGTTAAAGATAGCAGTGAATAGGAAAGATATCAGCAAAATTTTGGAAATGCTCTAAAAACTCATTAGAAACGGCTCACGAGCAGCATAGACAACTACACTCTGAAAGCAAATTCCGAACAATATCAAGTACTCCTGCAAAAGAAGCCAAAAGAACAAAATAATACGGAACTAATCAACACAACAACGAAACCAGTACTACAAGCAAACTCGAAAATTAAGGAATGAAATTGATAGGAACAACAGACGTCCAGCGAATCGAACTATACAAAACTTTTAGGATAGAGAAAATTTGCGAAGGTCATCAAACAGTAGTTCGAAAAACTGGTGGGACCACATATAAGAATTGAAAGGGATATAAGAATTGAAAGGAAAAACATCAGATAATTCTACAAGGACATATATAAAGCGCTTTGAATAGGAATGGTAATCTAAAATCGATTAATTCAATATTCGTTTTTACGATCCAAGGCAATCGATCTCGGACACTCAAAAATCGTGATCCCTTTTTTGTTTCTCGAAAACTTGAACATGAAGTATTGGGAACTATAACTATTGTTATTTAATACAAAAATCCACATAATACAATTGATTGCTAAATTAAAAATAAAAATGTGCATTTAACAATTTTTTGAAAAATCTATCTTCTAGATCTCGAATTTTCTTATGAATTGGTTCTGACTTCGATTCGAATCGATTAAAAAATCGATCTTTTTGAGAAAAATCGGCATCTGTACCCCTAAAATCTTGAAATACAAACGTGTTCGTGGCAGGACCGTAGACCATAATTGAATAATATCTTAACTACTGACATAAGTTGATAGAAAAACAGGAAGACGCCTGGCCAAGACCCGGAAACAAATACAAACGAATAGTACACTTAAATATTAATCCACAATAGATGTAGTAGACTTGCAACTTTCGGTAAAAAATATTCAGTCAAAAAGTTTTACATATTTAACAACCGTACTAACGAGTTAAAGTAAATGGGGGTAAAGATATCCGCAGTTCGATATGCAGACGACAGAGTACTGCTGGCTGATTACGATTTAGGGCTTCAACGCCTCATGAAAAATGTTGCTGCTTGTGAGATATACGTACCAAGAAATAAAGGTTATGACAGATCTCGAAATATCAATACAAATATATGGGATGCTTAATTAATGCTCAGTTCGGACCGGCAAGTGAAATCAAATAAAGAATAGAACAAGCCCGGGGCAACTATGTCTGAATGAAAAACTCTCCGACCAACAATGTTGTCTGGTCTACCTTACAATTTGGAGCAGAAACATGGATCTTGAATACCAGCTCAATGATTAGGTTAGAGGCTTCTGAAGTGTGAACGTACCGCAGAATACTGAAGATCCCATATCCAGCTCACGTAATGAATGAAGAAGTTCTCAGGCGAGTGAATAGGGAAAGAGAACTCCATACTGTTATACATCGAAAAACATCATAACTTGGACATATTTTATGAAATAATAAATATTATATTTTGCAATTGATTATTAAAATAAGCTCGGTTGAGAAATATAACGAACTAGATTGACTACTTACACTTCGAAGAGCTAATTAGAACTGCTGAAAATAGACAAGGATTTGAAGTGGGGGTCTCTAGGCTCCGATAGGGGTTGACACTAGAAGATGAAGAAGACGACCAAGAAGCAGGAATAAACACAATGATTGAACTTTTATATATGATGTTTGGAAGAATCTTAATTTTCAAGTCTTGATCGGAATAAAAACGAGAGCTGGAAGAACGAATACGGTACAGATAACAGATTCCAATTAACAGAGTAAAATCTTTGATAGCGAATGAACAGGACATTTGGCAAGACAACAAGACAATAAGAAATTTTTAAAAACAAAGGCGACAACCTATTTTTAACAAAAAAATGAGTACGGAATATGTAAGAGAGGCTACGTGGTTATACAATGAAATAATAGTAGAATATAGTAGTATATGTCGACTTGAATATGTGTGGCGTGTTCAAAGAGTCTCGGTTCAGCGATATGTCTTGAAAACAGGGCTCTAACAGAGAGATGTTAAAAGTTCTAGGAATTTTCCCTGGCTATTGTCTCGCGTCATCGAATTTGAGTTCAAGGTACAGTCGATTTCTTAAATGGAATCACATATTTTGACGTTGTGAATGACGGATAGATGATAAAATTCTAACGTAAAATTCTCTGCTCTTCCATTTGAAAAAGTCAACCCAATTTGAAATTACCTTTAATGTCAATGTCAAGATACAACTAGAAGCCACGAAGTAATAGCCAAAGAATATTTCTACATTTATCTTAAATACTTTTTGTCGTGCCTTTAGTTTTCTGTTGTTCCGGGACTTTTCGAACAGATAGTTTATTTAAATCTACAACAAGCTATGGAATGTTATTTTTTTGATATATAAGATGATCAAAAATAAATTCTCAATATATCCTTTTGAGAATCAGCCTGTATTTTCGAAACTCTTAAATCATTATTTAAAGCTTTTAATTTCTAATATACTTTACGAAATTAGCAGCATTAGCTACAATCTGCACTACTGCATTGTGCACAAATAATTTGGATATAACAATATTTAGTCTTATTTGGTTGCTATCATATATAACCACCAATAAATTATAAACACAATACTCCAATTATACACTTTTGTTCTTATTGGGTTAGGTTGAAACAACAAACATATTTTGCACCATAGTTTGTCCGCTATAAAATTCTGATTATTAAATCTTCCTAGGCTACAAATAACATTTGATTTTTGTGTACTATACTTCTAACTGAGTTATTCATTAATCTCTAGAGTGATGAAACATTCATATTTTGTTCTCTAGTGACTATATCACTGTATAAATCTTTGCAACAAAAGGTACATTGAAATGTACTGAGAAATATTTGCTTCTAAGGAATAAGTAAATACCTTCTTAACAAGACAAACTAATTGACTAAATACATTTAACACACAAACATATATTTAATCTTTCTCAGGCAGATTAAGTATTATATACTAATTACTTCTAGAATTCTGTCTTGAATTACTTTTTATTATATATAATCACTAGAAATAAGAATACCCCCCCCTCTTACAGCCAAACCGGATAAAACATATTCCCAACATCCTTTGGACTTCTTTCGATCTACATATTTCTGTTTTGCATTTCCGTTTTTGTTCCTTTACATATATTTTCCCGGAAAATAGTTATTTCAGTTAGTTACAGTTTGCTCGATAATTTTGCATTGTTTGTCTCAAGTATGTGCAAGGAACGCAAGCATTTTCAATGTATTATCAACAGCATTCATCTACATGTTTACTTTGAAATGCTGTTCGCTTTCTCAGTCATTACTTTTGAATAATACCTCACGTAATGGTGATGATGCCCAAAAAAATCGAATGTGACCTTTCTGAATAGTCCGTAAGGTCAGGAGAAGTATGGGTTTCTAAATATCATGAAAAAGGTATTTAGTAGGTTAAGGTTATTATAGCGAAATCTTTATTGTTTTCTATTGTTTCTAAATATATTTATGAACTGGGCTAGGTTATCGACGTTTCGTTTTCTGCTTTGGACCTATTATACAGAGATAAAAAAGAGGAATAATCAAAATGAAATATTCGCATTCCTACTCCCTAAATCTCACTAGAATATTACTAAAAGAAATTTCAGAACCTAGGTTAACCCGTTTATTACCCTCACTAAATAATTGAAAATATCTTAGATCGAATTCGGAACCTCTGTCTACTCCTCTGACCTCACGAGAATACTAATAAAAGAGTTTCAGATTCTAGATCCAATGGGGCCTCAATCTTCTTACTCCCCAAGTCTCTCTATAGAAGTGAATTGAATCAGAATCTGAATTGATCCGTGGGTCATTTAAAACCGATATCAGATTCGCTACTATTCGAAATTAACAGCAGTATCAAGTTGCATGAATGATATTCGGCAGTGATTAAATAGAGTTTTAGTCTAGAATGCTAGTGCATCTCAAAAAAGTGTTCTGTCAGTCCTGTTATATGGCTGTGAAACGCTACACAAAGATTCCTAGACGTATACATGAGCGAATTAACAAGGACTACTCCTACGTTTGCATTGTTTACGTCCAATAGTAGTAGTTGTACATTATAAATTGTTCATATTTATTTTTAATTATATTTCATTGCTTATTTCGTTAATTACTTGTTGTTGCCGCTCGGTGATTTTGCGTGTCCTTGTATGATTCTTCTGCTAGTAAAAAATTCTGGGTAGCCCTCACGTATTCCGATTTTGGTTTTGGCTTTCCTGTTTATAGTACTTAACTACAACTCACTAAGGGCAGTACTGCTTGCGGATATATGATATCGAAGGCAAGAACCGTGGTATTTGATACTGTTTCGTCCGACTAATAACTTCCCTTAGAGTATGTATGTACATTCTAATAGGTTTCGCATGACCTTAGAGAATATTTTGTTCACTACTGGCAGGAGGGTTATCGGTCTGTAATTTTGAATGTCTTCTTTATTTTTTCCTGTGGATTGATACTTTAAGGACCTCATTGTGTCTGGTTTGTGTCCGTTTCTTAGAAAGTGTCCCTAAGTTTTGGCCAACAATTTCGACGTTCCTCTTCAAGCGATTGTAATAGTTCCGCCGTTAATCCGTTGCTACCTACTGCATTACCATTTTTGTTGTTGTTAACATCTGACACCAATTCTGTCCCGAGTACTTTTGGTATTTTTTTCTATCTCCAGTTGTATTTCAACAGTTTTTGAGCCTTTATATGAGTAATTTTTTGAATTTGGTATGGTGCTCCATAATTAATTTTTTTCTGTTATTCTGATGTTTTCGTCGGTGATGCGATTACTGGTGAATTATTACTGCCTTCTTAGAGTTCTTATGTCTTTCGATTTTCTATTGTAATATTAGATTTGTCCTCCCCCAGAAAACTGAAGGTAGATAGGTTAGGTTATTACCAGCGAAATGTGATTGATTATTTTTCCATGATGCTGGAGAGGATACATTGAACCCTTTATGTCACACGATTTAAGTCCTTTTAAGTTTTTTTAGGTTAAATCGATTTCATTTTTATCTTTTTCGGTACATGTATTATTTAAATAGTTAATATCTTGTGAAAGCGTCAACCAGATTTTAAGAGGAAGACAGCAGTATTTATTTGAATGAGACATTACTTGACCCTCACTGCTACTTAAAAATATTTTGGGCGACGACTCCCCGCTCAAGTGTGTAAAATTTTGTATCAACACGAGTCCCCTCACAAAAGAAAATACTTTTCACGTTTTCGTAACTAGAGCTTGTCGTGAATAGCTCCGATAGCATCCACTCCGTACTGAAGGACCACCCTATGTGGATATATATTTATTTAAGATATTAAAAATAATTTGGTCAAGTGCGAGTTGGACTCGCAAACTTAGGGTTCCGTACCACCTTCAAGATTCTAATATTCCAGTTTCAGACAAGCAGGAAATGAGTGCATTTTCTTATATTTACCCTTATATCTTTTAAAGGAAGCGTTTTAAATTTATAAAAAATATACACTTTCATTTTCCCCACAAAGACTTTTATCTGCTTCAGGACTCGCTTGATTTTGATCAGAATACATATGTATTTAATTTTCTAATTTGGCCCCCAAAAATTAACATTAGAGTTTTATTTTACTAATAAACTTTCAGAGAAATCTTTTATAATCTACTGTCTGAGTTTTGAGGGTCTGTGGATTGGAAGATAAAGGGCAAAATAGGTCAAGTTTTAAATTATAAATTATTAAATCTGTTATTCAAATTATTAAAAAATACAAATAAAATATATTTTTCAAAATTTAAATAGTGTAGTTTCTACAGTGGAATTAAGTAGATGTTTAATATTTTTGTTAATATCTTTTCAACAAATGATTTAAAAATATGATATATTTGTAATTCACATAATGAGCCTTTTATCTGATATATTACATGATGCTTTTGAAAATTGAATCTTTATTTTCAATTAAATTGTATAATTTGTCCCTAAAATTACTATGGGGGTTTTCTAATAATTTATTTTCCGTTTAATTCTATTATTTGGCTCCCAAGGGATTTTTTTATTTTTTCAAATAAACAAAAAAAATTAGGTCTTATAGTTTGGGGAATAACGGGGGGAATAGGTATTTTTTTAAATATTTTTTAATATATTTTAAAATAATCATTTAAAAAAAATTAAAAAAATATATTTGTATTCGTCACAATGAGCCCTGTGATTTGATATATTACATGCCCCGTTAGAAACAATTATAATTTTTTATTTTCCATTTAATTCTATAATTTGCCCCCCAAAATGAATATTAGGGGTTTCTCCTTTTTTTCCAGTAATGTTCAGGTGAGGTGCTATACTTCAATTTTTTTCAAAATTTTTCAGCTTATATTTTCGGAGATGAGGGGGGGAGATGGGTAATTTTTTTTATATTTTTGTTAATATCTTTTAACTAATTTATTTTAAAAATATGAAAAAAATATATTTGTTTTCGTCATAATTGAGCCCTTTAATTTGATATATAACATGATGGGTTAGAAACAATTTTAATTTTATATTTTCCATTTAATTCTATAATTTGACCCCAAAATGAATATTACGGGTTTTTCCTTATTTTTCCAGTAAAGTTCAGGTGAAGGGCTATACATCCACTTTTTTTTTCAAAATTTTCCAGCTTATGGTTTTGGAGATAAGGGGGGGGAATGGGTAATTTTGTTTATATTTTTGTTCATATCCTTTAATTAATTTATTTTAAAAATATGAAAAAAATATATTTGTTTTCGTCGTAAAGAGCCCTTTCATTAATTATATATTTTCCATTTAATTCTGTAATTTGCCCCCCAAAATTAAAAATAGAGGTTTCCCCTTATTTTTCCAGTAAACTTTAGGTCAGAACCTATACCTCTAATTTTTTTCAAAACTTTACGTTTTATAGTTTCGGAGATAAGGGGGTATTTGGTATATTTTAGTTAATATCTTTTTAAATATATATTTTTTTAAAATATGAAAAAAATATATTTGTGTTCCTCAGAATGAGACCTTTCATTTGATATATTACATGATGCGTTTGAATTTTTTTTATTTTTAAATTTTTATTTAATTCTATAATTTGCCCCCCAAAATTAATAATAATCGTTTCTCCTTACTTTTCCTGTAAAGTTCGGGCAACGTTCTATATTTCTTATTTTTTTCAAAATTTTAGGCTCAGTAGTTTCGGAGATCAGGGGGGGAACGGTCGATTTTTTTAGTTTTCCCCCCAGAAGTACCCCTAAAATCAAATTTTTTTCTTTTACGATATATACTCTTGATCGGGTCACCAAACTATACATTGATACCAAATTTCAACCTCTTCCGTCCAGTAGTTTAGGAGAAAATTGCTGTGATGTGACAGAGATATTATAAGGGTATCCGTATATTGTATATACGGAACCCTAAAAACATCTTGAAAGTGAAATTTTGGAAAATTGTGTTTTGTAAGTCTGCTGCATGACTGTAACGATTATAGATATGTTCAACATATTTGTTAACTGTAGTTACGTTTACATGGATTAGACTTTGTTTATTCGTCAGCAAACATCTAAGTGTCTAAAATAATGGCCACTAATTTGTTGATCGCCAAGGAATACAATAAAGACCTTCTGGCAGTATCAGAAATTCTGAATACTTCAATAACAAGACCGGTATTTTTGGAACTGACTTGTGAAAAATTCCGATATTTCGGTATTTTCGATATTTCGCGGATTTGAAGAAATTGTTTGTCACATTTAAGTATCGACTTTCATTATAATTAAGTTGTAACAGGATTTCAGATGAATAACAAAAGAAGTTCTTATTTAAATAATTTTTAATTAATATTAAAGTAAGTATAGAAAAATATCTTTTCAATTCTAGCCACAATATAATTCACTATATAAAAGCAAGAGTGTACTTACAGTACCTATGTGTATTTTTTTTATAAAATCAATTTCATACAATTTGATAGATTAGGATATAATCTTAAAACAAAGTTTATAATAAACTTGAACAAAGAATAACTTTTTAAAATCAACAAAATGAAAATTTTAATTCTAATATGATTTTCTCAGGTATGAGAAACATTCAATCTTTAGTTGAGTGAGGTAATGAGATTACAAAACAAAAACATTTTTAAATACCGACAATCCCAGTTTTTGTGAAATTAATACTTAATTAAGTCCTTTGTTTGGTTGGGTATTCCAGTATTTAGGAAATCCAGGATCTCGGTTTCCGACCCCTTTTTATTTTCTGCCAGTATTGTGAATATGTTAGTACATTTTGCATTGAAATTAAATAATATTTTTGTGACCAGTAAAAGAAGAGTTAATTATTTATTTTTTAATTATTTAATTGTAATTTGTTTTCATGATATTTGCCATACTTTGAACACTTGTTTTCTTAAACTAATTAACAGTCAGTAGTTATTGAATAGGTACAAAAAAGTGTTAACTCTGTATATCTTAGATCTAAACTGGTTCCAATCTAGAAAATTATTTTTGTTTTAGTATCGCATTAGTTAATTAAATCAATATGTTTAATTAACCTCTAATAATAGGTAATGACATCAGACAATACCAGGATAAGCTGTCATAATACATATTGTACCTAAAAATAGGGATTGTTTTTGATGGTCTTTGTTATACACAGGTGGTTTGATGAAAGAGTGATAATTCGAGAACAGTATATTTCAGTTTTCAACATAATTTTGTTCCAATTATAGAAATTTATACGCATGAATTTCCAAAGTAATCCTGATGACAATTTATGAAAACGCTAAATCGCTCTTCAAAGCTATTTTGTGGGTTTCTTAAATATTGTTAAAAAGTTCGCCTTTTCAAAAAGGATCCAAACTGCGATTAATAAATGGTCCCCACCTCGCCACTGAAGCAGTTGAAAACATCTGAACTATCTCAAATGAAAGACAATGTAAAAATCGATCTCACAAGCATCAACTTAGAGGGGGTTTGTGGCGATTTTTCGATAACTCCCCCTGGTGAGATGTGATATTTGGCTTGATCACCTCCCCAACCCCCTAAATTCATATGACATTTTTCATAATGCCTATTTTTGGTGTACATACGTTAGTCTCTGCTTGATTGTGTTGGATTTATTTTAAAAAACTTTTAAGACTAGTATCGAGAATGTAGTCTAGAAACACTGTGAACTAATTAAACAACAAAATACTTAAATGGGACCAATTAACATTCGTTAAAGAATATTCATTCCAATTTAGTCGACGAAGTGGTCTGAAGACTGACTATTGGAATTAACACTTCCAAGTGATTTTCCTAACGTCATCTGCTCTTTCAACTTTGTTCTGATTTAGCAACCCTAATGTCCTCGCTAGGACAGCATCGAGTAGTAGGGAACTTGGCGTAATCACAGCAGGCAGCTAATATATCAATCGAATAAGGCACTGTATTCCAGAAAAAAAACTTTTTAAAGTGTTGGAAAAAATTGGAAGAAATGATATATATATATATATATATATATATATATATATATATATATATATATATATATATATATATATATATATATAAGTGTCATAAAAAGAGGTTTAAAACAAGGGTGTAGTTCGTCACCTACGCTGTTCAAAATGTATATTTAAGAAGCCCTAAATGACGGGAGGACGAAATATCATATATGGGAATAGAGATAGATGACAAATACTTGACAAGTCTGAACTTATTAGGCGATCAAGTGGTAATTGATTGTGATGAAGAAAATTAAAAGATGAATGTAAATGTTGGGGGCTGAATATTAATTTGAATAAAACAGAATAGAGTAGAATTACGAATAGGGGAAATTAATGGACTTCGAAGTAAAATTATTTCTGAAGATTTTTAAACGAAGACGGGAATTCTAAATAAGACATCAAAAATAGAGCTCAATAAGGCAAAACAGCAACTGAGGCTTTGATCTCCTTATTGTGGTCTTAAAAATATGAGATTAAACACGAGAATCTGAATATATAGTTTTTTAGTAATTTTGAAGACCGTTGATAAAATAACGAAAAATAATTGGAGTTTCACTAGCTAGAAGTGTAATATTTCCAAATACCTGGACGACCGAACATCCCTCGTGAATTGTGAAATTTGAAGATTCCTATGTAAACATATGTAAACCTTCTAGAAGTTAATCATTCTAATAAAAAGATTGCGAATTAGATAATAAAAAAATTACCAAATAATAAAAAAAGAGTAACAACAACAGGCGTTTCGAACACTTTGATTAATGGAAAAACTGAGTCAAAGTGGTTACTTAACCGAATACACATACAATCTGCCATACCAGAAGTGACTAGCCAGTTTTGGTATTTTCAACGATCCTATTTAAATCCATCGGTTTTTAACCGAATTTAATGTATGCATGATTTGTTAAATTATCGTGTAGAGAATCTAGAATGCAGTATATCTGAAATGAACTAATAAGAAGAAAAACAGGAAGAGTACTTAGCACTATGGATAAAACAGAAAGTAGACAAATTATATGGTATAGATATTTGTAGAAAATGACGAGAGATGAACAAAAAGAGCTCTTATATAAGTACAGAAGAATAGGAAACAAGAAAAGCAATGATTTCGAGTAGAGCGTAGATAAATCGAACGTGCATTGCTTACACCTAATACATGGTTGCCGTGTTATGTACTGTTGTTACCTTATTTCATTTCTTCAAAGAAATATATAAAATTTTATTGATACTTATTTTTTTACTATCATGCATAATACCGAATATTCCCTACATATTTTGCATCGAGATTAATATGTTATTTTAGCAATTATTATTAAATTTCTTAGTAAATTTAAACCATCGGCTTCTGCTTCGGCCAAACTCTGGTCTTCGGTCGGACACTAGTTTAACCCAGTTTTGCAGTAATTTTACAATTGTTTTACAGAAAAAAAAACTGATATTACCCGAGACCTTCCCCCATGTGAGATTGGGTCAGATTTGGTTCATTCCTCTCTTCCCCAAAGGCTGTACGCAATTTACTGACCCCCCTAAAGGCAAAAAGCAGAGTTTTGGGAGTTTTGTTAAACAATACCTAGAGAAAGAAAGAAGGCAGATAAATCAAGCGTATTCCAGAAAATATTGATTGGTATTTGAATTACAATCATAGAGGTATTATATGTAGAGTGAATTAGGTATGGGCGTTACTGTAAGTGGCAGTGTAATAACAATAGAAAGAGAAAGACAATATCAGGGCGCCCTACCCTACCAATAGTAGGCGTCACCACTGACACTGACCAATCAGGAACGAGCCGCTCTCTTTCTATTGCCATTACATGAATTTCGCTACTTCACGTGCTCTACAGTATAATACCTCTATGATTACAATACGTGAATAAAACTGTGTTTGATTTGGAATTGACCTTATTTTTACGAGACTACGAAATATATAACAATATGAATATCTAATGTCAGAATGATCCACCGTCTTTCAGCCTCTGAAAAAGCGAAATTTCTTGAAGCCTACATATAATAAATTTCCACTAAGCTGCTTTTGTAATGAATTTTGGCATTTGTATGGGTGATGCGATAATTTTTGGCCGAGTGTACAAGAAAGTAATGTTGAATTATAGAGGGTGCTAAATAAAAAGGGAAACCACAACGAAGAAGAGGCTCTTAGTAGGACGTTGCCGTTAATAACTGATTAGTAAGATAATGGGTAGACCTCGACTTCTCTATTTCTGGGGCTTTCCAAACTGTTTAGGTTATGGGTAATAGAATTCTAAAAAACAGTTTTTTTAATGTCAAACTTGTTCATTAAATAAAATACTCAACAATAATAATGGCTTTCTAAAAGATAAAGAAATACACTTATGGACAAAATTATCGAATATGTAAAAACTATGAAAATTGAGAATTAGTCGTTTTAACCGAAATACTAGCGAGATAAGCAAATATTAATCTTTGGATTGGCATAATTACTGTTTCTAAACTTCTTAGCAAGCTACAAGTTAACCTTTGCAATTCGAAGTCATTCTAAGGTATTTGGAATATGTTTTCTTTGTTGTATGCGACATTGGCGCTGATACTACGTGTTCAAAGGAATTGAAGTCTGGGCTATCTGGTGACCAATCTAATGTTTGAATATGGACTGTGTCAAGGTGATGAGTCATTAATCCTAATTAATATCTTCCCAACGCACTTTGCCGCCTAAAGGAAAAGTCTGTATGAGTTTGGCTGGTGCATAGACGTACCTAGGAGGGGTATGGGGGCTAACAAATCATTATTCACTATGTTTTCTATTTCTAGTTCTTGCTAAGTGGTCCTGACGAAAAGAAGTAATTCTAATCATTACGTATTGAGAACTACTGTATAAGATATTTTTAATACAATATAATTACTAAGTAAAAAGTCTTTTTTGTCATCCGTTTTTTTTAACATTAATTTCGTCCATCTGGATTCCATAACTGTATTCTAGTTTAATCTGTGAATACAACATTCTCGAGTTTTCTGATTTTGGAGAAGACGTGGACTTCTTGGCAGGCAGTATTGGCTTTAAACTTATTTGTTTTGATTCTTCTCTAATAGTTGTCGAACTAATACTAACTTGTCTTATATCGAGTTAATTATTTTTGAGATGTGTGGATGTTAATTAATGTGGTCATTTCGGGTAGAGCCAAGATTCTAAAGTGGTCATCAATTGCTGTTGTACACGTATTGCGACCTTGGGCGTGTTTTTTTACAAAAACTCGTCTAGTGATAACTCCGATACTGTAGATTGATCACTCCAAAGATGTACAATATCTTGTGTATTTCATTCCACATATGGAGTTACTATTTGTGTCGCTTCAACTTAGTTTAGGCTAGGGGAAAGAGCAAATAAAAATGTCTAACATTTACTTTAATTTACTACAATTCTTGAATTATGTTAAAGAACATGAAGTAAACATCGAAAGATTTTAAAACAATTGAGAATTTTTACCTACTAGAGTGAATATTATCAGCACAATATAACTTTACAATGGTGAATTGAAACCATATTCAAGTAATAGTGATATGAAAAAAAAAATTCGCTAATTTTGCCCAAGAGTGTATAATAAAACATCGAATTTAAGCATAATTCTCTTGTTAATTATATCATCGAAACCATAGTGTTTGAATGTACGGAAGAACATGAAACTTTGTCGTCAAATGGTGTGTCTTGAAAATATTCCAGGCACTAATATCTACTTCATTCAATACAAGATTAAGATTATTGTCCTTCAATATTGCAACCCTTGTACAGCGAATGCACACTTTCTCGAAGCACTCTGAAAGTGGGGAAAGTGTCGCCTGGGGTCGATTACCGGAAGATATGCAAAAAGGTCAAAAATCGATGTGATTTACATAATAAAATGGCAGTGCGGAGAACCGTTTACATGTAATTAGTCCACAAAATGCTCATTCATTTCGGTGTAACTAGAAAGAATAACAAACCACAAAATTCAAAATTGATCTGTATGCGGTCAAAGATTTAATTACTGACTATGGATTAATTAGAGAGGACGTTTACGTGCAGAGCAAAACATTCAGACAACTTTATGCTTTTAAGTGGTAAAGTTTCAACACTGAATTTGCATGACTGATTGCAATTGAAGTGCTCTCACCAAGAATTACCAACGGCGTTGGTATTTTCAATTCGAAAGTGATATTGTCACTGAAAAGTTTTGAAGTTTTGACATTTTGTATGATTTAAAAGAAAAAAGTGGCTAACCTCAGAAATAAAAAGGCAAGAAAACGCACTCACACCTATATATGGGTAATTCTCATGAAATCTCGAAATTACCTATAAATAAATGAATGAAAAATATTTTAATTAATTTATCTCCATTTGCTCATAAATTTGTACTATTTATCTTACTAGAAGTGAGAAGTGAAAAATATCGTGGTCTCCAGAATCAATGAGTTTGCCGCTGACATCTCTTCCGAAATTTCTCTTTTTTTCGAGTTTCTTCTTTTAGTTTTTTTTTTTTCTAATTTGGCAATTTTAGCATATTGTATTGCTCGACGCTTTCTTAGTTGCTTCCTTCTCTGAATAGCTACCATACTTTGACGCTGAGTATTGTGTCGATGAACAGGTTCTGTCAAATTCTCACGTATTTTATTTAGCTTTTCGGTCTCTATAGTTTTGACTATTTTTTTCAAATTTTTTCTTTTTAGTTTTTTTTTTCTTTGGAACTCATTGTAGCTATAGATTTAACTTGGCCTTTCTGTTTTTTCTTCAGGTATTTAGCTCTTTCTTTCTCACGAAGTTTTTCTAACTTTGCTGGATCAGACTTCATTTTCTCACGACGCTTTTTATCGTATTCTTTTTTTCTCAATTTCTCTTCAGCAACAGACAACTTTTTACTTTTTGCCATTGTATATGGCTCTGAAATAAGGCAAATTGGTAATTAGAAGGTTTCTATAAGTAAAGATGTATGAAAACCGACTCGATCTAGTCTGAAAGGCATTACGTCATAACTTACCATTCCCTCACTTTTACTCAAAATGAGGAAATGACAGTGAGGGAATGACAGAACAAATCGTAACCTAAAAAATCTCGCAACATAACCTTTCATTACCAGCTAGCTTTTCGCTACGTTTTCTACCTCTAAAAATATACTTTACTACGTCATCAAAATTGAAATACTATAATTACCTTTTTTATTTTTCACTGTGAGGGAATGATTGCATAAAATGTAATCTTTGAAATATTAAAATGAAATCTTCTTCCAACGATTACTCCAACAAACTTTAAGTTAATTCGCTATTCCAATCAAGTTACCATACTACCAACTCTCAAAAACTAATGAGAGTGTTACCAAAGTACTTATCGACTGTTGGTAATGCTGTTAGGGAATGATTATTTTTCATGGGACAAATATTGAGTTAACGTTAGAAAAGTTGTTGATGACTTATGATCCTAAATTCAGAGAAATTGTAAAAATTTGTTGTATTTACAATAGACAAGTCATAGTTACAAACAAATTTTTTGAGAACTTTTCAATTAAAAGTTTAGACAATGTTCTAATCTGGAGTTTGGGACATACTGAGGGAATGATTTTCAGAGTATTATATATTTATTATTCCTCACAAATGCCCGTACAATCCCAAAGTTATTACCAATATTTTTAGCCTTGATGATGTTCTTTGGAAAAAAAAACTTCCTAAGTCGGTAAGGATTATTCTAAAAATTGCTAGGACAGGAGTTTCAGGATTTCATGAAATTACCCATATAGAGTGAGACGCTAAAGTATGGAAAAAGTTAAAAAAATTGCTAATTTTATTTTTTTATTGTGGTTTTCGCATATATACGATTCTCTGCAAGGTGATCCTGTCAAGGAAAAATGTTTCAATTGAACTTTTTCTTGAAACATAGCCATAATAGGTATTGATGATTTTGTCAAGGACAAAATGAATAACAGTTAATTCATAAAAACAACAATATGATACATTTCACATAAGGCATTTCATCATCCTCTTGGTAATAAGCAAACCTATGAACATATAGTTCTTGTTCATTGCAAATTACCTCTGGACTACTTCTTCTCATTTCATAACTTATTCGCTCTCTTAACTTCTCTAAATTCTGCGGTATAGTTGCATAAATGACTTCTAATTTTAAATAACTTCAGAATTCCTTCGGTACTCGTCTACCTCCAAGGAAAAAGTCTATATGCACAGTATGTGTACAATGCGGTGGAACCAGAAATTATAATTTACGGCGGTGATCGGATCATCTTTATTTAGTTCCAACACAAGTTGAACATTATAAGGTTAGTAATTTTCTTTATGACGCACAAACAATAACGAATGATTAAAAAAATCCATTTCCTACTACCATCTCTTGTGATTGCTGTCAGATTTCTCTTCCATGAGATAAATTAAACAATTGACATAAATTTTACTGAGCCCCATTCACAAGAATTAAAACTTCTATTCAAAGCATAGAAGTTTTATTATAAAAAAGCCATAAAACCTAGTCAATAAGTACCTTAATTACAGTAAGTTTCAGCTGTGCCTCTGTGAGGACAAAATGACACACCTATACTTTGATCTTTACCTTCTGAATGCTGACCACTCTTGTTTACATCTCCTTTATTGTTAAAGTATATCCATCCATACTCATTGTTTTATTCATGAGGCAATGTTTAATTTTTTTCGTAAAGTTATTTGGAACCACTCAGTAGGAAAATCATATACACGCAAAAAACCAATAACAAAATAAAAAGGACCTATGCCAACGTCTGCACAAAAAAAGAATTTCAAAATTTATCCGCTCACATTGTAACTGCGGAAATGAAAATTGTAATCAAACTGTAATCAAAATATACCAACATTGAATTGAAATCTGTAAATACGTACTAGGTGAAATTTAATATATCGAGCTTTATTTTGGAAAAATGTCGGCTTGTGTCTCAAATGATTGCTCTATCTCTCTGTTGTACATAGTCGCTTCATCATCAATCAACTACCATTATTAATTACTTTTTGACGTAATCCATTTTCCAATGTGGTGGAGTGCGACATGCATTTTATTCAAAAGGGAATAATTAACAATTATATTATTCTATATGACAATCGGTGATTATGTTGACTTTTGGAAAAATAGTACACTCACTGTTACAATATGGTTATGGAGAAATTTTAATCATTAATGACACCATGATATAATGAAAGTTCATATGAACCTTCCATATCAATACTGAGTGATTTCAAGAGACTTTGAAACGACAGACAAATTGAGTAGTAATGCCGAATAATTTGGTCAGAACTTCAACTTCACCTCAGAAGTTGTCGTCTTCTGATGACTAGGATTTGTTTCCCGTTTGTTTGCCTTTCATTTAGTTTCTGTAGTTGTAGGTTGTTGGTAACCCTTCTATCTTTTTCGTGGTCTTCCAATTGGCGTTATGCTATAAGCCTTATTGTTCTTATAGATGGATGCCAGTCGGTCCGGTCTCATTCTATCCACGTGTTAATTCGACTCAATAAGAGGCGCTTTATCTTCATTTTTCCAATGTGTGTTCCATTTGCCCTTGGTTTCGCTGCGTCATCTGTTGTAATATAATGTGCAACCTCCTAGTACTCTTTTTAGTAGTTTGATTAAAGTTGTACTGCCTAGGAACAAAACTCAAAATAACTATAGTATTCATAAGATTCGCGTAGCCTTTCTAATGTCTGTGAATTACATAGTAGTGTTCTCCCATTCTACATTTTTTTCTTTTGCAAATCGGGTACGGCAGTGAAGCTGGAACTTTTGAATCTAACAGTTTATTTTCTGCTCACGAGAGGAGATCTAGGTTTTACAGTATTGATAGACATTTAACATCTTTTGTTTTGCCCTTGTGTAAGATCCTTTTACAAAAATGGCGACTTCATTACAAGAAGTATTTAGAAATCATTTAATAATTTCATGGCATAGAAGGGAGCTTTTACCTCATTAAATTCCGCAATGGATAAAACTATGTAAAGGAACTGGATCGACATTAAATTAAAGCACAGAGGATGGACAAAGTCTATAAGAACAGAGCAAAACATTGAAAGAGTTCGAGAAGAGTTGACACATAGTTCCCAATATTCTGTAAAGAAACATGCTTCTACACTAAACATTAGTGATATATCTTTACGATGAATTTTGGTTCAAAACTTACTTGTTAGATCACACAATTAGTAGTTGAAAAGTTAATAATTGAAGATATACTGGCTCCAACGATTTTCATCTAAGAAATGTTGCAAGGTGAAAGCTTTATTAAACGCATGTTTACTAGACGTAAACAAACAATATACACTATACTGTAATGACAAAAATCCAGATAAGTTGCATTAAAACGCATGGTATAGCACGAAAGTTACGGTGTGGTTGACACGTTCATCATTTGACATTAGACCACTATACAAACACAGTAAGAAAGTTTGTGATGCAACAGCTTGCAGTCAATTTTGCTATTCTTGTGTCGTAATCTCAAGATTGGTTCGCAAGCGACTTGCCCTTTGGAGATTCCTGAAGAGCAGGGTGTTCACTAATAGACTGCAATGATATCAACATTAAAAACGAGTATGATGCAAGAAACTATACGAGTTCAACCTCACCTGCTTTGGCGAGCGAAAAAGTAAAATGACCTACTTTGATCAATTCATATTTTTAAGAAATTGTACTCTGACAAGTAAAATCATACTGAGGAAATTACTTGAATTTTATTTCTATGGTTATTAATTGATGTGTTTATAAAAATACAAATTTGCCGATATTTTTGATTTACAATTTTCTTCGACTATAACCAGCACTGTTATTGTTCTAAACATTAGTGGAAATCTTTTTTTGAACTTACTTATGACGCATGCCACTTTTTTCTTTACAGTTTTTGAAAATTTGAAATCGTGTTCTCTTTAAGGTAGATTTGACCTTATAGTACTGATACGACCTATGGTGACTGGTTAGGCGAATAAGCCGGATGGTCCAACACTGTATTGATATATTTGACCAGATATAACTTGAATAAATATAACTGGACCATTTGGAGATTTAAGTAAAAATTGCTCGTGGCTGCTTTAAGTATAAAACAATATATAAAGAAACCAGAAAGCAATAAGAATCTTTCAAAAAATTATTCCATATTAAAATTTACTACAACACAATAAAATTAAATAGTAGAAAATAAATCAAATAATCCCAAGAAGACACCAGTTCCAAGATATATATCTGGGTACTATTGAAAAATAAAGTAATATACCAAACATGTTTTTGGCAGCAACAGAGGTGCCTCTAGAATGTTACTTGATGAAATTTGGTTCTAATTATTTACCAAAATATTTAAACAAAACTGTAATATTCGCATTTCTTGGAAGTTCTTAGATTCTTCAAATTATGAAATTTGGATTAAAAAACACATAAATATAATCTGTAAGTCGACTATTATGATCCAGAAAAAAAAGCAAAAAAATTCAATTTACTATTGTATGAAGAAATTCTATAAAATGAACAACTGAAAGAATCGGATTGCAGAAAACAACAATATTTTATAAAATTTGAATATTTGGGAATATTATTTGTTAGTATTATGAAAATTTTATATACAATTATTATACAGTAAGATATACACTGGATGAAATAAATGTCAAAATTGTATATGGACCATCTTAAAAAGTCAAACATTTTTTAATTGCAAAATATTTTAATGATTATTATTGTATAAGCATATTTTGCTTCACAGATTCTGAAATAAAAAAATAAATATAAATGATATTAGTAAATAAAGAAATATTTCTTAGTTGCCGTTAAAATTATTCATTAGTTATTTTATATATCATCAAACTCGGATAAAAATACAGCAATCTTTTACTTATATTTATTTACTATTCCTAATATATCAAAAAGTATTTAATATTTCTAGTCATCCATTTTCTACTATTAACTGACCTATTTTATAAAAATTTGGAGATCTAGTTTGAACAATTCTGCATATTTTCAAATTCATTTTGTGGTCATAATTTAATTTTAATTTTTTTCCAATAGATGGGAACTTTTCAGTTGGATTAAATCGAACCAATGACTACTGAAGTTCGTGAATTATCAATGAGTATCCTTGAGGGAGTCAACTTAAAAGTAGATAGAGTGAATGACCACATGCGTATCCACAAACACCCTTTATTCTCAAAAAGTACAAGCGAAAAAAAGCAACAGACAGCGTGCAGAAAAGCACGTGCTGTTGTGATTTTCCTCCGGCAGAAAGTGCAAATTAGTGCATCCAGGTGTGATTTGTTACCTTTGCTACCAGAACAATCACCGAGAAGAAGCACTACAAAACACCGAGGACAGTTCACTGTGTTTAGGCGAACACTGTCGTTCGGTGTACCTGAAACGAAACCGCCTCCTAGTGCGCTGAAGCCTCATCGATCGGGCTTGGAATGGATGATCGCCATAGGCGGAACGCCAAATAAATAGTTTTTTTTTTATTTTTTTCATTTCCCTATATTGGTAATAAGAGAATCCATCTTCATTGGAAAGAAATTTAGTTCAAGATGTTACAGAACGTACGTTGTAAGTCCTTCTTAGGCGTAAATATTGATTTTTAGTGGTTAAAACTCAAGATCGTAGTAGCTGTTGTTAATTAGTAAAAAAATATAATGTTAAAGTAATTATTACAGTTTATAGTATGCAGTTTGACTGAAAATATTTTAAGGAGTAGTAAGATAAATAGAATTGTACATCTTGCGTAACGACATCAGACGCAAGTGTGGTGTGATTCCCAAAGAATTCTAAACACTAAGTAGAAATGTCACAACTTATTCAGAAGACAGTTAAAACTAGTCTTACATCTTAAAATATAGCCTGAATGTGGTTGAAGTCGGAGTTTGTAATGGAAACTGAACATATGTTGAGTTATTGCTATCTAGGAAGCTGTAAATATGCTGCACCGTTGATGCTTGCATTAAATGCTATGTTGTTTATAAATCGATCTGACTGTCACAAACTGTGGTTTAAGACAGGCGTAGAAGATAATCTCAACGAATAAGATACAACAGGCTTAGAACAAATCGAGTGAGATGAATTGACGACCCTATTTAAAACTAAAAAAAAACAGGAATGCATCCAGTTTAAACGGCTTGACAGATAATTGAGGAATAGCACAGGCATAATACTGTACCTAGAACTTCTTATATTTTTACAACATATGTTGGAAGAAAAAGAAGTCTCTAGAGACTGGCTTGCCTGAAAAAATTTCTACAGAGGAATATTCTTAGTGAGATACGCAATAATAGAAGACCAAACAACTGATAAAACAAGAGCAAATGTGATTTAGAAAAAAATTGACTGGGTTTTCAGGATGCAACCAATCATCGAAAACCAAAGAGTTTAATGAATTTTAGAAAATGCATTTAAAAAACTTTAACAGAATCTGTTATGGGAAACAATGATCGCACAAGGTACACTAAACAATTATTAAAATCAATTCAAAGTGTATTTGCATGCATGTATGTAAGATCAGGCTGCATGCTTTCCCCAACTTTACTGAACATATATACAGTGTGGAACGCGCATTTAAAAAAAGTCAAAGTTGGCACGTCATTATTTTGGGGCAGTTCTAAACATTTATCTCCATTCAAGTTGCCATCAATGAAAAAGGGACCTACGATATGATTTCCAACAATTCCTACCAAAACATTAACTTTTTCAGAATATTGAGTTTCTCTGTCATCCAGTGAGGATTCTCATTAGACCAATAGCGGCAATTTTGACGATTAACGTGACCGTGAAGTGTAAATGTGCTCTCATCAGAAAACAAAACATCTTTTAATTTGATTACATTGTTATCTAGCCTTACCATCATTTGTTCACAGAAATACGTTCTCCTATCGAAATCGTCTTCCATGAGCTCATTTCATAGGGTTGCGTTTTACTTTCCTTTAATACGCAAAAATTGATGTGTGGCTAACGTTGAATAGTGGGGCTGCTTTTCGACCAGAATTATGTGGGTTTTCTTCAAACTCAAGCATAATATCCAATTTCTTCTTACATGACCAAGCTCGCGAAACTGCTTTTCTATTTTGCCAATTGTTCCTTGGGATACGGGCGGCAAATGTGGAAAATTTTCGTGAAATAAGCGAAACTTTTTTTGTGTCCGTGTGTTATCTCCATAACCAATCATTTGTAGAATGCTTCTTTTGTGCATTTCTGTTAAATGGCCCATTTTTAAGATATTACGTACAGTTAACGAAATTCAAACGACAATAGCACTGAGACTGTCATGCAGGCAGACAATAAGGTGCTAGGCTATGAGTTTTGACGAAAATAAACAAACCTGTTTTTGTTTTCAAATCAGTAAAAAGGAACGCAAGAATGGTTTTCGCTTACGACCTCAATATCAGGAGCTAAATGGGAATTCAGTATTGAGTGTACTGTAGCGAATTTGTGAAAATATTTTTATTTTTTTATGTTAATTTTTGTAATAAAACTGAAAACACTTAATATTTCCGAAACAGTTGAAGACAGGTGTAGGGCATTGTACACGAATTATGTCTAAAATCTTCTGGAGAATCCAAAAAATAAATAATATACAGGGACTTGCGTTTACAATAAGAAAGTTGATATTGGCCACTGTCACATGACACAATCTATATTTTTTTTGTTGAAAAAATGCGCATTTAAAAATACAAATCGACGTGTCCAAGCGTTTTTCTCAACACGCCTCCTTTATTCGTTATCGAATTTATTCCGTTGGGCTGTTCCACTCTGTATGGATAAAAATATTGAGACAGGAAGACACAATACAAAAAATGAAATAAGGATTGACAAAAACAAGCTGCTTAACGTATTTCTGTATGCAGATCTCGTTGCTTGCAAAAGAGGAAGATGGCTTGTTGAATCGGATATTTGTAATTGGTATAATAGGTAATCAACAGATATGATATGACAAAGGCGAAAGTTATGGCATTCGTGAAAAAATATAACCCAGAACAAATATTTCTCTAAACAATTAAACAGTAGAACATGTGATCAATTTCATATGTGCTAGATGCAATATTCTCTACGATGATAGTAAAGAAGTAAAACAAACAAATTCTACAGGATATGTTGAACTGTTTCTGAAGGGGTTCTTCACAAACAAAACACAAAATTGCTGTATCCATAAACTATAGAAGTGAAACATGGGTAAGAAGATCAACGTAAACAAATTAGGTGAGGTTCTTCCTTCGCTAAAATAATAAGAAATGAAGAAATTGAAGCTAACTGAAAACGTCATACTTACTAAAATAAAAATTAAAGAACACAGGATTAAATGGAAACACTTCTAGCAAAAAAAACAGTATAAGTAGGCTGAAGAAAAGATAATATTATGCACATTCGTATAGATGCTTGTCGCTTATGTCCAAATCATAGCAACGGTCCAAGAAAGAGTAGAAGGAAGAGGTAAGAAGCTTCAGTAAAATGTCAATTCCTTGACGTTCGCAGTACTACTGTGAATTTTGCGAACAACCTAGCTTAGAAGAACACTGTTATAGTTCGTCTACTATCCCGCCTTTAATTCATTTGTTTTTTAACCTGAAAAAAAAGAAGAAGGCTGGGAGGTAACAGCAGAAAGTATAAAGATTTTTAAACCATTTTATTAGGTCACAATGGAATTAAGCACACTAAACAATTTAATTCGAGATTTATAATATTTGATAATTGAGAATCGCATAGTTTATTATCACATGCTAGTACTTTGCAAACAGTGAAATATTGTATAAAATGCATTACTTAATTACTATGCAAAAAGAGAGGAAATATATAAAATAAAACAGCTACAAGCGCTGCGATTATTTTCTACTATATCTTAAAAAAACAATTATAAATTTCAAAAAAATTTTTTTGTCCCAGACAATAAAAAATTTTTACAACATTATGTAACATAATATTTTCAAAAATTTCAATTTTAAATTTTACAATTTACAAGTTTATTCCCATTGGGTCTGAAGTAGACCCCGAAACGTTTGTAAATTTTCAAGTGTTATTCCTGACAAGTGCCTACACATTAATTAACGATGCCATAACTAGAGTTCAGCAAACACTAAAACAATTTCATTATGCATCCCTTTTTGGGCCTGGCAACATGCAGATTTGTTTAAAGGGGACCTTTTACAATAAAATTGTGCAAAAACAGAGCCGGAATATTTTTCTCAATGGGTGCGAAGATTCTTCCGGAACTGTTACTAATGTTTTCCGACTTTCTGGGAACCGTTATAGAAAAAAGATATGTTATCCCTAGGGAATAATTCCTTATCAGAATAACGAAACAGACTAGTATCGTTTTCGATGAGCGTATATAAAAACATATGCAGATAAATCGATTATCTCCTTCTTTTTGAGGTCGGATAATAAATACATTATTGGTCATTAAATCCATACAAGTTTTTGAAAGGAATATAATATTTGGTACTTACCTTATTCAAAAATGTTACCCAGTTAATATTCATTAAGAAAACAACCAAAGAAATTACCTAATTAATGTTAGGTTTGTTTCAAAGTGGCTTATTCAACAACATTTGTAGTACAAATACGAAGAAGGATATGCACAATATGACCCAACAATATTATTGTTAGGTGTTAATTTGTCAATGTGACAAATATGACAAGTCATTATTGAGAATTATCACCAGAAAATGTCCCAGACAAGGAAAATATTAACAACTGTATAATTAAACACTGTAGAAATCTCCTCTTTGAGAGAGTTAGGTAGTTAAAATACATTTTTATTTGTGAGTATAAAAGTGGTTGGTCTAACAGATCAGATTGGTACAATTGATTAGATTTAGTTAAATAGTCGACACATGAGGTTCAACGGTTCACAGACTGACGTGAATAATTTAACTCACTTCATTGAAAATTGTAACATATCAGTTTTACAATCGTCAGACTTTGGTATATTGCGGATATTTATAAAGATCTGCGTCGATAAGTCGTAAAATATTGTGACAAAACTAGAAAGAGAGGGGCAATGGAGAGAGGAATAGACTCGATTGGGAGCTGCTCCCAATGAACTACGTCCAGTAAGTAACTTATTCGCTGTTTCACCCACCAAGTGAGATGATATGGTGCTCTCTTTATTTCCCTCTCTTTCTAGTCTTCTCACAATATTTATTACTTACAGGCTATCTCCAGAGGTATATGCTTTAAGTCGCTGTAAAATACAAACCAGCTCAACACCATAAAAAGGAGTTAAAAACATACTTCCTGAAGAAAATTTTGCGTTTCGTAGGGAATTTTTTAGTCAACTAACGTCTAGCTATTATTTGTAGCTCTAAATAGGAACAGATACGTACAGTTGGTTTCCATTCTCTCTCACGATTATGATTCCACTTGTAGACGCGCCATTACCCTACTCATATGGATACCACAGTCATCAAAAACTAGTTTAATACGTTGAAGATCATTTCAAGAATGTAAAATACAAAATTAAATTGATAAAAATTTGCCATTCATAGAAGTTTTCAATGATATAACATTAGTCTTAGAACTAATACTTCTGAAGGTGGCGAATATCGTGACAAGACTAAAAAGAAAGGGCAATCTTAGAGATGGTAAATGATCTAAGAGGGCAATAGAGATAGCAAAAGACTATTCCGCTCTACGATATTTATGGCTACCTCCAGAAGTATATGCTCTAAGCACCGTGTACAGATCAGTGTCGGTCATGGCTGTTGAGAATATTTGATATTTACGTGTGAATAACAGTTTATAACAATATAAATATTCATTGTTGCAACTCTAGTACAAGATGTCGTTAAAACTTTTGTAACCCAGATCCCACAAACAGCCATCAAATAAGATCCTATAAAATCAGAAGTGGAAGTACCCTTTTGGACTTATTATTAAGTATGTAAGTGAAAAGGTAATACTTTGGAGGAGGAAAATTGTAGGGCATTTTACTATATTTACTATTAAATTTGTTATTCAACATAAAATATGTTTTTATGATAAATGCTAAAAAACTTGTAAAAAATAAAATAATTTGGTTAAGTGCGAGTTGCCTTGCATACCAAGCGTTATGTAGCACCTCTGAAGTTTTCAATAATTGAAGTTAATTGAAACACAATTTTATAATTTTCTAAATTGTAATTTTGGGCTATTAAACTTCCAATAAGAATTCCCTTATTTACGTTATGCATCAGGAAGGAGAAAGGATTGAATCTAATTATCTACTTCATCTAATGCGGATGTATCTGCATTTTCTATAGTGCAGAGCAAAAGCACTAAAAAAAGGTAAAAGGAAAGATTCAGGTGGGTGCTACTTCCTAAGCTGGGAATAATCTCCTCCTTGTATTATTTCTACACCTAACGAAATGAACTTAGAACTAAGAAGCAGGGCACCATTTGATTTACGTTTTATTTGTTTTTTTTTAATGGATGCAATTGGATATTTTTGAGCCTAATTTTGACATCACGCCTGACCAAGATTTGGATTTTATTGAATTCTCTCAAAAATAACACCTCTGTTTTGTGTTTGCTCCCCCATTAGAGTGATAGGTTTCAGTTGCTTGAGATATTTATCAGGGGGGCCTTGAACAAGTATCTAGCAATGGCTTCGTAATAAACGAACAATTACTGCATACCAGTTTAGCAAAATCTTTGACTAACCTTACAGTGAAACAACTTAAAAATCAATCGAATTCATTGATTTTGTAAACTACGATTTCATTGTTGTAGGCCTAACAGATGTAGCTCATAGTGTCTCTCAAATACAACAAGTGTTATGTCAATAGAATGATACATTTTGTAGGTGTCAGATTCATAATCAAGCACATCATGCGCAGTAAGCCCTATAGATGTTTTTCTAGGAATTATCTAAAACAAAAAAATGGATCAGCAATTTCAACTAGTCGCCCATGTAAAGAAGTGTTGCAACAATCGAATATGCTAAAGTAAAAAGAAAACGTCAAAGAGAAAAATGAGGATGCTGGCCGCAAATGCTTCTTCTGCTGCTCTGAACCGTGGTACAAGTTGTCTCAAAGATGATTTAATAGAGTACACAATTTTAAAACTATAAGCAAATGAATTTAATAAGATGAATGACATTTTTTGTATATACAAGGTGTTTCAAAAATATGGCAAAATATTGAAAAGAGTGATTTTTGGGTTCATTTTATGATAAAAATTATATGAACGTGTCATTAATGTCATAAATTTTTATATACTGGTATAGTTTTCAAAAATGTTATTGTTTTTATAATATTTATGAAACCACATTTTCGATATTCAAACGAAATTTGGTACACAGCGGCTATGTATTAAGGGGCAATTTGTCATTTATAGTGTTTCTTTTTACTTCTTCCTGTGGCGCTGTGCAGAATTTGAACTAAATACGCCATTGCTTTTTCTCGTAATCCAAATTATTTTTGTAACTCTCATTCACGTTTGAGCGAATTTGATGTCTTGATTTTACTTCATTCGATTCAAAATTTTCGCGTAAAACATAAGAAACAAATCTGAAATTAAATGAGCGACTCCATGGTGACTTTATTTAAGCAAAAAGTTAAATAATTGCATAAAAGTTTATAAAAATGGCTCCCTACACAAATACTGAAATGGCTAACATGCATTTTTTTCTATGGCCATGTTTCAAAATATCCACGCAAATTCATATGGTCTGTACCAAATTTCATTAAATACCTAAAGTGGTTACACAAATATTATAAAAACATCATTTTTTGAAAAGTTTACCACCCAGTATCTTAAAATTTAAAGCATTTATGATATGTTTTTTCATAAAATGAACACAAGAATCCCCTCTGATAATATATATTTGATATTACGGTTGTATAATATTTCTGTATAACTCATCTGAGTCAGACAAATGTGGCACCAATTAACAACTTAGAAATACTGGATAAATTTATTGACCATAAACATTTAACAACATTCATATGTTCAGTAACCAATAATTTACATAGACGATCAATAAATGTACATTACAACAACCAGGGTGGATCATTATTTCCGTTCTCACCTGTTACTTCACTGGTGAAGGTACGAGGTATTTCAATAATGCTCATTAAGATAATTTCTAATTGCCTTGGATAAATTCGTATAACTGTTTCGTGATGTAGGAAATAAGACTAAATGTGGGCGTTATCATGTTGAAGCAGAAATCGAGCATTCGACATGGGGTAGATAAAAAATATTAATTATTGCTAACCAATGTCATTTGTTAATGTCATTTGTACAAACGTTATGCAGGTTTTGCAGGTCATTATCAAATTACGAGATCGAGATATTGATAGTCAGACATCAATGTATTTTTTTATATTACTAGAAAACATTAATCATCCGGGTTTTCGTTCCTTATGCAGGAAATGCAAAAAACAAAGTTATTAGATCAGGTCAAAGTGAAGTTAAAAGCAAGCAGAGTGTCACGAAAATCAGATACTTTCTAACAGAAAAGTATTTATGTCCTTGCAATATGGTCCTAGTAACAGCGAAAGTACTGGATGAATTTTTCAAGTCAAGGTATCGCTAGATCCGCCTTGCGAAGAAAAAAAAACATCAAGGCTTTGAGGGCTGCCCAAGTATCGATTTCTTAAAATTAGTGAATGCCATTTGGAGCTACAGATTACAATTATTGTTTTTTCATGTGTTAGAACAGTTTTTAAGTGGTCGAGTGTGTTGAAGCTAAATCGAAAGCCAGCATGATCTCTAGGTTATAATTCTTTTGCTCTTGTGTTGTTGTTGATAATCTGGTTCTTTTTTGCTTTTATATAGTTCCGTGTGATATTTTCACACTTCTTTACTTCTTTTGTTATTCAGTCTGATTTGTTTCAGATTTCCGTGGTGTCCTTTATTTTGGCCGTTTCAGGTTTTCCTATGCATATTTTCTTCTTGAGGATTTCAGGCTCTTCATTTTGTTCGATAGTATCACTTTCGTAAAGTACACCATATTCTGCAAACGTCAGATGAGCATAGAAGGTCCCTGCGATATTTATGAGAACGGAGTATATGGCGAAGTTGTTGGATGTGATTGTAAAATGTTTGACAAGTAGTTTCCCAACGCAATCTTTAGTGTTTTTAGGGCATGCACTCAGGCAGGTTGTCCCCAAGTTTTGAGATGACGGTTGTCCTTTTACGTGGGTGGATTTCTGTCTTGAAATAAAACATCTTCTCTCATGCCCAGAGCAATCTGGAACGCACGGGGTATATAGACCATTTCGTCTTTTAGATAACGTGTAACGTGTTTCTCAGATTATGTTTGCTGGGTCCACAAGACTTTGACTTGCAGTAAATTTTACTAATTATTTAGTGATCGCTGAAGTGAATTGTTCAAAGTCCTGCAAAACAGTAAATTCAATGTTATAAGGGAAGTAAAGTTTGTGATGAGTCTGAGGACCTTGACGAATATCGAAGATCCTTCACGAAATCAATCAATGAGTCTCATAATGAACAGCAACAATTTCTTGGGTTAAATAATTGTTTATACACAATTCTTCCAGCAGTTCAAAACTTAAACTGTTACATAGAGCCCACTCATAACTTGATATATTGAATATACCATTTTGCATGACCTCACCTCACTTCAACGAAAAATAATTAGATTTTTAAAAGTTTTTATACATTTTAGTCTGTTTTTTCCTAGTAATAGTACAATTTTGATACATCATCTTAAAGTAGCGGTTTTAAGGAAACAATATTCTAATAAAACAGTTTTTTAAACTAAATTCACAAAAAAATATCTCCCTTCAAAAAAATTACAGCATTATTGCGACACAAACAATTTATCTTTGAACCTATAGTTGGAGGAATAGTGACCCATTTTTCATGAAAATTACAAATAATGCAGAGACTTCTGGGGGGGGGTTAATATCTAACCATATTTATATATTTTGTTATTATGAACACATTTTTGTTTAAAATAACATAAAAACATTAACCAATCAAAATGGAATGTGTTTCTTGTGTGATATGTGAAAAGAAAAATGTTGACAAGGTTATTATATTTTCCGAAGCCACTTTAGGAAAATGTCATATCGTGTTAAAAATCCTCAAGACAATAATTTAAACATAATAGTTTTGTTATACCGTTAAACATATCTCCTACAAAAGGCTATTATCGCTAATGCTATTCCAATTTTTTTGATTTTAGTTTAATGTGTTATTATATGAAATATACAGAGTAGGTATCTTTTTCTTTTAAAGATATTTTAAAAGTTATTTTGGGTGGCTAGTTTTGAAACGAAAGCCCTGTATATGTCTGAGATTGTTTGTAGTAAGGTCATTAAAATTGGATACAAGAACTTCACCAAAAAATGTATCTAAGGTAGCCCGTTTGCAGTTCAATTAAGAAAATAGGCTTCAATGATTTTAGTTCGAACACTTCTTACCCAAGCACTATATTTTCTGTGGATATTGCATGTAAAACTTTCTCATCCATTTAGGATATTGTTAGTCCATTAAATACGCACACACCTCAGGTTAATCCTGCATCTTATCCCTCGAGCCAATTAATATAACTAATTAAATCATTTGTTTTATATAGCTCTTTATTAGTAATTTAAGTGATAATAGCTTCAAAAGTGTCTAAACACTATTTTACATTTGTCACCTTTTTACAATATTGATTCAAAAAATATATTTAGGCACCTACTGATTTTAAAATTATTGTACCTTTAACAATATTTAATTATCAAACATAGGTATCATGTAGTTTTGAAATCGCCTTGAGATTTAAAATCAAAAAATATTAAATATACAGCGCACCAATTCTACTATAAACAAATTTTGATGACATCATTACTACAAATGGTTTACTATGTATATTTCATTGTCATAAAAAAACACATAAAACTAAAATCAAAAAATAACTGATTTTTCCTGAAAATTGCTTATTTCAAAACTAAATTATACCAAACTTTATATACATAAAGTGTAATAAATTTATTAACATAAATACCTAATGACGAAGTAAGAAATTCTGTTGATATTGTTGATACTTTCTTGTATTTTCCCTTAAACTTGTACAATTGGAATAACATTGGCACTGATGCCTTTTGTACAAGATATGTTTAACGGTATAATCAAACTATTATGTTTAAATTATTGTCTTGACGACTTTTTAACGCCATATGACATTTTCCTAAAAAGGCTTCGGAAAATATAATAACTTGCCAGCATTTCACATATCACACAAGAAACCCATGTCATTTTGATTGGTTAATGTTTTTATATTATTTTAAACAACAAAATATATTAACCTGTACGTATTGCAATACTTTGTGATTACTTGTTCGGTATAGAAGGTATCCTTTGCGCATCTGTTTCAATTCCCGTCAACTTTATTTTTTTGGTTGCCAGCTATTAAACCCCAGAAAAAGTGTCTGCCTTTTTGTGAGTGACTATGAAATATATACAACAAAGATCTATTAAAATTTCAGCGTGAATCAAAACACTTTTTTTTTAATTTATAAAATTGAACTTTGAGATAGAATGGTTAGATATTAACCCCCCCAAAAGTGTCTGCCTTATTTATAATTTAACTCTAAGCCAGCTAAACTGTCGAATAATTATTGTTGGCCTCTGATTCAAACACTACACCACCATGTAAAATATTTGCTTGAATCAAACACTTCCTGAAAAATGGGTGACTGGCTCTTAATCTACTATTATTTTTCAAAATCGAACAATTTTTGTGAAAGATGTATAAATAAAAAAATTGGTTGTTAGCGTTTTTCTCAATATTTTTGAGGTTAAGTAAAAAAATTGGTTAACAAACGGTATAAATCTATTAATTATCTACAACATTTACTTTAAACCTTTTTTCCATACTAATTATATTTTTCCCAAGAAGCGTTTTACATCTAAAACACACATTTCGGCATCCCCTTTACCAGTTACTGTTGCAGTCCAATTGATTTTTCCCCATTTAAGTACCATGAAGCCTAACTTTTCCCACCACCTTGATACTGCTATAATTTTTATTCTAAAAAATTATTTGCACTATAAAACCATAACCGACTTCTACCTATAACTAAAAAGCTAAAAATAATTATAACAAAATACAACTATAGCAAATAAATAACACATTCAATGTTGTTAGGTTACTACCCCATTAAAAGGTGCCATTCTGCTGAAGCGGTATAAAATCCTTCATTTTTATTCTAAAAAATTGATTGTTGCTTGGAACCGACTTCACTATAAATGTTTACATTTTTTAAGGTACCTTACAAGAGTTGTATTTTGTTATATATATATATATAGAAATTATACTTTTTATGAACTCAGGTAGTTTTCCTTTATTTTTTATTTTGTATGACTAGACAGGACCAGGTCATACCTACACAATGATACTAAAAAGGTAAATCTACGAACAAAAAAATGAGACTTATAACATTTAATGGATACGCCATGTAACTTTTTTCAATAGTATAACAAATAAATAACACATTCAATGCCCACGGACAAGCATAAATTTGTTAGCCTTCTGTAAACTTACGGAGTAGAATACATATTTACGGAGTCAAAGTCCTATATTTCAACCATAGAACTCCTTGTGGGCTAACCCATAAATTATTTAATTTTTAAATTTTAATTATCGCCCTGTGTAACATTAATTCCTCTCCACACTTTATAAATGGGCATTTTTTAAAAGGTATAAATATAATTCAACTTGCATATATTTCAACCATCATGTATATGATTTCATCCACATCTAACAGTTTTTTAATCACCCTATATAACTTTAATTTCACATTTTTCCAAATTTTTTACCACCGAAAGTCCACCTATATTCAACCACCTGTATAATCTAGTATCATTTTGTCCTATATTTCAATCTTCATATAAAGCAACTCCTTCTATCACCTTTGTGATTTTGTTTGCTATAACTAAACACCCTGTCTATGCAAATAGCAGTTTAAAGTTAGAATGTGTTGCAAATCTAAAATGACAACCAAAAGCACCCTTCAAAATGGAAAAATTGCATTTAAATAGGTATTTGCCTGGTTATAAAACGAGCTACTCATTGATTTAAGGAGCCGAAAAATGCTTTTCAACTTGAGATGTACATGAAAATTTTCAAATTGCAATTAAAACTTTGCTTACGGCACGTTGGAATTAAAATATTTATGAGGATATGTCGTCATTTCGATGAAATTTTTGATAAGAATTTTCGGCGATATTCTGCAAAAGTTGCATATGAGATCACCTAAGGATCTTCCTTAAAAGATTAAACGTTAAAAAACCATACACATCCATAAGGAGTTAGAAAAATCGACTAAAACAAAACGGTGCACCACAGGAGAAGAAATCAGGTAACATACATACAAAAAATAAGTAATTACTCGCATACTTAGGGTTCCGTACCACCTTGAATATTCCAGTTTCAGACAAGCAGGGAATGAGCATTTTCTTATACTTACCTTATATTTTAAAGGAAGCGTTTTAAATTTATAAAAAATATAACTTTGATTTTCCACACATAGACTTTTTATTTTATCTGCTTTAGGATTTTTATCACAATACATATGTATTTAATTTTCTAATGGCCCCCAAAAAGTAAATTGGGTTTTATTTTACTAAAAACTATCAGAAATGCCTTTTATAATCTACTGTCTGAGTTTTGAGGCTCTGTAGATTGGAAGAAAAACGGCAAAATAGGTCATATTTTTCAAATTATTTAAAAATATAAATAAACATATTTTTCAAAAAATGTTTCTAAAGTGGGAATTAAGTCGATGTTTAATAGTCAAATGATTTAAAAATATGATATATTTGTTAGAGTTTGAAAATTGAATCTTTATTTTCCATTTAATTGGAATAATGGGGTTTTCTAGTAATTTATTTCCGTTTAATTCTATATTTGGAGGCCAAATAATAGAATGGGTATTTTTTTTTAAATATTTTTTAATATATTTTAAAATATTCATTTTAAAAAAATTAAAAAAAATATTTGTATATTATTATTATTTATTTATTCGTCATAATGTGCCCTGGGATTTGATATATTACATGACCCGTTAGAAACAATTATAATTTTTTATTTTCCATTTAATTCTATAATTCTATAATTTGCCCCCCAAAATGAATATTAGGGGTTTCTTCTTATTTTTCCAGTAAAGTTCAGGTAAGGGGGCTATACTTCCAGTTTTTCAAAATTTGTCAGCTTATGGTTTCGGGGATGAGGGGGGGAATGGGTAACATTTTTTATATTTTTGTTAATATCTTTTAATTAATTTATTTTATAAATATGGAAAAAACTATATTTGTTTTCTTCATCATGAGCCCTTTTATTTGATATATAACATGCTGGGTTAGAAACAATTTTAATTTTAATTTTCCATTTAATTCTATAATTTGCCCCCCCAAAATAAATATTAGGGGTTTCTCCTTAATTTTCCAGTAAAGTTCAGGTGAGGGGCTATACCTCCATTTTTTTCAAAATTTTCGCGCTTATGGTTTCGGAGATAAGGGGGGGGAATGGGTAAATTTTTTTATATTTTTGTTAATATCTTTTAATTAATTTATCTTAAAAATATGAAAAAATATTTGTTTTCATCATAATGAGCCCTTTCATTTGATATATAACATGATGGGTTAGAAACAATTTTAATTTTATATTTTCCATTTAATTTTATAATTTGCCACCCAAAGTAAATATTAGCGGTTTCTCCTTATTTTTCCAGTAAAGTTCAGGTGAAGGGCTATACCTTCACTTTTTTTTTCAAAATTTTCCAGCTTATGGTTTCGGAGATAAGGGGGGGATGGGTAATTTTGTTTATATTTTTGTTAATATCTTTTAATTTATTTATTTTAAAAATATGAAAAAAATATATTTGTTTACGTCGTAATGAGCCCTTTCATTTGATATATAACATGATGGGATAGAAACAATTTTAATTTTATATTTTCCATTTAATTCTGTAATTTGCCCCCCCAAAATTAAAAGTAGAGGTTTCCCCTTATTTTTCCAGTAAACTTCAGGTCAGAACCTATACCTCTATTTTTTTTCAAAACTTTAAGTTTTATAGTTTCGGAGATAAGTTGGGGAGGGATGGGAAAATTTTGGTATATTTTCGTTAATATCTTTTTAAATATATTTTTTAAAAATATGAAAAAAATATATTTGTGTTCCTCAGAATGAGACCTTTCATTTGATATATTACATGATGTCTTTGAACATTTTTTTATTTTTAAATTTTTATTTAATTCTATAATTTGCCCCACAAAATTAACATTAATGGTTTCTCCTTAATTTTCCTGTAAAGTTTGGGTAACGCTCTATATTTCCTATTTTTTTTTCCAAATTTTAGGCTCAGTAGTTTCGGAGATCAGGGGGGAACGGTCGATTTTTTTAGTTTTTCCCCCCAGAAGTACCCCTAAAATCAAAATTTTTTCTTTTACGATATGTACTCCTAATCGGGTCACCAAACTATACATTGATACCAAATTTCAACCTCTTCCGCCCAGTAGTTTAGGAGAAAATGGCTGTGATGTGACAGAGGCAGAAATCCTGAGTGATATATAAGGGTATCCGTATATTGTATATACGGAACCCTAAAAAGCGAAAAAAAACGCGACGAATTGATATTCCTCCTTTTTGGAAGTCGGTTAAAAAGGTGAAATATTTTATTTTATAAAATCATATATTCCTACAAAAATTATTCTGGTACGTAGTGAGTACCAGAATAACAGAATTACTTGGCCTTTTAATTGTTCACACTGTTTTCGAGCAACTTGTGAATTAATATAAATATTTTCAATTTTGAGGACAAGAATTTGCATGTAGACTTTCATAACCGTTCGCATGAAAATGTACTCAAATATAAGAACGTTAACAATTTTCCAACCTGAAAATACAAAGTGACAGGCTTCAGTTTTTTAATATCATTTAATGTCAAATTTACCACAATGTATGTTTCAAATCCTTATATTACACTGAACGTCTATCAAAATATCTACCATACGTGTTTTCTTATTAAATGTATTCGTTGCACAATCCAATTTCAGTTTTTAGCTAAAGGAACATGAAATTCTAATATGCCCTTCAGATATAAGGTGACGTTCCGTAAAAGTACATGCCATTAGATCATGCCTTATATCTTTATGTCTTATCAAAATCCAAAATACTCTCCACACAAAATAGGACATCGATTTTTCCACTTCCAGCAACCTACTTAAACGATTTCTAGAAACGTAAACATAAAATGTGACATACTCGCGTGTACTGGCCTATTTGGGCCTTTTCAGCTCTAGATTTATAGCATTAAAGAAAAATTATTTGGGAACAACAGCAATACAAATCCCAGCTTCGATCTTAATTGAGCACTGATATTGGCAAATTATATGAATAGCGTGTTTTTAAAAATAGATTATTGATTGGTTTGGAAACATAAGAACTGATAGGTGAGAGTATTTATTTCATTGATGAAGGTTGGGGTTTTAAAACCTTATCTTTACAATGTATTTACTACAGGACTTTTAAATTATTTTATATTTTTGTTAATATAATTTGTTATAAGTTTTAAAACTGTTAATTTTAGAACAATACCTATAAAATCTTTTTGCATAATAAAATTACCTTTAATAATATACTTGATTTGATTGCTCCTATTAAATTCTCGATATTTAAATAATTAAACAGGTATCAACTAATTTAGTGATTTAACTATGTAGGATCAGTGGATACTGTGCAATTAGCAACAAGAGAATTGCTCTTTGCGGTAATTTATAGATCCACAAAGGTATAGAGATTTTTCCAATATATTCTTTGTACATAACAGATAAAAATGTTTAAGGTCAACTAGTGAGTATGTTTAAAAAATTATGCCCATCTTTATTCTTTAATAATAAGACAAAAATAGTACCGCTATGTAGATTCAAGCTTAATTAAACAAACTGCAAAATCGTTTAAAATGTGTGCACTTGTATGTATATTTAGATATGTGTATATACAGGTATTCAAACCTGACAAAGGAAACGTTCTCATCGTAATGGATTTTACAGACTATCTAGCAAATGTGAAGCAGCAATCTATCTTAGAAATACATTTGCCAATAGAAGAAGCCATTAAACAAATGATAATCCCTAATCACGTTAATTTCTTAGCATATCTAGAAAACCCAATCAGTTCAGATGTCATTTTATTGTATTCAAGCCTACAAGTAGAACAAGCCGTCGCACAACAACACCATAAGAATGCTTACTTCAAATATCAAATGAATCTATAGAGTAGCAAGGGATCACCACTATCCTCAGTAGTCTCTTCATGGTTTGCTTCAAAAAAGAAGCATTAAATACCGCAGAGGAAACATCACTCTCTGCATGCAAACCAAACCAAAGCAAAGCAACTTGAAGGATCCTACCAGACTAGATGTATACAAACTAATCGAAGTATCTAGTAGCAGGTTTCCTTCGAAGTTTCCCTAAGGATAGCAGGAACTCGTTGCATACGAGTTTCGTGGTGTAAGCGAATGATAGGGGCACTGGGGTGGAAATGTCCTTAACAAAATACAGACCGGCATGCTCAAATTTAAGACACAGCTAAAATATGGAATTAAATTGCCTATTTTGGCAAACACAACTAACGCTGTGGGATGTAACAAAAGCTGAGTGCCGAAATAGACGTTTATGGATTCCTAGAAAGGCGTTCGGAACTTACACCTGCAGGTAACGGATATTAAAATCTGCCAAACAGTGATTAACAACTCATCTGCCGCAGTTACTAGTTAATAGCACTAATATTAGTTAGCGCTGAAGCGTTGTGCTTATACTCGTCCGTCAGTGGCATATAAGGATTATGCAAGAAGATCCCACACCAACTACAAACGCGTCATAAAATGAACTTGCAACTAATTACAGAAAAGCAAACCGAGCATAACAGACCAGCAGCCAGAAAACACTGAAGAATTTGGACTAGAAAATAGAAAATAGAAAATTATTTTGCGTCCAATGGATTATAAATTTAATTTCCTTGATATTGTTAAATACTTCGTGGGTTCAATTAAAAATTATAACAACTAATATTTACTTTCACTTTTCTAGAACTTTATTTACATTTAAAACAGCTGATTCACAATACATTTTCATATAAGCTAGTCGTCGCGGTATATCTGCCTGGCGATCGTGGCGTTCTTCTTTTATATCACCAGCGTAGAATTCTCCAGTAGAAATCAACATCGTTCCTTCCGCTGCCGAGCCTTTTCGAGAATCGTATTTTTTTATCTTGAAGCGTTTGTTGTCGTGCTGAATGACACAGGGTCGGCTTTAGGTAAATTCCGTAACACTGCTCCCCCTTTAATTCTGATCGTCCCGATCAGAAACATCCCCTCCATGGTAGGGAGCGAGTCGATCTAAGTGAACCACCTTCAATTTAGCCTTGGGGTTTCGACGGATCCGGTAGACGACGTCATTCAGCCTCTTGACCACTTCGCATGGACCATCCTAGGCGGGCGTAAGCTTTGGGGATTTACCCTTGCTCCGTTGGGGGTTGTACAGCCAGACTTTGTCCCTCTCCTGGAACCCGACTGAATTGGCCTTGAGGTCGTATCGCGTCTTCATTCGGTCACTGGTGGCCAACATCTGCGTTCGGGCTAATTCGTGTATTGCCAGCATGTTATGTCGGAGCTGGTCGGCATAATCGTCGATGTCTTGGGGAGGTTCTTCAGGAGAACCAAATGCCAAGTCGCATGGTAGTCGCAGCTCCTTTCCGAATAAGACCCTGGCTGGAGTCAGGCCTGTACTATTATGTACAGCAGAGCGATATGACAACAGGAATAGGGGAATATGCTCATCCCAATCACGCTGGTTATTGCTGACGACCTTGGATAGGTGTTGTTCCAAGGTCCTGTTGAATCTTTCCACCATTCCGTCTGACTGTGGGTGTAATGGTGTTGTTCTCGTTTTCCTGATCCCCAACATCGTGCAGACCTTCTGGAATACATTCGATTCGAAGTTACGCCCCTGGTCTGAATGTAATTCCATCGGGACGCCAAACCGGCTGAAAAGTTGTTCTACTAGCACCGTCGCTACCGTGGTTGCCTCTTGGTTGGGTATCGCATATGCCTCAGGCCATTTGCTGAAGTAATCCATTGCGACCAGAATGTATTTGTTCCCCCTCTCAGACTCAGGAAACGGACCGGCGACATCGATGGCGATTCTCTCAAATGGGACGCCCACATTGTACTGCTGCATTCTGCCCTTGGTCCGGGTCTTCGGGCCCTTACTGGCGGCACATGTGGCACATTTGCGGCACCAAGCTCTGACGTCTTCGAAGTAATTCACCCAGTAGTACCGCTGGCGAACTTTGTCTAGGGTTTTATTCATGCCCAGGTGGCCTCCGGTAATTCCATCATGTACTTCGGTCAGGATGGCTGGTACCTTTCTCTTCGGAGCTACCAGTTGGGACTTGGTTTCTCGTCCATCAGCGCTTTCCCAAACTCGCTTGAGCATTCCATTGTCTACTCGTAGAGAGTCCCACTGAGCCCATAACGATTTCAGCACGCCGGAGTATCTAGCTACCTCGTCCCATCGTGGCCTGGGTGCCCCTCTCATTTTGAGTGACAAGATTGGTTCGATGTCTGGATCAGCCATTTGGTCCTGAATGCACTGTTCCGTTGTCCAGTCTTCATTAGCCTGCACTCGAATCTGCCTGATGGAGATACCCTCTCGCTGTTCCGTCTTCAGACAATGCTTGCATTCCGCTCTACAGGGTCTTCTGGATAGGGCATCGGCATTATTGTGCAACCGCCGGCACGGTGTTCCACCTTGAAGTCGTATTGCTGTAATTTCTCCATCCATCTGGCCAGTTGTCCTTCCGGTGTCTTCATGTCCAGCAGCCATTTGAGTGCGGCATGATCTGTTCGGATTAAGAAATGGCGACCATACAGGTATTTATGGAAATGGTCCACAGCCCTTATTATTGCAAGAAGTTCTTTTCTGGTGACGCAATAATTTCTTTCTGGCTTCGAGAATCCACGGCTGTAGTACTCGATCACCCTCTCTTCACCATCTTGCACCTGGGATAGGACGGCCCCCAAACCTGTGTTGCTGGCGTCGGTGTCTAATATGAACTTGCCAGACTGTGTAGGAAAGGCTAGGATTGGGCTGGAACATAGTGCTGCCTTCAGTCGCCTGAATGATGTTTCGCAATCCTGATTCCAATGGAAGGTCTCTTTATCAGTGGTCTGCCGATGTAGAGGGGCGGCGATGGTGGCAAATCCCTCAACAAAACGCCGGTAGTATGAACAGAGGCCCAAGAAGCTTCGGAGTTCATGTTTGTCTCTGGGAACTGGCCAATCACGGATGGCTTCTATCTTGTCTTCGTTGGTGCGAATTCCTGACTCGGACACTACGTGGCCCAAAAACTCTACTTCTTTTTGAAACAAGGAACACTTCTTCGGATTGAGTCTCAGGTTGGCGTTATTAATTCTGGAGAATACTTCGCCCAGGTTCTTCAGATGGTCGTCGAATGTCTGGCCCATGACTAGAATGTCGTCGAGGTATACTAAACACGTCCTCCATGTTAACCCGCTCAGTACATACTCCATTAGCCTCTCAAATGTAGCGGGTGCATTACATAACCCAAAGGCATGACCGTGAACTGAAACAGCCCTTTACTGGTGGAGAACGCTGTCTTCTCTCTGTCGTTTGCGTGCAGACCAACCTGCCAATATCCACTTTTTAGGTCTAGTGTGGAAAACCAACGGGAGCCTGCTAGTGTGGTCAAAGTGTCGTGACATCATTCAGCTTTCTGTAATCCACGCAAAATCGGGTGGTTCCATCTTTCTTTTTAACTAGCACAACGGGAGCAGACCATGGACTGATGGATGGCTCAATAACTCCATTTTGTAACATGGACTCGATGTTTTCCTCGACGGCCTGTTGTTGCCCCAATGGTAGTCGTCTAGGTGGTATTCTGATGGGTTGAGCCTTTCCGGTATTTATTCGATGCTGGATGATGTTGGTGCGACCGGTTGTTTCATTTTTACTGTTAAAAATTTGCCAGTGTTTTATGATAAATTGCTTGGCTTTCTTCTGGTTCTCTGGTGTCAAGTGTGTCAAATGGTCAGCAAACTGTTGTAGGAACTCTTTATCGGGCCCTGGCTCCTTCACCGACGTCTGGTACTCTTCTTCGCAATTGATGATGGTCTCTACTGGCTCGAAACAAGCTATCTCTTGACCATTGGTAATTCTGATGTCGTTGTTGGACAGATTCAAAACTCTGATTGGTATATCTCGTCCGGTTTTCACTATAGCCCGTCCAACCAAGTAGTTATGAGCTAAGTGTACGGGCTCCACCATTCCAACGCAGCTCCCAGGATTGCTGTCTAGCTGCCCATGAATAATCTGTTCCGTTCGACCGGGAATTCTAGCTGAAGACTTTGCCACAATTTTTATGGGCGTGACTGATGTGTTGACGGGCCGTGTCAATACAAATTCCTCATTCAGGAACCGAAGAACATCATATCTCGGGTCGAACATAAATCCATGCTGGCTAATTAGGTCCATTCCCAGTATAAAATCGTCCTCAATATTCGCTACCAGGACCCTATGCCGGATCATGTTGTCCCCTATCTGTAGCACGACATCTGCCTCACCCTGTATCGACATGGACTCGCCGGTGACTGTTCTGAGCTGGATGTTATTGGTAACTGGCCGAATTTCTGATGCTCTCAAAACCCTGGATTTGGCAATGGACACAGCGGCGCCGGTATCGATGGTGATGGTAACTGCTCGCCCGTTGATGGTGCCTCTGATGACTAGGCTGCCGCTATCTCGGCAAAATCCCCGGATGGATACTGTCCTGGGGGCTGGTGGATGGTGAGTCAGCATTCGCCCCCTTATGCTGACTGGTTGGAGTTTCCCTGGTTGGTACGGTCGGTTTGTTGGCTACCCCTGGTTGGTGATCGTTCCGGTAGTCTTACTCGGCAGTCACGTTGGAAGTGCCCTGTCCGTCCGCAGCGGTAACATGCCCCTCTGGTGCCAGTTCTTTGTGACCGGTCTAATATTTTGGTCAGACCAGCCAGCAGCGCTTGAAATTGTGACTCTGACTCTTCCTGGTTGAAGGAAACGGCTCGGACCCTTGGCTTGGACATGTTCATGACGGCCTCTACTTCCAAAGCCCGAAGTAGAGCTTCACTACTTTTCTTGACGCCACTCAGTCTTAAATTTCTTTGTACTTCCACATCTCTGATGCCATTTATGAAACTCTGTGTGGCCAACTGGTCTTTCGTTTCCTCTGGCAGTTCTGGGTAGGACAAGTGAACTAACCGTCTAATTTCTGCTTCGAATTCTTGGAGGCTTTCACCGGATTTTTGGGTTTTTCCACTCAGTTGGACTTGGTATACCTGGCTCAAGGATTGATTGTCGTAACGTTTGTCTAGGATAGCGATGATCTTGTCGAAATTGCCTTGTTCATCGACTGGAATGCTCTGGAGGAGTTCTAGGGCCGGACCTCTTAACGAAATTACCAGAGAAGTAGATTTTTCTTGATTATCCCATCCATTAGCTGTAGCCACAGCCTCAAATTGCCGTTTATACATAGGCCAAGATGAACTGCCATCAAATGTGGGTGGTTTACTAATGGAACCTCTGGTATTCACGGTGTTCTGGTATTTTCCTCGCTGTAAGTCATGTTGCATTTTTTTAATTTCTGTTTCTACCTTGTCTTGGATGGCACTGATTTGGTCTTGAACTGTGGTTTGAATTGAACTGATTTCAACTTTTACCTGGCTTTGGATGGAATCGAGGTCATCTACTTTTGTTTCAAGAGTGTCTACGGTATTTTTTATGGTCTTAATGTCATCATTTATCTCTTTTATATCAGACTCAACTATTTGCATTCTTTCATTAACTGTTTCATTAACTTGTCTTACTATTTGCATTAGTTGTTCAAATTGCATTTGTCTTTTTTCTTCAGTTATTTTAAATTCATTTTGTCGTTTTAATTCAGTCTGATCTTGTTTTTCTACAAATTTCGAGAATAATCCTTCCATTAAATTTTGTTGTTTTTCTTCCATGGCAGAGACAAGATTTTGTTGTTCGCTTTTCATTGTAGAAACAAGATTTTCTAATTCTATTTTACGTTTTTCATCGATATTAGTGAACAAGATTTCCTAACTCAACTTTAAGTTTGTCATCAAAAGATTTCACTAACCTTTGTTGAATTTCTTCTTGATGTTGTTTCTCCTTCTTGTCACGTTTTTCTAGAATCTGTGCAATTTTTTCGTCTATCTTTTCCATACTACGAGTTTCCATAAATCAATTTAGGATGTTAACTGCACTTAATCCCACTTCTGACACCAAATGTTATATACTTCGTGGGTTCAATTAAAAATTATAACAACTAATATTTACTTTAACTTTTCTAGAACTTTACTTACATTTAAAACAGCTGATTCACAATACATTTTCATATAAGCTAGTCGTCGCGGTATATCTGCCTGGCGATCGTGGCGTTCTTCTTTTATATCACCAGCGTAGAATTCTCCAGTAGAAATCAACATCGTTCCTTCCGCTGCCGAGCCTTTTCGAGAATCGTATTTTTTTATCTTGAAGCGTTTGTTGTCGTGCTGAATGACACAGGGTCGGCTTTAGGTAAATTCCGTAACAATATGTTCTACGAATTCTTCGTGTCATTTCTATCCTAGGGATCACAGGGGAAACAGTAAGGTCAAATGCAGTAAAAGTGCGACAGTACAGCTGAAATTGGTTTTACGGTCGCTAAATACGCATCTAAAATCAGTTTCTGAGTGGGCGTGTATGATATCTTTAATTTGGCTGTTATGGAGTTCCATCCTGTAGGAAGGCGAGAGCTGTCATCGCGTCGGTTTAGACAGAGGTATCGTTTGTCTAACTCTAATCTTTCTGACGTCAAGAGGAAGATGTGTTCTGTCGATGATTTCCTTGGTCTTTTTCTTTAAGTACGTAGTAGGATTATTATTAATAATTTCGTAGTCCGGAGTGTGAAGTAGAGAATTCATCTTGTAAACAAGTACTAATTAATTTCTGGACAAACCAGAAGCATAGATTAATTATATATAAAATATAACTTGCCCTGTAAAACAATAAATGTTTAATCTTCCAAAGCTAGGACATTACTTTCAATTTGAACCTGCTATATATTTCAACCCAAAAGAATTATTTAATGTAAAGGGAAATGTGTTAATGGATTCATGTACCATCATCGAACTATAAACACCTGACAAAGCTGAATAATGGAGAAGATATTTCTTTGTTGTTAACTAGAAATTCTACACGCAGATGACATACCGAACATTCACTATATGTAGAGTACCCCTATTATAAAAAAATACTCTGATATTTTGAGATGCGACAAGAAAATTAAATTCATTGTGATATTTTTAAATTTAAATTTTAAATTTATTTATTTACAACCGGTCATCTTACAGGTTTTCACCAGGGCAAACGCTTAACAAAGATGACACATAATGATAAAATGAAAATTACAAATAAGTAAGTCGAATTAATTACTTAACAACAGAAGTCCCAGTGTATTATAAAATTTTTATTATTAAGATTAGAGGAAAACATATCAACGTTTAAATGACAAATTAAATTATAAGCATTCATACATCTTATTTAAGAGGACGTTACCGTAGTAGTTGGTAGAATAGTGAGGAACATAGAAAATCTGTTTATGTCTTGTTCTAGAAACACTGCAATTAATAGGTAAATTCATGAGACACCATTCCGAACACAACATATTATTAATAACTTAATAAATAAAACAAATATCGGCAAATTCTCTTCTAATGAACAATCTCTGAAGATTGTAGAACGTTAAGTTGTCACTATATTCTTAGTAATGCCCAAACCTAAAATACTTACATTTAAGTGCATTAAGAATTTTTTTTGTCCATGTTTATATACCTATCATATATAGGATTCCACGCCATACTGCAATACACTAAAGAACTTACGTGAGAAATATAAGGCATAACAGAACAGAATATATAAAAAAAGTTCTAGGATAGAAAGGGAGAACTAACCACTAGACCTCACTTACGCTCCAGTTTGATAATTAAGTTGGTTTGTTTCCGAAATAATACCAATTTGGTGTCAGACGTCACTTTAATAGGTGTAATTAATTGTTTAACAGCAGTACAGAAAGTAGCGGTGTAAAATAATAACAAATTGCCAAAAAAGTTATGAATTTAAACTCCTTTGTAGCTCCTTTGTTTTTGATTTTATAAAAAAATGTAAATATCAAAATTGAAGAGAATTGTATCCCGAATATGATTGTCAGGTCCTCGTTTGCGTGACAGCTCTCGTTTTCGAGATATGACACAAACTTAACTTTTTTGAATGGAAACCATAGTTGGCTATGACCTCAAAAAATCGGACATTTTTAGAGCTTTTCAACGATATAATACTCGATATAGTTATTCATAAAAATAAAGGAGTTAGTAGTGCTGAACTGACAGTCGACATTGACAAGGTTTCGTGATAAAATGGAATATTCTAACGAAGAAAAACTGAATATGGTGGAATGTTATATCATATGCTATAAACATTCAGTTCGTGCGGCTGAGGAATACTTTAATAGATATTTTAATCGTCGTCAACCTGCTCTATGTACGTTTAACAGGCTTTACGATACTTTATGCAGATATGGATCTTTTACTATATCAGCAAAGGAACGTAATCAAATTAACGAAGCAGCACAAATAAATGTTTTGGCAATGGTAAATCAAAATCCATCTGCATCAACTCGTGAGATTGCGGCAGAAGCTGGTACATCTCAACGAATTGTAGTTAAGGTACTGAAAGCCCACAAGTTCCACCCGTACAAACTTTCAGTTTCTCAAATTTAGCATGTATTCTCTAATCATTTACAAATGAGAAAATCTAGCAATTTCTCGAATAGACTCGTCCACTGGGATCAGTTCAGAATGGCCATATATTTTCACTTAATTCATGTATTTATACTTTAGATTTTGGAAAACCGAGATGAGGCGTCCCTAGATCAACGTTTCTACTTTCCCACACTGGTTTATTTACAATAATAGGGTTATCCAGTGAGGTAATATTGCCCTTTAAAACAAGGTCTTCCATAGATTTGACTGAAATTTTGTAAAAGTAACCGGGGTTACAGTACTGTACAGTTACAGTTTAATAAATGGGGTTTGAGAAGATCCACCCTTTCAGGTAATTAGAATGTTTATCTATAAAATTTTAAAAATATAAATGATTTTTTTTAAATTTCGAGTAAAGGTTTCATTATCTTAGGAACATCATTGCTCATAGTAGCAAACACTGTTTTACGGATATATTATGTGTAGAAGGTAAAAAGCTAAATTGTTACTGATTACGTAAGGTTTTCTTGTTAGAAAACAAAAACGCTACTGTAAAATCTTGTTCGAACATTTTTCAGATAATTCGCGTGCGCTGTATAGTACACGTACGGTTATGTATTAAGTTGGTACAAATCTTTTATATTGTTGGTGATGAACTAACCTGATCTACTATATTTATATTATCTCTATCTTTGGCATTGAAAATAATTATCATGGTTAACTAGCACGAAGTAATAGCTTCCACCATTGAGTTTTTGAAAAATAAAAGACGTTGCAGAACCAATAGCGGAACTGAAATGAAATTATGCCGATCATTTGGCAAGAAATGGATCAAATATCAGAACAGTCATTCTGAAATGAAGGCCCTATCTTGAAGAGATTATGGGGGCACCTTCTATGCGATGGACGGACGATATAAAGAAAGATACAAATATGAACCAAAGAAAAAACCTGATGAGACGTAAGCTGCAATAATTCTTTAGAATTATTCTGAAATATAGGAACAATTCGTGCATTGGTGTGTTAACAATTTGTGATTAGTTTTAAAGACACTCATATGAAATACGAGTAAATTAAACTCCGGTTGTCTACCGGTCATGGACTACCAATAAAAAATAATGCCATATCAAAACGATATTAACGATAATAATTCTATTAGTGGAGAAATCATTATTTCCGCGGCAATGTAGGTGTAGCGGAATTAAACTTTCTGTGAGCGTCTGAAGCATCAGAACAATCGTAGGTTTGATATATCGTTTACTTTAAATTCGATAATTACATAGGGAGCGTACCGTACGGGTTCATCAAACATGCGAACTATATGCTTACATGCCGTGATGACGTAAGGTTTTCATAATTAATAAAAATCTGGCGCAACTCACGAAATTACGGTAATGATGATAATGTGATAATAAAATGCGATGAAAGATTAGAGTCTAAAAAAAGAGCAGTTTTTATGAGAGTCATGGTTATCCGACAACAAGCCCTACAATATGTCACACAAAATATACGTTACAAAAAGTCCAAATATGAATATTCTTGGCCTTGAATTTTGAATAGATTTAATTTGTTAATACTGCTCCATTATGTATAGTATAAAGTTTCATGTGATATGGAAGTATTTAAGGAAGGAAGAAGTTGGTCATTTAAGCGAAGCTTTTTATTTTAGGGGTCCTTGTTTGTAGTTAGTAGCAGTCAACTGAAATAAAACGACAGTGACGAAATGTGAGGTGGGTGAGGATGACACACTGTCGACATATTGTTTAATTTAATTCATTACGGTTTCATATAGAAAATATAGTGTAACGAAATTTACCTAAGCCGGCCCTGGTTTCATTCCAGTACGACAGCGAACGCTGTTAGGACAAAAAAAATCTCGAAATAGCTCGGCAACTGTAGAATTGATAATAGATTGTACGAGAGGATTCGATGCGGGTTTTAAAAGGAGCGGCCCATCATGGCGGCAGTGAGTGAGTGCGGCGAAGAGCTTATGTTTAGTTTTTAAATTTTAATTAATTGAACCCACGGAGTTTATAACAAATTTGGTGATCAGAAGTGCAGGATTAAGTGAAGTTAAAATCGTAATTTGATTAATGGAAACCCTGTAACATGGAGAAAACGGACAAACTACCAAAAAAATAATCAAACAGGTTACGGAGGGACTAGATGAAAAAATAACTCAGATTCTGGAAAAACGTGTCAAGAAGGAGAAACAACATCAAGATGAAATTCAACAAAGGTTAGTGAAATCTTTTGATGGAAAACGTAAAATAGAATTAGAAAATCTTGTTTCTACGATGAAAAGCGAACAACAAAATCTTGTCACTGCCATGGAAGAAAAACAAGAAAATTTAATAGCAGGATTATTCTCGAAATTTGAATTAACCAGACAAAATGGTTTTAAAATGTTTGAAAAAAAAAACAAGAACAAATTGAATTAAAACGACACGAAACTGAAGAGAAAAGACAACTGCAATTTGAACAATTAATGCAAATAGTAGGACAAGATAATGAAACAGTTAATGAAAGAATGCAAATAGTTGAGTCAGATATAAAAGAGATAAATGATGCCATTAAGACCATAAAAAATACCGTGGACACTCTTGAAACCAAAGTAGATGACCTCGATCTACCGGATCCGTCGAAACCCCAGGGCTAAGTTGAAGGTGGTCCATTTAGATCGACTCGCTCCCTACCATGGAGAGGATGCTTCTGACCGGGACGATCAGAATTAAAGGGGGGGCGGTGTAATGAAATTTACCTAAGCCGGCCCTGGTTTCATTCCAGTTCGACATCGATCGCTGTTAGGACAAAAAAATAATCTCGAAATTGCTCGGCAACTGTAGAATTGATAATGGATTGTACGAGAGGATTCGATGCGGATTTTAAAAGGAGCGGCCCATCATCGCGGCAGTGAGTGAGTGCGGCGAAGAGCTTATGTTGTATTATATTTGTGATATTCGAATCAGCTGTTGTGTATATTTGATGTAAATATAAGTTCTAGAAAGTGGTAGTGAATATTAGTTTTTAAATTTTAATTAATTGAACCCACGCAGATTATAACAATAGTATAATAAAAAAATAGGGCGTGTCTTTAGGCAACAAGAAATACACTAAAATCAATTATATCAACTGCATTTATAAAATTCCTTGTGAATGTAACAAATTCATGTTGGAGAAACCTCTAAATTGTCTTCTAAACGTTGTTTGTGGCATATTCTTGATTACTTTTATGTTTTTTTTTGGGGAATAACACCACAATAGAAATAAAACTACGTATATTGCAGGAATACCAAACGTTTCAAAGTCTATTCTGACTTCATTGTCAATGGCTTTATATTTATTGATGTGGATTGCAAAAAAAAAATCAAATTTTCATTTTGCAATCCACATCAGTAAATATAAAGCCATTGACAACGAAGTCAGAATAGACTTTGAAACGTTTGGTATTCCTGCAATATACGTAGTTTTATTTCTATTGTGGTGTTATTCCCCAAAAAAAACATAAAAGTAAACCTCTAAATGTTCGAACAATGAATATAATAATTACATGTAAATAGACAATTTGAAAAGACCAAAATGTGGACTTGATTGAGAAAACTTTGGTATAAAATACAATTTCATAATTCAACTATAATACACAAAGAAACGTAAACCTTTCTTAGACTGGAAGAGACTGGGACTTTTGGTACTGGAAACATTCGAAGATGACGTAATATTGTAGATCAGGATGCATTGAGGAATGCAGGAGACAAACCTACTTTCAACAGAGGGGTCTCCAGGTCCTTTATAGACGTAACGATCTACTCTAGAGGTTTGAATGGAAGGATGAAAGATTGGGAGGTGATAGACGAGGAGTCCTTAAGCCTCCATATATACATATATTTCGAACTTGGCGAAAACAGTAGCAAGGTAAGACGTGGGGGCCTCCAACGTTTTGAGGAATTGAATGCTCCTGCTGTGCTGGATAGCTATCAAATGCTCAGAGGGTAGCTCTAAGGAATTGGACAGGGTCTTGAAATGTGTCCAAAACGCAGGCAAGCCAGAGAGGGAAGGAAATAGAAGAATGCGTATTGATGAAATGATGAGTTAGGGAATGTGAGGAAGGAGTGTTTGAAATGCAGGAGACTGCTAACTACGAGTAGAGCGAGAGGGGACGCAGAACTCATAGAGCTGAGGAGAAGGGAGTACGAAAAGGCAAAAAGGGCTCTGAGTATGGGGATTAAACGAGCGAAGGAAAGAAGCTGAAAGCTGGTCGAAGAGGTAGATCGGGATGTATGGGGACAGCGGTACAGGGTAGCCACCCGGTGGATTAAGGGGTCATATGGACCACAGGCCATATGACATGCACTTAAACGTAAAGTATAGATTGGTGGATGAGTTATTCCCGGATGTGAGAGGGGAGAGAGATGAGCTCGAGGTAGGAGAAATTGTAGGTGTTAGGGATTTCAATGCTGAAGAGGTGACAAATGCGGTGGGACAATTGAAAAATCGGAAGGCCCCGGGAATGGATGGAGTGAGGACGGAAGTGGTGAAAATCGTGGCCGAATATGACTCAGAAATGATGGTGAGGGTGTACAAAGTAATCCTGAGAAAGCAGGTCTTCCCGGCGGTATGGAAGATTGGGAGAACTATCCTTATCTCCAAGTGTGTACCAAATGAGGGAGGAGTGTTAAAATATAGACCTCTAACATTGCTAAATACGACTGGCAAACTGTATGAACATCTGATAAGAGGGAGGTTATTTAAGGAGATGGAGGAGAAGGAAGGAATATCGCACGAACAATACTCTACTGGAGATCATGGGAGAAAGGGAGCATAAATGGGTGGTCTTAATAAACCTAGACGTTAAGAATGCCTTTAACACGGCGTGATACTTGGGAGATTGCGAGAAATATGGTTAGCCAATATCTCCAGAACATTATAACAGACTACTTTATAGGTAGGAAGATTAAACTGGGAGACAGGGAGAGGGAGGTTGACACAAGGGTGTACCAGAGGGATTACTGCTAGAGCCGATCCTATGGAACGTATTATATGATGATGAGGGTGGTTATGCCAGGTAACAGTCAAGTATATGGAAGTTATTTTAGATGACAAACTGATTTTTAACCATCATGTCAGGTTTGTCACGACGAAAGCCGCAAAAATGGGTGCAGCTCTGGCTAGGCTACTCCCAAACGTGAATGTGCTCCGAACGGCGAAAAGGAGGAGGTATGGGGTGGTGAAGTCGATCTTTATGTATGGGGCCCCTATATGGCATAGAACGATGAGGGTGAAGACTCATGGAGAAAACTTAAGAGTGGCATGTGCATATAGGACGATGAAAGGGTTGTATGTGGTTACTGGGAAGGTACCCATTGAGTTTTTGGTTGAAGAGAGAGCGAGAGTTCAGGGTGTAGATGGAGAGGGAAGGATGAGAGAGAGAGAGAGTGAAAGAATTATGGCAGAGTTGATGAGATGCAATTGTGGATAAAGCTTAGTGGACCAAACTACTGATAGGAAGGATAAAGGAATGGATGAGCCGTAGCTTTAGTTAATTGAACTATGGGTTGACCCAGTTTTTAACTGGACATGGGGCGTTTAGATCCTATTTGAAGAGAATGAGAAGGGTGGATGATGATTTGTGTATATATTGCGGAGAGGTCGACACCGAGCAGCATACGGTAATGGAGTGTGAAAGGTGGGGCGCCGAGAGAGGAGTGCTGATAACAGGGCTAGGGACGGGAGTAAACATGCCGCAAAATATAATTAAATAGAATTAATAATTATTTTAAATTATCCTTTGGGGTTAAATTAAATGTAAGAATCAAATTACACATTAGGATTATTATTTTAAATTACATGAAATATATGTCCATTACAAAAAATGACACAGAAAGAGAAACAGAGACAGGGAGGTAACGAGGGACGGGAAGTATATTTCGTAAGAAGCTTTCGCTTCTATCCTTTTTTGTCATTGAAAACTTATCACTTTTATAAAATAATGATTTTGTTGGGTAGTTGATTCTTAGGCATTAACTATGCTAAAGGACCGTCGAAAATTATGCTGTAGAAAGTTGCAGTGAAGTTGTTTCGAAAACTATCAAGACGTTTCGAGAGTAATCAAGAAATAACCTGATAATGTATATAAATATAGCCGACATTTGCTATATGTATTTTTAATCGAGGTTATGTTAATTGGTTGATAAGGCAAATTTAAGTAAAAATGTATTACCCGAATCCAACTATTTACCAATAATTTGAAGTTGTGAATAAATGTTTAATAGTTTCTTCAACAATGTTTTATTCGATTTGAACTTTTTGAAAACTGATCCTGAAAGACGTAAACTTTTTTGCTATTTGTTCCCATATGCCAAATGCGGTAAATATCAAATTTTCTGTGAATACCTAAGCTGTTTTTTCCGGATCAAGTGCGTAAAAAATCATCTGGTTTCTATTTCAATAATGTGCATGTCAGATATTTTAATGATGAAACTGCAAAATTGTCTCAAATATGTTAATAATTAACTGTTATCCTTGAACAAATTTTTATTAGATTTCGTATTCCTGTCATTTCGATTATTGTTGGTGAGTAGTTAATTACACACACCTGCAGCATAACAAATTGACTACAGTTATTATACATAAAATTCCCAATAAGATGAAGTAAAATTTAATTGATTTTGTGCGCACAATAGAAGAACGTCTACCTATGTCGCCCACAAACATATATATTATTAATATCATTCCAGGTAGATATTTATAAAATATTTTTCACAACACCACAAACAAGCATAGTCATCCGATTCGTAATAGAACTACTTACTTGCTTGCCAGAGTTAAAAAAAACGTTCCAAATCTATTTTTGTCAAATATTGAATTCTTATTGAATCCTATGCTACATTAAGAACATACGTTTATTTCATAGTGTTTTGTATGATTGCAGGTAAAGGTTGTCGAAGATGTCGTTAAAAATGTTGAATAATAATTTGAGCGTAAGTTTCTAAAAATAGCCAAATGATACTATGACGACTACTGACCCAGATATCCTTGAATACAAATATTTACGCAATGTCAAAGTTTAATTGGGTATTGCAGTTTTTATTCAAAAATATTAATTGTCAAAAAGTATCAAAAAACTACACGTGTGCACGACGGTTGTCGATCTGGACCAAAAACATGACAATTTAGTTTTTGTCTGCAATAACAATAAATAAACGAAAAATTTCATTGTAACCTTTTTTAAGAGCATTTTCTTAAAACTTTATTTTAAAAAAATATTGTGTCAGTGTAATATAAAACAAATGAGAAGTGCTATTTTGACATGTTTATTATACATTATATAAAAACAATTATACCAATTAACAAAGTACATTAGTTTAGGATTAATAAAAATATGCTTGCCAAATATAAAGAGAGCAAAATTTTAAATAAAATAAAAATTGTTGTAGAAAACCGTGCCCACCTTTATTTATAAAAACGCAAAAATAGCTTGTTTTTGCCTTATATGGGGATGGATGATCTTATTGAGCTTTATATTTGGAATATTTGGCATATACTGTCCTGATGTAAGTATGTTAATCTTGTTTAAAGAAACTGAAGCCCATTTGTTCGTTTCACATATTTTTACTTGTGATTTTCGATCTTTTAAATTGTTTTTTTTATGTGCAAGTAATCGGTGTATAGATTGTTGGTTTTTTACGAAAATGCTGATCATATATCTAATAAAAATTAATTGTTTAATCTGACATCTAGTGAATATAAATCTCGACTAAAAAAGGAAACTACAAATACCTAACAATTTTCCAGTTATAGTCCATTGAAATTTTGCCTAAATCTACAAAATGAGGTGGCAGCAAACTACCACAGAATACATATGTTTTTGACTGTGCTGATTACGAATCGGCACTTAGTTTTTGCGGTGAAGTAAAAGGAGGAATCCTAATAAAACACTCCAAAAATAGGGTTATTTGCATTTTACTTTATTTAGGATATTTATATTTACTGTAATGTTTTTATTTTCCCACTCAGGTTCAGTTCAGTTCCTGGATTTATTTAAAAACACCGTCCAACTCACTATAATTTATTTCCACTACTTTAATTTATTGCTGTTTTCTGAACGATAATTGTGGCATCTCTGGTTTATATTTTTTATTTATTTATTTATTTATTTACTGTTCAAACAGGTTTACACCCAACTACAGAACAGGACAAAAAGCAACTTAAGAGTAACAATAAGTAAATTAAAAATAACAGTTTTAACCATAGTTTACAACAAATATCAACGATATTCAATAATTCAGAACATGTACACAAACTAAGAGTAAAAATTGATCTTAGAACTAAGAAAACAGACAGTTCAGACAGTTATATAATAAATAAGATGAATAGACTATTTCAGTTATCTAAAAAGCAGGTCTTTATGGCTGAAATAGTACAATTAAAGATGTCAAGCTGGTAATTCACCTCATTACACTTCGAACACATTTTATAAAGTGGAGAACGTTTTAGAATATTAGTACGGGAAGTGGGAAGGTAAAACGTGTGATTTGTCCTAGATGTGATTCTAGGCACAAAAATATTTAGTTTTTGCAGAAAAATTGAGTCGTTAAGTTTATTATTGATGAGTTTAAACAGAAAAATTACTGAATGACTGTCTCTCCGATGGCTGAGTCTATCTATTTTATGTCGGGTAAGAACTTCAGTGTTTGTGATATCAATTCGCGGATAAGCATGATCTATTCTATATGACAGGAGTTTTAAAAACCGTCTTTGAATTAACTCTAATTTTTGTATGTGAACCATGTAAAATGGACTCCAAATTATATCAGCATACTCAATTTTAGACCTCACAAAAGCAAAATATATAAAATATATTTCTGAGTTCTTTGGGAATAACACCACATAGACTCTATATTTAAAAAAAGTGCAAACGTTTCAAGGTCTAAATCAGACCCCGTTTTCAGTTTGATTGCTAAACAATAATGTCAAATAATGATTTACGAAATTTGTCAATACGAATCCTTTTAATTTTTTAAATTCTTGTTAATTTGTGTTAATATCATTGAAAACGGGGTCGGATGATTTAGACCTTGAAAAGTTTGGACTTTTTTGAAATATACAGACTTTCAAGTTTATGTGGTGTTATTTCCAAAGAACTAAGAAAAAATAAAAATACTTTAATTTATATGCACAGAACTACTTACAATTTATGTTAAATACCTGATCTTTATTATGCGGCCATCGAATACCGAATCAATCCTTCCGTCAGCTTTCCGTATTTATATATTACTTCTCGGAATTCTCCAGAACGTCAAAGAGAGAGATCTCCTTCATGGACTAGATTCTTAGAGAACATCATCAAAGCAAGCTGCCGACTTCGATGCGCCAGACCAACAACATTTCGAATTCGCCGAAATATCGGATGAATACCGCTTCCACGAATTATCGGATGAATTCTCGTCACATTGCCCCCTTCTTGAGACCATTTCGTCCCGGAATGTCCCAGAATACTTTCTGGTGTGGCGATATTTGCAGGACTCTCCATTTCGACAACGGAAGTTTGGTGGAAGATGTTACTTCCACCAAACTTCGAACGGTGTTCGAATCTGCGCTGCGAATATCGAGAAGCATAAAAGGATGCCGATGCCACTGACTCGAAAGATAGTATCCATCATATTTCTCACCACCCTCCAATTCAGTCCATCCACAGGCTATCTTTGGGACCGCCAATTTTATCAGGTTCTTCTCCATCATCACAGTCCTCAATTCTACCAGAGTCTTCCAAAGATCGCTATATGCTGGCTTGTCCTGCGAGAATGCTTTCGTTACCAAATAGAAGATGTCTCTGGTACCTACTGGTTGTTTGTCTTCGAGATGAAGGACCTTCCCATCACAGGATCTTGCTCCCTTAGCTTCTGTAATTGGCCGTACTTCTTTGCAAACACCTTGGTTATTCCTCAAGACGTCCGGAGATCTCCAGACACACAATGAGCCAGGAACAGGTTTCGGGGTTCCTCTCTGGTCACGTCGTGTTGCAATTTTTACCCATTAGAGTACAGTGCCATAAACTCTTCGAAGGTCATCTCGTCATCGGGTGGTTGGATGCTGCGGACTTGGGCTTGGTTCACTTCGCCATCTTGACTTCCGGCATAAGGGGCTAACCTGTTGAAATATACCATTTTGGGTTTTCCTCGAGGTCACTTCCTTATTTTGTAGACAACATCGTTGATTCTCTTTGAATTTGGTAAGGCCTCTCCTAAGATCTCTGTAGCTGGGACTTGGGCTTTTATGTCGTCGGCATCCTTCATTCGGGCACTGGCATTATCGATATTTAACCGGACTCGCTGGTGGATGTCGTTCATCTTTTGACATAACTTGTTGACACTGTCTTCACCTCTCGAAATATAATATATATAAACATCAGAACTATCAACAAAAAACAACAAAAAACGAAAAAACTTCCATCTAGAATACATAAAAATTCATTTTAATTTTCTACATTTTAACAACTCAAAACAGAATCAAAATGATGGACTTTGTGGCTTATATTAGGTACAATATACTTTTTGATCATACTATAATTGACTCATAAATCAAATAATAACAATTAAAAACGTAACTTTTGGTATCACCGCTGGGGTCACCGCATCGTATACTCGTAGACTTCTATCCTTAGACACACACATATCCAAAATAGAAATAAACCACTTTTTTGCAAAAATAAAAACACGTAAGCAAAAGTTATATTAAATATTAATATAAACTTAACAGAAAGATATTGGATAATAAAGTAACAATTTTGAATGATTATTTGGGCATCTTAAGGGATTTTGGTTTCTGCTCCTGCATAAACAAGCCAATTATACTTAAAAAATAACAAAATGAAACTATAATTAATCGTCCATTTTTCTGAACAAATGAGTTCAATCTTAAAACTTACACCTGCTATTATGTAATAAATATATGATTCTAAATTTTCAGTTTCCTACACTAAGAAAAACCTCAGCTGGTCATGTTACCATTTACGAGTATATTACAATCTTTAAACAAAAAAGTCGTGGACCATGCAAGGGTTAGGTGTCTCTATAAGTTATCGAGTTTATTTTAAAAATAGGAAATACAATGTGAAAAGCTACAGAATTCAAACAATACAGAAATAATCATAATAACTTAATGGAAAAACAAAAAATAATTACTAGAAAAGCTACCTTGAGGTTCAAAATAAATAAAAGTATTACCAAAAGACGACACGGATGTTGCAACAGGCATGTTTAATGAAAAAAGTGTCATATTCATTAAGTCCCTAGTGCACATAACAATTCGTGTTTTTCCACAGGTTTACTCGAACACAGTTTAAATATTCCTTATTATCCACAATCCTTACGGACAAATCTGTCGACAAGAAACAAAACATAAACCTTCAATACACATTTCTTGGAACATACAACACAAAACACAATTTACACTGACGTTTACTCAGAGCATATACTTTACTACTTATAATACGCTGTTTTCCTAATAGCGCAATAGCGCACAATTGAGCACAGTGCGGCACAGTGCACTGAGTGTTCCAATTGCAGCACTGGCTCGCACAAATGAGCACAAGAAATAACTGTGCCTTTGGGATGTTTTATGTACGTTTACTAAGTAAACATAAAACTTTATCATAAAACATGAAGTATGTTCCAATTAAAGCCCGAAAAATACGGTACAGGGCGACACAAAAACACTTTGTGCTCTAATAATTGGAAAACAGGCATTATTGAATTATTCTGAAAATAATTTACGTACATATAAACGTCAATTGATAACCTTTGAATAATAACTTTTAACCTTATGGTGATCAGTGTACTTTACCGGTTGGTTTAAAAAAACATGTTCCAATTAACGTCCTAAAAAGGTACACTTTGAGCTACGCGACCGAGACAAGCGACGGCGACAAGAGACAGGAGGTTGCGACACGCGACACGTCTGCTTTCTATGCAATTATATGAGAGGTCAGTAGTTAGCACCGCCATTTTACAGAAACTCAAATTAAAACATATGGGAATTACGAGCTATTTAGGAGCTCTTGATTTTTACCTAAATTGATTTTTCAGCTCAATATTTACTATGGAAAAAGTGCAAAAAACTATTGGCGGTGCTAACTTTACGTAAAGTTAGCACCGCCATCTCAGAAAAACAAACAAAAAAATTTTGTGAGGCGTCTCAAATTAGGAGCTATTTACGAGCTTTTAATTGACGTATTGAACGTCAACCCCTAAATTTGTCTAAGGGGTAAAAACCACCCCCGAAAAAATATTGAATTTTAATTTTAAATTTAAAATCTATTAAAATTATCTACGATTTACGAGCTCTTTCCTGGTGTAATGCACATAAACATCTAAAAATGTCTAAGGGGTGAAAACAACCCCCCAAATATGCAGTTTTTTCGAATTTTATGATTATTAAATTTTGAAAAATACCAGCATGATCTACGATTTACGAGCTTTCCAACGGTATATTACACGACAACATTCAAATTACTGGAAGGGGTGCAAACCACCCCCAAATTATGCAGTTTTTTCAAATTTTATGATTCATAAATTTTCAAAAATACCAGCATGATCTACGATTTACGAGCTTTCCAACGGTATATTACACGACTACATTCAAATTACCGGAAGGGGTGCAAACCACCCTCCAATTATGCAGTTTTTTCAAATTTTATGATTTATAAATTTTAAAAAATACCAGCATGATCTACGATTTACGAGCTTTCCAGCGGTATATTACACGACATCATTCAAATTACTGGAAGGGGTGCAAACCACCCCCCAATTATGCAGTTTTTTCAAATTTTATGATTTATAAATTTTTAAAAATACCAGCATGATCTACGATTTACGAGCTTTCCAACGATATATTACACAACAACATTCAAAGTACTGGAAGGGGTGCAAACCACCCCCCAATTATATAGTTTTTTCAAATTTTATGATTTATAAATTTTGAAAAATACCAGCATGATCTACGATTTACGAGCTCTCCAACGGTATATTACACGACAACATTCAAATTACTGGAAGCGGTGCAAACCACCCCCCAATTATGCAGTTTTTTGCCAATAAGTATACTCAGTAATGAAAAAGATATTAACATTTGAAATTCAAGTACGTTGAATTTCTCACAATAAGTATGTATATTGAAGTGATTCCTTATATATTTATTATCAATAAACATTTTAACAAAAAAATCTAATATATTTTATGACATTAAACCACTAATTTCAAATGTGAAATCGTCCATCTATGGAAATTTTACTGAGTTATTAGTTACAGGTAGGAATATTGGCACCTAGATGGCGAGACAACACATTTGTTTAATTCATTCAAGTACCTTTGATCTCTTATGTCTTCCTATTTGTATTTTTGGTTTGCTATGAATAATTTGATTATTGTGGGTACAAAAATAATAGTTGAAAGAATAAGAACGAAATACATTGCCCTCTCAGATATCAAACTCCTGTTTTATATTTCTTGTATAGAATATAGATTCATCCCATTTTCAAATGGTAAAGGTTAGACAAAAATAATAATATTATTTGACTTATATTTTCTGAAGGTTGGTTGAAAAATGCCGACTGGAATTAATCTGTGCATTTCGTAATACATAAAAATATTGCTATTTCTATTTGAAATAACTGTTTTAATATGTTAATTAGAAACAAAAAACTTTGAGGTAATTATTAAAACTTTAAGCAACAGATTTTGAAGAAGAAGCGAGTTGAATACAAAACCAGAAGAAATGGTAACAACACGTGGTCCATAAAGATGGTTACAATTTTTCGTTAGATTCAATACTTAATTAAAAGATCATAATTCATAATACAATTATTTATCCGAACAACGACTACCAACAGTAGTCGTTTTTTAACATATTGTTGGAAAGCTTATACATGGTAGATAATTACACCTTACACCATTTCCAAAATTTGTAAAATCTAGATTTCTAAACCTTTGCCGTAGTAAGGATAATATTTTATTTTATTTTTATTTTTTTCATCCATTTCAAAACTCTGACAGTTTGAAATAATTAGTCATTTAGGTAGTTACTTGCACCTTTCAGGTGATTTTGAAGTGGTCCTGCAATGTATCATTTTAGAGGTACTAAATCAAAATTTATGTTGCTAGTTTTCTAAATTTAAGAACTACAAATTTGGAAAAAATTGCATAATTTGGGGGTTGTTTGCATTCGTTACAATAATTTGAAAGTAAGTGTTATATATCCTTGAAGAGCTTCTAAATCGTAGATTAGGCTGTCAGTTTTGAAAATGAACAAAATCACATAATATAGACAAATTGGGAAATTAAGGGGGTTGTTTGCACCCTTTCCAAAAATTTTAATGTAGTATTTAAAGCTCGTAAATCGTAGATCATGCTGATATTTTTCAAAATTTATAAATCATAAAATTTGAAAAAACTGCATAATTGGGGGAGGGGCGGCTTGCATCCTTTCCAAAATCTTGAATGCAAACGTATAATATCCCGTTGAAAAGCTCGTAAATCGTAGATGAGGCCGGCAGTTTTTGAAATGAAAAAATTACATAATTTGGAATAACTGGTAAATTTAGTGGGTTGTTTGAACCTCTGCCAGTAATTTGAATGTGGTCGTGTAACATACCGCTGGAAAGCTCGTAAATAGTAGATGATGCTGGTATTTTTAAAAATTTATAAACCATAAAATTTGAAAAAACTGCATAAGTGGGGGGTGGTTTGCACCGCTTCCAGTAATTTGAATGTTGTCGTGTAATATACCGTTGGAAAGCTCGTAAATCGTAGATCATGCTGGTATTTTTCAAAATTTATAAATCATAAAATTTGAAAAAACTGCATAATTGGCGGGTGGTTTGCACCCCTTCCAGTAATTCAAATGTTGTCGTGTAATATACCGTTGGAAAGCTCGTAAATCGTAGATTATGCTGGTATTTTTTAAAATTTATAAATCATAAAATTTGAAAAAACTGCATAATTGGAGGGTGGTTTGCACCCCTTCCAGTAATTTGAATGTAGTCGTGTAAAATACCGTTGGAAAGCTCGTAAATCGTAGATCATGCTGGTATTTTTGAAAATTTATAAATCATAAAATTTGAAAAAACTGCATAATTTGGGGGTGGTTTGCACCCCTTCCAGTAATTTGAATGTTGTCGTGTAATATACCGTTGGAAAGCTCGTAAATCGTAGATCATGCTGGTATTTTTCAAAATTTAATAATCATAAAATTAGAAAAAACTGCTTACTTGGGGGGTTGTTTTCACCCCTTGGACATTTTTAGATGTTTATGTGCATTACACCAGGAAAGAGCTCGTAAATCGTAGATAATTTTAATAGATTTTAAATTTAAAATTAAAATTCAATATTTTTTCAAGGGTGGTTTTTACCCCTTAAACAAATTTAGGGGTTGACGTTCAATACGTCAATTAAAAGCTCGTAAATAGCTCCTAATTTGAGACGCCTCACAAAATTTTTTTGTTTGTTTTTCTGAGATGGCGGTGCTAACTTTACGTAAAGTTAGCACCGCCAATAGTTTTTTGCACTTTTTCCATAGTAAATATTGAGCTGAAAAATCAATTTAGGTAAAAATCAAGAGCTCCTAAATAGCTCGTAATTCCCATATGTTTTATTTTGAGTTTCTGTAAAATGGCGGTGCTAACTTTACTGACCTTTATATGAGGCACATTTGAAGCGCGAGACAGAGACGAGCGACCGCGACAAGAGACAACTTTGATGCGACTGCTTCCGAAGCAGTAGTGTCGCTTGTCGCGTGTGGTTTGGAGGTTAAAATGACGGATTTAAATTTCTCTTTTCGGGATAATATCTGGAACAAGATTGCAATGAAAATAAAAAAACAGTATGTTGTTTATATTTTATTTTTTGTGTGAATGAAATTAATGTCAAATAATTTTGTTTATCTGTTTATGTCTTATTTGTTTATTTGTTATAACACAAACTTTTTGGGGAGTGTGATTTATTATTCTTATATGATGTTCTCCGGAGAATCTAATAAATAATATTTGTAATTGAAACTGTAACAAATAAATACATACCGTAATGTGATTGATAATTTTTCTCGTGGTGTTATACCTCCACCTCTGTTTTGAATATCTTCTTCAAATAAACAATACATAATTAAATTAACTTTGATTTAATCTGAAATATTGTCTAAAATTTTCTACTTTGAATGATATATAAATAATACAATAATAAGTCATCATCTCCTTCTTCTTCAAGAAGTATTTGGAGTTGTTTTGATGACATTTTTAATTCACGAATACACGTATTTATGAGGGCAGAACATCTAACCAACTGCTTGTCGCTTAATATAAGTCGTGTTTTCCAAATAAATACGAGAGACGTTGCCTCTTGTCGCTTGTCTCGGTCGCGTAGCTCAAAGAGGTAAAGCGACAAGCGACGTTGTCGCGGTCTCGTGTCTCCTGTCTCTTGTCGCTGTCGCTTGTCTCGGTCGCGTAGCTCAAAGTGTACCTTAAAACTGCCGCACTGTGCGGCACAAAATCACTTTGTGCTCGGAAATTGGAAAACAGCCATAGTCCCTGAACTTATGACAAGACTAACTCTGATGCTCACAGAACACCTATTTATATAGAATTTTTACATTCGCGAGTCCTCGAGGCTACTCTATGGAGCTAATATCGAATTACGTAGATCTTTCCCGAACTGACAATTACACTTGGTAGGTATATACAGGGTTCTCTCTAGGCCGACGTTATAACTTTCCGTCACTGAATGACGTCACGAAGAAAGACAGCTATCCACTACCCCGAATTGATGACACTCTGACCACACTAGTAGGCTCCCGTTGGTTGTCCACACTAGACCTAAAGAGTGGATATAAGCAGGTTGGTCTACCCGAAAACGACAGAGAGAAGACACCGTTCTCCACCTGTAAAGGGCTGTCTCAGTTCACGGTTATGCTCTTTGGGTTATGTAATGCTCCCGCTACATTTGAGAGGCTAATGGAGTATGTATTGAGCGGGTTGACATGGCTTACTATACCTCGAGGACATACTGGTCCTGGGTCATACATTCGACGACCACCTGAAGAACCTGGGCGAAGTAGTTTCCAGAATTAAGAATGCCAACCTGAAACTCAACCCGAAAAAATGTTCCATGTTTCAAAAAGTAGTAGAGTTTTTGGGCCACGTCGTTTCCGAGTCAGGAATCCGCACCAACGAAGACAAGATAGCAGCCATCCGTGATTGGCCGGTCCCGAGTGACAAGTGTGAACTACGTAGCTTTTCGGCGCTCTGTTCCTACTACAGACGCTTTGTTGAGGGATTTGCCGCGCCTCTATATCGGCAGACCACTGAGAAAGAGTGCTACCATTGGGACCAGGCTTGCGAAATATAATTCAGACAACTGAAGGCGACACGATGTTCCAGCCCAATCTTATCATATCCCACACAGTCCTGTCCTGTCACTTAAAAAGAGAGGGGCACCCAGGCAACGATGGGACGAGGTAGCTAGATACTCGGGCGTCCTGAAATTCAGACCAAGGGCGTAACTTCGAATCGAATGTATTTCAGAAGGCCTGAACGATGTTGGGAATTAGGAAAACGTGAACAGAATGGAACGATTCAACGGGACCTTGGAACAACACCTATCCAAGGTCGTCAGCAATAATCCTGTTGGCATATAACTCAGCCGTACATAACAGTACGGGTCTGACTCCAGCTAGTGCCCTATTCACAAAAGAGCTGAGATTACCCTGCGATCTGGCCTTGGGTTCCCCCGAAGAACTGTCCCAAGAAATCAACAATTATGCAGATTAACTCCGACATGCTGGTAATCCACGAACTAGCCCAAACACAGATGTTGGCCACTAGTGACCGGAAGAAGATCCTATATGACCTCAAGGCCAATTCAGTCGGGTTCCAAGAGAGGGACAAGATCAACTAGCTCCCTAACATGGAGAGAATGTTTCCGATCGGGATGAGCAGGGTTAAAGGGGGGCAATGTTATAAAATTTATCTACGCCGCTCGTGGCTAAAACAACGTAAAACATTTAAACCGACAGAAGTATAAAAAAGGGATCATGTACAAGGTCAACCTGAGTGGAAATATCGATAACAAGCCCCAAACGCTACACGAACTGGGAGATGACCCTCGAAATTTGCTAGAGAGTTCGATGTGGATTATAAAAAGAACGGCTAGACAATTCAGAGTTAGTTCAGCATAGATAGTGTTATTATTTTGATGTAAATTGTTTGCGAAATCAACTGTTGTAAATTTGGATTTTGATATGTTCTAGAAAGTGAAGTGAATAATAGTTGTTAACATTTAATTTGAACCCACGAAGTTTATTGCAATATACTTGAGGTAAGATTTTTTACTTACATATAAGACACCTGTTGTGTTGCATGTTCCCAAAACTGACAGGTAATGGGTTAAATCGCTTTTAGGCAGAAAACAAATATATTTGAAGTGTCAATTGTAACTTGAAAACAAAAGTACCTACCTACTAATTGTAACCACTTTGATGTTTTTTAGGACAGAAACAACTACGTGTCTGTATAACTTATTGATGTATATGTACATTGCGGCAATAATTACCCAACATATACCATTTTATTATATACTGTAATATATACGTACATACCTCGTGCGTTTTTGGCGCGTTGGTTGCAATTTAAACTTTAAAAGGGGTTTTAATCGAAAATAAGCAGATTTCTAGGAAATGGGAATATAGCGTGCTTTTAATTAAAAAATAAACAATTTAAAATAATTTCCTAACGCTAGTCAAATAGTCTATTTCCATTCTCTCAGCAGAAATAACTATCGGATTAACTTTGCTCACGATAAAGGGAAATTGTTTGCTGATTGTTCTTATTTAACATGGCAATTTTTGGTCAGAAGTCCAGTAAAAAATTTGAAATGGTGTTGTTTATTGAAAAGATGTACCACAAAATAAGTTTTCGTATTTGAAAAAAATACGGGTGGCATTTTAGCGACGGAACTTGTCCTCCTCCTGAAAACATAAGTATACGGGTCAGAGGGTTTTATAAATTTTCACATACAAATCCATAACCGATTTTCGGTAGGACATTCTATATATATATGCTTCATTACATTTGTCAGTGTTCCAAAAATTTCCAACAAGTATTTCGATTATAAAACTTATAGTCCAAACAAGAAATTTGTCGACATCTTATTCAATTATTCCAAACATAGAATAAATTTAGAATTGTTTTAAATCTTTAAATGCTATTATGTGGTTTTGGAAATAAATATTACCGGCGAATGTGGTGCGTTAAATAGGTACCGCAAACAATGCTAAGAGATTATCTCAGAGACTGTTGTGAAATTTTACACATTGAATCATATTTTGGTAAACAACGTCGTGCCAAATATTTTCTTTTAACAAGTAGATAAAAAATGGTTTATGTTTAACAAATATTCACCGGGTAACAGAAACCAGTTTAGTAGATATTTTGAGCAAATAAATGATGCTATATTCCCTAATTCTTTTAAAGGTTAACTTAATTTAAAACAGTATTTCCTACCTGCTGCGTTGTGATGCGCCGACCCATTCATATTCACTTTTTCTGCAGGATTCACTTGGTTAGTACACAAATCAGTCATTTTCTCACCCAAAAAACTATTGAAAAATCACCAAAGCTGACGCTAACGCTGACCGAAGCGCAGTTTTTTTTTTCGAACAGATGACGAGCAATTGTCAAACGGTGGTTATTTAATGTTTTGATGTGTGAGTGTGTGCTTAATCCCAGTAGGCAATGCAACAATCTATTTAGCGAATAACGTTTCGTCGCTCTCTACGATTAACGACGATATCATTCGAGGATATTAGATCGAAACTAGCATTATTATTGTTTGAGAGGCTGGCTGGATTTTCGATCGAATCTTTCTGTTAGCGTCGAGATGCGCCATGCGCAACGCTTGATGATTCTGGGATGTGCAAGCAGGAAGGCTGAGGACTATTATCCTTGGATGCCTTGGGTGTGGGGTTTTGGGAGTGAATGATATTGCGAAGGCACGAGACAATTAATTAATGATAATTGCTTTTTTTCTGCTAGGAAATTTATCTTTAATAGTCTGCACGTAAAATTCACTTGAAGAGTTAATACTTTCGTGGTAGGATGTAATATTTTATTTACCATATAAGAAATTTTGATGAATGCTACTGACTGCGTCTTATATGCATTAAATTTATAACTTTTGTTTTGAAACAGCAGGATCAGTGGTTTTGCATGTGCCTTGTTTGGATAATATTTTAAGCCTGTAAAATAGTTCAGCTAAAGTCAGTTTAAAAAAAATCTACTATATCAAAAATACAAATTTTGTTTTCTACCTGAGATATCAGTGTATAATAACAGACTGACTACAATAAGAACAAAATAAACTGACTGACAAAGAAATCGCAACACCCAAAAGGAGATGTTTAAATTTAATATATTGTTTTGGTAAAACAAAGATGCTATAGTAAGAAGTAAATGATTAAAATTTGCTAAAGTCTGGTGAATATTTTTTCATGTAAACTTTTTCTATTAATTAATAATTATGTCGTTTGTTGCTTTTTTTAATTACCAAAAAACAACATGTTTGATGGGGTCCAAAATCGACGTTGTCAAGCGTGGTTTGATAATACCCAAAATCGGAGAAGCCACCGAAAGTCCAAGGGACACAAATGAAGTTCAAGATCGAAGTCTAAGACTTATGGTCTTTAGAGACCGATTTTCGGCAACTCGAAATTTGCCTGATGAGTGGTTAAGAGAACAAGGCCATCTTGTAAGTTTCCGAACGGTTTACATTTTTACTTTTGGACTGCAGCATTATCGACTCTTGTGCTACCTCTGACCGCTGAGCATCGACGGCAACGACTACAGTGGAACAGAGAACGACAACATTGGAATGTGGAATGACATCAGGTCGTCTCTGATGAATCTCGATGCTTGGGTGGACATGATGGCCGAAGAAGAGTTAGATAACGCCGAGGAGAAAGATGTCAATCTCAATGTGAGATTGACCAACATGTACACTGAACAGTAGGCGGTATGGTATGGGGTGCTATTGTACAGTCTTTGTTCGAGACAACATGCTCTGCCTCATGTTGCTTGAGTTACTTTAAACTTTTTTGAAGAGACCTATGTGTTGCCATGGTCGACCAGATCCCCCTATGTTTCGCCCATAGAACATGTTTGGGATATGATGAGTAGAAGGCTCAGAAATTTACCCCAGCTTCACGAACTTTGTAGGTTCTAACACATGAAATGCATGTAGCTTATTGATCAAATGCTAAGACGTGTTGGGGAGTATATAAATAACCGCGGTTGACAAACACATTATTAACAAATTATAAATAGAACTCCTGACTGTTGTACTTGATGTGATATTTTCATGGGATTCAGTCATTCAAAACACATATGCTAATGAATATTACGTTTCGGTTTTATTTATGAACTCTCATCATATCAGTAGGAGAATGCATATTGTGACGGTAATTCATCCGATAATTCGGGAATCCGAAATGTTGTTCATCTGGTGCATCGAGATCATGAAGGAAATCTCTCGGCTGCTCTTTGACGTTCTGGAGAATTCCGAAAGAAATATATAAATACGGAGAGTTGAAGGAAGCATTCATTCAGTATTCGATTGCCGTATAGTACAGATAAATTGTGAATAGTTCTGTGAATATAAATAGAAGTAGGAAGTAGGAAGTAGGAAATAAATTAGAGTAAGTTGGACTTCGTTTTTAAATAAATCCAAGAACTGAACTGAACCCGAGTGTGAAAATAAAAACAAAAGACTCAAATTTTTTAAAATTATCTTTTATATAAATTAATATTTAGTAAAGCTATTTGCCTACACTCCTACTTACTTAATAAGTTAGACAAACATGTACGAAAATATAAAATGGCTTAGAGAAAAGATTAACATTTCAGGTTTAATAAAGTAAAATTTTAATTTTTTAAATTCATTTGCTAAACTACTGTAATCAAAGTCAGCTGAAATGTGCGGCATACACACTATTTATCTACTAACAAAATCGAGACTATGGATTTTTTTAACACATTTTACAAATAATACTCATGTAATTAAAAATAATACATATAAAGGTATATTGAGTGGATAAAAGAATATGCAACCACCTTTTATTATGTATGTTATAAGGTATGAACATACATTAAAACACTTGTTCGGTTGAAATACTAATAAATAGTTAATTGGAAATTAGGTTCTGATAAATGCAGCTAAAATTTTCAACATCAGTTATGATATGTGTTTTGGATTACTGATATAATTCCTTCCACCGAAATCTCGAATTAATGAGCGAGATGAACTTCTGATAATTCGATATATTGCTTGGTCTTCTGAGAATGACGTTCCTTTTCTGTTATCTTTGGATCATCTTGAAATAAATAAAGTATATAAATTTTATGACCAATAACCAAGAAACTATAATTGCCTATGTACTGGGGATGTGTGATATCCAGTTATGCGACAAATAGGGTTGATTATTCAACATTTGAATTTATTGAAGGTCGCCCAAATCGATTTCTTCTAACTGGATTGTTGGGTTTGTGAGGGATGATGCTTCACTTGTGGAGTCTAATTCAGGGAACAGTATTTGGTGATTAAAGCTTATTGGTTTGTTGTTGCTGAATACTTCTTTATCGGTGAGCACCTCAGTGTATTTAATATTTTGCTTAGGTATTTTGTTAGAATTAGGAAAATTTATTTTACGAATATTTTTCTGTGCAAAAATTTCGGTATTAATATAATGTTTAGCATTTGGGCTGATAGTAAACGAGTTCATATTATTTTGTTCGTTCTGAAAAAGAGGTTTAATTTTTGCATGTTGGTTTATCACTATCAGATATCCTTTTTCGAAGTCAAGTATGGACTGAAGTCGTATTAAATTTTCTAAACCTATTAGACCATCAAATACCCATGAAACTTAAAGAGATAAAACTTTAAGGAACTAGATTTTGGTAACTGATTTTTTTTTGAATCAGGATAAATTGCACTTTAATGATGTGTTAATTTATGAGAAGCTGCAGACACTGTGAATGCATCATCAATTATAAAATTTGGAAAGAAATTGTTGGCTATTTCAGGATCGAGAAAAGATATCAATGATCCAGAACCAATGGGAACTTTTAAATTTTGTTCGGATAAAATAATATATGGTATGTGATTCGAAACAATTTGATTGAGAGAAATTTTTCTGGAGTTTCTTGTGACTTACCGTCGTCAATTCAAAGTTTTCTGTTGGTTGTTGAATATTTTGATCTTAATAATATTGATAGTATTTTTCTGAATTCTGAACAGAAATTCCGTTTATTTTTGATTTGAACATATCTTGATTAATTTGTTGTTAAAAGTTTTGTCTCGGTTTTATTTGAACAGGCTTTTATGGGCGATAGTTTTGGTTGAAGTTATAGTTTATTGGAAAGGACGGGCAGTTTAAAAAATTACTTTGGTTATGAATGATGAATGAATTACCTCTGGATGTTAGTGATCACAAATTGTAAAGCTTGACTTATATGTATTGTTGTACTAAGGATTTCACGCAATCCTGACAAAAATCACGTTTTAACTGCTTAGCTTCTGATTCCGAAGTTGTTTCATTAAAACAATATCTCTATTTAATCAAGTTTCATCTCTTTATTCCGCAAAATTCCGAGTCAATAGTAATTTTAAATCATTCCAACTGTTCACATTCTGAATATTAATTACAGCTCTAGCATTACATCTCAATTTTGAATTTAAGGAATTTAACAAATAAACGTTATGAAAGCTTTATGGATTTGTATGATCATAAAAAGTTGTTAAAATGGATTTAAATAGATTAAATATATTCCATGTTCATTTGGGTTTTCGGTCAAATTCGGGTACGTAATTTAAATTTTCAGATTTCAGGTTCAGGGTTAGCAGTCAAGTCTACCCATTTTAATTTATTACTAAAATTAGATAAATTTAGTTGTAGGGATGTAATACTTTTTAATATTTTAATTTGTTAATAGTATTAAGTGTTGTCATTTATTTTACAAACGAGAAAAAACATTTTTTTTTTTGAAAAAGATCAAGAAGTCGTTGAAACGTACGTAAAATATAACAATTACCACGAAAAATTTAAATTTTAGTTTTTTCAATGGTCCCAAAAACCCAAGATTTCTAAATCAAAAGAATTTTAGAAAGATGTTGACCAGATTATTTTAAAATAATATAAAATAGAAAAGTAGGTAATTAAAAAATAATTTATTGTATAAAATATACTTTTTTATATTTTAAATTACAAAGATACATATAAAAACATAGTAGAGAGATACAAATAATACATATTGTTTAATACATAATTTGGACAATAAATAAATTTTGTCAAAGTATTTTGGACGATAGATGTGTTCAGTTCAATAATATGAAAAAAAAAGTTATTAAGAGTGAATTAAACATGATTCTTAAAATTTTCGGCATTGGCTGTTGGGTAAGAACTCACCGGTTAGTCCGACTTGTTCGAGTTGTGTGCTGATTCACATCCACTATTATCTAGAACTAGAAGATTCATCTCCCACAAAAGTTACGTTTATAAATTTTTGTTAGAATTTTTGTTTTAATTTATCTTGATTGCTCGAATTTTGTATATTTTTTTAACAACTTTTTAACAAATTATTTTAAAAATATGAAAAAAAATAGTTGTGTTCCTCATTATTACATTTGATATTACATATCACAAGATGAGTTTAAAAAATAATAATTTAATTCTGTAATTCGCCCTCCAAACTTGATATCAGGATTGGCTCCTTATTTTTCCTGAAAAGTTCATTTCAGACCATACAATTTAATTTTTTTTTCAAAATTTTATGGTTATGTAGTTTCTGAGATAAAGAGATTTTTGTTAATATCTTTTAAACAAATGATTGTAAAAATAGATTTGTATTTGTCATACTGAGACCTTACCTTTGATATATTGCATGATGCGTTTGAAAAAAATATATTTTCCATTTAATTCTACAATTTGCACCCAAAAATTAATATTACAATTTTCCACTCGTTTTTCCTGTAAAGATCCAGTAAGGCCCTATACTCCTAATTACTTTCAAAATTTGAAGTCGTATGTTTTGATAAATAAACAATTGGTTTTAAAAATGTGTCAAAATATATTTGTATTCATCATAATGAGCCCTTTCATTTGATATATTGCATGAAGCGTTTAAAAAAATCTTTAATTTTTTATTAGTTCTCCTTATTTTTCCTGTAAAGTTCAAGTGAGGCCATATACGCCTAATTTTTTGATAATTTTAGGTCACAGAAACTATGAAAAAAGGTACAATTCTAAAATTTTAAACTACAGTGTTTGACGATATTATTTGACTTATGATGTAACTAAGAGAATTTAATTTGAGAATATACCGAGTAGCACAGAAACTGGTAAAATCGGAAGAATTTGACAAGGGTGATCTTCAGAATTTTATGTGGCGCTACTAGGTGCGACTTTCTTATAAGATAGTGCATTCACCAAAAATGGGATTAAAGAATGTTGTTGATTCAGTGATCGCATTAAAATCATAAACGGAAAACCTAGGAAAACCTTATGAACTATTCCTTTATCATCGGAAACCAGGAACGATTGAATTCTATCGAGGTAGTAGCGATATAATCGTTTTCATTTAACAAAATTTAAGCAGGTTCTTTTAGTTTTCGTATCTTGTTGTATGCTTTTTTATGTAATATAACTGAATTGCGACATTGTATTTTATGACCAAGGTCTCAAGCATGTTTACAAATTTTAAATTTTTTAAACTGTCGTTTTTAATGTAATTTGGTGTTCGTTTATTCGAACATTTAGGGGTCTAGAGATTTCTCCAATAGAGAATTTATTACATTCACAAGGAATGTTATGAATGCAATATTGTATATTGTGTTGTATTTTGTTTTTGATAGAACAAATTTTAGTGTATTTTTTGTTTTAAATGATGTTTTAATATTATATCTGTTGCCCACTCTTTTTAGTTTTTCTGAGAGACCCTGTATGTATGGTATAGTTATTGAGTAATGTGATTATCTTGGGAGTCAGTGTTATTTGGTAAATTTTGGTGTTAGTTACATCATAAGTCAAATAATATTGTAAAACATTGTAATTCTAAATTTTAGAATTGTGTCTTTTTTCATAGTTTTTTTGCCATTAGCAACAGGGTCTGACTTTTCCCCAAAAATTTTTAAAAAGTATTTAAAAATGTACAGAATATGCCACACCTATCCTTCATGAAACAATTATATTCATAGAAATTAGATATTTTGGGAAAAATTTGAATTATTTTTAGATTAATGTTTAAATAAACTCAACTCTGAATTAATATATTTTTTTATAAGTAATAAATTTTGATTATATATTTTTTTGAAATTGATTCCAAATTTAATTTGTTTTTGTAGATGTTTTCTTAAATATTTGTGATCTTGAATCATTATTTCCAAAATTTAAATATACACGGATAAGAAGTGTGATAAGTGTTCATCAAGAAAATTATTTTGAGTTAATAGAATTCAATTTCTTATGATGAGATATATATTCATTTAATACATTATAAAAGTTTATTAAAAAACAAAAACTGGAACTAATATATATTATAAATTCATGGCAAATGATGCCTGAAGTTGGAATTTGAAGCGTTCAGTCCTTAATGTGGGGTCAGGACTTTGAGAAGTATTAAATTTTTAAAGAAACAGGTACAAAACATATCCTAATGGAATTTGTGGGTTACATATTCTGACAAGATAAGAGAAATTTATTCTGTCATTGAGAATGGATTGATACTTTCTTATAACATGAGATGTAAGTTAGTAGTCAGTGGATAAAAATAAAAATGTAACGGGAATAGCCTAAAAAATTGTATATATATGTTACACATAAAAAGATATTAGGATATTAAAAGTGTTCTTTAAATTTTAATTACTTCTTAATAATTTTCAACGTAACGCCACGTATAAACATTCAACAACAAAGCGTCCATTAAATTCTTTGCAGGAAAAATTGGCAAGCGTTTCAATCTCGACTGCCTAATTAAAAGCTTCATTGTAACGAGGTACTGCAGTAGTATTGAATTCACTTACACATTTTTTTTTCTATAGGCGTCCAGTAACATGCTACCAATGGCCAAGTTTTTTTAATTGAGTTCTAATTTAGATACACTATATAAAACCCTTGGTAAATGTCGACAGAGGCTCACTTGTGCGTATCTTCTTCACGAAATTTATCGCGAATTATAGTGTAGAATTGTGGGAATTTGCGATGGTGAGTCTTGAATTTGAGTTTTGAATCTACGACTCAATTAGAAATTTCATATAACATTTACGGTATCGAGATTAAGTAATGAGAATAATATACTTATACTAATCACACAAAATATCACAAAGTTATTAGTTTTGAGATAAAAAAATACGAATAGCTTTCCAATCAGTAAATTAAAAAATCACTTAGTTCTATCCATAGCCTAACTAATAGTATGAACTAAATAATCTTGTTGAGTAATAATATTATTCTAAAGATTTAATTATTTATTTTGCGGTACGCTGATATTCATATATGGAGGTTTTTGTATTAAAATTTTGATTAGTTGTTGTCCCCACTTTTATGAAGTTCACATAAGAAAGAGTCTTGAGTTATTAACTTATTTTCTAGTTACATATATATATATATATATATATATATATATATATATATATATATATATATATATATATATATATATATATATATATATATAAACAATTCAAGTACTGGTCTTAATTCAGGTACCTACAATTCTGTGCAATGCTATCACTCTTTTCGTAGGGTTTCTCAACAAGATTACGAGATTTTAATCTCTGTCGAATAGGTCTGTTCTAACTGGAGTGCTTTACACATGTACCATGACATTTGTTTCTGCACTATTCAATTAATATTTCTTTAGAAGGGACTTCAGGATTATAATCACAATCGTATTAAATTATTGATTTTGTATCTTCGTTTCCACTAGTTATATTATTAAATACTAATCTACATTACTTTATTTTTCTCTTTGCCGAATCTGAGAATGTTTCATTGCTTAATATTTCTAACTCCTATATTTCAGTTTTGTCCAAATGTTTTACCTTATAAGGTTACAACTATAGGGCTTTCTATTAAAACTGTTATTATTTTTAAACGACTTCAAAAAGAACGTTCTCAATTCGTCTCTATCTATGTTTTTTATGTGTGTTCAGCGATTACTCGAAACCAGCTGAAGGAATTTTGACCGTAACTGTATTCTGTTAAGTAGGATCCCGAAGTAGGCCCATATTTTTTTCAATGATATAGGTTATACAATTTTTTAGAAAATCGGGAACAACTTTCTAACAGACTTTCTTATATAGTATACTCTTGTGGAGGCGCTATTATTAAAACAAGGAAATGTTTCTGTTCTGCACCTGGGGTGAATAAGACATATCAGTTAATCAACTTCAAGATTGAGTCTCTCTCTATATACAGTGTATCTTCATAAGTTGGATTCAAACGGAAAACTTTCTTATGAATAATATTTAGAGAAAAAGTTATTCTTGAAAAAAATTTGCACGGTCAGGAACGTATACTGTAAACAATACATGTAATTTTTTTCAACTGTATACGAGTTTGTCAGTAAATCTGAATTTTGCTTCAAAGTGAAGTAGGTATCTTTATTTTTGTAAATATCTCAAATTTCAAACAGAAAACATTAGAATTAAAAACTGCATCTAATTGTGCCATTCCACTAAAAAATGTATATCAAATGTTGATGTAATTTAACTACTTTAAAAATAAGATTTTTTTTATTATATCTCAAATTGTTATCAAAGTTTATTAGAACTGAAAACTGCATCCAATTATGCTGATTCACTAAAAATTTTATAATTAATAACTTTATGAAATTTCGGGGAAGAGGGTCAATTAAATGAATTTTATTAGAATTGAATCCAAATATCAGATAATTAACAGTTGACGATTTCCAAATCGTCTAGGATACCGTTGGTCCACCAAGTTGGAAACGTATTTAAAACTTTCTTAGTGCATATAAGGTATTAGAAAACGAGTTACTTCATTCTATTCAACAGAAAATGAGATTGATCAAAATAATGAATGTAATACCTAATTTTTTTGTAATACGGGCCAAGTTGGTTAGATTTGAAAACTGCATGCAATTAAATCTTTACGTCACTAAAAATGTAAAATGAATGCATTAAAAAAATAAAAACCGGCCTCAAAAAAGGAAATTTACTAAAAAGCATCAACAATTAAATACTTTTTCTGAAATCCGTGAGTGAAAATAATTAGGAATGTGCATTACTGATTTGTACTTTGCAACTTTGCTGTCCAATTTGGTACCGACTTCAGAAAAAGTATTTAATTGTTGTAGGAAAAAAATATTTTATGCTTTTTATTTAAGTTTCTTTTGTAAAGTCAGTTTTAATTTTTTTAAATGTATTTTCAATGCAATAATGCATAGTATCTTCTTCGTACAAAATTTTGCATATCTCTCATAGTTTTTAAGTTATTTTGAAAAAAAAGACAATTTTTTGCAAAATTACAAAAATACAATATTCTTTTGAGGCGCGACTTTTTTCAAAACTACTTTTTAAACCGGTCTTTCTGAGCCTATTTAAAATAAGTAAGTCAAGTCATTTGTGAAGTGGTAGCAATTAATTTCAACTTGGGTGGTATGTAGGGCGTAATTTGTGATTTTTTTTGTCAAAAGACAAAAAAACTTATTTATGTCATAACTCGCTTAATTTTCATGCTAGAGACTTTTGTAAAATCAAATTAAAGGATTTTAAGCACATTAAAATAGTATTTATACACTTTTCCCGAAAAATGCATTGCTTTTCAGTTATTTCACGACAAACCTTTCAATTTTTGTTTTGACAAATGAAAACAAAATTTCAACAAGCTGTAACTCCGTTTGTATTGGTTCTACAGAAACCACAAACCCACCATTTTATTTACCGTATGAATACATGTTTTTATTTTTGGTTGAAAAATCGATAATTTCACCTGCAATTAACTCGAAAAGAATTGACTTTGAGAAAAAACTTTATGGAACAAAAGCTTAAAATTAGTTAATTTATTCATTCCCAGACTTTTTTCATATAATATTTTTCACTCCCGAGATGGGCTAGCATCCCTCCCCCCGGGAAAAAGTAACCCCCGGGAAAAAGTTACCTTCGGCACAGGATCAACTTTGAAACAAGTAGTACTCAAATCCAAATTTTTGGGAAAATCGGTGCTGGACAAATTTAAATTGTCTGTCGTTTTATCACTAGTATTTTGTTATGTTTTTCCAAAAATTTCTTAAGTTTATTACTCTTTGGAGGTTTAAATGAATGATAAGTTTTTTTACCAGTACATCTCTTCACTAAATATAATATTGCTTGTATAGAATATTCAATGGTTTATTTTCTCAAATTCTTCGGCAGAAATATTTAGAAATATTTGTTAGTAGTTTTGATTTTGTTCCAAACTGGTATCAATAACTTGTCTAAAGTATTTATAAACTTTTTCACAAGTCAGGTAGATTTCTTATATTGTCCTAGATTGTTTTTAGGGTTCCGTATATACAATTTAGGGATACCCTTATAATATCACTCCGGATTTCTGCCTCTGTCACATCACAGCAATTTTTTCCTAAATTACTGGACGTAACAGGTTAAAATTTGGTATCAATGTATAGTTTGGTGACCCGACTAGGAGTACATATCGTAAAAGAAGAAATTTTGATTTTAGGGGTACTTCTGGGGAAAAAAACTAAAAAAAATGACTGTTCCCCTCCTGATCTCCGAAACTACTGAGCATAAAATTTTGAAAAAAAAGGAAATATAGAACGTTGCCCGAACTTTACAAGAAAAATAAGGAGAAATTATAGAATTATAGGAAAATTTAAAAATAAATTTTTATTCAAAGGCATCATGGAATACATCAAATGAAAGGTCCTATGCTGAGGAACACAAATATATTTTTTTATATAGTTTTTAAAAAATAGTTAAAAAGATATTAACGAAAATATACCAAAATTTACCCATCCCCCCATCCCCTATAGAAAACCATAAGGTGTAAAATTTTGAAAAAAATAGAGGTATAGCGCCTCACCTGAACTTTACTGGAAAAATAAGGAGAAACCCCTAATATTCATTTTGGGGGGCAAATTATAGAATTAAATGGAAAATAAAAAAATATAATTGTAACGGATCAAGTAATATATCAAATCAAAGGGCTCATTATGACGAATACAAATAATTTTTTTAAATATTTTTAAAATAAATTATTTAAAAGATATTAACAAAAATATTAAAAAATTTACCCATTCTCTCCACTTATCTCCGACACTATAAGACGCAAAAAATTAAAAAAAATAGAGGTGTAGCCCCTCACATGAATTTTACTGAAAAATAAGGAGAAACCCCCTAATATTGATTTTGGGGGGCAAATGACAGAATTAAATGAAAAATAAAAAAATTAACTTGTTTTTAAAGGATCATGTAATATATCAAATCACAGGGCTCATTATAACGAATACAAATATATGTTTTTAATTTTTTTTTAATGAATATTTTAAAACATATTAAAAAATATTTAAAAAATTACCCATTCCCCCCTTTATTCCCCAAACTATAAGACCTACATTTTTTTATTTACAGGAAAAATACGAAGAAATTCCTAATATTAATATTGTTGACCAAATTATAGAATTAAACGGAAAATAAAAAAATATTTTTTTATTGCATCATGCAATAAATCAAATGAAAGGGGTCATTATGATGAATAAAAATAGAGTATATATTTTTCATATTTTAAAAATTAATTGTTTACAAGATATTAACATAAAGATAAAAATTCTCATTTCTCGCTTTATTTCCGAAACCATACTCCCTAAAAGTTTGAAAATAATTAGGAGTACTGGGGCTCACTTGAAATTTAAGAGAAAATGTTCGAAAACCCCCATAGTAATTTTAGGGACAAATTATACAATTACAAGTATATCATATACTTAAATCATTTGTTTAAAAGATATTAACAAAAATATTAAACATCGACTTAATTCCCACTTTATAAACTACACTATTTAAATTTTGAAAAATATGTTTCATTTGTATTTTTAAATTAAATAATTTGAATAACAGATTTAATAATTTATAATTTAAAACATCACCTATTTTGCCCTTTATCTTCCAATCTACAGAGCCTCAAAATTCAGACAGTAGATTATAAAAGGCTTCCCTGAAAGTTTATTAGAAAAACTCTAATGTTAATTTTTGGGGGCCAAATTGGAAAATTAAATACATATGGATTTTTATAAAATCAAGCGAATCCTGAAAATGAAAGCGTATATATATATATATATATATATTTTATATTCACTTTGATTCAATTCACTTTTTAAAAAAATAATTTATTTAGAAACATACAATATTAAAAGTGAACAATTAAAATAGTTAAAGTACTTGAATAACTTAATGCTATAAATGATATTATTTGAATGACATTATTTGAATGACAACACGAGAACGTTTCCAGTTGCTTTTATAACATTAACAAAAGTGCTGATGCAAGTCAGCGTTTTTACTGGGTAAACGGACTCGTGTAGGTTTCCGGGAAGTTGTTTGCATATAATTCAAGATGAAATTTGATATCCCTGAGAAGTCACGTACGCTTTAAATTCCGTTGACTTCTCGACTGTGTGAACTAAGTGCTGATATATTGCATATAACATATATATATATATATATATATATATATATATATATATATATATATATATATATATATATTAATTTAAAACGCTTCCTTTAAAAGATATTAGGGTAAATATAAGAAAATGCACTCATTCCCTGTTTGTCTGAAACTGGAATATTATAATCTTGAGGGTGGTACGGAACCCTTAGTATGTGAGTCCAACTCGCATATGACCAAATTATTTCTTCGATGCTATCACATTATTTTCCATTTCTTGTATTTAAAACAATATATTCATATATATTATAATCTTAAATCACATTGATAAATATTTTCATATTTTCATATCTTAAACAATTCAAATTTTAAATCAAATATCAATACTTTAGAATAATCGTTATTCCTAAGGCATATGTAAGCTGTTATAGAAGTATTATTTTCAGTTTCTATATAGATACAATATTTTTTTAATAAACACTGCTGAAAAATAAAGTAAGTAGTTCTTGTGTGATCATCATATTTTCATTAATTGTGAATGCCATTGTTGATGTTCATGTTTTTAAAATAATATCTCCGCTTTATTTCTTGGTATTATAATTCTATCGTTTTTTTTTACCTTATATTTCTTGTCAACTAAATATACTATAGGTTATAAATCAGGTTTTTGGGGGTTCTAAAATTATTTAGAAAACTAGATGAAGTTAGAAATAATTTACTCACCACAATAATATTAGATATGCCATTCTAGAAAAATTATTAAATATTCGCATATGTTGCTGTGAAATTCTGTTTATAGGTACCTACAGTAAAGAGGAAGACTTTTGTAATAATCTTTCATAACTAAATTCTTCTTCAGTTGTAGATATTTGTATATTCTGGTTTTCATATGCTGAAAACCAACATGTATGAAAGTTTTATTTTTTAGTTCGTGTATGCAGTGGCCACACAATTAGTTTCTTCAGCGAAATTTTCCCAAATTGTCCTAAAATCTTTTTTCTTGAAAAATAAATACTTGTTATAAAAATTAGATGTTACATTTATAATAATTCTATTTTCAGGAGGGAATCAAGCCTAGGGAACAAGAAAGTAAGTTGCTTCATTAAATTACAATATATTTAGGAAAGGGTTGCCTGGAGATTGGGGATTTTTAATAAAGCTAATTTTTCAGACTTAAGGGTTACTTATATTATTCGTTTTAAATTAAATTTTCGTTTTGTCACTTTTGTTTGCAAAAATAATATTTTTATATATTTTACATTACGCATACATTTCCAAAAGTATTGGAAATATTATTTTTTTTAATACAATCGCAGAAAAACCTCAAATTCAGTATATTATTAACAATGCACAACATCACTTCAATGTGAGTTCCAATCAGACTTCCTGGAAGGCGCTGAGAAAGAAACCATTGTACATTTCTTGAATGTTGAATTTTGGTCATATATTACCATCCTTCTTGTTTGTCGATTTCTGGACATAGGTCTTCCTAATTCTTTACCTTTTTTCTTTATGTTATGCCTTTTGGAGCAGTTCTGTTTATATCAACCGTTTAGGATTGTTTAAATCCAGTTTTCACCATTACTTGTTGCCATGTACGGTTTGCTCGGTTTGAATTTCATCATTGTTTTGTCAACGTCTTTAATTTTTACCATGTTACCCAGAGACATATTGAGATTTTTTATTGTTGTGACCAACACTACAGCTCCATTGCTCTTTACGTAACTCTTAGTTTGTTCATGGGTCCAGGCAAGTGTATTAATTAGTATGTTTTTAAATCTCTTTTTAACTTCCCAAATGCAGACCAGGATAATCTTCCACTTAGCGAAAATTCTATTACTGATTATTTTTAACCGACTTCCAAAAAGGAGGAAGTTATCAATTCTTTCACAACTATTTTAGTATGACGAGCGATTATTCAAAAACAGGGTGGGTAATTTGGATGATTTAAACTACATTATATTAAGGAACGTTAGAGAAAGGTCCCATATAATTGTTTATCATATGAGATTTACGGTTTCATAGAAAATCAGAAAAAAAGTAAATAAGGGACTAGATTTGAGCGATTTTCAATGAATCTTCACTGTTTTCTCTAAAACTGCTCACGCAATTCAAATATTATAAATTGTATTATGCAAAGATACGTTCCAGCTTGATTCCGTACATTTTCACATAACGTAAAAGATACCATTGTTCTGAAAATGGGAAAATTATGTGCACAAAAACTGTAAACATCCATGGTAAACGTCAAATTTTCATCATAAATATCTAGTTTAAATGTAAAGATATGCCATGAAAGTATGTCGTAGAGGGTGTTTGTAATGATTTTCATTTTGATGCTTTTGAAGTCAGTATATTTTAGAGGCGAAGTTAAGTTACAGTCGCGTGAAGTTGTAGAAAATATTCTATTAGCTTATTAAAACGAAAATTTGGTATTCAGGCGATCTTTTCTGTTTGGAATACGGTTGAAGGTGTGTGCATGCGTTCATGTTATATTAGGTGGTACATAAGCAGTTGTATACAATGATGGTTGAAATATAAGTTGGAATTGAATTATTTATATATATATATATATATATATATATATATATATATATATATATATAAGCATTGTATTGGGTGGCATATAAGTAGTTGCATATACAAGGTGGTTGAAATAAGAGTGGAGCAAAACTATAGTTATACAGAGTGGATACTTGCGTTATAGGACGGAGAATAATTACAGTTATACAAAAGGCTTTAAAAATTGCCAGAATCAGTTGAATATATAGGATAGTTGAAATATAAGGTGGAGTATAATTACAGTTATACAGGGCGGTTTAAAAAAGTTATATAGTTTGGAACATAAGTAGTTGCTTAGGCAAGGTCTTTGAAGTAAGGGTGGGGTAAAATTATTGTTATTCAGGGTGTATCAAAAGTTTGTTATATAAGCATAAGCAGCGAGGATATTAGAATTATAGGACGTAAGACGGTGTATAATTATAGACATGGGTTAAAAAAGAAGCAGTTTCATATACCGGGTTGTTGAAATAAATGCTAGAGTAAAATTATAGTCATAAAATGTGGTTTAAAAAGGTGAATTTTGTTATATAGAGTAGACCATGAGCAGTTGCATAAATGTATTACTAGACATATGGGGCGAAGTAAAATCATTGGTATTCAGGAATAATTTAAACAATAGAAAAATAGAAAGAATCAATAGAGTAGAGCGGATTTATGAACAGGGTGGTTTTAAAGATATCAGGACCGTTGTATTATTGTGTTGAGTTGAATTATATTTGTACAGGGTGATTCAGAAAATGGTAGACCAATAAGTTATATAGGGGTGACCAGTACACAGAAGCATATACAGTGTGGATGCAATATAGAGTGAATTTGTTACATTTATAGAAAGTGGTCCAAATTATAAAACAAATAAAAAAGTTAAAATATATTTGGAAAATATAGACAATGAATAAAAATTAGCGAGAGAGAAAAATAAAGATAAGAATACGCTAAAGTTTTCAATTAAAATGTACCTTAAATCAGATAAAAAAGAAAATATGTCTGAAAATAGTGACTGATTGCACATGGTTTCTAAACGGTTTTTATTTTAAGTCAGCTGAAGTCGGTTCTTTTTTAAATATAAATTATTTGTAAGTTTTATTATATGTTTTAATAGACATAATTGTCTCCTTTTCTCGATTATTAGTTTTTAAGTTTTATTTTCTGCTCTAGGGATCTACTTCGTTTGTAATTTGTTTTTGTTACATTGATTTTCGTACTCCAATTAATTTAGTTTTTTACCTTTTACACAAAATCTACCCAACAAATCGTGTTTGCTACTATGGGCAATGTTGTATTTTATTTAAAACATTCTTTTTAAGAGAAAGCGTAGATCTTCTCATACCCAATTTATGTGCTAAAAATAAATACTGTAGCCACTGTAGTCTTTTTCTTAAAGGTCCATATTACCTCAACGGATGACCTTGTCATTATGAGTAAACCAGAGTTGAAAAATAGCAGAGTTGATCTACAAACACCTGATCTCAGTTTTCTAAAATTTAAAGTTTCAATACATGTAATAATGAAAATATTTGACCATTCTGATCTGGTTCCGATGGACCTCTGAAACTTTATCCTTATCATAAATAATTTTATTGCAAATTTTAATTTTATTCAGACACATATTTATATTTCTAGCATAATGTGGATTTATGTAATAAATTTAGCAAAATGGAATACCAAAACTCCATGTAGACACTAATAACAATGGAGCTTTTTTAGTAAGCAAAAGTCGTAGTCTGCTGTAAAAGATTTTTCCAGTTGATTGATTCAATAAAACATTAGTTTTATTCATATTTGAAGTTAAAGAAATGTAATGCAATGCTACATTAAATCAAATAAAATAATATTTTAAATTTAAATAAGAAACTAGCCTTCTTTATTTTAATCTGTTAACACTTTCAGTATACAAAGCTTATTAGCATCGTTTATTGCATTTAGTTTTTAAAGTTATGATATTTATTTTATTATTATATAAATATGAAGCCCTGACAAATTGTAATAATAGAAAAAATGTTGATGTTATTCTTCAATTAGTTAACAATGTAATTTTTACATTGATCAATTCAGATTCCTGTTAAGAAATTTGCTATTAATAAATACTAATTTAATATTTTATTGAATCATTTACAAACGGGAAATCTTTTACATCAACCTACGCCTTTTGTATATTAAAAAATCAAAAAAAAATCATTATCGTCTGTCGTTACATTTTGCCAAATTTATTACATAAATCCATATTATTGTTACGAGAATTCATCAGATGGCTGGTGCAATCGGCCAACATTCAATTCGTGGAAGCGACTTTCCCCCAATATTTCTGGGAAGTCGAAATATTGTTTGTCTATCAACCCGAGGCCGACCGCTAGCGATAATGGGAATTCGTCGAATTTTGTCGAAGCTTCGAGAACACATTTCCCCATGGCTCGTTGACTTGACTAGAGAATTCCGAGAGAAATATATTAATACGGACAGCTGGTGATGGGATTCATTCAGCCTTCGACTGCCGTATAGTTTAGATAAATTGTAAATAGTTCTGTGAATATAAATTGTGTAGAAGTAGTGGAAATAAATTAGAGCGAGTTGGAGTGTGTTTTTAAATAAATCCGAGAACTGAACCAAGTGTGAAAATAAAAACATGAAATTATGCTAGAGCTATGAATATGTGTCTGCATAAAAATACAATTTGCAATAAGATTATTTATTATAAGGATACATATTTTGCATTTTGAGTAAAGGTTCCATTATCTAAGAACCAAATAACGAAGTTGAGCGTATGGTATCTCATGTTGTAGGTCTTTTATTTCTCTACATCATTGCCCATAGTAGAAAACACTGTTTCACGGGTAGATTACGTGTAAAAGGTAAAAAACTAAAGTGTTACCGATTTTCTTAGGTTTATTGTAAAAAAACCAAAACGCATCGAAAAAAAATCTTGATATTTATGTCGATTATTAATGTTTTATCTGTAGAACAAGTTAATGTTAGTTTTATTCTACTATTAATTTTGTAACCAAAAGATCTTTTTCTCTTTAAATGACCTGAGCCAGGGTTGTCGTTTGGAGGGGGGGGACTTGATCTTGCTGAAGGTTAGGTTAGGTCTTAGCAAAATAAACACTAAGAAAGCATATAACTCAGATGATGGGGGCCCCTGGATCTGCCCGTCCGCATACCCATACTAGCATCTACATTTTAGTAGGCGTTCGCTTGTGCTGTAATCTCTTCTAGAGTGATCTTGTTCTGTAGGTTAACATTCACCATTTTTTTAGTCATACGCTTTGGAATAACTATATAATTGTTATACTCAATTGAAATGTATTATTCTAGGTTATTGGGACTTTTAAAAAATTCATATACTTTATACAATTGCCCCCAGACTTCCTTTGTCCTTTCTATCGCTAGTCATTTTCTGGTGCTTTACTGTTCACTACATATATTAAGTTGTTATAACTGGCATCTTTTCTGGCACTACGTTGATTATACTTCTCATTATTTCTTGGAGTTGTGTTTTTTTTATTCAGAGTTTGTCTGGAATAGAGAATAATGTAGTAGTGTGTCACCATATCTTCGAAGTTTCCTTGGACTTCCATCGTCTTGGAATGGTGATCTCTCAACGTTACATTGTCTACCAGCTCAGAGTAACAATGGAAGCCCGGTACGGACATAGTGTCACAATATATTGGGTCCTGTAGAGCTCATTCCCTTTTTTTCCACATTTTATTTCAATTTCATAGTACTGTTGAAGATCTGTTCTTATCGTGTTTCTAATTTCGTGTGCCATTTGTCTCAATTTTTTTTGCAATGTTAACTCAGTTTTTTGTCTGAGAATTTTCCTTTTTAACAATTTTTCCTCAAGCTTGTTTCATCCTTCATTTTATCTAAATCATTTTCTTCCTTCCTCCGACTCGTATTAGTAATTTGTCCCAATCGGCGTTAATATACTACGAGTGTACTAAATATGAGAATGCAGTTGTTTCACACCCCCAAAAGTATCTCAGTACGAAATTCTAGTTGATCTATTCAATATTTCAACGATGTCGAGTAAAACGGGTTTCCCTGTTTTTAACGAAATCACATTGATTTTGTAAATCATATCGTTTAAAATTAGAAACCAAATTTATAAAGTTGGACTTAATATTCTTAATAACAAGAAAGATTGGGGTAACTTTACATAATATGTGATATCAAATACAAAACGCCATTTTTTTCAATCAACAAACATATAAAAATTGGGAGTAATACAATATAATGATCACAATGTAGACTGTTAAATATAATAGTATAAACGGTTAAATTTGTAAAAAAATATTGCCGAGTTTAGGGTACTTTTTGGTTTTGTGTTGACGATGGAGAAATATTACTATGTTTTAGATTAAAAAAAAAACTTTAGTTCTTTCTACAGGGTATTTTTTCATTTATATAGGGTGGTCCATTATTTCTGCACAGATATCATCCTTGAGCAGTTAACGTGTTAAATGTTTCCCATAAAGTAATCAATTTGTCTGTTTTGCGGGAAAATTTTACCAAACTTGGATAACTAAAATTCTATATTTAAATTCCATACGTTTGAAAGTCTTCATCTGACCTCGTTGTCAATAAAATTATGATTTGAATTATAATAAAATATAAATTAATTTGAGAATGAATGTTTGACGTTTTACTATTACAATTTAATTTGGCCTGTGTAAATTAATAAATGGAAAAGTCCTGGCCACTCAAAAGTTTATGGCGTAGAAAGTACACAAATTGGTTTTTAAGTTCAGACTTAAAAGGCTAATAATTCATAAACGTGCGGACAAATTAGAAAAGTATTCACAAATATTAATTCGCGATCAGTTTGTAAGGTGACCGATTACTTTGTATGGATTTGAATAACTAATTACAGACAATATCTTAAAATAGCAACAAGGTTTCAGAACGAAACTCTGAAAGCACTCTCATCCCTCCAAAACCACCTCAAAGGTCGGAGAAGCACGCAATCTGCTATATTGGTGGATTACCCAAACGAAGCACCCCACCTTCCCTCCCACCTATCAAAGCTATAGTCATGTAGCTTATTACTTCTGGTTCTTTGGAATCCCATTTGATCGTGCGTTTCAGCATACAGTCACTTAAATCATCATCTCACATGACTCTTCAAAATCCCCATCTTACTTTTGAAACTGTTTGACAATAAATGCATTGTCAGTAAACTCACGCTACCCCTCGCTTACAACAGTTGTTAATACAATTATGAATACATGCTTATTATCGAAAGAAGAATGTTTATGCCTAATGATGATCACTATGTTCAGTTATAAAATTTTTACACTCACTATAACCGTCTTTATTTCACTAAAAAAAAATACAATACTTGTTCAAAACAACGATGACTAATACCGCTCCGATGTGCTTACGATGCCATCCACTAAAACTTCTCACTGCTTTTTCCATAAAGCCTAGTTCTGACTGTACTAGTAATTTAGTCAAGTGGCGAGTAATTTAGTAACTATCCGTGTCTGAATAACAAAAATGTAGTCGAGTAGTTTAGCAAGCAATTTAGTGGACCCGTCCATTTTGTTCTATTTTTCGGTTGAGTAGCGTCCCCCACCACGCGTCACTGCTCACTGGTTCATCTGCTAAACAAGGCCGAACGTTTCATTAAGTGGAGTTCAACTACTGTTTGAGCTGTGAAGTGATTAGCTACCGTTTTCTTGGTTAGGTATTACAAAATTGTCGTTTCTCTGAAATGAAGAAACAACTTTAAAATTTGCTTTCAAATATCTAGAATATGAGTGCGTATGGCATATTAAGTTGCAGGTTGTTCAACTTGCAAAATACACTAAACTTGTGTACTGCACTCGACCGCAGTTCGAACATTTTTGGGGTATTAATCATTGGAATAACTCGCCTTTCGAGTACTACTACTACTAGCGTAGTATGAATTAGCCTTAAGGCGATCGATAGCCTTTAAATATCCTTGGCCGATCTAGAATTTGCGTCTCGTGTGCCAGTGTGTATAGTTGGACATTCTGAAATGTACCGAATAGCCTGTTTTTTGCCTTTCATCGAATTGTTCATTAATCCCGTTCATGTTGCTGGTTTTTATCTAATTCGCAATTTTACTTTTTTATTCAAGAAGATTTCTTAATTGTTGGCAGCGTAAAATGAATGTTACAACAATATAGTTTTGAATCCGTGAGATGTCTACAATCATTTCGCTGACGGCTCGTCTTTGAGGGGTTGGTTTGGGGTATAATTCAAAGATTCAAAGGTCGCTAATTTAGACCAATGTAAGATAAAATACGACATCAAATGGTCTCAAAACTCGTTCGAGCGTGGCGAAATCATACTGTACAGGTTTTGACAGGGACGGTATTATTTTTATGGAGCCTGGAAGTAGATGTATAATGATCGGGATTTTGAAGGGTTGTATGAGGTGATAATTTAAGTGACTGCATGCATGAAATGCAGCCAACCAACCAAGAAGTAATAACCGGGAGGAAAGTGGTAGGGGATGAAAGGGTCATGCCTAGTGATGTAGGAGTAGTCAAAAATATTTCCGGGTGGCTACCCATAAAACTTTCGGAGTCATGCCAGTCGATTCCAGACCTCGTGTCTGGCGACAAGGCGGTGCCCGTTAGTAACTAGGGAAGGAGAAGGCCCCCACCCTCAAGTGTGACTTGTCAAAACTTTACACAAGTAGTTCCGCCGGACACACTTTCCTTCGGGATTGAGCGAAAGGAAACGAGGCCGACCTGTTAAGCCTTTAATGCAAGTAGTCGTCAGACCTGCTTTCCTTCGGGATTGTGGCGATGAGACGACCTTGCGGGTAACAGTGGGACCGTCGCTTGAGGTGTCGGGTCATCGCCCTGTATGGGGCGCGACCTAGTATTCGAGACGAGAGCCCTTTGTCAACCTCTTGCCTGTTACTCCTAAAACTGGGCCAAAGCGTCCCGCAAATAGAGGCACCTACATTTCGAAAGCGGATGTCAGTCTTGTCCAGAAAACTAAAAGGGGGAGATTTCCGTCAAGGGAGTCGAACGTGTCACCCATCGGCGTGGACTATCTTAAACGAACAGGGGTGTTCGTAAGATACCAAAATGGGGAGTGCGGGTGGAGAGAAGTCCCCACTGGGTGAGGTTACCGGTGGCTCTCCATTTGTAGTTGGCTTCGCACGGGCATTGGCGTTAGCTGGATATTACCCCCTGGGTGGATGGTCGATTCTCGTGAGTCGGTCGTACGACGCATTCACCCTTGTAGCGTGGTAAGGTAGACGACTGCCGTTTGAGGTGTCGGACTGGGGGTCCCGTTCCTGGCGGGAATGACCAGTCTAGGATCCGAGGCAAATCCTATCTTAGTCCACACCTGCACCCACAAAACCGTTCGCATGTAACGGAGGGCAAAGCAGGTCCGCTAGCAGACCGGGAACATCGTCTGCGCATTAGAGGAACGGTCTTCCAATAACGTAAATGCCAGGCCGACTTTCAACTTCACTGCTGGATCAACAGTGACTGCCTTTACAGCACAACCGACGGCAGACGGTGCGATGCCAGCGCCGAGGAAAATAAAAAAAGCGATCAGGAGAACGCAGGGATAGTTCGTACGACGAAAGATAATTAATTGTACATAGAGGAGTGAACGAAGGGTATTATAAAGTATCGTGAAAGCAGTGTGCGTTAGCTTATGTACTCATTTAATGCGTAATTCTAATGATTAAGTTTAGTTTTTAACAAAGTGTGGTAAAAGTTAATTCGGTATCAAAAGACAATGAGAATGAATTGATTTGATTTCAGACCTGTAAATGTTAGCTAAGAATACAAACCATAAAAATATATACAAAGGCGGTCTGTGAACATTTTTCAAGACGAACGAGCATTCAAATTTTCGGTAACGTTGAATTTTTTGTAGAAAACACGCGACAAATCAAACTCCGAATGCTTTAGCGTTCGACAGGAAGGAAATGTTGACAGATGTGCCGCGCGAGAGTGGCCACTTCCTCCGGAAGAGGTCACGGCTTCAGATGTTACTCCTACATCGTATACCTTAGTGTAGGGATCATTTGATTGGTCTGATCCATGGAATGAATTTAATAATTACGACATGTCGTTTGGGTGAATTTTATAATTATATTTTTTTTTTAAGCGCGTTCACCACGTATACGTCTTGCCAACTGTATGTCCTTCGGCATGATGGTTACACGTTTCGCGTGGATAGCACACAAATTAGTATCTTCGAAAAGACCAACCAGATAAGCTTCGCTGGCTTCTTGTAAAGCCATTACTGCTGAACTCTGAAATCTCAAGTCGGTCTTGAAATCCTGTGCGATTTCCCTAACAAGACGTTGGAAGGGCAGTTTTCTGATTAACAATTCGGTGCTTTTTTTGATAGCGACGGATTTCACGAAGAGCTACTGTGCCGGGTCTATAACGATGTGGTTTTTTAACACCGCCTGTAGCGGGCGCACTTTTACGTGCTGCCTTTGTTGCTAATTGTTTTCTAGGTGCTTTACCACCAGTCGATTTTCGAGCGGTTTGCTTGGTACGGGCCATTTCAATATGATAACGAATTTAGCAATCTTTTTGAGTCTCCGAAAAATGTTGCTCCTCATTATCCCTCTACTATCAACAATGAGGTTGGGCCGAACTTATATAGAGCTATCTCACCGCAAGAGATAAATAAAGCTATTATGGAAACTAAATCCAGTGCTAAGGGTTTTGATGGATATAATATTCGTGACGTTAAACGCCTTCCTAAAGACAAGTTATGGCTCCTTTTTAATGCAATGATTTTACTACAAAATATTCCAGAATTTATGAGAACATCGCATACTATCTTAATTCCCAAGCAAGGTAAGGATTTGAAAAATATTAAAAATTGGCGTCCGCTAACAATTGGCTCTATTTTCTTGCGTTTATTAAATAAAATTATGAGCTGGAGATTAAAAGAATTGCCTATCAACCGTTGTCAGCAAGGTTTTGTTAATCGGGATGGCACACTAATTAACAATGTTATTCTTAATAGCACTATCAAATACTCCAGAAAAGGTATAAAGCCCCTCGATATCATTTCGCTCGACTTACAAGCAGCCTTCGATTCTATTCCTCATTCGAGAATTTTAACAGCCTTGGAAAGATTTAAAGTCCACCCTAATATCATAAAATTTATTATGGCCACTCTTCAAGATGCATATACTTACATCCAGATAGGTAATAATGATAACATCAAAATAAAATTAAACAATGGCGTCAAACAGGGCGACCCTTTGAGTCCCTGTCTATTCAATCTTTTCTTTGACGAGCTACTTGTCCAGCTGCAAGAAGAAAATCCACCTGCAGTCAATTATATCGAATGTAATTGTCTCGGCTATGCTGACGATCTCGTGCTTATTTCTGGGTCCACAAAAGAAACCAATAACCTCTTAAAAAAGGCCAATAAATTCTTCAACAAAGCAGGAATATCACTTAACACCGACAAGTCCTTTGCCCTTTCTCTTCGCACTGTGCCAAAGAAAAGGAAACTTTTTAGTATAACCAAAAGCTTATTTTTTGTCAACGGGAAACCCATTCCACAAGTGGGGATGGACACCCTAAAATATTTAGGGCTTCGCTATAATCGGATGGGTGCCGAACTTCCTAACCTTGATCTCCTTCAGACCCAAATCTCCCGTATTCGTAGATCCCCTCTCAAACCTTCCCAAAAATTCATTATCCTTAATTCCTATCTTGTCCCGCGATGGATTAGTTCCTTACAAAATATCTATATCACAAAAAAACTTCTTAAAGAAGCTGACAGACTAATCCGTCGTCTGGTCAAGACTGTCCTTCATCTCCCCTCCTCCACAACTAACCCTTTCTTATATGCACCCAAACGAGGTGGAGGTCTTGGCATTTTCCCCTTCGCGTTAAAGATTCCAGAAATTATGGCCAGAAGATTGTCAAAAATTATGTCCCACATTCCACCTATAGCCAAATCCTTTACCGAACACCACATTGGTAAAATCAAGTCTTTAACCAATCTACATACAACCAGCGCTATAACCAATAGTTTAATAAATGACTTAGACAAATCCTGGTCTGGGAATGGTATCAAACAATGTGCCTCCTCGAGTGCTTCGAGTTCTTGGATAGCCAACCCTCCCCCACTTTGGTCAGGAAATAGCTATGTTAAAGCTATTCACCTCCGCGGTAACCTATTACCGTCAATGGACCTGCCTTACAAACCTAAAGAACAACGAAACTGCCGCGGGGGATGTAAAAAACGCGAGTCCAATTGCCATATTTTACAGGGATGCTACATTACCCATGGCACTCGAATAAAACGACATAACAACATCGTTAATATCATCGAGGATGTCGCCAAAAAGAGTGGGTGGGAAACTGAAGTCGAGCCGAGGATTAGAGCAGACTCTGGGACCTTAAGAATTCCTGACCTTATTATCAACAAAGGCCTACAAACCATTATTATTGAAGTAGGTGTTTTCTGGGAAGGTCCTCGTTCGCTCGCCGAGAGTTATAGACTGAAAAAGGAGTATTATGAAGAACCTGACTTCACGAACAAAATTATGGCAGTCAAGAATTCCACTGACGTTAAAGTCTACCCTATTATTATTGGAGCTAGGGGTATTTGGTGTGGCAATAACGATGCTCTTCTCACTATTCTAAATTGCAACACTCTTTCTTTTAAACGTAGACTGATCCATAGCGTCATCGTAGGCTCGCTATCTTGTCATAACTTCTTCAACAAAGCCGTATGGAGATGAATCTTCATCAATCTTTCCCTTTAATTTTCCCTTTATTCATTTACATTGTGTGCTATGCCATTTTCATCTATTTTCTATCTTTTTAAATAAATGATCCTATTAAAATTTCTTAATTGTCAACTCTGTCACGGTTATTTTTAAAAAATTCTGTTCATTTGTTATCCGCAATGTAAATTCCATAAGGCTATCGGGTTCCAAACGTTCGCTCGCATCGTCGGTAAACTCAGCTCTCGTCTCTCCGGTGTAGCGCGGTTAGGATATTTTTAGTTAGAATGTATTGTAATGTTGATCGCCCAATTGTTTTGTATATTATGTTTTTTAAACTGATATTTCTGTCATTTTAATTTATATGTTTACTGTTACCATTTACAATTTGACATAATTTTAGATAGATTATTTTTTAATATTATAATTATACTGATTAGGGTTATAGGATTCTCATGTTTGTTTAGATAGGTTTTGACACTTAGGTTAACGACACATAAGAACAGCTTAGCTGTTCATAAAATTGTAAACCCTACAGCCGGGTAACAGGATGGCTGAAATGTCTTTTATATATCTCTGTAAAATGTATACATTTTATTGAATAAAGAATTTTTAATGGCAATGCATGAGGGAGACCTATGTTCAAGGTGTTCCCAAAGTTGAGCACTTAGCGTGTAGAACTCGTAAAGAGAAGTCGATAGACTAGATATAAATGGTACAAAATTTGCAGAATAAGACAGGCGTAAATAATATTAGAAATTAAGCTCCAACTCGTAATAAATAAAAAAATTGTATATGCTCGGCAAAAATGTTCAAAATTGTTACCAAGCTTTTTTAAAGCGCTTTTCTAGTGGTTCACAGTATTTACTTTGACATGGTGACAAATAAACTTTTTTAAATAGCTCCTCCAAACAAATCACAGAGCTTTAGATCCGGGAAAGTTTAGGCTCAGAAATGGGTTCAATTCCGCCCTATTAGGAAATGCATAAATGTTCGTGAACTTGTAGTATACAACGTGCCAGAGTTCCATCATGAAAAACCATCTATTCCATTTCTCATTTAACATTTTCTCATCAGCCGGCTAGACGGTTCTTAAAAAAGTCTAAATTCTTTTCACCTGACAATTGATTTGGATTTAGTGTCACAGACATAGATTTGATCAGGTCAGATACATGAATAATTTACTTAAATGATGACCTCTCTAAATGTTGCGTAAGCGTTACCGGAAGGGCTAATTTCGTTAACAGTCACCAAAATATACATAAAGAAGTCTCACTTCAAAAATAATTGGTATCTGTGTGTAGAGTTCTATTGGTGTTAAAAAATTCTCTATAATTTTATTTACATTTCAGCTGCAGAATTCATCATAGAGGTATACGGTGAGGATCATCAACTTGATGGAACACTGCTGGGACAATTTATGTTTTGCATGAACATAAATCCGAGCCAAGAAACCCTCAAAAAGATGGGTATGACTGCAAAAGTGGGTGAGTAGGCAAAAACATTACATTAAACTAAAGCAGAAATGCTAATGATATACTGGTATTACTTAAATAGAAAGGATATGATGAGAAGAATGATTTTTTTAGGCGAGAAAAAATTTAAAGTCGATGAACTTCTTCCTATCTACGCTCAACTGAAAAAAGAGGTAAAGGATATGGGATGTTACGAAGATTTTCTTGAATGTTTGAAGTTATATGACAAAGAGGATAATGGGCTTATGCAGCTGGGAGAATTACATCATTCTCTATTATCTTTAGGTTGGTATTTCAATTAACAAGTTTACAAGTCCTAAAGAAATTTAAATTTAAAACAGTTCATGTTAATAGTAAAAAAAGTAAGGTTACTTGATTTAATTTTGAAGATAGGTGAAAATACTTTTTTTTAATTGTGAAGTATTTACATCTGCGTACACTTCCAATTTTTTCTTGTTAGTTTCTATAGCTACAATATATTAACTACACTATATTAGGAAGTCCTAAAACTATAGTTACCGTAAATTACAGTCATTCTCTTAATTACTGTAACTATAGGACTATTTATCAATTATTAGTGCGAGCAGATCAACGAATTTACTAAATTATCTAAATCAACAATTTATCGTGAATTGAAAATGTTTTAGTTGGTTTTAGATAATTTTTATAAGAAGAAATTCTAGTTGAAGGCAGTGATGAACTATAGATCCTTATATCAAAGATAAAAAAGTGCTCTTTAATAAATGGGAAAGGTTTACATTTTGTGAAAATATGTTTTTCGACTCTCTAAACGATATACCTAATAGTTTTTAAAGGAAAAATGATATTGGGAAGGCACTAGCAAAACTTACAATTTGAGACGTGGTCAGATTAAATTGTTTTTTTTTTGTTATTCGAATTTTTTTTTATTATTATTAAATTTCAAAAGGACGCTTTTTTTAATTGCAAATCGAATGAGCATTTATAAGGTTGGATTGGTTCATTTTCTGTCCAGGTATAGTCGTAAATATTTATTGCTCTAATTTTTTAGTTAATAAATATTTCTACTTCTGTAAACAATCATTCAGTTCCTTAGGACTTACATTTTTAGAATTTAATTGACCCCAATAAAAAACATGTTTAATTCTTTATTTGTTGCTAGAAAACAATATTTCTGTAAAATCCTTTTAGAAAGCATTTCCGGATTTACGGTGAAGATGGCTTCATTTGAAATTCTGTGAGTTCGCATATGTATTAAATCCGCATCCCAAAGTTGCTTATTTTTCTCTGATAGACTCTCTATGGAGTGAGCGACGCTCTTGAAGTCATCTCTGTATTGCGTCTAACATGACCTTCCCGGTTGTAGTATATATTAAATTGAATTTCCTAACTCCCTAACTGTTGAAGCAAAGTGAGAAAAGCTGATAATGTAGTGATACAATATCAACCACACAACACAAACCTGTAACGCAATATGAAGAAACTGAATTTTAATTATAACTTCTCTGGTTAATAGTTCCTATAAAGATCAAAATTTTATTTAAAAGAACATTAATTTGAGTTATTTAAGTATATTAAGAATTCTTGTAAAATACATTTATTGTCATTAAGAACTTTAATTTTTATTTGCATTTAGAAGTAACTTTCATTTTTATCTATTTTTACTAACATGGTTACCCCAGGTTAATCTAACGTTTGTACGGTATACTATATCACTTTTCTTTTTAATAAACGAAATGTCTGAAAAGCATTTTACTAGCTAAATTAACAAATAATAGATCATAAGCAGAAAATATTCAAAATTTATACAATTTTTAATAATAACAGGTAAGAGAATTCCTACACTTACAGAATACAAAGTAGTTCTACTTTGTATTCTGAAGAAGCCAGTAACCTTGTGAAACAATATAAGTGAAAATTACCTAAATGTGTTAATTTTAATAAAAATACTAAATATTATACTTAAAAGATTTTGTCAGTTCACTTTATGGTTTCTCTACTAAACAATACGAATCGATTTGAAGAGGGAATTGGCGGTTCACCGAAACGTCATTTTTCATGATGGAACTACGTCAACACACTCAAACACTTACACTTATCTAGAATCTGTAAATAGTTGGGAAAGTTGTACTAAATAAAATATTACCTAATATTAAACATTTGTGTACCCTTTTCATTTATAATTTATCATTAATATTATATTTTTGTCGCAGGAGAAAAATTAACAGACGCTCAAATAGATGAACTATTTGAAGATTGTTTAGATGAAGAAGATGATGATGGGCAAATACCTTATGATCGTAAGTTTTAGTTTGATTTTTAATCTGCTACTTATTTCTTCGCCAAAATGTAATAATTTATATAAATTAATATTTGCCGTGTTAGAGGGGAAATATCTTTAAAGGGGTTTGTACTTTATAAAGGAACATATCTAACACGGAGTTTTTTGGAGATAGGCTTTCGATTTTACTGCTATCGTTAATGATTGTTTAGCAATAAAGAACTGGGTACGGTTACAGGCTCACCGTATTAACTTTGACACTTTTGCACAAATGTATATTCTAAGGAATGTTCTATATTAATTGTATTACTTTATATTGTTTTATTACTAATTAAGGATTTTGTTGAGTTTTTCACCAGCGTCTGGTGCTCCAAGGAGCGGTCTTTTAGGTTGAGAGCTGGTGTTCCTTCGGACTTGTTCACTGAGACCCAATTAACTTTTAGCCAGTTCCGAAATACACGGACGAACTGGCACTTGCTCGGAGCAATGAGGACTCGAAAGGGCTGGTCTTAGAAAGCCTGAGGTGAGAACTACATTGGCAGAACAAGCTCGCAGCAACAAGGGAGAATACTGTTTTTTGGTATAACCAGTAGCCCTATTTGCACTTCCAGTAGTGTCATCTCAGGTCCGATCATATCAAAAACATAAAAACAAAATTCTCAACAAATAACAAAAAAGAAACCAATAGGTAACAAGAAAAACGTAACAAATTACTAGTTCGTAAGCGTGGGTAAGGTAGGTATAAACGGATTAGTAAATGACATGAATAGAAAGGTTAGATAGTCTGCAGGTTTCATGTTATATGATCGATCCATTAAAATTTCTTTTTGTACCAGATTCCTTTTTTTATTTTTTGTTCGGTGCCCTCAGCACTGGGAAACAGGAGTACATTGTTTACCTCAGGAAACTCTCCTGTATCCTTTTTGATAGTTTAGGTGTAGTTTTCATCCTCGTCGGGTTAGTTTGGTGTTAAAACTGAGGACTCCCATTCATGTGCTAAATTAGTTGACAGTAACAATAAGATTGGGGATATCTTTTCTAAGCTGCAATCACCTTGCTGCACTTTTTTCTTTGGCGTTCATGGGATATAAATCAGTAAAATTGAAAATTTTAGTTGGAAATTTTTTGATCACCCTCTGTACAGACCCGACCTAATGTCAAGCGACTTTTTTTGCATATTAAAAAATGGCAAAGTTGGCAATGATTTCGAAACGATGGACTTAATACAGGCGTTACTAACTAGTTTAATCCCCAGATAGCAGACTGAGGGCATTTATTAATTAATGTTTCTTTTTGTTTTCAGCATTCCTGAGAAGAATGTGCGAGTTAGACCCTCCCCTTAAACCAGCGAAGAAGTGAACATCCCGTAGATATAATTTCATTTTACTTATATTTTATTATTTACATCACTCAAAGAATAAACCTGATTTCTCGGCGGTGTATAGTTTCCTGTATATTAATTATTCTTTCTATAATTTAATAGATTTATCTCAGTCAAATATTAACTTCTTTATATACATACATATAAGATTTTATCGTTGTTTGTATTTTTTTGCAAATTCGGAAACTATTATGGAGGTTGCTGATGTATGTCACTATCAGCGACGTAATAAAACTTCGGCCTTTCATTTTTGCTTGTTAATTGTTGTGGACGTTTGAATTATCATCTTTTAATTTAGTTAACAATTTTCGTTGATAATATTAGTGGAGCGCCTGGAACGTTAATATAAAAACCTTGGATTACAGATACAGTGAATGAATTTAAAAAAAATGAATTGTAAACTAATAATATATAATATTAGGTCAATTGACATAATAAAAACTGTGCCCTAGATTTAAAATAAGAAAGAAATAATAGTAACAATAAATCAAACCCTATAATAGGTACATACAAGTTGCAAAATATCTTTGAAATTGCAAACGTATATAATTGACTTATATATTTATACAAATTAATTACGCAAAATTGAAAGAAAATTATTAATAAAACAAACCAAGATTTTGGAGTTGATTCATCAATTCAATATCTTCAACCATTTTGTCATTTCCTCTAATTTTCAAATAATAGTTGAACTTTTTCGAAAATATAATGGAATTAGATCCAAATTTTCTTGAAATAACAAAATTATCGTGATAGCGTTATTAGTAGTTTTCTAATAGTTTTATCATCCGGAAAATGATCTGTATAGCTTTGACATTTTTCAACTCTCGCAAAGTCAATTGGCAGTTGTCATTCTCTTCTATGTACATGTTTATTTGGTCCATTGGTGTATCTATTGTCAAAATTCACGGAATATTTTTCGATCAGAATCATTTTCCTGAAGGACTATAAAATCCATAAAGGAGTTGGAGTACTGATATATAAATTTTTATATGATCTTTATTCACTTTTATCTCTTTTGTTTTATTACTTTCTTGCCCACAAAAGAAATTTTTTCCCAATGTTTCGGAGCTTGTTTTTTGGAGGCGAAAACAAAGTTCCCTTTTGCTTCTACTTACACATTTCAAAATATTTTTTATTAAATTAATTTGGCTGTATGTGAGATAACAATCGATTTTGTCATTCATTTGAAGCGGCTCTTAAAGTGATTACTCTGCTAGTGGTTTTTTAATATAAGAAGATAAACCCAATTGTTCACAGCTGTGCTCATCCGTTGGGCTTTTGGTCATTAATTCATCCATTTTCGAAAACTGTAATACAAAATAATTAAATACTCCAACAATTCATTTACTGAGTTTGACTCATTTCCTTATTTTTTAATAAAAATGAAGGAGGTTCTCAGTTGGTCTGTATCCATGTTTTTTTATGTTTGTTCAGCGATTACTCGCAAAAGGCTCAAGAAATTTCGACCGTTTATACTGGATCCTGTCCCGGGGGATCCCGAAGCTGTTCCATATTTTTTCAAGAACATAGTTTTTTTTTAAATCGGGAAAATTTTTTTTACCGATTTTCTTATACAGTAAGATTTGGTGAAGTTGCTGGCATTAAAATATGGAAATGTTTCTGTTCGGACTTTGGGTTATATTAAATTGGAAAGAAAGTTTATGAGTTCGAGGAGATCCCAAAATGGTCCCATATTTTTTTCAACAAAATAGCTTGTACCGTTTTTTAGAAAATCCGTAAAAACTTTTTTACAAACTTTCTTGTATAGTAAGCTTTGGTGGAGGTGCTGGTATTGAAATATGAAAATGTTTCTGTTAGGTTAATCAAATAATTGTAAGCTAATCAAGTTCAAGGTGAAAAGATTTTCTATTAGTCTGTATTTACAGTGTGTCTTCATAAATCTCACGATTTTTTTTTATTAATAATTTTAAGGAAAAAAGTTATTCTTCATAAACAGATTTGCATGGTCAGCAAACAGGAATATTGCTTAAAAGTGAAGTACCTTTATTTTTATTAAAATCTAAACTTGGTATCAAATAGAAGTAATTAGACTTAAAACTGCATCTAGTTATGCCCTTTCACTAAAAACTGTATAATAAGTATTTATGCATCTTTTCCAACTATATACTAGGTTTCAAAAAAATATATCATATTTGTTTAAAATTGAAGTGCCTTAATTTGTTTATAATATCTGAAAATGTAATCAAAGTTCATTAGAATTGAAAACTGCATTTAATTATGCTGAATCACTAAACATTATAATAAATTAAAAGTAGATTGGAATTAAATCGAAATAAATATCAGAGAATCAATTTCAAGATGGGGGTTCTCAGTTGGTCTCTATATTCAGTGTGTCTTCATAAGTTGGATTCATACTGAAAACGTTTGTATGAATATTAAATAGAGAATAAGTTGCATGGTCAGAAACGTACACTGTAATCACTAAATGTCACTTTTTCAACTTATACGAGGTTTGTCAGCAAATATGAATTTTGCTTAAAAATACAATACCTTTAATTTTGAAAATATCTAAAATTCTTATCAAACAGGAATAATTACAATTATAAAATACATATAATTATGTCACATTCTATTATCACTTAAAACTGTATAATGATTTTTATTACAAGATTCCGATTAAATGAATGTCAATATAATTAACAGACGTAAAGAATGAAGATAATTATGTTAATACATATACATATTTAGGAAACAAGTTATTCTATTCAACAATAAACGAGGTTGGTCAAACTAATAAATGTTGCTTAAAAGTAAAATACCTTATTTCGGTAAGTCGGTGCCAAGCTAAAGTGACAATAATTTGGGAAGTACATTTATAAATGGTACTATGGTACTACGCAACTTCGTTGTTCAACTTGGCACCGACTTCAGAGAAAGTATTTAATTGTTGCAGTAAAAAATTATTTCATGCATTTTAGTTAAGTTACTTTTTATTTTGAAGTCGGTTTTTGTTTTTTTTAATGAATTGATCTTGAATTGACCTTTAGTCATCTATTTATCCATTACTTAATTGACCATGTAATAATTAACTGCGGGTCTATAAGCACGTCATGTAGAAGTTCTATAGAAAAAAATCTCAAACGGTCATAACCGTGTCTAACTCGGACAAATGCGGAACATCATGTTTAAGAAAATGAACTTCATCAAATAAAGAAGAACAACCCTTAAAAACTTACGTGAACATATCCTTATCTTGGACAAGACTAAAGTGACAAAACCACAACCGAAATAGAAATATGAGTCGTTACAAAATTGACTGAATTATTCAAGGAATTGACCTTCTACAATCAGGTAAAGTTTCAGTAGCAGAAACAAGAATGAAAGGCAAATGTATAGAAGTGATGCAAAGCTATATACTCATGTGAACTGGTGTGAATAAAGTGTGTAGAATAAAAAGGGGTTGTCCATAGCCATACGACGTAATATTAAAAAAATGAGGTTGTATAAATGAAAGCATTATTACTCGTTACTGATAATGCCACCACAATGAGAAAGCCTCCTTTATTAACGATTTTCAAGTGTTCTCTATCACAAAGTTGCTGTTCAGGAGAATTCCACGACTTTTTCTTATTCAGTGCTGTTTTATTATTATCTGAGGTTGGCGAACTTCTGCCGTGTGTAATAGTGCCTCTGTACATCTTGTCTCAATCCAATTTCTAAGATTTTTAAGGTTTGAAACTTGTTTACTTCCTACTCCTCTTCGAACTTCAATTTTGCCATTAATAATCAGCTTCTAGATGCTATAATGACTTCCGCTTAACACGTGGCCGGTATATTTGACTATGTTTAGCAGTTGGTTATGTGTGCAGTCAAAGGTATTTTCAACATTCGTTATATATCCAGCTTTTAATGCTTCAATGCGATTCATTGTTGAATTGTTGACAGTTTCAAGGTTCATACCTCCACTCCACACAACAGAACCGACCAAACGTAACACCTAACCATTGTATATCTTAATTCTAAATTCAGGTGGACATTACATAGATATGTTCTTATTTTGTGGTTTTCGTTTTTGCTGTTCTGCATTTAATTTATTTGTCTGGATCCTATTGGCCGTTATGATTCCACGACTCTTTTGCCGAAGTGAAATTTCAGTAGCGGAATTGACTTGCGCTATGGTTTAAATTGTATCTGAGCCTCAAGTGTTCCACATGCGCAGCAAAACACCTCCAATTACCCGCCGCCGCTGAGTGAAAACCCAAATGGAAATCTACAACAGGTACTTCGATACCTAAAGACATATCAACTTCCATTCACATGCGTCCATCTATACCTTTTCTTCGTTCAACAAGTTCTAAAGGTTCCATCCATCCGCACTAGTTTGCATTACCTCTACCACATATTTGTCTTATCGACCTTGACTTAAAAACACTACTAACTGAGGTACTGAATCATTTGCAATTGATATGTCGTCAGTGCCAAGTTAATGCTGTTGAGATAGATTAAAACACCCGCAATTAAGAATAGACTTTCCGGAAGGCTCTCATGTCCTTATTTATAGCTCAATCAGTTCAGGACCTATTTGGGTGAATATATTTCACCGCCTATAATTTCCATCTCCATGTGTCGGGCCCATAAATACAATCAGTAAAATGACTCAGGAAACAGCCAATAACACTTTATCACCTTGATAATAATTATCGGTACTGAAAATCATGCTTAATGCTAACTGAGTCAATCAACACTTATTTTGATGTTGAATAAAACATGTCTTTTTCCATCTCAGTTATTGATTGTTTGCAATTACTGTCAAAACAGCTTATCTTTTACAATTATTAGATTAAAATGACATTTCTGTGTTCTAGTGGTAAATAATTACCACTGTTGATCTCAATCTCCTTCGGTAGTCCTTTCGAGGTGAGACACCCGTAAATATACACCTGTCAAGTTTGCTATCTGTCTTTAGGATAGTACCGAAACTATTAAACTATGTATGAGGAGTAGTCTAATAGGAGTCTTTGATATACACCAATTTTCGTTTGTTGTTTTATTTGAAGTGCCTATCAAAAAAATATCGAAAAGTTCTGGGTTATTGGTTATTAGTTCTTTTATTTCATGTAAAAAGGAATTGTATTTTTTATTTGTTTCAATTTCACTGGAATTAGTTCTCATAATTTTGGCCAGTGAAAAAAAAAAAAATTTGGGTAACCTTTGTTTTGAAAACATGAGTACCTTGTATTTTGTGCTTTTATTTTTCGCATACATACGAAGTAAGCATTGCATAATTTATGGTTTTTTAAATTATTTTCAGTAGCTTGTTCTGAGTAATATACAAGGTAAGTACTTACACAATATTTAATTTTTATTCGGCTAAGGTATTGTACATATCATTAGATTTTATTCTCTGGGAATATGTCTTAAAATACATATAGAATGTTGAGGATTAAGTGTTAGTTGATGATAACTCCTAAATATTTAACTTTATATATTTTCTTTAAATATGGACAAGTGAAATTGGAGTTATGCACCTATAGGAAAAATAGGTTGGTCAGCTGCCGGTAATGAAAAAGTTACATATTATCTCTTTGATGAATTCAACACAGTAGTTTATTATCTAACCATAATTTAAATTTTCTATTCTATACATTTAATTTCTTCCCAATCATTGAGTTTAAATAGCTAAAGCTGTACCATCTGCATAAATTATTGAAAATTTACTTATATTTTTTATACATATCAGTATTTTCAGTAATAACTATTGACATGCATTAATCTCACCAGAAAATATTGTTTTTCATCTGAAACAAATCACAAAAATTATTGATGACGTCCTACATCAGCAGCACTAAGTTTAGAAATTATTTCAAGAGTTACTAGTTTACTATTACAGATTGATTAATATATTTAAACAACTTATTTAACTTTTTAGTTACTACGAATTCTGTGTTTGAAAATGAAATAAATTTTTTGAAGTACTTATTGAATTTGCTATACATATTACTTGTTTTGTTACTTATTACTTTGTGTCAATCCCTATACCAAAATCGGAAGTTTTTGAGTTATAAGGAATTTCAGAAATTTGAGAAAAAAGGTTAATTAATGAAAGAATGACTGTGAAATTGTTATCGATTTCCACATTATTATAGAAAAAATAAGGCAAATAAGAATTGAATCCTATGGTTTTTGAGCAACGCTGGTAGATGAAATCAAGATCTGAGCGTTTGAAAATTTATTGGAACTGCTTCAGGTCTCCAGAAAATTTGCAAAATAGTACATTAAAGATGCTAAAAAAATATTGACTTAAGTGTCATAAAAGAACAGACCAACCAAACGGGCTTTTAAATCATTTTTGGAGTCAACTGGAATAATTAACTAAAAACGTGTGAGCCCATTGTGATGATTTTTACGTCAATCTATTGTTTAAACTTGCGAGTGTCATCAAAGACATGCCAGTAAACAAAACCCAAAACGGCAACAACCAGATGCCATAATGTTATAAAGAAAAAAATAAAGTCGACCAATTATATTAAGTGGCGTATTATGACAGGCAATATGTCTTTATTGTTAAATTAAAGGAGATGCGCCGCCGCATGAGATTGTTGTGAGATTGTATAACAGATGGTCTTTACTGCTTCAATTGGCTAGAGCGCTACTACGAATGGTATTCTTTGCAGAATACGTTCAGGGACAACTAGCCAACGGACATGGATCTTGGCATAGCGTTTACTTACTGGGTATGGGATTGAAGACAGAAATAGGTCATCTATATTCCAATTTCTTTAAGATTATTTTTTTACGCAGTTTGTTTTTGTGATTATTTATTTGAAGTTGAATTTTTACGCAGTCGAGTTTTTTGATTTTTTAAACTTAATGGCTAGAAGTCAGTTACAAAGATATTATTTGTGTCTCAGTTAGACTTGGAAAATTCCATGTTTGAATTAGATGCAATTTCTGTACATGTGAAAATTATTTATTAAATTTTTTGTAAACTTTTTAATATGTAATAGTTTTAATATTTTAAAGCAATCTACAAAGTGCAAGAAAAAATACGATGTAATCTCATTTATCATTGAGATCAAAATATTGCAATAAATTAGTTGGCTTTTAGGAAATAGTTAATAAATCTCAATAGAAAAATGAATTGATGTGAAGAAGATGGCGTTTTAAGTTTTATTTTTTTATGACAATATTTATATAGTACAATATAACGAAACTTTAAATAAAATTTTTATACAGATTTAATAAAATAAATTAGAAAATAAATACGTTGTAGCAGTAGAGCTTTCCTTATACTGTTGTCGGTGGCAGTGCCCAAAAACGATTGTTTTTATGTCGATTTTCATTTGACTTCTGGTGTTAATGGTTTTAGAATTTATCAAGCCATTTTCAACAGTATTTCTTCAAGTAACTGAAACATAAAACATAATATATTAGATGGGTAATTGTTATAAACATGGCAAACGCTTTTTGCTAAACGTGCTAGCTTTGAAATAGCTTTAGAGATTGGCAAGCTGTTTTAGTTACAGATAAAGTAATTTGCATAGTTGTTATAGAAATAAGAGAAAATGAAAAATAACTGATTTTAAAATGCATTCAGTTATTTACAAACGTCAAATTTTTCATTAATGTTCTTATTAATGAAAAATTATTATTATGCTTAATAGCTTTTTTTCAAAAGTTGGCTAGACTATTTTAGTTTTGAATATACTCAAATAATTAATTTAGGTTACATATGTCTTCATTGGATATTCTTAATAACAAATAAAACCAATTACGACGTTTTTGTCACCTCTTCAGGTCTTTTCATATTGGTATCCATTGGTATCCGTTTGCTTAGTTACGGGTTATATGGTAATTTAAGTGCCGAGTTATCTTTATTTTACTAAAGTTCTCAGTAGAGGTTAATTATTAATTAATTAGGTAGATACCCGAAACCCATAAGAGAATATAAAAATATAAAATATGAATATAAAAAAATAATGAGATCTTGTTGTATTATTATTTGAGATATAATTAATTATCAGAGGTAGTACCTATGTTTTGAAGTAACAATATTATCTGTAAAACTAGTAACAAATATATTTAACTGGGATGTTTGAAAACAGAGCAATAATTAATTATTAGAAATCCTAACAACTAATGTTTGACTGAGGATGATACACAATGATGTAATTATCCTCTGTAAGGATAATACAAGGACGTAGTATCAATATCAGATACTAAAACATGGTATAAACAGGTAAGAAAACTTATAACAATTCCCAGTATTCAACTTTCCTATGCAATGTCAGCCTATACAGGGAATTCGAGGAAACATGGCTGTCATCATAATAAAGTCGAACAGAAAAATTTTAGTACTACTTCAAAGGAACGGTATTTACAAATTTCCCTAACATTACGAAATAAGCATGGTTTTAGAACTTGCAACATGAGTATGAAGTATGGTTATTAGTTACAGGATTGGTCGGTGCTACTTCTGTGACCGACACGCTACTTGTGAATAAAATGTGAAAGAATTGTTTTGATGTTTGGGACATTAGCTTAATATTTGTCGTGACTACAGTGTTGCTGAAAATGAAAGTGAATAATAATTTCTTTTCAACTTTCTTGTTCTTTAAACAATTTATCTAGTTTGCATATCTTTACAATTAAATTAAAATGAACCATAAAACTATTCGCATTAGGTTTTAAATTATAAACATTATTTTATATAAACCAATCTCAAAGAAAATTGATATCTGGACTAGTTGGAAACATCGAGGATAATTTAATGTTAGTTGTAACTGAACTCTATTTTCTTCAACTGATAAATAAAAGTAAATTTCTGCAAATTGAATGAACATCTTGACAAACTAACCAAAATTTTATAAATATAACTTTCTAAAAATTTATTCTAAGGGTTAGCCCAGACGGAACAACTGTTTTGGAACTGCGGTTGCCATCCATATTTTGTGCTCATTTGAGGAGAAAGTTTTAAAAATAAAATTAAACAAATTATTAAATTTTATTTTTTTATAAGTTCGGGTTTGGTTAAATTATCTAACCAATTACACATTGGATCTGAGCTTAATATAACTCACTTTCTAAATTTTGTAATTCTCTCCACCACGGTTTCAAATGGGGCGGACTTGACTGAATATTCTCCGTAAGGCAGGACGGGGGAAGCATTAGACCCATTCCTTTAGAAAGTAAAATGAAAACTCCAGGGTTTTCGCAGTAGCAAACGAACTGTCGCTCAAACATAGAAAGTTTATAGAATACCCAGGAAGTTTGTAATTATAGAGATTCATAAATCCTCGGCTCTCGGAACGAATTTCAAGTTTAGATCTACACCTATGTTAGCATATGCATATGATTATATCTATTCAACGAAATATAATATCTACAATTTGTAATAATTATAAAGAATTGTATCAATTCAAATTGAAATAAAAAATATGTCGAAGAACTTATACCTAGATACCTATATCTATTGTAACTTGGAAGAAGTGCAAGTCAAATGCGGTGCTGTAGTTGTAGGGAGCAGTTACGATTTTTTGTTTGCTACACCCTTTAGATTTAATATTTAATAAGTTCTTGTGCCCACTTAAAATACGGTTTTGTTATTTTGTTTTTATTTTAATATACATATAGGATTACCGCCTATGCCTTCGTATGTTGTGGTTAAAACAATCTTTAGGATATCGCAACAGTACCGAATATCAATAGCTGTCTGAAAGCACCCTTGGTTTAATATAACCTTCCTATAACTAGTTGCAATAAAAATTTAATACTGTATTATTGTTGATAAAATATATGCGATGTGTAGAAAAAGGAAACGTCGATAGTTTGCAGTTTGCAGCATATTTACCAAATAGTTAGCTAAAGCAGAAATTTCCATGTCTCGAAGCAGCATAAGCACAATGATTAGAATTGCTGACAACTGAAATTTATAACATTTACTTACTTTTACATATTAAATATCTAAACTTAGAGCTTCTTACGCCATCATTTTTTTGAGGAATGCTGGAATTGTTTCGAAAATTATGATTAGGATTGTATAATATATATTTTCTTATTATGTTACATCGTAAATTACTTTTTACACATTCCTTTAATCAAACGTGATTTTAATTTTGTTATTTAACAGCTGTCTTGTTATTGAAATGTAAACTTTAGCTGCTGTTAGCTAAAGTGAAGGTTTGAAACGTTGTAACAAATAAATCCTGTGAATTTAGAGCATTCAGTATAAATATACTAAATGAAGAATCAATTAATTAAGGTGTGAAAATAGTTAAAATTATCAAATCTGTTAATAATAGTGTTAAAAAGAACTTAATCTTAGTACACGACTTCTTAAATTAAAACGCAAATTTATCATTTGCTTTACATTTGCTTCATATGTGATCATCGTCATACAGCTTATGACAAAAAATTTAGTCATTTGGGTTAACTATTGTCCTTAGTAGTTATTTTAAAGAGGTTGACTCACACAAAACGTATGTATATAAAAAAACAAAAGAATTCAAGTATGTATAGTAGGTATCAAGGAAGTATTAATATTGTTTACCAGTGTTAAAACAGCGGATAGGTAACGTTTCAAAAAAGAACATTTGTGATCGAATTAAATAGTTACGGCATATTCCATAGAACATATGAAGTTTTATTACAAAACTAGGGTTCCATTAGAGGTTAAAGAAAACTTTGAGCAACTAACTTCTCAGACTGGCAACAATAATAAATATAACACAGTTATAAGAAAATAGTATATAGTATATATTATTGGTGAAAATAAGTACAAAATTTGGTAATAATAGATGAGAGAAAATTATTGATTAAGGAAGCTGTTAATGTAAATGAATATCATTAATATTGGTTAATAGAAATGATGCTAAACTGTGTTGAAAAAAAAGTTTTAACTTTAAAAACGCCCTTAATTTTGTTCCTGTGGCAATACAAAAGTTATATAGCCGGAGTTAATTAGAGGAGAAACATTTTATAATCTGATCATTATTTTAAGGTATAGTTGTACAAAAGTGCAAATATTTAGTATCCACGGTTCTATACTTACGTTCGTAGGGGATGAAACCATCGTCATCTTCTTTATCCATGCAGTCATGAAGAACCTCTTCTGTTTCTGCGTCTGATAATCTTTCACCTAAAACAAAAAGGGCTGGTAATAACAGGAATTTTTAACGAGGAAGATTTCTGTATATTTTTTTGGTACAAGAACATCTTTTAAGCCTTTTAACTTTGTTGGGAGATATATCAACTCTATACATTACAACAAAATATTATAGCAAAAACTAACCATTTCAATTTAATCAAGTATGTCAGGATAAAATTAATAATTTCATTTTTAACAAATTTTTCTGAGAAGAGTGAAAAGTTCTTTACGATTAAGATGATTCTAAAAATGTAAAATCGACTCCAGAAAATAGATCTTGAATTGAAATTTGGAATAAGATACCCACGGAAAAAAGACAGCAAGCCAAAACAGAAGTGAAAACAAGAAGTGCGGGAAACGGAGCATGTTTAAAACTTTCACTGTAATGTATTAGGGATACACAGTGTAATGAAGTAAATTCACCCTTTTAGTGTTAAGTAATTTATCGATGGTGCTTCTTCTTATAGTTCCCTTCTGCTTATGATTGGCGATTACTGTAGAAAGCGCTTCCGTTGTTGGTATCAGTGTCTAGACATTCATGTTCATCCAGGCTCTAAAATTTTTCATCCCCTATCTGGACTTCTTTTGTCTCCTAATATCTGGTACTCTTAACAGTTGTACGACCTGCGATGCAAGATACTTTGATACTTTTAACTCACATGATTCATAGAACTGAGCCTCCATGCCTTATAATAAGATTGTAATCGCAAAATAAGAGATCTCTTGCGCAGAATCTGTTTCATTTTATAGAAACCAGATATTTAACTTTCGCAACTTTTTCTACCGTCGCTCAATTTAGAGTTATGTTCGCAGCAACAGGTCTACGAACTTAAGGCCAAATAACTATAGTTATTGTGGTAATCACAGCCATAATTATGGTCTTTTGGGAGTTAATATTCGGGACGTGTTCCATGTTCTTTTTAGAAATCTTATTAAGCATTTCGCTTTAGCATCTTCATTATCTGTAATTATAACGTATCGTCAGCGTATCGTATATTGTTTGAGACACCGTCTTTAATTTTACTACCTCCTTTACATTCCTTCAATGTCTGATTGAAAATTTCCTAGCAGTACACAGATTGGGTAGGAACGAAGATAGAATACATCCCTGTCTTACTCCACGCTGTAAGTCTATTTCTCACGTCTCTCCTTTATTTGTCCTCACGGTAGTTAGGTGTTTCCACTATAAGTTTTAAATGAATTTATGTCATTGTCATCTAGTCCTTTCTTCTTTGTGGAATGCCTCGTATTCCACAAAATATACAAAATCTTTCTTCTGCCCATCACAGCATTTTTTAATAAATGTGATAAGACTACATAAGGCATCCATTGTACCCATTGCTTTTCCGAGAGCCAAACTCATACTCATTTTTTTTATAAATTCTCATGTACATCTGAATGATCTTTAACAATATAGGTGGTCCATTAACACTAAATCTAAAGTTGCACAAGAGTCTATGGATATATAGAACTACAAGGAGATATCGAAAAAGAAAAGAGTTGTAAAACATTATAAAAACAAGCAAAACAAGCAGCAAAATACTTGTGATCTACAGTGCCTATTATGACAGTGAATAGCACATTTAGCAAGATTGGGAGAAAATTTACAACCAAAATACATAATGTTATTCCAAAGCCATAAAAAAAGTGCAGTCAAACTGAGACTAACACCTGATTAAAAATCTAGCATCAGAAGGCAAACAATATAGTAAGAAAAACAAATAATGTAAACACATTAAAGACAACGGAAGCAAAGCTAAAAGATGTATTAATGAAAACTAATTAAAGAATCTAAAATAATAAGTTTAGTCGCTGAAACAAAAATAAAAGAACATTGGACTGTTTTGAATCTAAAGAAGAGTCAGCATGAAATACTAATTTCGATAATGAAATAATACAGTACTAAACTCTGCTTGAATATTTTCATAGATTATGTGATTAAACATGGCAATTAATCTTAACAAATTTGTATATGTTAAATATTTCCTATGAAGAAATAAAGGCAAATTAAATCTTAGACACAAAAATCTTATATAAAGAAAATTGGCCATAGAATCTATAGAAGAGATCTCAATCAAAAACTGAACCAAATACACCTTAATTGGAAAAACTCATCATAGAAGTGAGGATATAACATTGGGTAATATGAGAAACAGTAAAGATGATGTGTGATATCCCAATTAACTTCTAAAGCACTGATACATAGTAGTGCAGCAACTTCTTTACATGCAGGAGATACATCATAATACCATTATTCAAAACGAGAAATAAATAAATAGAGTGATAGAGCTTAATCATGAAGTTATTCATGAAAATAATATGTGTTATTCAGAAATTACAGTATCAGCCAGTGCAAAAGCTTCTGAACATGAAAATTGACTATTTATGTAATCTTTACTAAGGCGTTTGATAACATAAGTTTGGAGAACATCAATAGACTGACAAAAACAAGCAAATGTCAAAAGATACTAGAAGCTAAATGCTAAAATTTAATAAAACTACTGTACGTAAGCCAAGACCGACTCGATAGAATGGCCGAACCGACAACAAAAAACACTTGAAAATACTAAGGAATATAACCGAATAAACTTTAAAGGAGTAATGAAGAAACTGGAGAAGAATGTAAAATCCACGAAAATGGGCTAGTGCAATCAGAAGAGTTTAAAACCATCAGTGTTTTATGGGCTAATTTCAATACTGAAACAGTGTTAAAAGAAAAAAAATAGTCAGAAGGTCAGGTATGGAACACCAACAACTCAACGACTAGATAAAAGGTGCAAAACCCTTCCCATCTACAACACAAGAAAGCTGAACTGAAAATAATATGCTGAAGGCTTAAACTAACAAGAAAAATAATGAGAAGAAGACAATTAAAGAAACCTTTGTAAAACGGCTTGTAATACTAGAAAAATATAGAAATGTAGAAAAGTACTCGGAAAATGAATGTAAAGAAAATGTGTGCCTACAAGATTAAAACAGATTTGGTAACAAAAAAGTCGGGTAGTTGAGAAAAAAATGAAATGAGATATCTGAGTGATAGGCCGACGTATAATGAAGAATACAAACACAAAGGAAAACTGGAAAATGAAGTTAGTGTTCAAATGTTTAGACAGATGATCTGATGAGAGCACGTTCACAGAATTAAAACTAAGGGGTATAACTGGTAACGTACGAATAGTAAAGATGAAGAGACGTAGGTAGAGCAAAGAAGTGAATTAAAACTAACAAGTAGCGTTAGTTGAAAAGGAAAACAGTTACAACATCAAAGTGTGTACAATAAATAGGAAAGAATGGAGAGAAATAAGATTGGAAATCGGTTTTTCATACGCTGCTGTACTTACCAAGAGAAAGGAGTGTGTGAGCAAGTTCGGCAGACATCATTGTGCCGTTTTCTTCTTTGTCGTACAACTTCAGACATTCCAAGAAGTCATCAAAGTTGCCTTGTTCCTTGTCTTTTTTAACTTGGCTGAAGATGGGAAGGAATTCTTCGACCTTCATTTTCTTCTCATTCTTCTTTTTGGTACCACCCAATTTTTCAATTGTGGCCAATGTTGGGTTCAAGTTAAGGGCACGAAGCATGTCTCCCAAGTTAACAGCATCGATTGTGCCATTTCCTTCGAAGTCGTAGATGGAGAACACGAAGTTCGCTCCTTGAAAAAAAATATCTTAGTTAACACATGTTTATAAGTAAATATATCATTATTTTTTAATAATTTATTATATTTATATATGGGGTCGTAGCACTATAGCGCATTTTATATTTTTTGTAAATCAGAAAATCTATTATAATATAATTTAATAAAATATAATAATTAATTATTGCAAATTGAATTATTTGAAAAATTTGATTATTTTAACTTAATAGAATTTTTTAAGTTGTCAGTTATACTGGTTTTTAAAATAACAGTCTATTATTTTAAAAGTCTTGTGTTGCTATAAGATGGTGAATGTGAATGAAGTGCCTTGTTAATTCATACACAATTTTAAAATAATTATTATAAAAGTTAGTCATAAACTGTAATTAGTTATGCAACTGTCAGTAATTTGAATTAAATACTTAAATAAAAATTGGCAAATAATAAAAATTAAATCACTGCATAACTATGTCATTAAATTTCACCATAACCTGGAGAATAAAGATCAGGCAGGTAGGACCATTTTATCTCATCTTAGAAAACCCTTTTCGAAAATGAATTACAGCTACAGCAGAATGATAATTATAATAATGAGGATGTGTTTTGAAAGGAATACGTGATTTTTAGATAAAATTGTTTCAGATTTACTTGACTATTATTTAAAAAGTTTTTATGGGAAGGTAAACCTATAAGTATAACGAAATAAGAAAATAATATTTCTCATCATTATTTATAAAAGTATCTCATGCATATCTATAAAATCTAAACTAATGCATTTGTTTAAAAACAAAGATAATGTTTTAACGATCAAACAATACTTTTAAATCCTTTTCCACCAGTAAAGAGTAGGTTTGTAAAAAAAGTAATAAATTTGAATATTTATGAGGATATTTAAGATGGTATTTGAGAATAACTGATTTATTGATTCAAGTTCTCTGTATCTTCAACCACTCCAAAAATGCCCCTATTGCTAAGAGTTTTTTTTGTAAAATAACTCTTCGGTTTATTCCAAAGAGTTGGTTTATCACTGTGGATACTTTTTGATGTTTCTGAGTGTTTCTCTATTTCTCTTGTCGGCTGACAGCTTAACACACATACCCTATTAATATTAACTTATTCATTCATTTTTTTATTGTTGTTTGTTACTTTCATTGTTGTTTTTAAATCATATCGTTGTTTGTTTTTAAGTAAATTTTATTAGTAATCACTTAATCTTATTTTAATATGGATGAGTTTTTCTTGGGAACTATAAACACACCACATCTCTATATATCTCTTTCTTCAATAAATTGTTCTAATCGATTTTATTTTTACCGAATTCTATTTTTTATATGTTAATTGTAACACATAGCTGAAATTTAGACGTCGGCTAGGTGATAGGAAACTTTTCAGGCATAGTATTGACTAGTTCAACAAGCTGGCGAAAACAATTATAAAACAACCAGAGCCCTATGCCTTTTTGAGAAGCATAGGTTTCTTTAAAAGACGTATAAATTGGTGTAATAATGTATCTCATATAATACAATAACAATACCGATGACACTCGCTTGAACAGAAAGTCTGTATATTTCAACACAAAAGGCTTCAAGGACTAAACTGACAGCATGATCAGCGGAATTACAATGAATTTGCAAATTCCATAATAAAATTTTCAAAATTGCTGCTGATTTATTTGTAAATATTTACTAGAATAAGTAACAATTAACCTTCTCAAAATAAAAGGTGATTCTGCTACAAAATTACCCTATATATAAAAAAACTAATTCGCCAAGGATAGTGCACCTTGCAAGTTTTATTTTTCATTCTACATAGATTCAGCTAAGAACTTGGGCTCGTATAGATTTTTAGATAAAAAATTTTAAAACGTTTTATACATTTTGAATGACATTAAAAGTTCTTAAATGCATACCTTATTAATTTTCATATTTTAACTAAAGTATCATACATTTTTTTAGTATTAGAATGTTTCTTATGAGAATACCTTCATAATTTTTAATAAATGTTCATTATTCTCAAAATTCAGATAATGGTGTTTTGTGTGGTGAGGCAGCATCTTGTTGAAGTATCACCTTGTTCCATGTTTGGATATAAACTAAGTAAGGAATTTAATATTTATTTCAAGAAATTTTAAATAGTGTTTGTTTGTTGGAGATACTAAGCAAAGGAAAAGTTTTGCATAGGGTGGGAGGGTAGCTATAACAATTCCCTTCTAAAAATGGTAGAATATAAAAATATTTAAGGTAGGTAAGCATACCAACAGTTAATCCTAGGGTTTCAACTTTTTTTGATAAGCTGGACGTTTAAAGGTACAAGCTCACTCCGTGAAAGTCATCCATAGATGTGCAAAAAGGATGAATATAGTTTGATGGGTAAAAAAATGTTGATGTTCGCCATAAAAAAAAAGTTCATACGTGATTGCAATAGTTACTAGTATCATAAAGCACAAAATAATAAGGTAACAATCAAACAAATTACAATATTAAATTTTTGGATACTATGATATAAATTGTTAGACAAGAACTTCTAGAAAAATGGGAGGCAAGTCTAGAATTTGCTATCACTTGGGAAAACTAAAAAATAATCTATTAAAGCGTCTCAATTTTATTCGATATAAAATACACTAATTGTGGAACTGTTTTGGAATTGGAGTGCAGTAGAGAGATTTTAATTAATGGCGAATTAGTAAAATCTTTGAAATAGCTACTTAACATGATTAAAAATGCATTTTGTGTTAACAGAATAACAACCAAGCAAATAATTAACCTATGCCAAAGTATTCAGGAAAATGTTTTATTTTGTCGTGTCAAATACAATTAAGGCTCTCAAAATGTCATTAGCCGTTAGTGATCCAAATTATTTCAAATGAATCAGGTCACCGTTACAAAATAATTAAAATAAAAGGCAGACATGCGTAACACATTTCTAGGAATGGAACTTCAGCGAGTCTAATTATAGTAAAGTTTTAATTTCGTTACGAAATTAGACCTGCCTTCAAACACCGACTGTTTCTCTGGCCATATAAGATCCCGATTTAAATTTAGATACCCTTGCGTATTCTGAAAATATTTTCTGCCTCGTACAAATGTGTGTTACAATAAAAATAGCTCGAATCATAAACGGAGGATTATGTAGGAAAGTTGAAGGATTTGCAAATAATTGAATGGCGGGGAAATTGGTCGTGGTCCTCTTAATCGCAATGCTGGGATGGATGCATAAACCAGGGCCTATTTTTAGAATTATTTCCAACGCATAATGTTTTGATCTGTAGCATTTTATGGTTTTCTAGTAATTTTCCAGAAATTTTTATGCATTTTCAGCTTTTGGTCTATAATAATCATGGCACATTTATATATATATATATATATATATATATATATATATATAATTGGTACTAAATGGACAATTTTAAAAGAAATTATTTTTAGTCGGAAATATTTACTAAGGAACACGTGTTATATTTGTAAAAATTGTTGAAACAGAAATATGTCTTACCCTACAAACTTAGAGTATTATAAAATTTAATATTAAATTAGTTAATATATATTTTTTCTAGGTACGCCAATAAAGGGATTCTTCTAGTCGTTAGTGATTCAAACTATTAACAGTTAGAATTTTTGATTTTTATAATTAACTGAAAGAAAAATAAAATTTTCCGCAACTAACTACAACTTTTGTTATTACTTTAATGGAAATTAATATAATATGTATAATTTATATAATGCAGTCACAATTCACCATTTCTGAATTGTAGTTACTGTAAAATCTATTTTCTACAGAATGTTTGATAACGTGGATGGATATTAAACTAACAGAATAAATATTTTCTGCAAAAACATAATATGGACAACTTTGTTTTATTTTGTCATAACTGGTAGTAACATTGTTCCAACAAAATAAGTTAGTTCGGACAAAAGTCCCTTTTTTAAAGTAAATTATTTTGAAAGATGTTTGTAAATAATGCATCACACATGTTTAAAGGAAGGAATAACATTTATTCAAGAAGCAAGAAATAATGAAAATTGTATGACCATTAGATTACAGAACAGGACTGAAATTATAGCTCAATAAATAAGAATAAACTCAGGATGAGTAAAAGGTGTAAGAAATACAGTGCCAAAAACCGAAAGTATCTACTGCAGTAACATCTTTCTAATACAGATTTCTCTACGCTAGACATTACGAGATCCAACAGTTATTTATTATTTTATTCATTATTTATTTATAAATTGTGATTATATTATTTAGTTAATCTCCAGTGGTTTGGGCGCTTTATTCTACTTAAATATTTTTTAAATATACAATATAAAGAAACAATTTTGAAAACTAATAATGAAAGAAAATAAAACCCAAATGAAAATAAAGTACTGATTTGAAAAATGCCCGCAATTAAAACGACGACAGCGATAACAATGCTATCCGATATAAGTAAATAAGGTGAATCAAGAAAATTACATGGCTATATGTCCAACTATCCTTTTTTTTTCTGATCCTCAGCTCTTCTCATAATACAACTGGTAATAGTTGTATTATAAGATAAGCTAATGAACAGAACACAAGGATAGTTCGACATATAGTCATGTTCACATGGGTATTTATGGTGGAGCAAGGAGACAGTTGTCCCCCAAAAATTTATTTGGAATGAAAGGATATGCTATTTTTCTTGCACCCAAAGAAAATGACGAACAGTGCAAGCCCCTTGTCATAGTTTTTGGGGATATAACACCACAAGCCATAAAATTTCTGTATATTTCCAAACGTTTCGGAGTCTAGGTCAGACTCCGTTGTCAGTGGTAAAGAAACTATGAAAAAAGGCACAATGCTAATATTAAATGTTTTGAAAAAAATATATGCCACAAATATCCTTCAGAAAACCCCTTGTCATATTGACAAAAGGATCATAGGAAATCTAATCGGAAAGAAAAGTAAGTGACGAAGGGTTTTGACTGAAAATTAAGTTGCAAGGGAAATCGGGAAATTATAAATGTGTGATCTTTTTAAAGTTGATAACAATTATAATGTGCATTGTACATCACTAAACTTGAAAATATTTTAATCGTCTTAATTAAACTTTAAGGCTGAATAAAACAGTGGTTTATAAACATACAATTTTATTCAAGACATTTTTATATGATGTAGATACGTCCTAAGAGAGGATTTTTAAAATTCATCACCTAAGGGGGTTAAATGTAGGAAAAAATTGTTTGGACTTACATTACTAAAGTGGAAAATAAAGAAAAGTCAGTTATATTTGGTGTCAGTAAAATGAGAGAGAAAAATTGATATGAAAATTGTGTCACATTTGAGGTTAGAAATGCGGATAATATTATGTCGGCTCCTAAATAAATACAAAAGTAAGAATGTAATTGAAAATACATTTGGACTGATTTGAGGGTTGAACTATTAAAAGCGGCATCAAAATAAAAGAAGGGATCAGACAAAGAAAAAGGGACATTTATCCCATCAACAGACTGATCTTTATTCAACAACTTCCAGCATATTTAATACTTATTAAATATTGGCACCTGTTATGATGACAAGACAAAAACTGTTCGTTATTTCGTTATGTTACGCAATATTTCTTAAACTGTAGTTGCTAAACTTTAAAACAATTACAAACTATTGAAAAAATAACTGTACTCACTTTCTACGTCTCTAGCACTGAGGTCAGCCTGAAAATGACCAAATTGAATCAAGTTATTTGTAAAACCTACATTTGAAAATCGAGAATATCAAATCGCAACTTACAATTTTTCAACAAGTGTGTGTTTTGGCCAATTTTAGATTTGATTTTCTTGATTATTCAACATACACGTAACTAACAAAATTAAAACAATTTCGTGTTATTCTACGGGACGTCACTGGATTAGAACATAGATCAGGAAAGATTCACAGATCCTCCTTGCAGAAGGATGTTAAAATAGACGATACAAAGAAAGAATCATGTTAAACAAATTTAAACGTTGAAGATAAAAAATATTGTGGTTCCTGTGTTGTTTTCTTTAATTTAAAATTAAGTATATTTGGACTCTCTTGTTAATTAAAACTATTAATTTCCTTGCAAATTATCTTAAAATGCAAAATTCATTATAATCTTACTTTAGGAGCAAATCCTCGTTGCTTTACAATAAAAAAGAAGAAAAAAAAAAGAATTATTGTTGCAGTAAACGACCGGTAAACCAGGAATCCCAATATTCATTAAATTAAACATAAACACGACACAAGAGTTTTTGTTTAAATTTGTTTAACACTGAACACTTAAAAGCACATGTGTAGAAAGAAATCCACATAGAAACATATACAGAACAAGACACTTCACACTCGAGATGCGTAATTTAATACCAACTACCTATTCCGGACCGACACGTGGCTAAAAATAGAACTTTATTTCAGATACTCTTTATACCCTATCACGTATTTTAATATGAAAATTTCAATACTATTTTCGCTTTGTAAATCTTCTTTTTCCAATACTTGAACGCCCGAACGTAAGCGGGTTCTCCCAATTTGGACTTGGGTTCCATTTTCAGCGACGCTGTCACAAATCACTCAAAAATCTCGGGTGTTATTCTAACCATACAACGTTGAGTTTTACTTACCATTGCGTGTGATATTACTGCTAACTTGCCTTCTAGTAAGATTCGACCAGAAGTGGAGCACGGAGCAAGAAGGGTCTCAAGTTTTATAAGTGTAGATGGCGCTCGCGTAGCCGGAATAGTAGCTGAAACTGAAACCGCTGAAAACACCCGATGTTGAGCTCGACGGTGAAACGGCAACGTTGGCAAAGTTAGTTTTTCACTTTTTACGAGAAAATGTTTGGTGCGACCCGTTAGCTATGCGTCATAATCTCAGGGACGTATCCCAGGGAAATACGAAATATTTTAGCTTTTCGGATTTTAAGGTTTTTCTCTTTAGGAGATACAACTACATGTAAATGTTCGAGACAGTAACAGAAATTTGAGTCATCGCTTTCATGAGTAAGCACTTTCCTATATTTGTCTTTAAAGAAGAAAGTACGTTTCGTTTTACCCACTTACAATTTATCGTGGTCTACGCTTGTTACTACAGTTTGTTTCTAATGTATATGGGCCACTTAAAATGGTGTTTCTTTTTCAAAAGTCTTTTAGAGTTCGCACCAGTGAATACTTGCCTCCAAACACATATTGTGGAAGTAATTAATACCTGGTGATTACTAAAATAATGCCCCATCATCCCCTAACACACATCCTTGTCTTTGATATTTCTCGAAAACCGCTTAAGCAATTTTCTTTTCGATGGATATTCAGCAATTAATAGTACAGTGCCCGGGGCGTTAAATATATAAAAACATCGTATTTATGTTACAGTGAATGAAATTAAAAAATTCAAATGGAATGTTCAGCTAATGACACATTTAAAAAAGTTTACCTATTAAAAAATTGTGATCGTTTGTTTGCCAAATTAAAAAAAATTATAATAGCAATAAAATAGTAATTAAATAAAAAAGACAATTATTAATAAAATATCTGTTTATTTAGGTATTATTTCTGGTGGAGTTGCAAATGTAGCTGAAGCTTCGTACAATGTATGAAGCACAAAAGCCTTAGGAATGACATATATTTATAACTTTTTTTGGAGCCAAATTGTCTATGAAACATCACAGCCAAAGTAATATGCAATGGTGATAAAAATGATTTTGTTCGCGGCACTGATATAATGACATTCGCTATAGATTTGCACTTTTTTTCATACGTAGGAATAGTTTCGACTCTATTTTTCTTATCTTTCATTATTATTTCTGACAGAACAAAGTTAAACGATTTTGGAATTGAGTCATCAATATTTTCGAGCATTTTGTTACTTGGTGTATAATTTTCATAATCTTACACTTGAGCTCTTATGTCCCTCCTAATACTTTCACTAGCTGCTTTCGATAGATGTCGTTCCTGTTCTTCTTTACTTTTATGTTTTTGATTGTATCAATTTTCTGTTAGTATGTTATGGTTAATTTTTTTGAAACATATGATGGTATTAGATCCAAATTTACACCATATCACAATATCATCATGACAGCGGTCTATTAGTCGTTTTCTTATAGTTTTTTCATGCGGGTCTACTCAGTAGTGATGACATTTCTCAACTCTTGCATGGCAAATTGGCAGTCGTCATTTTCCTCTATGTACGTGTGTATTTGCTCCATAGCTGTATCAATCATCAAAGATCTCGGAGCAACTTTCTTGTCAACATTACTCAGATGAATAGAATTTTTGATCAAGTTATAACACTCAGCATGCTATTTTGCTTGAAGTGCCTTTAAGTCTGCTATACCAGAAATTCTTTTATGAATCATTTTTCTGTAAGGCAATAATATTCATGACAGAGTCATTTAATGTTGAAGTATTAATGTATGAAACTAGTCTTCTTCGATTTTTATTCAATTTTGCTTCTTTTTTTGAAATCGAAGTTTGATGAATCAATGCTACTCCGGAGATTCTTTTTTGAAGGTGAAATTGAAGTTTCAACTGGTTCTTTTATAAGGTTCAATATATTTTGTATTTATATATTTTTGCCGGCAACTTATATGGTCATAAACAACAGTTTGTAAGTGAGGTAACAATCCATCCTGTCGTTCGCTTGAAGCAGTTATCAACGTGGTTACTCCTCTATTTATTTTCGTATCACCCAAATCTGATTTGGTTGCAGAAGATGAACCCAATTTTTCACATATTATGCAGCTATACTCATCAGTCATGCTACTGATTGTTAGTGTATCCATTGTTCGAAAACTGTAATAGAAAATAATTAAATACTTCATTAATTAATTTATTGCGTTTTATTCATTATTATTTTTTCACTTGAATTGACCTTTGATCATCAATTCAACTATTATTTAATTGATTTTCTAATAAATAACTGCATATTATTAATGTACTTAATTTAACGAAGAAATCAAAATTCTCATGTAGAAGTTTAATGGGAAAAATAATCGTTTTCATTTTCGTAAAATCACAAAATTTTCACTTTTAAATATACACAACGTGCACAACACACTTGTCATTTATAACTGAACTAGCCCGTTGTCGGTCTCCCCTCCACGTTTTACTACGTTGTCAAGGTCTCTACGACCCTTCACACACTAGGTATGTTTGAATGATGTTCGTTTATGTAATCTACTTAGATGAAATTAAACCTATACATGAAAAAAATATTATTTCAAGTAGAATTGTATACGCCCGAATATTAATTGTTTACATTTTTTGGTTTAAATAATAATAAAATTAAGGGCACAAAAAAAATTGGGTAAACTTTGCAATTTATAGTACAAAAAACAAAATTATTGATGTTTCAGTTCTATGAAATCAAATAAATTGTAGATAGGTAACATCAAGGGTGTGGGGGGGAGCATTTGGCATGGATCTTCAGCAAATAATACACCAAAATTATGTGTCTTTCAGTTATATGAAATCAAGTTAGGATCTTGATAACACAAAGAGGAGTTGGGTGAGTTACCATTATCATTGGTGTTAGCTACGATCAAGGTGTCATCTGCATATCTCACATTAAAATTTATTTATAGCACTCGTGCCATTGATAACAACTCCCATCCTATGCTCTGCCAGAATTTTAATATATTCTTACAGTACAAGTTAAACGACATTGGAGACAGAATTTTAGGTGAGATATTGTACAGTATTCACTACTACTTACGTCATTTTCTTCCATTTTGGGGATTTTCAACTATTTGTAGTGTGATACTAAATTGAACGCTTTTTCGAACTCAACTACACAGAGATAAATATCAGTATAAATGACACGTCATTACTGAATCAAGGACCAATGGAGCCTCCATAGTTCCTAAACCATTCCGAAATCTTAAAAAAATTCGCCAAAGCTTATCGTAGACTCCGCTTTGTATATATTCCTTAAATATTAACCCATCATACTGAAAGTTCTATATTACATTACATTTCCACGCGTTCATTTTGAGAAGTTTAACAAAGGTTAATTGCAACCAGTCATTTAGCATAACTAATTTAATAAATACTGTTGAGGCAGTCTGGATTTTATTGCATTCTCTTCGAAAAGTTTCAGAATTTCAGCTGTTATTTCTGGAGATGACCTTAAATTGTGAGAATTGTTATTCATTAGTATAGCTCAAGTAAACCATGCATTTTATTATATTCCGCAATTTCTTTAAATATTTTAGCATACTTGGCCGTTTTATCTTGAAGTAACTTTCTTCTTATCTCTGCAATGGTTTACTCCTTGATGATGACAACTTAGAGTTGTTGAAACGGCGTTGAGTGTTTAAAATAAAGGTTTGGTGTTAGGGTGCAAAACTGTGTTTTTACACTTCTCATGTATATAGTAATTTATCTTTGGTACCCTTTTTGAAAATTTTACAAATCTTATTCGTATCTCACTAAGAGCTAAAATAGTAAGGGAAGGATACATTTTTAAAACAGTTTTGTTACTTCTATGGTTTGCTGTTTTTTTCTGCATTGTATTCATTAGTTTACACATTTACATTTAAATCATTATAACTACGTAAATATTTTGCTTCAGTCCATGCCTTACGATGTGTGTTATTTTTCATTTTTTTATTTTAACACTCACAGTATATGGTTTTTGCTTGTTTTTATGCCGAGAGTTTGTTTACTATGCTGACTCTTGCCTTCATATTCTTATAAAAATCGCTGGTATCGTTTGTATTCTGACGCCCCTTTTATATCTTTCTAATATTTTTCGGAAATTATTACTTTGAAGCAGAAAATAATGTGTCCTTACTGTAGCAGTAGTATGGTGTAATTAATTCTTTTCTAGGTAGATCGTTTCAAGTATCATGGAGTTTTAAAGAAGTGTCATTGTTTTAATTCTAGGTGCATCTAATTGCAGTATGTTTACGTTGAAGGGTTAATAGTTTTTCGTATGACTATTTGATCACTTATACTTTCATATCCTACATAGGTTTGTTCAATTTTTGAAATAATGACTTTTCGGCCTACGAATATTTCCAGGAAAACGTAGAAAATCTATAGCTATGTTTAACTTTTTTCACATAGATTCACTATATCTAATTTGTAAATATCATCCACATTGTCTCTTCTACAAAAAGCTAATAAAAAGGGTATTCATTTGGCAACGTCACTGCATATAAAGTAGTGAAGAGCTGTTGAAAACTTGTGAGGGTCGTGTTACCGATACATTCCTTGATTCTGTACCGAATCCACAAGTGATATCTACTATCTATCTGACAGTTCCCCCGTTTATTTATTGTTTAGCAGATGACAGACATAAAAAAGAACCACCTAAATACGTATATTAAGAATAGAAGTCTAATTAATGTTTAGTTCGGTCAACCATTCAATACTGTTCTGTATTATGTTGAATAAACTACTCCAGCTTTCTTTATATATTCTCAGTGCACAATCCTGGGTAATATGTTGAACAGTCTGATTTGAAGCATCGTATTTATGGCAAGGGCTTATTAAGACTCTTGCATATAAGATGAGAACGTTCTAAAGCATGGGGTTTCAACTCCGGATTTATTAGATGTTTCCTCTGGGGTACTCACTCTATAGTTCTAGTGGTCAATGTTAAAGTGTCTGCTGGCAAGATGTTTGTACAGCCGTGTGGGTTTATTCCAATTTATCTTTAAATATTCCGTCTGTAGTGCTTTTGTTTTTTTTTAAGTTGTTGGGCAATATGACTAAGTCTTTGTAATTGTCTCTACTTTATTGAGCTAAATGACAGCACTCTTCACATGGCATCTATTCACCACACTGGGGCAGGCTACTCGGTTGAAGAGTATACTATCTCTCTATTATTTTTAGTACCGCTCTTGGAGAAAATTATCACGTAGTTCTAGTTTACGAACAGCCTTTTCGCTATCATTTCGTTTGTTATATGAAAGTCGCTAATTTCGGGTTTTACGGAGTTCATTAGAGTTCATTACTAATCTCCTTCCATGTGAATACTCATGTATCTTGTTAGCTTCAATCTGTTTATGTTGGGCAGATAGACGCCATGTCCGAAACACCAATGTCAGTTTAGTTTGACACAGAATTATGCAGATCAGTTTACACAAGAGTCATTTTTCTGCATTTGGTCATAGGCAGCTGTTAGGTGTACGAAGTCTACAGTTGTGTTTTCTTGTTTTTGGAAGCCGACTTCAAGAGGTGTAGTCACTTTTAGAACATGGTTAGTATACATCCTGTCAATCCATACTTTGTTCACCTCTCGTAATAGGTAGTTATCTATTTATGTCTTATAGAGATCTTCGCATTCACTGTCATAATTTATTCAGATCCATCTTATAACTTGTATATAAGTTCCTTTTACCATTTTGACTTTTAATAATTCCATCTAGAACTTGGGACAGAATGAATTACCAATATTAGTACACCTATTTCATACGTAGTCGGGCAGTTGTTTGCTATATGAAAAGTCATCAGGGTTTTAGTTTACGAAACACCAATCTGGTGTATGGCACCTGTTCTATGCTACGAATTTATGTAATTAAACAGCAGGCTTTATGTAATTAAATACCAGTCTGAGAGCCTATGTTCCTTGAGCCATAGCATAAGTGCAACTCTATGCTAGTTATTGTTGCCATATTTTCACAATGTAAAGTGACTATTAAAAATACTCAGATATACAGGGTGTGAGAAAGGTGGCACAGTGATTACTGTTTTTCGTGCTAAAAGTGAGTAAATGGTCAGTTTGTTATATAGGTAATGTTGTGCAGCCGTAAATGTGATGTGACGTCACGTCAGTTGTATTCTCTACCGAGTTTCTTGTATGGCCGGCAACATCAATATTTTTAAAATCTTGAACAAAATTTAACAATTTGATATGCTATGTCTTTCCAAATTAAGCTGAGCATTTTTTTATCATTTTGTTTAATGTTTCATTCCATGTGTATTATAACCAGGAGATCCTCACAGGAAGATGAGTTAGGCGTCAGGTGTCGCCTTAGTTGATTGAGAATTATACTGACAGAAAAAAACAATATATGCATGTATAACAAAAAAAAAAAAAAAATTTGAGGTTGCGAAGTTACCACGTGTCACTTACGAAAAGGTTTTTTAATAAAGCATTTAAATAATATAGTAAGTAAACTACAAATGTACTAAAGTACAGTAGAAAATTTCGCAGGAAAACTGTTGGTGTGTTTTAAATAATATTATCCGAGCAAAATATTTTGTGCGCCCATGGTTGATTCTAAAATTATTCTTTTGGCATTCCAGGGAAGAGTAGTAAAACAAATGAATTTAGAACGTCGACTGTGATTATTCAGGTGCTATTTAGGTAAAAATATTCAATTGAAAAACTTAGAACATAATCAATGAGATGTTTGTGGCAAGCTGCGAGTGGATCAATCTGGCTTAACTCCAATACTGGATAGATGTATGTTATTCAACCACAATTGCCTGACCATATTAAATGTATAAACAAAAGACTATATTAATAAATACTAAATATTCTTATAATTTTATGAGAATTACGCCTTTATTATTATAGAAAATTTCAACTAAAATACCCACAGTTTCTTGGATGATAAAAGTGGTAATAACGTTTATTTAATTTTTTTTACAACGTTTCATTGGTTTTCCAACTTCTTCAGGTACACAATTATTAAACATTATTTGTCAAAAGCTTGAAAAATGATTAAGAGGATGAGATACAACAACTTTTTTAAGTCTGCACAATTACTCATATCACAGCCAAATCAATCAATATAGCAGTAATAATTAATAATAACTAAAATGATTTTGACCAAGAAAACAACTCAATATTAGAATCTTATTCTATTCAATTATTACGAAATATTGTACAAACACTATAAACTTTAATACCATTTTTATTATCCAAGAAACTGTGAGTAGTTATGTTGAAATTGAAAATTTCATTTTTATTTATCACATAATTTACGAAAAAGGAAAAAATGGCACACAGACAGCAGTTGTTTTAGAGGCTGCTGTAAATATTTGAGCTTGATACCACAAATGCCTCAGCCGTAAAAATATTTATTGACTTTTAGAAGCCAAAGTTTCTTAACGAGGGCCCACATTTACACATATGAAAGTAGATGAGTGACACCAACACTTGAAATACTCATACCAGGGTGTATTAATACACCCTGGTATGATACAATTCAGTTCACTGTGTAAGAAACAGATACCAAGTAAAATACATTATGACTTTCTTCTTTTATAGAATATCAATAATATATAGGAAATAAACTAATATAACATCGAATTAATATAGAAAACCTGCACAAAATTTGCTTTTCTAATAAAACCTCCAATTATCTCATTGCGATATATTGCATTACTGACTTGACATATGTCAGAAGTCAGAAAGAACGCTATTAATTTCAGACACTTTTGTTAAATTTTTTGCCGCATTTACAATTCATTGGATATGAGCTTTAACTTGCAAGTTAATAATTCAACAAATTTAATGTATAATTTAATTAAGAATTAAATTATACATTAGGATTAATAGTTCAGTGATAGCAAAATAGTGACAATTATTTTAATTCTCCTGAAATTTATAACCATTGCTAATGATAATATAAAGAAATGGAAACACAGACAGAAGATAACAAGAAACGGGAAGTATAATTCGTAAGAAGCTTTCGCTTCAATCGTTCAGGCTCAAACAACTGCCGCTTTTTTTAAAAGAATTCTTGAGCAAAATTAGGAAATTCGTCGGGTTGAACAATTTGGCTATATTTAAGATGACAATTTCAGACATCTTTTATGTAGCCTCCAAATCAAAACTCCATTACATCGGGGAAGTAACCTAGACATTATTGTGGCAAAGATTGGAATGCAACTGTGTTATGTGAAGGGTCTAGCTAAACTCTATTTGGAATACAGGTTAACTGTTCAATGCTAATTGAATTAATCAAATTTACTGAACATTTGAACCCAAGTTTTGTCAACCTCAAAGAAAAGTTTCAACTAAACCAAAGCTAGAGGACAATTATACTCTAAGATAAGTTAAATTTTAGACCTTTGCACTTAGAGTTTTTGAAGTTCGTATTTTGAATCTCAGATATGTTACTAGTAAAGTAAATTTAAAGAGGGTGAGTGGTAATTCCGACCTATATTAACCCCAGTGAAGTTTATAGCTGTCAGATATGGATGACTTTAAGCTGTGGTAATTTTAAAATTTTAGAAAATTCAGGTTTATTTTTAAAAAATAGTTTGCCTAAAAAAAATATTGAAATATGAGGAATAATTTTAGAAACAATATCCCATGTTAAAAAAATATTCCTATTTGTATTTTTGGAATATGTAAGAAATTTTAAAATACCTAGTGGGTACTGATCATTGTCATTTATTTTTGTGATCCACTTTTCTTCTAAATGGTACTGACATAAATACAAATGTTACTACCTGAATAGCTGTTTTGAACTATAACAACATTATTAATCGAAAATCAAATAACTCGGAAAGGTTTTTGACTCGGATTTAGAAAAAATCTTTGTTCCTTAAATGTGTATTTGAAACTTTTTTCTAATCACTGTGAAACGGAATTTGTCCGTTACGCAAGTAATCTATTTTTAGCATAAAAATAACTGCGGCTTTTTTCCTCATATTTGACATCACTTTCTCTCCACACACACAAGATGGGGAGAGCTTCAGTAAATATAAACATCAAGAAAGAAAGGGTGAAAATGATTAAAACCGAAATAAAAAGAAAATGGAGGAAAACAGAAAACTCGAAAAAACGGTAAGCGAAGCATCAGATATTAATGAAAATAATAACAGGAGCTCTAATAATACCAACAACCGAATATGGCTCAAAACTCCTCCGGTTTTGGGCAATAAAATTAGCTCTCACACCATATGATTAATAGGAAATAGGAGAGAATTAAATCGCAAAAACCCAGTACTACAAGAAATGAGAGCCACAATAAAAGAGATTCCCAAAAATATTCAGAAAGACATGGGGCGATATAATAAGGAGGTCATACATCAAATAATCTAAAAAGTTAAAATTTTAAAAGCCCTCTGACGAAAGTTAAAAATGGCGACGATGAAATAGTAGAATTGAAAAACAAAAATTTCAAACAGGAAAGGAATTCTCGGCACAGTGAAGAATTCTATTAATAGCAAAAAAAAAACCAAAAGGAGACAGCCAACATATCAGACGAGACAGGAAAAAAAGGGGTGGTCAAACCTGAACCGGATATTACTAACGACGAAAATCCCAATGCTCTTAGAAATATGAAGAATGACAAATCACCTAAATAGGATGGTAAAGTAGAAAAGGCTGTCAAATTGGAAGGGGAAGTTCTTTTTGAAAAGATTCGAAAGTTATTTTTATCCTGAGTAAATGGAACAACGTCTTAATGATATAAATTTATATAAAAGGAGACCCGACGGAAACTCTGAATTATAGACCAACAACCGCCTCTCCCATCAGTACAAACTTTATACCAAAATAATCACATACAGACTGGAGACTAGATTGAATTTAAACCAAGCAATAGAACAAGCGCGATTTCCTTTAGGTTTCGATACCAACGATCACCTTAAACGATCACTTTAAAAACCCTAATAGACAAAAGTCTAGAAAATAACCGACCAGTAGTTCTTTAGTTCTTGTTTTTGCCTATTTTCAAAAGGCCTTCGATACGACAGAACTCAACGGAATAATCAAGGTTCTCAGATATCTCCGATTAATTTATAACATGTTTAAAAAATCAACAGTAAGTATGCGGCTACATGAAAAAATCAATAACTTCTCAATGGAGAGAGGTGTCAGAGAAGGGGATACAATGTCACCAAGCTCTTCCAGGCGGTTTCTGAATAAGCCTTTAAAAATGTCCACTGGGATTAGATAGGTATAAACATCGATCGAAAATGCTTAGCTAACTAAGATTTGCCGATAATTTTGTCCTCATAACCCGAGGTTATGCCCAATGAACTTGCACAAGCAACCACAGAACAAAATCAAAACAAATTTTATCAGAAACTTAGTGATCCGTGGAGCAATACAATTACGAAACAATATCATAGACTAAGTTACACAAGACCGATACCTTTGTCACGAATTAAGCCTCACCATAGTTAACAAGACACAAGAGAGTCCACGAAAAGTTGTTTTAAGTTGGGCAGTATACTGCAAATTGCGGAATCCCTATGAACCTTAAGAGGAAAGTGTACCATCAATGAGTGTAACTAGTTCTAATGTATGGGTCCGAGACCCTAACGCTCACTAATAACAGCATAAATCAGCTAAGGATTGCACAGAGAAAAATGGAAAGATCAATGTTAGGAATTAAGGATAAGAGAAGCCAGGGCAGACTACCGACGCGATGGGTGGACGATATACGGAGAACAGAATACAACTGAATGATTTGCCCAACACTGAAGTATTTGGGAGCGTCTGGAGAAGGCTTATGTCCAGCAATAGACAAGAAAAGCTGGATGATTACGATGATTATGACACAAATTAAAAATATTTTTGCAATATGAAATCAAATTCACCCCGATACACTATACTAAGTTTTGGTCAAGAAACCAAATTAAAGATTTGCAAGACAAACAGTTCAATTCGTTGCAGAAATTAGCAAGGGACTTTTACATTGTATTCAAGTTCATGAAACGACTAGAAATAAAGTTTCACTACAACACAAAATAAGTATAATGTTTTGAGTCGAACTGATTATGGGCATCTAGAAGTTTCAAAAGCGTGTAAATGAATCACAAATAAATTTATTCAAAATCGTTGGAAAAATATTACACAAACATTTAAAGATTGTCTTCTTTTGGTGTTATTTCAACCCCGTCACTTGCTTTTTGCTCTGTTACATCATTTCTCCTGCTGTGACCCTTCTTCTTTATATAATTGATTATTTTTGACCCAATGTTCCATTTTTTATGTTTGAGGTCAGCTGTAAATTTCAGAGTACGGTATCTTCCAAGAAGACTTGGTGATGGAGTCGAAGGCCCAGAGAGAGGAAACGTCATAGTTTTTGCACGAATCTCTTCAACATTTGATTTAAAACTTGACCCTGCCAGTTCCACTTCTTCTAGCTTAGCTTCATCAGGTCTCCCTTCATTACTTCCATCCATTTTCTCAAGAATTTCGTTAGAATCTGCTGACGGTAACGGCACTGTTTCAGGTTTGATTTCTTGTCTGGCTCTATACCTTTGACTTTTCGAATCGAGATCAACCACACGCAAGACCTTTTCGTTTTTGGGCGCACCATGATAATTACTTTCATTTAATATTAATTTTGACAAAACTTGCTTGGAGTTTTTTACTAAATCGGTTAATCTGTTTTTCTTTTCAACTGGTGGTTGTTTGACTGGTTCCTCACTCAGAGCATCGTCGTCTGCCTTCAGTTGATCACCAAGGCCTCTTAATGATCGTTGGCAAGCCTGAGCTTCAGGAGAGTTCATATTCTCAGATAGCTTCATATCTTGAAATTTACATGAAAGTGTCTCCATAATGTCACCGGAAAGTTTGCAAGGTTTCTCTTCAATATCATCCACAATATCTAGAGCGTTTTCCAAAATTTCAACAACCAGATCTGCAGCTAAGTTGTCTACTAATTTGAGGTCACTTTTGCAATTTGTTTTTAATTCGCAGTCTCCAGTACCTAAAAATGCGTTTTCAATTAATGCATTAATGAAAACATTAAAGAAACTGACCTATTGTTCCCACAACTTCACAAGACATATTACGTGAAATTAATATGAAATGTCACTTCTGACAACTTCAACTATTTGTTTTTTATTCTTGACCAGCTTCACAAATTATAACTGACAAGTTTTTGATGGTTCACCAGCTAAATTATACAAGTTTTTTATAAGATTAAGTCTAAAATTTAAAGATGTTCTGGTTGGGATAATGATAAAAAATCATAACAAGTTAAAATGCAATAAAGGCCAGAATTCAAAATCATCATCCTACTCGAACGAAGAACTTGAGCTGTCGTTGGAAGTAGAAATCGATGACGAAGTAAAAGAAATTATTAAATCTCCTCAAAGGTGTGCTTCAGCTTTGTTGGACGTAACGATAATTCGACCAGAAGATGTTGAAAAGTTGTATTCCATACATAAAAAAACGTTGAAAGGACAAGAAGTAAAAAAATTCATAAACGCAATGAATTTCAATCAAAATGACGTCAAAAAAATGATGGAGAATATGCTTGAAGCCAGAACTGGTATTTCAGCAGGAGATCACAAACGAAATATTGAGATTATTGGTAATGGTGCGCAAGTCAATAAACGTGAGTTAAATGGCAGAATAAGGAATTTACTTTTAGAAGACGATATTTTTTCTGATGACAATTCTTCAGGTAAAGCACCTGATAAAGTGAACCAGATTTACACTACGCCAAAAACGTTTCACACATTAAATTCTATGTTTAAATGTAAAAATAAAAAAGAGAATAACGACAAACCAGACATGCCTTGTGTTTGTGAAAATTGTGCAATCGTTGGGGTAGTCACCGATTCTCAAAAGAGACCGTTTGCTACAGAAAGTACTTATGATCCTTTAGATTTTAGATCTAAAAAAGACACTTCAAAAAAACGGAAGGTATCTTATAACCTAGATGATCATACCGAGTGTCAGCATTACTTTAAGTATCTTTCAGCAAAAATTAAAAGTTTAGAGGCGCGCATTAGCGCTCAAGAAGACAAAGCAGTTCCAAAAGACTATTTTCGAAAAATAATCACGAAAGTAATGGCCCACATATCAAAAGTCACTAGTCCTAGTCAGACGAATGTAGCAGCTTCTTCGAAAAGGTCTAGAGATACACGTTATAGAGAATACTCCACAGATGACCGTTCTTATGAGAATTTCAAGCAAAAACTACAAACACGTGCTTTTGTTGTATCACCCAATGACATAAAGACATTTACTCGACCTTCAAGTAAAAAAACAACATCAAGTATTAACGATGCTCAGTTTTGGAAATGGGGTGAAGAAGTTTTAAAACCTGGGATTGATATCAAAAATAAAATCGTTCAGTTACTAGATGAAACAATGAAAAATTTAAGGGGGTCAAAACCGATAAGTGACAAAGGTGGTATGAAAGACTTGGTAAACGAAATGTCACAAAATTTGTATAAAACTATCCACGATATACCAGAGAAAGAAGAAGCCGCCTATAGAAAAAGAGAAATGATAAAGAAGAAATCATCTAAAGGAGGAAGTTCTGTTGATATCTCTTATGTCAATCCTAGCCAATGGGATGAATCGCAGATGTCGCTCATAATAGGGTCGGAAGCGGAGAACGGGGGTCCGGCATCTAGACCTATCGAATACTGTAAGTGCATTTTAAATTTAAACCTACTCCTCTGTAGATGTAATGTGTATGTAATAGTAATTCAAACTGATAATGCCGTCAATGGACATTGTGCAGAATTAGAAAATCTTCAAAACAAATGTATATAAATTCTTGATCGGATCATTTTTTACAGAGATGAACCGGAAAAATCAGTAAAGTGTTTTTTAATTCATAACTTTATTATAATAAAAGCTGTAATATTAATCCGAAAGCTACGAATTGTTAAAAAAAAATCCAGTTTTTCCGATTTTACGAGGTGAAAAATGCTCGAATCAGGACTTCTTTAAGAAAAATTTGTGATTCTTCACAATTTTTCCATTAACAGCATAACCATCTCTTCAAGACCTTTCATAATACAGGGTGTTTTGTAGAGCGTTCGCCAAACATGGAAGGCAGATAGGTGGGCTCATTTGTTATATTATGTAACCCATATAACATCTAGATAGCTTACGGTTTTTTTTTGTAATTTCTTTTTCCTTAATTCTCAGATTTTTGAACTATTGTAACTTTTTTTTATTTCTCAGTATCTTCACCGAATAAACTTAAATCGAATCTATGATCTTTGTTTGCTCTTCTGCATTCGATATTTGAGACAGATGATTGATTGAAAAAAATTTATGAGCTCACAAATGGCGAGGTCCCATAAAAAAGTAATTAAGTTAGACTTTATCACATTATTATTATGAAAAAATAATAATAATAAGCACATGGAGAACTTCGAATGCTTACAAAAACTTCTCTACTTCAACATCTTTCCACCGATATATCACATACGTATTGGAAAATAATCAGTATCATAATAAAATTTGAGATTGAAACTTACAAGGTGAGAACTACAAAAAATAAAACATACCTACACCAAATTGCAATAATTTGTTATAAATTTTGTTCAAACCGGCTTCTACCGCTACGGATGCAATCGCGACACCTTTTTCTGACTCCTACAGTGGTAGTCTCTAGTCGCATCACATCTCATATTATTTCAAAAGCAATATTTATTCTTGCTCTTAACTGCTCCTTGGTTTTTTCTTCTCTCTCATAAACGAGTTGCTTGGCCGTCCCCATACAAAAAAATTAAAGGCAGTCAGGTCTGGCGACCTTGGAGGCCAGAGTTTAGAGCCAATTCTCTCGATCCACGCGTTTTAGAATGAATTGTCCAGGAGCTCTCTGGCAGGTCGCCTATAATGTGCTGGTCAGTCATCATTTTTGAATATTATTGGTCTGTCTCCAATGGGATTTCATCTCATAAGATCGATCATCCCACATTATTTGGGACGCAACATTGATTCCTTCCCTTAACTGCTCCTTGGTCTCTATTTCTATCTCGTAAATGACTTGAATTGTTAATAAATGATTTATCGATCTTATTAGAAGAAGTCCTATTGGAAGACAGACCAAAAATATTCAAAAAAGATGGCTGTCCAGAACATTATAGGCGAACTGTCAGAGAGCGCCTGGACAATTCATTCCCAAACGTGTGGATTGAGAGAACTGGCCCTATACTCTGGCCTCCAAAGTCGCCAGACCTGACTCCCTTTGATTTTTTTTTGTATGGGGACTGGCCAAGTAACTCGTTTGTGAGAGAGAAATAAAAACGAAGGAGCAGTTAAGAGCAACAATAACTGTTGCTTTTGAAATAATATGGGATGAGATGAGACTAGAGACTACCAGTATAGGAGTCAGAAAAAGGTGTCGCAAATGCATCCGTAGCGGTAGAAGCCGGTTTGAACAAAATTTATAATGCATTAATGCAATTTGGTGTATGTTTTATTTTCAGTAGTTCCCACATTGTAAGTTACGAAGTTCTCGATGTGCTTCTTATTTTTTTTGTAACGTCATAAAGTTTTTAACTTAATTACTTTTTTATGGAACCTCGCCATTTGTGAACATATAATTTTTTCATCCAATCATTTATGCCAAATATCGAATGCAGATGTGCAAACAGACATCATAGATTACATATAAGTTTATTTGGTGAAGATATAGTGAAAAATAAAAAAGTTGAGCCCACCTATCTGTCCTCCGTTTGGCAAACGTTCTACAAAACACCCTATATAAGCAAAAACCAAAACAGTACATAAATAACTACAAAGAGTACTTAAATAACTACAAATTTGGTATTAAAATCTTGTCAATTATCCCTATAAACTGTTACTAAATGATATAATACGTAGGTAGATACAAATTATTGTTACCCTGTACCACTATAATTCAACTACACACAATATTGCAAGGGTCCTGATATCTTTAAAACCACCCGTATAAATCCTCTCCACACTATTGACTGTTCCTATTTGTCTATTGTTTAAATTATTCCTGTATATCTATGATTTTACTTCGCCCCATCTGTCTAGTATACTATTTATGCAACTGCTCATGGTCTACCCTATATAACAAAATTCACATTTTTTAACCACATTTTATGACTTTAATTTTACTCTACCATTTATTTCTACCACCCAGTATATGCAACTGCTTCTAAATTTTTTTTTAACCCATGTCTATAATTATGTTATACCCCGCCCTATAATTCAAATATCCGGTACGATATACTTTCATAACATATCTTGACATTTAAACTAGACATTTATTATAAAAATTTGACATTTACATTGATGTTTACAGTTTTTTCCTCATATTTTTCCGATTTTCAGAAAAATGGTATTTTTTACGTTATAGAAAAATATACGGAATCAAGCTGGAATATATCTTTGTAGAATATAATTTAAAAGATTCAAATTGCGTTTTAGAAACAACAGTGATGATTCTTTGAAATTCACTGAATTGTAGTCCCTTAATTACTTTATTTCTGATTTTCTGGAAAACCGTAAATCTCACGTTATGGACAATTATTATATGGTACCTTTCTGCAATCTTCCTTAATATAATGCAGTTTAAATTATGAAAATTGCCCAAACCGTTTTTGAATAATCACTGATCATACATAAAGAAAGATGCCGATGAATTGATAACCTTCTCCTTTTTGGAAGTCGGTTAATAAATACATAATTGTAGAATCACAATTTCATAAAACTATTATTTTTTAGATCAAGCAGAATTTAAGAAAATGATTTTAAATACGAAAGAAGAAGATCGCTATCACCTTTGGCAAAGTATTTGGTGTCAAGCTGTTTCAAATGGTCAGTGTAAAAAAGACACAGTAACAATACAAATTCCAGATAAAAAAGACATAAAGAAACGGAAAAATATAGAAATTGAATACACAATCGCAGAATTGGAATCGCTATTAGTTGGCAGAAAATAACAGATGAAGGACTTGTATTTCATTTTATGTACATATTTGGTAAGGGATATGTTAAATTGTTAGCGTTTAAAGTATTATGGTAGGTTTGAAATTATTATATGTATTTAATCAATATGAGATTTTTTTATTCTTTGTTTATTCTTTTTTATTTCATTAAAGAATGTGTGTGGTCAATTTTATTCTAAAATTCATTGGGTATAGGTTACATTAGTATAGGAACTGTAGTAATAATACCCCTTTTTGGGATTTGAAGGCATGAGAATAAATTGTGTCTAGTCGATAACCTTTATCATGAATCATTCAAGTATTTACTACATATAACTAAATTTAATATTTTATCGCGAAAAGATTGTCAATATCCAAGATTTTCAGGGAAAACAAGCTCATATTAATTTTGCACTAAAATTTGAAATAGAAACTCTAGTATTAAAATTAAAATTTCATTTGTTTTCATTGTTAAAGAACGAATTATGTAATATAGGTTGTGAGATTACGTCGTAATGACACTTGTCGGGTGGTATTTGGAATTTCAGTTACAAAAGCTTTCGGCTAACAAATAATGTATTATTTTCTTCTCTTCAAAATCTATGACATAGATCACTTTTCCGAAACCTTCATTTCTGTTATTGTATGAGAAAGTACATCCTTTGGCAATTTTTAAATTTACTGGATATCCTGATAGCGTATTTATTCCTATTGTGACGGGAATTTCGTTTAATCGGCATTCATCCAATAATTCGCGGGAAATTCGAAATGTTAGCATGGCGACCCGAGGTCGGCTGCTGGCTCATTGTGTGGCTCGAGATCTCCGGATGTCTAGAAGAATAGCCATGGTGTTTGCAAAGAAGCACAGCCAGTTCCAGAAGCTAAGGGAGCAAGGTCCAATCATAAAAATGCTAGTAATTGTATTGTAGAAGATAGACTACTCAATCAAGAAGATAGGGAGGTTTGAGGTGCAACTAATTTAGACGATTGGCAAAAGAAGTTTAAGCTACAAACATGGGAAAGTCCTCGGCTCAAGTACACAGGTCGGATATAAGATTTACTTGAGGACGGGGGCAGTTTGTTAGGTAATTATTTACATATCTATTTTCTGTAGTTATTGAGACTATTTTCTCCCGTTTTATTTGGTTTTTTGTTATGTGCCTACTTTAGCTTTCTGGAATATTTTTATATGGTCTTGTGGAATTTGATGTAACTGTAGCAGATATCTTCAGCGGCACGGGCGTATTGATACCCAGTTGTATGCTCGAAGCCAATAGAACTGTCAAGTGGCGCTGGTATTTATGCCAACCGGTGGGAGAGTGGTCTGCCCTGATTGACCAGAGAGAAACGCGTGGGCGGGGTTTATGAGCCTATGAGAGGGTCTCGGAATTGCGCGTCGGAGTGCGGAATACCAAATTTTGTTGAACTTTAGGCATTCTTCTTTTCTATTATGATGTTTGTATTGCCATAAACTCAATGGATTCAAATTAAAACTTTTAATTACTGATATTCACTTCACTTTGTAGAACTGTTATTTATACGTAAAAATCAAATATTTACAAAGCTGATTTTGAATACAATTTACATCGGACTCCACTATATAAGCTATAGTAACTAATCATGATTTATAATGTTTTATATACCCTATTCAGGATTCTAATTGGTATATCTCGTCCGGTTTTAACTATAGCCCGTCCAACTAAGTATTCATGAGCTGAGTGTACGGGCTCCACCATTCCAACGCAGCTTCTAGGATTGCTTTCTAGCTGTCCATGAATAATCTGTTCCGTTCGACCGGGAATTCTGGCTGAGGATATTGCTACAATTTTTATGGAGGTCGCTGAGCTGTTGACGGGCTTTGTTAATATAAATTCCTTATTTAGGAACCAAAGAATATCCTCAATATCCCCTACTAGGATCCTGTGCCAGATTATATTGTCCTCTATCTGTAGTACTACATCTGCCTCACCCTGTATTGACATGGCCCCGCTGATAACTGTTCTGAGCTGGGTGTTGTTTACTAGCCGGATTTTCGATAACCTCAAAACCTTGGACTTCGCAATATACACAGCGGCGCCAGTATCAAAAGTAATGGTCATTTCGCGGCCACTGATGGTGCCTCTGATGATTAGGCTGCTGCTATCTCGGCAAAATCCCTGGGTGGATAGTGTTTTGGGGGCTGGTGGAGGGTTAGTCATCATTCACCCCCTTATGCTGACTGGCTGACGGTCCCTGGACATGTATTTATTTTGTTGGTTACCCCTGGTCGGTGATCGTTCCGATACCCGCACTCTGCAGTCTCATTGGAAGTGTTCTATCAGTCCACACCGGTAACATCCTCCTCTGTGGCCAGCTCTTTGTGCTCGTTATAGTAGTTTATGAATTCCGGACAACACTGCCTGAAGGGTTCTGGTTCTTCCTGGCTGAAGGAAACTGCTCGCATCATCGGTTTGGACATGTTCATGACTGCCTCTACTTCCAAAACCCGAAGTAAAGCTTCATTACTTTTCTTAGATTTCTCTATACTTTCACATCTCTGATGCCGTTTATGAAACTCTGTGTGGCTAACTGATCTTTAGTTTCCTCTGGTATGTCTGGGTAGGATAAGTGTACTAAACATCTAATCTCTGTTTCAAATTCTTGAATTCTCTCTGGATTTTTGCGTTTTCCCACTTAGTTGCACCTGGTATACTTGGCTCAAGGATTGATTGTCCAGGATGGCGATGATCTTGTCAAAATTATTTTGTTCATCTACGGGAATGCTTTGGAGAAGTTCTAATGCTGGGCCTTTTAAAGAAATTACCAGAGAGGTAGATTTTTCTTGGTTAGCTATATAGCAACGCTTTGAATTGCGATTTATACTTGGGTCAAGATGAACTGCCATCAAATGTGGGTGGTTTATTAAAGGAACCTTTGGTACTTACGGGGTGCTGGTATTTCCCTCTCTGCAAATTTGGTTGTAATTGTTTAATTAGAGTTTCCACTTTGTTTTGGATGGCACTGATTTTATATTGTATTTCACTTTGTAATGTGTTTTTAATGCAACTGATTTCAAATCTGGAGGGAATCGATGTCATCGACTTCAATAGTCTCCATATTACTCTCGTCGTTTATTACCTTTACGTCGGATTCCACTATTTGCATTCTGTCATTAACTGTTTCATTAATTATTATTTGCATTAATGGTTCAGTTGTCTTTTTTCTTCCGTTTGACATTGTTTTCCTTAAAATTTCGAGAATAATCTCGCAACTAAATTTTTTTGTTCATTTTCATCGTGGAAACAAGAATTTGTTGTTCACTTTTCATCGTACAAACAAGGTTTTCTTGTTTTTCGTCTATATTATTTACAAGGTTCTCTAATTCTATTTTACCTTCTTCATCAAAAGATTTCACTAACCTTTGTTGAATTTCTTCTTGATGTTGCTTCTCAGTTTTGTCACGTTTTTCCATGATCTGAGTTACTTTTTCATCTAGTCCACCCGTAACGTGTTTCAATATTTTTTTGGTAGTCTCGTCCATTTTTTCTTTGTTTGTTGTCACCATAAATCAATTTCGGTTTGAACTTCACTTAATCTTTCCTTAATCCCACTTGACTGACACCAAATTGCAATAAACTCCGTGGGTTCAAATTAAAACTTTTAATTACTGAAATCTATGATGTTTTATATACCCTACGTCGTTCCAGATGGGTATTACATTTGTTGGTCCAGCGTCGAGATCAGTAGTTTTTGACACATTCGAAGATTCCAGTTCTTTTTTTTATTATCTCAGCGATTGGTGTTTTATCGGAATGAATAATGCTTTAAATTGATTTAGTCAGGGACGGCGTAGATAAATTTTATAACAGCATATTTCGATGGCTTCCCGTTGGAAACGGTAATGATAGTGGGATGTACTTACCAGAACTTCAGTGTTTTGGTATCCTATAAACTGTACTTCTGAGCGTAAAACATACTCTGCAACAGCAGATTTTTCAGGTTGCAACAAACGGCAATTTCGTTTGTTCTCGTCAATCCGAGTGTTGACACTACGTTGAATAGTCCCCATATATACAGTTACACAAAAACACGGTATTCTCTAAACTTTAGATGGGGGTAAAGAGTCACTGAGATTTGTCGGAGAACGGAGTATTTGGCGAAGTTGTTGACTAGGTTTGTAAACTGTTTTGACATGGTGTTTCCTGAGTAGTTTTCCAACAAAATCTGTGGTATTTTTTTTATATAAAGTAGGTAGGTTGTCCCCAAGTACTGGGATGGAGGTTGCTCGTTTATGTGGGTGGATTTAAGTATTTTATTTAAGCATCTGCTCATCTCATGCCCCGAGTAACCATTCGCCAGAATGCTGGGTCTAGCTAGCCTAGCTAATCTTTTAGCAAAACTTGGGAGAAAAACACAATAAATACAGTCTTTAAGGCGGAAAGGGTTCTTCCAGAGCTGCCGGAATAAGTAACGTTATCTCAAGGATCAAAGAAATATGTGGAACAACAATTTAGGCAGAATAGTGGGAGACCTCCTACTAAGTAGTTAAAATAAAACAATTATAAATGCAAGGGAAAATGAAGAATTGCTGGGCTGAGTAAAACAAAAATTGGAACAGATTCCTGATAAAAGGTGAAAGCGAGGAAGAGAAGTAGAACAACTTATTATAGTTGCGATACAGCAACATAACTGTTTAAAAGGAAATTGAAAAAATAGCTGATGAAAAAATAATTTGAGTACTTGATTATTTTACTGCTCATTCAAGTTTTTCGACTAACTACTTTTCTCTAACATATAAGTGTTTGAACGTTGTAAAGTGTAGTAGGTATAAAACAAAAAAATGCCCCTGCAAATTTCATGCACTTATGTGTTACAGAAAAGAAGTGAGGGAAAAACCCAATGATCAGTCAATATAAAAAAGAATTTCTTCAAGTAAGTACATTTTAACTGTTTAGGTAGATTTACAGAATGCCTTCATAGAAATATTCTTGCTTTATAATATTAATAAGAGATACTTACATGTATCTATCCATTATTATTGAACACACACTTTTTAAATACTGAATTGATTCGGCCGATACTTGTTGGAAATTCATTGTAATAATTAACTGATACTACAATTGCAATTTCCACAAATTACGTTTTTTGAAAACTGTCCGACGCGTTTCGACTAATGTCTTTGTCAAGGAACTAGACTAGTCGAAACGCGTCGGACAGTTTTCAAAAAACGTAATTTATGGAAATTGCAATTGTAGTATCAGTTAATTATTACACACTTTTTAACCAGTTGATTATCAAAGCAAATCATTTCCGATACAGGTAAGGACAAAAGTGAGGTTAGGTGGAAAATCACTACTGCCAAACTTAAGTTTGCAACGCTCCAAGTTTACACCGCTTTGTGATAACTTTAAATTGCGTTGACATCTGGTAAAAGTAAATTATAAAGGGATAAGTTCGAAAAAGTCATAAATAACAAGGTAAGGGAAATATTTTTATTTATTGCTAAAGTATTTTAAAAATAAAAATATCTTATGATTTTAGTAGAAAGTATGAACAAAAAAGTTTACAGTTTATATATTAACAAAAATCTTAATTTAGAACTTTATATATTTATTGGTAATATCACATTATTTGGCAATAGCGCAATATTCCGTGAGATGGTAACGTAAAATCATGTCCGTCACACATGTTAAGAATTTGCGAATAAATTAAATCTAAAAGTAAAGTTTAAATTATAAGTATTATTAAACATTGGCAGAGGTATCCGAGATAAAGAAAATTTATGAAAAACGTCGTTGATTTTATAAATGTACTGGACTCACTAAAAAGACTTTACTTGTTATTCTGAAATTTTGACACGTTGGACGCCTAATCTAATATCCTGCAAGATTTTAAAACTTAATTAATTTGTTTAACAGATTACACTTTAAACTAAAAAGAGGTATGAATGTGTAGAAAACCTGCTGTATTGAATATGGGAACATTTTATTTCCAAGAATCACAGGATAAACAGCATAAACTTGCAAATACAATTTGAGAGTCTCTTGTCGCTAGTTATCGGGAGAGTTCTGGATGTGATATTAACCTCATGTTTGTAACACACAAATAATTTTTCTAAATTTCGGGCTTTTGTCGCAACTGAAGAGGGATAATGCCTAGACCATATATTAATTTGCGTTCAAAAGCTTGTAAGGTCTCGAAAGGTTGGTAACGTAATTACTGTGGAGTAGAAATGTAACGAATCTCCGGTTTTCGATATTCTCGAATACGAATGCGATTTTCTCTTCTAATATTCCCGAATACGAATGGGAATGCGATTATTAGATTTTTAAATATGCCAAAAGTAAGCAATCACAAACACACATTTTGATCGTCATTTACGACCGTTCATTTTAAAACACAAATAATGAAATTTAGTTATTTTGGTTTTATCAAAAATTACACCCTAAATTATGCTTGGTAATTATTATATAAAGCAATTCTTCTATTTTTAATATATAAACTGAAATAGCTGTGGAATCTTTGTTGTGTCACAGATGTATAAACACAAAATTTTGTATCCTAACACCAAACACTTACACACATCACGGTTTAACACAGTTAGGCTTAAAGTTAGGAGTCTATTAAGGTGCTGAAAATTATTTAAAAAGTTTAGAAGTAGGAAACATACTAAAGACGGTATACTGACGAAAAATGGTTTATTATAAATTCCCTAACAGCAGATAACGATAGGTTGAACATACCCGTCAACAAAAAAAAAACACATGAAACACCATAAACCCCTTCTTTAGAGAAAGGGATAATTGCAGTAACTATGTAATTGTGTCTGCGGAACTCTCAAGAAATTGTATAAGGAATCAGGCTAAACTCGAAAATTTATTGCGGTATTTCTATACATCGCGCGGTATGAAATTGTAACAGGATTTGACTCACCCTATATCATCTCAAAATTAAGTTTTTAATAAAATTTTTATCGTCATTAGCTTGCACCATTGTTACACAGCTTTCAATGATCTGAAATAACAGCGCAACACAACGAAGCAAAATTTATAATCAGGAGATTAAAATATACCTACCTATAGTGTAAATAGGACAGTTATGTTTTGACAGATTCTTAAACGCACCCTCTCGTAGTATTTAGACATATTGAAGCTTTCAGAATTTTATTGTTAAAGCTAGACAAAGTGACCCAAGAAAGTACCAGCATGTTTTAAGTTTGCCAATTTTGTTTTTAAAACTGATTTAAACAAAATGAAGTCAACACTGTGGTACCATCAAAAGTCTTTTAAACAAGCCATATTTATTTAAAATTAGTCCACAAATAAAAATGTTATACACGGAAATAAAATTTCGTTTTTCTTGAACAACTATATATAATACTATCTTTTCGAGATTTTAAAATACATTGAACGTAAGACAATATATTGCTTCTAGTCGAGAATTATTTATCAGTTGCGTTCACCTCAACTAGAATAGGAATCTGTGATCTAGCCTGAAACTCCTAGATCTCGAAATTCATTTTGCCATAAAACCCTATAATCATGTTATGAAGCTGACATAATTTGCTTAATTTTATTTAGCAATTAAATTAATGCTTAAGTTAGAAAATTTATAACAACAAGGCAGATTATGTAATATTGAATTGTGCGGAGTCTCTGAGAAAAGAGATGAGGATTTAAAGCTCATTGTTCAAAATATTTCAGAGCTCATCGAATTTAGAATGGCTGATAACCATATAATCGAGTGTCATTGGGTGAAAACCCATCCTAACAAAAAGGGCAATTCTAATATCAACCGCAATATAATTATAAAATTTAACAATCAAGTCATGAAAAGGAAATTCATTGAAGCGGCTCGTGCAAACAAAGATAAATTGATTAAATCTGCTTTCAGTACTGGCAAAATATTCATTAACGAGCATTTATCTCCTTTTTATAAAATTCTGTACAAACAAGCAGAGGAATTCAGTTTATCTAATAACTACAAGTACTGCTGGGTCAAGGACTGCAAAATATACATAAAAAAATCGGAATCCTCCAAATCCTTTTTGATTTCCTCCATTGATGTACTGCAGAAGATTGAAAATCCAGACGTGCCTTAGTGACAGTATATTAAGACTCTTGTATTAAGATTATTGTGTAGCATTTTTTCAAGTTCAAAGAATTTCATCTCTACTACCAGAACACTCGCGGTTTAAGAACTAAAACAAACAGATTTTTTCAGACGGTATGTTCTGGTAATTTTGACATTATCTGTGGCTACAGGAACATGGTTACAAGAACAAATCTTGGACCCTGAATTAATTCCCTCCACATATACAGTGTATAGAAGAGACCGTGACTTAATTAATAGTAGTAAAAGTGATGGTGGTGGCATTTTGATAGGGGTTAAGAGTAATATAGTATCAGAGACTTTACCTTCGTGACATTCAAATGGAAAAATTGAAGACTTATGGGTATCATTATCCTTGAGTGAAGGTAAAAAACTATTCATTTATTGTGTATATATACCCCCAGATAGTACAAACGATGATTTTATAACTCACTTTGAGAAAGTTGAAAATATTATAAATAACAACCTACAACAATGTTTTCTTTTTATTGGAGATTACAATTGTTCTGATATAACTTGGAAAACTAATAATGAGAATCCGAATACTTTTTCGCCCTCCTCAGGACATGATGGTCGCCGTGAATATTTTAAAAACTTTATTTATCTTGTTGGATTAATACAATTCAATAACATTGCAAATTCTCACGGAAAAATTTTAGACTTAGTTTTATCAAATAATCTTGATATAAGTGTTCATGAATCTTTGTCACCGTTTGTCCCTGAGGATTTGCATCATAAGGCTTTAGAAATAATATTACAATTAACTGTTGAAAAATTACTGACGCGTAAGCCCTATAGACAACACTTATTAAGGCGAATTATGATAACATCAAAAGTAGTCTTGATGATATTTTGTGGAGAGAAGTACTGGATCATGATTATATCAATGTTTGTGTGGATGTTTTTTATAGTATTCTTGATAACGTGAAACTCATGTTCCGGTTAAGGTTCTTAACCAACATGGTAATCCTAAATGGTTTTCATCATATTTAATTCAATTAATTAAGAAGAAAAACAAATTTCATAAACCATGGAAAACATATAAGGATGCCAATGATTATACACGATTTTCTGAATTGAGAAAAGAAGTTAAAAAAACAATAAACAAAGATTATAAAAATTATGTTACACAACTGGAGGAAAACATTAACAAATCTCCGAAACAGTTTTGGTCGTACGTGTCTAATAAACGTAAAAAGTGCGCACTGCCCTTGATAATGAATTATAAGGATAGGGAATACACAGGATCAGTAGAAATATGTTCAGCTTTTTCTGAGTACTTCAGCTCGGTTTTTGTTGATAGCAATAATCCCTCATTGATTCATCATGTTAATTCTAATGTAAATTTTGATGTTAGTTCAATTTCTAGAACTCAGATTACTAATGCAATTAAATCTTTAGATATTAACAAGGGTCCATGCCCTGACGGAATTCCAGACGTTTTCATTAAAAACTGTGCTAATGAGCTTATTGAACCTTTGTGGATTATCTTTAACAAGTCACTGGCAAGCGGCTGTTTTCCAGATAAGTGGAAAATGGCCCAAGTTGTCCCCATATTTAAGTCTGGTGTTAAGAATATTGTAAATAACTATAGGCCAGTATCTTTATTAAATTTAACGGGTAAAATTTTTGAAAAAATTCTGACTCAAGAGCTATTCATTCTGGTTAAAGATCGTCTTACCATATTTCAGAACGGATTTTTAAAGAAAATATCAGTAGCTACTAATTTAGTGCATTTCATTCAGTATATTTATAATTGGGATTTTGAAAAAAAAAATTTATTGATTTTTTTCATGTATTTTAAAACTTTATTGTTAATAATATTGATATTTAATGCAAAAAACTAGAAAAAAATTTTTTTCAATTAATTATAAACGATTAAAAATTGATAAAATTTGAAAAAAAATCACGTGACTATAAACGCGCCATGAGTGGTCGCCATAGTTGTGACGTCATAATGTTATAGCTATTTAATAACAGTACAGAGTTTACGGCTATTACACGTGACTAGACAATAATATTGAAAATTTATTGTTAAAAAACGTGTCGTTAGTTGATTCCGATTAGCTATGTGTGATAAAGGATTTATAAAGGCAAAGTCTGATAATATTCCTGATGTTGATATATTTATGATAACCAATTTTTTAAAAACTGACGTTCGGTTTAATTCTGCTGAAGTTCGAGGTGCCAAGGCAGTTAAATACATAACCTAGAACGTTATAAAACTATAAATATATCAAATTGAATCCCAATCATTAGATAAAGCGATATGAATTTATTATTTAAGCACTTTAAATTATCAATAAAATTTTTTTTTAATGCTATGATTTTAAAGGTTATGATTTAGAGTCCAGTTCAAAAAATTTATTGACTGAACTCTACTTGTTTGATTTGTATACTTAGATAAATAATAATTAATAACAATGGTATTAAGAAATACTTACATCGAAATGATCTTCACAACAAAAAAAATTCGATTTTGTTTTGGGATTATCACGGTGCACTGCTTGAAACCATTTATTTCGACGTTTGCTATCTTGGGGAACATTTAAAAACATTTTGTTAGGAGTTGTTTTTGTAGTATTCGTACATAATGGTACAAAACAAGAACGATAACTTTTAAGGTTCGACATTATCAATATAAATTTGAATATTTAACTATGACAACAGAATTAAATCAATCAATACACTGTCCTTATTATTTCTGTATCAACTGCAATGAGTGACAACTAACATTATGACGTCACACGCGCTCGGGTTTGTTCGGGAGCTGTCGGTGTGTCTTCGGTACTGGATTCAAAAATTAATTTTTATTTTGAAATAACTTTTAAACTATTGCGAAAAAAAAAATAAAAAAATGGTTTCCTTATAAAACTTATATATGATCTTTCCATTTATCGCAAAAAAAAAAATTTTTCAAAAACTCAATTGTATGGATAATGTATGTGCTGTGTACACCGATTTTTCCAAAGCATTCGACAGGGTACATCATCCGACACTGGTCGCCAAACTTGTAAATTTCGGTGTGCATGGCATGGTACTGGATCTTATTTGTTCATATATCTCCAACAGAGCCCAGTATGTTGCTCTAAACAATGTAAAGTCTAGAGTAACTCCTATTAATTCGGGTGTTCCACAAGGGTCCCACCTGGGTCCCTTATTATTTAGTATTTTCATTTCAGACGTAGTTGAATGTTTTTCTTTTTGTAATGTACTTTTATATGCTGATGACATGAAAATCTATCGAAAAATCTCAACAATTAATGATTACCAATTAATGCAAGCCGACCTTTGTAGCTATTTTAATTTCTGTCAAGTCCACAGATTAATATTGAATGTAACGAAGTGCAATTGTATACTATTTTCAAGATTAGTTAATCCACCACTAGTTGATATGACCATCAATAATGATATTATTCCTCAAGTACCCCAAATTAAAGATTTAGGAGTTATCATGGACAAAAAGTTAAGCTTTGATAACCACATTTCTTTTATGGTACAAAAAGCCTTAAGGCTCCTGGGCTATATAGTAAGAAATACAAAAGATTTTAAAGACCATAGTACAGTAATACGGTTGTATATTTCTTACATAAGGTGTTCTTTAGAATATTGCAGTATGGCTTGGAATCCTATGTATGATAAGTATATAAAATACCTAGAACATGTACAAAAAAAAAATTGTTAATGCACTTAATTATAGGTATTTTAGGTTTCGGCATTACCAAGAATATAGTGACAACTTGACATTCTACAATCTTCAGCCACTGTTTATCAGAAGAGAATTTGCCGATATTTGTTTTATTTACCAATTAATTGCAGTTTTCCTAGAACAAGACACAAACAGTATTTTTACGTTCCTAACTATTCTACCAACTAGTACGGTAACGCCCCGTTAATAAGAAGTATGAATGCTTATAATATAATTTGTTATTTAAACGTAGATATCTTTCCTCCAATTTTAATAATTTTAAGAAAAACTTATCTCGATCGTTACAAGAGTTTTATAATACAGGCGTAAACAGTGATATATAAACATGATCCACCATATAATTTAACAGTTTTATGTTTGTCTCTTTAGATATTGTTAAGTTTGGAACTTTGTTGTTAATTAATTATTTCGAGTTCACCTATTTGTAATTTTCTATTTGTCACTGTGTGTCATCTTTATTAAGGGTTTACCTTAGGGACAACCTGTAAGATGACCTATTGTATAAATAAATATAAATAAATAAATAAATAAATTACAACTACATGTGCGGATTCCAGAAGAAATGTAAACATGTAGTTGACACACAAATAGTGTATTTTGCATTAAAGTTATTGTAATGTTTCTATTTTCACAATCGGGTTCTTGGATTTATATAAAAACACAGTCGAACTTACTCTAATTTATTTCCACGAATTTTATGTACACACAACTATTTACAATTTAAATTGAACACCTGCTTTTACTATATACTCCAATGAATGTTTCCGGCAGCTCTCCGTATTTATATATTACTTCTCGGAATTCTCCAGAATGTCAAAGAGCCGCCGTCCTTCATGCAATAGATTTTTCGAGAACTTCATCAAAGCAAGCCTTTGACCTCGATGCGCCAGGCGGACAATATTTCGGATTCCCCGAAATATCGGATGAATGCCCCTTCCACGAATTACCGAATGAATTCCCGTCACATTGTCCTCTCCTTAAGACCATTTCGTCCCGGAATGTTTCAGAATCCTTTCTGGTGTGGCGATATTTGCAGGACTCTCCATTTCGATAAAGGGGAGTTTGGGAAGTAACAGTGAACGTCTTCGAATTTGGGCTGCGAATATTGAGACAGCATACAAAGATGCCGATGTCACTGAATCGAAAGATAGTTTCCATCATACTTCTCACCACCCCTCAATTTAGTCCATCCAACTCACACGCTATCTTTGAGACCACCAATTTCATCAGGTTCTTCTTCATCATCACAGTCCTCAATTCTACCAGAGTCTTCCAAAGATCGCTATATGTTGGCTTGTCCTGGGAGAATGTTTTCGTTACCAAATAGAAGATACCTCTGGTACCCACTGGTTGTTTGTCTTCGAGATTAAGAACCTTCCCCACCACAGTATCTTGCTCCCCTAGCTTCTAGAACTGGCCGCACTTCTTTGCAAACGCCTTGGAGATCTCGAGACACACAATGAACCACGGAATATTCTCTCGGAGTTCTTCTTTGGTCACGTTGTGCAGCACTTTCTGCCCATCCGAGGACAACGTCATAAACTGTTAGGTCATCTCTTGACCTGCGGTCTCTTCTAATTCGTCTAATAATAACACTGACCGGGGTCTGACCCGTGAACTCGTGCACAGACGAACGAGATGCCATTAGAAAATATTGAAGATACTGGTCCCAGTCTCTTTGGTGGTCAGAGACAAATGCCGCTTAATAGTTCGATTCATCCGTTCTACCATTCCATCGATTGCGGGTTTAATACTGTCGTCCGTGTTTTATTGTCTTCAAAAGTCTGCAGACGTTTTGGAAAACAGTAGACTCGAAATGTCTTCCTTGGTCTGGTGTTGACTTAGCTTACTGCCTATGCAAAATAGCTATATAAAAGTTTAATTTAATTTTAACACTTATTATGCGGCTTGCAATAAAAATAGAAGCTTTAAAAAAGTTTTAATAAGCTCATTTTATGAAAAATTAGTGTATTTATTGGAATAATATTAAAAACTATAACAGATTTATTGTTACGGCCCGTTTTGGGGAAGTATAACGACTAAGCAGTCGGCCCGCGAAGTCCTATGTTTAATAATAAAAATTATTTATAATAGAGATACAGACCCGGTAGTTGGGAGTTTTTACCAGAAATATGTATTTCTTTAGGATACTTTTTAGAGAATTCCTTAAATATATTAAATGTCCTCGAATCATTTGCAAAGGAAAATCAATTTATTTTAAACTCTTGCTTTTTCATAAAATTTGTTAATAATTTTGATCATTGCTTATTTGCCAACCTGCAATTTTTATACATTTACTAGACGTAATTCCGAATCCATGAATCTCTCTCATATTTTTACAAGTCCTAGCAAAAATTACATGGTTTGAATTAATGGACTAGACAGATTGTGGTCAAATATGGCCTTTAGTGCAAGTTGAACTTTACTGTTTATCGGGAATCTCGTATTTAAAAAACTGAGTATTAAAATAATAGTAGCAAATGGTTCGTAGGATTTATTGGACCATATTTTTCATTCATTTATTTTCAACGAGTAATATACAAAATTGTAATTTATTGTATCACAATCGGATTTTTGCTCTTTATAACTAATGTACAATTTTCACTATAAACTTTCATAGAAGAAATTCTATTTAATCACATAATAAATGATCGAATAATTTATCAAAAGTGGACAATATTAACAATCATTTAAAGCTTAGTAAAAAGTACCATTTTTGTCGATTATTAAATTAGTGCCAAAATAAGCTAACAAGGCAATGAGTTTTTGGTTTTTTTCTTCTCATGCAATCGAATAATTTAAAATTTTCTTAATCACTTAGAGTGAGCTAGTTTTCTTAAAAATTGTCATAACACTTTCTACAACCAAATTTTGTTTCATTGTGGGAGGGCATAGGTTAGGCCGGAGCGTTTATTTTATTGCCTCTTCTTCTACTAAGTTGTCTCCAAAAACGTTTATCGAGCTGCTTCTCCTGAAACAAAAGTGTATTCTAGATTACACCACATATCATTTCTAAATCAAATATAAAAACAAATAGAAATATTCATGGAAGTGGCTATTTTATTAACAATCTTTTTTAAAATCATTGGAGTGGACAACTGATAAATTGTTTAGTATAAAAAAAAATTGGTGAAATATCAATTATTGCCAAGTGATATAAAATTCAACCCTCAGAAAAGGAAAGGTAAATATCCAAAGCTCACACCCGCCTGGGATGGTCCATACGAGGTGGTCAAGAGGATCAATGAAACCTTCGAAATTAATCATGCCGACAAAAACATTCAACTGGCTGAAGTGACAAAAACAGATCAAGGCAAGGTCGACTGGAAGATTTGACAAGGTTCCGGAAAAATGATACAACAATAAAATGATCCTCGAAAAAGACATTGTACATTTTGTGTAGTTAGTTCAGTTTATATTTCGTGTGAATGGTATCGATGTAAATAAATAGTGGATTATTTTTGGTGTAAATAAAGAAATCGAAAGTGAACGTGAATATCTGTGTTAACTAATATAATATAATTTATAGCAATATGTATAAAACGTATCTCCACGAGGGCTTATAAACGTTTTCTTTCAATCGTCTTCAAAATAGGTAATCAAATGTCTGATTAAAAATTGTAAAACACCAGAAAAAATATTTTTTGGATTTTCTGCTTTTGTTAGAAGTTGGATGGTTAGATTTTAAAGGCTGATAATAATTTTAACAAATCAAAGCGAGCTGAAAAGTTAATGAATTTTCAATTAATTTGTCTAGTTTACAAAGAAAAATATAAACTCTTTTTCTATAAGATTAAGATATTGCAGAATTGAGCACACTATCTTATTTCTTAAAAAAGAACGTTCACCTATCTAAGGAAATTACGACTAACAACATTCTTCAGCCTGGAGGAACTGATGAAATTTTCTATGGTTAACTTAGACCTTCCTTTTATAATATTGTCATTCAGTTTCAGTATCAGAGAAATTAATTTTTCAGGATATATTGGTCAAAGATGTCCCTTCGTCAATCGAATGGACTATATATCTCATAACATAGCTTTTTTTGAGTTACGGGGTGGGGTGTTAGGAATTTATCATCATCAATTGGGCGTTGATAGTCCTAGAAATGATAAAATGTATCCTGCAAAAGTTTGGAAAGTAATTACAGTATCCAGCAAACAGAATAGTAATATCTGAACAATTCAGTTAAGTTCATAATCCTTCAATACTCTTGGTAACCCTATTTGCAACAACTAGTCTGGCCATTTTAGTTAACTGCTTATCCAATCTGCGAATAATTCCATGATAGTCAATTTTTGTTACACAGGCATTGCGACATATCAAAGTTCAAAGTCACGGAAAACTTAGAAATCAATTACGTTTATCAAAAATTCTAAGTCATGAAAACAGGTAGTATGTTATATATTTTTTTATTTAAAATAACCCTCTTGACCGTTCATATGTTGGTATACTGTATAAAACCAGACGCGTACTCTACTGCATAGTAAAATGTATATAAACAATAGTGCAAACCAGTTGGTGTTGCAGTGGTTGGCGGTAATGTTACATACGCCATAGATTCTTGAAACCATTCGACGGCTCGACCACTCGACTTGGGACGTATGTCGTATGAAATCTGACATAAATGAAGTTTAATATATGGATTAAACTTCATTTACCTCCGCTTTTCATGCGACTTACGTCGAAAGTCGTATAGTAGAGCTGTCGAATGGTTCGAGAATCGGGCCCATGCATGACTCACTGCCCATCATGTCATATGCCAAAAAATTAACTTTTTGTATTATTACCAACAGCTATTTTAATTATTCACTAACACAATTTTGTAGTAAAATATACAACTGTTGGTTATTCTTGGCCAAAAAGTGATGCAGAAATGCAAAGAAGATGCCGTTCTTTTTACATCTTTTGAAGTTCTGTTTAATAAAGAAATATACTAATTTTGAATGGCTCCTAATAAACTGGTACGAATTAAAATCACCTTATAATGTAGCAGACAGAAATATATTAGTCGTCTAGTCCCAACTATTATTTGTGTTGTCGAACGAATTATATATTTTTGCTAGCAGGCACATATATACCAGTTAATAGAGATTTTTAAATTACACAAAATTCAACAGCAAGCCGCATATGCCATCACGTAAATAATAGTTTATAAGCCATAACTGACATAATTTGTACAGAAAACCCGTAGAACAAAATTATTTGAGCCTTAAAAATCCCAAAAATATGGGGTATTTTTGTTTTTTGCTTATAGTGTGAAAAATAACGAGTTTTTATAAATTTTGAGCCTAGCATTTTTTCATAAAGAAAAACTGGAAAAACCTATATAAAGTGAGTGTATTTTTTTAATTCATAACTGGGTTGTAATAACAGCTGGACCCTTAATCTGCCTCCTAATAATAGCTTATAATGTTGAGATTAACAAGGCGGAAGATCAATATTGTCGGTTAATAGATTTTAGAGAATTGCAATTTAAATATTTTGTAGAAATATTTTGCAGCACGTATCATATTAACCACGATAGTTCTATAGGGATATGCAAAATATATTTTGATGGCTCATAAAATGCACCTCACTTTATATATTTTGGATTTTTGTTATAGTGCCGTAAAATGTATTAATACTGTTTGTGAATTTTGGCTTAAACCACCGACCCTTACTTTTCGTCTGATATAGATGTCTTAACAATGGCGGATCCAGTCAGTGGGTAAAAGTATTTTAATTAATAACAGTAAACAATATATAGATAACTGTTAACTTAATGAACCAATGGAAAAATAGACCAATATGAGCATGTAATAGTTAAGTAAATAAAAACCTAATAAAAAACATAATACAATTTAACCGAATTTTCATGTCGTGCCCCCACCCCAATAAAATTCAAGATCCGTCCATGTGCCTTAACAGCTGCTATTGTCAGTGCATCGCTGGCTGGCTGTCGCATATTCGTACTTTTAATGTAATGTTTACTATTATTTGAAATCAATTTCCCAGCATTATAGTGATAAATCCAAGATAGACAAATTGAAGTGGAATTAATTTAACTTTCAAAATTTCTTTAGAATAACCCGATCGGAGTAGTTTCATTAATCCGGTGAGATGTGCAAAATATCTCTCTCAATTAGTTAAATTCCAATTCTTCAAAAACTACGTTTTCAGTAGTATCTATGAGCCCATATAAACTTGTTATCTTAAAATATCTATTTGACTATGATTAATATTCCAGTGTTAGTTAGCAGAAAGTTATCAATTAAAAAAAAACACTTTTCTGTAGACTGCGTTGCGTTTCCTTCATTACTTTTTATTATATAAGCAAAAAAAAACAAAATAATTCATTTTTTGCGGGTTTCTATTATTTAAATAGTTTACTTCTACAAGTTTGCTGTTAACTAGGAATGAGCATAATCGAATGATATTAATAGTCGGTTATTACAACTCGAGTGATTTTCACTCGGATGGTACTTTTATGATTCGAAAGGTTCTCACTTGTTTTATTCTCAGATCCGTAACCTTTGCTACTTGTCAGCCGCTACCCTGTGTCTAAACATTTAAATTTGGCCAAAATTATACTATTAATTTTTTCCTAAATATTAATTTAATTTATAATTTATTTGTGAAGGAACTGTTATTAATAATTCAAAGAACAGTATAATGTTCCTTAATCTACATTAACAGCCAATTAATCAAGTTATTTTGTATTTCAATTGCACCGTACCCTGAAAATACAGTATTTACATATTTCTTCTGTCCAATGACAGACGTAAACAAGCTACTGCATAAGAGCGAGAAGCGAGAACAAATGAATGTGCCTCTATATGAACGCCAAGTGACAGAAAAACACTTCTCGATTCGCAAGGAAATCATTCGGATTATAACTCGAATGCAGCATCGCTCGATCTGTGGTATCGCCCGTCATTCGGAGACTGTTTCTAATTAAATAATCGATTATTTTTCATTGAATCCATAATCGTAATAATCGAGTGATTTTCATAATTCGAATGATCGATTATATTTCATTCGAATGATCCCATCACTAGTGTTAAAATCTTAGCACTGATTCTCTATAAACTGTTACTGTGTAATGGTATAAGTAAATTTCTGTTGAATGTTATGTCCTCAAATGAGTTCAATTTTGCTCTATAAACCTGTGTTATCGAATTTGAGCGATGACCGAAAATGGAAAAGTCGCCGTCAAAAAAGTTAAGCTGAAAAAAGTTAGAAGAAAATTGTTCACTTGATATATTGGTTTTGCTGGGATATATTTGATATTAGCAATATAAGATGCCAAAAGATCCAAAACACTAACTGGATAACAATAATAATAGTTGGAGTAAAATTTCATTATTGTCACCTAGCTTGGAAGAAATATTGATCCTTAGGTGTGATAAGAAAATAACTTGTAGAACAAATTAAAACAGTATTGATACCAGTTTTAGAAGAATTATCACATAATATGTTCTGTAATTCTGTGATTTGCTCAGTTCTACAACGCATAGATCTTACAGGGCAGTCATACTGAAACCCAGAAACCAATATTATTTTAAATCTCGGTAATAGTAAAATATTTGCATAAATATGAACCCCAAAATAAAATCTCTCGGCAGTGTCTTCACAAATGAACATAATTAATGTGACGCAGGATGAGGGCCCAAACGACTCCGCAGAAAAAAACAATTAAATTCATTATCAGCAAGAGGCAAGTTTTTTATTTACCACAGCATAGTAAACCATAGATTAAGGATTTATATATATGGGCCAGCAAACGATTTTTTCTCGAAAAAAAGTTGAATTAGATATTTCCGAAAAACTGATTTTCTTGACCTTTGAACTTCGATATCTCACAGTGCGGGTACAACATTGATGGGGGGACCTATTTATATGTATATATATATATATATATATATATATATATATATATATATATATAATATTTACACGATAATGTAAAAAATTGGATATCTGTAATATTTTTGATGTTGAACCTTAAAATAATTTTGTTTACATTACCATCCAAATTTGATTAATTCGTCGTAAAGTTTTTAACCGTATTTTGCACTGATCATTCTTACATTCATTTATACCAAATATACATACTCCTTGTATATGTTTATTGAACGTATGTGACCATCCATTAAATTACTTTTAATGGTGAGATACAGAGTTGGAAATAACTTAAAAATTAGTACAGCGAATATTATCTCTATTTTTATTTTTTACAAATGACAAATTTTGACAAATGAAGTAGCTTTGATCCACATTTAAATCGTCAATCATCGATTTTTAACAAACACAAACCCGACCCGAGACATGGATTTAAATATAGAAATATTTTATAACTATTAGGTGCACTCACCACCCTCTGATGTATTGATATCCAATATTGACTAAATTTTACAGAGACCGTTGTAGAAATATAAATTTAGTTATGGCATTCAACAAGAAGAGGTCAGCAGTCCACCGATAATTGCATGAGTCCTATTCACCAGCTGTGATTCTCCGCTGTTTATACTTCAGGAATAGAAAAAAACTTTAGCAGAATCGAAAAGTGATGTCACTTGGAAATCATTATGAACATTTAATGCAGAACAGTGTATTTTTTTATATAATTTGAAGTAATAATTTAAAAGGCAGAAAGATGATTAAACCATTGCACATGACACCCCATCTAAGAGTTCACAATGACTTAAAACTATAAAAAACGTAGATTTGTAAGTGGCTTGTTCAATTTGAAATCTGGCAATCAGAAAGCAGCGGTCAGTCACAGGTGGAGCGATGGTGGGCAACTCTTCTTCCAAGAGCCTCAAACTTAGTAAATTTAGTACTAAAATAAGAGTCTGGAACAAAGTAACTTCTATGTGATCGAATATTTTCAGTGTAAAATAACCCTTGCCAAAATTTAGTATAAGATCACCCCTCGCCCACACAGATATCAGTAATTAATGAAAACTAGAATAATAAAAAATTCAAAAAAAATGCTTATCGTTTATCAGGTTCACTGCCATAGCGATGTACAAGAAATTTAAAAAAATCTAGTTAACAGACAAAAGCAGATAGTTCACATAAAGTAAAAAATAACCTCCGTTTTGACAATTATCAGTTTGAACCCTGAAACAAAATTTCAAATTTGTAGCTTGATAGCGAACTTATTCAAGGTAGTTTACACTTTCGGTTTAGCAACTCACAGTCCAACAGTTTGAAACAATACATTTTATGATAACAGTCTGGGTTATTAACTATTATTTTGAAATAATTCTGGTAAATTGACAGTTGGCACTTTAGAATGTTAAGAAAACGTGGTAATATAATATTCTTACCTTCACACTTTTCGGGGACAGAGGCTTCTCTCCATAATACTCTGATTCATCTTCTACGTCAGTATCTTCTCTACTATATAATTTTAAATATTGGCTACCTTCAGGGAATGATTCATATACTTTTCTTTCAGGTTTACGCATATTGAAAAATTCAAATCTGAAAAAAATAGTACTGTTAAATAAATTTATTAGTGGAATGTCAGAATCACAATGTCCAAAAAATAAATGTGAATTTATGTAGCGGATAGTCTGAATGATTTGGAAATTATTAACAGGCTATAAGAAAATGAATTTAAAGGCTCTTTCTTCAAGGGTTTTAAATTAATTATTAGTAGTATTTTATTCGTACTGGCTAATAATCTCCATTTAATATCAGTTTATAAATATATGGCTATTTTTATTGACTGTCAAGACAGAAGTAGATCTAGAATTTTGTTGAGAAAGGGCACAAGAGGAAAACTATAATGGATTGTATTATTATATGTTTTTTTCTCCACAGTTCATTATGTTTTTAATTACTTCTCTATTATCTCTGCATATTAATTTATTTTTCATTGGTTTATTAGGTTAACTTTATTTGTTTATTTATTTAAATCAAATTAATTAAATAAATAAAATATATCCCCATCGAACGATTGTGGTTAATATGTTTTGCAAAACATTCCTCTGGATTATTCAAATTGCAATGCAAGATCTACTTAACGGACAATATCGATCTTAAGCCCAGTCATTATCAAGGTCATAAGCTATTATTAGAAAAGTTATAAATTTGAACAGAAATTAACTTTTCTCTGTGAAAAAAGCTCCGATCAAGAATTAAGAACACTCATTTTGTAGATTTTTTGATTCACTTCACTTCATCACTTTTCAAAATACAAACAAAAACAAAAAAAAAGAAACATATTTTTAGGGATTTTTGATTTTCAAGTATTTTACTTCTTGGAGTTTACCTTTAAAATTATGTCAGTTATGGCTTGTAAACAATTACTAAAATATAAGTGGTTTGCTGTTACATCTTTATTGACTTGGTTTAAAGGTTTCTCAATAACAAATAAAGCGTTATTTTAATTTTATTGAGACAAAAAAATAAACAAACATTGAGCACTCAATTCTCAATTTAAAACATATGCATTTACATAATAGCATTGTATACGCACTTTCTGAGAATTAGCACCACAAGTCACGAAATTTCTATACATTTCCAAACATTTCAGAGTCTAGTTCAAACTCTGTTGTCAATGGCAAAGAAACTATGAAAATGGACACAATTCTAAACAGTACAATTAAAATGTTTGACAATATCTATTATAAAAAAAATAATTAAAAAAAAAATAATAATAGATATTGTCACACAATTTAATTTTACATTTTAGAATTGTGCTTTTTTTCATAGTTTCTTTATCATTGACAAACGGAGTCTGATCTAGATTTCGAAACGTTTCCCAGAAAGTGGTTAAAATGAAAAAATATGCCACAAATATCCTTCGGAAAACATAATATAGTATTTAGTAATAGTACTGTTTCAATTAAGAGGTATGTACTTCTTCTTTTTGGGTGATTCTATGTGGATCAAAATGGCCTCGGACTACCATCTATATTGGTTAGCTACACATTTTGGAACACAATTATATACATCGACAGCCAGGATGGGATGAAGTTCCATCAACACTGTCTCTATATTATTTACTTTTCACTAACTAATCACTTCCTAGAGCTTCTTTAAAAGATTTGATACTTCTCCATTCATTGTTATCATAGATATTAATTGGAACACTTTTCACTTAAATTAACCCTTCCCATTTAGCACTAAAAATATCTTATATTAAATATTTTTCTGAAAGTCTAACTTAACTCTTTTATGCATGTGTGCCTGTACCGCCAGCTTTGCCGGAAGTCCTAAAGGTAAGTTACAAATATAAAACAGAATTTGGAGTTCACCGCCAAGCTAAACATTTTTTTTACGTCTAAGAACCAGGCAATCTGTTCTATATGACCACCAACTAACTTTGTATGAAATGTAAAAAAAATCCATATTGAATTTAGTTCATTTTTTAAACTATGTGGCTTTTAATTTTTCATTTGCGTGGAACTACAAATAAGTTACTTGGTGAAAATGATGTATTGACGCACATATTGTGAAAACTAAAAGAATTTGCCTAATTTTGCAAGTTTAATTAAGCTTTTTCTCGAAGTTTCCTTGGACTTCCATCATCTTGAAGTGGTTGATCTCACAACGTTTCAATGGCTGTGTATCTGCTATCGTCATCAGGTAAATGATAGAAAATTCAGAGTATCGGTCGTATTTATATTACACCCTTAACCGGTTATGCGTCGCCGGTCATTTTTAATTTGGACGCTAGGCTCGCTAATTATATTTTCGTTCGAGATTATATATGCTGTCTCTATGAATTTTCTTTTGTACCAGTGCTGTTCCTTGTGAATTGCTCTAGCCTGTTCCCAGTTGATATTATGGCGTTCGGTCCATGCGTGATTAGCTAGCCCAAACTTGGTTACCTCTGCCCTTTGAGTAGCTGTGCAGTGATCCTTAATCCCGGTGTCCAGCGGTCGCTTTGTCTCTCCAATGTAAGATTGCCACATTCACACGGTATGCTGTATATACAATTATTTGGTATTGCTGGTGCATCGGGCCTCGTTCTTGTTATCATGCTCCTCAAGGTGTCGTTGCTTTTGAAGATCATTCTGATTCCATAGCTGTGTGCAATTCTTCTAAGTTTCTCCGACAAGCCTTTAGTATACGGTAATAGTAGAGTTGCTACCGTGGTGTCCTCTTCCAGCCTAGGTGATTTGTCCAGCTCTTCAAACGCATTGGTAATGATCGTTTTCGGATATCCATTCGCCAAAAGGTTTTCTCTAAGTTTTAACTTGTTCTTCTTTGAGGGCTTCTGGTGTACTGCAGATATTTTTGGCTCTATGGATTAGTGTTTTGATGATGCCAGTTTTCGTTGCTGATGGGTGGTTGGAATTGTAGTGAAGGTATAATCCTGTATGCGTAGTCTTCCTGTAGACTGTTGTTTGGATTGCGGTCCTAGTCCTTTGACACTCTACATCAAGGAATGGTAGGCACCCGCTCTCTTCCTTCTTCATGGTGAATCTAATGGATGGTTGGGATTGGTTCAGGTGCTCCAGGAATGCTTGTATGTCATCGACATACCTCAACCATAGCTTAGGCTGCTTCTCGAAACTCTTCAGTGCATGTTCTTCGCACCATTCCATGTAGATGTTGGCGATGGTTGGTGATAACGGGGAACCCATAGGCAATCCATCTTCTTGCATGAGGAACCGGCCCTTCTCCTGAAAGTAGCAGTTCTTAAGGCAACATTCAAGCAAGTCAATGATTGAGTCTATTGGCAGCTCCGTCCTCTCCATCAGGGTTTCGTCTTCAGTAAGTTTCTTACTCACTATGTTGAGAGATTCGTCTAGTGGTACTTTCGTGAAAAGGTTTTCAACGTCGAAACTTACTAAGCGGTGTTCTGGCCCAAGTTCCATGGATCCGATGATTTCGCCAAAGTGCTTTGAGTCCCTGACGTGCGATAATGTTTTGCCCTCCAAAGGTTGGATGATTGGTAGACGGAATTTCAATAGTACTGCTGTTGATGAGTTGCGCAAAACTTGTAATCGTTCTGAGAGGTACTCCAGCCTTGTGTATCTTGGGTAGTCCATAAAGATGTGGTGGTTTGCCGTGATCTGGTGTCAGTTTTCTCCTTGTCTCGGGTAGAATGTATTCAGCATGATCTTTGAGAGTGTTGTAAGTTTTCCGTTCTATTTTGGATGTTGAATCAGTAGGTAGTAGCTTGTATTTTCTTTTCGACAGTACTTCGTCGATTTTCTCGTTGTATTCCGTTCTGTCCATCAGGATGGTGGCATTTCCTTTGTCAGCTGGTAGAATGATGATAGATTTCTCAATTGCGGTTCTGACTTTCCATCGGAATTCCTCCAGTTGTGGTTACTCTTTGCTGCCTATTGCTGACTCCAGGGAACTGATGATATCTAGTACTGGCATCTTTTTTGGAGCTACAGCGTAGTTTAGCCCCTTATAAAGCAATGTTTCCTCTACTGCTGTGAGAACTCTGGATGACAAGTTCACCATTATTTTCCTGTTGGTCGTATCCTTCGGCAACTGTTTCCTGGTAAGTTTGTTAACTTTCCCAGTGTGCACCTTTTGGCCGATTTGTCTGATGTTGTCACAGTATTTTTGAATCGAAGCAGAAATCGGCTTGTAGTCTTCCTCGTGTGTGCATTTTTTGATTTCTTGAAACCTTTCTTCTGCGTCCTGCAGGAGTTGGAATTTCTTCGATGATGGTTGATTTCTGACCTCACTAAAGCATGGCTGGCCTTGTCAAGTATCTTCTGTGCTTGTTTCCCTGGGATTGGCGACAGTTTGAAACCATTTGGTATGATCTTTAGGTCTCTGACGTAGCGTAGGAACTTAATTTGATCCTCTTCTCTAGTAATCTTCTCCATAGTCTTCTCGTATTAAGCTTGTAAATAATCAAATGTTTGCTTTTTTAACCGACTTCCAAAAAGGAGGAGGTTATCAATTCGTTGCGTAATTTTTTTTATTATTATTTTTTCTGTATGTATGTTACATGATTTATTCTCCTGTGGTGAACCGTTTTGAATGAATATGGTCTTGCTTAAGTATATATCCGGATTGATGAAACTTCAAATTTGGGAAAATAATTCTATTGGTAAAGTGATGAAATTTGTCAATGAACATATGCGTGCATGGAAATGGACCAATATCCCTAACATATTGTTCGATTTTTCGAAAACTCCTTATAGATGTGTATAGTTTTTTAACGTTTAATCTATTAAGGAAGATCCCTAGGTGATCTCATATACTTTTCTACGACGTGCAACTTACAGTTTTGCAGAAAATCGCCGAAAATTCCAAAATTCTTATCAAAAATTTCATCGAAATGACATTTCCTCATAAATATTTTAATTCCAACATATTAGTGCGGGAATTTTAGGCACTGGAAGTTTTAATTGCGAATTTGCAAATTTTCTATGTACATCTCAAGCATATTAGTAGTAAAGCATAGTATTTTCGGCTCCTTAAATCAATGAGCACCATGCTCGTTTTGTTTGTATACCAGGCAAATACCTATTTAAATGAAAATTTTTCCATTTTGCCAAGACGGTACTTTTGGTTGTCACATTCTCCCGGCCTAATAGAAAATTCAGTGACAACACATGTCAAACTCTAAACTGCTATTTGGTGCATTTATACACACGGTGTTTCGTTATAGCAAACAAAAGCACAAAGTAAAGTGATAGGAGTTGCATTTATATGATGATTGAAATATAGGACGGAGTAGAATGATAGTGGTCCATAGGCAGTCGTATATACAGGATAGTTGGGATATAGGGTGGAGTGGACGTTTGGTGGTATAAAAATGTTTAAAAAAATGTGAAATTAAAATTATATAGGGTGATTAAAAAATTGTTATATGATGTGGATGTAAACAAATCATATTCAGGATGGTTGAAATATATCCTGGAGTTGAATTATATTTATACAGTGATTAAAAAATATTTATTTTATAGCCCATTAGAAGTTGCATAAAGTTTGGAGAGGAATTAATGTACACAGGGCTATAATATAAAATATTAAAAATGAAATAATTTATGGGGTAGCCCACAAGGAGTTATATACTATGGTTGAAATATAGGACGGATTTGACGTAAATATGTGATGGATTCTACTCCGTCCTATAGTTTACAGAAGGAAGCTAACAAGTTTAGGCTTGCCCGTGGACACTCGTATGTACAGGATGGTTGGTACATAGGGTGGAGAGGAATTATCTATAGTTATACAGGGTTGTTAAAAAAGTTGAAAAAAGGTTACATGGCGTGGTCCATAAGGCATAAATATATTTTGGGCTTATTAAGTCAACGCGTACTAGTACATTTTGTTCGTAAACATTTACCTGCCAATGAAAATGTATCATTGTGTAATGTTGAGGCTTTCGATGTTACCTGGTCCTGTCTATTAACGTTATACATACAAAATAAAAAAATTCTCTATTTTTTATTTTGTATGTATAACGTTCAAAACAACTAATAAGTTGAAAATAAAACATTAAAAAAATATATAAGCGACTTCCAACTATAACTAAAAAGCTAAAAATAATTATAATAAAATACAAGTCTAGCAAATAAATAACACATTCAATGTTGTTAGGTACCTACCTAGGAAGTAAAAAATGTAAACATTAAAAGGTGCTCATTCTGTACCAATTAATTACCTACCAATCTAGTATATTTTTGAATTCGGTGCCAAGCAACAATCGCGTTTGATGAAGTAGTAGATAAGTACGCAATGAAGGATTTTAGATTTGCTTGGCACTGACTTCAAAAATATGCTAGATAGGTAGGTAATTAATTTGTACAGAATGAGCACCTTTTAATGTTTTAGTTTTTTACTTTGTGTGTAGGTACCTAACAACATTGAATGTGTTATTTATTTGCTACAGTTGTATTTTGTTATAATTATTTTTAGCTTTTTAGTTATAGGTGGAAGTCGGTAATATATATTTTTTAATGTTTTATTGCCTTTTAGATTGTATTTGAGACAAAATTCTCTATCGTTAGACGATTAGATGCAATATGGGTGTCATTAAAATTTAAAAAACAATCTGCGTTCAAGTGACTTCACATTTTAAAGAAGGTCAACCTCAAAGATAAACATGACTGTTAAGTTATCCTTTTAAAAGTATTTCAAACAATTGAAAGCGAAGTCGGAAGTGGCCATAGTTAAAAAAAAATGAAGAAATTTAGTTGACATCTACTTACATTTTAATACTTTTGGACCTAGGTACTCGTTCAATATTTACAAATCTGGCTGCCGGTTTGAACCGATTGAAGAAGAATACGTTTCGTTCTTCGTCCCCTTCGTCTTCGGCAGCCTCGATAATATGCCGATAGCTTTCTGATCGATGAATTTTCGTGGATTCTGTTTGTAAAATCGTAACGTTGGCATTCGACTGGAAACAAGGCAGTGCTGTCGTCGTCGGAGTCGTCGGTTCTTTCTTTTCTGGCAGCAACTTCTGTGTGGCGGTCCGAGTGTCGTCTGGACTTACTGCAGCAATCAAACATGTGTCAGCAACACCTCCAGTTCCGTTGCCCTGCCCACAATGGAATACCAGAACGGTTATCAAGTCTCATATGAATCACAACCTTAATCTATGAGTCATAAATAATACTTTTACTTTTGTTGTCGAGTATGGCGGCTCATTAGCATGAATTGGCAAAAAAACAGTTTTTGGAACCTGCATATTTTGGGAATCGGCTCTAATTTCACTTATAATTCCTTATGGAAAATGGCCCCTGGTGGATTTGACTACGATTTTCATATTTTGTAGATCTCAACGAAGTGAACAAATGTTTTTATGGCCGCAAAGTCGGAGGACTGATGGTTTTCAAGTTATGGTTAATTGTATATTTGTGGTAAGGGTATACCACGATGAGCGGAGTCGATATGTATATGAGAAACTACTGGGAGTATGAATCTGAAAATTAGTACACAGGGGATACTCGAGGAGCTGGTTTTAGTTAAAGTATTTTCAGTTATCTACTACTTCCGGTTCTACCGAAGTGGACCCAAAGTTTGGTTTTTTATATAGAACACTCTGTTTAATGTTTATTTTTAGAATCTACGATGAATTTAACTACAATTTTATTGGAAACATCATGTCTGAAGGGCTGCATCCAGTTGAAAGTTTTTTCAACTTTTTGAAAATTTTGACGGAACGAGCCCTTCACAAAAAAAAAAATTTAAAATAGGGCCAGGTAAAAAATTGCCAGAATTTGCCTGAATAAAACTTGATACTTCCTAAATCTTTGGAAACTGTTCAAAAAAGTTATGCGAAGTGCTCAGGAGTTGGTACAGAATTCGAAAATCCACTGGACACTAAAAACTACTGCTTTTTAGTGCTTTTTATGCTTACGAAACTACATTAAACAGTTTATTAGTAGACTTGACGTCAATGAAGGTTAATTTTAGCACAATAAACACTACCATATCACTCAGATCCCTTGGATCTGCCAGTGGTCGTAGATGGATGCGGATGCGGATCATTCACAATTGAACACACTGTTCCAACTGGTGGCCAAAGATTTAAGAATTCTTCTTAAAAATTCTGCATGTGTGCCACTCTGAATTTCTGGTGGAGAACGTGATCGAAATGCATTCCTATTTCCTGGCAATCTACTTTTCTTGTTTGCGGTGCAGCATAGACAATATTTTTTTACGAACTCAAACAAAACATAAATACAAAAACGAAAATACACTTCGAGATTTACACTTTATTTTGACACAACGACACGTGTTTCGGCCTTCATCAAGTTTCACTTATTACTTATTCTAACTTTTCGTTTTTGTGTTTCTCATCATGGATTGACATCAAGTATCAGCCACAACAATCCAATATTCCAAGCAAAAAAGCTAAAAGAGTGATATCGCGACAACGAGGGAGCCGTAGATGAGGTCCATTGTTCTCTACCCAACGATCTTCAAAATGATTGTCTGCAAAGTTATTCACAGGTGCAATATTATGAGGTCGTGTTGATACCACAACTGAATCTGTAAATCATTTTTTTAAATTTCGAGATATCTCGCCCCTAAAAATAAAGAAAAATATTTTTGGATATTACCCTTCGCTCTCCAATAAGTTTACAGTTCATATTTGAATCAAACAAATGCTGCACAGGTACAGCATCATTTTTTATTGTAGCAAAAACAGTGAATTTCTCTAAATATCTGTGGATTAATATCACTCTATTAATTTGAGTTATGGTGGTTGACATTCCATTTTTCATAAATTTTGCCTCATCCGTCCAAACCATTATCTGTAAAAAATGTTCGTCATCCTGAATTTTGATTATTATGAATTCGAGAAATCTTTCCGTCTTTGAGCGTCACCTTCTCTCAAATTATCAACTAATGAGCATGAATACGGATAGTACTTATGTTTTTTAGAATGCTCTCACTTCTTATCATAGGTATCCTCATATCTCTGTATCTACTAAGGAATGTTCTGGATATGCTCTGAAGCATGCGAAGACTGTAACTTCATTCTCTTCATTATATACGGCAGGTTTCCATTTTCTTGCTTTTTCACAAACTACCCATGTTTTCGATATAATTGTACTTTACACCAAATTATTAGCAAATATTGTTTGTTGACACTTCAGCATTTGTTTCTTGTCGATTCTTTCAAAAAAAACCTAGTGATAATTCAGATATCTCTGATAACCACTTGGAAATTTTAGTTTTTCCAAGTTTATACAAAAGCCGTTTAATGTAGGTATGGGGTTTTAAACATAAAGTCCCCCATTTTTTATCGTAGAATCGACTAGGTTGACATTTGAAAAAAAATGAGTTCCACGATTTTCGAGACAGCCGAATCTAACCATTAAGTATATTTTTTTGAAAAGTTTCCAAATATTTAGGAATCTTCAGGTTTTATTCAGGGAAATTCAGCTAATTTTTGATGTGGTCGTCTGTGTTTTCAATAAATAATTTAACTAATTTTTTTGTGGGGGGTTGCATCAAAATGTTCAAAGAATTGAAATAACTTTCAACTGGAGCCCTTCAGACATCTGATTTTTCTAATAAAGTTATATTGAAAATCATTATAGATTCTAAAAATACTATAAAAATAGGGTGTTCCGTTTAAAAAAACAAAGTTTGGGTTCACTTCCGGTAAAACCAGAAGTCGTAGACAATTAAAATAATTTAACTGAAACCGGCTCCTCAAGTATCGCCTTTTTTTCAGTTTAATACTTCCAGTAGTTTCTCATATACATATCGACTCCGCTTATTGCGGTATACCCTGATCATGAATATAAAATTAACCATAACTTGAAAACCAACAGTCGTCGGACTTTGCGACCATGAAGACATTTGTTCATTTCGTTGAGATCTACAAAATATCAAAATTTCACCCAAATCCACGGGGAGCCACATTCCATAAGGAATGTGCTGGGTCCTTTCCTTCTAACCATGTTCACATATATTTAATTTAAGCAAATGGAGGTAAAAAATGCACATTTTAGTTTCATTAGGGAGGGGCCAAATTAGGGAAGAAAATGTATTAGAGGGGGCAAATCTTAAAAAAATTGTCCTAGAGAGAGAGACAAATCAGAATTTTTTTGGTCTAGGAAGGGCAAAACAGTAATTTTATGGGAAGCTTAAATGGCTCAGGTCAGGTTTTTCAGGTCCAGGGGGGGGGGGGATGGCTCCCCTCGGTACGGAAAAGTATTAAACTAAACAGTGATTTCTTGAAAATTTGTGAAATGTATGTGGTGCTTTAAACTACTGAACCGAAATTTCACAAGATTAACACAACTGAGGGAAGGAAACGATAGACTTCAACTTAAATTAGAACTATTACAGCTGGATTTAGTTAAAGACCAAAATTTAGGAGAAGTCTCATACGCTAGTATCAAGAATTTATACAGTATGGTCAAAAAGCGGATGAAGGAAAAAGCTTTCGAAACTTTAAGCCAAGAAAAGTCTTGAACAAAAAACAAAAAAATGAGGGTATTGAAATGCTGTAGTGCTAGGACGAAAGCGTTACGAATAACGGTGATTTTTGCTTATTATTTTTAACTAGTGAGAACAGTGCACAGAAATCACCTCTGGTCTATATAACTAGAACAATTCTCAAAAAATTGTCTATTGCATTCAATTTGTATTCAGTTTGCTTGTTCGCCTTTTGTTTATTTCAATATGTATTGAACAATAAAGTGTAATACTGAAAGTATAAGATTTAATTTTATTTATCAAATAACAAATGTCCACTTATTTTCACAGTTTAAAGGTAAACTATACCTTAAGAGAAAGATGATAAAAGATTATTTAACAGCTATTTGTAAATTTATCAGAAATAAATACATCATTTTATTTTATATCGAGTTCATAATCTGATTGGGAATTGTTAAATAGAAGTAAGAATATCTGGACTAGGTACTCAGATACTAATTTTACTATTGATCAGAACACGGTTAATATAATTTTAACATATAATTTATCATTCGTTAATTTAATTATTTTGGTTTCCTTATTTTTTATTATAAGTGCTTCCTTGAATTTGAACTATTTCAATATACGAGTATTTAAGACTATTCCTAATCATTATTATTTTTCATGAAAAAATATATATTAATAAGCTTTTCCTCACAAGTAGATGAAAGAATATATTTTTAAATTTATTTATTTATGAATGTAACTAAATAGTAATGCAATGTAATTAAGGTAAACAAACGTTAATTTTAATGGAACCTTGATAAGGAATGAAATAAAGATAAATGATACAGATGACTCAGATCAGAATATACGAATTGCTATTAAATTAAGATATTAAAAAAATGTCAAAATGGAATATCAGACCTTCTTGAGCATTAATACAAGAACATAGTAGGACTGTTGAATTACTAACCACTAAAAATGTAATATAAGTAGGTAATGGCAGTTCTATGATATTTTAAAAGTAGTTTAAACTCAAAGTACTAATCTGATATGTATTACTTTAATAACAGAGGATTTAACGGATGGAATGAACTCAATTTTCATTATTTGTTCGTCTAGCAACATTGTGTACCTACCTACCTGCTCAGGTGATAACGATGGTTCTGTTGTTGAATTGATTGAAGAAGAAGACGTTTCAGAATCGTCCTCTTCAATCAATGGTTCTAGAGTCCTCCGTGGTAGTAGACCTCTCATCATGGCACCGCTTATAGGAGGCGTCATCAAAAGTTCATCCATCATTATTTCAGTATCATCGCCATAGTCCGAAGATATTGATCCATCATTGGGCTATCATTGAGTTAGATATTATCGATTAGATTATAACGAAGAAAATGTTAACATGCATTCAGTGAAAAGCAAAACAAAAACAAATTGCCTCTAGAAGACGAAAACAAACTGAATAAACCACTACGCGAATTTTGAATTATAAGATTATCCAAATGTAAACTAAATGTTCATGCATGTTGTGAGAATTTAGTTTCTAACCGACTGTTTTCCTTCGTAATTTGGTGAGTTCGGAGTGTCATCCATTTCACCACCACTTGTTGGGGTTCCCCAAATTTCTTCTCCTGAAGTAGCACCAGATGTTTCTTCTTCTTGTATATCTTCCCCATTAATTGCATTGTCTGGAGATCTTAAATATCTGGAAGATTAAGTGTATCTTGACATTACATCTAAAGATAAGTAACATCTCATACATACAACTACGAGCATCACTAAAACTTGTATCAAAAGTCGTTAAACATTTTATAGAATCTTAAATTTTATGATATCAAAGGTATATATTCGAGGAAAACTAAGTAATTCGGTTGCCCAACAAGAAGTCATATAAGTTATAAACGAATTGAAAAATTAAAATCAAGTGAGTGAAGAACTAATACGGCGTAGAGAGGTTCTTCCGGAATTCGCTACAATATTAAGAAAACCTTCATTAGCAATAGTCTGACGTCTATAACATGTGCTTGTTTAAAAAAGTGAGAAGAACAAATGCGAAATATAAAGTTTAATCACCCTAATAAAATTGGTGGTTAAACTGAACGGGAAAATTATAATACCCCGTTTACCTAATGCCGAAGCGGACAAAAAAGTGAAAGTTGTCAGCGCGAGTATGTAAACACCCCACTTGCTACTGAAAACAAACTGGAATCGGCAAAGGTCAATAAAATTGATCAGCGCTTACAGCGGGGAGAAAATAGGAACATAGAGTAAGATTTGAGCTACATGCTTAAGACACTGTATACTTAATGGCAACACAAGAAACAATATCCAATCTAGAACTGAAGGGCACGGATAAACTTTAATACAGGAGATCTATATTAGTTAATATACAGGAAAAGAAGTACAAAATAGGTAGGTCCCTAGCGAAAACCAATTTAATAAGAATATTGAATTCTATGGTGTAGGTACATCATAATTACACACCGTGAAGAAATATTGGTTGTTAACAAAAATAATAAGGTTGTTATAATCGAGATGGAATTTTCGAGAGGAGATCTGGAATCTGCAGAATACATTGAATAAGAAATCGTGGGATAAACAAGGTAGAAGTTTAAAGAAAAGTATTAAACTTTGTAGTGAACGAAGCAAAGGAAGAAGAGAAACGGAGGTTATAGATTAAGAAGGCGGGCACTAGACTTCAGAGGAATAATATGAGAATAAATTTCAATAAAAAAGCATTTTAGACAAATTAGTCCACACAATCTACATATTTTAATGAGAATTCATTAAAAGGCTAAAAAATTAAAATATGTGGTTTACCTGTCAAAAAATCCACGACTTCTGCAATCTTCTCCAAGCTTTTCAAAAAACGCCATTTTCTCTGCGACGTAACTACCAGCTCTTATGGTCCAATGTCTGATAGCTGAGTGATTGAATGCCTGATTATCGATTCCCCCATCATCGTATTCTTTAGATTCATCTTCTTCATCACCATCATCGCCATCCTCTTCATCCTCAGAAGCGTGATTTTCACAAAAATCATCGTGTTCTTCTGAAGCGACTCTCTCCAAACTTGATACAGTTCCGTACCTTCGTAACGTTGCAACCGAACTACTCAAAGAATGGTAAGGGTGTTCTTCGGTTTGCGGAGAATCATCTGGAGAGTTGTCTTGTTCATGCGCCTCTGTGAGCTTGACCTAAAAAAATGAAATTATTGATACATTTGAATGTAATGATATAGAAATCCTTCTCCTTTCTGTAATCTTGGTACGGCTAAGAATGTTCCTGTTTCCCTATATCATATTCATTTTCAGTTAGATCCCCATCCTTTGATAGTCAGTTTCTATAAGGCACCTTCTTTTAACCCTTATAACCCGTTTTACTGGCTATCTGGAGTTAACCCTGTTGCACGAACATCATATAATATTGTTGTTTTGTTTTTTTTTTAAATTAATTTCCCTTATACTTAACCTAGACTCTATTGCACGTCACTTAGGAACCTGCTAACTTTTGTCAATACATTTGTCATGTTATCACATAGGTTACTAGTACATGCCGTAATAGTCGTACAAACAGAAGAGTGAGCAAACCGATACGACAGTAATCCGAAATAATCTGAAGACTACATGTGATGTTTTAATAGCCACATAATCCTTATGAAAATGGAAATTTCAAACAGGCTTACGATTCCCTTCCCAAGATAGAGGCTAGAAAATCAACTAAACGGGTTATTAGAGCAAAATAAAAAATAAATCGGATCTGTATACGAACAAAATTTAATAGGTGAAGACCGTCTCTACGAACTCAATAAAACCTAATAAGAGTGATAAGTAAGACATGAGATTGAGTAACAGTTTCACCCCCCTTCACCCCAAAGAACGATGGATCAGTCCAGCTTTAAACAAGTAATATAAATAGTGACCAACGGTTATTAAAAGCAAACAATTTAAGAGATACAAAAAACGTCCCATGAGAAAACAATTTATAAAGGTTGGTATAAAGAACGAGATGCTTCGGAATATGAAAAAGATCTAAACAAACAAATGAAGAAGCATGAAGCTGGAGAAAAAAATTAAAAAGGAAACCATTTAGAGAAGGTAAACGTAAAAATTAGGCAAATGACAAAAGAGATTATAAAATAGAATAAAACAGGCAAACAAAGAAAAAAGTCTTATGAATGGAAAACCACATATTATTTTTTTAACAATGAGAATAGAAGAAAGGCAGGTGTGAATCTGTGAAATATATAATAGAAACTTTTTTATACGTCTTTGTATATGACACAAAATCTTATAATAAAACTTTATTAAGGAAAGAAACAATTACAAAAGGAACAGAAGAGATGCCAGGTAAAACAACCGAAGAACTAAGATGTTCATTGAGGCAAATAATAAACGGTAGAGAACGGAGTATTTATAGAACGACTTGTACAAATGAAGTATGATTATTACAGGGATATTAAACGAATCCTGAAAACGTTGTACAGATAATCCTGCTATCCGGCTATAGAAAACATTCACTAAAGTATTAAAAATCGTAGAACTAAAAAAATTGAAGAATTGGAACAAATCGAGCTTTAGAATATTGAGAAGACCTTATAGCAATAGTAAACACCTACTGACTATAACAGTGCTAATCGAAAAATTAGTGGTGTACAATGTACAATTTCAAACCTAACCTAGCATTAATCAACTTTCAGAAAGCATTCAACACAGAAGCACACATGGTAGTTTGAAAAACGCCAGAATACAGCTCCGATATATAGTGCTCACAGAAACATTATATAGGAACGGTACACCACCTAGCTGTGACGCAAGTAACTCATTTAAAAAAAAAGGTAACTGCAGCACTATATACAAACAAGATGCTCAGAAAGCATTTTCACACATTCAGGCGCACTGGCCTCAAATTGAAACTGCAAATGGAATTTAGCCTGCTATGAGATGTGTATTTGGTACTTTTGTTAGTTGTACGTTTTTACTTTATTTCGCTCCACCGATTTCATAAATTTTGCATGTGGGTAGAGGAACCCAGAATAAGGAAATCGCCCAAAAAATATGGGGATCTTGGGCGGCCATGTTCTAAAGAGGTACTATAAAATTTGGTGTTACGTGAGAGAATCGGAAACACAGTTATTATTATTGCCGCCCTATAAATCTCCACTGATTTGTGTCAAATAGCTTAGTTAGCTTGAATATTTTAAATTGTATTCTATTAAAGTATTTATCAGAAAATTGGAAAAATTACAATAAAAACTGTAAACAAATTGAAATGTAAGATCTATCAGAAAATAAAATATTGAGCGCACGGAATGTTTGTTCTGCTAATGAAATTTTGCGCACAAGGCAATCATTCTGGATGAACTTAATAACGGATGAACGGAATAATAATCTAGAAATACTAGTTTTAAATTATAAATAAATTCGAAGTTAAATTTGCTAACTGATTAAAATACGTACTTTAGAAACGAAATGTCAATAAAATTATGAATTTTATTAGAAAAGAAATATCGTTAGTATTATTGAAACAAGGTAAATTAAAAAAACATCTAAAGGTTTTGGAAAAGAGCTACAACTAAGAACAAGAACTTAACCAGATAATTACCTCTAAACTTAAGTGATTGTCATTGGTAGATTCGATGGCATATTGACATGATGGTGAGAAATCAAAATTTTGAAATTTACTGTTATTTCGAAACTTGGTACTTTCAGGTGTGGCTGGCAAAACTGAAATCTTAGGAACTGTTGGTACAATGAACGGGTCCATGTTTACTAAACCTGCTGCAGGATTCGGCAAAAGTCCTGAAAAATGAAAGAAAACATTAAAAAGGAAGATAAACAAATGAAATTTCAAAAATATTAGATTATACCTAAAAGTACTACGTGCTGCCAGTCATTGTTATCGTTTTCGTTTCCATTCCTGTTTTGATTTTCTAGCCGTTCACTGCCACTTTTGCTGTTGCAGTCGTTATAATTCTTCAGACTACCATTTACTGTTCCGTTGGTGCTAAGGCAATTTTTGTGGCATTGTCGGCAAACTGGGACTGTTTCTGGCATAAGTGGGCTTGATCGAACCGTAACCTAAAATTATTGTGAAAACAGTTTTATTTTCATACATTTTTTTTGTTTAGTTTATCTGTTTCTTTACAGTTTTTATAGTTTATAAATGTTGTCTTTGGATATAAATTAAATATATTGTTATAAAAATCTATCCAGTCCGTCCCTGGTTTCATTCAAAAAAACTTATATCGAAATAACTCGGCAACTGTAAAATTGACACCGATTTGTACGAGATAATTCGATGCTGATTTTAAAAGGAGCGGCCCATCATCGCATCAGTTAGTTAGTGCGGCGAACAGCTTATGTTGTATTATTATTATTTGTGATATTCGAATCAGCTGTTGTGTATATTTGATGTAAATAAAATTTCTAGAAAGTGAAAATTAGTTCTTTTAATTAAATTGACTTTGAACCCACGGAGTTTATAACAATATATAAATCCTAGAACCCAATCTCCGCGCCACCTGCCTGGTCAAAGTGTGAATATAAATCTTCCAGGGACCCACTCAACAACTCAAATGCAAAAAATAAATTCAATAAACATAAAAAATTATTTTGATATAAAAAAGTGGCCTTTGGAGGGCTCAAAACCGCGAATTTCCCGTTATTGGCATGATACTATTTTCAATACCGACAGAAAAATAAGCACGGTGTTGAGGACTCCGAAGACTAGAATCCCTTTAGAACAACAGGGAGTGTACGGGATTCCATGTGTAGACTGTCATAAAACCTATGTGGGGCAAACTAACAGAAGAATTCAAGCTAGACGTGATGAACACCAGAACGCCATAAGAAAGCAGAAAAAAAACAACATCCATTGGGGAACACGCCACCACGACGTCACACCGAATAGACTTTGAAAACACCAGAATACTGGCAAATATAGAACACCCGAAATCAAGACTCGTAAGAGAGGCAATTATAATACGAAGAGGCCTCACAGTCTAAACGCATGCAATGAAATCCAGAACTTATCGAATTGTTGGAAAATTCTGTTAAACACCGTATCGGCCCGGACCCGTCCTACAACTCAACCGGAAATAACCAATCGGTAAGCGGTAGGCGTGGCCACAGAGCGCCAATGGCCAATCACAAGTAGTCGTTCACGGTGCCAACCGATAGGTGCCGAGCCGCGACTATATAACAGCGCGCGCCCTCCTGAAAATCTTAGTATTCGGGTGACTAGAAGCGAAAGCAGAAGGCTACGAGAATTATGCGAACCGACCTGAAGAGGGCAGATGTGACTCTGCGGTTGAATTCCCGGAAACAACCGAACACACACACACACATATATATATATCCCGGGGTGGTTGTTGGTCCACTACCGGGCGCCTCCCCAGGTGGCGGATAGGGGAACGCTCTTCAGCAATGGGGAGTACTGAGGATTTCCTCAGGGCGGACCAAAATCAGATAGGGGAAGGAACCCCGAAAATAAACCATTTATGGATATGGGTGATAAGGTGAACTTAATACCCCAGGTGGGTACCTCTGCAGAGGATAATCCCGCCACCGGTTCCGATCGAGTGAAAGCCTCGGTGGCCGGTGCACGCTCCACGGATTCTGGGGGGAGCGAATTATCACTGGTTCCGTCACATAGTGACAAGAAGAAGAACACTAGTAATGGTACAACATCGACCATTACAACTAGAGCTGGCAGCAAGACACTATCCAGCCAGGTCCTCCAAAAGGCGAATAGTGGAGTTGACGTCCAACAAAGGGCAACAAATGAGAGTGGCGCTCCAAACAAATTAGGAGCTAAGATCGATGAGCTCTTGAAGTTCATTGGGCCTAGGCACAATGTACATCATGAGATCAAGAAACTGGCACACGCCATTAAGTCAGAATATGACAAATATCAGACGTCAACGACGCGGCCACCTCCTGTAGCGAAACCTGCTACAACACAGACATCGCCATTAAAGTTGTCAAACACTCAGACACAAGGTGAAAAGCAAAAGGAGGTCCCAAAAGATGCTGCCTCAAAAGCAGCTAACTCAAAACCGGCTGCATCAACACCGGCGGCCCCAAAGCAGGCGGCTTCAATAAAAGTAGCCTCTGTAGCAAGGACCTCACCACCGAAGGCCTCGCCTTCAGTAGCCTCATCAAGTAAGGCACCACCACTTAAAACTCTTAAACCGGTGCTAGCTAGCAAGCTAAAGCCCGGTAAGGAAGGTCGCCAGAACATCGGGCAAATCACCCAGGGAACAACAAGTAGGGTGGTCAATTCAGAAGCGGAGAGAAACAATGGATTAAAATCCAAGCTTAAACCGCAGACCAAAAACCAACCTGCAAACCAGTCGACTGACTGGCAAGTGGTAAAGAGGAAAAAGGCCCCGAGGACCAATAAGCAAAAGCCAGCGCCACATTGTACGCTGCTTATAAAGAAAGGCGAGAAGAGCTCCCATGCAGATATCTTGCGAGGTATCAAGAATGATCCCACCTTGCAGGATATAGGCAAAAAAGTCAATAAGATCCGACGAACAGCTAAGGGAGATCTACTTTTGTTATTCGCCAAGGCAGACGCTCAGGAGATGGAGCGCTATTGTAACGCCATCAAGAATAAGCTCCCAAGCGGGGCCACTGTACAATCTCGAATACCGCAAATCGAGATTGAAATTAAAGACTTGGACGAGATCAGTACCAAGGAAGACGTAGTAAACCTGCTCAAAGATAATATCGACGGCCTGGCAGAGATCACTGAGGAGGCAGTGAAATCACTTCGACGGGCATATAGATCAACACAAACGGCAGTTGTTTGTCTCCCAGAGGTCCAGGCCAAGAAATCCATCGCACTTGGAAAGCTGAAACTTGCGTGGGGCACAGTACGTGTTCGCGAGAGGATCAGCCTTCGACGGTGCTTCAAATGCTGGCACTTTGGGCACAACGCCCAGGCGTGCAGAGGCAAGACTGACCGAGGCAGTTGTTGTCACAGATGCGGAGGCGCTGGTCACAATGCCTCGGCTTGTCAACAACCTGCCAAGTGCTTACTCTGCAAAGAGAAAGATAGTAGGTCAGACTGCCGGCACGTTGCGGGTAGTTGGAAATGTCCGATCTACCAACAGGCGATGAGAGCAGCACAAGCCCGTAAATGAAAGTACTGCAACTCAACCTCAACCATTGCGAAGCAGCCCAAGACCTACTGGTACAGCGGGTGCGGGAATTGGATTGCGACGTAGCCATAATCTGCGAGCAGTACAAAAACTTCGACACCCTGTCCTGGGTAAATGACACAACGGACAGAGCAGCGATATGGGCTTGCGGTAAACTTCCGTTCCAACAACTCCCAAATACCCTCAAACCATGGCTTGTGAGAGCCAAAGTGGGAGGGGTTCACTTCTATAGTTGCTATGCACCTCCTAGTGCACAGCTCGAGGAGTTCGAGTTATTCTTGGACACCTTGGCGGAGGATGTACGGAAGCGTGAATCGGTCGCCATCGCAGGAGATTTCAACGCCTGGGCAATTGACTGGGGATGCCGGGAAACGAGCGCGAGAGGACGAGCTCTCCTTGAGACCATGTCTTCGCTCAACCTGGTACTCCTCAACACAGGAGACGTAAGCACATATCGCAAAGGCACAGCCAGCTCCATTATCGATGTGACATTCGTTAGCAGCAACCTAATTAAAGGGGGCTGTGAGTGGCGGGTCGATGAGGAGTTTACTAATAGCGACCACCAAGCTATTATATGGGAAATCAACACCACTCCCAAACGAAGATTGTGTGTCAGTCGTGCGAGGTCACAGCCAGTCGGTTGGAACAAAAATGCTTTCGATGCTGATTCATTCGCCTTGGTTATGGATCAGGAACCATTGTCAATAGCAACAAGCGCAGAAGCCACTGCCAAAGAGGTAATGACAAGCGTTGTCAAGTCCTGCGATGCTTCCATGCCAAGGAGACGGCAGAACAACAGCCGCCCACCAGTTTACTGGTGGAACGACACGATCTCACAACACCGACGAGAGTGTCTCAAAGCACGAAGGCTGCATCAACGAGCACGGAGACGCGACAGGGTCACAACAGAAGAACTAAGGCTCGACTATGAGATCAAAAGACAACAACTACGAAGAGCCATTCTCTCAAGCAAGAGATCCTACTGGAAGGAGTTGTGTGACGAAGTTAATCAAGATCCATGGGGAAAACCGTATAAAATCGTGATGCATAAAATTAAGGCCCCTCCCATGACATCAACGAACTGCCCCGAATCATTGCACCGCATTGTCACTCACCTGTTTCCTGCGAAGCCTGAGCTACCCGCTTATCCTTCGTGGCAGGTGATGGACGAAGATATACCATCAGTGACTATGAATGAGCTGATGGGCGCGTGCAACCGGCTCCAAAACGGTAAGGCTCCCGGTCCAGATGGCATACCTAACATCGCGGTAAAATGCGCCATAGCCAATAGGCCTGACATGTTTCTACACATGTATGTAAAGCAGGGGGTTTTCCCCACTAAGTGGAAAAAGCAGAGGCTTGTGCTCCTCCCTAAAGGGGGAAAGAAACCTCCCGACGAACCGTCATCATATCGTCCCCTCTGTATGTTGGACTCTGCGGGAAAACTCCTTGAAAGGATAATAGCAGATAGGCTGGAGCCCTACGTTGAGCCGAAACTTTCCACCAACCAATTCGGGTTCAGAAAGGGGAGATCAACCATCGATGCCGTGACACTCGTTACCAACATCGCCAGAGAGGCTATCTCGGGAAAGAGATGGAGAAGAGGTGGAAAAAAGTACTGTCTAATAGCCACCCTGGATATCAAGAACGCCTTTAACTCGGCCCGCTGGGACCGCATTTTGGAGGCTCTTGCCAGGATGGAAGTTCCGCAGTACTTGCGCAGAATGGTTTCAGCGTATTTCAAGGACCGCATCTTGTTGTACCAAACTGAAAATGGGCAAGTAGACTATAAGATCACAGGAGGTGTACCTCAGGGCTCTGTTCTTGGCCCTCTCTTATGGAACGTAATGTACAACGACCTGCTCCTGCTCGGTCTGCCTGAGGGCGTCAGGCTAGTGGCATTCGCCGATGATGTGGCATTGATCATAGTGCGCAAGCACATAGAGGAGATACAAACAACCTTCTCATTCGCTATAGCCACAATTCAGCATTGGATGCTCGCATCGGACTTGAGTTTAGCAGAACAAAAGACCGAAACACTTCTTGTTAGCAGTCGAAACGCAAGGGAAACCATCACCCTCAAAATAGGCGACACCTACATACAGTCGCAGCCCTTCATCAGCTATTTGGGGGTGCTCCTGGACGCACGGCTCAACTTCAAAGAGCACATAATCGCGGCCAGCAAGAAAGCAGCTGGGGTACAGGGGGCATTATCTAGAATAATGCCGAATGTCGGAGGCCCTAGACAGATAAGAAGACAGCTACTGGCAACAGTAACTACTTCTGTTTTGTTGTACGGGGCACCGGTATGGGAGAAATCGCTCGAGCTACCATCGTACCGCCGGAAAATGAAATCAGTCCAGTTGCTCTCAGCGATTCGAGTGGCATTATCCTACCGCACTGTGTCTTACGAGGCGGTGAGTGTGATTGCCTCTACCCTACCAATCGACATCCTGGCTGCAGAAAGGGGACGGCTTTATCGCAGAAAGTTAGAGAAAGACCAACCGACAGGAAACAGCGATGAAAGAGCCATGAGTCTAGGGCAATGGCAGGAGAGGTGGGACAGCTCTACTAAAGGCCGGTGGACATATCGATTGATACCTAACATCAGTCGTTGGGTCAACCGCCAGCATGGGGAGGTTGGGTTCTACATCACTCAACTCCTGACTGGACATGGATGCTTTCGAGCATACCTGCACAGGTTCAGGAGGGCAAACTCCCCAAACTGCCCACACTGTACGGACGTTATAGAGGACGCAGAACACGTGTTCTTCTCCTGCCCCCGGTTTCAGGATCAACGTGCTGAAGTGGAGAGGATTCTGGAGACTAATATCGTTCCAGAACAATTAGTAGAAGCCATGCTGAAGGGCCCCCAAGCCTGGAACTTGGTATCAGATTACGCGGAGACTATCCTTAAAGAGCTCCGCAATACCTTCGAGGAGTAGGCTTTAGAGGCTTTCAATGTAAGAGCAGTTAACATCTGCAATGAACCACCCTTGCGAAGTAGTATTGACAAAGAGTGCCGCAGGGGACCATGGTTGTAGGATAAAGAGGTTAGGGTTTTAGCGGGTATACGGTATACTGGTTTCAATGCAACGATTTACTCTTGCTTTGAAGTCATTGCATCGGGAGTCCCGCACGACGGCTAGCACGTGCTAGTTAAGTACGCAATGTATTTCCCCCCTCTTCGGATAAAAAAAAAAAAAAAAAAAAAAAAAAAAAAACATATATATATATATATATATATATATATATATATATTATTTTGAATTGATTTGATTGAGGATCTTTTTACAGTTGTGTCACTTAGCCCCCCGTTGAGCGCCATATTATTGTGTTTTTTTTTTAATTATTTTAGCTAGTTATTGAGCGCCATATTATTTTGAATTGATTTGATTGAGGTTCTCTTCACACTTGTGTCTCTTACCCCCACGTTGGGAGCCAATTTTTATTGTAATATACTTATTATGGTAATGCAAATGTGTCACTTAAAAGTTTTCAAGATTTCTGACTTGTTGTTGGGAACCAAGTTTGTTGAAACAAAAACAAAACTATCCTGGACGTCTTGATAGTTGCAATAATGAAGGTTTGCACCATTCACCGACACAATTTAGACTGAACTGTTTAACAAGGTTTGGCACTTATTTTATACATTTTTGAAAACATTTGAAGGGTAACAGATCATACATGTACAAATATAAAATTAGTTTTTAATAGTTACAAGGTTTATATCTTCTTTCTAAAGATTTACAACTTTTAAACATCTCTATATACTTGGTTTTCGATTTGATATAGAATCAACATGGCCATTAATTTTCAAAATTTAGAATTGCCAAAACCAAAATATTTAACTTATGTATAAAATTGATTTGTCCTACTTTTGTTTAATACATTATGTTCACTGATTTATTTTCTACCTATTTATGCTTTAATTTTGTTATAAAACCCTTAATATATTCTAATTTGGACTATATTCTTTGATTACTACCTTAATTTAGATTATTAAATCATTCGTTTTAAACCTACCCACTCTTATATAAACTACTAATTTTGAATTGTATGTTTACTTTCCTTCAAAATTACTTTACTATTGATCATTTCTGTCTACTTCTGAAGTTAAATGCCTTTAATGTTTTACTGAGAATTAATATTTGCCAATAATATTTTCAGAACCTGGACGACCGAGTCTCGCTCGTGATTTCGATGTTTCACCATGTTTGCTACATACACATATTTTTTCTGAGAAGATTACTATTTAAAACTCCTCCCTTACCTAATGAATAATTCAATTTCTATGATTTTATTATTTTCATTATTTTAATAAGTATCAAACATGATTTCATACAAAAAGACTACATCAAACAAAAATCTTTATTGGGTCTGTTAAGCAGTGGGTCGGTGCCTCCTAGTGTGTTCTACTTTTATTTGTTAAAATACCCTTACAGGTTATTTATTAAAAAATCCATTTTAATTTGAAATTTTATTTTCTTTTCTCTTCTTGAAAATTATATTTTAATTTTGATATTATGTATAGTTTGTAAAACTTGTTTCCTTGTAGTTAAGTTAGAAAGATACCATTGAAAAACGTTTGACATTTTTCACTGTAGTTGAATGAAATAAATTTTGGGTTGTTTTACATCTGAAATTATATGTATTCCACATACGTTATATCAGCAAAATTGTAAATATGTTTTACCATTGGATATTCTTTCCTGTATTGATTTGACTATATTTAAAAAAGTACTTCTCCTTATTAATGGAAACGCTGTGGAACTTTTAGTGTGTCACAAATGTAAAAACACAGTTTTGCACCCTAACACCAAACCTTTTCAACAACTCCAAGTTGTTATCATCAATGAGTAAACCGAACTTAACTTGTTTTCATTACTTGAATATAATATATGTATGATCTAAAACAATTTGTGCAAATAAAATGACTTTTTCTGTTTATTTACTTCTCAGTTACTTCTGAAACTCCATTAAAGTATGTTCTACTGCCCAGATTAACCATTTTTCTGTGTTATTGTTTTGATTTTCAGACAAAAACTCCTCTTTTCTAATTAATTCTACATTCTAGTGAGGCGAAGTTATATAGTTATGTTTGGTTAAGTTCGGTTAGGTTCGTGTCATTTATTTGAAACGTCTGAATTATTCGGAAGCGATGTCGATACTAGGTAATGTAATGTATTACTGCAAGAACCGTATTGCGTAGGGCACAATTTTCCGATGGCTTATTAAATTTGATTAAACAGATGACATCCTATATCTCTGACTTAATGGCAGGCGTTAAATAATCATGGGGACCGGATATTAGGATGTAACACACTCAAGCAAAGCGATCGGGGACTAGTGCGGGTCGGTACACACTATCTTTTAGTTACAGAAGATCGTATCCAACGTTGCAATAACAATTGAACCTTTGAAGTAACATTTTTAATATTTAAATTTCTGAATAAAACGATTTTTCCCAAAGATGAGACCAATCGATTTCTATCCATCGAAATTCCAAATGGGAAAATTTCATCAAAATCGTTACAGCCGTTTTCCAGAAATATTGAAACGTTTGCTTGTAACTTTCCCTAGTTTTGTTTGTCGTTATCAAAAATGTCTCCTTTTATTTTTTCTTTACATTTCTTGTTAGTAGTATATTTACTTATTTTTTAGTGAATGGATTTTATATTGAATTTTGATTGCTTAGGCTGACCACAATTTGGACATTCGTAAAGTATTTTTGATCGATACAACTTGTATTGAATACACTTACGTTTAATAACTTATACCAAGGTAGGTTTTTTCATTTATATTAATTTTGTAACGTAAATTTGGAGTCACGTAAAGCCTGATTTCCTTTTTTTATTTGCTGTATCATTCTTTTTGAGTATAGGCAACCAATATTATAAATATCAAACAGAAACTAATATTCTAAGCATTCACTTATCTAATTACTGTTTTAGTTCCTCCACACCTCTATATGTATTGCAAAAATAACCACCTTAAGTTGATTGAAAAATATTTTTCTATTTCTTGAAATGGCTATCTCTGGCTTAAACAAACAACAATAACTTAAGGAAGTCGTTCTAATTATTTAATTTAAAATTAATTTACATAAACTGTATATCATTTCTTAGTAATTCTTCTTCTCCTTATTAATTCATCACATAAAAACAGAAACGAAAGTTTTATGGAAGACTTTAATGCAGATTTACTTAAAACTGGCAGATAAGGCTAATAAATAAATTCTTAGAATTTGGTTACCATGTATTATTATAGATGTGTTGATAACTCTTACATAAATAAGATTTCAGATTTTTTTTTGAGGATAATGGGCCCCCACAGCCGAGTAGAAAAACAAGTTTAGCAGTAATCATGTTGTTATGCAAAGACAATAACAACAATGAAGATAGAAAATAGCAGCTCTTTTATATTTTTATTCAAGTAGATTCAAAATTTTAAATTTTATTAACATTTTGACATTTACCTTATTAAATTCGGTTGTAACAGAAATAATTTAATTAAAACTGCAAATTAACAAAATGTAATAAAATAAATAAGTATCAAGCCCTTCTGCTTCAAGAAAGGAGTTTTTTCAAATTCTATTCAACAATGTTGCAATATAATATCACATGATTTTTTTTCGATAAGTCATAAGTTTTTATAATCTCGATTTGAACGTTTACAGTAATTTGTAATCGTTGCCCTCTATAAAGAAACTCGGCAACGGTGTGTATTTTAAAAATCATATTTTAGATCAAAATGTAAATTTTAATCCTTTTAAGTTGCATTTATAGTGCATTTTTATTCGCTATTTTAAAAGGCCTACCCTAGATTTGCTAATGGCTAAATATTTTGAAAAGCAATAAAATACTTTGTCATCTTAATACATTTTCATTCGTTGTCACTTTGTGTAAATACTTAAAAGTATCAAAAAGTGTCAAGGGTTAACATGTTCAAAGTGCTTACCTGACTCTCAGTTGTAGTACTCTTGGACGGACTGTGTTCATGGTCAGATAAAAAAACTTCTTCTACCCTATTGTCTATTCTACTTGCTTCTATCTTAGATTTGATGTTACCCTCTTCATCAATTAACTGCAACTCCTTTGATCTTTGTCTCAACATCTCTTGAGTCCACTCCTCATAAACTGGTTCCGTTTCAGGAGTGTCGGCTATATTATCATTATCCAGTTGACCTTTCATCCACTGTTCCAAGTGAATAGCATTATATTTCCCGTGAGCAGTACCTTTGCCTAATTGTTTGCATTTAAGCTCTATAAGGGCATCTATTTGTTTTTGTATTTCGTTATATTCGCGTTGACAGTTTAGGTTTTGAGGAGTCTGAAAAATGTGTACCATTAAACAAGTTCGCTTAATGTTTGGAAGATACAAAACTGAGGTCAGTATAGTCAGATATGATTATTATTAACTGGAAAGGGGGAAGGAAGTGAATATGTGTACAATGTGTAGACTTAGAATACTTAAATCATGTGTTCAACTATTTATAACAACCAGTCATGCAGTAGAATTTAAAATATGAATGGAAAAATAAAAGCACATACCGTTTGTTAAATGATCAGTTCTAATAATAAATTTGTTGGACAGGAAAGCAAAACATTAAAGTGATGCATTTGATTTTGTTTCAGCAACATTTTTTCTCATCACTTTTTTCTGTAATTAAACAATTACTGATTGATTTTTATAGTGAGTATTCTTCACAGTTGTTTTGTCAGTATAACTTATACAAAAATTAGTGAACTCCGCATACTTATCTGTTTCTTGAACTTTCAACTTCAAATCTAAAGTCGTTAACAAGTACTATCTGCAAAAATGTTTGTCTTATTTCTCTATGAATTTGTCAGTGACAAACAATAAAAACTCCAAAATGACTAAAATAATTGCGAAATAATGCAGCTTTTCTAAAGTGGGGGATACAGCGGCGAATCCAAAGGGGGCGAAGTTGACACTAAATCTATAAAATTCTTACATACAAAAGTCTAAAATAAAGTATTTTCTGGGGATTCAAACCAAAACCAAATAGATATTTTTAATAAAATAGATCAGAAAATACAATGTATCGTGAGCGATAGAGAAGTCCGAACATATGTTAATTTGGTACGTGATCTCCCCCTCTGATGCATGAGAACGCCTTTCCTGAAGCTAGTCTCTGAATTGGCCGCTAGGGGATAACGACTTCAGTTTTGGTATTCAAATGCTTTTGCGTTAGAGAAGTGAACACAATTTATAACTGAACACTTATTTATACAGAAGAAGGCTGATTGGGCAAATGGCTTGCAATAAATTTCAAGAATCATCCAAAAATAATGAAAAAATTGTATAAACATACGTCCAGAATTGCTTAGTTTTCAAGGTACACGGACTTTTTTGCATTTTTATATGTTTTTGTCATTAAGTCACTGAAGAAACTAATTTTCGATTCAGGAATTATGTTTATATATTATTGAGTTTTCGATAGGCACAAATAAAAATAGATAAAAAGACGAATACAAAAACACATAATTGAGGGAACTGAAAAGCTTTACTGTAACAGGGAATCTAATTAAACACAGCTTAGGAACAGAAATGAGTAAAGAAATATGTTGAAAAATATTGAAGCATCAATAGAAAAGACAAAAATGTCAGAGAGGGGACAATTCAGAAAATCCTGTTGGTCTTACATCTCGCTTCTACAAGCCAAATTTCTTTAAATATATGGGTATGTGTTGAGCTTTTATTGAAATATTTACAAATGGAAAAATCGCTTGCCATTTAGCATAATATTATGATTGCTGCGTCATTATTATCTGTGGCTAAATGGAGTATAGGTATTCCATTTGGCTAAATTTATTTCATAAATCCATATTATGCAAGAAATATAAATATGTGTTAGCTTAAAATTAAAATTTTCATTAAGATTATTTATTATAAGCAATTTTTTGAATGGAGTCGTCCAAATAATTTTTTACGGAATGGCCAAATATTTTCAATACTTATATGTATTTATGCTTTAAAATTTGGAAAAGTAAGATGAGGGATCACTAAATCAACTCTTATACTTTCCAAAGGTAGTTTATTCATAATAATAGGGTTATCTGATGAGATAATATGGCATTTCAAAAAAATATGTCTTCCATAGGATTGACTGAAATTTTGCAAAAACTACAGGGGCTACAGTACAATATGTATTTTTAGAACATAAATTAGGTATGAGAAGATCTATCGTTTCAGTTATTAAAAATGTTTTAGCTATAAAATAAAAAAATATATAAACGACTTTTTTATTTTTATGGAATTTTGGGTAAATGTTTCATTATCTAAGAAACTAATTAACAAAGTTGAACGTATATTAGCTCATTTTGTAGGTTTTTCATTTCTCTTCAACATTGCCCATAGTAGCAAACACGGTTTTATCGGTGGATTTTGTGTAAATGGTAAGAAACTAAATTGTTACCGATTTATCGATGTCTAATATCAACATTACAATAAAAATCTTTTAACAGCAAATCCTAATAGGTTTCAGGTAATGTACAAGAAACTAAATTTCTTCTTTTAAATTTTAATTTTTTATTAACTGTCTCAATTATGCAGTATTTGTGTATTAGTAGAAAATTAATTAACAATGTCTTTTAAACTAAAAAACCACCAATGCAACATTTGCCTATTGGTGTCAATTTTTTATGGTCAGGTTCGATTTTCTTAGATGTTATTACGAATGCAATCACATGTATGTGTTTTTACTGATAGGAGCAACAGATAACATTATTTTGAATTTCTGAATAAAATTTTCCTAACACACGTGAAATTTAAAAATAGATAGTATATGATAGAAGGCATCATTTTTAATTACTGTCAACGTCAAAAAATATTACTGATCCAGCTTACTAGCTCCAGATCCAGCTTCGTAGCTTACTCTTTTCCAGCTTTATGTCCTTTTGTGCTTTCGTTCATCTATAGATAAATCTGCAAAACGAGCTAAGGTACTGAAACGTTTATACGCGCCATGCATAGAATTCAAAGTACATACTATGTATATAGGTGCATAGTATTAAAAAATTTCCCTTTATGTGTTCGATGGTTTTTCAAACCCCAACCTTCCTGAGAACACTACTTATGATCTAATTATACCTATTGGAACTAAGAAATAAATAAATTGAACATGCAAGCGTGCTTTTTAAGTTCTATAATTGAGAAGATGACCACTATATTGACCTCAATTTTTCAAAAAAGCTACTAAGGCAAAGAGGTTATTAAAAAGCAAAATTAATAACTTAAAGCTTTATTTGCAAATATATAAATTACAATTCTCTTTTTCTTTCGTAACAATATAAATAATTTCAGATCTAAGAATAAAAAACTAGTTTAATTTTGGTTATTATTAAATCATGTTAGACTTATTTCATGTAAAAAGGGTAACTATGAAATAGGCAGTCGACTTGGTACACATGTGCTTCTGCGAAATGAAAACACTGATGCCCAGATCTGCGTATTTGACGTACAGTCACATAAAAGGTAAATTGTTTTTGACATGTAAAGTAAAGCTTGGCCTATTGAAACAGGATACAAATGCACTCCTTAAGGAGAATCTTGATACTCATTATCCAGTATCATTTGCATTTCCACTTTCAGGCGTGGAGGAGTACTGAGCTATGACAATTTTGAGAATTTGTATCGACCTTTGTAACTAATTCCTAATATATTATAACCAAAAAATATTTTGATAGACTAGGAAAAACTCGACTTTTTCAAGAACTTCGACTTATACTGATGAAACCGTAATCATGTACCGTCCTGGAAAAATGTATGGATACCCCTAAAAATATTGGAAAATAAATCTTGGAATGATCATTTGTTTTCCTTGACTATGAAAATCCAGGTCATCGTCAAGGGAATATTCTTAAATAGGAATGTACACTTTTGTCCCCGGAAATCGGAAATGTGTTCTGAAATAATCTTGAGGAATTAGATATATTTAATAGTGATATAGAATCTCAATTTGTCGATAATCTTTAAAGACATATCAAAGTTTTTAAATTCTTTAAATGCATATCCGGGCTATGGATAATGAAATAGCGCGAAACTCAAATTAAGTCTTTTTCAAACATTCATGCCATACATGCAATTATATATAAAAAAATGAACAAAATAACACAGTCACACCTGGGGGCCTCACTATGTATACTCTATGTTTCCCGGCACGTCTCGGTTTAGCCATAACTTAAAAAAATACTCTGAAATTTACTACATATCCTTCAAACCACAATCGCTATTGGTCTAACTCCTCGAAATGTACACCAGTACTTAGTTCCTATAGCAAAGCTTCGCTTTAATGAATAAGTATGTGATTAAATCCATGAATGAAGGAGTATACAACTAAATAACCGTAACTGCATTGTAATAGTGACTACAAACAGATCACAATCGAATATTCTCAAGGAATCTTTTAGAAAAAACATTTTGCTTCCACCCCTTCATATCAAGCTTGACGTAATGAAGCAATCTCCGAAAGCTCTCGACAAATCCGGAAATTGCTTCACTTATCTCGTAAGAGAACTACAGAGGGAATTCAATACCTGTACGTATACAGGTATATTTTGTAGTTTGAATGCAAGTATTTTGGCGTATGATCTGGTTGTAGTCACTCGCACAATGCAGTCGCACTCGAAATAGACCTACAGTCTTAATTGCAAACAACGACCCACTGTGTGAAAATGAGGCATGTCTTTCTGCTTGTAAAAGAACGATGATCGGGTGTTTTAAGCAAAGATCGATCTAGGTTATGCGCGTGTGTCTAATACGAATTTCGTAAGTTTCAGGATTTCCGTTTCTAACCTTAGAAGAAACTCATGATTTAAGAACGACTGAATCGACTCTGAAGCGCCAGAAGGGCTCTGTGTACCTTTAGTAAAGAGAAAAATCAGTGCACCCATTGGGGCTCGAACTCGTTTTGCTAAATCGGCGAGCCGTAGCTCAAACTACCGAGCCATACGGCGTCTAGAGTTTATTTTTCATATTAATACGACTTTTTTATAATGTAATATTATTTATACACTTATTTAAGTTGTATACTCTTTCATTCTTTGGTTTTTCCACTTATTTGTCATATTTATTCATTAAAGAGAAGCTTTGCTATAGGAGCTTGGGACTTTCTAAGTACTGGTGTTTATTTTGAGAATTTAGACCAATAGCATTTGTGGTTTGATTTGAAGGATATATATAGTAAATATCAGAGTGTTTTTTGAATTTATGGTTAAACCGAGAAGTGCTGGGATGAAAACGATAGGATTCGGATGTAGCGACTACAAAAACATAGAGTATACAATAAATAGTGGGGCCCCTACGACAAGATCTTTTTTGTGTGGCTGTGTAACTTATGGTAGCCTTACCCATGAATTCAGTAAGATAAGTTAGTACCTATGTTATTTGAACGTCAGTTAGGGGTCAAATTGAATGAAAATAATGTTTAATGATCACTTTTTGAGATTCATTGTGATACATAGAAAGTAGTTTGAAGGCAAAGTTATGCTCTTTCTAGAAGTTCAGTTCGAGTGAGAAATCCTTTGTCTTTCCCAGCTATCAATATAATAACTTCTATAAGGGCATATGTGAAGCAGAATTTACCGCCTATTTTATTTTCGGGGGTTAAAGCTATGCTTTCATATTAAGGAAAATGCTGAAGGTTGACTTGAACTTGAAGGTCATCTTCAAGTTCGAGTCAAGGTCGCTTAAGTTTCCTCCCTCGATCTTCTGTAATTTTTGTCTTTCCAGTTTTTAAATATTTTTAGGGCTTGCAATACTTTGTCTCAATCCGGTGACGGTTGATCTTTATATGCCTCAAAACAGTAATGGGTTTACCATTTTGACAAATTTGGACTACAGCAATTAATTACTAATTACGAACAAGAAAAATGGTTCGGTGAAATAAATGGTCAAACTCTATCAAATTTCAGTTTTGAGGGGTTGGAGAATGGCATTTTTTAGATGGAAAATGAAAAGTACACGATAAATATTACCCATTAAAGAGGAGAACGATCAAGTTTTTATTGGCTATCAGTCAAATGTAAAGCGAAGAAAACTGTTTGCGTAATGAAACGTCAGTGGTATGTAGTATTAAGAGACTGAATCTACGGCTATATGGAAAAGAAAATGTTTTAGGATCCGTTGTCTAGTAATTTTCGTTAGAATTTTTACGGGTTACTTAATTTGAGGTGCTAATGAAAAACTTTTGTGTAAAATACAGATTCTGTGAATGTACGCCAAATATAATCCAAAGAACATTCTCGAAAATTAAAATTGTTTATCAAAAAAGTGCATCAGTGTCTGAACACACGTTTTTGCAGTAAACTAGCAAAACAATGTAATGTACTCGTTTTATAGTCAATTGCGATTTGTTTTAGGACAGGTATAAGGAAATAGCCAAACACAGGATCATTATTTTAAGGAAGACCACATAGGTGATGATATCTCGAAAAATACAACAACCTCTTATTCTGAGCAAACAAATATTATTATTGGATCTTTTGAACATCACATAGAATTATTTAATTTTCAACAAGATAGAGTTTTTACGGGTAGTTAAGTGATTTCAGATTAATTACATTCGCTGACTTTTATAGATTACTAGAATTATAGTAATAGCTGCAATAAATGTCAGATTATACTCATATAGTTGCGGTTGCAACTGATTTCTCTATATTTTCTGTTGTACTAAGCTTCTTCATTGAGAATTAGAATAAAATAAATAATATTAAGTTAACTTAAATATAATTCAGTATTCGATTAAATACTGAGGTATTTAATAATTTATTTTGTCTACTTGTTACATTCTGTGATTTATCTTCGCACAATAGCCACAGAACTAGCCCTATTCTTAGTTTTACTTCATTTATATTGTTTATTAAGATCGTTTAGGTTTTGGTTCCGGTTATACTACAGATCAAAGCATGAGTCCTCTTCTGTATACTTAATTTTAACTCAAAGGATATTAAGTCAACTAACTAATGAAGTTTTGTCTGCATACCTAATGCATTCTTATTCTTTGTTTTACTATTGTAGTTAACAGATGTAGCGTACTAGTCATTAGACTGATAGTCTCAAAGGTTTCTATCTCACTACTACTAGTAACTTTCTTCGCTCATTGTTTTCTGAAGGATAGTTGTGGCATCTCTAGTTTTGACTTTTTCTGAGTTTGGGAATAATACCAACCACATAAATTTGAAATTCTATATATTTTAAATAGTCCAAATGTTTCAAGGGCTAAATCAGACCCCGTTTTCAATGGTATAACTTAACATTCAATGTCAAATTGTGATTTACCAAATTTGTTATTACGAATCCTTTTAATTTATAATTTATCTTGTTTATTTGTGTTAAGGTATACCATTGAAAACGGGATTTGGTAAACGCCTTGAAACGTTTGGAATGTTTAAAATATACAGACTTTCAAGTTTTGTTTGCTCATGTAATAAATTCTTTAACTCTTTCAATCACCTAATTTTCCCCGCTGACCATCTTCGAGGTTATTCGTGCTCAAGCTGGGTTATAAAGAGGGATATTTCGTTCCATTTTTTCCGATGGAAGATATTTATTATATTATATCAACATCTTTTATAAAATTAACAATTTTTGTCGAAAAGCATTATTTTTAAATCCGCAACCCAAAATACACCATACATTTTAGTAATAAAAATACCGAAAAATTATATATCTATTTATAGGATATCAAGTTTCTCAAGATATCCCCTACCAATTTTTTTCTGGATCCACATTGTTTGCTCATTAATAGTCTACTTACTGTTTTCTTATAGATAATCGTCAATATATTTTTTTGGCACTTCTATTATTTCTCTATCCTGTAAATCCTTATAAGTGAAAGGAACAACTAGTTTTTAAGAATGGTTATTTTTCCCCATTGAAAGATTTTTGTTCACACTCAAATTTTGTTTTGTTGAAATTGACCTTTAAAGCTCACTAGTTACCTTCCACAAAATTTATTTAACTTACTGACATTTACAGTGTAGTACTCTTTTCATTGTCCTTTATTTTCATCTTTCCGAATTCTTCTGTTGGTATATATGTATATATCACCACTTTTGTTATTTTTACTCGTACCTTAAAACTCACATATTTGTGTTTTGTGAGGTAACGTTGTTATCCTGTGAATACTAGGTTAGAAACCACAAGAAGTTAAACAGACCATTCAAATAAATTATGTTGCCAGCTTTTAAATATTTAAATACTTTTGGATGCAAGACAATGTATCCTGACTGGCGAAACCTGTTATCAGTTATTATATTTTACAAAAACTCTTCATCCTGAGATGATCCCGTAGATCAAAGTTAGCGTCAAAACCAGTGTTGTCTTTAAATGTATTTAATATTGTCCACAGCTTACTTTCTGAGTTTTTTAACTTTTGCTCGAACAAACTTGCATTAAAGGCGTTACATATTCATTATTTGTCTCAAGAATAATTTTTTTCTGTTCTTCCACTTCTCTCTTTGGTGGTAATATCTCTTATATTAAATGTTTGCATTCACTATTTCGGCATTGACCTACTGCGGTCACTTTGTATACTGACGCGTACTTCTTGGAAAACAACAACAAATTAAAATTTTGCTTAACAGAACCATTTCAAGCTATTTACGTTATTTTTGGAACTTTTGTTAGTGCGTTTTAATATTAATGGTGATTTAAATTTCCTTTACAGGTTTGATTTTTGTTTCAGTTTTCAAATTGTGATCATGTATCAAAATTTTTTGGTTTCCATTTTGAATAAAACTTGTCGGTACTTTCATTTCCAAGGCTAAGTTGAAATAGTAGTGAATTAGTTAAAATAGTAGTGAATTAGTTAGATATACGATATACTGAAAGTAGTGATGTATCTAATATAAGTAAAGTGTAGTCACTACCGAAATAAAGATTAGTAACGATTATTTGAAAGTAAGGATAATCTCCATCACTATTGCTGACAACAACCATGCTATTCAGGTATTGTGTATTTGTATGCAGTTGATAATTTTAAATTTAAAAGGTATATTGCTTGTGCTGCACAGACAGTCCCTCTGTGGTGTGAGTTTCGCGAACTGTCTAAGGGTTCGGCCACGCTTGCGAGCGATTTCTCGTGAGAGACAAATATGTAGTTTTCGTATGCCTTTCACACATTGATCCATTTATCACCCTTTGTGCATAAGAAAATATGATGTACATCCTATGAACAGATATAGAAAAGCCTACAGAGAATTTCACTGATACAAATAATGGCGCAATACCCAGACGAGGTTTTACAAGACCTAGTAAAGTGTAGTAAAAATTTACCATATTTCTTTAAAACACAACATTGTGTCAACCATGAATGTTCACTCGGTACAATTACAAGACAAAATGCAACAAAAATCGCTTAAAAAATCAAACCGAATTAAAAACAGAGCGACACGCTCTGTCGCTAAGCGATTTCTCGTCAAACGACTTTTTGAGTATGGCCACCCCAATGACATCCAATATGTTTAAAATATATTTTTGTCGTTCAGTCGTCCAACGATTTACAATATACAAGAAATCGTTTGAAATATACCTTACTCTCAGCAAAACTTCAAACTACAAAATGCCTCAAGTATTATTCAGAAAAGCATTGCACGGTTTTTGGTAGTTTTGTGCTACTATATACAATAATTCTAGTAACATATAATCAGAGATTATGAAATGAACCTGAAATCATTCAGTCACTACCACGAAACACTTCGATAGACTAAAATTAATTCATTTGGCGTAATTTACTTTATAAAACAATTACTCTAATGAAATACTTCTCATTTCAGCTCTCGCTTTTCTGAGACATTCCATCGGTATTAAAACAACTAAGATCGTAATCAAATTGAGAAATATCAAACGGTTCATCTCCAAAACTTATATAATTAAGTTGGTCGTTAGCATCATCCGGAAAAAATTCCGTACTTGGTGTTAACAGAGCAGACGGAGAACAAGACTCTTCGGGTATTGTATTTGGACTGTTTTCTGGAGCAAACTGGCTCGTGAATGCTTGGCTTAAATCCGAAGAGGACCTTGACGAAATATTCGCACTAGGGGTGTCGGGAGTTTTGTCTAAAGAAATTTGGTGATGAATTTGAAGGGAAGTTAGCGCAGAATCTATCGCGAAATTCGATGTGAATGCATGGCTGATTTCAGAAGATGATTGAGATATTTTGGCACTAGGGGTATCAGGTGTTTTATCTAAGGATATCTGGTTATGTATTTGTGGTTTGGTTGTGTCAAGAGCTTCGTTTGCTAGACGCACCTGCCGCCGAATTGATAGTGATTCTGCTGACTGTAAGGTAACCACAGATGAAGTTATTGGAACTTCAGGTGATTCTAATGGTGAACTAACTGAGCTGCCGTCCATGCCAGAGTTCAACAGTAAGCTGCGTGCGCAATAACAATACTAATGTCAACATTGTGCATTATTGTAGTTAGGAACAAATAAGTCAAGACTTTAAACTTTATTAATACTTCCTTTCTCTGATAATTTTGAGCTTTTGGATTAAGGAGTAACCAAATAGAAATTTCGAGGTTTCATCAAAATTTATAGTTCGAGAACAAATTAATCGTTGCGGTTCTTATGTTCATAAACTCTGATCTGGCAAATATCACTAACGCTAGAACATATTGAAACTAATATTTAGGAAATGTATAAATTTTCACCTAACAAGTTTCAAAAATATCCACGAAGGGTAACACTAGTTGGGGGAGTACCAATTTTTGATTTCCGTATTGACAATAACCTTAAACCTTACTTTAATAATTTTTTAATGAAAAATAAATCTAGACATCTAGGAGTTTCAGGAAAAACTAGTTTACAGTGACTCCAAATCAGGAGTCCTACTGGGTGCTTGGCCGTTTCCTTGTGATCCCTAGGATAGAAATCACACGAAAGATTTCGTAGGTTAACTAAATTTTATCCAAAGACACTATGTCAGTATCTTTCAGAGATGTTTCAAGTCATTGAACGCCAGACAAGAAATTGTTTCTAGTCGACAACCTCCATCAGTTGCGCTCCGATGAATTCGTGTGATTTCTCTCCTAGGAGTCACAGGGAAACCGTGTATTACACACAGTAACATCTCCTGAATTGCAGGTGATCTGAAACATGTTAAGTTATTAATCTACTACCTAGTTCAAATGTTAATTCTGGACAATCTGTCTAATATGTCCTCATTTTGCCAAAAATTAAAATATTTTATGTGAATCTTGTTATTAATGCTCTCTATTTTTACACTGAAATGTTGAGGATTGTATTGCGAACAACTACTCACATTTGATACAGACTCTAAAAACGTATTTGGGTTTTATAATGTTGAACAAATACAATATACAAATAATCAAGTAGGTTTTTTAAAATCTTTGCTAAATGGTTAATCTCTCGGGCGAATATGTTTTTAATCTCTTGAGGAAACAAGTTAATTTTAATGGCAAAACTAGATGATGTCATTTAAGATTTATTAACTTGCAAATCTGGAGAAAAATCTGTAAATGTGGGACGCCGCAAGTGTTTTTAATGAATTGAGCTTGTTAAAGAAATTCTAGTTATATGATAACCATTATTGACAAATTTTTATAATTATTTCTTTCAGGTTCGTATTATTTTAAAATATACACTATATACACAATGAACTTTCTCAAACTTTAACGGTTACATATTGCGTTGATAAAAAGGTAATATTGATAAAAATATGTAAAGAACATTGTGACAAGGGTTACACAGGCTTTGAGAATTTATTAGTACAAATAATGCCGATATTGAGACTCATTTTTCATCTATGAATTAATGAAAATATGCATATATACAAGCCTCTATATCGGGAAATTAGGGTCATTGAAATATTAAACCAATTCTAGTATATTCTATTGATAGATAAATCGCCCATCTTAGTTTCAATAATTTTATTTTGTGTAGCTTGCTCCTAAAAATGGATAAGTTAATTGAAGCTCTTGTTCACCGATAAATATTGGAAGTACAGAAAAAAAGATTTTTAGACGTTTACCAACAAGTAATTTATTCCTCTTACATCACTCATGTTAACTGAGTTTTTGTGCAGAATTTTTTTCTGTAAAGCTTGTTTTTGATCTCATTGAGTAACTGTACCACTCATTCAAAAGGGACAGGAAATTTGCTAGCCATCATTTTTACAACCATTTTCATTAACTGACAGCAAGGCTTTAACTTGAAATACATGTAATCTTTGGGTAGCCGTTATTACTCTTATTTTTAAACAATAATTTCCAAAAACATTTCTCATCTGTAAAATTAGTAAATTAAATTTAAGTAACAGAATTTTAATCCTTCCCTCAGTTTAGTTTACACATTAATATTTTCAAAAACTAGTTTTCTCAAAACGTCTTTAGTTAATTTTTTGATAAATACGAATAATGAATATCTCGCTCTTTTTTTATTCTATTTTTGTTGTGGTGTTATATTAAATGAATTCATGATTTCATTCTATCATTTTGTCAGATGTATGTTATTTATTAATAATTATAATTACAGACAAAACTTAAAAATACAGTCAATAAATCTACCTAAATCTCTAATAAATCTTTACCTAATACATTTTTAGTAATCACAGGACCGATTATTTCTTAACAATTTGTGTAATTTTTTGCTGGACATTTTATTTACATATATTTAGCATTTTCCAGATTTCCTTAGTTTTATATTTAAATACTATTATCAGTAAATTGTAATAAATTATTAAGCTAACTTTTTTCACAATTGTTACCAGTTAGGAGGCCAAAAATGCTTTAAAAATCCCTGACCCAGGCATATATCTACAAAGTTTTCAATTTTCTCATTCCAGAATTAGAATTTTTTTATTCATCTGTAATAAACAAAAAAAAGTAACCTCGAAATTTCTATTTGGACAATAAATAGCAGCTCGATTCGACAATTTTGCACTATGTTACAATTAAATTTTGCACTATTTAGATATTTGTTGAAAAATAGAAATAGAAGTTGCCTATGTTCTATTTTCTATATCTCTATTCTATAACGTAAACGATTAGATATATAACTATAAAATCTACTCCTTACTTCCAAACTGGATATTTTGACTGTCATAATTAATCAAACTGAAGACAATTAAATGATTAATATGGGTTTTTGTTCATTTTAAAATGTATTTTATATTATTTTTGCAAATGTAATTGTGATATAGGATGTTTTTAGTATTATATTGCCATTTTCATAACTGAAAAGTTTAAGATACCATAGTTAGGTCCTCAACAATTACGTATTCATAGACATCAAATATAAAGAAATTAAAAACGAATGAAATCCTAAAACAGTTGTTTACTGTTGTTAAGGAAACATTAACTTAATAATTTTCACCAAGTTTAAATCCGGAACACAAACCAGTGGTCATAAAATATTTTGTAATACACATAATTGAAATCAGTTCATGACACAATACACTTTCTGTTTATGAACTTGCTGGAATAAGAACTTGTGACCTAAAGTACCCGGAAAATTCTCATTTAAATTGCCCGCAACAGCGATATTTCCAAATTTTAAGTTTCTGTGAGTTGGGAGTACTATCCTTGATTACTATGCCAAAATTAGGCTGAATCTTAAGAAATGCTTATGGTGAATCATGGTTATCAGAAACTCAAGTCTATGATTGATACAAAGCGTTCAAACACAGTCGAGAGGTTGTCGAAAATTTGCCTCGTACGACCTTCTACCTCTGACACTGAAGAAAATCTTGCAAAAGTGAAAGAAATTATGCTTGAAAATCGTCGAGTGAGTGTAAGAAAGATAGCACGACTTGTTCCAGTTACGCTGATTTTTTTCCAAAACATCATGGTGAAGATGTTTCGTTGGACATGCGGTATCGTTTTAATTATGATCCCACCTTCATGGAACGAATAATTACGAATGCCGAGACATGGGTCTAGGTGTACCGAACCAAAGTTGCTCAAAAATCAAAGTGGTGCTAATCTATTTCTTTGATATTCGAGGCATGATCCACAATGAGTTTGTTTCATCGGGCCAGACAGTCATAAGGAGTCTTAACTGTTTTCCGAAAAAATCCGTCGCAAACCACAGCAACTGTAGTACAACAACTCATGGATTTTGCACGGTGGCTCCAAGCCACTGTTGTGAACGATTTTAAGGCCAAACATGCCATAAATTGGGGACAAGTGGCAGCAACGCACATCAGGAAATTACAAAACAATGCACTAAGGAGGATGACGGACGCACCATGATACCCGAGGAACAACCAACTAAGAAGAAACCTAAAGATGATCATAATCAAGTGAGAAATAACAAAGAGAGCGAAGAAAACCATAGCCAGGATTGAAGGACTTAGGAACTCCCTGATGAGAGAGGTAACCAATTACGACGAACATGAGAGATACAAGATGAAAAGACCACGGCAAGCGCTACTACAGGAAGACGAACCAAAGGTGAAGAGAAGAAAGGGAAGAAGACTAAAGATGATAGGAAATATTAGGGAATAGAACACATAATATCTTAAGGAAATAAAATATTTTAGGGAATAAAATATCTTAGGGAATTAGCATTATATAACATTAGGGAAAAATGAAGGGAATTATTTGTATTAGAGCATAGGAACAACAAAATGTTGTAAAATTTCAACTATGAAAATAAAAATGTGGTAATATATGCCATAAATACCATCGACCAATCCCCATATTCGTCTGATTATGCCTCCTGGGACTTTTCCCTGTTTCCCAAGTTGAAATTGCCGCTTCGTAGGACCCAATAAAAGAAAATTCACAGAGGCAGCTGACACAAATACCGGCCTGCACCTTCAAGGCCTGCTTCCAAGATTTTAAGATGGTGTAGAATATGTGTCTCGCTTTAGGAGGGTATTATTTAGAAGAAGATATTGATGAAGAATAAAAATTTTGCATTTTACAATTTCCGGGTACTTTATTGACACAGTATACTTGAAAAATATATCATTCAGGAAATAGAAACAAACAACGTATAAAAAATTAAATGAATAAGAGTCAGAATTTCTTTGATGTAAAAACATAAACTAATTCTATAGAAAATGTCACAAGAAAAGTTTGGAAGGTTAATCGAGGCATTTCACATGTTATGAGAAATATGAATGCCAATTATAAATATATTTAGTTCCAAAATATATTCACTTCTTTACGAATATACCATGATCAGTTAACGAAAGCAAAATACATTAAAGATATAGAACAAACTTTTGAAATAGTTTCCTACTTAATATGCAGTAAAATTGGTTAAGGTGAATTCTAATGACATGCTTTATAGAATATTCAGAAATCAGAAAGCAAAAAGTAGTTACTTGGCAGCAACAAACGGGTATTGGATTATCAAGGTGTTTGTTATTATTTTATTTTTAAGATTATAATGGCCTCATTTAGAAAACATCCTATATATTTTTATATAAAATAGATTGGAATTGTTGACAGTCACATAGAGTTATTTAATTCCAATAAATAGCTATTCTAAAAAATATCCTACAATGAAACATATCAAAAAGGAATTAAAGTCAGTTAATACTTACATTTGTCGCTGAAGTAAATTCTGCCAGACAGCTTTCAGTTCTGTCGTTGGAGCTCTAAGGATCACAGTCTTTTTATTTGCGTTTTTTCTTGGAGTCCTTGTTAAATCAGGACCACAATGGACAGTTGGACTAGAAGCTTTTTTACCTTCAGGATTTATCGTTATCCGAAATTCAGTGTCTAGAAGTAAAATGTGTATTCAAAATATGACGTCATTGCGAATATAAGCATAAAATAATTATTTATATCGTATCCCATTATTTCTTACCTTTTTTTCTAACGTTAAAAAACATATCAGTTATATGCGATAATGGCAAAGGATCTTCAATAACAAACAGGACACGATCACGGGAAGCTTTGGCAAATAAAAGAAGATCACTAAAAAGTAAAGTCCAATATTGTCGAACGTTTCGACCTTCTACTCTAGAAAGATCTCCACCGAAAATCCATTGGCGTCCAGGTTTATTCAGTACGAAAGGCTACAACATTGTTTAATGGTTGGGAAAAATATAATATCGGCTGTAGATCTACTCACTTTACATTTAGTGAAAACTAGCCTATTTTCTAAATCTTGTACTGTTAACAAGGGTCTACCTTCACCTACAGGTTCCATCAGTCCAGCGCTGGAAGTTATTTCTCTATATGTTAACTGAAAAATTACAAAAAAAGTAATTCTCTAGATAATAAATAATTCATAAATCATATGCATTGAGGAATAGAATACACCAGTCTATAGAACAAAATTGGAGTCATTTAGGACATATAATTGTAAACCATCACTTCAGTAACAGTTTTTGAGAAATAATTAAAAATAATTCTTAGGAGTAATTTTTTTTAATACTGAAACCTTCAAAAATATGGATCAACATTGTGAGGAATTGTATTATTGTTTTTTTCTCCGCAGTTTATTAAATTTTTATTTACATATCTATTATATGTGCTTATTGGTCTAATTTTACATTTGATAATTAAGTTAATGGTTACATGACTACTGTTTACGGGATCCGCCACTGTCAAAACGTCTGAATGAGGGAAAGGAAGGATCGCTCGTTTAAGCCAATATTCATACATATTAGGGCATTTTAAGGAAAATCCAAGACATACAAAGTGAATCGCATATAATGTGCTTTCAAAATATATTTGAATATTTCGGTGGAACGATCGTGGTTAATTAATTTAACGTGCAATTCTGTGAGATCTACTGAAGATATAATATCAGTCTTGAGTATAATTACTTACAACATCATAAACTATCATTAGGATAGGGATTAATGCTCCAGAGTTTTTATTACACCAAACTTTTTTCCCGGTTTAACATAATATAACCAAAAAGCAAAAATATACACATTTTTGAGGCCTTTAATATACAAATAATTTATTTCTACGACTTTTCTGTTAAAAGTATGTCAATTACGCATTATAAATTGGTACAGAACTAATGACGTAAGCTGTTTGCTGTTAAATTTTATGTCAGTTAATATTTTCCTTTGACTTCTGTATAAATATTTACGAGGCTACAAAAAACTGAATTACAATGTAATTATATCTTTTGAGTACCATATAAAGGAAATACCCGAAGGAATAGAGATATGCTCAAAACGAATGATTTAATGAACTATGTTTTGTTTCTATATATATACAATTTGTAAGAATTTTTTAATATTATTTGTATTATACTAAGCTAATTTTAAGTTCTGCAACACTACGGGAAAACAGGTTCACAAACATGTTATGGGATCATGTGGTCGTTAATATAAACATTGGGTACCTAAATGCAGACGAACTACATGGATAATCAACAAAAATGTGAGTGTGTCAGACTGAAGACTAATCCAGCAAAACGGAGTTTATGGTACCTTGGTAACGATTATATCTATATAGGAGAAGCTGAATTAGTACAAATGAGAAGGCTGAGTCAGACCTGCCTTAGAGGCAGACTGATAAACGAATAAGTAAAATAAATAAATAAGAAGAACAGCTGATATGTGGACCTCGAACATATTCGTGTGGAGATCAAGAAACAACGCATACAGAAGCAGAAGAAGACCCACAAACAGCAGAATGGACGCGAATCCGAGGAAGTTGGATGCTAATTTGGAGAAATAAAATGAACCGAAAAGTTTGCGGAATGCCTTTACCCAGTAGTGGGCGCAACAGAGCTGAATTCTTAATTTATTCTGTTGATTCTTTCAACGCTTATGTTTAAACCTTCCAAATGTGAACATTTCTATAGTGACTTTATACATTACACCATTTTTTAATACATTCTTAGATTTTGTTGGGTATATTATTCTGGAAAGTTACAATTCTGAACATCGCTTGCAAATGATTAAACTTGAACTAAAGAGGCACTCTTTGCGATGAATTGTTACAAAAATACCGCCTTCAAAGAAGCAGTAATTACATCTGCTTCGTGGATTTCGAGAAAGAATTGGACAAAGTACAACATATCAAATTAAGGAATATCAAAGGAATAGATTGCAAAGATATAAATATTATTAAGATTCTGTATTTGAATCAAGCAGCAAATTTAAAAACTGGAAATAAACTCACCAACGAAATATCTCTACAACGAACAGTAATGCAGGGGTAATTCTTTCCCCGACATTATTCATTATATATTGAGGTCAATAATTAAATAAAAACACTAGAGGATGAACCATATTGAATATATATATATATATATATATATATATATATATATATATATATATATATATATACATATTACATATTACAACTACATGTTACAAGTCATAGAAAAATATATGCGACCACCTCAGATTCTTTCTTAATAGAACTCAAAAATATTTTAGGTATATTGGTAGATTTTCATGAAGGTATGTGTTCAACCTCAAATTTCATCTACTTACGAATACAATTAGCTTCTCAAATTTTAAATTTCACCAATTCGGATGTACACTCACTTTTACAAAAAAATAATTATTCAAATCGGTTCACAACCAGGGTAGAAATGAGGTAAGTAAGAACATACAAAAAAACTCATGTTGGATTGATAACCTCCCACCTCCCCTTTTTTTGGAAATCAGTTAAAAATGTCGGTTTACCTCCTTGTTCTAATTTTTAAATATACGCGCGCATCCACCATAAATTTAAATAATATATTTCAATTCTTACTTGTATTTTCTAACATCGTTTTTTAGTTATATAAAAAATATTTTTTATTCTGTTGCTGAAAAATCACTAAAACTGTTAGAATGACAATCATTGCAACTCTAAACACCCGGTATGATTAATTAAGAAATTCCTTTTTACATTTTTATGTGTTAAGAGACGAACTTTCTTTAAGAAAAACTAATCAACCACCTATACATATTTGATGCAAAATTTGGCATAAATAATAACAAAATTCCTTGTCTAGTAATGGAATTAATGGGGTACACTGAGTTATCTAGACTTTAAAACATAAGACCTTGGCACATATAATAGAATTTCAATAAACATGTCAAAAATACTTACTTGTAGGTCGTGTACCACTTGGTTTATCACAGGAAAGTCTTCGTCACTTGGTTTCGTATTAGTCTGTATAATCGTTAAAAGTTTTAACATTTCCCTGTAGTGTTCCAAAGGCTTATGTATAAAAGCTGTAATGTCAGGTCGTCTCCTAGGTATTTGCGGCATTTGTAAAAATCTGGAAAAATCCGAATTTGGGTTCTTCGTTTTGTTTGCCAAAATGCAATCGGCCTTTTTAATTCCCGCGCAATATCGTTTATAGGCAAAAACAATGTCTTTGAGTTTCATGTGGTAAGTTCTTGTGAAATGGTGGACTTGGGGTTCCCCATCGTCTTGTACTAAGTGGTCTATAATGTCTTCTGTAATCCGAAGGATCTGAAAACAAATCGTGTAAATTGCAAACATTAATTTAATTAAACATTAACTAAAATGATTATATTTAAAGTACCAGATCCCATGTTCAATATCTCTGTTGAATTATATCTTTGGACGGATGACTATACAAAATTGTTATAATAAGTTAAATTTATTATAAAAAAATATTTATATTACGGACTTCCTGGATTCAAATCACTAAAGTTATTCCTGGAAATTACCGCCTTTATTCACAATAAATTCGACACAAAATATTTACTTTTTAAAAGGTCGATAAACTTTGAAATCATCTGTTTACCACACTGCTATCTACTGAATCTTGCTATACGTCGGCGTTTAAATACACTGGCTTGCTAATGTATATAATTTGTTATTCTGGAACAGAATGGAATTTTCGGAAATTTGTAAGTATATAATGTCGTATAATTGGATTTTATTTTTATTTTCCATAGGACCATAGAAGTAGGTATATAATATTTGATCAAGGATAGTAAGAATGTGGATTCCCAAACGTAGTATTATTAACCGAGCTTTATAGGTTACGTTCGTTGTTTTTTATTGGTGTTATTCGGTAAAATTTAACGCAATGTAAGTAACATTTTCCATAATTTTTTTCTTTAACATATTTTTATAAATATAATACATTTTTTATGTTTTTCAACATGACATTATACAGGGCTATTTCTTGACACGACGGCTGTTAATACCATATGCAAATTAAACTTTAATATGAGTCGGTTATTAATATCTAATACTTTCATTTCCAACGCTTATATATTGTGGACGAATACATTCTGATTCCTGACATATGCAACATACTGAAAGTAACGATTTGCCGCAAAAAATTAGTACTCATTACCGAAGTAAGGATTAGTACTTAATTAAAAGTAACGACAATCATGATTTCTAATCCAAAGTGTAGTATCGACACAGTACCGGAAGGCTTAACTATCAGGAAAATAACAAAATATACACTTTTTGTGAAGTGGACAACTTCTATTGCAAAAATTATAATCCGAGTTGTACGCTCGTAAGCAGGGGTGTCCCCAAAAAAATTGATCATTTCATGAAATCATTTTTAATTATTTTGTTAATTTGCGGATGTGGCTCGTTGCTAGTTATTGAGTCGGTGAACAAATATTGGAGTTTTGCTTGCGACTAATTTTAATATAATAACTATGTCTGTGGCCTGTGAGGTTTTTAAAGAAAATTTCAACATTAATTAATCTTGTTGTACATTAACAGTGGAAATGACTGAATTTTAAAATATATGTTGGAACAAAGCCGCATAATTATTCAATGAACGGCATGCTGACAGATATGGTAAAACTTTACCACAATTTGTTGCGAAAGTTTGGGAAAACTCGTTTTGTTCATAATAAAAAGAGGTTCAAGCTCCAATATTAAAAATGGTAGCAGTCTAGGGGTAGGTTGCAATAGAAAGTTCAATGATGATTTGAGTAATACACTTATTACAAACTTACACTTTATTTAAAAAATTGTGACAATTGTTTCGCGTCCGTCGGAGCCTAATCATGCAAGGGTAGTACCTTAAGAAATTCAATATTTTTAAACTAAACAGAATATAAAAAAGGGAGTTTACAAATGTTTCTTTAATCTTCTAGTTGTGTTAATATTACTAAGAAAAAAGGATAAACAATAAAAGGGATATCAGAGATTATGGGTTTTTCCAGATGTAATTTACACAAAGACCTACCATTGAATATGAAGGTTCAATTTTTATGGTTCTAGGGTGATTCAGGTAAATTGTAATAGCTAAATGTTTGCCTCATTTTCACATTTATTTGATAAATTATTATATCTAATATGATTATGTAAATAAATTTAGTAGTGGGGACTTATTAAGATCTATTTGGTCACTGAGTAAATTTTCTGAGTATTTTAAACGATTAATTTCAAGATTCTCTAATAAATTTAGTTTTATACCTTTATTTTCTATATGTAGAATTTTGAAATCGTGGTCAAATTAATGATTGTATTCAAGTAAATGTTTTGCGTAATTGGAATCTTGTTTATTTTTTATAAAAGAATTGCGATGTTCATTTAACCTTGTCTGAAAAGATCTACCTGTTTGACCTATATATGTTTTAGGGCAATCTTTGCATGATAATTTATAAACTCCTGATGATTTGAGTTTATTTGTTTTACTCTTATTGTTCTTAATTAATTTGCCTATGAAGTTATTGGTTCTATAGCTAACTTTGATGTCTTGATGATTTAAAAATTTTGAAATATTAACACTAGGGGAACCTAGATATGTAATAGTTTTATATGTTTTATCGACGTCTGTGGTTTTCGGATATATCATTTGGATTGTTTTGATATATTGTTTTTTCCAAAGGATAGAATCGACGATTTTAGTTTCATACCAATTGTTGGTTGCGATCTGTTTTATTATATTAAGTTCTATTTCGTCATTTTCATTAAGTGATAATGTTGTCAATCTATGAATCGTACTATGGAAAAAAGCTAATTTATGTTGAATAGGGTGGCAAGATGAATTATGAATTATGGTGTCTGTGTGTGAGGGTTTGTGATAAATCGAGAAAACATGTTTACCATTTACTTTTTTGATTGTTAAGTCTAAGAAATTTATATGATTATTCTGTTCTTCTTCTATTGTGAATTTAATGTTGGGATGGATATTGTTAATAAAATCAGTAAATTTGGATAATTGTCTTTCCGTTCCTACAAAACAAGTTAAAATATCATCCCCGTATCTGTGCCAGTATACAAATTGACTGAATGTCGGTTTTTTTTAAATTTTTTCTTCTAAGGAATCCATAAAAATTTCTGCTAGTAATGGGCTAAGTGGATTACCCATGATTAAGCCCTCGCCTCCTATGTAAATATTATTATTGAATTCAAAATAGTTTTGTTCTAGACATAAGGATAGTAAATTTATAATTTCTTGTTTTTTAATAAAATTTATATTCTGTGAGGAAAGTAAATTTTCTACTAGGTTAATGGTTTCTGCAATTGGAACGCTTGGGAACTAATTTGTAACATCAAACGATATTAACTTTGCATTATTCGGTACTTTAACGTCTTTTATTTTATTCACTAGTTCTAAAGAGTTATTTATAGAATGTTTCCCTACAAAATTAGTATTATCTCTGATAATTTTGTAGGAAAAAAACTCTTTAGACCTAGTGAATAAAATAAAAGACGTTAAAGTACCGAATAATGCAAAATTAATATCATTTGATGTTACGAATTTGTTCCCAAGCGTTCCAATTACAGAAACCATTAACCTAGTAGAAAATTTACTTTCCTCACACAATATAAATTTTATTAAAAAACAAGAAATTATAAATTTACTATCCTTATGTCTAGAACAAAACTATTTTGAATTCAATAATAATATTTACATAGGAGGCGAGGGCTTAATCATGGGTAATCCACTTAGCCCATTACTAGCAGAAATTTTTATGGATTCCTTAAAAGAAAAAATTTAAAAAAAACCGACATTCAGTCAATTTGTATACTGGCACAGATACGGGGATGATATTTTAACTTGTTTTGTAGGAACGGAAAGACAATTATCCAAATTTACTGATTTTATTAACAATATCCATCCCAACATTAAATTCACAATAGAAGAAGAACAGAATAATCATATAAATTTCTTAGACTTAACAATCAAAAAAGTAAATGGTAAACATGTTTTCTCGATTTATCACAAACCCTCACACACAGACACCATAATTCATAATTCATCTTGCCACCCTATTCAACATAAATTAGCTTTTTTCCATAGTACGATTCATAGATTGACAACATTATCACTTAATGAAAATGACGAAATAGAACTTAATATAATAAAACAGATCGCAACCAACAATTGGTATGAAACTAAAATCGTCGATTCTATCCTTTGGAAAAAACAATATATCAAAACAATCCAAATGATATATCCGAAAACCACAGACGTCGATAAAACATATAAAACTATTACATATCTAGGTTCCCCTAGTGTTAATATTTCAAAATTTTTAAATCATCAAGACATCAAAGTTAGCTATAGAACCAATAACTCTATAGGCAAATTAATTAAGAACAATAAGAGTAAAACAAATAAACTCAAATCATCAGGAGTTTATAAATTATCATGCAAAGATTGCCCTAAAACATATATAGGTCAAACAGGTAGATCTTTTCAGACAAGGTTAAATGAACATCGCAATTCTTTTATAAAAAATAAACAAGATTCCAATTACGCAAAACATTTACTTGAATACAATCATAATTTTGACCACGATTTCAAAATTCTACATACAGAAAATAAAGGTATAAAACTAAATTTATTAGAGAATCTTGAAATTAATCGTTTAAAATACTCAGAAAATTTACTCAGTGACCAAATAGATCTTAATAAGTCCCCACTACTAAATTTATTTACATAATCATATTAGATATAATAATTTATCAAATAAATGTGAAAATGAGGCAAACATTTAGCTATTACAATTTACCTGAATCACCCTAGAACCATAAAAATTGAACCTTCATATTCAATGGTAGGTCTTTGTGTAAATTACATCTGGAAAAACCCATAATCTGATATATCTCTTTTATTGTTTATCCTTATTTATTAGTAATATTTACACAACTAGAAGATTAAAGAAAGATTTGTAAACTCCCTTTTTTATATTCTATTTAGTTTATAAGTATTGAATTTCTTAAGGTACTACCATTGTATGATGAAGCTCCATCGGACGCGAAACAATTGTCACAATGTCACAATTTTTTAAATAAAGTGTAAGTTTGTAATAAGTGTATTACTCAAATCATCATGAATTTCAAATTCCACCAAGTATCAGCCAACTCAATCCAATGTTTAGAAAGTACAATGTTTATAAGAAAATTTGCCGATGCAATAGGCGCCAGTTTGCTCAAATGTCCGGCGAATATTAATATTTGTAATTTGTCCATAAACCATATATGATGCCAGTGTTGCAGGTCTTTACTAGAGTATTTCAGGAGGTACGCACCCAACAGCCCAAAACATTAAAAGTTTGGGGTTCGGAATTTATGAAGAATGACTTGTTGAAGCCTTTTTTCTTCCTGGAATTTTGACAGGTGACACATATTTAGATTTAGTCGAAAATGTCACTGATCCAGCTTTAACCAATGCCTTAGAAAACGACATGCATTAGAGAGAAAAAAGTGTTTTTTAAATTGGAAGAGCGTGATAACGTTGTCTTCAAAATTTATTTGTGGTGCTCCTAGGGGCTCATTCTTGTAAGTTGTGCCATGTGAGAACTCAAATTTACATTTTGTTCACATTTTAATTTCATTCACAACGAAAGCAGAATAAGACTGAAAAGTTAATACACAGTATTATTCCTTAATGTCGTGTTATTTATTTTGCCTGTTACTTGATTTTTCTCTCCTCAGATTTTTTACTGCAACAGATTGTATATGAAGAATAAAGTCTAGTAAGGGAATTTCGTAAAATTGCCCAGATTACTGACTGCCCGTACAGAAATTCTTCACAAAGTTATTCTGAGAAAAAGAAAAGAACTGATCAACCAATATTCATGTACGTAAATAGTGTTCTGTATTGTGTTTGGAAACCTTTTGTCCGACACTCCAGTGGTATTGTCGTAGCGTCTCCTGCTCTAACAATGTCAATTTACCGTGAGCAAAATAATTACTAAACAACTCAATTTTTTCACTATTGCTTGGTAATTATTATAATAATCGAATGTCATCTTTGTCTTACAAGTTAAATGTAAAGTTTTCCTAGTCCTACAGGCGGTTTTATGGGCCCGTCGACATCATTAATAACAACCTAATACACCAAAACAAAGTTTTCAGTCACTAAACGAACCCAAACGCGGATTAATAATTAAAGCAATAACCGGTAATATAGAATCTACTGATGGCGAATTCTGTAATCATCAGTTTTAATTGGCATTTCTTTCCTTTGGGTATGATTTCAGTGTCTAGTTTAGTAGAAAAAATGATAAGAAAGTTATAATAAAATGTAAACGTTTGATATATAAGAATGAAAGAAGTAAATTTCTCATGAATTTTTATAGCTTACAAATAGCTAACTATTCAAAACAGAATTGTTTTTGCAGCACGATAAATTACCCCTGCAAATGATCTTATTCAGAATTCGATGTTCAGTAACTTACAGAAAGTCGCATAAATCTCGGGAATAGTCTTGTGTTCAATTTGAAATGGATTTGAACTGCTACCATTGCATTTACTGTAGCTTCTGGAAGGGTTTTCACCTCAACCCGACGTGACACTCAGTCGCCGACGTAACAACTCCATCAATGCTCTAGACGCCATAAAATGCTATGAGCCCAGACCAAATTGGCAATAGAAATGGCCATTGCAAATAAATTAAACGTCAAATTGGCTTTACTAGGAACCTCGGCTTGTAGATGAATGAGGTAAACGTGAACGACAGTTTTCTTGGCTTGTGAATTAGTGCACATAAAATTACTTTCTTGAAGAAATAAAATTAAAAAAATGAAATAAATATACTATTGAGTTTTGGAATTCCTAGATGGCATTATTTCAGTGTATCTGTAGATTTTCATAAATAATTTATACTTAGTTCTTACTTACGGTATTATTTTAGTCATCAGAAGAGAAAAATAACAATACTAAAGTAATTTTGCTTTCATATAATTACGTACTTTTCGGAGTGCATTTCAGCGCTCCGCTTGCGTTTCTGTAAATTAAAATTCCAGTATACTAATAACCCAAAATAGTGACCATATTGAAACTAGTTTACTAGAGTACCATATACTTCATTCGTGATATAATTAGTATTGAGCTCCAGCACCTAATCTTCTATAAGGGGTGTGTATAGTTTAGAGTTCATAAACACGTCATATGTATGTAATATACTGTTTAATGACATTTGTTTGAATAAAGTGCTTATTTTATTTGAAATTACTTCTGGTAAGTCCAAGTTTGTAAAAATCGGCTAAGCCAAACTGTAATTATGAGCCTTTGTTTGTAACAAGTTCTCTACTCACCCTATCCCTTATTTGACAAGAAAGAACCAAATTTTCTAATAAATAATTTGCGAAGGCTATTGGCAATTACAAATTTCCAGTTTTTGGAATTAAGCTATTCCAAAAACTGGAAATTCTGTAGAAACTGAGTGATTCGGACTTTTGGTATGCAGGTACGTTATCTATCGGTCATCGTAAACTGCAAATACTTTTCAGGTTTTTGTCGTTACCACTTAGGCCCTCCAGCTGTATTACAAGCCTTTCCTAAGATATGGATGGCGACCGTTCTTAAGTGCCAGGCTTGTACATAAGTCAATCTCGTCCTTTACAAAATTTACTATTATCTCGTCAGCTTTGTATAGCAGATTTTTCTACTCGACAGCTCCATATTTTTGGTGACGCATTTATGAAAAATTGTGTTGATGTTGTTTATTTTATGTTTGAAATCGCATCCAGATCCTCATTTTACCTCCTAGATTACAACTGAATGCTTCATCTTTATCTCTTAGTTGATTAGTTAGTTATCTTGCGTTTCATTGTTCGACATGTTGATCTGAATAACTATTTGGGGGACCTCGGGAAATCAGAATGAAGTCCTTGAAACAAACTGAATAATCATTTTGACATGAGATTAAAGGCAGATTTAAAAACTTTTGTAATAACGAACTATCAAAAAAGAAATATTTTATTAACGGTTGTAGATATAATACAAAAATGGAATACGATATGACAAAATCAATTTACTTAACTCACTCAATAAGCTTTCGATCTGATTTTGGCTGAATAAAAAGACGAATTGCAAAAAGAGATACCTGATAAAACAGATAGCTAGATATTTGATTCGACAATTTCTTTGAAGAAAACATTCTGGGGAAAAAACCCCATAAGAACAACAATTATAACAGGTGAACAATTTGAGATACCTTGAATGCAACATTTTCTACGATAATAGCAATGACGGGGTAGTGAAAATAAAAAAAGTTCCAATATATGAACAATAAACAAGACCCTCCCTTTTATAAATAAATTTAAAAAATACTCAGCTCAATTGTTACAAGTCGATTGCTGTCAGCTGCTGATGCGAAGAATATCATACACAAACACAAGAAAAACATATACAAACACAATAAATTAAAGAATTAGAAATGAATTGAAAAGTAATCGAAATTCATACATTACGATGTGTTTATATCTAAATGGCAGCATGTGGGTATAAAGCCATGTAAAGTAAATTAGAATTATTTTTTAAACAAAATTAAGCAATATAACTTTAATATAAACACAAGGCAAGGCCATTAAATATTAATTTAGTAATTTGTAGAGGATAACGAAATCGTTTATTTCGTTATAAATTAAATAACAAAATCTGTAAACAGTAACCACCCCCCACCACACGTGCGTATGATATCATGCTAGATAGTTGGTCGAGAAAGTTCTGTTAACAAACACTGAATAATATAGTCCTAATGCATTTTTGTCCGTTAAAAAGAATCATCGCTGGTGAAAACAGCTAACATCTGTATAAATAGAAGCAATGTTCGAATTATGTCATGTAAATAGTTTAAGGAATCATTGACCATTAGAAATAGATGCAAATGTATATGTGCGTATGAGTGAGAATATGTATACTGACAAACGTTAACTTAGAGAATGTAATTCAAGAAGTATAGTCTGATTACGAAGTTTCATAAAGTTGATTTATTAATGAAATTCAGTCATACAGTTCCAGATACTTTATTTGATGAATGTGACAGTTTGAGAAACCTCGAAGTATGGTGTGAGGTCAAGAAGTTGAAAAACCGAGAGCGTATTAATTGATTAAAATAAAATAAAAACAATACCAATTTAAATAAAATTAAGAACGGTACAAGCAACAATACTGGAATAGAAAGGTCAAACAGAAGATTACTATGTAAACACTGAGTTGCCAATTATTATTCCACAACCCAACAAGAGTTTCTGCAAGGTCAGATGGATTCATGGAATTGAACTGAACATGAAGACATGAATCAATGTAATACTGTAAACCGATCTGTGTAAATATTGTATATAAATATTAAAATCAACTTGAAATTAGTCATAATTATTTTCAGCTTACATGAAATTTTTGAAAAATAAATTTATAAAAATGAAAAAGCTTTATTTACATTTACAACAGTAGAATAAGAATAATCAATGGTAAACATGCAGATATATTTTCAGAATTTCAATAAATCTAAGTTAAGTGTAATAGTTCAGCTTTTTCAAATATTTATTTTCAAGAAGTGAGAAATTAAATTTCTATAACAAAATAAATTTATAAGACTTAAAATTTCAAAATTCTGCCTTTTAATTTAGAAACATTTAAGCTAAAACATAAATGGATAATTAACAAGATATAAATAATTAAAGTAAAAATAATCATAAATATTTCTGTAATAATCGTACTGTTGGACTAACATTTTCGAATATGCAAGTAAACTTTACACCTTAATTAAGCTGGGCAAATAACCGTTTAATTATTTATATTGCTAATTCTTACCTCTTCGCAATTTTGGAACAATATCCGATGTTCGGTTGGTGTTATAAGGTCTTTCCGCTCTGCCAACGCAGATACGAATCTCGTAATGGCAAACTGCAAGCTAGTCGCATATTGCTGCTCTTTGCTGATTAGTTGGTACATGGCTTTTTTCCGGTTCTCGTCTGGATTGCTGGTCGGCTTCTGGAAAAACGAGAAAAAGCCGTGGTAATTTCCGCGTATTAAAATCCTATTAACGTAATGAGTTTTCGTTCATGTCAGAATATTTACTTTGATTTCCTTTTAATAAAGACGAAAATAAGAAAAATCGTTAAAATTACGAAGACACTGGAAATGGTTAAAAATGATTAAGAAGTATTAATAAATTGCAAACTGGATGTGAATAAGCACGAAAGACTAGAGAAATGCAAGAAAAATTAAAAGAAATATGAAAAAATACTGGGACATCAAGTACAATATAAAATTAAAGAAAAGCTGAAACAAAATATAATACATCAATCAAAAGATTTTGCCAAAATTCCCGAAAAAAAACGACGTATAACTGAACATTTTTATGATTTTATGAATATTCTATGTTTATTACCTTTCGGTGGAAATAATTTTGACCTTGAACTTCATATTGTTTTTGAAACCGAATTCGAGAAGAGCGAGAAATTTTAAGTCAGAAGTGATATAAATACATGTTTTTGTGCCCTACATGAGGTCATTTCAAGGTCCAAAGCTGTAAAAACTAGAAACAGCTATATTTGAAAATTTTTTCTCGACTAAATAGCATAAAGGCAACAAAACGGATTTCTAGTCTCTACGATTACGAATGTAAATAGTACTGAAAATGCCATTTCTTTCGAGAGCTCGACAGTAAAACAGACAAGGATTCAAAGAGAAAGAACGAGAGTAAGTGGGACGTTATATAAATGTGACCCCACAACTGGAGCACGAGAGTCGTGGAACAGCGATTTACCTTTGACATATACTGCTTAGTCTAAGAAAAGTAGTGCCTTATTAAATGTGAATATTTTAAAGGGGTTTGGAATTTCTATGGAAACCATTTATATATTTTTATATAAAATTACATTATACTTAGGATTATTTCAATTTCATCAACACTTCCCTCAACGTTAAAGACATTTGCTTTATTTTTTTTAAATACAATTTAGATCAATTTAGCGTGTACGTGTAGTGTAGATACTTTTGTAATTACATCTTCAATTACAAAAATTTATTTCAGATCTCATATAGGAACTAGAAAATGTAATCCATGGCACTGTTTCTTCCATAAAGTATCTTTATGCAAAAAACGTAAATTACTGAGCATTAGCCAAAATCTGGGATGAATTTGAGACATTTTAATTTTTTACCTATCGCACTTCTGAGAGATTTTTGAACTTGGAAAATTTAGCAAGAAGGTAGTACAATATATCCCACAGGAACGATACCTGGAATAGAATGAAGTCTACGTCACTCTCCAGAATATCATTCATTGTATATTGTATTCAATAGCAAAAATGGAAGTCATTAGGTGGCTGAAGAAAGGTAAAAAGATACAGGAATTAACATCAGCTTGGTAAATTAACAACAAACTCAATGTTACATTTTTGTAGCAGTTTGTATACTTATAATTTAACCCCACCCTATACTTCAACCATCCTGTATAAATAACTAACAGTTGCATATGCAACTTGCAACCACGTATGAACAAAACAATATAATATTTTGTTATCCATCCTGTATAAATATAAAAATATAATTCTACACTCCTGGTATATGCAACTATTTATGGTCCACCCAATCCCATTTTTTGAATCATCCCGTATAACTAATTTTACTCTACCCTTATTTCAACCACACTCTATATATGTAGCTGCTTATGGATCACCTAATATAATTTTTTTTAAAGATTTTTTAAACCCGTCGAATCCTACTCCACTGTATGTTTCAACCATCTCATATGTGGAACACAAAGTAAAATTACACTTGATACATCAGTTGAATTTTTTTTATATTTAAAACATGTTACATTGGCATATGCTGAATTTTAAATAAACTAATGCTAATGCTAATGCAAATATCGAATAATTGGTGTGTTAGGTGGAACCAATAGTGTAATTTTGTGTAACCCAACATAGTAGAAGTTGTATACAACACAAGTATGGAATTCCAAAAGTACTGGTAATTACAGTTCACTGGCTCAATTTGAGCGGTGACAAGTATTTTAGTATTCACTCATTCTTAAATAAAATTGCCAACTCATTTATATTTAAATGTTTGATATTTCTAGTTCTTTTGTCGATTTGAAATTAATAATACGAAAAAATAATAATTGTACACTTTTTGTTGGGAAACTATATTATCATATTTTACTTCTAGCCCATTAAGACTTCCATAGTATAAAAAATGAAATTCTAAGTTCTAATATAGCACTGTAGATTACGACCTACAAATCCAGAAATGCATGGAATAATTCCAGTACATTTTGCACAAAATATTCTATACAGGAAACTGATTTTTTTTACAACTTCGAATAAAACCTCCAATGGGCTTAGGATTGGAAATTAGGTTGTCTTATTCTCACCCTGGCCTGGGCATCATGAATACCGAACCAGAATCTGGATTCATGGCTTAAGACTACCCCATTGCAGTCGGTTACGTCAATAATAATCAGAGGTAAGAGATAAAACAAAATTTAAAGAATCCAAAACTTTTATGAGTCAGTACATGGTTCTAATTCCAGCAAGTCTTTCATGTTCTGCAAACCGCTGATCAGCTTTCACCCTTGTGGCTGCGAAACGGTTCACTATAGTGAAAATTCTGAAATGTGGATACTCGGGGTAATTCTTTCTAGGATGACTAGTGAAGCCGTCCCACTTAGCTAATCGAAATTTGCATTACTTCTTATTCTTCTAGACATATAAACAGATTAGTGAACAACTTACCATCGACCTGCTTGGAAATGAAGTGTTTATGTTCACGGTGTTTGTAAAAACGATATAGCACAAAAAGGAACGTAACTGTATTGTTATAAAACTAAAAGTCTTACGTCTAAACCAAAAATTTCTTCATCTAAGTCCCTTCGTATACTTTAGTAAATTTGTATTTTAATGATGGCGCAGATAAGAGTTAATATTAGTATCTGAATTTTTTACCATACTTTTTATAATAATAAAGAATATTACTATTGCGACTATTGTCTCGAACTATATTTAAATACTAGCCGTTACCCGCGGTTTCACTCGCGTACGGAATGTTCAAGCTTTCACAAAAAGAAATAACTTATGAAACATATGGATTATCCTAAATAAAAAATGTTTTAACTTGTTTAAACCACCCTACTTAACTATAAATTCACCAATCGCGAATATATTTCACCCAAACTGCAAGTATTTATGGGCGACCATATATAACATTGTAATCCTACTTCACCCTATATTGCAACCATCCAGTATATGTTGCTGTTTATTTGTCAACCAATATAACTATTTGAACACCTGACTATAACTCTTCTCTACTCTGAATTTCAGCTATGCAACTGCTTATGGTCTACGCTGTATAACAATTATTTCTAATATTTTTTGAACAACCTTTTAAAGTACAATATATTTTAATCACCCTTTATATGAAGCTATATTTTAAGTATCCTATCTTTGTTATTTATTATGAATTACGCTATTTCACAATTTCTCCTCAAATTTTTTCAACGACATTATAAAATATAATTTCTTTCCACACTTCATTTAAACCACCCTTCATTTACAAGTTTTTCTAACCTTGTCCAAATCGCACTGTATAACTATAACCTTACTGCGCCCCAGGTTTCAGGTACTGCAACCTTTTACATGCAACTACTTATTTGCCACCCTGCAGCCTTCTAATCCTACCCCACCCTATATTTCAACCATCCGGTAGATGGAGCAGCTGGTAGATCATTTCATTACTTATTTATTAAAACCCACCTGTATAGCTGTAATTATACTCCGCGACATATTTCACCCATCCTATATATGCAACTGCTTGTGGATATAAAATAAGTTTTTAACCACAATATAAACTATCATTCCACTCCACCTTGTATAAACAACTGCTTCTAACATTTCTTTAACCCATTTCATAACTATAATATGTCATGAACATAATTCAAAGATCATAATTACTTACATCAAAACTGTATAAATATGCTACCCTTTTTCAACCACTTGGTATATAGAACTGTTTATGGCCCATTCAATATCACTTTTTTAGACCACCCCGTATAACTAATTCCACTCTCCTTTATTTCAATCACATTGTATATATGCAGCTGCTTATAGGACACCAAATATGTTTTTAAGGATTTTTTAAATCCATTTAATTCTACAACGCTCTACGTTTTCTATATACAGAACACCCTGTAAAATTATACTCGTTATATCAGTTGATTTTTGCTAAACCGAATCATGTTGCATTGGCACATTCCGAATTTTGAATAAAAGCTACGCTGATGCCAGTATCTAATATTTTGAGCGTGCGGTGGAACCAATTGAATAATTGTATTACCCAACATGGTAGAAGTTTTTTCCCTATATCTGCCGTTTCTGTCAATTTAGGGAGATAAAATGTCTACCAGATTTTAAGTCAAACTATAGGCTTTGTAACAAAATAAGATTCAGCAAAATCAGTTCAGTAGTTCTTACGTGATGCCCGAATAAACAAACAGACAAACTTACAATTTTATAATAGTATCGATTAATGAATAAATCTATAAAAACAAAACCGACTCCAAAAACATACATATAGACCAATCAATAGAAATTTTTTTCGCGCAAAAAATACTATCAGGGTACTGCCTGTGCCATCACATTAAGAATGATTTGTAGTGATATTTTGCTACCTTTTCCGCTCGCAACTATGGTTTTTACTTTATTATAAACAATTAAAACAAGAAAATTGCGTTTTTTTTCGTTGCATGTTTATAAAATGAAAAATAATAAACTAATCTCAATGGTGTCAACAGGTGAATTGTAAAGCATGGAAATACCAATGAAATGAGCCCAGGATCGATCCGAAAAATACTTGAAAATTTAGCGGTTTTCTTTATATTATCATAACTCCTTCACTATCGAAGTTGTAGAACTGGGCTTGTGGGAACTGTTAGTAATTGATATCTACCTTATGCGTGACTAAACCAGGTGCTATAGGTTTATTAGTTTTTGAATAATTGCGATCTGAAGTTATTAGTCCACTATTCTCGCAGTGTGTCTCCATGCGACATGGATCGTCAAATATCAATTCAGAATAGAGATGTTGAAATTAGAGGTATCATTCTACAAGGCCTCTATTTTCATTTTTCATTAAATGTCTGTGAAATATACGAAAAATGTTAGCAAAAATGACCAAAATTCGGTGAGCGTATGAATGTGTTCGAGTAGTGGGGGGAACACGGTTGTTGAGGGGAACTGCAAACAAAAATTATTGTCGATAGTAACTGTCACTCTGACAGATGGTGAAAGAATCTAATCGCTAAAAATACTTCTATACAGAGTGATTTGTTCGATTTTATTATATCAAAGGAGAACTGTTTGTTTATTAATATATTTATATGTAAATGGTTTATCGTTTTTGCTTTAATTTGTGGATTTTGGGTTTACGGAATATCGAAAGAGAGCGGTCATTAGAAAAATTCTTACTTGTGAGGATTTTAAATATTAAAATGATCTATGTATGTGCCTCTACTATATATTACTTACTATACGCTTCCCCTCAACAACCGTGTTTCCCCCATTCCTTGGATACATTCATACTCTCGCCCATTTTTTGTCATGTTTGCTAACATTTTTCAGATATTTCACAGACATTTAGTGAAAAATGAGAATAGAGGCTTTGTAGAATGACACCTCTACTTTCAAAATTGAAATTTGATTATCTATGACGCATAGGGACACAATGCAAAAATAGTGTACAGAAAACTTTATATCACAATTGTTCAAAAAATAATAAACCGGTAGCGTCTGATTTTGGCATACATAAAATAGATGTAAATTACTATCAGTTCCTACAAGCCCAGTTCTACAGCTTTTAAAGTGACGAAGATACGATTTTTTTTTAAAAATGCTAAATTTTTCAGTATTTTTTGTTTTTCCCTGTTACTAATGATCCTATCGGATCCAGCCTGGGCTCATTTCATTGGTATTTTCATGCTTTACAATTGACCTGTTGACACCATTGAGATTAGTTTATTATTTTTGATTTTATAAACATGCTAAGAAAAAAAAACGGAATGTTCTTGCTTCAATTGTTTATAACAAAGTAAAAAACCATAGTTGCGAGTTGCGAGTGGAAAACATAGCAAAATATGGCGAGGAATCTTTGTTAATGTGATGGCACAGTTGGTATCCTGATAGTATTTTTTACACATTATCAGTTAATTTTTGCTCTATTGATTGGTCTAATACGCTAGTTTTTAGACCAAAATTGACCTCATTTTCGGACATCAAATTTAACAGCAATTCGCTTATATCAACACTTCAGTAACAGTTTGTAGATAATTATTGCTAAGATTTTAAAAGCAAACTCGTAGAAAGAAACTATTTAAATAATAAAAACTCACAAAAATAAATACTTATATAAATGAAATGTATTTTCCGTCTACGGAAAAGTTGTAGAGAATCAGGAATCCTTCTTAATGAGCGTTTATACATCCTGATTGGATATTTTTTTAGCGAGTAAACTCAGAAATACTGCTCAAAAGTAGATGTTTTTTTAAGTATAACTTTCTGGTAACTAATACTAGAATATTAATCATCGTCAAAACGATAGTTTATGATGTTAATAGGTTTATATGGGCTCACGGATGAATACTATTGATTGAATAAGTAGTTTTTGAAGGATTGGAATTTAAATAATTTAGAGAGATATTTTGCACTTCCCACCATATTAACGAGACTAGTCCGCCGGGGATATACTAAAGGCATTTTTAAATTGGTTTAAGATAATAGTAAATATTGCAGTAAATGTACGAATATGCCACAGCCAGCCAGCGGCGCACTGACAATAGCTGTCAAGGTACAAGGACGGATCTAGAATTTTTTTGAGGTGGGGGCACGAGATTAAGATTATGGTAAATTGTATTATTATAGGTTTTTTTCTCAGCAGTTTATTACATTTTTATTTACATAACTATTACATGCCTATATTGGTCTACTATTCCTTTGGTTTATTCAGTTAATGGTTACCCGTAGAAAGTTTACTGATATCAGTAAACTTTCAGTGGAAAAAGTAATTTAATTAATATTAATTAAATTACTTTTTCCACTGACTCCATCCGCCACTGTCGAACCATCGGAGGACAAGTAATGGTCCGTCGTTTAAGCCCATTTTCAAAAGCAGTAATACATATTACGGTACTATGACAAAAATCCAAGATATAAGTGAAGTGCATTTTATAAGCTTTCAAAATATATTTTGCATATCACTATTGAAGTATTGTGTTTAATACGATACGTTCTGCAAAATGTTTCTACAAATTATTTACATTGTAACTCTGCAAGATCTACTTAACGTACAATTTCGATCTTCAGCCTTATTAATCTCAACGTTATAAGCTAATACTAGGCGGCAGATTAAGGTTCCAACTATTATTTCAACCAAGTTATAAATTTTTTAAAAATCGCTCACTTTATACCGGTTTTCCAGCTTTTCTTTATCAAAAATGCTGCGAACAAAATTTTTGAAGATTTTCTGATTGTCTACAATTTTTCAATTGACGACATTATGAACAGATTATTACCTGGTTGTTTTCTGAATGATAATTGTGGCATCTCTGGTTTTTATTTTTTCTGAGTTCTTTGGGAATAACACCACATAAATTTAAAAGTCTGTATATTTACAGATACAGACTTTCACGTTTATGTGAAGTTATTCCTAAAGAAGTTTTACAAGATCAACTTATTTCACAATATTCTTGTTTAATGGTACAATTGTAGGCAGTTTTCAATTCTAAGTGAATATTTTTGGCAACATTCAATTGCTTTGACAAAACTTGTAATCTGTTGAAAAAGTGATATCAAAAGATTTTGTGTAGTAAAATCATTTAAGAAGTGAATATTTAATAAAAAAAATTTCCTTATAATTCCAACCTAACGGGACACACTGTATATGCAGACGAACTGACAACCTCTATCTTATATGGATTTAATTTTAATGACATTCAGTTAGTAATCGCTCCTCCTTCAAATTTTTCATAAAATTAGTTGTATCTGTTTAAAAAAAACTATTTTACTATTTTTAGTGATAGAGAGATAATTGGATGTAATTTTCAATTCTAATAAACTTTAAATAAAGATAGTTTAGTTTTAAGCAAATCTCATATTTTTGCTTAAACCTCGTATATAACTGAAAAAAAGTAAAATATGATGAGTTCAGTATAGGTTTCAGCCAATGTAGATATTTTCACGAAAAAAAGATATTATTAATAAGAAAATTGTCCATATGCCAGGGAAAGTGGACAGATTTTATATGCAGACGAATTGAAAACCTGCAATTTGAAGCCTATTTTTTACAATAATTTTGATTTAATTTCATTGTTTTTTCAATTAATTTCATCCTGGATTTCGAATAACAATATTACATTCTCTAATACTCGCCAAATTTTATCGAAAAATAACACGTTTTTCCAATGTATATGTTAATCAAAAAACTATATATGATACCACTTAGGAATCCTTTATATTAGAATACAAGTTAACCTATCTAAATTAGTTTTTAAGTACTAATTGCCGAACGCACATATAAAACACAAAATTGGAACATATAGAAGTACGGACGAATTGAGAACCTACTTTATTTGAAGCGGGTTGAAAACATAATTTGTGACAATCATAAAATTATCTGATAGTAATGTCGATGTAAAACACGTGAAAGCTTTTGTAAGACAAAAGAATTTTATCACACATTTTAAAATATTTCAAACTTTCAGAGTTAAAATCCAAAAGTTCTCGAAGCGAAAGAATTTTATGGTTTGACACGGCGTTGCATTTTATACAATGTTTCAAGTGAGTAAGGAGCAAAATTAACAGTGTTAAACATTCTTCCAGCAATTTCCCGTTTAGCCCTTTAATGCACCGGTCTCTTTACATTTTACTAGGTATAAGTCATATTAAATAGGTATACGATATATATTTAATATGTCTACATTTAGTACCAGAAACAAAAATGAATGCTCTAGTAAAATAGATCGTATGGCCATATGAACACAACATTTATTATGGCGTAGGGACATTTTTTTAAATTTAGCAAACTATTAACTAATTGTTTACTTCTTATGGTATGTCTAAAAACATGATTTTGTTTTTGAATTACATAAATCTCAATATCTGCTTCTTCTTCTTTAAGAATTTCTCTGCGAAGAGTGGCTATGGGTAAAGACCCTTGAACCAAATACAAGTAATGATGAAATGTAAAGTTTAAATATTTCACCATTGTCCATAGACGTTTAAAGTCTCTTGAATTGAAATAAACCACTGTACCATGAAATAGTTGGTGATTAATTAGATTAAACACATTTGTAAATACCACTTGAAATAAAATAAGATGTCATTGGTGACTCTATAACTTTCCATGAAATTAATGATGGATTCTTAGGTTGTTTACAAACTGTATATACAATGCAAGGCAGCCTTGGACCTCCGGCTTTTTCACTAACACTAACACAAACCAATCACTTCCTGGGCGTCTTTATCACTTTATTAGTGTCTTTGGGGAATATAGACTCGAAAAACCTTATAGCATATATTAATATTTTAAATGTGTCCCTTTAAATTTGAATATCCATATTATTTCCTGCAGTTACATTTCATGATCAGTGCCCCACTTACGTCATCACAAGTAATATTAATGACTATATCAAGCACTTCAAGAATTTTTATCTGCAGCCGTATTCTGTAAGTCGATTAAGTCGATATAATTATGACGTTTCGATATAACGCAAAATTATTAAAGGTTTTGTGAACCTGAATCGCTCTTTGCGCTATAATGACTTATAGTTTGTTGGGTACAGACCACCTCCAACAATTCCAAGGGTTTGAAAACTTCTCGGCGTATCAGCGATCTCGACAGTTGGCTGGCCCAAAACTCGCTGGCAACGGTCTCCAGGAACAAACTTATCTCTTTCCGTTTCAACCATAACGAGTTACAGAATCTCTATGCTGAATATTTTCGCTGAGGGAAAACTGAATATTTTAAAAGCTAAGGATCGTCATTCCGGTGCGAGATGAAGCCGTTGTTAGCAAATACCACAATCAAAAATTATATTAAGGCTACCAGTGTTTCCCCTAGGGGCGAATCTAGCATTTTCAGAAGCATTGTATTGTATTGGTACCTTACAAAGACACTAAATTGGGCCAAGGGGACAACCAAGAAGTAAGAGAATATTATAGTCACTAAGGCATACGAAAAATCGATCAGTTGAAAGAATCAAGCGTTATAATATGGGTATTTCTTTTTAAAGTATTGCCATTGATATAGTCGCAACATTGCCATAAATCAAGAAGGTAATAGATATATCGTTGTTGATGAGCACATACGTTAATTTATACTCGCATACAGATTCCCTGTACATGTTAACACCAGCTTATATTTGGTTGGGATCAAAAATGAGACTTCTGTGTGACCAGACTTTTGGGACGCTCTTCAAAAGTTAATGATTGTGCAGATCAATTTCGAAGGTTACTGGTGAGGCAAGGAAATTATCAAGGGAATTAATGATGTTGTGCACCGCGTACAACGCAGGCCAAAGACCACGATGAAAGTTGTCCATCTGGATCGTCTGGTACCTTATCGGGGTAAAGATGTGGCAGTGTGACGGAAAGTTAATATTAATAAGAATCTGTATATAGGAATTCATTGATAGCGGCATTGAGACAAACAATTAAATACTTCGAGAAAATGTCTATCCTTTCTAGGCTCCTGACACGGAACATACAAGAATTTACTTCAACACCCTTGAAGGACAAACAAATATAAAGCAGTGGAACCGTGACAGATCAGATCGGTTTTGGGTTGAGTTCACTTCAGTTTAACAGTGAACGTCAGACTGTAATTCCAATTTATAAGTTGAGTTTTACTGTAAATTACGAAGGGGTGTAATTAGAACCCTAAGCAATTCGTAACAACATAATTGTACTAATTCAAAAAATTTCATTGAATAAAAATATTTACATGATTTGTCAATAACTGTACTACTAAATAATCGCATTTTGATCGACAACCCCTTAATCTAGCAGATTATACTTCCTGAACCATTTTATAGTCTTTTGGATTTACGATTTCTTTGTTTTATTTTTGTGATTTTTTGGGGAAATAACACCACATTTAAAAACAATGAAGTATCCTTCGTTTTAGTCTTACACTCAAAGAATTTAAAAGTTTTTGAGATTGTGGCACTCGTCCCATCGATCCCCCGTTGAATCCGCCCCTCTCCTACTTTTATTATTATACTCCAGTTATGTTTTTAAAATAACCATGAGATTTCTTGTAATGTTTATTTTCCGTCTAAAAGAGTTCCATCGAGTTGCTTATGTTATACATTTCCCTATCTTATCGTGTTTCTAGCCGAGGTCCCTGAAACATAATAACCGGACTATCATAACTCCATTTTAAGTGTATCATGTCTTCAACTACCTTCAGGTCTCATCACATCACCGGCAGTGCCCCCAACACCCTAATCCCAGAGCCACCGAACTCAACACCAACGGGTTTGAACCAGCCAATTAGAACCTTCTAAACGCGGAAGAGTGGGGATATCTTAGGAATCTCTAGCCCTACAACAGAGGTTGTTTGAATGTTTTTTTTTTACTTTTCATTGGCCCATCAACACGAAAAAAATGTTTGCAACATACTCTTTGCATAGCCCATGAAAAATTGAAGCACATAAAGGAAGGGGTCAAAGGCACACACCGTTAGGGTATTTACCCTAACATATGTTTGATTGGTTTGAAAACCATTAGAAAAAGAAATTAATATGAATTTTAAATAATAGTAATGAGAATGTTAATTATGTGATTTATGACATCAGTTATGAACCAAAGGCAGAAGAAAATCTGTTTGGAAACAAATTGTAGCTAACGGATTTGTTGCAATTTTTAAACTGTTTTGGTATCCAGAAAGGAATGACATCTAGTTCGTTACTATTTTTAAAGTGATAGCTGAATTTCATGAGATAAATTTAGTTACTTTTCATGATAACGGGATATACCAACAAAAAAATCTAAAATTGTTATTAAAATTGCGGTTGGTTCTTTAGAGTTTTGAGGCTTAAGTTTATTTTATAATCTGGCGATCGCCTCTTTACATAATTATACGTCCTCGAATTCTTCGTGTAATTTTTGTAACGGCATAAGTAATACAAAAAATTAATTTTTATTACCCTAAGTTGCAAAAACGATTGATATTACCTACTGTTATCGATAGCAGAAAATAAAAAGTAACACGTAAAGTTGGTTTTTATTCCTAAATAGGCACCCCTCTGGCCTATGTGTGCAAAACCATAGCGAGGTCCCTATACCCCCCCCCACTTTCTGAATAAGACAGTAAAATATCGTCCCCTGAAGCACTCCACGGTCACCATCAAGCTTTTTTCTGGATCCGCCACATAACCAGAGTGACATTAAAATGTCGATAATTTTCCTGGTATGTCGATCCAAATTCACATTCGTAGGCGTTACATTCCCAAAACTGGTTGAAAATGTTCCAATTATTTTGAAATATGTGAGTGCTGATAATATGATTGCCGACATATTAACAAAGTTTTTGCGTTATAATTAGGCAAATAATGGATTGAAAATAACGAAACGTTTCCACCATCCTTATCATCAAGAAGGCCAAGACCCGACATAGATTACATGGCGACAAAAATGCAACTATTATTTGTGTTAAAATGCTAAAATTTAGCTGTTTATGAGTGAATTTTAGTAAGTTTCATGATCTCCGAAGTTTTGCTAGTCTCTATCGTTCTCAATATCACCTAATTTTAACATAATAAAATGGAAAAGCAAAAATAGTATGTGTGAAATAAAAACAAAGCTAATAGCAAACATGTATTTGTACAAATAACATATTTAACAAAGTAAAGAAAATTCAATAAATAATATTAAAGGCATCAAAAATTAAATAATAAAAACAAAAATAGTGCTGCAAAACAAACACAAAAAAAACAGGAAATGTTACTTACATAAAGAAACAATAAATTAAAATGAATTAACAATTAAAAACTAAAATTTTACAATAAATTTGGTTTGTAAAAATCTAAATAATAGTTTACAAATGATATTACACAATATACAAAACACAAAACTTGCATAAACAAAAAAGCATTATTAAAAAAATTTAGCTGCACAATAGGAATAAGAAACGGAAATAGCAGGGTGATGTTTTTGAAATTCGCAATAAAAGTACAAAAACAAAAGGGCGTTTCTCATTCTTTGATGAATACAAGAAAATGAACGAAGGAATCATTCCGTTATGAAAATTTCTTTGCGTTTGCAAAACGGCACAGCGGTTTTCATTATAGTGTAGTTCACAATAATCGTCTGAATAGAACAATAAGCCTTTTAATATCCTCGTTCTTATATTTAATACAAATATGACGGAGAACTATTCAGGGTTTCTTGCGAACAATGTGTAAATCCGATTATGTCTTTAACAGCGATTATATCTAATTAGTAACTTTAACCGATGTTTATTATATTAAAGTATTATTTATTTACAGGTTATGTGCACCAGAATTTAATCTAATTACAGAGGGTGATTAAGCAATCGATTATGTAAAGTTTCTACAAGGGTTCTAATTCTACACAATAACCCCATTACCAACCTCAGAACTGAACGTAACTTGAGGCAACTGCAGCTTCCGCCTGCTGTAGTCAACTGAAATAGTATTGGTAGAACACACTGTAGATGGTCTGCGTTGAATTAAAATGGAAGAAGATGTAACCGAAGTAACTGGAAGAACTGAACTACCGCCTAATGTCCCCGAAGTCGCTAAAGGTGTTGAAAGTCTTTTTACACTAGGCACTGAGCCGTTTCTTGATGGGTTGCGTCTAAATATTTCTAATGTTAATTGACTTCCATAGGACCTGTAACAAATATACTATTACGTAAAGTTTCCTGAAAATGTTTGCAATAGTAATTTCCAGTGTACAGCTTTGGAAAGCTTACTAAACGAAATTTGAATACATTGCAAAATAAAAATAATTAGAACTAACGGTATAGAAATATACTGTAATAAAAGACAATGCTTATATTATCTTGTTAATTCTCGAATATACTTAGTTCCAAGTCTTTTGAGAATATATATGAACTAGTTTTGGTTCAGGGCGAGAGCTCTGTTTAAATTTATGTCGTTTAGGGTCCTGCTTTGGAGCCCTTTCAAGATCAAATACAAGAAATTAAAACAAACATATTGTTTGGTGAACTTAATTCCGGTTCCTACCGACAAAACCTAATAATACTTGGTTCAAACAGGAACTGATACCCAGAAACGTCAACTCCTAATAAAACAGGAAGTCAACATCACTTCAGTCCCTCTGTAACAGTGCACAATTTTTAAGATTTCACTAGACTATGCACACACCACACTACGAAACAGTAATGTCGAAAAGACGAAAAAAATCATTGGGAGAACCCAACTTACAACTGAAGTTAAAAAGACTCTGCTTCTATCAATCTATTTATCATTTCAAAATACCAACGACTTGGATAATTTCACAAGTGGTGACCTTTTTCTCCAGAAAGAAAGAAGTTCAGCTCTCACACATATGGAAACGGGACCCGTTATCAATTTTGAGGAAAGTAGGACTATCATATCCCTCAATTTGCTTAGGATATCTCGATTAGTGAAGCTATCGAAATCAAGAAAACGATATAAGCACAGTACTAGCTACCCTATGGGATGGAACTCACAAATAGCCGGAGTAAACCAATCATTAATACATACCATCAGCGCAAATCAATCACGGTCGACCGATAGCTATAAACTCTCAAACTAGTTCAGATTCGTACTCATTTCCGTCATCTAGTGAGACTTGGTAAAGATGCAGATTGATAAGAATCTGAAATTCTTTTGTCAGTATTATAAGTAATTTTTAGGGAGTATGGAGATTGATTTAATAAATACGATGTATTCTATACAGATGGATGTAAGATTTCTCAGGCAAATCACTACTAAATATATGGCCCACATAATTTTCAATAAAAATACAGAGTACGAAAATAACAACCAGAACATAAGTGTGCCATAAAGCATGGTTTCGAGTATTCCCTTTATTCCTGGAGAATTATTAAATGCATAGTAAACATACAAAATTTTCAACGCTGTCGCACCAAAAGTAACTCATATTCGTATTACCAACATTAACCTATTTACCCAATAGCGCAAACCTTTATGGTATATTTTTGGAGATTTCTGAACACTTCAATACACTAGAGGTCATGCTTATGTGAATTTTATTCATGTTCTATTCAAAGGACTGCAGTATTTTCTTGCAAATTAGGTCGTTTCCTAAGATGTTTATCAATTCGTCTCCGAAGTCAGTTTCATACATTAGATTAGATTACGTAGTAATGTTGTGCATTCAACGTCGTAGTAAATCACAGCTTTTATAATAGAATGTAATTTAGAATGGCGAAAGCTCAAAATAGCACCCAGTAATAAAGGACATGTTTAAAAGACAATTGTCTAGCGAAAAAGAATTGAATAAGAGACATTTAAACGAAATTTGGTCATTACTATTTAATGCTTCCGTATTACAAAAGGAAATTTACGTTAAACATAGCAAATTCATTAAAACTGTCAATAATTCTTAGATTTAAGTTTGTCTTAACTCCTCAAAAATGAACTTTCGGTTTTAAATTCGCTGTTTAACTACATATATGAGGTATGGTAATAAAATAACCTGCAGTAGAATCGACTATACAGGGGCCTGATCGAAAGTGTAATATACAACCTTTAGGTACTGCCTTGTGTTTCTAGTTCTTTGTATATCAAGAAGAACATAAAAAATAAGTAATAGATGTTAGTAAAGTTGCAAGCTGTGTACGAAATATTGTCTATTAGAGAGGAAAGTCGTCCATCAGTGAGTGACGATCTTTTTCATCGAGAATTTACGCAACCAAGATTGGTAGCACGTTTCCTCTGTTTTCGAGCAAAACCGGAGGAAAAAGATGGTATGTATTCATAATTTTTGACGCAGTTAAAGTGTTTATATACCACCACAACCCCTCGCTCTCCCTTGAACAGTTCAGATCTACCTAGTGCCAACTTTTTCACTTCCCCAAATAAAAGGTCACTCAACAGAAGTCGTTTCAAAGATCTGTCCGATATTCAGACTAAACGCAATAATTTTATTAGTACGACATAAATAATATTATAAAAGCGAAAGTGAGTCTGTTTGTTGCGCTTTGACGCCCACCCAGCTGAATCGATTATGAAGAATTTTGATATAGAAATACATGATACCCAGGAAACCTTTACAGCCTACTTTTTGCCACGGAACACTTATAGAGGATGGGGTAAGGGAAGGTGTAATTTTTGTATGAAACTTTTTATTGCCTCGACCGATTATATAGAGCAATTGTATTCGTGAAGCTCAAATGTCGCAGATAGGCAGTGGATAAATAGTAGACATCAGCCAACAAAGGATTTTGGAAAAGCGGGGCCGGGCCTAAACTTTCGATGAAACCTTATATGGAAACCTCTAGTTTGGTGGTAATTTTGCAGAAATATTTTTGATGACAAATGATTACGATTTGTATCTCATTTTTTAACTACTCCTTTATATGAAAAAATCGAACTCTAAAAATATATCTTTAAATGATTACATTCAGTTATTTCAGTATCCGTTTACCCCGATAAGGTAATTGACAAAACTGCCGTATTATACAGTGTGTAATTTATACGTTTAGTACAGTAAAATAGATGGCGCTGAGCAACTTTTATAACGTATTATGGTTTTGGTTTATCAGACTAATAGATATTATCAGAAGTACACGTTTTTGATGTATTCAACATTAACTCGAAATTAGTTTGCCACTACGTATATCGACCAACAACCAGAATGGGTTGACAAAATCAACATTAACCTAGCGAAGCTGCAAGGGAAAGCTAGTACTTATATATTTACTAAATTAAATTACCACCTTTCTGGGCAAAACAGGTACTTAAGCATTATTTCAAAATGGTTTTCCGTTACTGATATAAATTAGCGAATTTTAATTTTGAATTAAATATATTTTTCTTAACAGATTCTTGTTATTTAACTGTAGTAAAACGCGTAAGATTTTCTGGTATGAACATAAGTAATTCACATTAAATATTGGCATGAACTGGGTAATTAAACAATAAGCAATACTGTAAACAAAAAATATCAAACTGAAACTGTAAAAAAATGTAATATGCAACCCCAAGACATGTTAGAAAATTACTCACCTAATGAGATTCAAGATGTCGATTTCTGGCATCATAACTACGTTGTGTTTGTCTACGAAAATAATATAATCTCCTGGAAGAATACCAGCTTTGTCAGCAGGTAATCCCTTCTCTACTCTTTCTACTCGCGGTGGGTGAGTCCATACTACAGAAAATCCAAAACCGGCTTTCGGTTGCTTGGTGAGCTTTTTTGTACATGTAAAAGGTGTTCTACCATTTCGATTTCCGGTTGCTTTTCGTTGCGTGGCAGCGGATGTTGCATCGGGACCCTCCGTTGGATCTAGTTCTAGGTACCTGAAACAAAAAACGTGACGCTAACTTTTATGGCTAAAATATGCTTAAGAAAAAATGTACAAAAATGATGGATATTCTATATAACATATGTTATGTTATTGCTAATATATGGAACATGCTCAACAGGCGATAATCCAAAAGAACTTTGTATTCCTTCACTCTATTCAAAAACTCCTGTTTGATAGACCAATAAAACAATTGGAGCCGCCGGTACGTCAGATCGTGTCATTAATTTAACATCATCGCTTTTAACAATGAACAACATAACTCCCTCCCCTATCCCCCGACCATAAGCCATTTGGACAAATAAATGATCTACACTTCTTGAAGAAAAGCTACAAGAGCAAGACTGGTGCAAAAGAAGTAAGTGGATAACGAAACCAATATCATAAACAAAACTCGGAAACAAAGACGTTGCTTCAGCAAATAGAAGAATGGAAAATGACAACAAACATCCACTGAACTGAGTAAGTCCATAAGAAAGAAGATTGCAGAAGACACCAATAAATACCACGAGCAACTAATAAAATTTCTAATTATAAATGAAAAAAACTATAAAAACGCTAATTAAATATTGAAAAAGCGATAAGAATGATAGTAATCGGGAAAAGGCAAGTGATCGCACTAACAGACGAAAAAATCCAAATAGCATAAATAATGAAAATAATGGAGCATGTCACAAAATTCTATAGAGACCTCTCTAATGTTTCTAAATACAGATGACCGAAGAAGAAACACCAGAAATACTGACGTTGAGTCAGATGTCAAAAACATTATAAATAATATAACTGCCGTAGGACTAAAATACGCTGGTAGAAAAATATGGAAACGCCTGGCCAAAATCTATACCCAATTTGTAAAAACCAGACACACCTCGGGGCAGTGTGTGCAGACGGATTCGAGAACTATATGGACCGATCTGATGAGGGCAGATGTAACTGATAGAAAGGTGCATAAAAAATAATATTTTTGACTTATGTGAATCATTTGATATAACAGTTAAGAATCATCATAAAATGCATTTTATCTGTTATTTTAACCATCTAAACATACATATACTTTGTTGGTTAAACATACCTTAAGAATAAATTTTCATCTGCATACTTTTGTTGTTCTATTAGTATTGCCTTATTGGTAGACTTTTTGAGAGCGGCATCCAAGTCATCCAGACTTATCACCTCCTCGACGCTCGATTGGCTTTCGCACATTTTTGTTGATTTTCGGGCGTCGTCGTCGTTTGAGTCAGGACACTCGAATCGTTGATCTGATGTTATCGGGACGTTGGTGGTACGACCTGCAGATTGAGGTAGGAGTTTGAAAGAGCCACAAATTTCCTGTAACAAAACAGAATAGATTTCAGTTTATTTTCTAATTGGCGTTTCTTTTTGTAAATTGAACAATGAACTCGCTGCATTTGTCAATTTATTTTATTTTGAAAAAAAATATATATGTTTTCAGATCAATTTGCTAAGTCTAAGTGTGTAAGAAAGGTAAAAATAATTTTTCCTCGCTAATCAAAATGAAGATTTTGTGTTCAAGGACACTACCTTTTCTTTCACAGTGGGTAACTTGTTTGGTCACTATCACCCGAAAATAGATGTGGAAGAAATTTTTCATGGAAGATGTTTAAAAGACACGTCTATGAACACGATGAATTATGTTAATACTAATCACTATACATTTTTCCGCTTTCATACAGTCCCTAATCATGTGACCTTAATTTGTCTATATCGTTCCATCTATGCTCTACTACTATTTATTTCTAAGAGAAAGCAAATACTTATAAAGGCTTCTTGTTTAATAAAGGCGTTTGAGAATTTGTTTGAGAACAGGTTGATATACTAGGAAGTTACTGAAATTTCAATACCTTATATTTCCGGTGTATTTGACGTATTAATATTGAAAAAAAATCATTTCTTAATTTTCACATCCCATACAATTTCAGAGTTTCTTGTGAAAAATATTTTAACACCATCATTTATGAGTGAAATTTATATGACTACAACCGCTTTTGAAAACTCATTATTTCGGGATTTAATATGAAGAGCTAAAAATGTGTTTGAAATTTTTGATATTTGACATTACCGTTTTCCTGTTTTGCATTTGTTTTTTGAAACGTGGTGTCATTGCCATTATAGACATTTTTGATATTTTGACATATTTTACATTTACTTCCTAGAGATTGCCTGCAGTGCATAAATATCGTGTCAAGGCTAGAAAGAGAGCGCAATAGAGAGGGTAAAAGGCTATTCCACTCGATTGTGAACGGCATACAATGAGCGCATGGATGCACTTAACAATCGACTTAAATAGCCTCTTACCCTCTCTGTTGCCCTCTCTTTCTATCCTTGGCACAACATTTGTTCATTGCAGGCTACCTCCAGAAGGTGTATGCTCTAAGCTTTTAATATTTGTGACCCTGACCTTTTTGCCATTTTGACATTTTTAGTTTTTTTAAATTTTGGACATTAGTGCCATTTTTGACAAATTTGATATTTACGGTTTTTATCACATTTAGGTTGATATTTGTATTTTATTTCTGATCGGTTTCGGCATTTTATACGTTTTGTGCATTTTAAATTTTTCTCATTTTGGGTTTTGACAGAATAATGTTGGCAATTTTATAATTTTTGTGTTTTTTGGTGTATTTGATATTAAGATTTGCAATTAATTTTCATTTTGTAAATTTTCGTATCTTAACATTTTTTATATTTCCGACATTTTCTTTTTTTTTGAAATTTCACCTACGATTAATCATATAGTGAACAATTTTTTATCCCCCACCATAAATTCAATATTGGCAAAATGACGAATAATGTCTCTATTTACTTAAAGAAAATATACAAATTATCAAATATTATGCAATGAATAAATACCCTTAATAACATTAAGTTAATAAATTTAGTTCTAGTCATTTCAGAAGAATTGCTTATGTACCAACTTTCATGCATTTGTCATTTTTGTTATTTTTTTACCTCAGAAGAGTATATAAATTCCGATTCACACCACTATTATTTTTTTGTTCAAGATATTCAACTTAAGTAAACATAATAGACACTCCACTGCCCACCCCCACCATGGCCTAAGCAAATATTTTATCCTAATATGTGTGAAAGAATTTTTAGAATCGGCTCACTATTTCCCTACAAAAAAAAACAAAGAAACAAATTTGATCCCCGTTATATATTAGTATAGACTAGTATAGATAATAATTATCAAGGCGCAGATGACAATATTAGTTAACAGCAGTATTTTGAAAAATATGGAAATGAATTTAGATTATTTATGCAGTCAACCGGATCAGGACCATCTTAATTTAATAATGTCCACAATTTGTAATTTCTTGAAGATATACAGTAGTCTAAATTAGCATATTATATATTTACGGCCCTAACTAGAAAAAAATAAAAAAGTAAGATCAGAAGATAATTTAGTAAAATATAATATTCAATATATTCTTTTATTTAACGTTAAATCTTAAATATGAATATGAATGGTTTTTTTCCTTTGATAGGAACAAATAAGGTTGTTTGCACAATTTTACATTTATTTTATAACAATTCACAATAAAATATCACGTTTATCTATAAATCATTTGAACGTTATTGGCCTCTTTATTATGACCCTACTATTCGTAAATTCATTTTCCCTAATTGTATTTGTATCAGAAAACGCCAACGTAGTTAGATATCTTTGTCATTAATTTATAATTCTCGTAATTCGTAAGCCATCCAGAGACGACACAGAAGAGGTCTGCCGTTTGTGCTCAACTTAATTTTCCATATACATCGGAAAATGTATGGCCATATGGAAGACACAACACAATAATTTGGTCAAGTGCGAGTTGGACTCGCATACTAAGGGTTCCGTACCACCTTCAAGATTCTAATATTCGAGTTTCAGACAAGCAGAGAATGAGTGCATTTTCTTATATTTATATCTTTTAAAGGAAGCGTTTTAAATTTATAAAGAATATACAGTTTAATTTCAGGATTCGCTTGATTTTTATAAGAATACATAAGTATTTAATTTTCTAATTTGGTTCCCAAAAATTAACATTAGAGTTTGATTTTACTATTAAACTTTCAGGGAAGCCTTCTATAATCTACTGTCTGATTTTTAAATTATTAAATCTATTATTCAAATTATTTGATAATACAAATAAAATATATTTTTCAAAATTTAAATAGTGTAGTTTCTAATGTGGAAATTAAGTCGATGTTTAATATTTTTGTTAATATCTTTTAAACAAATGATTTAAAAATATAATATGTTTGTAATTCACATAATGAGCCTTTTATCTGATATACCTATTACATGATGCGTTTGAAAATTGAATTTTTATTTTCCATTTAATTGTATAATTTGTCCCTAAAATTACTATTGGGGTTTTCTAATATTTTTCCTTATAAATTTCAAGTGAGCCCCAGTACCCCTAATTATTTTCAAAATTTTAGGTTTTAGTATGGTTTCGAAAATAAAGCGAGAAATGAGAACTTTATATATCCTTATGTTAATATCTTGTAGACAATTAATTTAAAAAAATATGAAAAATATATATTTGTATTCCTCATAATGAGCCCTTTCATTTGATGTATTGCATGATGCGTTAAAAAAATATTTTTTATTTTCCGTTGAATTCTATAATTTGGCCCCCAATATTAATATTAGGGATTTCTTCATATTTTTCCTGTAAACAAAAAAATATAGGTCTTATAGTTTGTGGAATAAAGGGGGAATGGGTAATTTTTTAAATATATTTTAAACTATTCAATTTAAAAAAATTAAAAAAATATAATTGTATTTCTCATAATGAGCCCTGTGATTTGTTATATTACTTGATCCGTTAGAAACAAGTATAATTTTTTATTTACCTTTTAATTTAGGTATAATTTGCCCCCAAAATGAATATTAGGGGGTTCTCTTATTTTTCCAGTAAAGTTCGGGTGAGACGCTATACCTTTATTTTTTTTCACAATTTTACAGCTTATGGTTTCGGAGATAAGAGGGGGGGGAATAGATAAAATTTTTTATAATTTTAAACATATGAAAAAAATATATTTGTTTTCGCCATAATGAGCCCTTTCATTTGATATATAACGTCATGCGTTAGAAACAATTTTAAATTAAAATTTAATTCTGTAATTTGCCCCCAAAATTAAAAGGAGAGGTTTCTCCTTATCTTTCCAGTAAACTTCAGGTTGGACCCTATACCTTTAATTTTTTTCAAAACTTTCCGATTTATCGTTTCAGAGATAATGGAATGGGTAAATTTTGGTATATTTTCGTTAATATCTTTTTATTTTTTTTAAATGTAAAAAAATATATATGTGTTCCTCAGAATGGGACATTTCATTTGATGTATTACATGATGCGTTTGAAAAATTTTTTATTTTTTAAATTTTCATTTATTTCTATAATTTGCCCCCCAAAATTGATACTAATGGTTTCTCCCTATTTTTCCTGTAAAGTTCGGGTAACGCTCTATATTTCCTTTTTTTTTCAAAATTTTAGGCTCAGTAGTTTCGGAGATTAGGGAAGGGAACGGTTGATTTTTTTAGTTTTTCCCCCCAAAAGTACCCCTAAAATCAAAATTTCTCTTTTAGGATATGTACTCCTGATCGGGTCACCAAACTATACCTATATTGATGCCAAATTTCCACCTCTTCCGTCTAGTAGTTTAGGAGAAAATTGCTGTGATGTGACAGTGACAGAAATCCGGAGTGATATTATAAGGGTATCCGTATATTGTCTATACGGAACCCTAAAAATGAAGTTGAGGCGCGTTACTTAACTCACTGCTATGCATAAACAATCTCGAGTTGATTGGAGAAACAAACAAAACGTCTGATGTGACAATGTGGTTAAAGAAATCGAATGTTATCGGTGCTTGGCCGGCTCTAAGCCCACACTACTCTTTGTTTCTAAAATATTCCTCTAGCAAAGTTCCTAAAATTTCTCCCCATAGCCAACTGACCGTACTTGTAACCAGAAAGATTCTGTAGTTGGAGTATATGTCGTTTCTCCCTTTCTTGTGCATTGGCGATAAATAAGTGATTTTCAAAGTGTTATAAATAAATCCCATAATTTCTTTGTTCTATTCTTAGTAAGTTCTACGTATATTACTCCAGGTTCACAAGATCTACCTTTTTGAGTTTCCTTATATGTTCTACCACAATTGTCGTCGTCGTCGTTGCAATAGTCCTTTATATTGCTGTATCCATTGTTCTTGCCGGATTATATTTATGCTACCTTTCTTTCTTCCTTTTCACTTCACTGTGATGAATTTCTACACTTCCTTACACTTTATCTACTCTATGTATGATTCCATTTACTGATATTTTCTATTTCACATTTCGTTCTTTACTTTATTGTTCTTGTTTCGAGTTGTTCTTTTCATTGCGTTGAATATTTCTCGGTAATTTTGTGGTGATCCTTTTCATACACGGTTTCTTCTTTTGTGTTATCATGTATTTGCTAGTTCCACAATATTTTCTTTTTTCTCCATTACCTTCTTTTGCTGTTTGGTGCTCTCGTATCTTGTGAATGATGTTTTGCTATACAACTTGTGTTGTTCACTTTTCAGGGGATTATAAACAGGTGTCGATTCTATTTTGGTAAAGATATTGTATTTAGGGTAGTTCACCAGTTCTCCAGGTTAGTACTCTTGGCTAGCTTTTTGGCTATCTTTTATGTATATTTCATCTATATTGATATAAAATTCATTTTACGCCGCGAAAGAGAAAAATTAAGAAACGTTATAAATTAATTATTCCGATAAAAAAAGGACAACACGTAAACATATAACCGGCTGAAATAATAAAAAAGTAACAATGGTTATCTCAAAATTTCGATGGGTGTAAAAAAAGGGGGCCCCGTGAAGGTTCCTGAAAACGCTCAAACAACAAAGAAATAATCATGGCATTCGGGTATGAACTACGCTCGCTATTTAAAAGACAAGTTGAGAAGTTTAGTTTATATTCGTGTTGAATAGACGGAGAGAAGCGATCAGCTCCAATAGTGTTTGTAAACAGTGGAATTATTTCTTAAAATTAAAGACTTTGAAAGTGAAAGTGAATATTTGTGTAAATTTGATTTGAACCCACAGAATTTATTGTTATTACTCGTAGAGTTCTTACGTCTTCTATTTTTAAACTTGTTTTTGTCGTACAATAATGTAATTTATAATAAATCTTATTTGTCTTCTAGGTTACTCCCATGTGTTTTTATGGATCCATTTCTGTCTGTAGAAGCTGCTTATGACCCAATTAATATTTCATCCTTGTCTTAAAGATTATTTTCACCATATGGTCCTACAGCTTCATCGTCTATGAAGGTTTTAGTAAGAATACTGGAAAATACTTGGCATTGAATGGACAATTAAATTTAAAAAAATTGCGTGTAATTTGTAGGCGCGGTTAAAATATATGAAATTACAAGTAAATTAAAAAGCATAGACTTTGTTAGTATTGTAATATTATAGTACTAGTTCATAATATAATTTACAATGAGCAACAGAAAGTCAGATTTACATAAATTTATTAAATTAGAGTGGTATGTATGACATATTAGTTGCATTAACATGTTTGAAACAAGATTATTTAAGGTTATATAATTTTAAATTACTTTATCAGTGTAACTTCCAACCTAAATAATTTCGAATTTACTTCAAGTCACGCCTAAAAAGTACATCTTCCTGGAGTGACACACCAAGGATTGCAGTGCAATGTCATGTATGTATATGACTATTACTATTAATAATAAACAACGTTCAATCTGTGTAAGCTATAAGAACCAATATGACATGTTTTGTTGATATCTGGATTATATTAGACACAGGACAAACCTTAACTACAATGTTATGAGTTAAACTGAGAATAACAAATAAGATTTTTGCGAAGTAGATATTTATTTTCACCCCTGGTAGATTTTTTACGATCTAAATTAAGTAAGGTATAATATAACCGTCCTCTAATACTACAAATGCAACAATAGTAAACTTTTGCAAAGTTCCTGTTAGTCTATTGGTAGCAAGTTACATTTATTGCTTATTATATTATACAAAGCGTGTATGAGGAAACTAATTCAAAAAAATATATATGCAAATGTACACTCCATGTACTGAAATATTAACAACACCAATTGTAACTACGACGACAAGCTCGGAGTTTGAAGAACTCTTAAGGAACTTAACTAAACCTCTGAGTAAAAGAACTTACCTCTTTAATAACATTTCTGACTTCAAAGGACATGCACCCGAGAAACTCGCTGGTTCTAAAACAAAAGAAAAATCAATTACATTATGTTTGTCACGTCCCACGAACTTGTACCAGACCAGCTCATAAAATTACATATCAAGAGTTATAAAATAATAACGAATTCATTATTGAAAACAGTATTTTGTTACGGTAGACGTACTTTGAAATGGAATCATATCTTTATATACCATCCGGTGAAATGTTTTTATTTTTGAAATCAACGAAACCAATTTTTAAATAAAACATATTACTTTTGAATTGAGAGCCCTTAGTAATATTTTAACATTCACTAACAGATCGTGGTGTACGAAGATCATATTGAAACTCTGTGAACAAACCAGCCGCGAAAAGGACTTTTTACAATACCAATTATGACATTGAATATCAGCATAACATCATTATAGATAACGTAGAAATTTTCGAGAGTTGAATTTTCATGTACTCTACAAATGACGACCATATTCTACCATTTCCAGTATGAAACAATACAAGTAATGAATACATACTCGATATTATTCTTTCAATATCAAGTAATTTTGGTAACGCCACTTTGAGACAGTACGGAGAGAAACTACTCATATCGGTAGTCGTACATAGTAGATTTAAGCGTCAATAAACTTGTGTATATTATCCAGTTATTGAAAAAAATATATATTTATTACATCCTGGTACACACTTCGCGGTTCGCATCACTGATCATCACATAAATTTTGTTTTTTCATAATCTGGAGAAAAAATCCGCATACATACAGAGCCTTTAATTTATGCTAAAGTGTTTTTAGGACAGAAACGGAAATGCATGAAATAGTTAAGAAGGATTGTTCTCTATTTTAGGTTCTTACCGTTAAATTCTTTTTCAATTAAATATGTAAAACATTGAATTAATGCCGTTGTTAAATTAATTCGACAAATGAGAGAAATCATGGTAAATCACAATGAACTGAGTTCGAAAGAGAAAAATTTAAAATCAATGACACATCACATTGTATGAAAATTAGTGTGTCAATTGATTTGAATAAAACTTAAGTTTCATAATTACAACACTAGTATAATAATTTAAATATTTAACTTGACACTTGACTATAATAATTTCGCCTTGATACCCCTACTCTCACTCACATAAAAAAAAGTACACATTTGACTGAACACGAAAAGCCCAAGCAGATAGAAAGTCTTTGAAAACACGACATTCTCGAGAAAAGAAGATGCAATCTTATATAGAGATAATAATACTGAATTAATCTCCTTTTAACAACAGGTGGTATCACTTGTAGATACATCAAAAAGAAGATCATCCGACAAGTCCGCAACAATGTCTAATTCACTCTTCAGTTTGTTGGCAACTTCATTAATATTTATACGATAATTAACAATTTATTTATATCTATAGCATACAGTAAAATTTGGCAGGCATGTATTCAAGAACAAATAGCATTACTTGATACATTCAGTAAAATGGACCCAATGCCGAGCCTTGAGGATCCTCTAAAGTAACAATCAAATGTGACAATCAAATGATTATTGTTAGAAGATCAGAGCAAATGAAATTATTAAATCCTAAAACATTAATTATGTCCAATGGTGTTTGTAAAATGAACAGGCAACAATAACAGAACATGCTGGGCAAAGAGAATGCTTCAATTAAAAGAAATATTTACTGCTATAAGAAAAAAAGTCAAGTTACTTACATTTCCAATACTTAAATCCAAGAATTCTTATATACAAATTTACAGCATTGCACCCATTTTTTTATCTGGATTATTGAAAACTAAAGGCATATAATATTCTTAACTGTAAATATATTTGCATTACAAACTATAGCAGGAAGCTCCAACAAAAATTTTTAATGTTTCTTCACAATTTTTTTGTAAATCGAATGACTTTAATGAAAAATTTACCCAGAACAGATCATAAAACAACAGAGATATCAAACAGTTGAGCATTAATGTCTAAATCTAATCTAAATAGGTATATAAAACTTTCTTCATTAAAGTTACATGATATTAGAATACTTAAATCCTGGTAAAATACCGTCTTTGTAGACATCCACACAAGCAATCTCCTTAAGCCATAAAATTGCTCAGTCGTCCTGGTAGTATTTATTCAAAGGTAATCAAGAAATCAACATTATGGACCCCGATAAAATATTCAAAACCATCAAGAGCCACTCATTTGTAACAATATAAGGCATTAATCCGCTACGGTGACAGCTACCCCTCAAGTGTTTTGTCATTACGTTACCCCCGAGTGGTATTAGTGATTGTGAAATGGGAGTAAGTGGAGCAATAAAGAGAATTATTTTAGACACAGATATTCCAGTCAAGCAAATTTACGGCACTCTGGAATTATACCTGCAATTCTGCATATCGATGACATGAAATATTCTATCAGACAATGATGGTGGAATTTTCATATCTGGTTTTTTGAGCACCGATTGGGAATTTGAAATTCAAATAAAACCCGTGAATATAGATGAACTAATTTGGGATCCCGATACACGTTTTGACACTTGAATCATTGTACAATAACATGTTGTTCATTTAGTTTGATGTGCAACGTTTTAGTTATGTATGTATTTATAGATGTGCATAAATAATTGGCATGTCAACATTTTCATTCAAATTCTAATTAGATTAAAATGAATAACAGTAAATTTGTATAGTAAAATATCTTATGAACCGACTTCCAAAAAAAAACAGCGTGAACTGGATACTGAAAGTTTTAATCGCAAGCAGATAGGTTGCAAAATCAGTGAGTACTGAGCGCATAGTATACTTGTTAATAATCGATTTATATGAAAATTTTTCAGTTCTGTTAAGACGAGGCTTTTGGTGTCACCGACTCCTGACCTAATAGGGAACTCAGTGACACAGTGGCGGACTAAAGCTAAAGCGGGCCCTATGCAACATACTTTGCGTTTTGTAGTTTGATTTTAAAGCATATAGTATTTAATTTTTATTTATTATCTATTATAAAAATTATAAAGTTAAACACCTAATTTTCGGGCCCCAAAAATTAAGGTTTTTAGCCAGGTGCCTAGGTTGCCTAGGCCTTAGTCCGCCCTTGCAGTGGTAACACATGTCGACCTCTAAACTGCTTTTCAATGCGATTATACACAATGTGTTTAGTATAATAAGATTAGTGATAATAATAAGCAATAATAATAATAACTTAACAACAACAAATTTCTAATTTGCATAATCATTTCCAGAAACTCGCAGAATTTTCTGATCTACACAGAGTCATACGTCAGGTTGATGACTCAACACCTCTGCGACTGACAGAACAACAAGTTCAAGTATACCACCAGACAACTGATCAGAAACTGCTCAAATGGAAAGAGAATCCGCTTCATGGAAGACATAACATAAATGACGTCAACAAAGATTATGTCGACAGTTCAGCGTCGAACTACTGGTTGATCTCTGGTCATATGTTTCCTGAAACGGAAGGCTTTATATTGGCAATCCAAGATCAAGTAATTCCAACTAAGAACTATATAAAGTACATCGTTAAAGACCCTTCTATCAACAACGACCGATGCAGATATGGTTGCCAAACATCTGAATCTCTCCAGCATATCACAGGAGGTTGCCAAGCGTTCGCTGCAACTGAATACAAAGAACGACACGATGCTGTGGTAAAAATACTGCACCAGGAACTAGCGCTTAAACTTGAGCTATTACATTCGGTAAGAACACCCTACTATATATACAAACCAGAATATATTTTAGAAAATAACAACTACAAGCTATACTGGGACCGGACGATATTGACCGATCGGACTGTTGCTCACAATAGATCAGATATAGTTTTGGTAGATAAAGTCTCTAGAAAAACAACCTTAATTGATATAGCAATCGCTAACAACAATAATATAAATATTAAGCAGGCTGAAAAATAGCCAAATATAGGGATTTAGAATTTCAAATACAGAGACAATGGGACATGAACAACACTCGAACGCTACCAATTGTTATGTCAACAACAGGAGTAGTCACTATGTGTGCCTTAGAGGGAGTGTGATGCCATACATTGTATGGTCAAGTCCATAAATTAATTAAGCATATTTATTAATACCAAGAACATTTTGTTAGTGTATCTCAAATTTAAACGAAAATATATCATTCTGTGATGTCGAGGCTTTTTGAAGATGATAGAATGGATCCCAATAAGTGCATAACCGTTAAGCAAAGATGACACAACTATCATTAAGGATACAACTGTGAAGTTTTTGTTTATGTTTACGAAATATGAGTGTGGAAATTTATATTAAGCATGGAATAAAAAACCACCGAATTATTAGTTTTTTATACAAAAACTACATTTTTCTAAAAACCATCATAAGAAATTTAAAACTTTTATTAATTTCACTTTTTCCCTCTTTATTTCTTGACACCCTTATCACCCATGGCAAGGTTACCAGATGTATAGAATTTTGCAAAAGCTTAATAATAGAATAGGTTCTTAACTATACAAGATAGATATGTCTGTGTTAAGAGTTTTTAGTTCATACTGCACTGTATTATGTTACACCCTGTATATGCAAAATAAGAACTAAATACTGAAACTAAAAAATGACAGGCTTCTAAAAATAATTAATATGTTAAAAAGAAAACTGTTCATCGACTTCAAAGTGGAACTGTACAGTCGAGAATAATTAACAAAACATAACACTATTCAATATAAATACATTTTTAAAAAAACAAAAACCGACTTCAAAAGAAAATGAACTACAAAGCATGAAATAATATTTTGCTACAATTAAAAACTTTTTATGAAGTCGGTGCCAAGCGAAAGTGAAAATATTTTGTGAGGTACATTGATGAGTTGTACTTCGCAACTTGGCTGTTCAAATTGGCACCGACTTCATAAAAAGTATTTAATTGTAGCAAAATATTATTTCATGCTTTTTAGTTCATTTTCTTTTGAAGTCGGTTTTTGTTTTTTTTTAAAAATGTATTTATTTTACAATTTTCAGTGATGCAATGTCTGTAATTGTTAATGATTTATCTTACAGCTGTAACATTCTATTAACATTTTTTTTAATCATCCTTCTTAACAATATTTGTACTCCGCCCTGTATGTCAGCTATCATAAATTTCCAACTGCTATGAGCTACCTTATATAATTATGGACGTTTTTTTTAACCATCTTGCATAGCAAATCTTATCGATCACCAACATTTTAATAACTACCCTATATAATTTTATTTTTACACCACATATGTATATTTATATGCATGAAATTAATATGCAAGTTCATAAATTTTACTCATTCAAAAATCGCCCGCCTCGGCAATTTTATCACTTTGAAAAGTTGAATTCTCCAGGTGTAAAAATATAATGCTAGGAAAATATGAGGTAGGCATTAAATAGTTACTTGTTCGGAACATACAAGTACATTTTGTATTGGAAAAATGATTACAAGAGCAGTTTCACTCTCAAATCACCCTGCATTGAAAGAATTTTTACAAGACGAATCTCACTCTTACGTAGGTTACTAAATCACCCTGTATTGAACACCTTTAAATTAAAAATCAGCTATCTTGATTGTCGCAAACTGCCAATAACTTTTTTAATTATTTAATTTCTCTGTAAAACAATTTTTCCAAATATGAGACCCTAACCAATCGATTTCTATCTATTGAAACTTCTAAATAAGAAAATTTCATCGAAATCGTTAGAGCTTTTTTCCACAACTCAATATATATATATATATATATATATATATATATATATATATATATATACATATAGATATATATATATATATATATATATATATATATATATATATATATATATAAACAAACCTTGTTCGTTATATAGTATTAGATTATTTCTATTTGATAACAATTTTATATCTTAACAGAATTGAAGATACTTTAATTTGTAATTAAGAGTCCTCTTTGAATGCAAACTTTGTCTACAGTTAATAAAAATTGACATGGAATGATTACTGTTTATGTTTTAGACCATGTAAAAAATCTGTTTGTGAAGAATAACTTTTTTCTCTGAAAATTATGAATAAAAAGAAATCGTTTAATTTATGAATACACACTGTATATTCCTATTAACTGACACTTATTTTGATTTTGATTAATTCATCTTATTTAAAATTTACCCCAAGTTCCGAATAGTTAATACCAGTAACTCCATCTAATCTTATAATACCCGCGACTCCACCAAGACGTAGAATATAAGAAAATAGGTTAAAAAGTTTTTCCCCATTCTATAAGAAACGATAGAAGCTATGTTATTTGAAAAAAAGTTCTGACCACTTTGGGATATCACGGCACTAATCTAATCCCTTTTCAATTTGCCCCACGTTCCGAATAACATTTTTCAAATTTTATATAATAATAATACCGGCTCCTCCACCATGGCATAGAGTATATAAGAATAGGTAAAAATAGTTTTTCCCCATTTTCTAAGAAACGGTAAAAGCTATTTTAATGAAAAAAATATGGGACCACTTCGCTATCCCGCCAAACAGGATCCAGTAAAATGGTTGAAATCCCTCAAGCCGTTTCCTAGTAATCGGTGAACAAACATAAAAAAAAGCGACAGATACAGACGAATTGAGAACCTCCTTCTTTTTGAAGTCGGTTAAAAAGGTGCTCATTCTCTACAAATAAATAATTACCTTCCTATCTAGTATATTTCTGAAGTCGGTAGCAAGCAATAATCAAGTTTGATAAAGTAGTAGATATGTAAGTAATTCAGAATTTTAAATTGTTTGCACCGACTTCAATATTATACTAGATAGGAAGGTAATTAATTTGTATGTGGTATAATGTCATGTTTTCTACATTATTTTCGACTTTTTAGTTCCACTCTGAAGTGACTGAATATTAAAAAAAATGTTTTATTTGGTAGATTAGGAACTCTTGAAGCAAAATAAACATTGCAAGTAAATTTAAACAAAAGTTTATAAAATTTTAATGAAAATGATATTAATTGCTTGTGTCATTCTTGAAAATATTTCAGAAAAAATAATGTTCCCAATTTATTGTTTAAATAAAAATTGAATTTTAAATTTTTTTTGGACATCAGCAAAATCCACTTCGAAATCGAAATATATATCGTATACTAATGTTCTTATTTTCAAATTACATATTCATTGGCATTGCAGAAACCATTAATCTGGTATTTACTTAAACCAATGTATCGTTAATTGTGCCTCACATCTCACCCCCTAGAAAATTATTGAAAGGATTTCATTATTATCTTGTGCCATATGTTCGACGTTGCTATACCAATACAAACAGCAAAAACATTCATAGTACCCGCATAATCCCCTGCATTTCATTCAGGGAGTAAATTGATTCTGTTGTAGGTACTTTTCATGTTTTTGTGGAATTTAATGAAGCATAAATGAATAGGTAACAAAGTAATTTTGTTAAGGGAGGATTCGTTATTGATTTGTACGCAAATCAAAATTTTGATATAACGGTTTGATCCAAAGTTAATAAAATTATAAAAACGTATTTTAATGGCTGTTAGAAAAATATGTCTTATGGTTCAAATCTCACGTGTATCTAAATAAATACTTTGTTTAATATTATATGCAGCCACTTTTATTTAGATTTAGATTGCTTTTGGTAGTAAATATAAATATGAAAAAACGATATAGTAATGATACAATATTCACTTACTCAAAGTCTTAGATTATATTAGTGCCGTTCCTTTTAATCGGTTTTTCGATATGTTGATTTCTTGAAATGTTTCAATATCAGAATTTGACATATCGGGAAAAAATATCCATATAAAAGTAGTGAGTCCAAAAATGAGCTACACGAATTTTATCAAATAGGGCAGACTTACGTTTACACTATTTTTCGGACGCGTTTTCAAAAATACTCGTTCTTTTTACCGACTTCAAAAAAGATTACTCGAAACCGGCTCAATGAATTTGGATTGTTTAAACAGGGAAAAACACAACGATTGCTGGAAAGTCTGTATATTTCAAATACTCCAAACGTTTCAGAGTCTAAATTAGACCCCGTTTTCAATGGAAATCACAAGTTAATTAAATTTGAAAAGTGGATCCAATTAAGCACTTACATTACATTACATCACTAAATTTGTAAAATAAAAACCGACGAAAAAAGGTAACTTAAAATTTAAAAATATTTTTTCTGCTACAATTAAGTACTTTTTTGCAGTAGGTGCCAAGTTAAAGCGAAAATAATGTGGAAAGTATAATTATTAGTTCTACTTTGCAACATTGCTGTTCAACTTGTTCGACTTGTTACCTACTTCAGAAAAGTAATTTGTTTAGATGCTAAAGACGTAGCAGTATAAATCAAGTATCCAGCAAACGTAGCAAAACTTGAGCTAAAAACTTCATTAGAAAAATTATTCTAAAACATAAATGATACATATTACTTCAGTTTTTCTCTTTCTTTATTCTTAGTTCAGTTTTTTGTTTAATTGTGTATTGCCACAACTTTCATAATTTTTCCAACATAAATTTCTAGAAACATTTCTTGGCTAGGTACACTTTCTCAAAATACGTCCAGAAAAACAAAGAAATTATGCCACCTCACCATTTCAAACTAAATCGATAATTCGGGGCATCGATTTGCCTAAATAAGAGTTTAGAGAAGTAGAAGTACAAGATTTAGATCGAACTTGGGTGTCAACCTGCCTACTTCCCAAGTCTCACTCCCCAACTAAACTGGTTCTTACCCGGAATCTGGCCCATTTCATATACATCTTTGCATATACTTCTGTTTGTGAAACAATTCATGCTGCCCAAAATATATCTTGCGTTTTACCCTCCATAAAAGTTAACACTGTCATTGAAAATTGAAACAAATCAATAGAATTTCTTTAAAACAAATCTGTCACCTCAGAGATTAACACCCGTGGAGTTCCATGCTGTGTCAACACGAAATACTTATTCCATACAAAAACCAAGGTAATAATAACTGCCAAAAAGAAGAAATTCTAAATTCTAAGAAAAGATTAATGGTTTCAAAAGTCGAGCCGAGCATTGTTTTCACAAAAAACATAAATGTCACCGCAGGTAATCGTGCCATCTTGACTTTTTTTCATCATTTTGCAGTTATTAATAAATGTTGCTATATTGAGATTGATGATTCGCTTTTGCAGATCAAAACTTTTGCCTGTTAAAAGTAAAAGAAAGGAGCGCCATCAATAGGTCGAAGTTTGTGAAACAGCTAGTCATCGTATTATTTCCGATCAATGACTGCGAGAGGATTGTTAGAATTGTAGATATTGAGAAAACACCCTTCGAGGTAAAAAGGTTATTTTTGGAAATTACAACTGAGATTTCGTAATGAGGTGCATTGTACCTTTATGAAAGTATATAAATACAACCACAAAAATCAATAACTGTAAATAGGAGGGTTGATCTCTATAGTATTGTTTGTAACACTGGCATTAGTAGTTACGTTTATGAAATAGTGTTGTTGTATATTGTAAAATTGTTTTTTTTTCTGTTCTTTATGATTAAAGACAATATATCATCAGTGTTCTTAAAAAATGATTCGGCCGAGCAAGGAGCGATTATAATACTTATAAAAAAAACATTAGTTTAGCTTTTCAGTATAATACTTACTCTGTGGTGAAACGTTGGTTGCGGATGTCCGCAAATTAGAATAACTATTACTGAAAAAGTTAAAAAGTGCATGATAGAGTATATGGAAATCGACGAATGTGTGTTCGGCAAGTAACTGGAGATGCTGATTTATCACATCATATAATTTACAATTTGTTCACAAGAGAAATTTACATTAAATAGTTTGGTCAAGTGCGAGTGGGACCATACCACATTTGAGATTTGTTATAATTAAGGTAAATCATAATATATATTTTTTTATTTTGTTTCGGTTGCTCTGCAAATGTCCTAAGGTTTTTTTTAGATTCTATTTCAATATTGTTGGCTAAATCGTTTCAAACATAAGTAGGGAATGAATCGATTTTTAGGGTTCCGTATATACAATATACGGATACCCTTATAATATCACTCCGGATTTCTGCCTGTGTCACATCGCAGCCATTTTCTCCTAAACTACTGGACGTAAGAGGTTGAAATTTGGTATCAATGTATAGTTTGGTGACCCGAGTACATATCGTAAAACAAAAAATTTTGATTTTAGGGGTACTTCTGGGGGGAAAAACTAAAAAAATCGACCATTCCCCCCCCTGATCTCCGAAACTACTGAGCCTAAAATTTTGAAAAAAATAGGAAATATAGAACGTTGCCCGAACTTTACAGAAAAAATAAGGAGAAACCATTAATATTAATTTTGGGGGGCAAATTATAGAATTAAATAAAAATTTAAAAATAAAAAAATTTCAAACGCATCATGTAATATATCAAATGAAAGGTCTCATTCTGAGAAACACAAATATATTTTTTTCATACTTAAAAAAAATATTTAAAAAGATATTAACGAAAATATTCCAAAATTTACCCATCCCCCCCTTATCTCCGAAACTATAAAACGCAAAGTTTTAAAAAAAAATAGATTTATAGGTTCGGACCTGAAGTTTACTGGAAAAATAAGGAGAAACTTCTACTTTTAATTTTGGGGGGCAAATTACAGAATTAAATGGAAAATATAAAAATAAAATTGTTTCTAACCCATCATGTTATATATCAAATGAAAGGGCTCATTACAAGGAAAACAAATATATTTTTTTTCATATTTTTAAAATAAATTAATTAAAAAATATTAACAAAAATATAAAAAAAATTACCCATTCCCCCCCTCTTATTTCCGAAACCATAAACTGGAAAATTTTGAAAACACAATGGAGGTATAGCCCCTCACCTGAACTTGACTGGAAAAATAAGGAAAAACCCCTAATATTTGGGGGGGGGGCAAATTATAGAATTAAATGGAAAATATAAAATTAAAATTGTTTCTAACCCAGCATGTTATATATCAAATAAAAGGGCTCATGCTGAAGAAAATAAATATAATTTTTCCATATTTATAAATTAAATTAATTAAAAAATATAAAAAAATTTACCCATCCCCCCCTTATCTCCGAAACCATAAGCTGAAAAATTTTGAAAAACTGGAAGTATAGCCCATCACCTGAACTTTACTTGAAAAATAAGAAGAAACCCTAATATTCATTTTGGGGGGCAAATTATAGAAATAAATGGAAAATAAAAAATTATAATTGTTTCTAACAGGTCATGTAATATATCAAATCCCAGGGCTCATTATAACGAATACAAATAATTACTCCTTACATTTATCTTTCGATTTCTGAAATAATTAAGGGATTAATACATTTGTGACTTGAGCTGAAATATTCATGCTTCCAAGTATTTAGGATTACCAAAAGAGTTGAATAATACAAAAATAATAAATAAAGGTGCCAAGATGCGAAAGGGGTGTTTAAAGTATATTTTACTGATTTGACAAAATAACTTTTGAATTATTATTTAGATAAATTCCAGTTGGTCTTCTCTGAAAATTATAGCTGATATGTTTAGTAAAAAAAGAATATTGTTTTCGCTAAACTTTGAAACAATAATGTCTATACCGCAAATTTCATTCAAATTTACAAAAAAGATTTAAATTATTAATCCTCTTTTAATTCAGTAATTTTTACAACTGACAAGAAACTTTTCATATATTTACAACACATGCATTATCTATGAGATTTTAAAAAAATCCATTTGAAAATAAAATTGATATAAAAATTGATTTTTAAGAAAATTTTCGTAGTTCAAATAAATTTTTTGTTCCTAAAAATTAATATTAACAAAGAAAATATTAAGAAGGATGGTTTTTTCTTAAATTTTAATTTTTAGTGTTATTTCATAATATGGAAAAAAAAATTATTTGGTTATCTAATAATTTTTTTATTTGAGATATAATTTCAGCCTCCCTGTTTTTAAGATTGGATTATAAATTAATAAAACATGAGAAAGGAACTTCATATAGTACGTATAATCATCTGTTCATTCAATAAATTAGTTATTAAATAAATAAATAAGTAATAAAGAAAATACAAGTTTTCAACATATTAGTGCGCACCGCAAATGATGACTTAATGAAATGGTCCCTTAATATTAATTTTTGTTCACTAAAAAATTTAAAAAATCATTGTTGAACACTAGAACTTTTTTTAAAAAAGTGTCACTAATCATTATTTTTATCAATTATGAAATTTTCAAAAGAAATTTTTGAGAATCTCATAAATTATGCAGTTGCTCATAATTTTTTGAGTAAAAAGTTGAAAAATATGTGTAAAAGTTTTTTCAGTGATTACAAAATAGAACTGTTGAATGTTTTTGGATAGATATTGTTAAATATCACTAGAAAAGAGATATTCCCAACTTATAAATGGTATAATAGAACATATTTTTAAACATTTAAGATATAAAACTCGTAATGAATAAAATTGTAGTTTTTCATTTGAAAATTTCAAGGATCCCTACGAAAAAATTATCAACTAAAGAATAGGTAATTGTAAAATTGGGGAAGTTTTATAGGAATTATGTTTTATCTATGTATCTAAAAGGTGTTGTATTTTTTTGTTCTTTAATTAACATTTTTCGTGAAAATACTGAAATAGTACTAGGTGCACAGCGGTCACAGGAAGTTTGTAAGAGGGAAAAAGATAATCTTTATATTTAACTGTTTTTGTTACATGAAGATCGTTTATTTAAAAATATAAATATATTAAATAACATCTATATAACTCGGATGGCACATTGCAAACTTTGAATTATCTGATGTAGAGCACTATCTTCGAGAAATCTAGTTCTTAGAAATAAATTTGTTGCAATTTATTCCGGATTAAAATTTTCTGGCAAAAAAAGGTAGTATAGTTAGTATAAATAATATCTGGTACAAATAATCTGCCATGTATATATACAAGAACAAATGTTTAATGGTAACGGGGTAATTAATTTTCACTGTACACTAAAGTAACGTGACTGTCACTGATTTACGTCATAAGGTTGTAGGTCTGTTGTTTTAATTCAAGAACGACTAATTGCTTTTAAAGAAAGTTCTTTACAAACTACAGAACCACTCATCCATCTATATACAACAAGCTACCTCTCAAAGTAAAGCAACCGTAAAATTGCACACAATTTACCTAGGATGATTTGTTTTCTTTCGGAACAGCATAATGAATTCTGTCTGATTTTTCGAACCATTAATCTTTGTTAGAATTTAGACATTCCTGTTATTTGGTCTTTTTAACTTATAGTAAATTGATTTGCTACTAATGGAGGCGACCTTCTAGACATTTTTATGTATATACGGTCTTTGTGTATGTGTATTTATTAATAACATTTAAACATATGGCCAACTTAATTAATTACAATTAAAAAGGCTAAAACTCTACTGCAAATAGTAAATAGTTTTTGTTAGTTGTACGAAAAAAATTTTCTCTGATTGGTTTGAAACCTAAAATCGAATCTTCACATGTCATTTTTTATTAATTGTATACGGGCGTTATCAAAAAGGTCATGAGTTTTATTTTTGATTTATATTAATGTAGCACAAAAACAAAAATCACAATACACCACTACAATCCCTACTAACTGAAACAATGGACCGACAAACATGGGAAATATGATTCCACGACATCACAGTTTCTCAGTCATGAGAAAACAACTAAGAAGAAGAATCACAAAAAGTCTGGTTTTAACAATATTACAAGTTAGGAATCCGCCAAATCAGTATGGAAATTGGTTTGTGGTTAAATTTGCCGAACTTGTGGTATGACGTTGCTTTTTGTGTTTAGGTAGGTACTACAAAACTTCTTGGGCTCACCATGTTAAAAATTGCCCCTTTCATATTTACTGCTATCTGACTGAATCCTGCCAGTACATAATGTAGCGCAAACATTACTTACACGTTCAATATATAGAATAAATCTAAATTTGACATTCTTTAGAATTATCTATATTAATATAATAAAGAGGTAAAATTTGTTTGTTTGTGTGTAGGGGTAATTTCTGGAAGTAGTAAACCGATTTCAAAAGTTCTTTCACTTATAGAAAGCTACACTATCTGATTATGATAAAATATTTGATCTGTCTGTTATTTTTACTTAAATTTAATATCTTGGAAACAGAAAGTCATACAGGACTTGGTTCATATACTGTTCTCCCCAATTAAATAAAACTGAGATCATTTTGCAAAAATGCAATTATCTCATGGGGGACAGTTGGGGAAAAATTCTTGGAAATATGTATCATTTTTGGAGGAACCTAAAATAATAGAGCCGTGACAATAATTAACAGGCTGATTCCTTTTTTAAGTGAAGTAGTAGATAATTCGTTCTTTTGGGAAAATAGAAATATTAAAAAGGGGAAATGGGGGTTTACTATTGTTTTAAGGAGAATTCAATATCTTCGAAATAGAAAGTAATACGAGCTAATTTTTGATATATTTTCGAAAATAATTAGAAGCGGTTTTTATATTTTTACAAAAATTTAAATATTAAATGGGGGAAATGGGGGTCCCTATTTTTTGCGGAGAATATAAGATAAGTAAAGATAAACATATAATCTTCTAAAATAAATTGAGGCGGGTTTTGTCATTTTGCGAAAATTTAATTATCTCATGGGAGACAGGTGGGGAAATGTTTTTGGAAAAGTTTATTATTTTTCGGGAACCTTAAATAATGGAGCCTTGAGAATTAACAGGTTCATTCCTTTCTTTAATAAATTTAAATATTAATTGGGGAAAATGGGGGTCACCATGCTTTGCGAACAACTTAATAACTTCGAAATAGAAAGTAATACGGTACACCCGTATTACTTTCTATTTCTATTTAAGTTAACATAAATTTCATAAATCAAAGTTCCAATTTCCAATTTACATGTTCAATACATAATTTAAAGCCATTGACAACGAAGTCAGTATCGACTTTGAAACGTTTGATAATTTCAATATACAACTGTCTACTTCAAATGTGGTGTTATTCCCAAGAAAACATAAAAATAACCACTGATCTATTTTCAATTACTTCGACTGATAAAAAATAATTTGGAGGATCCGCTACCAATAATTCTATCATTAGATAATGTTTTTTTTGTGCCATTTCAGGATCCATCATGCAATAGGTACAGTTTAGACTTTCATGATCGGTTAAGCCGTTTTCGAGAAATCGCTGAATGTAGGTAAATACACAGAAAAGAACTATGGAGACGAATAGGAAAGCTCTCGTCTTTTTGAACATAATTACAAATGTGAAAACTTAATGAGAGATTGTAAATGTATTACTGAAGACAGACGTAGATACCTAAATGATTAGAATTCCTGCGAAAATAAAAACTTTCGCGTTGTCGCATTTGGTTTGTGGAGTTTAGTGTTTTATTACTTTCATTATTACCGCGCTTTTAATTCGAATTTCTATTTTTATTTGGCGAAAAAACTGACCAAATTCGTAAAGTGTTAGTTTCACCCACAAAGGGTAGACGCGAATTTCGACTTTCTGCCGGTTTTCTTAAGATTAAGACGAATTTTATTATATCTATCTTAAATATTCGTTTATGCAGTTTATTTTGATTTTGCCACAATGCAATTGCATTTACTATCATTTGTGTCCATTTTAAACGGAAGTAATTGCTGTTTTTGTATATTCACCAAGCAACACTACTGTTGAATATATAGCCGAAAGGTCCTTCGTACATTTTTGTATCATTTTCCTTTATTTCACATCTGAACAACACCATTATATTATTTTTAAAGCAAGTTTTCTTAATTAAATTCATTTGGTCATAGGCAGAGCCGCATTAATTTGAGCACCCTTTGGCCAAATTATGATTAGAGTAATTGCACGAGATAAAATTATATTTTATTTATTTCAATCCTATAAGTCTGGGCAACTATTTAATATACACTATATATTAACATATTGCTCCGAATTACTAATTCCCCTCAAATATAATATTAATAAATTACAAACACAACTTCCCTTTCATAGTTCTCTTAAGACTGCAAAAACGTTAAAATTATACAATTGGCATATACTAACGGCATACAGTAATACGGTCTCTAGTAAAATATTTTTTGTATTAAATCATCCTAAACAATACCCATCGCACTTAGAAACTGATCTTTTTTCAATCTCTCTGTCTACCGAAGAAGAGAGGGATCTTCCTGAGGGTCAATTCTTAGATTATAAAAAGGGTGGTATGTAAACGTGAAGCCCACCCTAATTTCGTTTATTGAATTTGCGCTCGTCATTTTCAATGGGTTTTTGTGGTTTTGAGGATACTCGAAGATGACCCTTCAAAATGTAACAGTTTATAATAAGGAAAATAAGAGAGTCCGGATTCAGAGTTTATACCATATATATGTAAATGAACCTTATGCAAAGTATCCATGAAGACACTAAGGTCTTGATTAAGATCTTAAACAAATCAATATTTATGAAAAACTGATAATATGCCTACATTGTTACATACACTAATCATCAGCAAAACTAAAGACATGTTTAATCGGCCTTAAAAAAGGAGTAAGTTTTCAATTCTGTTATATATTTTCAATGTTTGTTGCCTTAAAACTGCGTTAATTATGAAATTATTTGAATAATTCTCTTTTTATTTGAAGGAAGATACTCCCAGATTAGCCTGTTAATTGACGACAAAAATTTCGGAAGGATCGGGTGTTAATTGAAAGTAATGAATGTTATTAGAATTAGGGATGACATTAATTGGAAATGGACAAATGTATATGTGAATAAATGTTAATTAAGCTACTTAAAAAAGATGCAGATTCTCAATTCGTCTGTGTATACAGCGTGCCTTTTGGAAAAACGTTCTTGTTATTATTACAATTAAATTGAACGTAATTTTTCATAAAAAGATCTAGATGAATGAACTCTAAAATGAAACCGACACATTTCAACTGTAATAGAGCTTTGTCAAAAAAAGTATTGTATTTAAAAGTAAAGTATTTATTACCCATTTTTTAAGCAATATCGAAATATGTTGTAAACTAAAGTTATTTATAATTAAAAATTATATCAGTCTAAAAAAATAATTTAAAAAATAAAAAGCCAACTATAATTAATTAACTTCATTTAACATCAGTTAGTTTACGCAGTCACTTCAGTAATAGTTTCAGAGGGGATCCTGTACTAAAATTAAAAAATAGGAAGAAATCCGTAATATTATTTTTGGGGGCCAAATTATAGAATTAAAAGGACAATAAAAAAATATTTTTTAATGTAACATGCAATACATCAAACGAAAGGGCTCATTATGAGGAATACAAATATATATATTTCATATTTTTAAAATCGATTATTTACAAGATATTAACAAAAATATATAAAAAATTCTCATTTACCGCTTTATTTCCGAAACTACACTATCTAAAATTTTGAAAATAATTAGGGATACTGAGGCTCACTTGAAATTTATAAGAAAAATTAGTAGAAGACCCCAATATTAATTTTGAGAACAAATTATAGAATTAAATGGAAAATAAAAATTAAATTTTCAAACGCATCATGTAATAAGTCAAATAAAAGTCTCATTATGTAAATTATAAATATATCATATTTTTAAATCATTTGTTTAACCGATATTAACAAAAATATTAAACATCGACATTTTGAAAAATATATTTTATTTGTATATTTAAATAGTGTGTCAAAATATTTAATAATTTATTATTTAAAACTTGACCTATTTTCCCCTTTAAATTCCAATCTACAGAGCCTAAAATTCAGATAGTAGGTATTATAAAAGGCCTCCCTGAAAGTTTATTAGTAAAATAAAATGTTAATTTTGTGGACCAAATTAGAAAATTAAACACATATTTTAATAAAAATCAAGCCAATCATGCAGCAAACAAAATAAAAAGTCTATGTATGGAAAATAAAAGTGTATATTCTTTATAAATTTAAAATGCTTCCCTTAAAAAATATTATGGTAAATATAAGAAAATGCACTCATTCCCTGCTTGTCTGAAACTGGAATCTTAGAATCTTAAAGGTGGTACGGAACCCTTAGTATGCGAGTCCACCACGCACTTGGCCAAATTATTTATTTTGAAGTTTATTGCCACTTTGGACTCTATAATAGCTAATATAACAATTTCACTGGTTTAGGTATGTTCTTAGCTTTTACAACGTTCATTCAATTAATTATAACTTGAAAACAAATGAAGATTGTAATGTTTTTATTTACTCTTCGAGTTCTTGAAATTATTTAAAAACACAGTCGAACTCACTATAATTTATTTCCACTACTTTTACATTCACACAACTATTTACAATTTATCTTCAATACCTGATGTTTACTATACGGCAATCAAATATGAATGCCGGCCACGGGTCGCTCGAAGAGCAACTTCTTGGATTCCACGAAACATCCAATGAATGCTGATTCCAGGAAATATGGGATGAATTCCCATCACAATATAGTAGTAGTATTTAGGCACTGAATTACAAAAAGTGTGAATACAAATAACCATTATTTTCTAAGCATAGATATGATGAACTAACTGTGGAACCTAAAATATTTTAACACATTTAGTTGAATTGTTTGGACTGCTTCTAAGACAAATTGACGTTGGAAATAACACTGTACTATAATTTTTGAGGTACCACCACATATACAAATCCAAAGATGTCAGATCCGGCTATCGCACAGACCAGAAAATATCTGAATGCCAACCTATCCATCTGTCCCGAAATCTATTTGATCAACATCCCTGAACAATTCTAGAATTATGAGCGAAGGCCATATATTTTACCAAATGTTGAAATCTGATAGTAGCAAGTGATAATCTAACCATTCTCAGAATTATGCTGCAGTAAACTTCGATAGTGTTTCAAAATTAGTAACCGGTGGTAAAAATTTAACCAAATGTCCTTGCATCCAAAATTCTCACCCAAATGTTGGAATCAAAACAATTGTGGTATTTTTTGATAAATCGTTTCTAGTTGGCAATGGTCATGAGTTGCACTATCCTCAGAAGACCGGAATCTCGATAAAATATTTATGTACGTGTAAGGTGTAACATATGATTAAGATGATGAGATGTCCTTGTTCAACTCACGCTTAAATATGTAACTATAGCAATCGCATTTTTGAAGTACAATAATGTTGGTGCCTATGTATTTTGTACAATGACGAGTTATGGATTTTTTTTTCGGTTAACGATTCCGATCTTGCTTAACAAACAGAAAACACTGAGAAAATTTTCATTGTTCTGACATTAACTACTTTTCCATTCACACAATGCGTAGCACTTTACGTCGGTTTCAGGTATTTGGCCTTGGAAAATTCGAAACATATACGGATAAAATTTGTTTTTACGAAAAATTTTTGTAGATTTTTGCGTTCCACTTACTTCAATGTTTCTAACTGAAGTTGTAGAATCCTTCATTCTATAATAACAGAGTTATTTTGAATTTTATTATTAGATGATTCGTTGCTAGTGACAAGTTCATTAAGTGACCTAGACTGCAATAAATTGAAAACTATTCTTCCAATCAGCATTTTATTAAAAAAGAACTTTTATAAACGAAACGCCGTAACAAAAATTTGTAAACACTGTGGTAAAAATGATATAGTATTTAATTGTTTTTATGTTTGTTAAATCGTAAGAAAAAGAATTAAAATGTTATATAATAAACGGAACAAAATAGTTTATTACATGTCAAGTATCATGTTCATATATATCATGTTTATATATAGTTTAATAAATTTACAAGCACAAGTACAAAATGCATGACGTAAGTACAAGGTACAAGAACACTCAATAATGTAGCGTTCTGGTCTGCTGAAAGAATCAAAGAGTGAAGGCAATATTACTACTATTTATTAATGATGTAGCGTGTGTAGGAGCAGATTTCATTGAATTTTGAAGTACAATTTGTTATAATACCAATAACGTTTTGATTATGGTATCCCTATTGTTAAAACATTGATTAGAAGTAAAAGGGAAGTAAATAAAGACGGTTATCATGCCCCAGAATCGTGCATGCGGAATCAAGATACGTATGGAAATATGAGCTCAAAAACTAATAAATTCCTAGATATGTTGCTAAGATAAAGAAAACAGTTTACCAAATGTCGTGTTACAATGCGGATTCCTGAAGAAATAAATAATTTACTAAAACGGTATGCAATAAGCATAATACAATGTTTGCCTTTGACTTTTCACAATATCTTTAACTTTTATCTATAATTTTTTGTTTATACAACAAAAACTATCAGTGACATGAAAGCTCTAGCAATCCTTACTTGTGTTTAATGTTTCTTATGGCGGCACTTCACTTGGCGTTAGCGTATTGGTGTTTTGTATTGCTATATTCGCCCAAATATTTGATATATTCGCATATATTCCAAACAAGCCATCCAGACATATCGCAAAACACCCAAAGATGCCAGATATATTAGAATACCAGTGAAGGATACAGTCATGGATGCATTGACAGCAACAGCAGCTTATTTTAAATTTTTAAATCAGCAATTGTGCATGGTTGTCCCATATTGTTTTGGATATTTATCTATGCATCATTTATTTTATTTTTATTTTTGTGGGTGGTATGTTTGGGGTCCCAAATGCAAGGATGCATTTGGTACAACTCGAGAAACTTCATAATGTTATTGTTCGACCACTCCATTTTGCTACAACCACTACTTTGCCATTAAAAGCAACACTAGTTGATCACGATCGAAGCGCCGCGTGCAACTATATGAACCAAATGTGGACGGCTAAAACAAATATTTGGCTTATTTGACTCCTTTGAAGTGTATTGAAAACCGACAAGTGGACGGTAAGGCGTATTTGCTCTTAGCGGTATTCGACTTATTTGTTCAAATAAAGCAAAAATACCGAATAACCTCTCCACACAACGCCGTTTTTGGACAAATATAGCAAATATATGAATACGCTACACCAAGTGAAGTGCTGCCATTACAGATTATATAATATTAATTATAGTGGCTATTAATTCATTATTAAAGCTACATATTAGTAATAATGTTATAAACCATCCTTATTGTTTCGAATCAAATAATCTTTGAGTTACATTCTAGACATACATAACTGGACATACAACTCCTGAGACTTAAAGACATCTACATCTAAATCAATAATTTTGACATATCTCCCAGTTACTGGATACTACTCGTGGTGAAAGTAGACTAGGGAAAGTGACAGAGCTGGTACTCAATATTTCGTCTATGAATAAAAGTTCTGAATTTGAAACGAAAATATGTAAAACAGGTCTTTGTGAACTTTATTTGATTGATTTAAAAGTATTATATAATTAATTTCACGAACACTTTTACGGTTCCCAGAAAACAACAAATTTTTTAGATTGTCTTCGAAATGTTATTTGTGGCATGTTCTTGGTCATATTTATGTTTTCTTGTAGTTACTACAAAAACAATTCCTAAATGATATCATAAGTGCTATAGAACAAACAGCAAATAAACTAAATTCTAGTGATGCTCAAGAATATAGAATAAGAGTAAAAATTGAACTCGAAAAACCTATAAATAATAAAAATATCGTCGCTAATAATGAATTATGTGCAATTACAAATTTAAAAAATGACAATTCTATAAAAATTTTACCTGCTGACAAAGGTAATGCAACAGTAATTTTAAATAAAACTGATTACGATGACAAAATTCAAAATATAATAAATCAAGGACAATACACTAAACTAACAAAAGACCCAACAAGCTCAATAGAAAACAAAATATACCGTTTACTGTACAACCACAAACATGAATTCACAGAACCAGAACGTAAAGCACTCACCCCACACTATACTACTAAACCACCACATTTCTATGGGTTACCAAAAATTCATAAACCTAATATTGAACTTTCAAAATATCTTTTAAACATTATTCGTCCTCTTACAGGAAGTTCTATTTCTCATCTAAAAAACAGTGCACATTTCTTGGAAAAACTTTCTCATGTAGAATACAAAAATGCCTTTACAATAGCAAGTTTTGATAAAGTAAATCTTTATAGCAATGTTCCTGTTTCCAAAACACTTCCTATAGTAAAACAACTACTCGAACCGGACTCTTCATTAAACCAACGAACTCAGTTATCAATTGAAACAATATGGAACTACTAACATATTGTACCAAAACTACTTACTTTCAATTAAACGATGACTTTTACCAACAGGATTTTGGCATGGCCATGGGTTCTTGTCTCTCCCCAGCATTAAGTAACATATTTATGGAAAAATTTGAACAAGTAATTTTATCAAAAAAAACCTTTAATTTGGTGGCGTTACGTTGACATTTTCGTATTTTGGGAACACAGTCTTAAAGAATTAGATAAATTATTAATTGACATAAAACAATTGTGGTGTTATTCCTAAGAAAACATAAAAATAAATTTTTTAGACATTAGAAAGCGAAAGTTCATCTACGGCTATTACCAAATAGGTATCTTATTGACCTAATTCGATTTCATAAGCTATCCAAAATTTTAAAAACTAGAATGTAAATAATTTTGAGAGAAAGTAAAATGAAAAATTACTACCTTTATATCAGGAGTGCAATAAATAAATGTGCCTACTAAAAATTAAAAAGTAAACTTTAAATTATTTTTATTAATTTGACAAGTTATTATAAAAGGTGATTATCAGGAAATTTTCTTGATCTGACAAGTTTATTCATTATCAACAATTAAACCATTATAATATTTTAAGCAAGAGTTCTAGTTTAGTTATTCTCATTCAATAATCTTTAAATATAATGTGTTTAAATTGTCAATGTGAAATTACTTTTGGTTTGTAAGTGTACATCATTTACTGGGTAATTGGGTCGAAGTATTAAATCTGGAGGCTAGTAATCAAACATAAAAAAATTAGGACCTTGAAATACGTTTATTCTTATCTCCAGTCTTTACACCATTGGTATATTTGTTTGTGGTAATCAAATTTGAATTAAACCCGAAGCAAACTTCATTATATAACATTAAAAAACTATAGGTAATTCCATAAAATCTCTGTACAAAGCTGTACCTTTCCTCGAATCATTTGACAAACTAACTGCAATCCGATTGAGAGAGTATAATACTGATTGATATATTAAAAATTATCAGCACTAATTATTTTAAATAATATGGACCTAATTATTGGCTTGTGACAGTTGTTACCTAAACGCTTTGAATTTACTATATTTAAGTTTCCATAAGTTAGGTTAAAATATTTTTTTATTCATCATTTAACATGAAAATATAGTATTCATTAAAATTGCTTAGAAAATGATTTTAATGGTGTATATTATGAACTGAATTCCCAAAGGATTTTTCTAAGTTCGAGCAAATGAAACAGTTTTTCTAACGTGCTAAATTCGAAAAGAAATTGCTGTCAAATATTATCGAAACGAAAAATATGTTGTGATTATTATAATACCAACAAAACGTGATAATAATACCCTACCTAAGTTTTCATCACGTAAACCACCAAACCACTACATTTAGTTATTGAGCTTAATTGTTTTTTCCACGCAATCTAAACTAGGAAGGACCGGTACCAAAAATTCTCACGCATTCTTAATGTAATAATAAATCAACGCAATACCGTAAAGTAATAACATCAAAACGCGATGCAGTTGTCGGAGCGAGGACGAATCTCGCTGGGTAGTGTAGAAACGTACAACACTTTTCCGGTACGATTCATAGCACTTGTGTACCTAAATTTCCCTATTTTCACGTGAGTTTTTCCGGACCCTATCACAACCGCATGAAGGCGACTATCAGCGACGAAGCTGGGTCGCTATATTACGGGGAAATTCTCGGGAAAACGCCAAAATGCTTAGCATCGATCGCTCGTAGAGTTTGTGCCGAGATAGAGTCAGATTTTGCGCAAAGTCGGTACGTAACGTTAGAGGCAGAGGTGGCGACAAACAAGTCATTTTCAAAGGCTTCTGTGTGAAACCTGTCGATTACTGCATCACGTTGGCTGGTATTAAAGGGGAAAAGCCATACATATTATGAACATCAGTGAAAAGGTTTTTCTCGCGTTATGGAATTTTAGAGCACAAATAAAATCTATAATATTACACTATTGCCATACTAAATGCCCCATTCGTCATTAAGGTGAATGATGTATCAAAAACTATTGTTTTACTATAAAAACTTTTAGAAGATTTCTTGGTGAGATATTAACACAATTATTATCATTTAATGATGTTCGAATTAAGGTTTTAAACTGCTGGAAGAGGTAATAAGTTTGTTGTATGAAATACAAATTATTATTAAAACTAAGACAGATTTCTAGAAAATATGTTATCTACCTATAAAGTCTCCAAAACGGTAAGCACTCTTTGCATAATATCTAATTCACATGCCATGATGTGTATTCCATATTGCATAGCACCCAGTTGACATAGTTAGATATCAAAGACATTTAACATATTTTAGGTAAATTACGAATACGATGACATATTACACTACGTTTATAATGTATAACACTTAAACATTTAGTACAAAAGTTTGATATACCACAGTACGACTTTTTCTACTGAGTTTCTGTAAAACACTCAAAACAACTAGAGTACAGTATCTCTGATAACTATAGTATATAGCCTTGATCTTGATTAACTAGAAATACCTTGGGAAAAAATTTAACTCGCTCCTATTGATCTTTTAGGTATTTAGTAGCAAAGTCCAAGCAAGTCCAAGTACTTCACTTCAGAACAGTGTCATCCAGAATAGCATTGAGAAGAGTTGCGTCAACTGCAATAGTGAGCCATTTGTACCAAATTTTTTAATAGTTATTAATGATAGCTTTATGGTGGCACTAAAAGTTTCAAGTTAAAGTATTTTCTTGATTAAGTTAAAATATAACAATATTACAGTAGCAGTGTAGTGGTACAAAGATAACAAAAACAAAGAAATGCTATTGTAACATGTTAGATTTGGTTTGTTTTTATTTAGATTTTAAAGATAATGGTTTATACACGACCTGGGAAGACTTCAAGTGAGACTCTACCACGAGAAAAGTGTACTAAAAGTAGTTTGATTGTGTTCAAGAAAAAGGTGAGCATAAGAAATGTAGCTACACGAACTCCATATGAGCTAGGCTACATAGAATAAACTGTTTTCGTGCAAAATAGCTTTACATTAGTTTCAATAATAAAAATTTTAATTTTCCTTACTCGAACACCAAATGAAATAATTTAAAATTTTCACAAAAAGAACTCAACAGCTCAACACTCAACAGAATTACAAATTTCGAATTCCAGCCAAGGGCCGAACGAGCAATTAAAAGAAGTAGCTTCAAAACTCCATATACTCAGACTGATCAAGTTACAGATGATGAAAACAAAGACAACTACTATTGCAGTGTTTCTTTTGAAACAATACAAAAGATTAGAGGCAATAAAGAGATTGTGTATCTATTTAAGTGCTCCCATTGAATATTATTTTCTATATCATTCAACTTCATTTGTTATTATATAAATTTTAAAATCAAATAAAACTTGTCATTTAAAAATTGTTGCAATTGATTCAAATATCACACGCGTAACAACCAATTTGCTACATATTAACTACAATCATACAATCTACACCTTCAGCTTAATGGATATAAATTTAGTATATAAATGCATTGGTTTCATTAAAGAAAGCAGGCACCAAAAAATGAAGCACGTAATATTATTTATTAAGAGGAATAGCCTAAAATATTTCGAACAAATAATGTAGGTAAGAAACTATCAAAAAGATTTAGCCGTTATGAATGTAAATATAAAAATTTCACTGTTTCCAAATAAATAATTTTTTTAATAAGAAGCATCACTCTGTAAAAATTTTAAGAAGTTGATTCTGCTTGAAATAATTTAACTGACAAAATTGCCCGGGCAAATACTAAAAAAATACTGTCAACACCAAACTAAGATTAAAATGTTTCACCGTAACCACATAAACTTATAAACACTGAGCACTCTAGAAATGTACTGTCTTTAAATCTGTAGTTATCTAATGAGATCTTTTTATAACCACAACTTTAAAAATGTCCAGTTAGTTAGCAATAACATTTTCCTATAGAACGATTGCTTAAACGCCGTTTAATAATATTACATTTTATTTCTCATTTAATTAAATTTCCATTTACTTTGTAAAGAAATAAATTCTTTTATTTCTTTTAATTAGGTATTAGTTAACATTGTGCCAATTTAATGAGTTAATTATTTGATTACTGCCATATAAACATAACAGCAACTCTAAATAGTCCGTCAAACACCCAAAAGTTATATACAAAGATTACTTTTCATTTTTAGATAAATTTGAATTTACAATATTAAAATACTTATATACAATTGAAATTACTTTAAAAGTTTTATAAAATTCCCTATTAAATATCCAGTTCTCCACCTCTGGGAAGCGGATTCGCTTGCGCAAAAAAAGCGAGGAAAACATTCTGAGGTTACGGGCAAGATGCTGGGCCCATAGGCCTGAATTTGGGTCGTAATGGGATTGAGCAAGGACAGGATTCGAAACTAAATTGGGACGCCTGCCTTTAAGCTCTAAATAGAATGAGTTAGTGACAAATGAAATAATGCTAGTAGTCACATGTCAGGAACGTATCGACAATAGTTAACGTTAACTGCTTCGATATTGTTAATCTTTGAAGGTGAACATTTGGTTCATTGGCATTATAAACAAATTGTAGAGTACCTAAGCTATATACATACTTGTAGTAGTTTTTGATCTATGATAAATATATTAATAAAATTCGATACACCAGTTGGTCTCAACTAAAAATATGTTGAAATTTAAAATTCTAGTTAAAGTTCATGGGTTTAATTAATCCTCTAAACGCAATTGCCCGCAATACATACTTCCACAACCGATGACTAGCAAAAACATTTCGGTTAGTTTTACCAGAAAAGGCAAGTGTGTTTCACTCAACATTACAGTTATATTGGCTTATTCTGGTCTTTGAGAGAGGCTAGGAAATTAGGGACAGCGCCAAACGTAAGCGAAACAAACAACCACAAAACTTTAAAATATACATTTTTGAAAATATATTTTTCTTTCTCTACATAATCTGCTTTTAGCTATATATATATATATATTTGTTTTTAAGTTTTCGCGGGCACTAAATGTTTTAGGTGGTTTCCGGGAATTCATCCGCGTAGTTGATAACTGATCCCTGCCGGGATCGATGGTAAAATGACGACGTTTCGGCAGAGTCACATCTGCCCTCTTCAGGTCGGTTCGCATAATTCTCGTAGCCTTCTGCTTTAGCTTCTAGTTACTCGAATACTCGACTCTGCCGAAACATCGTCATTTTACCATCGATCCCGGCAGGGATCAGTTATCAACTACGCGGATAAATTCCGGAAACCACCTAAAACATATATATATATATATATATATATATATATATATATATATATATATATATATTCTAGCCAATATTCAATACCTTCTATACAATCTCTATAGTGAGAATAGTCGAGTTCCTCAAAATAGCTATCTAACACAGACTCACTAGTTTGTAAATCTGGTGAATATAGTGCATGGGGAAGTTTTTTGCTAAATGCGACCATTTACATAACTCTTGCTGTTGGCTCATTTTCTTTTCTCAAAATAATGAATAAATATTTTGCCAGGTGCACCCTAAAAAAGTCACTATGACTATGCCTCTAGCTGGATATCGTTGCCTTACTAGGAGTCGATTCGCCCCTTTGAGCCAATTGTTTCTAATGTTCCTTTGTTGAAGGTATTAAGATATGGGTCCATGTTTCCTAGGTTTTTAAGAATTTACGGAAACCTTTGTTTTATTGCTATAAAACATCTCCAAACACTCGAATAAATGAAACATCCTTATGACACTGTTTTTGTTCCATCTTGGCACTCATCTGTCGCTCAAATATCTCATGGTCAAATTCAGTGAATATTAAGTACCTACCATGTCTGCTAGCTCGTATACTTTCAGTCGACTGTCAACTAATACCATTTCCTTCACTATTTCTAACGTGGTCGCCTCTGTTGCCATGTTAGTCTCAATAGCTTGTAGAGTCTAATTTAAATTTTGCCACCCAAATTTTAATGCTACCCTATGATACTGGCAGCACTGGAAAATGATTGTATCTCATAACAATGACCAAATTTTTAGATGTTTACTTTCAGCGTTTAGTATTAATGGCGGCCAAACACATACTAAACAAAACAGCTTCGTCAAACTTACAATTTAAATTTTACAAGGTTAGTGCTCTCTATCATTACTCCTTTAGTTACAACAACAAGCATGAAGTAAATCAGGTAAGATACTTTGGGGACTATTCTCGTACTTATGATAAGTTATCCTCGTACTTATGATATCTATTACATTATCATCACGTGCCGGTATCTAAAAATCTTGCTCTTCTGTTAATCCCTTATGTATTATGATAATAAAGATTTTAAGCAGAATTGAAGAAGAGCAATACAAAATAAAGAATTATAAGAAAAGAAAGGGATTAAACATTACTACTACTTGATTTGGGGAGAACTCAAGGCTTCGGCCATGTAAAATTTGACAATTATAACTGAAATATCTCATCTACATATTTAAAAACATTGTGAAATATTGACAAACTTACGGTCTCAAAAAGATTCAAATAATTGGTATTAAGTTCACCTCTAGTCCCACCACTACCATCATTTTAGGATAATATTGCCCCAGTCTCTTTCTTATTTATTCTTTTACTAGTTACTAGTTACTCACCTCTATCTCTTCATTCAGATGTATGTCAAAAATCTATTTCAATTTTGCTATTTATGTGAAGCGCTTCACAATTTCATAAAATAACATTGACTTTTCTGATGATTGTTTCAGTCTTTACTTGATGAAAATTCATTTTAATATTATATTAAAATAAATACACTGATGTAATTTTCACTTCACAAGACAAGATGGGACGAACATACCAAAGCGTTTGAGTGCCAGAATTATAATAATTCAACTTTTGCCGACCATTTATTGAATGAAAATCATGTACCTCAGAATACGTTCGAAGTTTTACATTTACAACAAAAAAGTAAAAAATTATATCTTTTAGAGTCATTAGAAATTCACAAAAACAAAAATTCACCATACCTCTTGAATGATCAAACCGAAACCAATTCATCCCCATTACTCAATATTTTCAATAGAATTATATAAACTCATTACAGCCATAATTAATCCATTTTCAAAAACCCAATTATAATATTGTACTTTCTTAATGTGATAATCCCCTCCTACCTGCTTCAATAATCCTCTAAATACCTCTGTAATTGCATTACCATAGTTTTTTGTAATAGTTTAAGGCATTTAACTGTTAGTCTTACGTTGTATTCTGAAGAAGCCTGGTGAAACAATTGTCAATAGTAAATAAATTTAAGTGAAAATTACAGCAGTGTATTTATTTTAATATAATATTGACTTTTCTTACAAAAACAGTTTATAAACAAAGGAGCAGATTTTGTTGTTGCCCTTTTCTGTTACTGTATAAACAAGATGTGTTACTGTGAATCTGCCCAAGCCTTGAAATTTGCTCCTAAAGATTTGAAAAATGTAAAATTGAGGGATAACATCTTTTTTAAAAAGCCTGGATTGAACTAACCTCAGTTTTCCAGGCGAAAAATACGATTAATATTTAGCTAACATAACATAACTGATTTTATTAGAAACCAAAGTGCTTTATATCAAGGGAAAACATCGATATTTACTATTGGTATCTCAAGAATAGTCCACAAATGATTGCTTGATCAATGTTAAAACATTTTTAATAAATCCAGACACCTTGTGGCGTATCACCGTGTATTAGGTACGCCCGCCCATGACTTGTGACGGTTTGTCTGTTGACAGTTGAAGAGGTTTTCTGGTTTTGTTTCATCCAATGAATGTGATATTTGTAACAACCTAATTAGAAAAGGTTACGGTGCAAATATTAGGTGCATCTTCGTAACTTTCATTGTATCCTTGGGTGTAACCTACTATTATTGTCATTAAAATTATTAAACAAACGTTTTGGTGGAGGCCACGATTTACTAAAATCATTTCCTGTATTTTTAGCATCTATGACAAGTTAAATTTTCTCTAATCGTGCGAAGTTGAAGCATGCCAGCATATCAATTGTATTACCTGAAGTTTAGACTAAAATATATGAAAAAATATTTTTCACCGTTGATTATAGAAAATACATTTGCGCGGGGTAAAACGCGCTCTGACGGGGGCGTTCCTATCACTTTAATGCATATTTGCGTAAAATTCAAAATTGGTGCAAATCATTTTTGCTCGAATTTGCCAATGGATTAGGCCCCTATTCAATGGAAATAATAAGGAGTAGCAAAATGTTACAAGTAACGTTTGATAACAACAAGCATATGTGTCTCCATTTTGCATTATATCTCACAATTTGTGAACTCCTGTTTTAAATAATTAGTTACTAATAAACAACTATATTGTGAAAATTTAAATTTTGAACTTACTATTTTCCGAGAATTGTATATCCGGTATCTGTAGTACATCTATATTAGTATTTTGCTTCAAGAACTCTCCCTTGAGTGGATAATTTCGTAAATTGCATTATGTTGAGAACGAAGTTACGGGATTAACGGTTCAGTAGTGTTTACTGTGATTAAGGAAATTTCATAATCGCATTAAATACGACAGACTTTACACAAGGCTGGCAAAAGATATAAATGGTTTAAAATTTATTTTCTTACTGGTTGTGTGGAATCGATTGAGACTAATGATGGTGCGTTCCCGCAATTTGTTTAGTGTATTGTTTTCAATTTGATTGAATTACTTCATTGATATTTAAACTTCTGCACCTTTTCTAAAACATTCCGTCGCGCTAATGCTAATTGTAAATGTTTTTTTGCGTGTAAAATATAGACAGTATTGACATTCGTGGTTCGCCTCCCTAGCTGTTTAGACGCTTGGGAGTTTCGTGTATTATGCTCCGAATTATTCGGACACATTTTTGATTCCGTCTGAAGAGATGACGCTTATTGTTGTGGTTTGCGTTACGATTTCGCGAGTTAGTAGCTTCGTTCGTAACGACCGCTAAACCGCTATCATTTTGTTTCTTTTGTGTTTACAAAAGCGCATCATTTGTTGTTAAACCCGCATTTTTTTGTATGCTCAATCAATGAACATTACGTCGCTATTTTTTGTGTAACGTGTTGTCCAGACGAAGCTCTAAGAAACTGTTCCTGCTATTACGGGGCTAGCCTCAGAAGAAAGAAGAACCAAGAAAACACCAGAGCTTCGACTTAAAGGTTAGTGATAACTTTTATTTGGTGATTCGTTTATGTGACGGCACGTGTTTATTGAATGTTCCGCTAAAGGTCCTTCGTCAATTATATATTTGCATTGAACCAGCATTGAATTAAAACCGCAACATCTAATTCATACATTTTATTTTGAATATTCTCTATGGAATGTGCATCGAAGACATTCCAAATGGACTGATTGAAACTAATTAACAGAGAAGCTACTAAATATCGAAAATTATATTTATACAATTAAAAGGTTTTGTAAACTACATATTTACATTTTCAATAGAAACAATGAAGGAATTAACTTTTCCAACTACTAAAGGAACTAAGTGGCATGTTTTCTTCAAATAATTCTGACCCAAAAGCAACATCTGGACGCCAGGAAATAGTTATCAACCAGCAACTATTATACTTACTTATACTTGTTGTCAATACACAATGTCAGGCATATGCAGCAACCAAAACGCATGCAAATGTAACATCAGTTTTTACATATTGTCAGCATAGACAAAAATCTAATTTTTATAATTCGAATTATAACTTCTATATATCTCCATAGTTGTCACTTTAACCAACCTCAGTTGAGGGCTTACCAATAATCATCTTCCTCTAAAAACTATGTAAAGATTTGTATTGCTTGCATGTTGAGAATTTTGTCGAAAATAATACAAAACTATGTTGACCGGTGTAGTTTTCAGGGTAAGAATAAGATAAATTAATAAGGTATTAGTGATATTTTAATTTCATGTAGCAGAAGATGCAGTTATTGATGCGAAGAATGCTTAAATAATACATTTAATAACCGATATTAAACTTGCTTGTTTGCAAGCTTCCGATTTTAATTGTTCAAAAAGTTGTAGATGTAAATTTAATCCATACATATTTAATTTTTTTTTTCGTTGATCCTGAAACCTTTTCACTATTCATATATAAAATAATTAGGTCAAATGCGAGTTGGACTCGTATACTAAGGGCTCCGTACCACCTTCAAGATACGCTTGATTTTTATAAGAATACATATGTATTTAGTTTTGTAATTTGGCCCCTAAAAATTAACATTAGAGTTTTATTTTACTAATAAACTTTCAGGGAAGCCTTTTATAATCTACTGTCTGAATTTTGAGGCTCTATAGATTGGAATATAAATGGAAAAATAGGTCAAGTTTTAAATTATAAATTATTAAATCTGTTGTTCAAATTATTTAAAAATACAAATAAAATATATTTTTCAAAATTTAAATAGTGTAGTTTCTAAAATGGGAATTAAGTCTATGTTTAATATTTTTGCTAATATCTTTTAAACAAATGATTTAAAAATATGATATATTTGTAATTCACATAATGAGCCTTTTATTTGTTTTATTTTAAAACAGAATTTTTATTTTCCATTTAATTGTATAATTGAGAGTGACCCCAGGTACCCCTAATTATTTTCAAAATTTTAGGTAGTATGGTTTCGGAAATAAAGAGAGAAATGAGAATTTTTTATATCTTTATGTTAATATTTTGTAAACAATTAATTTAAAAAATATGAAAAATATATATTTGTATTCCTCATAATGAGCCCTTTCATTTGATATATTGCATGATGCGTTAAAAAATATTTTTTATTTTCCGTTTAATTCTATAATTTGGCCACCAATATTAATATTAAAGATTTTTTGGTATTTTTCCTGCAAATAAAAAAAAATAGGTCTTATAGTTTGGGGAATAAATAATTTTTAATATTTTTTTAATATATTTTAAAATATTTATTTAAAAAAAAATTAAAAAAATATATTTGTATTAGTGATAATGAGCCCTGTGATTTGATATATTACATGATGCCCCCAAAATTAGAAGTAGAGATTTCCCCTTATTTTTCCAGTAAACTTCAGGTCAGACTCTATACGTCTATTTTTTTCAAAACTTTACGTTTTATAGTTTCGGGGATAATAGGAGGGGGGAGGGGGAATGGGTAAATTTTGGTATATTTTCGTTAATCTTATAAATTAATTTTATTTTGAATATGAAAAAAATATATTTGTGTTCTTCAGATTGAGACCAAAATTAATATTAATGGTTTCTCCTTATTTTTCCTGTATAGTTCAAGCAACGTTCTATATTGCCTATTTTTTTCAAAATTTTAGGCTCAGTAGTTTCTGAGATCAGGGGGGATGACGGTCGATTTTTTTAGTTTTCCCTCCAGAAGTACCGCTAAAATCAAAATTTCTTCTTTTGCGATATGTACTCCTGATTGGGTCACCAAAAACATTGATACCAAATTTTAGCCTCTTCCGTCCAGTAGTTTAGGAGAAAATTGCTGTGATGTGACAGAGGCAGAAATCCCGAGGGATATTATAAGGATATCTTCTATATACGGAACCCTAAAAAAGGTGGAAAAATAATACTCAACAGAAGATACATACATACATGTGGAACTAAGAACTCGACTCGTCAATAATTCACGTGAGCAGGATTTTCACCCAGAAAATGAAGTGAGCAATATTGAAATGCGATCCGGGATTATCTCGTCTCACTCTTTTTCTTGATTGAATCTATAGAAGGTGTTCCAATTTCAATATGATGTCTATAATGTTCTATTCTTTCTCATGCATATAAAACTGCTTAGCGCACCTCAATGTTCCAAGAATTCTGTGTATGGTGTAACTTCGGGATTATTTATATACCGCTAAGCCTTCTAGAAGTAAGAAATAGGGACCACCAATCCAACATTTCTCGGAGACATTTGAAATCGTCGAACTAAGACAAATTATGCAGACGCGAGATGTAACTAGCACACAGAGATTCCGAATCTGGAGCCGTTCCGTGCAAAGCTGTTCTCCCGTAACTCCTAAATTAGAATGTCACGATAAGATTTTCAGGTTACTACTCCTGTCAGAGATATTGAAAACTCTCTTCGAGGTGTGTTGGTTTCCCCGAAAATTCTAGATGTCGGTCTTACATCTCGCGTCTACAAATTTACTGTTATGTATCAAACACAAGTGTTCGAGAGGACATTCTATTGTGGGAAGCGCAACTGATGAAGGTTCCCGAACAGAAACAATATATATAATATATTTTGCCTGGCGTACAAAAGAATGGCACCTCGAAGAGGGTAAGACAAATCACTTAAATTTTAATAAAAAATTAAAAAAGAGGAATTCTGCTTAATGATGATTAATAGTGTCAAAATAGGTCTAAGATTGGAACACACAAGGGGAATCCTCAATATTTGGCTAGTCGAATTGTCACTCTCAGGTTTATTCTGCAAACAAGAAAAAATTGTGCAAAACAATTAAAATTCAAGAAATATCTAGTTACTGCAGATATTTATTTACATCAGGACAACTGTGAAGAAAACATTAAGCCGTTCGTACAATTTTTCAAAACTGCTTTGTTACACATTATAAATACAGAAAAAGAGTGAGAAGAGAAAACCCCAATAAATAAACAGAATAATTAAGAACCTTCACGACAATCATTTCAAAATTCTTATTCAATGTAAGGTGAAAATCTGGCTAATTTGAGTCATTGATGGGACACATGTCTTCTGTTAATTATTTATCCACATTTTCATTATGTCTAGTGACAAGCGTCTGCAATCGCAGACCTTTGAGCAACAGAATTAACAAGAAAAATTGTATAGTTGTCAGCTGTTTGCATCCGCAAATGTACTAATAATTTCTTAAAAGTTACCGGTTTATTGGTGAAAGTATCGTTTATTAAATGTAGTAGTTAAGCTTCCTTGTAATCGATAACCAGAACGTGTAATCTCAAGAAAACCCTCTAAATGAAGTTAAGACAAAGTTTATATTCAATTCGAAACTTCTGGACGGATTTCCAATTATGATAAACGTTCCAGCGGCAATATTGATTCGTTTGTTTTAGGCCCGAATTTCATGAAAATTTATTACTCAAATGCCTATTTATAGAATTCTTTTTCGTTGCCTCCTTTAAATTTACGGTTCTATCATTTAATACAGACATTACAAAATTGATAACAATTAGACCAAGGTCAATACTTTTTTAAACAAAAAAAAAATGGTATAATGAAACAAACCTATTGGAAAAGGAAGAGAATACAACAATAATATGAAAAATAATTTACGGACGATCTGAGGTAGGGAAGTGGAAGGGGAAAGGTTTTTAAGGGTAAAAAACATTTTACCTCAATTTCCAGCAAAACTGCAAGTCCTATGAAAAAAGTTAAATGACAAAATTGTAGGTAATATAAAAGTCTACCACTTTTGTATTTATACGTTTTTCACATAACTTCAAAATTCATCTGAAAAATTCAAAAACCAAAATTTTGGTTTTTTATCTTTTACAAAAAAAAAATTTGGTGAAAATATACCTTTTTATGTACCAAGCACACTGTAACTTTTTTGATTTAAAATATTTATTTTTTCATCATATTTTGTGAAAAAGCACACTAATTTTCAATCGAAATATCTGCTTTTTAAAAAGTCGGTGGGTTTTTGTTCGTTGAAATCTCTACTTTGTGATAGTGTAAAAAAATATATACATTACATTATGCAGTTAAGAATTTAAAATAAACCATATTGTAATGAACCTTCCTATCAACATGACAGTCCGTCACCAAATTACAACAATATTCCTATGTTAATGCTTTTATAATACTTTAAGGAAACTAATTCTTACCTTGAGGTTCTATCCCTGTGCCAAACTTCAATGTAGATAATTTTCTGAGTATCTTCGTTAACGATGGGGAATTTAAAAAGGTGATTAAATTGCGGACGTGTGGAATCCCCTTGGACGGCAGTTCGTTGCAAAACGGCATTCCTTTTTTTGCGGCTATCTCCCAATCGATCACTTAGAGCAATCTGCGAAAAACGATTATCCTTTTAAGTCCAAGCTCTAATTAAAAAAATGTTTAATTTTCTCTATTTACATCATATGAAATATTTCCTTAACACATACAAAATTGTACACAAATTTGACTCTTAAAGAACAATTTGTTATGCTATCCTTAACATGATACAATATTTAATATTTTAAATATTTTGATTGCAGTTATTTGAATATTTAATTTTGCTTGTAAGAAGCTGTAAAGTCTTCTTGCTGAATAATAATCTAACGGGCGATATAAATGTCTACAATTAATGTCAACTGAGAGTATTATAATAATTCTGCTGTCTCAAGATAGAAATCCACATTTCATTTTGATTCTACTTAAGCTGTTACTTTGGGTCACTCGTAATATTGAAGATCACTATTTTTCGATAATTTTTACAACTAATAACGCCAGATTGGCGAATTCTCATCTTTCACCATTGATATTATATTGCAGACATGTGAAAGTTCAAACTCCCGAAACAGTTGCACACACCATTAAGGGTACACAGTTATTACAATAATAATAATAATAATCGAGTGCCTTAGAGGGAGTGTGATGCCATACATTGTATGGTCAAGTCGGAATAATAATAATAATCGGGTAACGGGTGGGTACTCTTTAGCGATCCCGGCTGAGGATAGACCTGCTTCAGGCACCTAGCTACCCTGCCCTCGTGAGCTCTTGAATTCTTTCCTTTCCTTAAACCGGAAAGATTCATGTCCACTTCCTGCCATCCTAGCCCGGCACTTACTTCCCTACCTCCGCCTCCTCCTAATAAATATAAAATATAATGCCTCTCGAAATCCATCCCTACGTTCAACGACTGCAGAAACGATACGTGAGAGGCAGAGGTCAACACAACAACGTTGATTATGGAACAGGGCACTGGTAAACTACCCTATATGGTGAAAATGAATATACATTTAGCCTCGGATGAAAGTAACGACGTAAACGATCTCAGACAAACTTCTGATATCGCGTCCGGCAGGAGACGACAACATGGCGAGGCGTCTCAGGTCGTCAATCAGCGAAACCCTCAGCCAAATATAGAAGAGAGTGGAATTCCAATACCCACTACTGCTCAAAGTGTTTCTGCGGAAGGAAACCCCCTTTTACCACAGACCACCCAAGCAGGAAGAACTCGTCAACGCATTAAATGGACGCAAGAAACAAATGAATTCATCATGCGAACGTATTACAGAATAACTAAGATGGAGACTGACTGTACGGCATACCGAAAAGAACTACACGCAGCATTTATAGAAAAATATCCAACATCAAATGTAACAGAACAACGAATTTCAGATCAGAGACGTGTGATCATGAGAAATAATTTACTATCACAAGCATTACTAAACCAAATAAAACAAGACGTACAAATTGATATTCAGATTAATACTGAAACACAAAATATCCAACGCGCCCAGTCATATGAAAATGTTGAAGATAATAACATCGTCCAGCAAATAGAACTAACAGAAGAATACGAAATCGCAACAGAGCAAGATCAAGAGAACAGTAGAACAACAATTGACCAAGAAATATCAAAGGTCAACGAAATCAGGCAACAGTTTCAGACTGCTCTTGCACAGTACAGTGGTATGAATCCTGTGGCAAGGCCTATGATACCGAGGCAAAAAACGTCTAGGAAATTAGCGCAATTAACTGATATAATGAACAGAATAATCCTCCCTGACCACTTACTTAAAGTAACTAGTTTTGAAAATTTACATACCGCCATTTATTGTGCTGCGCTAGCGATAGCTCAGGCTAACGGATCCAAGATAAAGACGACACATCAACATAAAAAGACAAAAAGAGCACCAGATAGAATGGTGCCATGGGAATTACGATTACGCAATAAAATTGCAAATATTAGGCAAGACATTGCTAGGCTCAATGAATACACAAAAGGTCATCCCAGCCAAAGACTGCAAAAGTTAACACACAAAATATTCCAGAGATATAAAATTCACACCACCAGAGACAACGTAAATACTACCATACAAGAATTTAAAGATACTCTTAAACAAAAATTAGCACTGTTTGCTGGCCGGCTTAGAAGGTACATAAAAAGCAAAGAGAGAAAAGAACAAAATAATAATTTTCTTTTCAATGAACGAAAATTTTATAGAGACATCAAAAATGGAAAACATAACAAATCCCAATGTTATGAAACAGAAGAACATTATTCACCGGATCGACTAGCCTTTGAAAACTATTGGTCCAACTTATGGAATTCAACTACAACAAATTAGCGTTGATACTGAAAGTGGTAAGCGAATCGAACCTTTAATTAGCGACGACACATACAAATATCTAGGTATAATGCAATCACAGCGTATAGAACATACAAGGGTAAAACAAAAAATTAAATCCGAATTTACTAAGAGATTAAAACTTATCCTGAGAACACTGTTGAACACAAGGAATATGATCAAATCAATAAACACTTACGTAATTCCCTCATTAACGTACACATTTGGGATAGTTAGATGGAGCAGAACGGAACTTGAACAGCTGCAACGTAACATTCGAACTGAAATGACTAAAACCCAAAAACATCACAGAAATTCAAGTGTGTTGAAAGAATGACCCTTCCAAAATATCTGGGAGGGCTTGGGCTTCTGGATGTTCGAAATATACACAACAATCAAATAAAATCTCTTAGAAACTACTTCCACCAACAGAGAAATAATTCGCTCCTGCATGATGCCGTGTGTAAGGCAGACCAAGAATATACCCCACTTAATTTAAAAGACCCGACGGAACAAGTTAATGAACTAATCGTGACAAACGAACAAAAAACCACAATGTGGCAAAGTAAATCCTTACATGGACGGCATGCTCATGATTTAGAAAGACCTGAAGTCGACAGAATCGCGTCGAACGCATGGCTTCAAAATGGAGAGCTTTATCCGGAAACAACAGGGTTTATGCTAGCCATCCAAGACCAAGTAATTAATACTAGGAATTACCAAAAGTATATTTTACACAATCCATCCATTACAAATGACTTGTGCAGGAAATGCCAACAAAAACCTGAGACAATACAACATATAACCGGGGGATGTACATCAATGGCAAACAATGAGTATTTGCGGAGGCATAACCAAGTAGCAAACATTATATATCAAAATCTCGCTCAATCCACAGGAGTTGTAAATGACTCATGTCCTTACTACCAATATAAACCAGAGCCAGTAGCAGAAAATGGCAACATTAAACTGTTTTATGACAGGATAATGCTGACAGATAAAAACGTATCTAGTAATCGTCCAGACATTGTCTTACATGACAAAATCAATAAGACAGCACTCTTGATAGACATAGCTATACCCAACACACATAATATCATGGAAACCATGCAAGAAAAGAAACGAAAATATACCGATTTAAAGACTGAACTGGTACGAATCTGGAAACTAAAATCAGTGAAGATAATACCCATAGTGGTGTCCAGCACAGGGGTAGTTCCAGCAATACTTAAAGACAATTTAAAAAGTATTGGTCTTGATCCTAACCTGCATATGAAGATACAAAAAGCAGTTATCTTAAATACATGTCATACGGTCAGAAAATTTCTAGATTCCGATTAAATTGCTGTATGAAATGGTTTAGCCCGCATATCGCAATAAAGCACCCTTAAGGAGATTTACAAAAACAAATAATAATAATAAATTATAATTTGGCCTAGACAAATGCCGAATTATTAAATAGTTACAGGCAAAATACAGCAGGGGCACTTCAAAATGGGAGATGGCACCTCAATTGAATATATGGGGGAAGGTCATACTTATAAATACTTTGGAATAAAGCAGGCTCAACGTATTGATCACATGACTATGAAAAAGGACCTAACAGCAGAGTTTTATAGAATGGTAAGACGATTGTTGAAAATCAAAGTAAACAGTAAAAATCTGTTTCAGGCTATTAACACCTATGCGTGTTCAGTGCTCAGTTACTCTTTCCGTATAGTTAATTGGTGCAAGACTGACATTGAACAATTACAACGAAAAGTTCGAGTTTTACTAACAAAAGCTCAAAATCACCATCCAAGGAGCTCTGCCGCCGAACGTACAACTTTGCCACGGTATGAAGGAGGAAGTGGATTGACAAATCTATGTAAACTATTATTATATTTCTATTTTGCGTAGTCATTTCCAGAAACTCGCAAAATTTTCTGATCTACACAGAGTCATGTGCCAGATTGATGACTCAACACCACTGCGACTGACACAACACCATGTCCAATTACACCACCAGACCACAGATCAGAAACTGCTGAAATGGAAAGAGAAGCCCCTTCAAGGAAGACATATAAATGACGTCAACCAAGATTATGTCGACAGTGCAGCGTCGAACTACTGGTTGATCTCTGGTCATATGTTCCCTGAAACGGAAGGCTTTATAATTCCAACTAAGAACTACCTAAAGTACATCGTTAAAGACCCTTCTATTAACAACGATAGACGCAGGTACGGTTGTCAAACATTCGCTGCAACTGAATACAAAGAACGACACGATGCTGTGGCAAAAATACTTCACCAAGAACTAGCACTGAAACATGAATTATCACAGGCGGTAAGATTACCATACTATAAATATAAACCAGAATCTGTTTTAGAAAATATCAACTACAAGCTTTACTGGGACCGCACGATACTGACCGTTCGGTCGGTTGCTCACAATAGACCAGATATAGTTCTGGTAGATAAAGTTTCTCGGAAAACAACTTCAATTGACATAGCAATTCCTAACAACAATAATATAAATATCAAGCAGGCTGAGAAAATAACCAAATATAAAGATTTGGAATTTCACATAAAGACTCAGTGGAACATGAACCACACACGAACGGTACCAGTTGTTGTGTCAGCGACAGGAGTCCCAAAACATCTATTAAACAATCTAAAATACCTCGGTCTGGTCTTGTTAGGGACAGCCCGGACGGTCAGAAAATTCATGGGAAACTGCCGCCCCGACTCCAACCACGGGCCTGAAAACCTGGCAAGGGCTCCCACAGAGCTATACCCTTTTGATATCTAGGATATCTGGGGTTTAGTGAATTTTCCCCTAAAGGCACTCATAGCGTGCCTTAGAGGGAGTGTGATGCCATACATTGTATGGTCAAGTCGGGATGGAATTAAGATAACAATAACGTAAAACTAGATAAATTTACGAAGAACTATTATCTTATCCTTAATTTGGTAGAATAAAATTACAACTTATCTAGAAAAAATAAAAATATATAGAACTTCGGTTAAGAAGGCAAGGAACGAAATTCTCAAGAAACATCTCACATAACATCCTATATTCGCAAAATTTTGTGATAAATACATTATAGATCATATTTAATTTTATAGAAAGTTATGTTTTGTTGCACAATCTGATTCGCTTAAAGTGGAGTTTTTATCGAGTATCTAGTAAACTAATTTTGTATTTGTTGTTGTCTTAAAGGGTAAACATATAGTGGCGCGAAGTTTTCATGACACCTGTTTGAGAGGTATAAGTCCTTCAAATATCACTTTCATATAACTTAAACAATATAAACTGCGCACTCCTTCAAAATCTTTAGACACGTTGTTTGTAGTACAATGACAAACATCATCATACCTCTGGTAGTTAGCACGCTGTATGCAACCCAATGTAAATAAACATTTACTGATGTTTTGTCGAAGCTATAATGAAGCTTTTCGATACAAAATCAAATCACTTACAGAGATTAATGCAGATGCACTTAATTAAATACTATGGCTACATGTAGATTAGTTTCTGTGAATTTGTTTAAACGATTGGGCAAATATTTATTTATATTAGTTTCCAGAAATTTTGAATGAGTTGATTAGCGTCATTTTGTTACAGGTGTAAAGATCACAATTTTCTAAATGTGTAAGAATTGTTTAGTAAGAGTGACTTCAATTTATGAAGGTGATAAGATAATCAGACCATTTTTGTTGAAACTAACTGCCATATGGGGTATATAGAAGTATGAAATACAGTTTTGATGATTAAATGAATATAATTTCGTCGTTTTATATCACTGCCATAGTTCATCACTTATTATTGACTATCATAGAGTAACAGCTTCAACAATAGATTTTATTACAGTTTTTATTTATTTTAAATATTCGATACTGTGATGTGAACATTTGGTCTGTCACAAATTTAGGACTTTATCACTCACACTTAAAACGTTCAAACAAAAATGATCTTCATGGCCTAAAAAATATGATTAAGTCTACGGATAATTTTTGCTAATTTATAACACTAACGATAAACAAGCAAAATACCTACTTTAAACTGAAATCAATAAGTACCTAAAATAATTTTATAGTTTTTTTATGTCACTATGCCTTCGTAAGAGTCTATTTAACCATAACTGTTCATTTATTTAACTGAGTACAAAAAAAATAATTGAGTAAACTATGTTCAAAAAAAAGTGCGCATGACTACATCTATGGGTTCTTTCTGATAGCTCTACCTGCATATCGATAAAATTTTAAATAACATGTGATATGAATTCCTAACTCTTCGAAGTCGTTAAGTTTATCTATAGAATTATCAGTATTTTCATAATGCTGTAACCTTCATAACTAGTTACTGAAAAATTTTCTTTTAAGCCAACGATTATAGGGGCCAAATATTCTCTTGCTTCGAAATAAAACTGACCATCATTCATTTGAAACCAAAGCTGTTTTCCTCTAACTACATTATTTTTCTCAAACCACTCTTTATTTAACGGGAGTATCAACAAAAGATGCACTAGATAATTTATCCCAATTTGATTGTCGACAGTGAAAATAATTATTGGTGAAATACATAAATGTATATACCTACTAAGGAAGCTACTGTATAGTAAAAATTAACTTATTGAGGTACTCTCAAATCACAAGGAATATAATGAACCCGCTTTAATGTACATAATAAAAAATCTGATTGAATAAAATCATCGGCATACTCATAGAAAACCAAACAAAAACAAAAGATAATTTTACAAACAGAAACAAAAGTTCATAAATATAATTTAAAAAATATATCCGGAGCTAATTTACCAAAAAATAGTTACAGACTGGCTGGGATGAGGTTTCAGTAATTGTCATACTCAAGCAATTAATTAAAGATCTGTGAGGTTAAGTTTGGTTTCTGTAATTAAATTATTGCACTTGTAGGTCGTTATTACTTTAAAGATTTACCGCAGTAGATGGAGGGAAGAAGGGTTAGTTATTTATAGACATTGCACACAGGAGTTGGCAGGCATGCAATAAAGCTGATAACAAGTTATTGCGGTATTAAATGTATAGCTTTTTCATTCTAAAGATCAATATGAGATGTAAGGAATGTAAAGGTCATCTTAAACAGATACTGGATTATCATACCTTCATAATAATACACATAATATTAATAGGTATATATTACTGCCAAAATGTTGCTATATCATTTGCATGCAATGAATTAAGTGAGGTAGTCATTTAATTGTATTAACAATTAATTTTTATTTGTTTAACAATGTGTGTCCTCTCATTATAGTTAGGGTAGATTTCAGTTTTTGGATGGCGTAATACACAGAATAGGTACATTGTGGTCTTTTTTAGGGTGCTCTGAAAATTTTTGTATGAGGAATAATATGTTTCAATATTGTGATTACTCTGCAAAGGTACTCGAACTAACAAAGAAAATATATCAAATGTTGACAAAAGTACCTTTAATTTCTTTATTCTCCTTTCAGCTAAATAGACATTTCCCATCCATGTTAGGTCAAATAGTTTCGATATCCTGTCTATAGTGAGAATTGGCGAGCTCTTTAGAATGGTCAACAAGGGCAGGCTTCAGATATTCATTTAATATCATTTAGTACATTTCTGGAGTGCTCCCTTATTTGGTTGGCTTTCTCATTCTTTCATAGATAGATATTTTGCATTAACCTCTTAGTTTGAGCATTATGTGGGGTCATAAATAAATATGTCTCTGGACATTTTTGTTTGTTCCTTTGCGCTTATGCCTTCCTCTTTGTTAGTTTTAAGATAAACCAGCAACTTGTATGTGCGATTATATAGTACCGTTTAACGTATCAACGTGTGTAGAGTTCCAAATTATTCTTAGTTTTAAATCTTGTTTTCTCTATATCACCTTGAAATTTCAAATAGTGAATTTGAGATTTCTTTTCGCACAATTATCTCTCTCATACAAGTATTTGAATATATTTATCTTTGTGTCTGTCCCACCACTGATAATTTCTCGTTATGTTGCAGGGCATTTTCTAAATCTGACTACACTGAGCTTGAGTTATGCCTATAAAGTTATTTTATTTCTGCGAACAGTTCTTAATAAGCTTTTTAATCAATCTCGGTGTAGTGGAGGATAAAGTATCATCGAAAACCAAAAATTGAGTCTATAATTTGTGACACATTATCTGCGTTTACTTGATATTTACTTTTAGGGATATTTCATTTTCACAAAGTTAAGCTCAATTATTTTTTGTTGCATTATTTAAAGTTCTAATCTAATGTCGTTGTTAATGTCTGCGGTGAAATTGTGTCATGTCGTCTGACTTATCTCTTAGTAGAAAGTTCTGGACTGTCTAACATGAGTTTGTAAAACGTTGTTCATTCAAGGCGTTGATTACCGTCTTCATATAAAAGGTGTGAAACGCTCTCTCAAAGTCATGAAAGCCAAGGCAAATGGAATGTGATATTATTTGATTCAACTGATATCTTCCTTAGAGTATGTATATGACCTACTGTGCTGAAGCGACTGCAAAATTTGATTACTCTTGTGATAAAGCTAGACCTAGTGATTTTTTTTTTCTATTTTAGATGATCTTAGTGAATATTACGTACCTACACTAGCGGCAGAAGATTTATCTGACTATAATTTCAAATGTCTTATTTACGTTTGGATATAGATAATGAGGTCACTATTTCGTTGTTGTGATATCTGCCTAGTTTATAATCTGTGTGCATATTTTTAACCAAGGGGATACATTATGCCTTCATTTTATATTTCAGAAAATTCTTAGTGTCCTTATTGTCAGTAAGCCAAAAATATAGACGGAATAGGACAATCAAAATAAATATATTAATATTCTGTTATGTTGAATGTCCTGGGAAGTATGTCATTGTCTAACCAAGCTTGTATCTCATTGATGTAAATATGATATGATTATACCACATACTTATTTTCAATTTTTGTGTTTAATAATTTTGTTTTGTTTTGTCATCTAATCATTAATATATAATTTTATTATTTCACTTAGTAATGGCTTATGCATTGTTTTACATTTTTGTATATTATTTTAACTTTTATGTAATTTGTAAATACATTTTCCTGGATGTTTTTAGCCCTGATGAAGCTTTAAATATAATAAAGCGAAACGTTGGCAAGCATTTAACAAACCGTTTATTTTGATTGTCCTATTCCGACTATATTTTTGGCTTTCATTTTATATGTTCTTAAATGCCGTCTCCATTTCTTCAAATGTAATGGCATTTCTTCTTTCGCTGGCTTTACATAGGGCTTTGTAAAATTTAGTAGCGTGCTACATTATTTTATTTGTTCCGGATTATTAGTGATTTCTTGTAGATCTTATAACTTTTTCAATTTCCAATTGTTGTTGCCACTTTTTATGTCATCTGAATCTTCTTGGTATGTTGCACAAGTCGTTACACTCTACCAGTTGGACAGCTCTTGCAGTTCTTTCTTTTCTGTAGCAAAGCATTGGTTTCCTAGCTTAGTTTCTTTGGTCGGTTTCGTTGTACTATTTCTGTTTCATTCGCACAGGTCTATACTGTGTGCATTACCTTTATGTTATCTTGGTATCCTATTAGCTTGTCTTCCAGTGATGACTGATATTGGGAATTTAATTTTAATTTATTGTTATCTATAGTTATAGTTTTGAACAATTCTTACTCTGACATGCAAATAAATGTTTGTTGTTGTTGAATTTGAATTTGAGTTTTTCCTAAAGGAGTTTAATAAGTGGAGTATATATTCTAACAGCGTGATTACTGTACAAATGTGTCCCCTTTCATTGCCAGTCCAACTCAGTGTCTTTTTTCATTGCATTCACTAAACCTAAAGGGTGACATTTACTTCTCTTGATTTTTTCTGTCCTTTATTTTGATGTCAAACTCGCCAGACATATTTAAAATTACTGTTATTGTTAAATAGTGCTTCTTTGACTTCATTGAATCGATTTATTCTTCACAATGACTTATTCTTGGGGTATAAACTTGCATAAACTGATAATATTAGACTAGCGATCCGATCGGATGTGCTGGAAATTCCAGTGTCATTAGTGATCTTCTTTTATGGGTTACTCCCAGTTGGTGTACCTCGAATTAAATAATTTGGGCAAGTGCGAGTTGGACTCGTATACTTAGGGTTCAGTACCACCTTCAAGATTCTAATATTCCAGTTTCAGATAAGCAGGGAATGAGTGCATTTTCTTATATTTACCCTTATATATTTTAAAGGAAGCGTTTTAAATTTATAAAAAATATACACTTTCATTTTCCCCACATAGACTTTTTATTTTGTCTGCTTCAGGATTCGCTTGATTTTTATCAGAATACATATGTATTTAATTTTCTAATTTGGCCCCCAATAATTAACATTAGAGTTTTATTTTACTAATAAACTTTCAGAGAAATCTTTTATAATCTACTGTCTGAGTTTTGAGGCTCTGTGGATTGGAAGATAAAGAGCAAAATAGGTCAAGTTTGAAATTATAAATTATTAAATCTGTTATTCAAATTATTAAAAAATACAAATAAAATATATTTTTCAAAATTTAAATAGTGTAGTTTCTAAAGTGGGAATTAAGTAGATGTTTAATATTTTTGTTAATACCTTTTCAACAAATGATTTAAAAATATGATATATTTGTAATTCACATAATGAGCCTTTTATCTGATATATTACATGATGCTTTTGAAAATTGAATCTTTATTTTCCATTTAATTGTATAATTTGTCCCTAAAATTACTATGGGGGTTTTCTAATAATTTATTTTCCGTTTAATTCTATTATTTGGGGGCCAAATAATAGAATTAGGGATTTTTTCATATTTTTCAAATAAACAAAAAAACATAAGTCTTATAGTTTGGGGAATAACGGGATGAATGGGTAATTTTTTTAAATATTTTTTAATATATTTTAAAATATTCATTAAAAAAAAATTTACAAATAAATTTGTATTCGTCATAATGATGATTGTCCTGTTATTTGATATATTTCATGACCCGTTAGAAACAATTATAATTTTTTATTTTACATTTAATTCTATAATTTGCCCCCCAAAATGAATATTAGGGATTTCTCCTTATTTTTCCAGTTAATTTAAGGTGAGGGGCCATACTTTATTTTTTTTCAAAATTTTCCAGCTTATGGTTTCGGTAATGGGGGGGGAGATGGGTAAATTTTTTTATATTTTTGTTAATATATTGTAATTAATTTATTTTGAAAATATGAAAAAAATATATTTGTTTTCGTCATAATGAGCCCTTTCATTTGATACAAACATGATGGGTTAGAAACAATTTTAATTTTATATTTTCCATTTAATTTTATAATTTGCCCCCCAAAATAAACATTAGGGGTTTCTCCTTATTTTTCCAGTAAAGTTCAGGTCAGAGGCTATACCTCCATTTTTTTCAAAATTTTCCAGTTTATAGTTTCGGAGATAAGGGGGGGAAATGGGTAATTTTTTTAATATTTTGGTTAATATCTTTCATTTAATTTATTTTAAAAATATGAAAAAAATATATTTGTTTTCGTCGTAATGAGCCCTTTCATTTGATATATAACATGATGAGTTAGAAACAATTTTAATTTTATATTTTCCATTTAATTCTGTAACTTGCCCCCCAAAATTAAAAGTAGAGGTTTCCCCTTATTTTTCCAGTAAACTTCAGGTCAGAACCTATACTTCTATTTTTTTTCAAAACTTCACGTTTTATAGTTTCGGAGATAAGGGGGTGGGGGGTGGAATGGGTATATTTTCATTAATATCTTTTTGAATAATTTTTTTTAAATATGAAAAAAATATATTTCTGTTCCTCAGAATGAGGAATGCCTTTGCATTTTTTTTATTTTTAAATTTTTATTTAATTCTATAATTTGCCCCCAAAATTAATATTAATCCTCTCTCCTTATTTTTCCTGTAAAATTCGGACAACGTTCTATATTTCCTATTTCTTTCAAAATTGTAGGCTCAGTAGTTTCGGAGATCAGGGGGGGAACGGTCGATTTTTTTAGTTTTTCCCCCAGAAGTAAAATGATTTTTTTTCTTTTACGATATGTATTCCTGACCGGGTCACCAAACTATACATTGATCCAAATTTCAACCTCTTCCGTCCAGTTTAGGAGAAAATTGCTGTGATGTGACAGAGGCAGAAATCCTGAGTGATATTATAAGGGTATCCGTATATTATATATCAGGAACCCTAACAACTACTCTAATCACTTTTAAAAGTTATGAGATTTAAGTGGCGAACTAGCATGGATCGGAACACGGATTTGAAAAAACGTATAAACTAAGATTATTTTTAGTTTTGTTTTACATACAAGGCCGTAGCCAGCGGGGGGTCTGGGGGGTTCAACACCCCCCCCCCCGAAATTTTGGAATATTGGGTTTCAAGATTCAATTTTAACCAAATAATCGTCTTTTTCATATATCCTGGATATATATGAATACAAATACAGATTTTGCAGTACCAATCAGTCTACCACCAATCAAAAAAATTACCCCCCCCCCCCCCGAAAATATTGTCCATCCCACCCCGAACAATTTTTCTGGCTACGGCCTTGTTTTACAATATACAACATATTTCTACATCAATATTACTTATTCCTTATTACGCCAGTCATTAAAGCGTTTTTTTGGGAAGTGAAATTTAAGAGCAAGCCACAAAATGTCATATTTTGAAGAGTCATACAAAACCAAAATCCAGCATAAAAATCGCATTTGCTTTTTGTTAAATAAAATACAAGCAATAGACTTTTTTGGTTTTTCCTAGTAACCTGACATCTATTGACTATATCATATATGCAAAAACGACTCATCAGACAGCCTCCACTTTTAAAGTGTTTGAAGCTTTTAACATAAACTATTACTTTGTGAATGATCTGTGCTCCACCTTCCAAAAATTTTAAGTTATGGATTTTTCAAAAAAGGCGAATTTTAGCGGTTTTTCCAGTAGTTCAACGTTGTCCTATATACTACAATTTTTTTGTTTAACACACCTACAACGAACCTTCAAAACAATAAGTAACAAGTACAAAAATCACAATGAGTACAAAAATTCAGTTTTATTAAAAATAGACACTGTTTAGCTAAACCCCTGATAAACTAAAATTTTCTAAAGCTTTCATAAATTCGTTAGAGCCATTCTAGAAATTCGTGGTTTATCTTTTTCAGTGGCTTATCACAGTTCGTATCCTTGAAGATATTTCTGTATTCTCCTCATACGAGTCAGCATCATCGTGACTCCATCCGGCAGTTTAACAAAAAGCACTCGTTTCTATGACGTCGGCATCCACTCCAGTGACGCACTCTCTTCTCTGTATCGATTCTCTCATCTCGACCCTTCGTCGGCCTAATACCTGCCTGAAACTTCGAGACGGCAGCGAGCTGGTGGAAATGCGGAACGAACGAAATGTGATAGAATAAACATTTCCCAGTATGCATGAGTGAAAAACGCGGAAATGCGACAGAAGGAAGAAGATTCGAAGGGCGCAGCGCGTTCACTCTAAAGAGTGAATGTGTTTAAAAGGAGAAAAATGTTCGACTTTCAACCGTAAGTCTGTCTTCGGAGTTTACTTTTGGAGTTTTCAGCTCGAAAGCAAATATTTGATTCAAAATCGGATACTAGGAAATTATGAAACTTTTAAAACAAACAGAAAATTTCTTTAATGAGATTTATGTGTGAGGAACTTCTTTTTATTTATTGAATGTTGATATAGCAATTGGATGCAAATTGGATTTTAATAATTGAATTAAAAACAAACAAAACCAATTTAAAAAAATACGAAAGTAATTTAACCAATAAGTAAGAAATAGTATTATTCTGAAACAATTAAATACTCAGTCAGTGCAAAGTGATTTTAACTTTTTAAAAGTTGTGGTTGTGTTATAACTTCCAGGCCGCTTTGGTTTTGGATTCAACGTGCTTGTGGCAGACACTTCTTCCATAATGGTCTATTGGATTGGGCATTTTTGACAATTTGCACATTTTACTTTTTGAGATTGTTTATATTTTCCGTTTTTGACACAATAATTTTGACAATTGACTGTTATATTTTTCTGAGGTTTGGTGTACCTATTAATATTCGCAACATTTCGAAGTTTCTGGTATTTTTGACAATTTTGGAATTTATTATCATTTTATAAATCTTTGTCACTTAACATTTTCTATATTTCCGCATGTTCTAATTTTTTGAGATCTCACCTACCGATTAATCCGATAGTGAATACGTTTCAGTCTCGACCCTTTCCATAAATTCTATATTTGCAAAATGAGGAATAATGTATCCATTCATTTAAAGAAAAAAATTCAATTTATCAATTCTCATACAATGAATAAATACTCCTCTTGACATTTATCGGTTACGTGATTTTTGCTAAGTAATTAATTTCATTTCTAGTCATTTCAAGAGATGAGCATATATACCAACTATCTGGCTTCCTTGATCCCTAAATATTACTCAATAATCGAATTTTCACAAAATGCCACATCGAATCTCCTTTAATTTAAACAATTAATATCGTAATTCTCAAAAGTGCATTATTTTGGGTTCCCAAGAACTAATTAGTTTTTCTTAAACCCCACTTGCTCAATATCGGATAACTGACTTTTCGCAAAATGATGATATCCTCTTATAGTTAGTTTGTCTGTCCGACGTAGGATTCTGGACAATCTCCACAGGATATGCTGTATACACCGTTGTTCTCCAGTGGTATCTTGTATTTTGTCTTTAGGAGGAAGGTAAAAATTAAGAAACAGAAATAGAAACATTTCAGTTAGATAATAGCTTTTGAAAATGCCAGATAAGATTCTGGCGAAAGCAAGCAAGGGTTCAGTCGAATTTAACAGACGCATCCGTTCGGATTTACAACGGAAGAAAAACTTCGACCACATAGCTCCATCCGTGAAATAATACATTACAGACAGCGTATCATGGATACTTTAGCTCTAATATGTCCTACGCGATTTTAAACTGGGGTCATTCTCCATGGTCTGCACAAATTTTTAAGTTACAACGCCGTTCTGTTAGAATTATTGCAGTCATAAAATACCGCGAGTGTTGTAGAGATGTCTTTGTGAGACTTAAACTACTTACCCTGCCTTGCACTTTTATCCTTCAGTGTCTTGTCTATATGAAACAGATAAAGCAAGGCTGAAAAATTATCTTTTAAAATAGGCCTTTTATTCTTTTGAGGACTATTTAGGAAGTGATTTCAATGTATAAATTTTTAATGTGTAAAATGTTTGCCTCTATAATGTACTTTATTGTCTATATTTTAGTAAATAGGATATTTGGTTTTTTTACCATTTTAATAACATTTTTGTATTCTTTTGTAGACATATTTAATACATTTCATACTTATGTACCTTTGATTTGTAAAAACACACAGTTGTAATACTTTACCAATAAATAAACTAAACTAAATACGAACAAACATATGTATACAGAGAAATAAAGTAAACTTCTTGAGATAGCCTAATAATGATATTAAGATGAGAACATTTTGAAGTAAAATTCGCTTTAGGTTTATTCCATGAAGATAATAACTTGGCTGTTGAAATGGATTGCATTTATTGTGAAACAAAATTTTGTGTTTGTACAGCGTTATCCTACAGGGTTAAAATTATGCTTGTCTGTTACCCGACCTGTATAATGCATTGTATGAAGTGTCTATGTATCTAACACTACGGATCAACCGAATTGATTTTACACATATTTCTTGTACCTGATATTTTAAAATACACCCAGTAAGAGTGAAGCACTTTTCATAAAATATTCATAAATTTTATATATCTTTGTTTATTTAAAGTTAAAAAATGTTTACATTTCCTAACAAAAATAATCAATTGTAGTAAGACTTGGCGTTGTCTTGCTGGAAAAGAGGTTGATTTAACCCCCATAGATGCAACTGGCTCAATTTAAAAGTTTACAAATTGATCAATAAAACCAGGCAGTGACCGGCTGCTGTATCTTACGCCACTCCATATAATCATAGACCATGTAAGAACCGTATACCATTTCACAGCAAATTCTAAATTACTGCATTATCTGGATCTTATGTAGCCATCGTGATCCCAAAGACAAAATCAAAAGTCGTTAGAGAACACAAGACGACCGTTTTGATCTGGCGTTAAACAATCAAGTCAAGCAGCCCATTATCGATGCATCACTAGGTGCCATAAAATTGGTATGTAGGAACGAAGTTTGAAGCTTGTATTCTACGATAGTCCGATACAGACTTTTTGTTGTCCAATCCGCAACAACCAAACACACTGAAAAAAAATACAACTGGGCTATTTCCGGGTAAGAGGACGATTAACAGGTCACGTGGCGATTGGCCTTCCGGTGAAGCTTGAGGAATACACTAGTTCGCACTAGTATTCTAAAATACATATAATTCTAGCAGAAAAAAATTGCAAATGGGTGTTTTTACACGAGAATTATAATTTGGCATTACTAAGTCAAACTGCAAGTAATAGTACGATAAAAACTAATCATTTTTTGCCAACATTACTTATAAATGCCCAACGTTTTAGCTTTGGCTTTCGAGACAAAAGAAAACAAGACGAAAATGTAATCAAATGAACTCAAAGTCTCAATTCTCATATTCCCCACTTCCCAAGGTCTCACTATTAGGCACCCACCCAGAACCTAGTTTTGTTCATATACAGTGTGTAAACAGTATGAGTGCATATATTTTTGGTGGAAATAGTACACACCAAATCAAACAATAAACACTAAAACTACTACGGTCTATTGACCTTACTAAGCAAGATAATCCAAAATACATGTCACGTAAATTATTGTCAATTAGGCAACGTCGCCTGCTGGCCAACACAAATTAGTTAGACGAGACTTCTTAAAGAAATAATTTAGTCTACGAAAAAAATGAATACCTCTATTTATTATTCAATAATCTATATATAAATAGGCAAAGACAAAACGATTAGGTACCATTTTCTCCTCTGTTTCTCTACCGATTTTCTTCATTTTTGTTTTGTTTAGTAGCTACTGACGACCTTCAGTGCAGAATGCTAATCTTAATTTATAATACTGGTTCATTCATTAAATAAAATATAATAAAAATTCATTATTTACGTCAATAATGTCAATGCCAAACAAATGAATGTGCTGCGTGCTGCCGCCGCCAGACTCAAACCATTGAGTAATTATATATAGACAGACCAATGCTTTTATATGCTTAGAGCACGTACTTCTGGAAGTGGCATGCAAGCGTTGTTATTGTTTAGTGGGTAAAGTAATCGTTGAATATTATAATTATACAGGGCGATTCCAGATATGTTAGAAATCATTTTTTTCATGGGTGGCACATGAACAGTTGCATATATAGGGTGTTTAAAATATAGAGTAGAGTGCAATTATAACTAATAAAATAATTATATAGGGAAGCCCATTAGCGGTTGAATTTACAGGGTTCTTGGAATAGAAGGTGCAGTAAAATTACAGTTATACAGGGTGGTGCAAAAAATGTTTTACATAGATGCATATACAGGGTGACGGAAATGGAAATGCAACATTTCGTAACCCATATGCAGTTGTATATATAGTTAAGATGAAATATAGGGTAAGAGCAATTATAGATATACAGGATGGTGATAAAAAATGTTAGAAAAGGAAATGATTTATAGAGTAGAACACGAAGAGTTCCATATATATAATGATTGAAATATAGGTCGGAGTAGAATTATAGTTACAGAAAATAATTAAAAATTTCATAAACAAAAAGAGTAAATATGGTGGGTCATAGGCAGTGGCATATACAGAATGGTTTACCCGGTGGTTGAAAAATAAAAAATATTATGCGTGGTTCATAAGCAGTTGCATATACAGGGTGGTGGAAATATATAATGAGATGGAATTATTATTTATTTTAGATTTTCTTGGGAATAATACCACATCAGAGTTCAAACTTGTGTATATTTTAAAACCAAACGTTTCAAAATCCTGTCGGATTTCGTTTTCAATGGATATAAATTTATAAAGTAAAATTGAAATATATGACAATTATTTTGACAAATATGTTTACGTTACTATGGATAAATTTCTTTGATTTCAAATATACAGGGTGCACAAGAAATTCCAAAGATCATTATAAATCAAAAAAATTTTTTCAAGTTGGAAGAACTTGAAAAATTGTCTTCAGAATTTATTTGTGGCGTTCCTAGGGACGACTTTCTTTTTAAGATAGTGCATTTGCCAAAAAATGCGATCAAAGAATTCTGATAATTCAGTGATCCCATTAAAGTCATAAGGGAAAACCTAGGAAAAACCTCATGAACTATCCCGATATAGGGTTGTTCAAAAGGATATGACCATTGTTAATTTCATCTTTAATTATCGGCAACCAGACATGACTGAAATCTACGGAAGTAGAAGCGATGCAGTCGTTTTCATTTAACAGAATTAAGGCAGATTCTTTTAATTTTCGTTTTGTGCAGTGTTCTTCTTTGTGTAATATTGTTGTGTTGTGAAATTGTATTTTATGGCCTTGGTCCCAAGCATGTTCACAAATTTTTGATTTTTCGAACTGACGTTTCTTTATGTAATTTTGATGTTCATTTATTCGAACATTAAGAGGTCTAGAGGTTTCTCCAATATAAAACTTATTACATTCACAAGGAATCTTATAAATGCAATTTTTTGAGTTTTGCGTAGCGTTTTTTGGTTTTGTTTTTGTTATAATAGATTTAAGCGTATTTGTTGTTTTAAATGTAGTTTTGATGTTAAATTTGTTGCCTACTCTTCTCAATCTCTCTGACAGGCCCTGTATATATGGTATTGTTGTTGTTATAATGTGGTTTTCCTGGTTGTCAGTATTATTAGGTGAAGTCTGGTGTTGGTTGTCAGTTGTTTTGTGCTCAATTTTATTTAACTCTTTGTTAATAAATTTTTGAGGGTAATTGTTTGCAGTTAGAACATTTTGTATAAATGATTTTTCTTTGTTGAATTTAGTAGTATCTGAGCAGTTAGTCTTTGCTCTGTCATATAAAGATTTAATAACACCTCTTTTTACCGTATTTGGATGGTTCGAGTTAAAATTGAGATATCTGTTAGTGTGAGTTGGTTTTCTGTAAACTTTTGTTTCAAATGAAGATTGTGTTTTTGTTATTAAAATGTCCAAAAAAAGGTAGTTTGTTATTTTGTTCGATTTCTAATGTAAATTTTATGGTTGGTTCTTTGTTGTTTATGTCGGTTAATAATTCCTGCAAATTTTCCAGATTTTGTTCCCAAATAATGAATATGTCGTCAACATAACGCCACCACACCGGTTTATTTTCTTTTGAAAAAATCATTTGTTCTTTAAATTTGTCCATAAAGATGTTACTTAAGGCAGGGGACAGACAAGAACCCATAGCCATGCCAAAATCTTGTTGGTAGAAATCATCGTTTAACTGAAAGTAAGTTGTTTTCGTACAGAAAGTGAGTAATTCCATTATTGTGTTAATAGATAAACGAGTTCGTTGATGAAGTGAATAGTCATGTTCTAATAATTCTTTTACTATAGGAAGTGTTTTAGCTACGGGAACATTGTTATATAAGTTTACTATGTCAAAACTTGCTAGTGTAAATGTATTTTTGTATTGTATATGAGACAATTTTTCTAAGAAATCTGCACTGTTTTTAAGATGAGAAATTGAATTACCTGTAAGTGGAGAAATAATTTTCAGCAAAAATTTTGAAAGTTCATTACATGGAGAATTTATGGAACTGACAATTGATCTCAAAGGGATGTTGGGTTTATGAATTTTTGGTAAGCCATAGAAGTGTGGAGGTTTAGTATAATGTGGAGTGAGAGTTTTGCGTTCTTGGTCTGTAAATTCGTGTTTGTGACTGTAGAGTTTAACAGAATTATAAACAGTATTCTCGCTAGCTATAACAGAGAATTTATATTACAAAAACGAAGACATTTACACAAATTCAATCAACTTCTCTTAAATAAAAACATATCAACAAATACTACTCGAGACAAAAATTTTATTTTAACAAAAACTGTTATTAATCTTTCTGACAAACAACTAAACATTTCTGAAACTTCAGTTTTAGAAAAAGGCCTTAATTTTGCAATTACCCCGAAAACAGTTCCTAAATTTGACGTTATTAGTGCTATTGAACAAACCGCAAATAAATTAAATTCAAGTGACGTTGAAGAATACAGGATTAGAGCGAAAATTGAACTAGAAAAACCTTTAAGAATCAAAAATAATCTTTCTAAAAATGAATTACATTCAGTTAAAGAATTAAGAAATGATAATTCAATCAAAATTTTACCTGCAGACAAAGGCAATGCAACAGTGATTTTGAATAAAAATGACTATGATGACAAAATTATGAACATAATTAATCAAGGACAATACACTAAACTAAACAAAGACCCGACAAGTTCAGTAGAAAGCAAAATATACCGTTACTCTACAGTCACAAACACGAATTTACAGACCAAGAACGCAAAACTCTCACTCCACATTATACTAAACCTCCACACTTCTATGGCTTACCAAAAATTCATAAACCCAACATCCCTTTGAGACCAATTGTCAGTTCCATAAATTCTCCATGTAATGAACTTTCAAAATTTTTGCTGAAAATTATTTCTCCACTTACAGGTAATTCAATTTCTCATCTTAAAAACAGTGCAGATTTCTTAGAAAAATTGTCTCATATACAATACAAAAATACATTTACACTAGCAAGTTTTGACATAGTAAACTTATATAACAATGTTCCCGTAGCTAAAACACTTCCTATAGTAAAAGAATTATTAGAACATGACTATTCACTTCATCAACGAACTCGTTTATCTATTAACACAATAATGGAATTACTCACTTTCTGTACGAAAACAACTTACTTTCAGTTAAACGATGATTTCTACCAACAAGATTTTGGCATGGCTATGGGTTCTTGTCTGTCCCCTGCCTTAAGTAACATCTTTATGGACAAATTTGAAGAACAAATGATTTTTTCAAAAGAAAATAAACCGTTGGTGTGGTGGCGTTATGTTGACGACATATTCATTATTTGGGAACAAAATCTGGAAAATTTGCAGGAATTATTAACCGACATAAACAACAAAGAACCAACCATAAAATTTACATTAGAAATCGAACAAAATAACAAACTACCTTTTTTGGACATTTTAATAACAAAAACACAATCTTCATTTGAAACAGAAGTTTACAGAAAACCAACTCACACTAACAGATATCTCAATTTTAACTCGAACCATCCAAATACGGTAAAAAGAGGTGTTATTAAATCTTTATATGACAGAGCAAAGACTAACTGCTCAGATACTACTAAATTCAACAAAGAAAAATCATTTATACAAAATGTTCTAACTGCAAACAATTATCCTCAAAAATTTATTAACAAAGAGTTAAATAAAATTGAGCACAAAACAACTGACAACCAACACCAGACTTCACCTAATAATACTGACAACCAGGAAAACCACATTATAACAACAACAATACCATATATACAGGGCCTGTCAGAGAGATTGAGAAGAGTAGGCAACAAATTTAACATCAAAACTACATTTAAAACAACAAATACGCTTAAATCTATTATAACAAAAACAAAATCAAAAAACGCTACGCAAAACTCAAAAAATTGCATTTATAAGATTCCTTGTGAATGTAATAAGTTTTAAATTGGAGAAACCTCTAGACCTCTTAATGTTCGAATAAATGAACATCAAAATTACATAAAGAAACGTCAGTTCGAAAAATCAAAAATTTGTGAACATGCTTGGGACCAAGGCCATAAAATACAATTTCAAAACACAACAATATTACACAAAGAAGAACACTGCACAAAACGAAAATTAAAAGAATCTGCCTTAATTCTGTTAAATGAAAACGACTGCATCGCTTCTACTTCCGTAGATTTCAGTCATGTCTGGTTGCCGATAATTAAAGATGAAATTAACAATGGTCATATCCTTTTGAACAACCCTATATCGGGATAGTTCATGAGGTTTTTCCTAGGTTTTCCCTTATGACTTTAATGGGATCACTGAATTATCAGAATTCTTTGATCGCATTTTTTGGCAAATGCACTATCTTAAAAAGAAAGTCGTCCCTAGGAACGCCACAAATAAATTCTGAAGACAATTTTTCAAGTTCTTCCAACTTGAAAAAATTTTTTTGATTTATAATGATCTTTGGAATTTCTTGTGCACCCTGTATATTTAAAATCAAAGAAATTTATCCATAGTAACGTAAACATATTTGTCAAAATAATTGTCATATATTTCAATTTTACTTTATAAATTTATATCCATTGAAAACGAAATCCGACAGGATTTTGAAACGTTTGGTTTTAAAATATACACAAGTTTGAACTCTGATGTGGTATTATTCCCAAGAAAATCTAAAATAAACTAGAAGATGCCACAAATAACATTCAGAAAACAATTGGAATTATTATAATGAGGATTTTAATAAATGTTAGAGAATTGAGTGCAATTATAGCTATACAGGGGGGTTAGAAAAAATAAATATGTAGGGTAGCCCATTAGCAGTTGAATTGTTGTCATATTAAATTAAGAATTATGAATTTGAACACAAATAAAGTTCTTTGAATTATATCTGAAAAAAACTTGAATTTTGTTACTTATTTGTAGAAGCGAGATGTAAGACCGACATCTAGGATTTTCGAGGAGACTATCACACAGAGGTTCCGATGTGTGTAATTGCTGTTCTCCCTAAAGTCCTAGGATAGAATGTCACGATAAAATTTTCATGTTACTTAACCTACCAGAGATATTGACACAATTGGTCGAATTTCGACCAGTGTGCGACAGCTAGTTATTATTATTTTGTTAATTGAAAACACATAACTTGAGAATTAGATTTGTTTTTGTAAATAAACATTTGTGACATATTCCTAAAACAAATTGTGTATTACTTTTTGGAAAAAAAAACTCGCGAAATTCGGTAACAGGAGAAAAACAAAGAAGTACTTCTGCTATTTACATGTTATTTAGTAACTTGAAATAAGCTATTTTAACCGATATACTATTTAGAAATACATTAGTTCAAAAATAGATACAGTACTTGCGACACAAAGAACAGTATGATTAAATCCACTTTTTGTAAAAATCTAGCATTTTCCACCATACTAAACATTACATTGAAAACTACAAAACAAACTGCCACTAAGAAAGGTAAACAAATATAACATTGGAACAGCATTTTCCCGATTCGCTGATTCTCCTTATCAGACGATCGCGCCGTGTTGCCATATCTTTACAGCAATTTTAATTTTTAATAATAATAAAAAAAATTTTATTATTGCTAATTTGGTAAGTGAAGAATCTGTTTATTATTTAACATATGAAACATCAGAAGCATTTTGAAAGAAAAAATATCTGTTGGTGATGGTGAAAATGCATGTAAATTTCGTACCTTTGTCATTTTTTTTTTACAAAACTATAGCTCTTTTTAAAAAATGTTATTAGGCTTTTTGTTTTATTTCTATCTGAGCCAATAAGGTGGGAAACAAATACTAATGGAAAGCTTTTTAAATATTTTGTTATTTTTGTCTGTCTATGTTCTATATTAAAAATTACACTAAGTAATAAAATTGAATAGTTAGAACATTAAGTAATAAAAAATGGCAAAGCTTACTGTAGGTAAGGTTAGAACCTAGTATATGTATTGTATAGACAGTGGCGGTCCGTAGAGGTCTTAGGGGCTATGACACCCCCCCACTCGTACAATTGAAATTGAAAAATCTCTTGAAATAAGAAAATACGAAAATTATATGAAGAACGGTATACGAAATAATTTGAAAATGCGTGACCCGCAAAATATTTAGCTGCGAACGCTTCTGACTGAAGAACTGACTAAGAAACAAAAAATTATACAAAAACTTTTCATAAGTAAAAATGGTACTTCTTTTTATCTTTTTTATGCCTCCTTTATTGCTGCTTCCGTCATCTACGTTAGTATCCTTGGTAAATTATATACATTCAATCAAATACACGAATCCAGCAAAAGTTTGAATTTTCAATCGCAAAGCATATTTGACATAAACGTATGATAGCATTTTCCACAAATCGACCTCTTACATCAAGATCTCATAACATAACGTATCAAAAATTCATATGCCGTGGCAAATATACATGTAAACATATCAATCTGCAACACATGTTCAGAATTAATGCAAAATTTCCGAATATATGAAGACGCATAAGTAGACGTCGAAATTTCCTTCACACCGCAGCGAAGCCAAGTTCAGTGTGTGACAGTGACGGCGACGGAAATTAGACGTCTTTGAAGATTATACAACACACAATATTTTCACGTCCAAGATAATTACTGAAATCTTTGAATTGTGTAAAGTGCATTTATTTCTTGGCTGCATTTCCAGAAATTGATTAAATAAATAATTACCGATTTTCGTAATTTATATTTTTGTTTAAATTGATTTACAAACATTGATATTATGTGTGGCGAGGAACTCATATACAGGATGTAAACAGTCTGAGAGAAAATATTTTGAGGAATACCAGTACAGGTGAAAATAAAATCAAAAAGCTTTATAACATTTCAAAAAAGTGGAACAGTTTTGTCAAAAAATGGAAATTTTACAAATTTCGCACCCACTTTTGCAGTCAACTAGACATAATTTTGCTTTCAAAATGCCTGTAAAGGTTCATATGTAAATTCTAAACACTAACCACAATAACATTAAGCAACCACATTTTAATGTTTTCAAATTAAATGAGAACTCGACCAATATTTTATCGAGATTATATTTGCAACATCGTGTATACGATTATTTGCAATGTTATAGTCGCTTGCTCGTAGTTAACAACATATACACCTCACATATATGTTAAGTGAGATTTTATGTACAAAAAATTGATAATACCGTGGCATTTTTGATAATTAGTATATTTTGAGATTTTTTTATATTTTTATCATTTTAATTTTCTTCATCTTGGATATTTTAACAACAGAGTAACTTTATTCTTGTCCCTTGAGGAGAATTTAGACCCATTTTCAAGCCTGTATCAATTATTGCTTCCATGAGACATCTTTTATGTCACTTTATTTTATATATCAATTTTCACACCTGTTTCTGTATATTATTGGAGATTTATTCTATATATTTTTTTGAGTTATTCAATACTTTAGCATTATTAAACTAACAGGTGTTTATGCAGGAACAAAAAACGGCCATTAATAGTAAACATTCTCAAAACTATATATCGAAAGTTAGGGGCTGCACTTTGTGAATATTTTCGTCCTAAGCGTACGCGGTCCAAAAATTCGGTGAGTACTGCTCTATATCAAAATTTTTGCAACCAAAATCTAGTACTGTTTAAACACTTTCTGGGAAATTACATCACAAGTCACGAAATTTCTGTATATTTCCAAACGTTTCGGAGACTAGGTCAGATTCCGTTGTCAATGGCAAAGAAACTATGAAAAAAGGTTCAAGCTATTTTTGGTTCGTGTAAGCTTCTTATAAAAGTTTTTTAAGTCCCTTAACACTTTGGTTCGATATTGGTGGATTTATAGTTGTGTAGGGTGATTATAAAAAGTTGGAAAAAAAAGTTATATAGGATACCCCGTATGTTTCATTGCCTATTTCTTTTTGCAAAGAATTGCACATTAGATATGCGGGTGAAACCGCCGGTAAAGACTAGTAAATAAATAAAATGATAAAATGGGAAATTAAGGAGCAGAAATTACCTGAATGTCTTTGAATAACAAAACATAGTTGTTTAAAGAAATAAATTACTACAACTAAATGTTTTTATAATTTATTCTCAATAAGTTACATAAAAGAAGCATAAACTTTAAATATGTACAACTAAATAACAATCACATATTTAAGGATAAAATACTTTGACAAGAGCTCCCTAAGTGTTGTTTAATTCAAACAAAACAAAACACGTAAGTGTATAAATCAACGTCGAATATATAAATGTCAAAAAATAATTGGAATCTAACCCTAATTACTACTAAATCGTAAATGTTAACCCTTCAAGCTTCCCAAATTTCAATCAGAACAACTCGCCAGATGTTTCTAAATAAATTATGGGGAACATAAGGGCGATATGAGAATGCTGACACACAAGCAATTATTATAGTAATTGACAATTATTAGGAAATGGTTTTAAAACGGCTTTACTCACCTTTACGTATGCATTAATTTTATCGCTGTTTGGTCGATATAGATCCTTACACCGCATAACTGAAACAAAAAAGAAGTACATCAACAATATGTTTACTAAAGAATATAATATAATAGTTTATTGAAATATTATTCATTTAAGAAAACATTTGTTGTTGTGACCAATAATACACTGAAATAGTTGTTTCTTGAGAGAAAGTTTGGGCATATTTTAGAAGAATTTTTTTCATAGTTTCTTCTTTCTTTGCCATTGAAAACCAGGTCTGACATAGAAACGTTGGGAAATATACAGTAATTTCTTAAACTGTGGAATTATTTCTCAAACAGTGCTTAAACACTGAAATAGCTGAGAAACCTTCAAGGAGGGAGTTTCAACAGCCAAATTGTCATCTTTATGGAATAAACCTAAACTAAACTGGTTTAAGAAAAAAGCTGAAGCAACCAATTGATTATTATTACCATCTAAATTGTAAATTAAAAAAAATTACAGAATTATTAGGAATTAAAGTTTTTTCTCGGTAAATAATCGCTTTATTTAGCTCGAGACATAGAGAATATCTTATTGAATCCAAATAATAGTTTAAGTCAAACAAACGTTAGATTTAATTATGATGTCTTCATTCGACTCACATCTCTTACAGCGCAGCCATTCCTTCAGTTTTGAAAATAAGAAATAGCCGCAGGGTGCTAAATCTAGTAAATATACTGTACACACATGTGCTCTCGTACATAGTCTTGATAAAAAGCGATTTTTTTTCGCTAAATGCAGTCCAAAAATTCATGTTCGTGACGTAAGGAGCTTCAATAAGTCATCTGAACGTTCGAAGTCCTTGATGCTGGTACGACGACAAGGGTGCTCAGTAAACCACTTCTTAATCTTTTAAATTGATAATACAGTCACCATATTATTTATTAAGCCTTTTTTAATTTCGGTGATTTTTTTACTCAAAAGGAATTCCCTTTTTTTGTGTTTTCGTTAATAGTCACGAAACTGTCTGCTTTCAGTGTCTGTCAATGACAAACTTAATGACACAGCATGCTTAGACTTTGAGAGTAGTGAATTCATTGAGAAGACTGCTGTATTTATAGTTACTGCAAGGGGATTCAAAATATGACAAGAGGCATTTTATTATATACTAGCTTCACAAAATATGCTCAACCGGTAGGAGTTTAAAAAATCCTAGAGCCCGATTGCAGCGTCTCCTACTGGGTCAAATTGTAAAAAAAATCTGAAAACCCCATCGCTGCGCCACATACATTATCCAATTATAAATATAAACTATTCCAGAAGCCCACTAAACTCACATCAAAATCGGTAGCTAAAAAAATCCTACAGCCCGACTGCTAGATCTCCGACCTAACCAAATTGTAAATCTAAACCAATAAAGCACACACAAAAATGTCATCAAAATCGATGAAACCGTTATATTGTGAAGCAATTCTGAGACCCGATAGCAGCGCCACCTACCCGGTCCAATCGCAAATCAAAAAAACCAACTCAAACTCACACAAAATGTTTTATAAAAATCAGTCCCCCTTTTAGCAGTTAAAAAGAACTTACCTAAAACCCGATAGCAGCGTTCCTTACCAGCTCAAATCGTAAATCTAACCCATTGAAACACATACAGAAAATTTGAACAAAATATTTTTAAGTTAAAGAAAAATACTCCCGAAGGTCAAATAGTGATCAAGTTTTCTGATAAATAAACACAAAACTGTTTTGGTTTACTCCAGATGATAACATCATAGATGTTGAAAAGTGAAAAAATGAAAGTTTGGTTTTAGGGTACAAAACTTTGTGTTTATATATCTTTAACACACCAAAGGTTCCACAATTTTTCCAGATTAAGTTTTCTGAAAATTTCCAATTTTCTGCCCAATTTGCTTAATTTTTTTTAAGTATGTCCCTTCTACAAAGTATAAGTAAACTTAAAAGGAGACGAATAAAATCGGTAAAGGAGTTCTGAATGCATGACCTCAGCAAGGGAAATAGGGATTTATTTTATAAATTAAGATTACTCTATGATAATAAGAATTAATACTCTACATAATCATGTAAATTTCAATTTCTACAGAAATAAAATTTTTTTCTTCTTTTGCCATCCTATAAAATATACTTAATTCCACGAATTAAATTTTAATTATTATGTAAATATAAATAATGATTCCGAAAGAAAAGTACAATATTGGAAAATAATTAGAATGATAAAATTACGAACCAGTTTAAAGATGTCTCACTCCAATAAATTGGTTTGTGACACGACTATTAAACGCCTAAAATTTCAGAATGTTAAAGTTAGTCTCAAAATCGAATTGTCGCGGGACGCCTGGCAGGTGTGAACCGTCGAAACTATTTTGTATAGAAACTATCCAGGAAAGAATTGCTCATTCAAGAAAATAGATATGGCATAAATAAAAACAAAATTATCAGAATTTATCAGCTTTTGAGGGAATCAGCCAATTTTGTGCGCTGTTTCTTTGATGTACCAACACTGCTTCTGGTTTCCAGGTCGACTTTTGTTTCTATGTGTTGTTGTTCTATTGCGTTTTTGATTGTGTGATTTGTATATCCGTTTTGTCGTAGAGCCGCAATCTGTATAGATCCGAAAACGAGCGTGTTAGTAAGTCTATGTATTTGAGAAGAATGGTGACGGGATTTGTAATTTAGGTATGTGTTCGTTTGTGTTGGTTTTCTGTATATGGTGTGGTCCAGGTGCCCAGCCTGGAATCAAGGAAAGGCAGCTGGTTGTTTTCTTCAAAGTCTAATGTAAATTAAATCCTGGGGTGCATCGAGTTTAGATTCTCTAAGAAGTTCAGCATTTTTTTTTGCCACAAGGCCATTTGACAAATACGTCATAGACGTATCTTATCCATCCAGGTCACTTTCACGTTCTAAACTATCAGTGACTCATAGTTTTTTATTACAGAGTTATTACTTTCAAATAAAACTGAAATATTTTAAAGAATATATTTTTAATCACCACAAACCCTTACAAAATAACAGGTTAATGCAACATTATTCAGTTTAATGTATCTGAACTCATAAGTATATGAAATGACCGTAACAAAAATCCATAAACCCAATGAGTGTCGCCTTTGTGAAAATGTTTCGTCTTCGCCATTGTTCAGAAACAATTACGAAAATTGCATTGGGCGAGGAAACAACAAAACCATTTTGCTTCGCTGAATTTTTCATAATAACATCAATGTTTTAAACAGCCTCCAACTGCTCATGATGAAGACGTTTCTGCGAGTGTAAGCATTTTACATTTTCTCTAGACACACAGAAAGAAAATCACTTAACGAAAAATGAATTATTAAAGATACTAAAATAACCACTTGCAGTGTTCATGTGCTTGAAGGAGTTGGATCCACGTCGTACCTACGAGACGCTGAATTTAGCAGAGTCACGAAGGAATTCGCCCTCGAGTAGTTCGTGCCCATTTAAGGCAAATTGCTATATTCGGTAGAGATTCGTGCAAGCGATTATTGTCATACAATTTTGATGTAAATAAATGCTTCAGGACTGGTTAGTTTTCGTGCAATTTGAAAACGCGTAATAAATGTTTTAAGAATCGATGATCGGAAAGTTATAGTGAAGGAACATCGATCTTGAACGTCTAAAATTTACAATATACCCAAAGGAAAGCAAAAAAAAGACATAGCTGTATACTATACGAAAACATATCTGGGAAAAAAACTGATTATGTTCTGAAGGATATTTGTGGCATCCTCATATTTACGTTTCAAGATCTGGATATGACGTCATTGTAAATTTTAAGTTTAGCAGTTTTACAAAGACATAACGAAAGAAATGCACTGTTTTCAAATATACAGTGTATAATAAAAAAAAATCAAATGATCATGTCAAGCTGTTTATAGAAAAAAACCTTTTGAAATATTCGACGTAAGGCTGTTCGAAAGCAAATAACCATTATTAACGATTAACAGAATCGTTTAAACGGATTAAGGTAGACACTGAATATTGGTTTTGTGTTTTATTCTGCTCTACGCAATATAGTTGATTTGTTAAATTGTATATATGTTCACTAATTTAGATATAATTTTTATGTTCATTTAGTCTTACAATTAGACATCTAAATGTTTCTCCAATAGAAAATTACTTTTCGGGTGTTTCTGGATTTGAACGTGATTTGACATTAAATCCGTTGTTTACTAGTACATATACAGAGCCTGTCACAAAGAATAAAGAGAATACGCAACAGATTCACCCTAAAAACCACATTCAAAACAATAAATCAATTATCTTGAACACCAAAAATAGCAATAAAAAAATGCCATGCGAATGTAATAAATTATATATTGTTGAAACATTTTGCCCTCAAAGTCGTCGAACAAATGAACATAAAATTTACATGCAAAATGACAAATTCAAAAATCAGAATTTGTGAACATGCTTGGAACATTGGTTATAAATCATAGTCTAACAGTTCAAAAATATTACACAGAATTAAAAGAGTATACCTTAATTATGTTAGTCAATTCCCTCTGGTTACCGATGAAATCATTGATGGTTTTATAAACTGTACATACATGGGGATAGTTCATAAAGTCTTTCGTAGGTTTTTCCTTATGACTTTAATGGCATCAGGTTTCTTTGATAGCATTTTGGCCAAAGCAGTTCCACATTTTTTCAACTTGAGAACAGCTTGGCTATTATATATAATATTTGGAATTTTGTGTGCTACCCTGTATATGAGAAAGTACTAGATTTCCTGCAGTTATGACTCTGGAAAACTGTTAGATTTATATTTTATTATAATTCCAAGGGCAACGAGATCAGACCCAGACCTTGACATATTTAGATTTTTAAATAGACAGTTCTGGATCTCTAGTGTGAGATTATTCCCCCAACAACTAGCAGAAATTCCCAAAGACCTAAAAACAGGGCTTCAAGCTAACCGTTATTCCAGGTGAAAGTTTCCGCAACTGAAATTAAGATGATACACCTGGAAACATGTGCCGGTTCTTTTCTTCATCCCGCAAAGATGCGGAAAATGGGCTGAACCCTAACGTGCATAATTACGCGACATACATAAATGCCAGTGGCTAATTGTAGTTCTGAAAAAAAAACCCTTTAAAACGAGAAACATCGTATGAGAAAGCATCGAGTTTATAATCCGTCAAAGATGCCTTTTCAGCTTTACTAGCTAAAAGACCTATAATCGCGAGCTCTAAACAAATTCAGGTGAAGACCCTAAAACAATAGGACCTTTTGAAGAAAAAATGAATAAAATCTAATAACTAAAACAGGTAAATATACCAGGAAACTTTTAATTTCAAAATAAGTTAAGACACGCAGCACAAATTCCCAAAAAAAATAGAAAGGTTGAAATAAGTTTTGTCATTATTGTCTTATTAAAAAGATATAGTGCGCCTAAAAATTCTTTACTTGGTGAAATAAAAGACAATGGAGAAGTAATATGCAAATTTTGCCTTAAAAAAATAAATGTGAGAAGCATAACCTAATGTCAACGGGAATAATTTTATTCTTAAGGTCCCAATCTATAACTTATTATAAACACTGTTCCCCAAGTTATTAAACGTGAATTATTATACTTGTCATTGCAAGCCTTTTAATTGTTAATGTTGTTAATTGAAAAGGGGGTCTGATTTAAACCCTGAAACGCTTTGACTATTTGAAATATTTATACTATCAAGCAAAAAAATCAACGAAATACATGATTTTGTATCTCTTAACAGTTCCCATTACAAAATTATTTTCCTACTTTTCATTTATGATATTTAATACACTACATTATTGAACGTCGTAAAGTTCGAACTAAAAACTAACTATAAGTTCGCTAAAATGTTATATATAACAATACCAATGCAGGCACGAACAGAAAAACAAATGGTCGCGAGAAAATAAATGAAGATCTATTATACTGCGGTTATATCTTTCTAGGACAAAGGATGGCGATGCATTTATATAACACATGTTAGACGCGGAAATATATTCCATATGCACGGAGAAATGCAGTGTTTTTTTTTTCACAATTGTTACAAATAGGTTACCTGCAAGATGCATGCGTCTGAAATTTTTACAAAAGAACAGAATCGAAGAAAGCTCTTTTACTACATAAATAAAATTGTTTGTATTTTTATAATTACAACATAATCACTAGAAAACATATAATAAAAATACAATATATTAATATTCAATAATGGCTTACACATATTTGGCATATATCGGATGGCGAAAATTTATTAAACACTGGAAAGTATGAATTTTAGTGTACATTGTCGATTATTTTTTAAATGAGATTGCATATTTGTTGTCACAGAGTGGTTATAACAATGCTGAAGTCCCGCCATGAATAACTCTTTCTATAAATAACTTTATCTTTGCTTATATGCAAATAGTTTCAGTCCGTTTTCCTTTATTTGAATGTATTAACAAAGAATGATATCTTAATCTGACAAATCCTAAAATATAATTCCAATTTTCAGAATTATTAGTACACCTCTGGGATATCAAGTACATGGACCATGAGTTGATTTTAGGCCGTACCTTCTCAATCTTTTGCATTGTGATGTTTCGAGTATGTAAATGTCTAATTCCATGTGCCTTCTAAGTTCTGCATTTGTTGTTGGATCTCTTCTTTTCAGTTTACAGCATCTTCGTCAGCAGTACATTTCTATTCCTGGAAGCATCTTTATTATATATTACATATAACCCCCCCCCCTCCCATAATTTTTATACTTTCTATAATAGTTTTGCAACTTAATATATTGTTTCAATTGATGTTGTTACTTTATATTATCCCATGAAGCTGACGTATTTAAGTAATTTTTGTGTATTTCCTCCGCGTTTATCTGTTGTTGCCCTTACCAGATATTCAATCTGTATTGGATTTTTGAAATTAATCTACACTCTTACAGACTGCATTTTCTTCTTCATTGCTCTAGTAACTCTTCTACATAAAATTAAAATGATTTGTGCGTGAAATAGCACCTATGTCTGAGCCCTGTTGCCATCATTTGTATGGATTTCAATAAACTCTTTAGCGACCTCAATATCATAGTTGGTGTACCTTTTAACTTCAACACCTGCCAAAGATTGCTTAGTAGTACACTGTCCTAGGCTTTCTGGAGGTCTCCGAAGGTATATTCCTAAATAAGCTGGGTTCTTTTTCCAACTGCTTGTCTTGGACTGTATTTATTATCTACCCAAGAACGGCCCGCACCGAAGCCTCTTTGATCTTCAATGTCTTGCCAGCAAATTTCTTGATCCAATTGATCATCCTATATTGCCAGCTTATTAAATTTATAATACCGAGTCCTTCATATATTACGCATTATTCTTATTTATTCCTATATAAAGGGTGTTGAAAAAGTTCCGGAGAACCCCTTACCTCAGGAAATATGATCCAGAGAAAAAGCTGTTGGAATTGTCGCGAGGGCAATCCGACGTGCCTTTGACCTTGAGATAATTCCAGACTAAATTTTTTTCCTCTCTCCATATCCAGTGTAAAAAATATAATTTTTGTTCGAAGAAAACGTTGAAATTGAAATCTTGAATGTCAAGGTTACTGTGAAGGTCATTTGCAGAAAACATTTTCCTCTCACTTCATTTTCGAATTAACAAAAGCTCAAAATCATGTTCCTATTTAAGAAAATGACCTTTATCTTTAAAGGACTTAAACGTCAAGGTCATATTCTTGAACACGTTTGGACTGTTCTTGGTAAATCTTACAACTTTTCTAGAGGTATTTTTTTTCTCCAGTCAATATTTTCTGACATAAAGGGGGTTACGAAAATTTTTGAACACCCCGTATATACATTAATACATACAGATTAAGAACATCTTTATCGAAAACCAAGATAATGTTTTAAACGCCATCATAACAAATGCAAAAAGCACGAGTAGTACATAAAACTGGCTACTAACAGAAATCTACTCAACAATCATATGTGTATTAAAAAACGGTACAATGACTTACCATTAACGTAGATATTTTCATCATCAGCGTATATCTTAAGATCCATAGAACCCCTGACATCGATGAGAGAACATTTACTCGCAACAGTTGAATCCGACAGGCTCAAAGAATCACTCATTCTAGGCGAATCAAACAGGCATCTTCGTAAAGTTTTTATGTCTTCGTCTACAGGACTTACAGCGGGAATAACTGTGCCCCCTGGTATTTGTTTTGTCTCCAAATAACAATTTCTAATTGGCGTGCTTTCAAAATTCAAACGATTCATGCTCTGAGAGGAAAACAACGAAGTTTGTTTTTCCGAGCTAAATTGTTTCCGTCTTCGGACACATCTTTGCCTTCTTAAAGTACACTGTGAACTATTAAGGGAATTATCTAGATGGGGTTTCTTTTTTCCATTAACTCTATTTGGGCTCTCAAATGAAGAACGTCGCTTTTTTGGATCTACATCTTCATCTACACACCTTTCGTTATAAGTTTCATTTAATTGTATAAAGGTTTTGTCCTTATAAGCACCACTTTCATCATTGCCTTCCTTATTGTTGTTGTTGCATTTGCAGATAAAATCACGATCCATTTGATGGAAATTTTCGGTGTTCGAACTTCGAAATCCAGAATCAGAAGAATTTCCAGATACACTTTCTATTATGTTTCTTCGCTCGTTAGCTGTGTTTATTCGATTTTGTTCCCTGGATTCATTAAGGTGATTTTCATTTTCAGATTCCAAGTTCACACACAAACTGCTGTTGAGTGCCCTTTGAACCGTTGGCCTTATACTATCGTCCGTAGTATCTAAAATGGCATCAACTATCTTATCCAAGGACATATTATTTATAAAAGAAGAATCGTCAAGGTTATTATTAACTTTTATAGAAGAACTTTCTTTGCTAAACCTAAAATCTAAGAACCTTTTGACTAGAGGTGTCACTTTATCACTAGAGAACACTTTTTTAGCTGAGGTGTTTGTCCTAAAACCCGGAAAACATGAGTCGTTTTGTTCGGGGGAAGTTATCAAAGTTATTTGATGAAGGAAATCGTTCACATGATCGGTTTTCGGTTTTTTGCTTGGGGGCAAATTGTCGTCCTCTAAAAGTTTTGCTATTGGCTGAAATTTCTTCATACTGTTTCTGTTAAGAGTTTCCAAACAATGCGTAGTTTTTAACTGACAAGGAGAATATTCTGTGGTGTAGGTAGGCAAAGTAGGTGCATACGTATCGTGAACCCTTTTTTTGACCGAAGATAGAACAGTTTTCTTACAGGAACACAAATCTTCAGTTGGGAGAGCCCCTATGTGCGAGTCGACGGTTTCGAACGGTCGAAAGTAATTACTGCACTGGCTGTCGGCATTGAGAAAGTCGTTGTGCGATGATATACAGTCTTTCTTCTTTTTGTGGTGCTGCCTCGGACTGGCAAACGGTGTCCGGATTTTCTTTTCGCTTTTGCACTTTTTGGCTGAAAGTATTCTTCTACCATCTGAAAACTGAAAGTAAGAAGGATTATTAAAAAACGATAAATTCCAACAAACCAATGAATATAATATATACTAGTAGTTAGAAAAACAGGAATTGATAAACGCCTTAGGACCGAACTTCAAGACTACGTATGATAAGCATGTCTGCATTTCTGAAATCCCTAGTTCATTTAACAAATAGTCTACAAAAACCAGTGAACTAGATGTGTAGTCTTAGGATCGAACCTCAAGACTACATATATTAGGCGTTATATCATTCTTATACAACCCTTTTCAGTACATCAAACAATTTTCACAAAGAGCAATTAGTGAATATTGACTATTGAGAATAAAGTGGGATTTTTTTAGGGCGGCCATCCCCACTCTACACATATGTAGTATGCCAAGCAAAATTACGGACCCCAGCTAAAATTAGACATACGTACGTCAATGGCAAAAATAGTAACATCGCCAAACATCTTATCCGACAGATGAAGCACCCCCGTAAATGACTTGAAAAGATGCAATGAGGTCGACATGTGATTTATCGATTAAATATAGTTCCAGATTTCTTCTGTTGTGGAATATAAATACCTATTACGTTTGTATATATCAAATGGCAAGCAATAGTAATAGTTTGTTACTGTTTAAGTATTTCGAGATTATAGTGAATAAACGAAGTAATTGTCTTTTGAACCAAAATATTATACAGCTTCAAGTCCACTAAATAACGAGATTAAGTATGGTGGTTAGTCTTGGAAAGTTTTTTAGAGAGGCATTTTTTCTCATAACAATAATGCATTTATAGATTCATCGTTTTCATGTTCCATTATGGTTTATAATTGTCTTCTAAATGTTAATTGTGGCATATTCTTGATTAATTTTATGTGTTCTTGGGAAATAACACCATAATCGAAACAAAAATGTATATATTCAAGGATAAATCTGACGTTTCCAACACCACAATCGAAACAAAAATCTATTCAAGTTGAAAGAACTTGAAAGAGTTGACTTTAGAATTTATAAGTGACTTTCCTAGGTACGACATTGATATAAGGTAGCGCATTCGTCAAAAATATGATCAAAGAATTCTTTTATTTCAGTGATCCCATTAACGTCATAAGAGAAAACCTAGGAAAAACCTTGTGAACTATCCCGATACTGGGTTGTTCAAAAGGAGATGGTCATTACTAATTTCTTCCTTAATTGTCGGTAACCAGATAGGTTTCAATTCTACAAAAGTAGAAGCGATACAATAGTCTTCATTCAAAAGAATTAACGCAGATTCTTTTATTTTTCATTTTGTGTTATGTTGTTCTTTGTGAAAAAAAAACAACCAACAAAACTCAAAAAACTGCATATACAAGATTCCTTGCGAATGTAATAAATTTTATATTGGAGAAACATCGAGACCATTAAACGTACTGTATTGTTTTTATTTTCACACTCGGGTTCAGTTCTTGTATTTATTTAAAAACACAGTCCAACTCACTCTAATTTATTTGCATTACTTATATTCACAAGAATTATTTACATTTATTGTAACTATACAATAGGAACGAAACGAAACGAACCATCGGGAAACTCTTTCATGTTCTGAAAGCTTTAAGGGAATTCCCAGGAACGGCAGCGGGCCTGTTGAGAGTCGAACCATTTCGGATTCCCAGAAATACCGGAATAATGTCCCTTCCACGAATTGGTTGATGGCCGATTGCACCAGCTGTCGGATGAATTCTCGTAACATTGCCCCCTCCTTAAGACCATTTCGTCCCGGAATGTCCCAGAATCCTTCCCGGTGTGACGATATTTGCAGGACTCTCCATTTCGACAACGGGAAGTTTGGTAGAAGTAACAGTCAACGGTCTTCGAATCTGGGCTGCGGATATTGAGAGAGCACACCAAGATGTCGATGCCACTGAATCGAAAGATTGTTTCCATCATACTTCCCACCACCCTCCAATTCAATCCATCCAACCCGAAGGCTATCTTTGGGACCGCCAATTTCATCAGATTCTTCTCCATCATCACATTCCTCAATTCTACCAGAGTCTTCCAAAGATCGCTGAATGTTGGCTTGTCCTGAGAGAATGTTTTCGTTACCAAATAAAAGATGTCTCTGGTACCCACTGGTTGTTTATCTTCGAGATGAAGGACCTTCACTACCGCTGGATCTTGCTCCCGTAGCTTCTGGAACTGGCCGTACTTTTTGGCAAACACCTTGGCTATTCCTCTGGACATCCGGAGATCTCGAGCCACACAATGAGCCAGGGCATATTGTATGGGCACCTCAAACAGGTCTCGGGGTTCCTCTCTCGTTACGTCGTGCTGCACTTTCTGCCCATCAGTGCCACTTGGGCTTGGTCAACTTCGCTGTCATGACTTCCGGTATAAGGGGCTAACCTGTTGAAATGTACGACCTTTGGTTTTCCCCGAGGTAGCTTCTTTATTCTGTAGACAAGATCGTTGATCTTCTTTACAATTTGGTAAGGCCCCTCTCAAGATCTTTGTAGTTTGGGCGAATACCCACGACGCCGTTGCGGGTTATACAAGCAAACAAGATGATCCGCTTGGAATTCTCCGCCCTCGGCTCATAGGCTTCCTTCATTCGGGCACTGGCATTCTCGATATTTAACCGGACTCGTTGGTGTATGTCGTCCATCTTTCGACCTAACTGGCTGACATAGTCTTCACCTAAAGTCTCTTCTCCTGAGGGACATCCAAACTTCAAATCGCATGGTAGTCTTCCCATAATAACGCTTGCCGGGTTCTGACCCGTGGACTCGTGCACAGATGAACGATATGCGATTAGAAACAAGTGAAGATACTGGTCCCAGTCTTTTTGGTGGTCAGAGACTACCTTTGACAAATGGCGATTAATGGTTCTATTCATCCGTTCTACCATTCCATCGGACTGCGGGTGTAATGCTGTCGTCCGTGTTTTATTGATCTTCAGAAGTTTGCAGACATCTTGGAAAAGGGTAGATTCAAAATTTCTACCTTGGTCTTAGTGCAACTCCAAAGGAATACCAAAACGACTGATCCATTCCCTGACAAGGACATCAGCAACGGTCAAGGCATCTTGATTCGTTAAGGCATATGCTTCGGCCCATTTACTAAAATAGTCCATCACCACCTCAATGTATTTATTTCTAGAGTCGGATTCAGGAAATGGACCGGCAACATCAATGGCTACTCTTTCGAATGGACTGCCCACGTTATATTGCTTTATGGGAGTTTTTGGTCGCTTCTGAGGCCCATTACTTGCTGCACAAACCGTACATTTCCGTTACTCCTTAACATCTACCTGGCAGTTTATCCAATAGAAGCGTTCTCTCAACTTCCCCAGGGTTTTCGTTACTCCCAGATGTCCTCCAGTTGTACCAGCATGTAGTTCTCGTAACACCTCTGGTCTCCTATTTCTGGGAACTACAATCTATTTTCTACTGTTTCCCTCCTCTGGAGTTTCCAGGACGCGCTTAAGAAGTCCATTTTCCAGGATGAGGGAGTTCCACTGAGCACTGCGGTTTTCTTCCTTCCACCGGATAACTTCTTTCAAATCTGGATCTAATTTCTGGTCTTTTTGGATCTCAGCAGATTGCCAATGGTCATCGATGGCGGTAGTTCTACCGAGAACAGCCCCTTTTTCTTCTGCTCGTTGATAATGTTTGCAATCATCAGGGCATGGTCTCCTCGATAGGGCATCAGCATTCTTATGACTTGTTCCAGCTCGATGTTCAGTCTGGAAGTCGAATTCTTGCAACTGCTCAATCCACCTGGCCACTTGTCCTTCGGGGTTTTAAAACTGCAGGAGCCACTTCAGTGCTGCATGATCAGTCTCAGAAGGAATCTTTTACCATAGAGGTACTTGTAGAAATGTTCTATCCCCTTTACCACAGGCAAGAGTTCCCTGCGAGTAACGCAGTAATTCCGTGCAGGCTTGCTCAAGGTCTTGCTGAAATAGCCGTTGACTTTCCCTGACCGTCTTGGATCTGCGAAAGCACCGCACCAATTCCGATATTGCTTGCGTCGGTGTCCAAAACGACGTTTCCATCTGGCAAAGGATAACTTAAGACGGGGGCACTCGTCAATGCTCTTTTCAGTGTCTCGAATGATCGCTGGCACTCCTCGTCTCACTGGTATTGTACCTTCCCCTCTGTGAGTCTAGTGGCTTGGCGATGTTGGCAAATCCGGCTACGTACCGACGATAGTACGTGCACCACCCCAGGAAACTTCTTAAGTGAGAGATACCTTTAGGTATCGGCCATTCCTGCACAGCTTTGACTTTCTGTTTATCAACAACTAGTCCCTCTGCGGAAACCACATGTCCAACATATTGCACCTCTTGTTGGAACAGCCGACACTTTTTCGGGCCTAACTTTAGTTCGGAACTTCGAAGTCGCCGAAACACCTCCTCCAGGTTCTTGACGTGGTCTTCAAATGATCTTCCAATCACGATAATGTCGTCAAGATACACCAAGCATGTTTTCCATGAAAGCCCTTTTAACAGTGTTTCCATCAATCTTTCAAACGTCGCTGGAGCATTGAACAACCCAAACGGCATCAAAACGGCCAATAACCGCTCTTCAAGTCCAGGGTGGAAAACATCTTCGATCCAGCCAACGTATCTAGGGTATCGTCTATTCTTGAAAGTAGATAGCTGTCTTTCTTTGTAGCGTGGTTTAATTGCCGATAATCCATGCAAAATCGGGTCGAACCATCTTTCTTTTTAACCAAGACAACTGGAGAAGCCCAAGGGCTATTGGATGGTTCAATAACACCTTCTTCCTCCATCTCGCGGACTACCCTGTCGGCTTCTTCTCTTTTAGCTGGGGGTAGTCTTCTCGCCGACTGTCGAATAGGTTGAGCGTCCCCAGTATTAATTTTATGTCTCACCAGATCGGTTCATCCTTTTTGCCATTCCCTACATCGAAGATATCCTGGTAGTTTCTAACGATATCCCTCAATTTTACTTTCTGGTTTGGTTTCAAATTCTTAGATGAATCGGTGATGAGTCTTTCCAGTTCCTCAGATAGTTTACCTGATGGTATTTCTGCATGCTGTGTGCTTCTGACTACAGAGGAAACTGTTGAACAATGGCCCAAAGTTGTTTCTTTCTTTAGCACAACCGAGTAATGATTCAGCTCATTACTCTTACTGGAGCAATCTCCCTGGCACGAAACAGAGTCTTCCCCAGTGCGACTTCTCTACCTACATTTCCGTCGTTAAGTTCTGGATCAAACATCATTACTGTTCCAGCTTGATCTTTCCCATCTAGGCAAGCATCTATAATGATTTCAGCTCTTTCCCGAACACTAAAATCCTCTGTTAAGATGGCTCGAAGCTTTATGTAATCTTTTCCATGAAGCACCACTTCTTCGTCATTCACTCGCAGAATGCCATCTTAGAAGTTTAACTGGAATCCCTTGGAGCTCATGACATCCATTCCAATGAATACTTCGTCTTCGATGCTGTCACTAATGCCCGATGTAGGAAGGTTGTGTTTCCCAAGGTCATTTCAACCTCTATTTCACCATGGACTTTCGCTGCTTCTCCTGTCGCTGTTCGCAGTTACCATTTTGTTGGTTTTATTATTGCCTCTAAAACAATGTTAGGCCTTATTACTGTTTTCGTCGCACCGGTATCCAGATGCGTTGTAAATTGCTTCCTATTAATAAGGCCATCTACGAAGACACTTTTAACGTGGTTGCGTAGCGAAGTGACATATGCGTTGGTAGTTGGGACTTGTTGGTTACAGGTCGACGATGGTCCTTTTATATTGACCTTCTTTAGTTTCCCCGGCGAGGAAGTCTGTATTCCGTTGTTCTCCTTGCAATGACTCTGGACATGTCTTACCTTACGACACTTCCGACATCTCACTAGTCTTTTTTGGTAAGGACTTCTTCTATTATCTTTCTTAGAGAAGCTTCATCGTTTCCGCCATCTTCGGATTCTCCGTCAACGATTCGGACTCTGGCTTGACCTCTGCAGGTATTTTTCGCAGCCTCGAATTCTAGAGCTCGAGCCAGTGCATCCAATAATTGAGTCGGTCTAGCTAGGGACAATGCTTGCCTGGCTTCGTGGTCCCGAAGTCCATCCAAAAACGCTTGCACTGCTAACCTTTCTATCACATTTGCCGGCGTGGCTGGATAGGCAAGGCGAAGCAGACGGGCAATATCAGGTTCAAACTCTTGAAGGGATTCATTTGATTTCTGGTAGCGATTTCTCAATTGGGAGTGGTAGACGTGCTCCAAATGTGTCTGGCCATACCTCAGTTCTAAATGTTTGACCAGTTGATCGTAGTCTTCTAGCTCAGAGGTATTCAACGTTTGCAAAATGTCTGTAGCGTCCCCTCTTAAGACTCTTGTCTTAAGAGGGAGCTATTGCTTTCTCCTCTGCCGACCATCCGTTTAGCTTTGCTGCAGCCTCGAATTGGCGCCGATAATTTGTCCATGACGATTTTCCATTAAATTAGGGGGGTTTCATTTTGTGTCTTGTCCCCTCGAAGCTAATTTTTGAATCCACTTTAGCTCTTCTATCCACGTTTCACTTTTGAGTGACTCTTCGACCATTGTTTGCCTTAGCTTTTCCATCCGAGCCTCATTCTCGAATATCTTCTCTTCCAGCATTCTGAGTTTTTCTGTACGATGCTTTTCAAATTTTCTTCTAGGGATTTAGAATTTTCTGCTAATTTAACTTCTAACGCCTCTTTCAAATGTTTGTAGCTTATCCTCTAAAGTCTTAGAATTGTCTTGTAGTTTTTTTTGTAAGGTTTCTTTTAAATTTTCTTTCAAATTTTCTTCCAATTTTTTTAATAGCATACTCATGTCTCCATTGCCAGAAACTTCAAACAAGTAAGTATCGGGATCGTTACCTTTATTTATTGGGGCATCTCGTAGCCGTTGTACTAATTCACATTTCTTTCCACTAATTTCTAAATCCCTTTCCTCAAATTCTTTTTTTAATTCCGTCACTTTCAATTGGTCCAAACTCACGTTTTTAAACATTGTCCGACCATTTATTTTGCACTTCTAAATTTCCACAAATACACCTATACCTGTCACCACTATAATGTTTTTATTTTCACACTCGGGTTCAGTTCAGTTCTTGGATTTATTTAAAAACACAGTCCAACTCACTCTATTTTATTTGCACTACTTTTATTCACAAGAACTATTTACATTTATTTTATCTATACAATACTACCGTCGAAAACTGAATGCCTCCTATCGCCAGCTGTTCATATTTATATATTTCTCTTCGAATTGTCTGGTAAGTTCACGAACCATCGGGAAACTCTTTCATGTTCTGGAAGCTTTAAGGGAATTCCCAGTAACGGCAGCGGTCGGCCTGTTGAGAGTCGAACCATTTCGGATTCCCAGAAGCACTGGAATAAAGTCCCTTCTACGAATTGGTTGATGGCCGATTGCACCAGCTGTCGGATGAATTCTCGTAACAGTACGAATTACATAAAGAAACAATAATTTGAAAAATCGAAAATTTGTGAACATGCTTGGAACCTAAGTCATAAAATACATTTTGACAATTCAACTATACTTCAGAAAGAACAACATAACACAAAACGAAAAATAATAGAGTCTGCGAATGCGCTATCTTATATCAAAGTTGTACCTAGGAACGCCACTTACAAATTCTAAAGACAACTCTTTCAAGTTCTTCCAACTCGAAAGCTGTTTAACTGTAATACAAGATCTTTAGAATTTTTTGCGCTACCTGTATATCTAGAAACAACATTTTTTTCTTATTTCAACTTAAATGTTATATATCAAACTTTCATTTTGCATTTTATATTTTCAATACATGTTTAAAGCCATTGAAAACGATGTCAGAATAGGCCTGGAAACGTTTAGTTTATCCTTGAATATACAGATTTTTGTTTCGATTGTGGTGTTATTTCCCAAGAACACATAAAAATAACCATTGTGGTTTACGTATCGAACTGCACAGAATAAGTATCTTAATATTATCAAAAATTTTACATCATAAACAGAAGTGACCGAATCTATTTGAAAATGATATACTAACTTTGTTCATGTTAGTTTGTACGGTTGTGAAGCATAATAATTTACGGATTTTTTAACCATTTTTTACCTTCCTAAAGTTGTTGATTCAATAATCTTTGTTTGTCTGCCTTTCTTATCTAAAATCTCTGTCCTCCGAACACTGCCCATTGAAATGTTATTTCTGAAATGTATATCTTAATAAAAATGTCGGTAATAACAATTAAGTTAGACTATCCATTAAAGCTGTGATATAGCACAGGGCAAATCACATCAGTATTTCGTAACGTGTAGGAGTGCCGCCAAATTGGCTCGATGTAAGAGGAAAATTTAATTTTCTTAAAAGCCTATTACTTGCTAAGACTAAATGTTATTGCTGTTAAAAGACTCTTAGTTCTTACTAATGACTTCCACAGTCGTGGAGAGTGGATGGTATTTTACTGCCTGTTGAATAATGAAAATGACGTTCACTGAGTTTGTGGCAATTTTGAACTTGTAATTTTTATCAAAATGTTGTTTGTATGATGTAGCCTTGGGAGGATGGACGATATTATCGAGTAATTTGTACCATTTTTTCGTTGGGTAGTAATATTACTACTCATTTGGATGTTTTTCGATCCGTCAGTCCTATCCGCCAAAGGTTGATAATTTCAAAAACGCGACTCGATGAAAGGGATCCATGGTTTCCTTTGTTTTCTAGCAGGAAATTTCAGTAACTACCAGTGCAAAAGGATTAATGGTGCAATAAACAGTAATAAAATAAAAATCTACAAATGCCCAAAAAAAGAAAGCATATCCAATAGTTCAGTCATTGGAGGTTTTTAAGTGAGATAACACCTAACAACCGTTAATCTTTGTTTGTTGAAATGCCCGTAAATGAGCTCTTTTCACTGGAAGATTGAATCCTAATAAATTTCAACGTTGGTCTTCGTGGACGACGGACGTCCACGGAATTGTGAGACACCACCATTAGGGTTATTTTTTAACTATGTTCACGGTTTTCTGCAAAAAGGTTTAAAAGATTTGGATATCTTTTTCTATATTCTGCGAAGGTCGATGCTCAAGTAATTCTGTATATTTTTCTTTGAGGTTCAGAAAATCGAAAATACTATTATCTTATATATATATATATATATTTACTGATTTAGATGATTAAAATTGTATTTTACTAGCGTGGTTCCAGAACAGGTCTCACATTTCTGAGGAAAGTGTTGTTGAACTTCGTCTAACATTTCTTTATAAAAATGTTTATTTATTACCATCTATTACTTGTTCACTTAGCTAATAAAGTATTTTGGAGATATTTACTTTATTAAAAAGAAAAGTATCATAAATACAAATTAAATTTGGTTTACCGGACGAACTTTTAAAGTTTGGAATAATTGTAATAGCGGTTAAAATTGGTAGAATATGAAATTAAACAGCAAGAACCAAGAAGTTGGTATAAACAAATCCTTGCCAAGAGGTATGGGAGAGACTAGATTAATGTGGGGTATCAATTTGAGTAAATAAGATACTTGTATAACACATAAACTAACATTAAAATTTCGTAATAAGAAAACTTAAATGATTCTTTACTTCGTGATAAGACATGTCGAAAGTTTTTCCATAACTCAGTATTTTCGTTATTCTTACATACGTGTCTTATATTATTGATCGCGTCTAATGATGGTGAAATAATTTCAAAATGATTGTTGAGGAAGTTCTTGATTTTTAACTACTCATTTGGAAGTTTCTCGCCTCCTCATTTTTTGTAACAAATAAAGTATTTCGTAAAATTGACCAGATTGGTAGTTTTCTCATAAAGAAAGCACTATTTTTATGTTTGTCAAATGTATTTATTTAAAACACAAAAAATTCTTATAAGTAACAATACAAGAGATTATGCTTAACGGAAACATAAAGTGATTGACAACGACTGCAGGTTGGAGTTAAGACGTCTCCAGAACAGGTCAGTATACCCCAATACACATATTTGTACACCGGAAGACTGGTTTAATATTTTGTAGAAATTTGTTTCCCCCAGAACATCCGTGTGAAAAAGTGTGTAAGAGGCAATACCAGTAATCAGGGGAATTTTACGAAATTGCTCTACTATACTTTTGTTCCATTACAACTTTCAAAGACTTATCTGTTACACAAAAAGAAGAAGTGAGATGACAAAACCGCAATGAGCAGTCAAAATAATAAGTTTTTAACCTTGATCTATAACATCTACATTTTGAATTACATTCGCTTGTAAATTCAAAGTTTTATATAAATGGGAGTACGTATATACAAATAATCAAACATTTGCTATTTAAACCAAGTTTTCCCAAGACAAAATGAATCCTTTTTGTTTCTAAAATTTTTTGATTACTATTTGTAACAAGAATGTTACTTCACCTTATAATTTAACCACCATATATATGCAACTCCTTTTTTTAACCATTCAGTATAACTGTAATTTCACTCCACCCTATATTGCAACCAACCTATATATGAACTACCAAATATAACATCATTTTTGCACTACGATTTTCAGTATCGCTCTGTATTTCTATTCCACCATATATTGGAACCACCATGTATAACTATAATTACACTCTAATTCATATTTCAACCATCCTGTATATGAAGCTTATTACTTATTGTTTATATAAATTTTAATTACAGAGGATGACTCTCTTTTGTTCAAACATTTTTTTAATCTCGCTGTATAACTATAAATCCACTTCACCTTATATTCCCTAAAATTCTTATAGCATTTTTTAACAACTCCATATAACAATGATTCCATACCGCCCAATATTTCAACTATACGATACATGCAACTGTTTATAGGCTACGCCATTTTTTACATTTTTTGAGCTCCCTGAAACGCAACTGCTTATGGGACACCCAATAAAACATTTAGTATCGGACATATTTCAAGATACTCAACTTTTGCTACCTTGCAATTTACGGTACATATAGTGGAATAAATTTAAAAAATACAGCAATGGGAATCCCTGTGACAAGAGGCTGCTATGCCATAAATTAAATATTCAATCGAATAGACCAAACCCTTTCTTTCTTTTAAACCAGAACAGTTCATGTTTCATCAGATTCATTGATTTTCCAGTACTCACAAATGCTCGTAAGCTGTTATATGAAACTCATCAAAGACATACAAAAGAATTAGAGCACGGTTCTGTGCTCAATTTACATGTTTTTAAATGTATGTGTTGAAGTGAGCACTGTCACACTCATAACTCATTTCCAGTTATGTCATAATAATAATTTGAGGTGTTATTGTTAATAATAAAAATAATCTTGTATTGCATAGTACTAACATTTTAATATTCAGAATATTTCATGGAAACTGTTCCGCAAACTAAATGATTTTTATACCATAATATTTTATTATTCTTTGCTAGGATTTCAGAATCATTCGTCAATGAAAATATTTGCAGTTCTCAGCGTAAATTGCACATTTACTAGAATGCCCCCGCCTCCATAAAAGTCCTACTCACCTGCTCTCTATTCATCTCTTTCATCGTCGGCGTCAAATTGCTGACGTCCCTCAACGCCTCAAATGGCAGGAAGTTATTCTCCGACGATGACTTGATAGGCGTCGAAGTGTACTGGTTTTCCTTATCGGCCTCAAGCATGTCCAAGCTGTTGCGTCGAGACGCTGAAGATCGTCGATGATGGTTATTAGACGTCGAAGCGATCGAGTTACGACGTGCGGCCGACATCGAGCTGCGACGTATCACCGACGTGCTCGACCGGCGTCGTTTTGCCTTGCTCCTGGGAGTGGGCGTAACGGCGCGGTCTGGATGTAGATGGCGCGAGTCGACGGCATTGCCAGCTTGATCCCGACGAGAGATTACAGTCCACTTCAGCATTTTGTTGAGATCTGTAATTAAAGAAAAACTTGAATAGGAGATTTAACGTGTGGAGCAGAAGATGTCAGTCGCTGGAAGTGAAACAACTTTCTAATATTTACTACTAAACCAAGCAATGTATTTTGGAGCTCTTTAAATATTTTGCTTATGGTAGAAATCATATAAATTAAGCCTGAAAAGTTTACTTAAGAGTTAGTAATAAGATTATACCTATATAATTACAAAGTACACATTTAGTTGTGATTTTTCCTGGGATTTTCTTAACTTTGAAGGAAAAATTGTTTATTATGCTATAAAAAATATTAAGCAATTTCCAGGAAATTACCCCTATGTTTAAATATTGTAGAAATAATTATCACTTCAGAACGTGGATATTTTTAAGATATGTTGATGAAATAGTTTGTATTATTAGTCATATTAGTTATTCTTAAAGTTCAAAACCTCTAAATCCTAGCTAATAAGAAACTGATTTACGTGATTCTAACGCTTTGGTTGTCCTATGGTAATTTGAAGTTAAAATAAAATACCTGTCTTACCTACATTTATTAGCATATAAACACTTCAAATAAGTAATTCAAAAGTTAATTTGTGATATAATTGCATTAAAGACATAAAAGATGGAGAAGACGGGGAATGAGAGAGTGGATCCGGCACAGAGAACATTATTCCGGTGCATTCATTTCCTTCCTTTCATAGATTATTTGACATTTCTGAATGTTTATTTCTTGCCTAATGGATTTTGACGTTTCTTTTTTGATGTTACTTGAATAGGTAGTGCTGCCATGATACATCTATCACTACAGGTGTCCCAATTTCTTCTCAGTTATAACAAAGCAATTACTGTTCCGAGCAATATTCGCAAATACACTTTGATTTTTTAAAATTATCTATCCTATTTCTTTTCAGAGTAGAGAAAAAACTACATGAATAATCAAAGTATAGTGTTTAAATTATAATAATGTCAATGTAAATTTCAAACAAGTGCTTAGTAATATGAATAGAGTTGTTCAGTGACTTAACAATAGAGATCAAGAAGATTAATAAAACCAAAGCTTGTTTACTTTATTATTATATTTTGCTAATATGTTAAAGAATAATCAAAGGAAGTGATCTGGATTTCGTCACAACAATCAAAATCTGACCCAGTCCGGTAAAGGAACAAATATGTCTTTTCACGATAAAAGTGACAACATGAAAATATAAATGAACGAGTGTTGTGTGGTTTAAAGAAAATGACTTCTGCTTGATATTTTAACACTTTAAAACTAATCAACTAACATAAAAGTAGTTTAGTTTTAGTAAAACTAAAATACAAACTTGGAAAATAAATCAGATGTAATTTTAAATTCAACCTTAGAACCTTGGCAGAAAACTTTTAACACAAATTATTGTGTGTATTTAAAATTATTGCTCTTTCAAACATTAGTCTAGCCCGTTCATGGAATATATGACCGTACTGCATTATACACCAACTGTAACCTGCGACTTTAATTCAAATTTAAAATAATATGCCCTTAAATATAATACTGCATGCTATCAATTTATATTTATGTCATTCTAATTATTCTCCCATTCGATTGGTTGTGCCCTCATATTATGTTCCAAATAAAACATTAATGCTCCAAAATACTGAACTTTTTAAATCAGTATTAGATTTTGTCTCAAATCTCCTGGCAATAAAAATGTTATTCCCTAATTTTCATTTCATCTCTTCTTTCGCCTTTGCCTCATTTTTTGCCACCTCCTTCAATCTTTTTCCTCCAGACTCAGTCCGATAGCTCTCTTTAGTCTTTATTTCGCCCGTCCAACACACTGGGTGTGGGCGCCACCGGTACTTCCTATCCAAATAGAGATTCTATTTCAGAATTTCATTCCGTTATTGGTTCGGTAACGTAATTTATTTTTCGATATGTTGTGTTATGTTGTGCAGAATATTTGGCCCTCCATTTATTTCTCCTTGAGCCAAATTTAGTATATCCTTGAATTGTTCCCCAAGGGTCCATGTCTCAATAATAATAGAATATTCTAGAACACATGTTCATTCATTTATTCAAAATCGGGTATCAAAGTTACTTCATGACTGAGATAAAACGTATTCCTATATTAAAATGCTTTTTGGCGGAAAGTTATCTGATTCAGTTCCTTTGCTTTTTCGAATTTTCACAACTTTTTGGTCATGTTGCGTAGGGTTGTGCTGTAGCTTATCTTACGTACCTATAGGAGTTACATATTTAGGCTATGCAATTTCCAAGGTTTTGATTTTTGAATATGTGAATATCTACTTATCAAACTCGGTCTAGTGGTTTTGACGACTGAGCCGGACAAACAGGTTTTAGTACAAAGCAATTGAGCAAATGCACTTAGATAAAAGCAATTATTTAGAAATCACAAACACTTCAATTTTATTGACAAGTTTTTGATATATGATTACTTAGCTCAAATAAAAACTTCAATAATAAAATAATATGACAACTGTACGCAACTTAATTCATATAGCACAATGTTTGTAATCGAGTGTAAAGTAGCAATAGCTAGATTGTGGTCGGGAACCTTCATCAGTTGTGCTCCTCTCGAACATATATTTATATTTTTGATAAACAACGGTAAATTTGTGGACGCCAGATCTCGCTCTTTACATCTCTCGTTCCATAATTCATATCGTTCATATTCGGTCTCAAATATTCACATTTCGAATCTATATAAGGTCCAGTTACGACAGTTCTTTAAATTTTAGTTGATTATCTGTCTAATTTGGTTATTAATGATAATATATGTCTCCTACTTTACTTTTGCTGAAGAAGAAATAACTGTTTATGAACAAATTGCAAAAACCCAATTCATATCGAATAAATTGCTTTGAACAAACCATACAACTGTTAATCATGAGTAATTAAGTCTATTTTTAAGGCTATATTATCGGTTTTAAATATAAAGCCTAACAATGAGGCATTCTAGACTTTAATTTAAGAAATTAGTATTAATTTCAAGCATAACTAGATAAATTTTAAAATTTATTATGGCACTAAATCACAAGTTGCCGTGTTGAGCTGACAATAACAAATTACTAAAACAACAATTAGTAGATAACCATTCAAGATTCTACTAACGACCTTAACACGCCAACAGGTGCAAATGGAGCCATTTGCAGCTGTCACCGGGTTCTTTTTATTTTCTTTTCATTTTAACTCACTATAAAAATTCTTCACTCTTAGTATGGTAACCTAAAAAAACCCTTTCTTTAGAAGACAAAACCCTTTCTGACCTGAAATAATTTCAAAAACGTTTCATTCGATTATAATAGTCCAATTAATTAATCCAATCTAAATACAATTTAGTGTTATTTAAAGGAAAATATTTCATAACAGGTGTTTTAAACGAAAAAACCGTTGAATGCGAGGAACCTGAATTCGTAATCATTAGGAATACAAAACACGAGAGGGTTCCTAAAATATATTCAGTAACTTGCAACTATTGCTTGTCAGACCTACATCAGCCTCTATACTTTTACACTCGGCAAAACACAAATTATTAAAAGAGAAAAATCGATCACATAGTACTTTCTGAAAATTTTGTTTGTCTTTTGTTGCAATTATTATAAAACTGTTTCAGAAATAAAGCGAGAAATGATTTTTTTTTATATCTTTATGTTAATATCTTGTAAACAATTAATATAAAAAATATGAAAAATATATATTTTTATTTCTCATAATGGGCCCTTTCACTTGATGTATTGCATGATGCGTTAAAAAAATATTTTTTTATTTTCCTTTTAATTCTATAATTTGGCCTCCAATATTAATATTAGGGATTTCTTCATATTTTTCCTTTAAACAAAAAAATGTAGGTCTTATAGTTTGGGGAATAACGGGGGGAGTGGGTAATTTTTTTTTAAATATTTTTTTAATACATTTCAAAAAAAAATAAAAAAATATATATATTCGTCATAATGAGCCCTGTGATTTGATATATTACATGATCCGTTAGAAACAATTATATTTTTTATTTTCCAATTAATTCTATAATTTGTCTCCTAAAACGAATATTAGGGGTTTCTCCTTATTTTTCCAGTAAAGTTCAGGTGAGGGGCTATACCTCCATTTTTTCAAAATTTTACCGCTTATGGTTTCGGAAATAAGGGGGGGGGGAAATTTTACTTTTCCAGTAAACTTCAGACCCTATAGTTCTAATTTTTTTCAAAACGTTTTATAGTTTCGGACATAAGGGAGGGGGGGGATGAATGGGTAAATTTTGGTATATTTTCGTTAATATCTTTTTAAGTAATTTTTTTTAAATATGAAAAAATATATGTGTTCCTCAGAATGGGACCTTTCATTTGATGTATTACATGATGCGTTTGAATTTTTTTTTTATTTTTAAATTTTCATTTAATTCTATAATTTGCCCCCCAAAATTAATATTAATGGTTTCTCCTTATTTTTCCTGTAAAGTTCGGGCAACGTTCTATATTTCTTATTTTTTTCAAAATTTGAAGCTCAGTAGTTTCGGAGATCGTGGGGGGGGCGGTCGAGTTTTATAGTTTTTCCTCCTAGAAGTACCCCTAAAATGAAAATTTCTTCTTTTACTATATGTACTCCTGATCGGTTCACCAAACTATATATTGATACCAAATTTCAACGTCTTCCGTCCAGTAGTTTAATAGAAAATTGCTGTGATGTGACAGAGGCAGAAATCCGGAGTGATATTATAAGGGTATGCGTATATTGTATATACGGAACCCTAAAAAGCAAGAATCGGTGGGTGAAAGGTTTAATACAAAGATATACTTTAAGAGGAAATAAAGATTTAAATCAAGAGAATTTAATGCGTTCGTTCTTCCCCACAACTTAACATAAATGATCGCTAATCTAGACAGAGCTAACGAAATTCCGGCTCAGCTCGAAATACAAATACAAAAAAGCTGCATCATTTTATCTACATTTTTCATAGCCTAAACAAACGTACGCAGCCAGAAGGCGGGAGTTGACCCAAGGACATTGCTTGCACACTCCTGAAGTTTTTTTGTGAAATAAACCTATAATTATTATAGTACCTTATGTAATCAATGTTCATTTCATTTTATGTTGATAGTTCACAACAGAAAATATTTGATGACCCCCGGCCAAAAACGTGCCCATTTGTTCCTCCCCATAGACCAATCCTGCCAATTTGTGGAAGACCACCTACCAGTTAAAATTAACAAATATAAATATAAAGAAAAAAAAGTAAGTATATATAAAACGAGGAAAATATGGGTATTACAAAATATTGAAAGACATAGAGAGTGGAGCGTGAACAACAACTAAATACCTAACGATACCAACTAAATAAAAAAGGAGTGAGAGTGACTTACTGGGTTAGTAATCATCCTGGTAAAGCAAAACCATGGGGAAGGAAGCGAATCTTAAGATAATGAGGCAGGATCACTTACCTACCTAAAGTATTTAACATTCTAAACGGATGTTGTATAAAATAAGATACTATAGATGGTTATAGTAGAAACAATAACAATACGCTTACAATATAATTACGTCGACGATGAAGATATTTATCCGCTAATTGTTAATTTCCATTAAGGCACTTGTTTAAAACATACAGGGTGTTTCCTAATTGAATGTCGATATTTTAGGGAGTGATTCTTGGGTCAATTTTAAGAAGTCAAATTCATATGAAGGTATCTCCTAAACGTCTTACCTTTTGAGATACAGGGTGGTAAAATCTTTATATATAAATCATTTTTAATAATATCTTTAATATCGTTCTAGATATTTAAATGCAATTCAATATACAGGTACTACGTATCAAGAGGCATTATTTGACGTACCACATTATGAGTGGCGTTCGTACAGAATCTAGCCTGCATATTTTGGCACCCATAAAGGGAAGCCACTGATTTCGCTTAAATAAAATTCGTTTTTAAAATCCTCAGCCATTGGATTTTTAGGGACCCTGAAGTAAAACCACTTTTATTTTTTAAGCAAATATCATGCACGGGTTTGAAAAAGCCAAGTGATCAAATTTGCTTAAAATGAAGAGGACTTTTATTTTAAGCGGGATCAGTGGCGTACCGACAATGTGTGTCAAAATATGCAAACGAGATTCTGTACGAACGCCAATTGTGTAAATAAACAGAAATGTGGTACGTCAAAAATGCCTCTTGAACCGTTGCACTTGAATATCAAATTACGTTTAAATACCTAGAGTGGTATTAACAATTATTATAAAAAAATATTTATTTTTAAAAAGTTTGTCACCCTGTATCTCACAAATTAAGATCTTTAGGAAGGATATGTAGTTTTCTTCTTAAAATTAACTCAAGAATTACACCCTAAAACATTGATATGCAATTAGGAAACACCCTGTACATCAATTTGACCATAAAGTTTTTCATAGTAAAATTTTGGAGACAAAACTGCATACTAACAATTACATCTTAAATACAAAGAAAATAATAAAAATTACTGTAATTAACAAAAGAATGGCAACTGTCATTCCCAGAACGAAATAATCGACATTAGCTGCAGCTTGCAGTGACTGGTACATCCTACCACAAAATCTCCACCTAATCATTTAAATTCTATGCTATTTCAGTAACAATAGCCGATATTGTTTAATGTGGCCCTTAAAAAAACTATCATTATTAATCACGATTGCACTATTAGCATATATCTACCGAGCGTTACGTATTAACATATTATCGAGTACAGCAGGAAAATCAGCGAGTGAATGGTCACGCTGAGGTGAACTATCGTAACATATGGTGTCAATGTAACAACCCTTGCAGACAAGGGGGTGCTAGCACTACTGATTGACAGTGTCTAAATGAATGGCAATATTAAGTCCTGTCCACTGATACCAGTGAAAGGGGTCAACTCAACGGGGCCAGTGTCGGAGGAGGGTGGCGAACATAAGGACCTGCAGGGGGTTTTTGTGCTCATCATATTAATGAGTAGGAGGTCTTGATATTTGCCAAAGGCTGATGACCTTTTAGACTTTTTGGCAAACAATATGTATCCGTGACGCAGCGAATATACAAATGGATTAAGAGCATCATGTTTTTATATAACGATATTATAGGGGCAAATAATTTCGAAAATAGTTTTGTTAGAATAAATTTGTTTTGGGATTAACATAAAATTAACCAACACCCTTTGAATAACTGACAGAGCTGTGGTTTGTTAGGTATATTAAACATTTATTCACAGATAAAAAAATGTAAAAAAACTATTAAAAATAACTATAAATAATATATAATCAATTAACAAAAGTCAATATTAAAAAAATTAAGAATGGGTAAATATTAAGTTGTAAGAGTTATACGACAATATTAGAATAGCATATTGACCTAAACTGACATTGAAAATTTTAAGTATGCAAAAAGGCGACCATTCGAAAACTATTTTTTTAGAAATTAGTTAGTAGAAAAAAATTATTGTAACACTATAATTTAAGCCCTTATACCTAAATTTTAATTTACTATTGCTACTATATATTTACTCTTTTAATAACTATTTTTGAAGATTGAATAAATAATTCAATAATTCAGGAGAATCGACTTATGCTATTGACTAAAATATCGTAGTTATTTATAAAAACAGGTTTTTTTATTGGAAATAAGTACTATTAACTTTTTGATGTAATATTATTAGGTTTAAATACTTTTTTGAAGTGGGTGCCAAGTAGAATAGCTAAGTTGCAAAGTACAATTCATAAATATACTCCCCAAATTATTTCTACTTTAACTTGGCACCGACTCCAGAAATGGTATGTAATTATTGCAGAAAAAATATATATTTTTTGCTTTTTAGTTAAGTTACTTTTTTGGAAGTCGTTATTGGTTTTTTTATAATGTATTTACTTTACACTTAGCCAAATAATGGCCTAATTGTTTGCAGTTTCCAAAGCTAATTACCAAAGATTTTCGCTATTGTAAAAATAAGATATTTCACGTTTAAGCAACATCCATTGTTTACAGTTGAATACCACAAATTCTTTTCTAAATATTTATATGTACTAAGAAAGTTTTGCAAATGATATCAATTTAGGGAGACCCAATGCATTCAATGTATTGTAGACGATTTGAGAATCCTCAAATTTTTAGGTCTGTTAATTATCCAACATTTTGATTTTAATTCAATTACATTCATTTGATAGTCTCTCCTTAGCGAAATTTTATAATAAATTCGTTTTTTCATTTTAAAATAAATCATTCATTACATAATTTTTTGTGATATAGCATACTTTAATGTAGTTTTCAATCCTAATAACATTGTTTGAAAGCAATTTGACATATTATAAAAGCAAAATTGATATTTTTTCGGCAAACCCAGTACTTATATAGTTGAAAGCGTGACATGAATATTTATTATACAATTTACAGTAGTAGCATAATTAGATCCAGTTTTTAGTTCAGATTAGTTTTAATGATAATAATTTTAGATATTATCAAAAATAGAGGTATTTCACTATAAGTGAAATTGATAATTTTTTGTCAAACCTAGTACAGTTGAAAAATATTTATTATAGAATTTATAGTAGTAGCATAATTAGAATTAGAGGCAGTTTTTAGTTCAGGTTACTATTTAGATATTACCAAAAATAAAGATACTTCACTTTTAAGCAAAATGCATATGAAGAACCTCCATCTTGAAGCTGATTAACTGACACTTATTTTGATTTAATTCTAATCTATTTTCAATTTATTACACCCCAGTTTCCGTACAGAAACATTTCGTTTTTACTACTACCGCCTCCACCAAAGCCTAATATATAAGAAACTCGGCTAAAGAGTTTTTGCCGATTCTCTAAAAAACGTATAAGCTATGTCCTAGAAAAAAATATGGGACCATATATCGATCCAAAATTGAAGTTGCAACCTATACTATATCTGACAGAAGTTTAATACTCATAAAAGTATTTACGAATATGACAAAGTGAAAATTAATTTATAATTAATTAATTAATTAATTGTTAAAAAAACATTATTATAACAAACATACCCAGTCTTTGACTTCTGGGTCGTAAATTATTGTTGACTTTGATCAAACCAGGTTTGAATTAACTTAAATGAAATGAATGCATATGTAGTTGTGTAGTTAAAAACCTGAACTTCTTTTTTAGTAAGAATTAATTTTCTGATAACAGTGTTTAGTATTAAAAGAATTGAATACTCCTTCCTGTTGTAACGAACGCCAATGACATATCAAATTTCCGCCGATTTTTCTGCATCCACAACTACTCAATGACATTTATAACGCACACGTCAAAGAGCGATTTGGTTAAAGGGTAAATTAAACAAGCATTATTCACGCTCGATGGCCCTCTTTATTATTTTCAAATTTGCTACAATGTATTTTTTTTCAACATTGTCTAACAATTCAAACGAAATGATTACTTTTCGAGTGCAGTGCCATTGTTGTTTTGTCTGAGGGTGGAATGATTTGTTAAAGAGCTGTAATAGGAATTGACGCTTCAGTTGACTTTAAGAGTGATAATGGTTTAAAGGGTTTTAAATTTCAATTGATTATAATATAGGGGATAGAATAAAAGTAAATACGAACAAGCTTTGGATAAATTACGAGTATGTACAAAAATCAGTCTTAAGGAAAATTCGGGTGCCTTTTAAGAGATGTGGCACAACTTTGGGCTATTGCTGAAACTAAATAAATAATATAAAAACTGAGTTGAAGATTTAAGAACCATACAAGTTTATTGCTATTGATATACCTAGAAAGAGAGAAGATTTTCAGCATTTCAAAATAGTCACCAAAAATAAAAACATACCGTGTATTTGGAATTTGTCGAGTACTGGTGTACACCAGTCTGACCAACAACTTATACTTCGTTTAATAAATGTCAACACTGTTTGATTTGTTTCCAAATTGAAATTGAATACCTTGTTTTATTGTAGTTTGTCCAAAACATAGTTTGGATTGGTATGATTATCTTAAGCATTATAAGTTCACAATTTCCTATAACAAAATTTTGTCTTTAATAGATTAGTTATTTGCGATTTGTGATTTGTATAGGTTTAAAATCTAATTACATCGCAACATAATTTAGTATGAAAGGTATATCAAAAAAGAATTTCAAGTTGCGACCTCATTCCTCAAGAGGGTTGAGTGGTCATATACTTCTGTTTAATGTACTTGAGTACAGGGTGTTCCTCTTAGGTTTCGGACACACTGTATTTCCGGTGCTATTGCATGAAATATGGACTCGAGTTTTGCCTTAAACCTATAGAAGTTATTATCTGAAACAGGCGCTACTATCTACCCCTATCGGATTAGTGTCTCCCTAATTATTTTGAACAACGCAGATACGCGAAATTTTAACTAATTATTCGATAACTAAATTTAAGTAATTAACTAATATTAACATTTCGTTACATACATATTAACATTGTCAAATTTTACAGTCTTCAAGGTTTAGAGACTATTTAATATTTTTAAAATACGCAAAACATCACATTCGAAATCCATTACCTGATTAACAACTGATTTATTATATCCATCATCTCTGTCTTTGGCTTTTAAAAGAATATTAAGAAGTTTATACTCTGACTTAAAACTGATTTTTATATCATTACTGGCAACAATTTGGGCAATTCTATTATTAACCCCTCCAACGTTTTTTGGCTAATTATTTTAAGAGTTTATACAATTCACAACTGATGAAAAACTTTATTAGCTACTGATCTATACATATAATAAAATTGTAACCAGCCTATAACAATAATGGGGCGTCTTCTTTAGAATAACAGATGCCAAAACAACAGTTTGTAGAATTTTAGTCTGCCTGACTCTCTGTATGTTTGAACAAGTATCACGCAAATACTATTGCATTGCCTGAAAGCAGTTTTCAGCGATGTGATAGACATTATTCATGACAAGTACACTTCAATAATATTTTTTTATATTAAGTTTTTTACATTTTATTATATGTGATCACAATTGTAATATTTTCTATACTGGATTTAAAATAGAAAAACTGAAAATTAATTAGAGAGTAATCAGTAGCCCATATGTGTAAATGATAAGTTCCAGTCGACCGACTCAAAAATTTGTTGGTCAATACTACCGATCGATTAGAAAATTTATCATTCCTTTTTTAATAAATGAATAATTAGTAAATCAACATTGCAAAATTGATATTTGATAATTTTCTAAAATGAAAGCCGTGGTAGTTTAAACATGTTTAACTAGCAGAATATAAAACCAAAATCAATACCGAGGACTCAGCCTTCTTATATTACCTATTTACACATTCACAAAATTTCAGACATCCCTTTTGTAAATAGCTAATTGTTTAAAATATACTAATTTCCTAAGAATTGTATTACTAATTACCAAGTCTATAGACGTCAATAGACGTTTACAAGGTTGTTTTCTAGACTGCTTGTTACCTCTTAAAAAGCTTCCTTTTGTTGAGAAAACACTAGGATTTTATATTCAAAACACGTGCATTAAGGTGATTTTTGGGTAAAATTTTAGTTTTTTAAAATATCTCTTACAGTATTTGGAAAAAATCATGGTAACAGTTTTGTTGGAAATTAAATTCTCTACAAAAATGTATCATACAATATTGTTTTAAAGTTCATATTTATTCGCAATAATAAACTCAACAATTCTGTACAAACAACATTTTGAAATCAAAAATAGCAATTTTCCTTGAAATATAATCGACCACTCTATTGAAAATATCTTGATACATGAATGAGACTTTTTTGTAGGGAATTTAATTTCCTAGAAAACTGTTTGTATGTTTTTTTGTCAAATCCGAACATTGTACGAGATATTTAAAGAAACTACGATTTTACCCAAAATCAACTTATGTCTTGAGCCACCTGTTGTTTTGAATATAAAAAAATCCTAGTGTTTTCTCATCAAAACGACCAGTCTATTGCTTTCTAATAATCACACTTTTCAGTTATAATCTCTAACAATTCGATAATCGCAGTGGATTTCAACTACATTTTTTCATATTTGCTTGATTATAAGCATATTAAGTACTTTAGATTGACATCAATCAATTCAGTGATAATTTTTTTTCAAGAAACACTAATTTTTATCAACACTAACAATCTCTATCAGATTCTAAGTGTATTTTTTACGAGAACTAAGTTAGGAACATGATAGAAACATGTGATCAAACGGTACAGGCTTATTTATTAGCCTACGAATTTAACTTGTAAACCATTACGAAATTTGACCTGAATCTTTTTTTGAAAATCACTTCTTCTAATGCGGAAAATAGCTCACATTGACAGTAGACAGGTAATAAATACTGGCCCCTAAATTAAAAGTCTTCAAACGAATCGAAAACCTATGTACCCAAATCAAAAAGTACCCCGTAACATTTCAAACTTCTATAGGTTACAATCTTACAATTCGTGAGAAAACAAGCTGATTGGTTTCTGAAAATATTCATATACCTTTTTCCTTAGCCATTGTGTTATTCAAAATTAGATCACGCATTGTATCGTTCCCCCTAAGGAAAGGTGAGGTTAGGTTCAGGATATCACCTGGCCTTTCGCTCTCTATAAGAAATCTTACGGAAGTATTCAGAGATACATGCAACATATATCTCGGGAGGCTGCAAACTTATAAAAAAAGAAGTGCACTCTTTTGTGTCAAAGCTTGTTGTTGCGGAACATAAATTTCCGTTAAGATATGAGCATCGGGCGAATGAGAAAGACAACAGAAGAGAGGTAGTTTTTAATTTCTAATCGTGGGGCGGTTGGAATGGTAATTTTGGGCTGGGAAGTCACATGTCTAAATAAAGCTCAATCTTACCGAGCAACTGCTTTGATACTTCCAGCTTGAGTCAAGTTGATACACTTTCAAAGCCGAGGTCTGCAGTTGAGGTAAAAAAATATTAGTTTAACTGTGCGAATTGCTATTTATGTTGACAATTATTTCTGTCTAATATAAGAATAGAAAATAACTTTAAAAGATGAGAAACTGACTTTAAAATACATAAATGCAACTTACCTAAAAAGCTAATAAAATATTTTTCTGCAGCAATTAAATACTCACGTCTGAAGTCGGTGTCAACCAGAATAAAAAAAATTATTAGAATCTTATTTATTTTATGTTTAATCCATTTCCAAACAGTACTTTTCAAAGACAAAAAAAGACTGTATATTATATTTTCCCGTTTTTGTATTCATAAAAAGTATCTTTATGGCAAGGGGGAAAACAAATAAAACTCACTTAATTGCGACGCGCCGTTTACATTAACAACGTAGTAGTTAATCAGTTTCTGATTCTGAGAGGCGTTATTGTAAAGTGTTTTAAAAGTTAATTTGAAACATTATCGATGTTGATGACGATGCAAGGCTTATTACCTACCGACAAAATCTAAAAAAATGTACTGGGAAAACTATGGAACCTTTGATGTGTTGTTGTACCCTAACACCAAATCTTTATTATTTTCACTCACCGACGTTTCTATAACAAAGCTGTCCTCATCATGGAGTAAACCAAAACCAAAAATAAAGTTTTGGTGTTAGTTTACAAAACTTTGTGTTTTTTATACGTCTAAAAAATATATATGAGAAAATACAACATGTTTATGAAGTAGCTGAATAAAAAATAGTTCAGTGCAAACAAACTAGAAAGTAGAGATATCATTTGGATATTATTTTGGATTTAATATTAATAATCCTAGTAACTGTACTTTTTATATTACCATTAATAAAGATACTTTTTAGGTTACTCAATTTTCTTATTTGGTAGTGTTCAAATGTAAATTTTTGAATACTGTTCAAGTGTTTACCACAAATAAACAGTAGTTTATGACTCTTGCGGGAAACTTCTTATTCGTCATAAAAAGAACACTTAATACATGTGTTGCCCAAATAAAGGTTTTCTGAATAATTACATAGTATTTTTTGTTTATTAGTTAAGTGACATATGTGTTTTTGATGTCGGTTTGCCTTTGGTAACTATATTTATTTTACAATTTCTGCTGAACAGTAGACCTATTAATGATTCGTGAATAAGAAAAAATGGCTAGCTGACCTACAAGTTTAGAATAGTATTTTTACTTATTTCTGTAGTAATATATAGATAAGTGTAGAATTGACAAAATTCCCATAGTGACTCTATCTGCACATTCGTGCTATTTGCCGATAAAGAGTTCCGTTCTTTGTCTTCAAAGTCCAAGTACAATACTAACGAAATTAAGAAACAAAGAAAACCCAAAAAAAAAGTTAAAAAGTTTGTTTGTACGTATCATTGGTGCTATGTTCGGAAGCTCATATTATAACAAATTATACGGAAATCCAGTATAGGCAAATTTCAACCAATAATTTCTACTTTAGAATATGTACTTTTGTTAAATTCCAGACAGCTTAAAACAGAGACATTGTTTATACTGCTGTTGTTATTATCAGCTTTCATGACATATCTGACTGAAAAATGATCAAGTAGGTGTTTAATTTTTTTTGTAGGTTTACTCTTTACAAATGCTTAATTGAAATATTAATAGTAGCCATTTAATAATTCCGGAATAAATTCAAAGACCAAATAAGTCAATTTATTAACATTTTGCTGTATTAAGAAATCTCAACGTCCAGTTGCGGTTAAATTTTATGTTTTAATCATCTATGAACTACCATTTAAGTAAGGGACCAGGCAGTTTGCAGTTACTTTTTTGAAATCTCAATCTCCATAGATTGGATCATGATGCCCAAATCAAAGTCAGATTCAGCACTTCCCGCGACATTTTAAAACCGATGTAAACAGAAGAACAAACCTAGAAACAATAAAAACAATACATATGTCACAATATTTTTAAATAGTTGTAGTAAAACTTATTTTCTCTTTCGTATTCATTATTGTAGACCTTAATAATTTATAAACGAAAATCAATGCGAATAGCCTATAAGAAGGGCACATTTTCCGACAGTTTTAAATCCTTTAAAAGAGCATAAAAGGGGTGACCTAATACCAGATCAAATATACGAAAAGGGTGGTTATGCTTATCTAAATAAATTAATTGTTTACGGTATTGCTTTCGGTTTTCAACACACGAAATCGGTTTAAATTTGTAAAGGTTCAGGATATAAAAGTCTCATAAATCAGGATTAACTTTACCAATAAAACAGTTGATATTAGTGTAATTTGGTAGACTGCAGTAAGGAAATTTTGCTATACCGAAGTTAGCTCATGTATGAATAGAGATAAATAATGTAAACAAATATATAAAACTCAAAGGAAACAAAAATTTTAAGGATTCAATCATAACTACTAGCTAGACAAATCTGCTTATTTGTCATATTTGTCTTGAAAATTTTTAAATTGCTAATTATTACATCCCGTACATTTTTAGATTTTTTTGTGAAAACCACTTTAACGTTATCCAGCGAAAATTACATGGCAACAAATGCTTCTAAAAATACATTATTTTCTAATTTAATATGATGAGCTAGTTTTCATTTCAGGTTTTTTGACGTTTCATTGATATTTTTAATGTTTTCTGACATTTCTGGAATTTTTTATGTTTATAACCCTTTTGACATTTCTGGTATTTCTGACATTTCTGATAATTTTGTCATTTTCCTTACATTTGACATATTTGACTCTCCTTTACATCCCTAAGTCATTAAATTCAGCTCTAGTCAATTCATCTTTTTGCTCCCTAAAAATTACTAACCCCCATCGTCCATTCAATAACAGAATTAATATCATAATTCTCATATCTCAATTATTTTCGGTTACCTAGAAATAGTGATTTTTTTTAAATACCACGCTTGCCCCCTATCGGATAAGTGATTGTTCACAAATTGATTAAACCGGTTTCTGTTTATTTAAAAAGAGTGTACGTATGTCAAGACTCACACCAGTATTACAATCTATTTCGGATGTATTGAATTCTTGGTAATACAATAGTAACCCCCCTTTTCATCGATTTAATATTTCGATTTTGACAAAATGACGATTCTCGTATTACTTCACTTAAAAAAGGAATCAAGCTCTTAACTATTATGACTATATTACTTTAGGTTCCGTAAAAATAGTACATTTTGCACATTACCCCACCTGTCCTTCATGAGTTAATTAATTTTTTGCAAGATCATAATACTCGTTATTATTTGTTTGGGGAGAGTATATACACCAATTTTTACGTCTGTCAGATTTTATTTTCGGGATATTAATTTTTTTTTTTTTCTGAATAGTGAGAGCCGTAATACTTTTCAATCTATGTATATCAAATATACATAAAAAATGTCATAAAAATCGGTCGAGCATTTTTGGAGTAGTTCGACGACAAACAGGGTGATTCCAGATTTTTATATATTAGATTTTGTGTAGATTTTAAGTATATATTTAAGATTTGTTAAATAATGTTTACAATTTTGCTTCCTTATCTTTTGATGACTCTTTTATTAATTTTCTCGGTAATTGGGTTCGGGGCATAATGTATCTATTTAATTCAAATATTGATTCTCTTGTTACACATATGTGTTACTTTATTAATAATATGTATTGAAACCTAATTTTCTCAGACTATTAATATGTTATTATTTAATGATTGCCACTGTATTGAATTTGTCACTATAATTTATTTTAGTTGTCAAAATTACTTTTTGAAATAATCTTTACCAAACCTTTTTTTTCTGGATATGGATACCCTAGTCACCTAGCGTCTGAAATTTACTTTACGACCTTATCTCACACCCGTCAAATATACATAACATACAAATCGGTCGAGCCGTTTCGGAGAAGTTCGATCACTAACTCGCTGACACGAGATTTTTATATATTAGATATAGCTAAGTATAGATGTGTAGAAATACAGGTTTTCTATTATTTTGTTGACCTGCCGAAAACTTGTCATTTAATTAAGTAAATTCAATAAGTAGCACTACATGTCAAACATTTGCCTGTTTTTCAAAATGATGCGCTTCTCATTGAGACAGTGCTTGTTGTTTAGATTATCTACAGGGTATTTTTTACATAAAATTAAGTTTACTTTGACAATGACACCATTCAATGCGTTAAAACTGACGTTAGTTTGTAAGCAAACATTTCTGTAAAAAGCATTTTTTAAAATACCTGCAAATACTCATACTCCCGAGTTGTACAAGTTTGGTACACCACACTACATTATTTTTCCGGTAGAACAACTCATAGCAGATCTTAATCATTTTAGTATATATAATTTTAATATGGTTTCCTTGTTAGATACAGAAGCCATAGCACATATGTCATAAATTTGGCTCATATAAGTCGTTAAAATGTAATGCTAAACCAATAAAATGCATTGAAGTATTGTGAGATGTTATAAATTTGAATACATAAGTGACGACACAAGACAAGAAGTGGGCTTCTTCGAACACACGTGCCCGTAACGTCTCCCACATGTTACACATTTCCTAATGAAATTAGCATACTATTAAACGTTTCCGTTTTGATCGTCTTCCAAATATTAACTGACCTTCTCGTATAACATAGCTCAAAAAACACTTTGACGACCGCAAACGGTTCAAGCGAGTAAACTTTAGAAAGAATTATGGTAACTCTTAAAAAGTGAATAACAACTGGCTCTTGATTTTTCCCTTTGGTTATTTTCACCTTATACTTCAGTTGAATTCTTTAACAATTACTAGATTATGAACTTATACAATGTTATGTAATGTTTAAATTGTTCTGTTATTTGTTTGATATTATTGTTAGTAGGTATAGGAATCTAGGGCATGCACGGCTCATTTTTAATGCGGTCCAGTTCTCCCTTTTTTAGATATATTCGTTTTCCATACAACTATTAATTGCATTGCTCCTTTTATACGTTGGATTTATCCACATTTATTCAATTTTTTCTATTCAATATATGTTTTTGACTTTCCACATTTAGATCTTTTCGCATTTGTTTGTTCCTAATTCTGTCGTTTCTTGAGAAACCTCTAACCCTCCTCAAGAACTTTATTTCGAGCAGGTATAAATACTAATAATAAAAGAGTAAATTATAATTATTTTACTCTGTTGTCTGTCTGTTAAAATCCGAAAATCGGAATTTATCTATAAGCACATTTGAATCCCATTCGATCATTTCCCTATCTCGTCATGAATTCTCACTCATCACTACGAACTATTTATTTACCTGTTCAATTTTATCGCATGTGATTATATATTTGTTGCTAGTTGATTGCATATTCCTGAATATTTTGTTCGTCCTTCATTATTGTGATTTCAGGTTCCTTTATTGTTTGGTTTTAGATTTTCGTCTTAAGGTGCAATCACACCATCACATCATCAGCAAATGCTCCTTGTGATATTTTAACTATTTTTTAAATATCCTAGATTCAGGTTCGTTGCTTGATGTGAACAACATATAATTGTTTCATCCGTAAATACTATGACAATCCTCCTTACCTCAGCCCGTCCATAGTCAAAAAACTTCCCATTTATTGTTTTTCTGTATAGACACTTAATGACTTGAATTATTTTCTCACGACTCCCAGGTTTTATTTTCCAATGAATTATGACTCTAATGTAACCTTTTAAATTCTATTTAAATTTAAAAAACTAAGTCCAGCTAATTTTTTAATATTCTTCACTTGTTTAAAATAAAATAAATTTTAGCGTATGATTTAAGCAGAATTAGAAGCATGTATAAAGTACTGTTAAAATGGACTTTTGAGAAATTCTTAAATGAAAAGGACCAAGTTTGGAAAACGACTAACAATTTTGTTGAACAACATATTCGGTTTCAATCTAGAAATCGCATACCCCAGAATTTTAAATATTACTTATTTCAATGTCATGATTGTGAATAAAATATTAATTTCAACAATGGCTTGGTTACGCAACCATATATACCGAAATAATATTGTAATATTGGTTGCATAAAGTAATAGTTTTGGTTTACAAATGTTTTGTTATTTTATAATGCTATATTGATTGTGAATTTGTAATTTTATGAACATTATTAAAATATACCGATATTAAATATGAATTCAAAATTTTTATATATTTATATTAAACTAATAGTTTTTCATGTAATCGCAATTTCAAATTTTCTGATTAAGTTAACAGATTTGGGGATTTATATGACAGAATGCGAAATGAAATTCCTATTGCAGAGAGACCGCAATGATTTAATGAAATATCCAAATATTGACAGCAATCTACTTAGTAAAACTCTTATTAGCAGGGGCATATCTTCAGCGGTTTTCATCATTTTCTTTGGAGGGAAAAAAGTACTTTTTGTAGTAATGGCTTTGTATAGTTTGGGTTGTTGCCCTTGTCCCTATAAATTAAATAACCTCATAAATTATTCGTCGTAGATATATAAAATATTTACAAGGTTCATACGTTTTCAAGTTTTACAAGAACTAAAAAATATACGATGCTATTTAAGATTACAAAGTCACAGTCAAAGTTTTGATATAACTGAAAATGACATACAATTGAAACTATTTTAGTTGAAAAGTTATTTCTTGATTAGTCCCTAAACCCAAACTTTCAAATCTCTAACATGTTCAGTTTCCTTAAAATGTTTAACGTACCGTCTTTTTTTAAGGACCCTGTTTATGAAATAAATTAGTTATTGGAAATAACTTCAGTCATTTTTCAAAGTTTAAAACAAGCAATAACAATTCAGTGTAAATACTCTATTGCGTCATTTTGAAAACCCTTCTCTCGTCTAAAGCCTTTAGATTTCCCATCATGATTTAAATAGCCGACTGCTTTAATAAAATTGTTTCATAATTGGTTACAATTTATAATATCTCGCGATTATGACAATTTTCACAAGCGATGCTTTTTAATAAATCGACCGAAATTATAAATATGGTATAAAGTTAAAAAGTCTAATAAATATACATAAATAACTTTATGAAACTGAATAACAAATCTAAACCGACAACTTTTACAACATAAATACTACTCCTAAACTGATCAACATTTATTTAATTAAAATTATATATTCCGGTATCTTTATTGTATTTGAAGACGCGAGATTTAAAGACCGACATCTAGGATTTTCGGGGAAACTAGCACATAGAGGTTCCGAATCTGGAGCCGTTCCATGTAATTGCTGTTACCCGTAATTCCTAGGTTAGAATGTCCCGATGAAATTTTCAGGTTACTTCACCTCGAAGAGATTATCTTTATTGTACACGAAAAATTTCAAGCATTTTTCAGAACATACTTCTCGTCTTTTAATAAAATTAAAATGATCCTTAAATTTTTTTTTCTTCTGCACCTCTATCATTAGACGATGTTTTATATTTTCAATCCCTGGAAGTATACGGTCCAGATATTTATTAGGGAGGTTGCTAAAAATTTAGAGTACCATGATGAAAGATGATATATTATATGTAGTGTCTCCATAGTAAATCCATAAATTACTACTAAAAGAATTAATAAAAATAACTATCAAAAAAGTTTAATAACTAATAGGTCACAGAATAATTTCTAAGTTCTCGCAATGAAAATCTGAAAGAAACTCAATAAAAAAAATTATGAAAAAGCTGCAACTAGAAATAATAAACTAGAGCACAGAATTGATGTTTGCAAATCATCGATTTTTTTTTCTACCCCTTACATTTTTTGAGTAATGTCGAAAAACATTTATCACTCCCACACAGGACTTGAAAAAATGCCTTTCATCATTAACAATTATTTCAATGTATTCCATTATTTTCTTCCAAATTTTAATTGAAATAACAAAAAACAGTAAAAACCTGCTCATTGCAATTTTACTATCATTTGTAGAATTCCTAAAACAATGCTCTGAATAATATCAAAATATTTGCTGGTGCTCTCAAGGGGATTTTTGTATAGATTTAAATCAACGGCCGGTAAATTTACTCCACCGAATCCATTTATCAGGCTATTACATCGATACGTTCATTGTTTTTACCGTTACATAGGGCAACATACTCACATTTTAGGGGTGGTTGCGGTACAGTATTTAATTTTCAATATAACTAAAGGGTGACGTTTTAATTGTATTCCAATGTTATCGTCCGATCAACGATTTGCATAAAACGGTGTACGCAAGCACCGTGAATAATGAATTGAATTATTTATTGTTAAGTTTGTACGCACAATTTAATCGAGATTGACTTTTGAATTAATTTTGCACTCTTAGCTTGGGAATTCTGGCGACACATTTGCATTGTGAGAATGTCAATGTGTTCGAGATAAGAATATTTTGCTCCTCCCGTAAGCTGCTGCCTGCTGTTTATCTGTATGGTGATTTCCGTGTGCTTAGGTATGACACGACAGGCACTCTGAGATTATTTTATTTATCAATTGTCGTGAAAAGGTTCAATCGAGAAACTTTCATGAACATGAATTTTATTCGCCGAAATAAATATTTACAATGAGATTTATTGCCATAAAATAATAAGAATTTACCGCTAAAATAATAAGAATTTACTGGTGAACGCCTTCATTCTTAATTAAATTACATGAGTGCGAGTTTTATGTAGATTTATGCTGCTTCACCTCTTTACTTAACTTATTAAGATATATTTTCTATAGAAATTGATGTAAATAATTTTCACAGGGTTGCAATGTAAATTCGCTAAATAATCACTTTTTGTTCGAGCCATTTAGTTTTACACTTTTTACTTTTACTTTAACCATATATTAAGTATTTTTTACAATTTTCCAGAATTTTAGCTTTTATATAGTTTCATTTAGATAACCTTCATGGTCCATTTTCTCGAAAATTTGTTTTTTTATGTCGAATTCTCTTGAAACAGTTATTTTCTTCTGAGTTCCTTGAAGTAATGACTTCTTCTACGTCATCACTCCAGCTTCTCCTTGGTCGTCCTCTCTTCCTTCTTTCTGGTGATATACATTCTAATATTTTCTTAGACCATGTATCATTTGTCATTGTGTGAACATCTCCTAACCAAATCAATATTCTACGTTCCATTTCTTTTGATATTGGTAGCTTTGTACTCATTTCTGACTCTGTCCTGCCTTGACCATCCACAGCTTCTCCTTAGAACATCCGTCTCCCTTGCCATTAACTTATTTTTCTTAAGGTTGGATACGTGATATAAAGTGAAACTTTTACCACGCCTTCATAGATCCTTATGTTTGTTGTCTTACAACAGAGTTTAATGTACCAGTAACAGTTCGTCGCTCATTTAACCGTTCTAGTATTTCGTCTAAACTATTTCCATGTTTATTAAAAATCGCTCCTAGATATTGACTCTTCTCCACTCTTTTCATGCTAGTTCTAGAATTAAGTTTTCGGTTCCTTCTTTTCCAACAAGGTATTCACACTTAGCTATATTCATAGTTAAACTCGGTGATTCGTATTTGGTTTAAATTTGCTAACCATATACACGAGGTCTTCTCCGTCTACTTCTAAGAAAATTTGGTCTTCTTCAAAATATAGCGTAAACAAACTGTCATTTTCTCCTCTCGGTCTCATGTTGTTTCGAATGGAGTTGTTAGTATGTTCCCAAATTTGGCTCTGGTGTTGGGGGTGGTTCATAATACAATTTAGTGGCGTTTATTATTGCACTTTTTTCTGTTTCAAAAATTTTGATGGTGAATATGTTACCGATTGTTAATCGGCCTGCTCGAAAGGCTGCTAGCTGCTCTGGATGTTTGTTCTTGATGTCGCATCTGATTTTGATTTTTTATTAATTGTTGAGATGACTAGACAGGTTGTTCGCCTTTTCCTTGGCATTTATTTTTTAGTTAGGCATCTTTCGAATAAAACTCTGCCAATTTAGATGGGCTGTATCAAATAAGTTTTGGATTTATCGCTCCTGGACCTGGTTTTTGCCATCTCCCCTCTTTCGATATTTAGTGCTACATCTTTGGTGACTTATATGGAACCTGCGCTTATATAAATTTTGTTTCTTGTTTCCATTAGTCACTCTTTGTAGTGCTTGAACCACTGTGTATCTGGTATGCTGTTCGACTTTATTAGGTTATTTTGTACTTTTGATATTTTTTATTGTTTTTCAAGTTTTCGAACTACTTTTAAACTACAAAAATTCGTTTTTGAAAATAATTACCAGTTATTATTAAAATACATTTTGCATTTTATTGCAAAGCAAGTGATTTATTTTTTTGTAACTTCTTATTGTTGACTACTATATTTCCCACAATTTGTGTTTAGGAGGTGCAGTTAACACAGAATAGTTTAATCCATCCGTGGACGATAAAAATACGATCTGTGGCAATGAATTTTGTACACATTAATGATAACCTATGATGCCAACTTGCAACTTTCTCTGTAAGGCAGATACAAATTTAAAAAATCTTTATTATTAAAAAAAAAATTGGAAATCATGATTTGCTGTATTAATTACATCTGAACCAATTTATGTAGATACCAGATAAGTCCCTATCAGCATTAAATAATCAAATTGGCAATATATAAATACACATATATATTCTAGAGAATGGCGCTAATAAATGTTTTATCGTGAAGGGAATTTCGACATCTAGGAGTTTCAGGAAAAACTAGCAGACACAAAGACTTCAAATCGGGAATCGTACTGTGTGTGATGCCGTTACCTTGTGATTCCTAGGATAGAAATTAGACTAAAGAATTCGTAACTTAACTAAAACCTCTCAAAAAAATTATGATACTACCTTTTCGAGATTTTTCAATCCATTGCGTTCAATCGATTGAAAAATCTCGTAAAGGTGACTCTAATTGCTAATAATTGCTGTATATTTTTCTATTTTTGTCCAAAAGTTTAATTTACAGTTGCCCATCGGTTCTGTATATTTTATATAAGATACAATTATTACATAGGTCGGCTGTTACAAATGTGGAAAAAAAAATATTTCAAGGTAAACCAATGACGTCAACTTCACTTTGGATTAAGATAATGTATCTACTTATGAGCAAAAATATGACTGAATACGAATCAAATGCGTCCTATGTGAAAATTAGTTGTAGTGATGTAATGTTTATGTTATTTTTAGTAATATCATGTGTTGTCCTTAATTATATATAAACAGTGACAAAAAAATATCATTTTTGTAAATTCAATGAATTGTAATTAAAGCCAGTTAAAATTTCATTAATTCACTAGCAGAAGATTTAATTTACTACTATATTGTAATAAAAAATTCCGCATAAAATATGATAATTATTATCCTCAATATATTTTAAAAAAATTTTAATACGAAAATCCACAATTATATTTTCGACTTTTTGGTTATATAAAACTTTGGTAAATAATTTGGTTTCATGAAATCATCTCTCCACATGTTGGTTCAAGATATGCCTGTTTCGACTATTCATCTAAACAACAACTATGGAAACGAGTTTTAGTCTCACTTAAGATAGGCAGCTTAAAATACTGGTAAAATTTTCTTTTTGTTTGAAGCACTACTTTTAAGGGTATCAATATATCCCCAGATCTGTTCAAAAATTTACTACAGATAACTTTCATGTTCTTTACTTAACATCTGACCATTGTGAATGAGCTTACCGTGCATTCAGGTATATAGCAAACTTTATAAAAAGCGATGTCCTTTTACTGACAGTTGAAACAACACTGGCGCTTTTTCAACACTTCCAGGTAAGATTCCTCACCTATACAAATTCATCAGTCAATAACCGTTTCTTTAGCCATGTTTATTTAGGTTTTTAAAACTAATCTTATTAGCGTGTAGAATTGTATTGAACCAACACGGATGTCAATAATGCCGTTAAGTTTCTCCTGCGGAACTAACCGCCAGAACTAATAGTGTGATTATGTAGAGATAGTGAAAAAATAAGCAACGTACATCAAGGTCATTCTCAGATAATTAGGGCAAAATATTATTAAGGTACTTCCTTTAAGAGTGGATAAATAAAATATGATGTGATTAAAGACCATTCCATTAAATATATAATAGTGTTAACTAATTGGAAACTAAATAATATCTATAACCATTACTCTTCCACAAAATAAATTTGTACAACTATTTTTTTAAATTTATTTTGGGATTTTCTTAAATATTTCTAAAATACTTGTACTTTTTTACTGTCGGTTCATTTTTGTAGTTTTTTTTTTCAAGAGAAGAAATGAAACTAGAATAGAAGCAAATTAACGGTAGAAAAATTTATCCTAGTTAAAAAGAAAGCATTATAAAAAACGGTGAAGTTATCTTCCTACAAAACCGAGAAATAAAAATATCTCATGGATTTTTGTGATTCTACCAGGGAAATAGAGAGAGCCTTTCTGTTATTGAATTAGGTTTATTTATTTCAGTAGCTATTAACTGTTGTTTGGTAACCTGGACTAAATGTTATGAAAAAAAAGATCTCAGCCTTAAGCAAGTAAGTGAGATGTTCTTATGCTTGGAAAAACTAAATACTGAAGTTATTTGGGTAAGGGGAGGGGGCTTCTCTGTGATTTTGGGCAGATTTTATTTCTTTTATACTAAGTGACTTTGAAGCTCTTGCGAGGGGGGGACTATTGCCCATTGCTAAGATCTCATTTGAATTAGACAATAAATAATAAAAAGAAAATAAATTGAACATTGACATTAAAAAAAATATTTAACGGTGTCGACATCCATAAAAAATAAATAATGTAAACTAAAACAGTGAAAAGACAAAAATAGGAACGATAACGTGGCAATAGACTTATAGTAGAGAACAGATATAGAGAAATAAGTATGTTATCAAAAAAAAACCGAAACTTACATATAAATAGATAATGAAAGGTTATGTAAGTATTACTTAGACATAAAAGCCACTTTTCATGATTCTCAAGTTGAGCAAACAATCAAACTCGACTGTTTTTGGAACACGAACTTTTTTACATTATAACCCAGATTTAACGCAGAAAAAAATTAACCCTGAGAGAAAGCCGTTAGTGTAGAAATAAACAATAGATTATCAAGAAGGAAAGCATTGTAGGCCATTATATTGGGACATGCATTGTATCATGTCTCGCCACATATGTAGAGAACTTTATCGTCCTGTGTTATATAACTGCAAAGTCATTTTCAAGTCATTAATCACGCTAGCACTGATGACAACGTTATTCATCTCGGAGAATAGCTAATGCACCAGTTTAAATTTTTCAGTGGTGATTGGCAGATTGCTATTTTTCAGTATTCCCCACAGGAAGCTTTTTTATGCTCAAACAAAAGGAGTACATTTATTGACTTGCAAAATGATGTAAACAACTTTCGTTGGAAATATCTTGATGATGTGAATCGGAAGAAAAAAACGCTCGATTTTGGTAAATGACTGAATTATATGTCAAATAACACACCTGGTTTGAAAGGTGAGAGTATAATTATGAAGACATTATAGAAAAGCTCAGTTTTTTTAATAGCGTCGACTGCTACATCAAATGAAATGTTTAAAGAACTTGTTAAATGTAAGGATGAAATAAACTGGAAATATCAAAAACATGTTGTTTCCGTGAATCGTAAATTTTTACTTGGATGGTGATGTGGATATACATATGGGAAAATCAAGAGCAATTAGTTTTGTGTATTTCACTATTTTAATGACTTTAATTTTGCCTGTACATTAAGGGTGTTCATTTTTCTCCTGAAACAAATAAATATTTGAAATCTGTAAATGGAGAACAAAGTGTAATAGGGAATTTAGAAAAATTGTCCTGATTACAGGTTGTCTCTATAGAGATTCTTCCTCACAGATATTTAAGAGAGAGATGTCTATAAAACGACCAACCAGTATTCCTGTATATAAATAGGTGTTTTGTATATTATGCGATACATATCTGTATTTAGAAGCGTTTCAATTTAAAATCTGGAATCGTTGTCAATCAACTGTGTGTTTTTGGTGGAGGTTTATTCGTATATTCTCGCTTTGATACAATTTTTCTTGTCTCTCAAATATTTTTGGCAGTATACAGGAGTACTTATTAGTCAATCGTCTCTTTCTCTCAACATATCTGTGGAGAAGAATTTCTTCACGCACAACATGTAATCTCGCAATTTTTCGAAATTGACATGTTACACTTTGTTCCTCACAATTACTTATAAATTGAAATTCCTTGACTGTAAAGCGTACAGTGGGTGTAGCAAATAGAAAACGCATCAAACAGTATTTGATTTTTCCTTCCCATAAAATAAGCCACATTTAAACTAAATGAATGTTTTACATATCATATTAAACAACGTAACAAATTCTTCAATATCTATGCCCTCTCGTTCAAAATGAAACCACTCAATTTCCAAGAGACTTCAAGTTAAAATGGCCGGGCAGCCACACGTGTATTTAGAAGCTAACGATAGATTTTTAGAAAATAATTGACTTGGTGAAATTTTTAGAGAGGTTAACTGAATTACTGATCAAATTAAAAATACTTTCGATCGTTACTATCGAAGGACCTGAGTCAAAAAAAAATTATATATACTGCATTTAGTGAAAAAACGCTCCAGAAGCCATTTATTAATTAGTAGAATAGAGACAGTTTTGCCGGAAGTTCAATCCAGTTAAGCTGCCCCGTTGATGTATTTAATTGAATAAGTTTCAAAACTTGTAGCTGGCCAATATGAACAATAGTTCGACGCCATTTTAATTATTTGAGGATCATCCAAAAGCAGAAGCGTGAATCAGACTCCCTTACTAAGTTGTAGTTGGTAAAAACAATCAGCATTAGTGGTTTAAGAATGTCGTCCGATGTGTGCCAAATCTCTGACAGAATAGAATTCATTGAGGAAAATTAGCAGGAACAAGTACCTGAACCAGTTATATATGGTATAGGTGCAAGAAGTAGGCCCAAAGAATTTCCAAATATCCCATTTCTTCCATTCAAAGCATTTGCTGGTTCCCCGTAGCAGTATTTGGATCTTCCAATGTTCTGCGCATGCTCTTCCACGTCTACCTTTCGTAATGGAACTGTCCTTTCTATTCGTTTCAAAGGGCCTATTTCGTGACGGTGTTGCAAATATTTTGGAAGGGTATTCTGTCAAGAACATTACTATCAGGAAATCGTATTTAATGGATCAGACTTGATAAAATATCAGTCACCTCGACGTTCATATAGCGATTCATGGAGAGGACTCCACTTAGAAAAGTTTAACTATTAGAGACAGAAAAAACACGTCAAAGAACTAAATGCCAATCTCAACCAATTTAACACAAACAAAATGAACAAGCAAGGAACATATTGAAATCATTTGATCCGATGACTACACTTATCTACTGGTATTACTCAATAACCACGTAAATACATTTTAAATAAATATTGCCTTATTTGTTCTATAAGCAGGGATTTTCTATATAAATTCTGCACTAACATTTCGAATGCATCAATTTAGCAATGCATACAGCATGCTTTTTATGTGTTCAATAGTTTGTGGCTATCACATTGATGCAACGCACGGCCTGCATCACATGTATTTTGTTAACGTTGGACGAAGCCTTAAGATCAAGCTTCGGTTTCACAGGGTGTAGTCGGAGGACAAGAATTTTGACAAGTTTGCACTTTATTATTTTGTCTATTGAGATTTTGTTTAACTTGGTCAAGGCTGTTTTGGCGAGAGATATTCAGCTTTTTATTTCTGCTTTTTGCAGATAATTTGCCATACTCGTATTTAGTCAATCTGTTGTCCTTAAATTCCTCTTTTGGGGATTTAGTTTCAAGCTAAACAGAAGTCTTTCTCTTTCTATTGCTCGGATCTTTTTTTTACAAACAGTATGAGATCATCGGTGAAATTTAAAGTTTATTGTTGTCCGCCTATACTTGCAACCTCATCCTAACCATCTAGAGCTCTTTTAAATACATATACACCGTAAACATTAAACAAAAATGGGGACATTACATTTGTTATAGCAAAGCTTTCGGAAGTTTTGGCATCAATGCTAAAAAGGGCTGAGAAGCTTTGTAGAGTTTTTGCACAATCAAAGGCTATGTTGAAATCGAGGAAAGATATTACAAATTCTCTTGCTTTTTCAATGATTTCTACCACATTTAGATTCTGTTCCCGAATGCTTATTCCATTTGTAATTGTAGAATTTTTGACTGAACCCTTTCTTATATAGCGGAACAGAGGTAGATATGCACCAGTAAGACTACTTGCTCTTCACTGTTCTGAAAGGTTTTCTTTCCATTACCATATCCACTGCTTAGTCTTAACATATATACTGAATTTTATTATGTAATCTTTTATGTGTATCATAGCTGTTTTGTTTAAATATATTTTATATTTTCTGTGTGCTAGTTTTCCCTGAAACTGAAAAACATTTATTTTGACGGTTGCTTTTATTAAAAAAGTTCGACACAATTCAGTTCGATTTAATTATTTTACAAAAAAATATATACACTATTAAAAAATATTCGTTGTATATGTAGTTATGAAATCTTTGAAAAGTAAGCAAACACCGTTGCAAAAGCAAACTGTTACTTTTGCATTGTACCATTAAGTTTTTAAGTTTCTCAGATTGTTCTTTACTAAAAACACCTTGGAAAATTTTCTAGTTGGTTTTCAACTTTCAGCCTCATTTTATTCTTATCATACGGGTTTGCTGCATTTCTCGGAAACAATGTAGAATGCGCATGGGCTTAATTCAAATATCATGTCCTTTTAATACAAAAGAAGTTATATATATTTAATTTAGAAGTGGCATTGGTATCTTAAAAATATATATTTAATTTTAATTGGAGAATTTTGTTTCAAAATTGTCAGCCTACATAGAACTTTGTCTCTCTCACACTACTGTTAATTCCAAAGAAAAGTTGCGTAGACGAAACAATAAGAATATTGGTTACTCAAATTAATAGTTACATTTTGGAATATTCTCGTAATAATTCATTATAATTAACAATCCAGAAAGGTGACCTTTAGCAGTAACGCAATATATAATACCTTATCCAAAAAGTTTAATGCTATCCACCTTCTGACTACGTGGTCAGATTATATCAATAATATATCGATACAAAAATTTAAGTAGGTTAAAATCGACATCATAGATATCTTTATTTAGTTAGTTTGTTAGTTACATACAAGTAAAGTTATACATTAAAATAAAAATAGCACATAACAAGGGGGTAAAACCTAGCAAGTGACTTTATCAGATATTAAATAAATTTTATTTTAATTGTATATAATGGTAATTTAATACCATCATTACCTTTTTGATTTTTATATCTAGTAAAAATGAAAACATGTAAAGGTACAATTTTTCAGCTAAGGAAGGGTTCTCATAGGTAAGTCCCTTTTCTTGTTCCCATAACGTACTTTCATTTTTTTATATACCAACCTTTAACGCAAATCAGGTTTGCCCAACCCCTTTTCGATAGCTACGGCCCGTTTGGGAATATTCAAATCTAAAAGTTATGGCGGTTGTTATTTTCCTCTATAGAAGCCAGTTTGTAATTCGAATGTATGATGTCAAGTCATAGCTGCGTGTTTTTTTTATCCTTTCGTGCTTCACTTTTTACAAGAACTATACCCCTCGAAGGAAGAGCGCCCCCCTTTTGTACTAATTTTAACGATCGCAGAACAAGTGCCGTCCAGTTTGTAACAGTAACAATTGCCTCATATTTTAGGGAGCGCCTTGGTACTCGAGATTTATGGGTAATGTTTTCTTTGGGTGATCGTAATTTAATTTTTTAATGAGGTTTTATGTGCGGTCACCTGACTGTTAGAGATTTTCGCGCCAAATTAACTTTGCGGTCAGAGCTGATTATAAATGTCTTCCATTTAAAAGAACATTATGAAATTTGTTGACACGACTATGAAAAATGAAGGAACTCATAGAGTATATTCCAGTGTACATTACGAAATTTCATTAATAAAAAATAGCACTTAAATAAATCAATAGATAGAAAATTGTGTCCTACATTTTATCTTGTTATCTACAAGTTGCAATTATTCCCAATTGTCTCTTCATCCCATTCATATTTTTTCTCGTTACTTGTGGTTTCTCGACTTGAAGATGTCCGAAATAGCAGCTCACGTCAAGATATTGAGCATTATGTAACTGACCAAAACAATATAGATCCATAACCCATAAGGGTTACAACTTTTAAAGCGATAAATCCCTATGACCTACTTTTGTTCTCAGGGGGATATGCCTATTAATGGCATCGTTGTAATTTCAACTTAAGTGGGTGGCGTTCTCCCTCATTTCTTCAAATCGAACGATTATGTTATGATATATCTTTTCAAATATTATTAATTCCTCTTAAAAATAGAGTTTTGTTTGTTGAAATTGAGAAATGTGCTTTCGCTAAATCAAATTTTGGAATAATGTGATTTAGTTGAAGTACAACAACTGTCCAAAGTGACTTTAGACATTGTAAAACACATTTGGTGTAATTTGTTGGTTCGGTTATTTAAAACTGTGCTGAGCGGCACAAATTTTTGATTTCAGATGTGCTAGCAAATCGAAATAAATCGAGTAACATCCTGCGATTGTCGATATCACCCCTCCTACCAACACACATAACACAAGAAACGTTTCATCGAAAATCTGCCGTTGGTACTGGTAAGGCATAATCTGGCGGATCTCGGCATTTAATATCATTTTTCTATTGGTGACGTTGGTCGGTTTCCATCTATCAGTCCCATTTAGAATTCTGGGTACAAAAATGGTCCGAGACAGGTGTAATGTTTCAGGATGTTGAGTAGTTCCATGGATTCTTGGATAACACCACTGAGCAAAAATTAACATTCTTATGGAGAAGCAAATCTTAAAAGGGCAGCTGGGATTAATTATCATCTGTTCGGTTTCATTTAACCTTTGTTGGGTGGAATTTTTTTTATAGTATTCTCTGTAAAGCGATTCCAAAAAATATTACGCTAAGTCAGACAATTTTCTGGTGCTGAATGCAGGATTCTTAACAAAATGTCCAGAACTACTACTATTACTTCATTTCTGACCGAATTTTACTCTTTACTGCTCGAAAATCGAGTATGTATTAATCTCTCAGCTCTAAAAGATCAAATTAGCAAATAAATATAACGAATGGTTAACCTCCTAGTATTCCTAGCGGCTGACTAAACAGTCAAATTGTCGCATAACAATCATATATTTGTTTTCTTTGTAACAAAAAATTTTTGATCAAAATTCATACCAGTAAATAATACTGAACTGTTCACAATTGTTTTCTATCCATATTCACAAATTGCCTTGTGCGTTTCAAATATCCATTTTGACAAAATACCAACGGTTTTCTTTGATTATAAAGTAAATAAACACAGGTGATATAAGGTACAAGAATTTGAATGAGATTATGCACATCTGTCTACAAAGTACCGGTAACTTTATAGATATGATCTAAATAGACGTCCTATACATAACAGCTGATAAACAGCCCTGATATAGAATTGAAAATTGGGTAAAGTAATTTCACGTAAATAAGATTTGTGGAAATAGGTAACGGAAAATTTTCACCAATGTGTTTTCCATTTCAAAAGATAGCTAGATTCTGAAATATTTACTTAAACTTTATTTAATTATAACGGTAACAAATGTTACGGTATTGGTGAAATGTAATATTGCCATGATCATATGAAATTTTATCTTGAAACTTATTAATCTTGACAGCTAAAACGGCCCTCTTTAGAATATGTAAATTTGTAGCTTAACTGCAATTGTCAAAGAATCTTTTTGTTTTGTTTTCAGTTCGGATACGAATCGTTTTTATATTACATTATTTTGGTCTTATGTATAACTATTGACTTTAAATTTTGGACTCTCCAGGAGATATTACCTTCCTCAGCAAACTATGTAACCTAAGCTGTCTAATGCTTAGAAAAAAATTAACTCTCTGATTAGCGCGTTCAAACATAGAAACTCTTTATCTTTGGTATATTAATAAAGATTGCGAACAGTAATCTGTCGAACAACTTCCCATCTAGATTTTCCTGTTTAACTTCTCTTTTCAATCTGCATCCTTTTATATATGTCAACCAAACGTCTGTTTCTTGTTAATTTTAAATTTCCTTCCAATGTGGGTCTTCTAAATCCAATTTTGATATCTTCTTTTTCCAGTAGTCTCTGCTAAATTGCATTATTTAGTGTTTTAGTGGCACTTTTAAATATCCAGTTATTTCTCCCTTTTGATATTTTAACAACTCTTCTTTAATCTGTATTTTCGCAATTTTTTTGGTATGTCTTGAAATATTTATTTGCTCTGAACATCGTTTGATTTATGGGATTTCTCAGTCCTTTTGACATTTTGTTTAATTCTGTCCATTGTTTACAAAGTTTTTTTCATGAGCAATTTAGGTATATCTAGCTAAGGGGAGGAAAATAAATATAAGTAAAATCAGCAAATCAAGAGGAATGGAAAGTAAGCTTCCTGAGCTTAACTGAGCCTTACCTACCTTTCTGATTATTCCTAGTGGGTAGTACTGCAGAAATTAGTGTGGGGTGAATAGGAGTAGTGTTATGTTTTATCCAGACAATCACGCCACACGTTAGCTTAATCGTGACGTTTTAAGTAGACCGTTGGATATAATAGTTTGTTATTTTCTGAGTTAATATGTATACATTTTTAGTTATAATACCTATGATCTAAGAAAAGGAACTAAAGTTGAGGCTTATGTTGAACCCGATGTAAGATAATAACAAGAGATTCAAGAAGTCGAAGTAAATTAAAAAGCTGTCAAACAAAATATATGAACATCCAGAAAATTTGCATGCAGAATATCATATGTTATAAATCATTATCAATAATACAAATATCTAAGTAAACTAAAATCTCGATTGAGACAGCCGATCAGCAAAGAGCATAGATATCGCACTGTTAACTGTTAATAAGGTATGTCTGTCATCTAGAAAAACAGTCGGCTAATGCCTGTGATTTATTTAGAATTAATAGCACTTTGATAGAAATATTTCCCAGGACAATTTCTCTTGAAACAACCAAAAGTGAAGAGCGAAATATGATGAATTAGTACCGTTTAGAGATATTTGTTGCATTGAATTTTAATTTTTTATAGAAATATTTCTGCATCTGCGAGCTTACCGATATAGGAATCAATTATATAGTCTAGTATGTTGGACAACATTCTACTGGACCATATAACATTCAAACCAATAACGTAACTTTCCTGTCTTTCCGAGATTAATACTGAAATCTGTCGGAACATTATAATGGAAAAGTTTTTACCAACATGTTGCAAAGGTCTCTTCACTGGTTACCATGTTTTGGGAACGTTTAAAAAACAGAAGCAAACTTCTACTTGAACATCAAATTAAATATAGCTATAAAACTACGTTTATTATTTACAAGTGCATTTAAAACTATTTAGACAAAAAGGCCTACAAGAATATTTTTGGAGTCTTGGCATGCAGTGACTAGACGAAGAGCAATAAGTAGTCGGAACCGGGTACGATCAAACATTTTCTGTTAACCACAAACAAGTAAGAAATGCTGTTATTATTCCGGTAGAAAAAATAGACTTAGAAGATGTAACTGTAAAATCTACCAAAAACATACTGGGGATTCCCCAACTGTGTCTGTAATAAATGTTTGACTGATAAACGTGACTAATACTAATGTCAATAATTTCAGTTAACCATTTCCATATTTAACTTGTGCATTGTTATTTTAAATTGCAAATATTTTATTTCTTTTCGATTTATAGCTTGTGGCAATATATGCCAATACGACATTTTGCTTTATTCGTTTATCTGATTTGGATACTTTCTTATTTAATTGATTTACTAATGTCACATTTTCTTAAAGATTGATTTAATTAGATAAATTAGCTCTCAAGGTTAATTGAAAAAATATTGCATGCTGTAAGTTCGATGTTAGGCTTCATGCCATCGAAAACTCTTACGGGCAGTTCTAAATACAATCTAACTCTCGTGAGTCTCGTGTGGGTGAAATTGTAAACATTTATAAAATATACAGCGAAAAAATAACATTTAAATAATAATTACAACTCTATTATACATATTTATAATAAAGTTTCATAAACTGTTTATTATACTTTAAATTTACCAGGTTCATTAAAATGAAAATCAGGAAAACACAGATTACCCGCGCAATATCATTTTGACATAACCTCAAAAAAAATCCTACTATAACTGGCACAAATTTAAAAACTGTCACAACTAAGTTTACATATGTTAAAAGTTTTGTTATTTTTTGATTTACATATTATATCATTACTCTGAATTAAAGATTTGTTGCAAATAACAATGCACGAAACTTAATTCTAAAGTAAAAAATTAAATCCCAAAACATTTGACAAATGTTGTTAAACTATAGTAACAATAAGATGCTGATGTGTTGATATTTATGTTTCGCGTAACTAATGTATTGACAGAAAAACAAAAAAAAATGGAATTATATACTATGTTACATTAATGTTTTGAATAAAGTTCAATGCAATATTATCATTCGGTTTATTTACATGACGAATCCTACCTTTTATTTAGAAAATCCAATATTCTACTGCACAAAAATCACAGAAAATTCACTTAACCGTCACAGTCAAAATCGTATAATAATAAAACACAATCAAAATCACATGCGTTCATCACTAACGATAGCGAAACGGAAATATTTCGGTGCTTGCGTTAAGTTCGAGTATATGTGTTCACCGCCGAATCAAGTTGGCAAGTGTTGAATCGCGCGCCACACTCTACCTGGTCATACCTGGCCATGAAAGCCCTCTTGTCTGCGTTTTCGTCTACCCCCTCGGTCTTTCGCACCCCCCGCTGCTAAAGGCACCCTGCTTAAGACTCTTTACACTAGGACTCCCCACCCATCGGTGGATATATAAACGTATGTCAAAAAAAACATTTGACCTTGGCGTAGTCGCTGGAACTTTTTTCTCGCGAGATTTTTAGTTGCTAACTCTTTGAAAGAACAATGGTTTCGATAAGTCATTATTCGAGCTTGTATTCTGCGGAGGCGTGGAAGATTCGCTGGGAATTTTTACTTTTTTGTGACCCGACAACTTGATGTACGCAAACTCGCTGCAGACGAAGTTTAAATGATGTAATTTGTAAAAAACAGATGCTATATGTTAATTATTCATGTTTAATCCTATTTACATTTTTTTGGAAACATTTAGTTTAATCATTTTATCTATCATAACGCCCAAAAAATATTTTAAACCAAAATTGTAAGGTGTAAAAAATATTAGAACGAAGTAAAAACCAATTTATACCGTTCAAGAACTTGAATTGTTTTATACATACCTGTTTACCTAAATATTGTAGAAACACAGCTTTAATTAAGCCACGTTCATTACTTCAACAGTTAAAACTTAAGCATGGGACACAACTATATCTCAGAAGCTAAAAAAGATTTCAGTTTGTTCTTGGTACCCCATATTTTACTGCCAATTAATTGGTCAAATCCCACAGAAAGAAAGTTTTAAGTCTTCAACCCCTTCCGAGAAAGTGTCCTATGTGATTTAACAGTTATGTCACACCTCAGTAACTAGAAAAGATTTCGAGTTTTTCTTGAAAACGTATTTTATTGCAAAGTGAAAACCAATTATAGTCAATATCCAGAACCACATCTTTCAATGCAGAACAGATCCCGCAACGTATTTTTTATAAGAAAAAAAAACAATAAAATATTTTTATTAATCTTGTGCCAAAACCGATTTTATTGGTACAACTCTTTCAAGAAAGGTGTCTGATTTTTGGCATATTTTTGGATATTTAATACTTTTTGGGAAATAACACCACAAGTCACAAAATTCCTGTATATTTCCAAACGTTTCGGGGTGTAGGTCAGAACCCGTTGTCAATGAAACTATCTTATAACAAAGTCTCACCTAGGACCTCCACATTAAATTCTGAAGATCACCCTTTTCAAATTCTTCCAACTTGAAACGAACTTTATTATTATATGATCCTTAGTTCCTGTGCTACCCTGTATATTATCAAATTAAATTATCTTAGTTACGTCAGAAGTCAAAAAATAGATATTGTCAAACATTTTCATTTTACATTTTTGTGCCTTTTTCATTATTTCATGAAATGCAATGGAGTTTTTTCCAATTTCAAAAATACAGTTCAGTAATTCCCCTATAATGAGAGGCATAGACAACCAAACAAGAAGTCAGGAAATACTCAAACATATTAGATGTTGTTTTCTAAATGATATTTGTGGCATATTTTTCAATGTTTAAGTACTTTTTGGGAAATAACACCACATAAATGACATTGGACATGTTTCTAGGAATTGTTGGAGCAATAAATTTTATTTTGAGGCAATAAATTAGCAATAAAATATGTACTGGGTCCGAATTTGGGGATGTGAATTCTCAGATGTAGCTTAATAGAAATTTCTTTAAAATTACTTAGTCTTAGTAGTAAGTTTGAATCCATTGGAAACATAATTTGTTTCGTAATAAAAAATCTCTGTGTGCTAATATCAAACATGAAATCCGTTCAACCGTTTTACATGAAAAAGTAATTAAAACAACATTGATATTTTGGAGGTATCTTTATATAACCCGCACTATAGCACATTTAAAGAGATATTGGATAAAATTAATTACCTCAGAAAATAATTTATTTATTATCTGAATAATAATAAAATTACAAGTTTGAAATTAAATGTTTAACATTTTTTGGTATTGCCGCATAAGAAAAGTTTCAAGTTTTTTTTTATTAATTTGGTTTTAAATTGATACCATTTGTTAATAAAATCAGATAAAGAAAATATTTACAACCTAGTTTAATGAGAATCAGGCAATCTTTCACGCAGTAGAGCCAAAAACATTCAAAATGCTTTTCTATGTATTAGAATGATTTAAAATATATTAGTTTCAAATTCCAATACACTGATTTGTAACAAACAATATTATGTCAACGATTTAACCCACCTAGAGACAAAAGCAGATTTTGTTTTCGAATTTTGATTTTGTTTTACCAGAAACGACAGCAGTCCAACATATTTTTCAATTCTCAAACCTAAAGTACAGTTATTTGAAAAAAAACTTTTTGTTAAGCTATTAGGAAGGCATACAATTTGAGACGTGATAATATCAATTTACCTTTTTGTTTTTACAGGATTTCAAAAAACTTTGAAAATTCGCTTATTTTTGTAATGTTAATAATTAATGCAAGAATGACTTTTTTACTAACCGACTTCAACAAAGGAGGAGGTCCTCAATTCGGTTGTATTTAATTTTAGCTTTATTTCGATATTTTCTTTTTTGAAAGAATAGACTTCCAGATGGCTTTTTATTCAAATTTTTTCGATGACATGGTATGTTCTGTATTGTGTATGAAGTTCGTGGCAAGCCTAAAAAATGTATTTTTTTCATAGGAATATAAACGCTTTATAAATTTAAAAAAATTATATTAGGAATTTAACATATATTTTTCTGGCTTGGCACCAACTTCAAACACAGTTTTATAGAACATATAATATTTTTTGTTTGAAATATCCAACTGAATTATTTTTTATTTTTACTATCATTGGATTTTGTTTTTTTTATTTATTTTCCAATTTATAGTGATATAATGGCAAATCTCTCCAAATTTATTTGGAATGAGAAGATATAGTAAAAAGGTGTGAACCTACACAGTATTCTATGTTTCCTCACCCCCAAAGAAAATGATGAAAAATGCTGAAGATACGCCTTTGATTAAAACAGAATTTCTTTTATTGATAAAGCTGTTTAAAATATATACATAAAGGGATATCATTAATACGAGTATATATGAAACGGTAAGAGATACAAACACGATTAAATGGAGAAATAGTTGTATAATTTAGAGCCCATTCGAGTATTTAAAGAAAAATTACACTATTTCTTGCCGTTCTCAAGTTATACAAGGAAAACCAAAAATGTCATTTTATGTTTTTTGCTTGTACCACTTTTATGTAAAGATATTAATAAATGGTAAAAGGAAAATTTATTTCACACATACTTCTACAGAGAATAAATAATCCTCAGAAAAAAATTACTACGGTCATGCTCATAGCCTAAATAGTGGATTTAAATATGTTTTTCAATGCCAAGAAAACATATGAATTTTTTCATTTGTTAATCTTGCGTGGTAAAACGATGTAAAAGGAAAAATCTAAAATATTAAAAAAATCAGCTTTTGTTTTTTCTTATGAATTAAGTAGTTTCTCATTGATGTATTCTAAAATGTATGTTACAGTAAAAGCATATGCTTTTGAAAGTTGTAGGTAGATAAAAGTAAGCTCTATCAAATAACAGCGTCAAAGCTGTAAGAGATTGTTTTGTTGCTGTGCAAATTGCAAAAATAACCTTGACCGTTGAAACCTGGTAACCGCTTTTATGTTGGGAAATTATGCAAGTCTGGTCTCTAAGTATTTTTTTAACTTTAAAAATTACTTTTTTCGGGTCTAGTTGGTAGGCCTTTGGGATAGTAAATGTAATGATCCAGAACATACTAATCATAGATAAGGTACTCACAAACACGCAGTCACCAGACTTTTGCCCCCTGCAAAATCAACTTAGCAACATTATACTTATTTATGTTGTAAACTGAATTGTTGCTAAAATACTGTATATTTTATCACGAAATTGTTTACGTTAATTTAGCAAGTGGGTAAAGAGCTATTTATTTAAAAAATATTAAACGAAATTCCTGTATATTTCCAAACGTTTCGGGGTGTAGGTCAGACCCCGTTGTCAATGGCAAAGAAACTATGGAAAAAGGCACAATTCTAAAATGTAAAATTAAAATGTTTGACAATACTTCTGACGTAACTAGGAGAATTTAATTTGGTAATATACAGGTTAGCACAGGAACCAAGGATGATATAATAATAAAGTTAGTTTCAATTTGAAAAAGGGTGATCTTCAGAATTTAATGTGGCGCTCCTAGGTGAGACTTTGTTATAAGATAGTTTCTTTGCCATTGACAACGGGGTCTGACCTACACCCCGAAACGTTTGTAAATATACAGGAATTTCGTGACTTGTGGTGTTATTTCCCAAAAAGTGCTTAATCATTGAAAAATATGCCACAAATATCAATCAGAAAAAAACTAGTAATAAATTATTGCAAAGATTGTGCTTGTTGCCTACACAGGTTGTTTCCAAGATACAAATAGCCAATAGTTTTTAAGGAGACTAAGGCAAGATATAAACTCTTCTCTTATTGTACTATTCATAAATAAAGCATCATTTACGTGAAGAAGTAAAGTAAGTTTACACTAAGTAAGGTCGACAAGAATATAAATTTCTTAAGAGTAGCCCATTCGCAATACTAATTTGCCATCAAAAATTTGGCTAATTATTGATAACGGAATAATTAGACCAATTGTTTTATCCAAAAGGCTTAACCACGAATATGAAGTACATTTTATCGGAGTGTTCGAGCTTATTTCATTTGTTTTGTACGAAGAAGGTCTTGTTGGTTGGCCTAGAGAAATTTGAAGGCAATTGTTTTTAAAACGCCTTTTCATATAAGGTAAGAGTTTATGCAACGAATGAACGAAGGATATTGTTGATAAAAAAATCGCCATGTTTATAAACTAGTGCCAAAATCTTTACGTTTACTTTACTACATGCCTGCAATGAAGCAGATGGTAATCATTTTGACCATTTTCGTTAGCTATTTATTAGGTAGAATTTTATTTTTTATAAAATTAACATTCAATAAAATACGTTTGATCAGTTTTCCCCAAAACGGTTTCATTTATGAAAAATATTTAATCCCCTGTCGTTTGAAAACTAAGCATTTCCGAACATACGTTTATATGAACATTTTTTGATATTTTTGGATGAGTAATATCCAGCTGAGCTTTAGTGCATTGACATATTCATTGACATATTCATTAAAATCTTTATTTCTCAGAGTTATATTTCTACAATAAATTTCTTACTCCTAGTCCATGGTTTTGTTTTTGCATTTCCCTCATTTGTTTATTAAAGTACATTCAATTATTTCTCAAATCTATTACAATACTTTTTCCCTACGCTATTTCTTAAGATATTTCATTTCCTAATATACTCCATTCATTCTTCATGTCGAGTCCTCTTCTTCCTAAAGTAGCATCTTGCTTGGTCACTTGTTCTATGCTTCCTGTTTTCATCGTATTTTGTTGCCTCTTTTACTAGTGGGTTCCTGTGGGTTCCATCCTTGCTATCACCTTCTTCGTCCTGTTGATTAATTCTCCTTTTATGGTGCTTATCCCTGTGTTTGTTCGCTGCTTGTCCCCATATGCTCGCCACGTACAACATGATTGGCTTTACTGATGGTCTTCAGATGTAGTTTGTTCTTCGGTTCTACTAATGCATTGATCATGCTAATGCGTACTTTTGCCCTTTGCGCTGTTTCCTCGATGTGTTTTCTTCAAGTTCGTTTCCTATCGATGTGGAGTCCGAGATACTTCACAGCTTCCTTCCTTAGTGGGTGTTACTTCTACCATCTTCTTCTTGTTGACTTGCCTTTGTGTTGATCCAGATCTTCCATTGCTCCACTTCCTCGATGTCTTGTTGTAACTACCTTGTCACCTAGTTCGCCCTGGCTGATGTTGCCGCTTTTGATGTGTCGTCTGAATATATGTATCTTCTTGTATGCCTCGTTCCTCTTGGTATGTCGCTGGTGTAGTGCTGATCCCCTGATTGGTTTCATCAATCCTGATCCTAAATGTTTATCCTGTTAAATAGCCCTCGGTTATCCTTGTCGTGTTTCGTCCAGATCCTCTGTAATGCATTTTTGCTATCAGGCCGCCCTGCTAAATCCTGTCAGAATCTTTAGCCACATGGAAAAATATTATGCAAGTCGTCCTCTTGTTTGTTTTGGTGCATGCATGTTGGCATACCTTTTATACAGTAGTGTACCAATTTTATATACAACGAGGATTATTGCCCCCACCCCCCTTACATTTTTGAACGGACTAAGATATTGATCTCGAAATTGTTGTCTATCAAAGTAAGTTTTGTGATAAAATGAATATAAAGTCATACATTACCCAGTGCCAAATGAACAATTAAAAAAAAATTCTTGCAGGGGACGAAAGCCAACTATTTTCAAAAAAATATATTTGAATTATATGCACCATCAACAAGTAAAACTATACGATATAACAAATTTCTCTTCAATCGGTTTGCTCGTAATATTTATAAAACTATTTCCTGTTTTTGACCGCCAATATACTACACATTTTTTTCTTCAATACTTATCCAAATTTTCATTCACAGTGAAATGGTTGGCACTATTTCCTCAATAAAGACCTGTTTTATTTGAAAAAAAAAGTTGCTAATGCCCATTTGTCAAGGGGTAATGTGGCACCAACAATTGGTTTGACCACATTTTACCTAGTTGTTGCTCGCGATCGATTTTTTGTTCCATTCAAATGTTAATAGGGACAATAAAATTTCTTACTGGTGAATGCTAATATGTTCTGAAAATATAATTTCATCTAAAATTGTTGTACAGAATTCTGTTAGATTTTTCAACTAAATTACATAATTTGTGAATTCAACATGAAAAACAACGTTGTTTGCCGAAATGTTTTATATCAAAACAAAAGTATTTGGACAGTTTTAAGAAGTCTATTTTCACAATTAAAATATTTTCTGATATACTATTACTTGTAAAAAATGTATTTATAGATTATATTTACATAACGTCGGGAAATGTTTATATACACATTGCCTATTTGAATTTTAGTAATAAATCTATATGTATACAACAGCACAAGTAACGTGATGTCATTTTTTGAAATACATAATATGGTTTTCTCAGGTTTTAAGTAGCCAGTAAAATAATTTCCAATTTTCCAAAACAATAATAGTAAAGAAATTGAAAGCAGATGAAGATTATTGTCTATGGTTTTGATTACTTATAATTCTCTTTAATAGTTTTGCTGCTGATTATTTTGCAAAATTTATGTCATTAACAGAGTTGGTAACTTATTACTATACAATCAACATGTCCTTATATCAATTTATAGAAGCACACTCTACAAATTTCCCTTTAGAATTATTTGTTTATCTACTTAATTAATTACAACCTTACATAAATTGTGCAGAAGACCAAACAACTGAAAAACAACACAATAATGGTACCCTATACATTCTTTTCATTTGAATACCCCCAAGGAATTACTTAATTATAAATTAAACTAGCTAATCGTGTATTAAATTATATATTATGAATTATCCTTAATACTTAATGAATGCTGTTGCTTCAAGACCGAAAGAAAAACTCAACAATGTAAATCTCTATAATTGCCATTCAAGAACCTTTATTAACCGAGTCATTGTCAGCGGTTTCGTTTTATGTTAAAAACTCCTCCTCTCTTTTCATATTATTACTTCCGGTACGGGGATAATTAAACGCCTCATTTCCTTGTACATTAAGAAATACTATTTTGCGATTTATAAATTTAGACAATAAGAAAAAAAACGATTTTCGAAGAAGTTGGAAATCCATTATCACAAAAATAATAATATTCGTATAATTATGTAGTGGTAGAAGAACGATATAACAATCAAACAAATAATACCGCGAAAAAATTAATGCTCTGATTAAATTTATAAACGTGGCAGGATTTTAATATACAGGGTGAGTTTTTTTTATGATCAGTATGGGGATCTCGGAAACTAGCGGAGATAGAGCAATGGTTAAATTGAGAAAGATTTGCAGTTTTACTGGCCCAATTTAATGACTTTCGGATTTTTGTAAAAAGTCATGGCTTACTAGATATTTTGAAAAAACGAAATTCTGTCGATTTTGTCAAATCCGTCTAGCTCCTTTGTTTTTGATTTTATAAAAAAAGTGTAAATATCAAAATTGAAGGGAATTGTATCCCAAATATGACTGTCATATCGTCGTTTGCGTGAGAGCTCTCGTTTTCGAGATATTACACAAACTCATCTTTTTTTGAATCGAAACCGTAGGTAACTATGACCTCAAAAAATCGGACATTTTTAGAGCTTTTCAATAATATAATACTCGATATAGTTATTCATAAAAATAATGGAGTTATGGATGCTTTTCTCTCTTATTTTCACTTTTAACGTAGGTAACCATGAAAAAGATTGTTTTCACTTTGACGTTTCCTCAGTAAGAGAGTAATTCCATTAGTAGTGCTGAACTGACAGTCGATATTGACAAGTTTTCGTGATATAATGGAATATTCCAACGAAGAAAAACTGAATATGGTGGAATGTTATATCATATGCCATAAAAAATCAGTTCGTGCAACTGAGTAATACTTTCATAGATATTTTAATCGTCGTCAACCTGCTCTATGTACATTTAAGAGGCTTTACGATAGTTTAAGCAGATATGGATCTTTTACTAAACCCCCAAAGGAACGTAATCAAATTAACAAAGCAGGACAAATAAATGTTTTGGCAATGGTAAATCAAAATCCATCTACATCAACTCGTGAGATTGCTGCAGAAGCTGGCACATCTCAACGAACTGTAGTTAAGGTACTGAAAGCGCACAAGTTCCACCCCTACAAACTTTCAGTTTCTCAAACTTTGCTGCTGGTGCCGAACATCGACGTATTTTGTTTTGTACATGGTTTAGAGACATGTGCCTTGACAATCTACAGTAAAGATTAGATTGAAATAATATGTAGAACATAAATAGGAAGAACAATCAACCTCTACTTTGAGTAAATATATAGACCTTATTATAAAATAATAAAAAAATGTCAAAGGTAGAGTGTTAATCCTTAAATAACTCACAAACAACAACAAATTGCAGACTTTTTCCTGATATTAAAATATTACTTTAAAAGGCAATTCTTAAACAACAGGGATAACAGTATTGTGTCGGAAATGTATTTTATGAACTCACATATATTACTCCAGTAGTAATTCATCCAGCATTTATGTTTCTCATCGACGCTGGAATCTACATTTCATAATTGCTAAGTCCTTACCAAATCCAGAATTATTCACGCATGTTTTGTACCAATTTTGAAATTATTTCGAACTTAAAATACCCAAGGAAATTAACCACATTGATGAAAGAAACCATGCTAAAATGCCAATAATTGTGTAGCTCCAATATACTCAAAATCAAAACTCAATACTAAACCTAACTTGGCCTGGTCACAATTGCTAGACGACTGCTCTTCATCGGGAATAGTTATGGGTGTTGGTAAGATACTAAAACAAAAAAAAAGCTGTAAGTGAACATACCTAAAAACTAACAACAGTACGATAGTGATATTTAATATATTTACAAAAAACTACAGTGAATTTTAGACATATGTATGAAAAAAGATACCAGTATAAACTGTTAACAGAGATACCTTACCTTGTTCAATATTGTTCAGAAAAATGTTACTACCAGATATGCATCAAAACTGTTATTTGTACTGTACTTCTTAAATAGACGTACTAGTCGTGTTTGTAAAATATCCTGCAATCATAACTAAATTCCCTCTACCAATAGCTTCACTGTAAATGAATCCCATAGGTAACTATAAAATAGCCATTTGATGAACAGCTACACTTTCCAAAACTTCAAATGGTAACAGGCAAAAATATCTCCAAAAATGAAAGTATATACCAGAACAAATTACAGATCTAACCGTAACACAACGGTCCCATCACAAGCAAAACTTCTTGCATCAGGTAACCAAAATTTCCATAAATCACACAGGCTCTGTAGTAACCTAACGTTTCCACTATAACAAGCCCCCCTGTGACATAATATTTTCCTAAATAAACGACCATAAAAAAACGGTTCCAATGTACAAGAACACTTCACCATGGAAAGGAACTACACCAGGAAAAGCAGTGCTCCGTAAGATGGTGTTGCACCTTAAGAAAAGGTTCATCAGTAAAACCCTCAAATATTCCTTTGCAGAACAACTATTTTATTTCAACAAGATGGCTACGCTTACCTCTTCGAAAAAAGGGTTATCCTTTAAACTGAGAATTTCTTAACCATGGACATATCTTCCCAGTTTACTATAATGCCAAGGGATATATAACTTAGCAAATATCATCAACGGGCATCCCAAATACTGCACAGCTGTTCCCTTCAGCAAAACGCAACTTTTATCATATATTCGCATATATCGCAGTCAAATTGAGAATAAAGATTTGACTTTGGTTCGAATTTGAACATCTCCGCTCCTAATCTTAGAGGAGGATAGCATAATTTGACTGACAATTCAACTTTTCGTGTTTCTGTGTAGTTTTTACCACAATCGACAAACGAACTACGAAAAATAACCTATACTAACCTACAATAAATCTGTCAGAAGTGGATCTTTGTAAACAAGGTTGTTTGAATTAAATAATTACTCAACGAAAGTATAAGGTAAGAGATATTGGTTAATCTAACAAGGTTTCAGTCTAAGGCATTTTAGGAAAAAGAAGAAAGAAGAAGAAGAAGAAGAACATTGCTGTTAGATGTTTCGAAGTATGAAGCATAACGGAAATGTATACAGTTCTGATGGAAGAAAACGGTTGACTTGGGCATCGCCAGCGGTATAAATTCACCCAGACAATGAACAAGATGTTCAAGGATTATTGACAAGCGAATTAGTTCAGTGAAACTACCAAAAAAGAACTCCTGCTACAATAATTCTACAGTTTTAGATGCATATCCTTTTACAAAATAACTCATAAAGGTTAATGGAAATGGCCTCACTTTTTCACATGTTACAATTAAAAGCATGAAATTGTCATCTCACATCAGAAATCTAATTTTCAATCTATAGAAAATGTCATAAGCTTCTCATTATTTTTATTAGTCCTAATTTTATGCACAATAGAGAAAAAAATGTGTTATCTATGATATTTTCCTTCCTAATTGTTAAATATTTTGTTTGAGATCAGTGTGCTTTAATAAAGCGCTTTAACATTCTTGTCTTACAAACATAGACAACCTGTTATCTTTCGTGTAGCCCTTTGATGAGTCAATGAAAAGTTTGAAAATGAGGCGACTCAGTTATGATCACTGTTTTTGGATCTTGCCAATAACACAGAAAGACTTCACACACCTTTAATTTAGTTTGATCCGCGCCATTAATGATTATTATTACTCCAGTTAATGAATGCAAAAAATGGTAATAATGGGTAATTTGTCCAAGCAGCACCGATTTTCCTAAAATTTGGTTTTGAGTACTACTTAACCTCTGTTTCAAAGTAGACCCTATACAGGGGGATTCTTTTTTCCCGGGATGGAGGGAATGCTACCCATTCTCGGGGTGAAAAAAATTATACGAAAAAAAGTCCGTGAATGAAGAAATTAACTAATTTTAAGAATCTTTTGTTTCATAAAGTTTTTTCTAAAAGTCAATTCTTTTGGAGTTAATCGCATGAAAGTATCGATTTTTCAACCAACAAAATATATTTTTCACACGGTATTTCGTAAATAACTTTAATAATATGCACTTTAAGAAAAAAATCATTTGGATCAAAAATGTATCTTATAAAAAATCAAAAAAACAAAATTTGTTTTTATGGTTTCTGTAGAACTAATACAAAGGAGTTGTAGATAGTTGAAATTTTGTATTTATTTGTCAAAACAGAAATTAAGAGTGATGATTGTTCAGTCTTCACTTGATGAAAATTCATTTTTAAGATTACTTACAAGTCCAAGAAAATGAAACTAAACAAAGGTTTCATTTAGCACCTAAAAACTAGCGTTTCACAACTAGTCTTGAGCTTTTAGGTATTGAACCTGAACTTGCATTATACAATACTCCTAACATCACAGACAAAACATATTGCCTCAAATATAATCAACCACTCGGTCAACACAACTATTCATAACCCTGAACTTACAACCCTAAATTCTATCATAAACAAAATTAAAGATAACAACTTAATTTTCACTAGTTCTGATAAAGAAAATAGTGTTGTTGCTTTAGATAAAACCGACTACATCAACAAAACAAACTCCTTTCTAAATACATCCAAATATCCTATCCTTAAAAGTCCAATAAATACCAACCTCAAGTTAAAAACACCCTTAAAGATACCACTTTCCCATTCAATGACTTTCAAAAAACGTCCCTTACAATTATGAACCCTAAAGCTCCCCGCTTATATTCCTTAATTAAACTACACAAAATTAACCAACTCATCAGGCCCGTGGTGTCTTATTTCTCAACTCTCCCTTCTTGGTGTCTTAAAACAATGCACCAAATTTACCCCCACATACAGTATCAAGAATTACATTGAACTAGTTTCAAAGATCCAAAAACTCTTCCCAATAATGCCAAACTCCTCTCATTCGACGTGGTCAATCTATTTCCCAGCATACCGCCTGACGAATGTATCAATCTAATCATAAACCTAATAGACAAGAATAGTATCAATCCTATAATTAAAAATGAAATCGTTTCTCTTCTACACCTGTGTCTCAACCAAAACTACTTCCAATTTAACAACAATATCCACAACAGTACTCAAGGTCTAACTATGGGCAACCCTTTAAGTCCCCTTCTATCTGAAATATTTATAGACCATTTAGAAACGCTAATTTTCAAAGACGATCTCAATAATAAAATCCTTTATTGGTACCGATACGTCGATGATATCATTGCTTGTTTTACGGGTACACATCGACAATTACAGTTACTACACAACTACATATAAACCAACTACACCCCAACATACAATTCACACTTGAAACAGAAAAAGATAATACACTAAATTTCCTAGACCTAACAAGTAAAAGACAAGACAACAAACACACTTTCACAATTTATCATAAACCATCACACTGTGACCTTACCATCCACAAAAGTTCACACCACCTCATACAACATAAACTTGCTGCATATCACTGTATGTTACACAGACTCGTGACAGTACCACTTAACAAAACCGACTTTGATAATGAACTGGAAAAAAATTAACTTATAGGTGTCAACAATGGATACACCACTCAACTTATTAAATAGAAAATTAAAGAAAATTGCTATAAAAGAAGTATATTCCACTGACCCCAATCCCAGACCTAAATTATACCATACGCTCACATTCAATGGAACCCCCTCACAAAAAATCTCTACACAACAGGAACATACATACCTTCTTATCAAAAAACAGTTTATCTAGACATAAAAAATAACACAGATAAGACTAACAAAAATTCTAACTAGGCTGTCTATAAGTTGAACTGTGGGAGTTGTCCAACTTCTATATTGGTCACATTGGAAGATCTTTCAATTCAAGATGGCGCGAACACACTATAGCTTTTGAAAATCAACAACACAATAAATCTACATTTGCAGACCACTTATTAAAATAAAACCATATAGGTCAAAATAGATTCCAAATTTTACATCTACACAACAAAGGTAAAAATTTATATCTTCTTGAATCCCTCAAAATCAACAAAAACAAAAATTCTCCAAATCAATGATCAAACTTATACTAATCCATCTCCCTTACTTATACTTAACATCCATTTCTAAATAATATTTACTATATTATATTATTCATAACTGTTGTCAACAATGTTTCATAAATGTATTATTTATCTGACCTACACCCCGCCCACTTCCTCTGAAATTCCCCACTATTAAGAGGACACCTTATTTTATTACCTTACCTTTAGTTTCTTTGTTAGGAATACAATTTTAGCATTCATTGTATTTGCAATTTCTGAAGAAGCCAGACTTGGCGAAACATATGTCAAATAAAAGTAAATAAAAAGTGTTTGGTGTTTTTAAGTAATCTTGAAAATTGAAAAGTTCATCATGAAAATTAAAGGAGTCATGACATAAATAACATTTTTTTTTTGTTTTTTGACAAACTTTAAACGGTCATATCTAACTTAATACTACAAAACAAACATAAATTAAAAAACCTACAATTTTGTACTCTACAACATTTTGCCTATCTCTCATAGTTTTTAAGTTATTTTGAAAAAAGATATTTTTTTACAAAACTACAAAAATATAATATTCTCTTGAGGCTCGATTTTCTTCAAAACTGCTTACATTAAACCGGTCAAAGTTTCTGAGCCTATTTGAAATAAGTAAGTTGTGAAGTGGTAGCAATTAATTTCAACTGGGGTGGTATTTTTGGTAATTTGTACATTTTTTTGTCAAAAAACAAAATAACCTTATTTATGTCATAACTTGCTTAATTTTTATGCTTGAGACTTTTATAAAAAAAACAAATTAAAGTATTTTTTAAGCACTTTAAAAACTTTTCCCGAACTTTTTTCAGCTATTTCACGATAAACCTTCAACAAGCTATAACTCTGTCTGTATTGGTTCTACATCCAAATTTTTAGGAACATCGGTGCTGCTTAGACAAATTACCCGGGCAAATGGTCATTGGCGGGACTATATGTAGCAAGACGCATTTCAACCTCCGTTTAGAATTCTCTGTAAAAAGTCTCCAGTCATTTGGCTAAAATAATCAGTACCAAAAAAAACATTATTATGAAAAAACCCAAATCAGTTATTTTTTTGTCAGTAAAATAGTTTTAATAACTGGAAAACGTAAAGGGACTAAGTTTCTGTCTGTTATGCTAGTGTATTATGAATTCTAAAATAAACAAAATTGATGTAGTCGGTTACATCGATGCTGATTGTGCCGGTGCATAGCCACCAGACAAATCAACAAGTCGTGATATCTTCATACTCGCACAAGCTCCGATAATTTGGAAGTAGACCAATCAATAGGGATTTTTTCGTGCAAAAATAGGATACTGCCTGTGCCATCACATTAAGAACGATATGTAGTGATATTTTGCTACCTTTTCCACTCGCAACTATGGTTTTTTACTTTATTATAAACAATTGAAACAAGAAAATTGCGTTTTTTTTCGTTGCATGTTTATGAAATGAAAAATAATGAACTAATCTCAATGGTGTCAACAGGTCAATTGTAAAGCATGAAAATACCAATGAAATGAGCCCAGGCTCGATACGATTGGATCATTAGTAACAGGCAAAAACAAAAAATACTGGAAAATTTAGCTTTTTTTTTATATTATCATAACTCCGTTACTATCGAAGTTGTAGAACTGGGCTTGTGGGAACTGGTAGTAAATGATATCTACCTTATGCGTGACTAAACCAGGCGCTATCGTATTATTAGTTTTTGAATAATTGCGATATAAAATTTTTAGTCCACTATTCTTGCAGTGTGTCTCCATGCGACATGGATCGTCAAATATCATTTCAAAATAGAGATATTGGAAGTAGAGGTATCATTCTACAACGCCTCTATTTCCATTTTTCATTAAATGTCTGGGAAATATACGAAAAATTTTAGCAAACATGACCAACATTTGGTGAGCGTATGAATGTGTTTGAGTAGTGGGGGGAACACGGTTGTTGAGGGGAACTGCTGACAATAATTATTATCGATAGTAACTGTCACTCTGACAGATGGTGAAAGAATCTAATCGTTAAAATGCTTCTAAACAGAGCGATTTGTTCGATTTTATTATATCAAATGAGAACTATTTGTTTCTTAATATAGAATATGTAAGCGGTTTCTCGGAAACGTTTTTGCTTAAATTTGTGGATTTTGGGTTTACGGAACATCGAAATAGAGCGGTCAATAGAAAAATTCTTACTTGTGAGGATTTAAACGATCTATGTAGGTGTTTATAGAGACATGTATACATAAGATATATGTATATATATATATATACATATTTCACTACAACTATTGTTCCTTTAATGTAATACAATAGACAACCAAAGTATAAATCTTACCTCATTTTGGAATAAATTAATGTTTTGTTGAGAACTCCAGAATTAAGTCAATAGGTATATATTAAACTGAAACAAACACAGAACTAAATAAATCAAAAAAGGTCTTGAAACTATCTAAATTAGTTTCTGACAAAAGCAATAAAAATATTTATAAATTACAGGCAGCCTGCCTTATTACTATACGCTTCCCCTCAACAACCGTGTTACCCCCACTCCTTGGATAAATTCATACGCTCGCCCATTTTTTGTCATGTTTGCTAACATTTTTCAGATATTTCACAGACATTTAATGAAAAATGAGAATAGAGGCTTTGTAGAATAACACCTCTACTTTCAACAACTTTTTTCAAAATTGAAATTTGATTATCCATGACGCATGGAGGCACAATGCAGAACTAGTGAACAAAAAACTTTATATCACAATTGTTCAAAAACTAATAAACCGGTAGCGCCTAGTTTTGGCTTATATAAAATAGATGTAAATTGCTATCAGTTCCTACAAGCCCAGTTCTACAGCTTCTAAAGTGACGAAGTTTCGATTTTTAATAAAAATGCTAAATTTTCCAGTATTTTTTGTTTTTCCCTGTTACTAATGATCCAATCGGATCGAGTCTGGGCTCATTTCGTTGGTATTTTCATGCTTTACAATTGACCTGTTGACACCGTTAAGATTAGTTTTTTAGTTTTGATTTTATAAACATGATAAGAAAAAAAACGTAATTTTCTTGCTTCAATTGTTTATAACAAAGTAAAAAACCATAGTTACGAGTGGAAAACATAGCAAAATATCGCTACGAATCGTTGTTAATGTGATGGCACAGTCGGTATCCTGATAGTACTTTTGACAAATTATCAGTTAATTTTTGCTCTATTGATTGGTCTAAAGAGTCAGAAGCAAAACGTGGTAGCTCAGTCCACAAACGAGCCGAATATACTCGTATGACATGGTATCAGAGAAGCTTTGTGGTTAAAATCTGTTGTTCAAGAGTTGAATATTCCAATAGTCAGAGTAGCTATGAACGTGATCAAATAAACAGCAATCAAGTTAATCCATGCACAACAATTTCTCAACAGAATGAATTACATCGATGTGAAAATGCATTTCGTGCGCGACGAGTGAGAAAAGGGAAATGTGTATGTTAGTTATCTAAGCAGTAATGAACAATTGGCAGGCTTACTAACCAAACCTCTAACCAAGAATGTTTTGAATAATTTAGATGACAAGCTAAATTTAATAAAATTGTTAAATATTAATGTACTTTCAAATAGAGTCAGATAATGTAAAATTTCAAAAAAATTGGGACTGTTAGGAATGTATTTGAACTTAACTTTTGTTGCAGTTTTTATTTTTAAATGTTGGTATTGGTTCCTGTTCTGGTGTATGATTAGTATGATGACAGTAGATGTTATGTCAACTTAAAAATAATTAAAGCCACGTTTTATACTTGTAATTTCATTTCTCTTTCAAAAAAGTCGATTGACAGTTACATTAATAGGGCACCAAATACGTATATACAAAAATATTTGTAATATGAATGCTTTATTTTCAAATTAGATTATCATTGGCTTCAAAAAATTATTCAAATGAATATTTGATTGGACAACCGAATACTTTTTTACCACGTGGTGCTTAACAAATATCCCGAACATGAGTTTCTAAATAACTACAAACGTAATTGAACGAGTCTCATATGACAGATTCTCGTTTTCATTCATCTGCAGAAATTTTTGACGGTAATAAGGACTCTGTAACTGTCAGATCTTTTTTCAAAGAACATAAGTGTTTCATATTGTGTCGGTCACACAAAAACATGTCGTTATTAAATCATTATCAAACAAACTGAACATCAATAAAACTTACAGCTTGTATGCATAACCGTGGACCTGTTTTAAAATGGGCCACATATCACCGTGATGGCTATCTCGGTGCAGTAATAATAATAATTGTATACGCCCGTGGGGTTACAGTTTATCTCTGGTTTTTACATCACAGAGGGGTCGCATTCAGACTTACAATATGCCATCATCGTATTTTTGTACCGATAAGTCGCTGTCCAACCCTTTGAACGGGTACTTCTGGCACTTTTTGTGTAGACTAGTTCTTAATCTAGGAGCGCTACACATAGAAATAGTAAAGTTCGGACGGCATGACGTCGCAGTTTTAACAATTGACCTAATCAGAGTAATTGATAGGCAGGTAGGGCGGAGCTTTTGTCCTATTTGAATAAATACGAAAATAATAAGAATTAGTGTAGTCCTTAAGATTTATGTATTGTGGTTTGAGCTGGTGTGAATATAAATAGATAAGAACAGGATAATTAGGTAAAGAGGGTCTATTACCATTCTTATAAAAGTGTAATACCGTGAATCAATTTCGGGGGGAGCAAACAACTCTAATGTAGGATTACTCTTATAGAACCCTTTTTCATGTACTATCCTTCTAATAAAATATAAGGTTTTACAAAGAGTATCATATATAAACGTCATATTTAATATTTACCAGTTTCTTTTAGGATCTGGTCCAACTGTTTTTGAATTTTTTTGTTCAAAAACATTACACATTCCAACAGACATAAATTTACAGATAAAATGTTTTGAAGGTAATAAATTTTGCAGATCTAATCACCAATAAAAAAATTATTAACCCCCCGCGAAAAAAAATTCTTACTACGGCCTTCTATAGTTGCCGATGAATTGAAAAACTGAAAGGATTGCTCCCTCTTTAAACTCCGACAGAGTCTTAGTTTATTCTAGTACAGTTCATATATTGTAATGGAATCAAAATGAAAGAAATCAAATTATCCTCTGATTTTTTACGTAAAAACCAAAAAATGAATTGAACCAATGACGATGTTTACCTATATAGCTGTAAAATCAACTGATATTTTGTCTAGAAATTATAGTGAAATTTTTTTATAGTTAGTGCGGGGGTAAGGTAAAGAAATCATACCAAGAAGGATATAGAAAAATAATAAAAATTTTGAGAGAAAATCAAAATTTAATTAAAATTCAAGATGATGGTTAAAAAAATATATATAAAAAATAAATAACATGCTGTTTCAAGAAAGTAAAGTTAATGAACAAGCAAATATATTAATAACAAGAGTGTAAAGAGACATTAACAAACAATGACTTGTATTAAAACAGTTATTTGGGAGAGCCAACGAGAAGAAACCCTTAACAACAAACATATAATTGTTACGGGTTAAGAAGAGAAAGGAATGTTAAAATAACAAGTTTAGAATGATTCCTATCTAAATGAAGATATAACTGTTAACAAATTTTAAAGTAAAAGATAAATAGACTAGAAGCTGTAAGAAAATAAATAAACGAAAGTTTAAGTATACTAAAGATTTAAAAGAATATTGAACTAAAGAAATTGTAACATTATAGACGATTTTATTAAATTATAACTTATGCTAAAAGGTAGCTTATAACTTGTTCCACAGTTAATAATTTTATTCATGGAGAAAAAGGAATTGAATGAATGCACCTAGTAGAATATACAGTTTGGGAAAATAGTCAGGAATATTCTGAATATTTCGAAAACTACTGATCAATATTGTATACAAATCAACAAATCAATTTAGTAAAATACTGTTTACCTTGTATGGGTGCAACTATTCAGAGTCAAAAAAACTGGTTTATTTTAAACGGAACACTAGGCAAACTTTCGCAGATTTATCTGCAATAACTACAATTTCTTGTCAAGTTGGAAATCAATTAGTTTCGGCCAATGCATGGGTGATATGTGGTACAAAATTAATAAAGCAGAAAAAGAAAATACCATACTGTATAATGAGTACCGTTCGGTTCACATGTTTTTTGCCTTTTAAAGTAATAACACTTTATTTTATTAGATGTCGTAATTGCGTTAAGGTTTTGTAAATATACCTTATAAGGGCGCATTTTGTGCTTTTTACATAAATTGATTGATGAAAGACATCGAGATCTAGAGACCATCTAATTTAATCTAATGACTCGAAGTACAAGGATTGTCCTGGATATCAATTAACAGATCCAAAGCTTTTTCCCCTTTAGTTACTGTCTTTGCACATCAGATTTTGCTCATTTAATACTGAATTTTAAAAAAATAATGTTAATTAGCTAACACAGGACTGAGTTTCGTCATTTTTCATCAGCGACTTTAGACATGTAAGCAATATTCCAGACTTTATTTATTCACATTTATAGTAACATAACATAAATGACAACGTCATCTATTGTAGATAAACGGTGTTCACAGTGTTGAAAGTTTGTCAATTTAAATACTGTCAAGTTAAAAAAACCTAAGACATATTAAATTAAAACATAAATGCGACACATCTGAGAATTAAAATTTTGATATAAAAACGTAGGCAGTCAGTAGAAAACAACTAAGATTTTAAATTCTGGCAGACTCTTAAGTTAGAATGTATATGTACAGGGTCTCCCAACAAAATCGAGCCACCTGGAATATGGACATATGATGCTTATGAAACTATCATGTATTATGGATCCACAAACAGAGAGCAATCTACAGGCGAGGGAAGCAGGATTGCAGGCTACTGTAAAACATATGAATAAACCCAAAATATCCGAAATTGAATTGAAAAATAACATTTCATGACATGCCAATTTGTACCACAATTATTCAACACTTGTCGCCTATCGTCTATACCTTTTTACTTTCAACACAAATCGAACTATAGTCGAACGACTCAAGTCGTTGAACCTAGATCGACCAATGAAAGCGAACCTTTAACTACACTGAAGCGACTATGGAAAAACACTAAAACATTTACTAACAAAAAAAATGTTTCTCTTTTATTAACGAAAAAATTTATTCAATTTTTTGTTATATGAGAAGTGATACATAGTGGCGCACCTCAAAAATTACACTCCGAAATAGTACTCTTCGTCGGCTATACAATGGAGACCAATCGAACATATCATAAATGGCACGCAGAGTACTCTAGTGTTTTAATTTACACTTGGGCTGCATTCCCAGGCGAGCGAGAAAGAGAGGTTTTGATTGACCACCAGAAATTTTTTATGTCAATTTCAAATAGATGTAATAATAGTAGCAATAATAATAAAATATTTTGCATGTTTGAATGGACAGTGCGATTTTATCAGAAGTTTAATTGTCTTCTAAACGTTGTTTGTGGTATATTCTTGATTATGTTTTTTTGGGCAATAACACCACAATCGAAATAAAACGACGTATATTGAAGGAAAACCAAACGTTTCAAAGTCTATTCAGACTTCGTTGTCAATGGCTTTATATTTATATAAAACCAAACGTTTCTAAGTCTATTCTGACTTCGTTGTCAATGGCTTTATCTATACTATTATAAAATTGTAAGTTTGTCTGTTTGTTTGTTTGTTTGTTCGGGCATCACGTAAGAACTACTTAACTGATTTTGCTGAATCTTTTTTTGGTGCGTAGCCTATAGTTTGACTTAAAATCTGGTAGATATTTTATCTCTCTAAGTTGATAGAAACGGTAGATATAGCGAAAAAACTTCTACCATGTTGGGTAATTCAATGACTCAATTGGTTCCAACACACGCACAAAATATTAGAAACTGGCATCAGCTTAGCTTTTATTCAAAATTCGGAATGTGCAAATGTAACATGTTTCGATTTAACAAAAATCAACGTATATCAAGCGTAATTTTACAGGGTGTTCTTTATATAGGAAACTTAGAGCGGAGTAGAATTACATGGATTTAAAAAATCTAAAAAACGTATATTTGGTGTCCTATAAGCAGCTGGATATATACGATGTGGTGGAAATAAGTGGAATTAGTTATACGGGTTGGTCCAAAAAAATTATATTGAGTGGGCCATAAACAGTTCCATATGCCAAGTGGTTGAAAAAGGGTAGAATATTTATACAGTGAATAAAAAAATGTCTTAGGTAAGCAGTTAGGACTTTGAAATATGTTCATAAGATACTATTGTTATGAAATGGGTTAAAGAAATGTTAAGATGGAATAGAATTATAGTTTATGTTGTGGTTAAAACCTTGTTTTATATCCACAAGTAGTTACATATATAGGATGGTTGAAATATGTAGCGGAGGATAATTACAGCTATACAGGTGGGTTTAAAAATATTTTAAACTAATTGTATGATCTACAAGCTGTTCCATTTACCGGATTGTTGAAATATAAGGTTGGGTAAGATTCTAAGGATACAAAAATGTTAAATTTGGTAGCAAATAAGTAGTTGAATTTAAAAGGTTGTTGAAATATAGGGTGACTTACAGTTAGAATTATACAGGGTGGGTAAAAATTGCTAGAAAAATTTTGTTATATAGCACTTGAAGTATGGTGCGCAGTAAAGTTATAGTTATACAGTGTCATTCAAACAAGGTTAGAAAAAGTTGTAAACGAAGGGTGGTTTAAATGAAGTGTGGAGAGAAATTATACTTTAATATATCTTGAAAAAATATAAGGAAAAAATGTGAAACAGAGTAGTACATAATAAGTTGCAAAGATAGGATAGTTGAAACATAAGGTGAAGAAGTGTTATGATAATTATTTAAAAAATGTTATATTGGTTGATCAATAAGCAGTAGCGTATACAGGGTAGTTGTAATACATACAAGGTGATTCAAAAACGTCTTGAACAAAATTGTTATTTTCGGGGCCCCATAAGCAGTTGCGGTTTTGTTGAAATATATTTGACATTGATGGATTTATAGTTATACAGGGTGGTAAAAAATGTTATACTGGGTGGCCGATAAGTAGTTGCAAATACAAGGTGATTGGAATAGCGGGTGGAATAGATTTATAGTCAAACAGGTTGGATATATTTTTTTGTAAATAATATACAATACCTGAAACATGGATCGAAGTAAAATTATAGTTCATACAGTGTGATTAGAAGTATTTAAAAATTTTATATTTGGTTGACCCTAAGCAGAAGCACATACAGGGTGGTTGAAATATTTTCTAGAGTAAAATTATACTTATACAGGGTGGCTCAAAAATAAGTTGTATTGTTTGACAAATTGGCAGCGGTGTATACAGGATGGTTTTAATGTAGATGGAAGAAGAGTTAGTTATACAAAGCGGTTAAAATTAAAATTTGAATAAAATTGTTGTATAGGGTGGCCAATAAGCAGTTGCAGTTTGGGTGAGGGTTTAAATAAAAGTTTGGTGTTAGTGTGTAAAACTGTGTTTTTGTATTTGTGACTCACGAAGAGTTCCACATCATTTCCATTAGGATGGATCAAAAAAGTTTAAAAGCGGGTTGGGTCAATTAGATTGGCATTTAATACACTTTACCTTTATCTTAGGAAAGCAGTGATAAGATAGTTGTTTGGTAATCACCTGACTAGATTACCTTTTGGCTATTTGGTCAACCTGGGGTTTAGGTTTAGAATCAGCTAATAGTTTATTGCAAATGAGCATAAACAGTCGACAGACGCAGTAAGAGAGCACGATGTTGAATGATGCTGCTGGAGTTATAATAAAGCAATAAAAATCGAAACATTTATGGCCATTTTCAATAGATTGAATCAAAACATACTAAATCTTTTACAATTGGAATTATATACAAAAACATGTAGAGGGAAGGGCATCCACCAGGACTCCCCCCACTAAACCTCTCTTTTACAACAAATGGCGTTTCGTTATATGTGAAACGAAATCTTTTCTACCGATATTAAGAGAAAATCTCTGATTTCCCCTCTCCTCTAGACAAAAAAACTGCCGACCTGCCCATAAAAACCCAAAAGCCAAAATTTGGGGGTGCTCTTATGTAGAAGTATGAAATGTATCTTTTCTTAAAGCACTTGAATCTCTTTATCTTTAATAGGTTTTCCTAATATACCTTAAATTAACACCTACATTCTTTCTATTTAGTTACTCTCAATAGGCCGTAGTGATATAGATACATTGTCATACCTTTTTTAAAATAAACTGGTAGATATAAGAGAATACTAAAATAATATTTTACATATTTTTGGTTTTTTTCATATAGTACATTTTCCATTATATAATTGAGAAGATAGGAAAAACGTTAAGAAGAGCCAAATATCCGATGTATATTTTCAAGGCTGTCTCATAGAGAATTTAATATTCTTAAATGTATTTCAATATTAATCTTCATTCCGATATTTACCCCTTTATTTAAATAATCTTCAAAATTGATTACCTCTTAGTCCTTGTTTACCTTTAACATGTACTTTATTATATTAAGTAACTTCTTTTGCGATTAACATTTTATACTCTTTACTTTATAGTTATATTTTTGGTAAAATGAAGTAACTAGTGTTCATAATGGTGATTTACTATGACAGAATAACAGCTTGAAGTAGCGAACATTCTATAAATATTGTTGAACATAAATAAGAGTTGGTAACCCTTCCACTGAATCACCCCATTCTTAACTTTTTATAGTAATAGTGATTTAAATTATGGGAAAGGTGGCAAATTGCCTACCTATCAATAACAAGGGTAAAAAATTATCGAAAGGGTTATGTCAATTCTCACCGCCTTAACTGTATAGACATTAGGTGCGCTAGAGTGGTAACCAATATTGAATTACACTTGAAATTAAAACCTATGTCATTCGTATTGTAGAATTTCTTTTTTGGTTGAGTAAAATTATAATCTTGAATAGCTGGTAAACGGTGAAGAAAATAATTTTGAGAAGGTATGGTACGGTACAAAAGTTTGAAAGAATACAATTGCAACATTACCAATCTGTCAGGCTAGATGTTGCAAGTAAATTCAATGTTTTTTTCTATTACTGAGTTTTGATGAAGCTGTATAACTTTTCAGTACACAGTCCTTATTATCGCTTTTTCTCCTATATTTTTTTCTTTCTCTGCGTTCATAGTTTTCTTGTTATTTGTACGTAGGTATTCCTAGGCTTCGTTACCACGTTATTAATTAAACCAATCTGTAAAGCCCCTTGTAGGGCCATGAAATTATCACTTTTCAGACACTTTACACCTTTTCAAAAGATATTTCCGCATATTTCTCCAACAAATTATTCATCTGTTTCTCCAGTTTGGAATCTCTGCTTGTAGTTTTATAGCTGCTGCTTGTTCAGTATCACCACCAGAAAGTTGATGAATCATCACTGAGAAGCGAATTTCTTATTCCCTTTGTAGCTGCGGCAAGAAGCAAAGAAGCCATACTTTACAGCTGTCCAACACATGTTGAAATATGAGGTATTATATATTGCAGTCTCCAGGTGAGTTTCTGTATATGTATACGTAAAAATAGAAGATCAGTGAACAAAATAAAATTAAATATCAGATGGTAGTTCACCTCTTCCTGATTGTGTGACAACTACTGGTACGGGGAGAAAGGATACAGCAGACATAGAAAAGTATCTAGGATAAATCCCATTGCTCGGTAAATAAGACATACATGTTTCAGTACCATTTTAACTCTTGATTTTGATCTTTAAAACCCATATTAATGTCTGCTAAAATTATCACGTGGATGTTTTCCACTGACTTTAGTAACTAGTTGTCTATTTTCTATTGGAGGATCATTTCATTCATCTTGCAGAAATTCAATTCTGGTCTTTGAATGAGTTGAGACAATCCGTTTACCTCTTTCTTAAGCACTCTTATGTTGCCAAAACGAGTTAGGTTTCTTCGAATATTGTATCTTGAGCTGGTTGAGAAAGTTGTTAAAATAGTTTAAACGGTATTTCATATTTTATTTACTCGTCAAAAATACTATTCCAACAATTTTCTATGCTTAGACTAGTTAAAAACTTTCTGTCGAACATTTCTATAAACAGCTTGACCAAGGTTGCTACAATATTTGTTGAGTTTACTGTTTATGTCTATAATTTTAGTTTCACGTTATGTTGTTGAGCCTTTTATTTTGGTGTTTTTGTTTCTATGCTTCTGCTTTTGTTAACAGTTTCTAGATTTTACTCTTTTATTATTGTATTGTTCTTGATATTTGACATTTAGTGCTAATTAGTCTGAGCAGTAAAACTTTGTTTGGTATTTATTTTTGCATCTTGAATTGTTTAAAACAAGTTCACCCAAGTGAATTGTAAAAAATTATGAGTTTTTTTATTTCTAATTATTATATAGTTTCAAAATGTAACGTACATAGTTTAGCTACATCTATAATATTTTCAATAAATTTATAAAATGTTTTGCTTCTTACTGAAAATATTTTGCTTGAGTTTCGTATATGAGTGAACAATAATAAAATTAGTAATTATGCGATTATTTTCTGAAAATAAAGACAATGCACTTCACAAAAGAAATAAATAAATAAGCAGTCACATTAAGGCAATTGTAACTTTTAATAACTTGCCCCATGACTAAAGTTCTTGATTTAAAAAATCTTTTTATATTTAATTTGCAAAAAATTTTGAAAATCTTGTTGTTGATCACTGTAAATTATACTGTCATAATTACATTATTTGTCATACAGACGTAAAATACTATACATTAATATCATATCCACCATCCAGCATCAATCTTGCTTATCGGAGTGATGCCGCAAGCAATCTGAATAAACAAAACAAGACAGATCCCTCAAATATTTTTTCTAACAAGATGACATGATTCATATAAATCAGAACAGAAGTACTACAAACTACATATATTCAATACTATGCCTAACAATGAGAAGAAGACCACCTTTCTCTTCACACTGGTAACATCTTCAATAGAATTTCTTTTCAGAATTTGAGAAAGTTAAATAATATCCCAAAAACGGACTCCCCAAAGGTAACTGTCAGTACAGTCTTTGAGTGCAAAATTTAGGGGCTTTCTGCTCTAAATTATATTATTGTTAGACTAAAGATTTTGTGCGGCTTTCATCGCAATCTGGAAATGCGTTAAGTCAGGAACGGACTGAGGTACTTCTTAATTGAATTTTGCACATGTCCAATATTTCTTGCTTAAATTAATGTTTCTAAAATACAATAATTCTAATGAATTCAAAAAAATAATTAAACATTAAAGCTCATTCTGCCTAATCTTCTCCTTCAAACTTTTGTACTATATATCACGTTTTTAACTACATTTCCCTCAATTTCTGTTTTTTTTTTTTTTTCGATTAACTGTATTATTTTCAACATTTCATAAATTTAGTTATTTTAAACAGGAGACAGTTGGTCATTCCTCAAAACATTGAAATCACAATAAATTTTGTAGTTATTTGTAAAATACAACTGAGTTTTTAAACCGCAAAATTTTATAGCAACATTTTAGAAGACCAGACGTTTTTAAATAGATTTCACATTTAAATATTCAACAATTTTTTCGAGATTTCTAAAATAAATTGTACACAAGGTGTAGTCAGCTAAAATTTTGAAAAATCATCACTATAATGCAAAAAGAGCAATATTTTGAATAATTAGGTAAAACAGTTTATCTTACTTTTTTTCAAGGTTGCACATGTACATAAAAGTTATGATACTCTGCTTTAATCATACAACACCAAATTGAGGAAATCAATGCACAACTAAAATTATTTCACCATTCAGGTTTCTCAAAACAACGTTCCTTTTTTCAATATTATGTGGATCTTTCAGATATTTGAAAGAAGATACAAAAGACCACTCATAACGTTCCGTTAATTAGGATACCTTAGGGACAATTTGTTTAATAGTTGAAACAAAAATTCGTATATTTTAGTTTGGTCAAGTTAATAGCTGGAAAAATATACATATCTTTATTTAAAATTATTGTTTAAACAATTTGAAAGTAGAAAATTCCCTAGGCTTTCCTAGTTAACGAATACAGATTTTACAAAACATATTTCAAATAATCAGTTCCTATTTTGAGTGCTAAATCTGTGAATTACTTATTTTCAACACCAAATAATAATGAAAATTGTTCTGCACCATCCGGAGAGTAAGGTTATTGCGCATAAACTGGCTTGCAGATTTTCTTTAGAAAAAAATTGTACAATGCAAGAAATTTTAAAAACATGATTTTTTTTCACCATATGGTCAAATAATGTTTTTGTTAATTTTGCAAGAATTCTAAGTATTTGTTTGCTGAAAAGTGAGACCACAATACAGGTACCACCTCATTTGTCAGTAATTGTCTGCATTATTTGATGGATGAAATTGTTCAATGATTACATTTTAAAAGCTGGGTGTCCCATAAAATACAAGAGAGGATTTTTAAGAATTGGGAACAACTCTCTCTCCTAAATCATATTTTGTCACATTTTCAGTGAATCACATGAGAAGTGACGTCAGATTCTGACACTTCTAACCTATTACTGTCTATTTTTTTTTTAACAATTAATTATATAATGATCAATACTATGATGAATGAAAACAGCTGCAGTCATTTTAGACTGAACGATGGAAAGGAAAACTTCTTACGAACATACTTCACGTTTTTTCTTATCTCCCGACCCTGTTTCTCTTTTTTGTGTTATTCTTAGTAATAGATATAAATTTCAGGAAAACTAAAATAATTGTCACTATTTTTGTAGGACTCAAGTATTAACCCTAATGTATAATTCAATTCTTAATTTAAATACAACTGCAAAGGAACATATGACGTGTAGTTACTTTTTAATTAAAATGGAAATTCTGTTTAACAGATAAATTTATGGGAACATTATGTAAGTAAACATTTTTTAAATATAACAGTATCTCTAGACTATTCTTCAAAATAGCTGTTGTGATATAGTTTAATCCAGTGGCGCTGATGTAGCAAGAGGGCTGATTTTAAACAGAACGTTTTTGGAATATCTCATAGATATTTAGGAAAATATAGGTGCGGGTCAGTGTGTGGTGACAGTCGGAACAAGTGTCGAAACAAATTCAATTTAAGTTTTTGCATTTCATTACCATACTCATCTATTTTCAGATGTGTAAGTGTCTTTTCTGCGATATAGGGATTTGCGTAAGTTTACTGGCTGATATTACTCAGCACATTATGGACCGAAAAATATATTTTGAAAAGATTTTACTTTCATCTACCTGACAAAGATATGAATAATTTATAGATAGTACGAAATAGAAAAATTACCGAATACTGTACACGAAAAAATAAAAAATTAGATTACTGTTAATTTGTATTTTTTAAACCAGTTTCAAAAAAAGCTTCCTTCGGTCCTGCCAGATTTGCCAAATCAAAACGAAAAAACACCTGGTCTTTTTCTTGCATAGCAGTCCGTCTGCATTTGTTATTGTGGGTCCGCGCTACAAAGGGATGCCTTTATCACATCTAGAACACTGTTGACTGCAGCCCTTGAAGGCACTTTGCGTTTATAACCCTTACTAACATTAAATATTGGTAAACCGGTTGCACAAATAAGAATAAGACCGTAGAATATCTTTGTAGAAAACTGGTACGATTCCTTTGAATTTGTGACAGTCTGTGCGTTTACGAACGGTGATACCGAGCACGAGCCAATGCAATGCATTTCCGTATGTGGAGGTTCAAGTCGGCCGTGAATTTACAGGGGTGGCAAATAAGGAGGGTAGAAAGAAAACGTACGTAATTATATGCTTGCTTATTAGCATGTATGGTGTACAAACCATTACATTCTAGAATTCCAAAAATCAATTTAGTTCTATCCTGAAAGTTTATAAGAAGTTCACATGAACTTATTTAAACATAAAAACTATATTCAATCCTATATTTTGGTTTTGAGATAATTTCGTTTTTCAGTTTTTTTTGCATATCGCATATGCTACACTTAAAAATTTCTAATTCTTAACCAGAGCCAAAAACGGGATTCAAAAACGACAAGATTAATTTACTCAGCACACTTTAGTCATAAATTTTGTTTTGAGTGTAGTATGGAAGACTCAAAGATTCCTTAAAATTTCAAGGAGTGGAATGTTGATTGTGGACTGAAGAGAGGGATGGTAAATTTTAAAAATAGATAATGAATGGAAAAATGTCAAGTGGGGTATGAATTTACAAAGTTTTTTTCCTCGTGTAATTGAACCATTTTCAAATCGATTGACCCAGTCTTTCACAAGATATATTAGATTGAATAGAGAAAAGAGGTAAATTTTTGCAGTTTTTGGCCAGTGAGTTTTCTTGTTTAATATATATTAACAAAAATATTTTCTCCCCTTATTTCCGAAACTATAACGTCTAAAATTTTGAAAAAAAAAACAATAGAAACATAGGGCCTTAGTTGAACATTACTGAAAAAATAATGCGAATATCGTAATATTAATTTTGGAAGTCAAATTATAGAATCGAATGAAAAATACGAAACTAACTAACATGATGCGTAATATATCAAATGAAAGTGCTCATTTTGAGGAATACAAATATAATTTTAGTATTTTATTATTGGCTTTTTAAAGATATTAGCAAAAATATACATAATTTATTTTTACAAAAGAACTGACTTCAGCTGACTTAAAATAAAAACTGTTTAGAAACCGTGTGCAATCGATCACTATTTTCAGATATATCTTTTTTTATCTGATTTAATTCAGGTAAAATTCAATTACAAATTTTAGCCTATTCTTATCTTTCTCTTTTTCTCTTTTTCTCCCTCTCTCTTTCTCCCTCTCTAATTTTTATTCTTTGTCTATATTTTCCAAATATATTTTAACTTTTTTATTTGTTTTATTATTTGGACCACTTTCTATAAATGTAACTAATTCACTCTATATTGCATCCACACTCTATATGCTTCTGTGTACTGGTCACTCCTATATAACTTATTGGTCTATCATTTTCTGAATCACCCTGTACAACTAGAATTCAACAAAACAATATTACAAAGGTCCTGATATCTTTAAAAACACCCTGTATAAGTACAAATCCTCTCCCACACTATTGACTCTTTCTATTTTCCTATTGTTTAAATTATTCCTGTATACCAATGATTTTACTTCGCGCCAAATGTCTAGTATTCCATTTATGCATCTACTCATGGTCTACCCTGTATAACAAAACTCACCTTTTTGAACCATATTTTATGAAGACGCAAGATGTAAGACCGACATCTAGGATTTTCAAGAGACATCTCGCGTCTTCAAATTTAACGAGAGGACATTCAATTGTGGGAAGCGCAACTGATGAAGGTTCCCAACCAGAAACAATATATATTATATTTATATATAATATATATTGTCTTGCGTACAAAGGAATGATACCTTGAAGAGAGTATTCATATTTTATGACTTTAAATTTTCCGGTATATTGCTTCTAAATTTTTTTTAACCCATGTCTATAATTATACCCCGTCCTACTTCTTAAAGTTCAAATATCCTAAATGTTTATGCTTATATAACAAATTTTTGATACACCCTCAATAACAATAATTTTACCCAACCCTTACTTCAAACACCTTGTATAAGCAACTACTTATGTTTCAAACTATAAAACTTTTTTAAACCGCCCTGTATAACTGTAATTATAATCCACCTTATATTTCAACCATCCTGTATACTCAACTGCTTCTGACAATTTTTAAAGCCTTTTGTATAACTGTATTTATTGTCCGTTCTATAACGCAAATATCCACTCTGTATAACTATAGTTTTGCTCCACTCTTATTTCAACCACCTTGAATACGCAACTACTTATGTGCTACCCAATACAATATTTTTAGAACCACCCTGTAGAAGTAATTCAATTCCAACTTATATTTCAACCATCCTATGTATACAACTGCTTATATACCACCTAATATTACATGAACGCACACCCAACCGTATTCCACACAGAAGAGATCGCTGGAATAACAAATTTTCGTTTTAATAAGCTAATGGGATATTTTCTGCAATTTCACGCGACTGTAACTTAATTTCGTTTCTAAAAGCATTAAAATGAAAATAATTACAAACACCCTGTAAGACATACTTTCATGACGTTTACATTTTTTGTGCATATATTTTTCCGATTTTCAGAAAAATGGTATGTTTTACGTTATAGTATAATGTACGGAATCAAGCTGGAACATATCTTTGTATAATACAATTCATAATATTCAAATAGCGTGAGCAGTTTTATAGAAAACAGTGAACATTCAATGAAAATCGCTGAAATCTTTTTTCTGATTTTCTAGAAAACCGTAAATCTCATGTTATAGACAATTATATGGAACCTTTCTGTAATGTTCCTTAATATAATGCAGTTTAAATCATCGAAATTGCCCAAGCCGTTTTTGAATAATCGCTCGTCATACGTAAAAAAAGTTGCATATGAATTGATAACCTCCTTTTTGGAATCGGGTAAAAAAAAAGACCCAACCCCATATATCTCCAAAATAAGAATAAGTTCATCATGTAATATAGCAAATAATTGTTTCCTGAATGATATTTATGGCATATTTTTCAATGTTTAAGTACTTCTTGGGAAATAACACCACAGTTACGAAAATTGCTGTATATTCCAAAAGTTTCGGGGTCTAGGTCAGACCCCGTTGTCAATGGTTAAGAAACTTGGATAAAAAAGGCACATTTCTAAGATGTAAATTAAAATATTTGACAATATGTATTATTTGATTTCTGACGAAACTAAGAGAATTTTATTTGTAATATACAGGGTAGCACTGAAACTTCTAGATATCATATAATCATAAAGATTATTCCAATTTGAAAGGGAGACCTTCAGAATTTTATGTGGCGCTCCTAGGTGCGACTTTGTTATAAGATTCGCCAAAAATGCGACCAAAGAATTTTGTTGATTCAGTGATCCCATTAAAACCATAAGGAAAAACTTAGGAAAAACCTTATGAACTATCCCGATATTGGGTTGTTCACAAGGACATGACCATTAGCAATTTCTTCCTTAATCATCGGCAACCAGGAACGACTGAATTATACGGAGGTAGTAGCGATACAGTCGTTTTCATTTAACAAAATTAAAGCAGACTCTTTTAGTTTTCTTTTGGTGTTGTGTTGTTGTTGTGTAATATAACTGAATTTTGAAACTGTATTTTATGACCAAGGTCCCAAGCATGTTCACAAATTTTGGATTTTTCAAATTTGACATTTTTTATGTAATTTTTGTGTTCGTTCATTCCAACATTTAGAGGTCTAGAGGTTTCTCCAATATAGAATTTATTACATTCACAAGGGATTTTATAAATGCAATTTTTTGTATTTTGAGATGTGTTATTTGGTTTGGTTTTTGATATAATTGATTTTAGTGTATTTCTTGTTTTAAATGATGTTTTGATATTGTATCTGTTTCCCACTCTTTTTCTTCTTTCTGATAGAGCCTGTATGTATGGTATAGTTATTGTATTAATGTGATTATTTTGGGAGTCAGTGTTGCTTGGTGAAGTTTGATGTTGGTTGTTAGGGATTGTTTGGTATTCGATTTTGTTTAACTCGTTATTAATAAATTTATTTGGGTAATGATTGGCAGAGAGTACATTTTTTATAAACGTTTTTTCTTCATTGAAAAAAAATTAAAAAAAAGTTTATAAAAAATGTACTTAAGAGAATCCGTAATGTATCAAGGGTTGGTCTTAAAAAATACAAACATATTTTACTCATGTATTTAAAATAATTAGTTTCAAAGAATTAATTATTTATTCTTAAATATCCCAAACTACATTAAAAAAAATTATTTCGGACCTCACTGAAAATTTATTGGTATTATAAAACAAAAATCGTAATCTTAATTTTTTAGGCCAAATTAGAAAATTTTAAAAATATTTTTAAAAAATCAAGTACAGCAAATAGCAGATGAAATTAAAAGGCTCAATGTGGGAAATATAAGATATATTTTTTTATAATTTTAAAATTCATAGTTTAAAAGTTATTAAAGAAAATAGAATACAATCCACTAGTTCTCTACTTATCTTAAACTACAAAATTAGAAAAATATATATTATGAGTTACCTATATTATAATAAATCTCAAAGGTAGTACGGAACCACTTGACCAAATTATTATTTTCGAAAAGATGGTTATTATGCACAAATGGTGCAAGTATCATTTTTTCATGGATCGTTTGTCATAAGGATAAAGTTTCTCAGATACCACCCCTTAGCAATTTCTCGAATGGACTCGTCCAGTGGGATCAGTACTGAATGGCCAAATATTTTCAATTATTATATGTATTAATACTTTAACTTTTGGAAAACTGAGATGAGGGGTCTCTAGATCAACTCTTGCACATTCCAATACTGGTTTATTCATAATGATAGGGTCATCTGGTGAGGTAATATGCCCCTTTGAAAAATGAATTTCAGTCTGTTTGGGCCAAAAAGGCAAGTTTTCACCAAATTTCGGGAAAAGAGTTTTTTTTTTGGAAAAGCTAAAAAAAAACAAATTTTTTACATGGATTTTGAGGTTATGTGAAAAACATGTAAACATAATAGTTGTAGATTTTTTTTTTACCTACAACTTTGCCATTTAACTTTTTTTCATAGAACTTATAGTTTTGCCGGAAATCGAGATAAATCGTTTTTTACCCTTAATGTGGTTTTCTCGACCACAGTTCGGCCGTATATTATTTTTCCTTTTATAGCTGTTGTATTCCCTTCCTTTTCTAATGGATGTCATCCTACTATTTTTTTTTGTTTCAAATATTATCGACCTTGGTTTATAAAAATATAATTGAAGATGAGTATCCAATGTTAAAAAAAATTGAACTTTCAAAAATTCCCTGGATCCGAGCATCAATTTAGATAGAACAAAAATTATTGCAATATTCTAGGAAAAACGAAAGAATCAGAAGTCATTTTTGATAAATCATAAATGGTTCTTAATAAATAAATACATTGAAACTAGCCAATTCATTGTAAAGTGAGATTTTATTACTAGAATTGGCAGCAAACCAATACAAAAAATAGTGGAGATATTTGGGGAGAATGAACATGGAAAAAAATTAAAAGATATTGATTCGAATCATAACTTTAGAAACATCAACGTTTTGTTACAAAAAGAAACGTTCATGTGCATTGTATGAGCAGAGGTTCTAAGTCAATATTCGGGTACCTACCTGTAGTGAATTGGGTTAAGTGGACTGTAGTTTTGAGTTGGTTCTATTTTGATAAAAAAACTCAATTGCCCTTCATAAGAAAACTCTTACTCTATCTACGAGTTAGATCTAGTAAAAGCCTGGGAAATCTGCCATCCATGTAGCCGGCCTTAACCCTGGGTTTTTAGGCACAACCAAAGTTTATAATGTTGGGTAATGCGCACTCACGAGGGGGTTTACAATAAATGAGTAATAGCTGCACTAGTGAGCACATAGGGTAACCTTTTCTCCTTGAGAGTTTTAGGGAGATCCGTACTGTATGAGAGACGAACAGCGAGTCTTTTTTTTTACTGCGATTGCCCTTAAGGCACCGAGTTTTTTCCAAGCAAGTGAGAATATACATATATAAATATAAAGGCTGTCTCTTTTAAACCCAAAAAAGACAGACTGTTCTGAGCACTACCAATAACCGGATACAGTGACAAACATAAGTAGTTGTCGAGGAGGTGATATAGAATCGAGTGATTTCGTTCTAATATCAAAAAGTAGGCAACTTGTGTATAAAGCATGCCTATTGAACAATGATAGTTTCAGCGATACAGAAAAAGGTAGCAAAAAACCAAGACATTGAGAAAGCTACGAGAGAAAAACAGAATACATTAATGCATAAAACAATTACAAAGAGAGAAATACGAAAGTGGATCAAAAAGTTTTGCCCCCATTGCTCTAAATTTAATTCTTTTACAGCTACTAGAATATCTATGGATTGTATTAATAGGTAAACTTTCCTCTACTTATACGGTCTGTTATTTTTTAGGTTAACTAACTAGAACAATGTACCTGAAGCTAAATGAAAGAGTGATCATTGAATTTCTGGCAAAAGAAGATTTCACAAGTATAGAAATCCATAATAACTTAAAGAATGTTTATTGGAACGCCGTAATGGATACTAGCAGGGTGCGCCTTTGGGCGAAGAAGTTTAAAAGCGAAGAGAAGTATATTGTACAAAAACCTAGAAGCGGCCGGCCAACATCAGTCGCAGCTGCAAATCGAGAACATGCTGATGAAATGATCAACATGAAAGGCGCCTTACAGTTCAGGATGTTGTTAATGCATTGAACATTTATTATGGCCCTACCCAAGGAATGATTGGTGACTTCAGATATCCCAAGGTTTGTGCTAAGTGGGTTCCCAAGCAAATGACCCATTGGAATCGAACGAGGCGAGAGGAATTTTTTTAAAATCTCCTATATGCATTTCAAGAAGAACAACATGACTTCTTCAAGTACGTGGTCACTAGAGATGAGACCTGGGTGCACCTGTATGACTCAGAGGGAGAGAGAGAGAGAGAGAGTAATATGCAATCTAAGGAATGGTGAGACAGTAGCTCGTTCCAAACAAAACAATTCAACCAGGTCAGCACGGAACGTGGCAACAGTGTTTTGGAGAACACTGGGTATTAGTCTGTTGTTTTTTTTTGCAATTTCGTGTCACAATCAACAGCCAAATCTAGGTAAGTAGCCACTATTTACAAACTGAAGGAGGCAATAAGAAAGAAGAAACCACGCACACTCACATCATGTTCACAAACCAGGCGTTTGCAAAAATGAGCTGGTCAATAGTACCTCACCTACCCTACACTACCCTGATTTGGCACCTCTGACTTTTCCCAGATTAAATTACTCACACGACGTTAAAACGGCGTTAAAATTAAGACTCAAAACTCTGATTTTTTCCAAAATAGTTTGATGCCTGGGATAACCAAAGGCGCAAATGTGTGCAAATTTGTGGGGACTATGTTGGATAGTAGTTTTGTGTAGAAGGCATAAAATATACACTAAAAAAACTGTCACGCTTTGTAACAAGGGAGAGGTAAATCCTGAGTGTGACTTTATATATATATATATATATATATATATATATATATATATATATATATATATATTGTAATGTTTTTATTATTTTATTTTCCACTCTGGGTTCTTGGATTTATTTAAACGCTCAATAGAGCTTACAATTTATTTATATACTTCTTCTCGAAAGGATCTAGAAGATCAATGAGCCTCCAAGAGATTTCCTTCATGGATTCTCGCACACTCGAGGACTTTAACAGAGCTAGTCGCCGTCCAGGAGGCGCCCGACAGACTATATATCCGATTCCATGAGATATCGGATAAATGCCAGTCACACTGAATTCACGAAATATCCAATGAACTACTCACGTTATCTTTATTACACATATATCATTCAGGTGTTATGTTCTTATTAATAATTTAGTAAAAGCTTTTACCTAGGACATTGTAGGAGATCGTAAGAGGTTGTGATATCTTTTTGCAGGGGGGCTTTTCAATTTTGTGACAAGTTGTAACAAAAGGAGTCCAAATAAGTGTTTTTCGCGGACATCTTTTATGAATGTTCCTTGGTCTTTGTGAGGCATAAATGGAACGATATAAGAGGAAAATCTTATTATTATAGGAATCGTTACATATATTTGTTTTCTATAGCCCCGCTCGTTGTAAGCTTTTTAAATTACACCCTGTATAATTTTAATACATTACGTATCTCTCAAGCTTCAGATTTGAGAATAAATGACTTTATTATTGCTTAAACAGGAACTACTTATGTGCACTTGGCAAATACAATTGAGAATGTAATAAAGTGCTAAATACTTGAAATTCTAAGTAAAAACAAATGATTATAAGAACAATGAAATAGAAAAATGATTAGATTTTCGTTAAAAATCGGAAAAAATCGTATTATATATATGCGAATAATTCGTATGATCACGAGATTTTCGTGGCAAACGTTTTCGATTTATTTGCCAAAACACGAGCGGACATTGAGTCAGCGTAATTTCCTCCGAAACTGTTAGTTTATGTCAACAGAATAACAACGATGAAGTTTCGGGATGTGACCCATGTAATTTTCGATATGGACGGTCTATTGCTAGGTAACGTTATTTTTTTCACTAAATAATTTGTATTTGTTTTAGTAACTAACAGGCATATTAGTTTTGATATCTAAATTTAATTATACAAAACGCTACTAATTTTTATGCTAGTATATACGATATTCACGATGTAAATGTATGGTGGACTGGAGAGTTGCAAATTTATATTATATTATAGTTATATTTTTATAGTATAGTCGACCACATGCAATAAAAAATTTCATATGAGAAACTAACAATACCAGTTATAAAGTGCATGTTTTATTTCTTTAACAAATTAGTCGTTAAATACTTTCGAAAACATTTCAGGCTGTAATATTTTTAAAGTACTATAAACCATACGAATATCACGTGATAATAGCAAACGGGCATTATTTTGTTCGTATAACTTTTCAACCACATGATGAAAATAACAAACAGAATCCAAATAAAAATAATTTGGTCAAGTGCGAGTTGGACTCGCATACTAAGGGTTCCGTACCACCTTCAAGATTCTAATATTCCAGTTTCAGACAAGCAGGGAATGAGTGCATTTCCTTATATTTACCATAATACCGTTTAAAGGAAGCGTTTTAAATTTATAAAAAATATACACTTTGATTTTCCACACATAGACTTTTTATTTTATCTGCTTCAGGATTCGCTTGATTTTTATAAGAATATATATGTATTTAATTTTCTAATTTGGTCCCCAAAAATTAACATTAGAGTTTTATTTTACTAATAAACTTTCAGAGAAGCCTTCTATATTCTACTGTCTGAATTTTGAGGCTCTCTAGATTGGAAGATAAAGGGCAAAATAGGTCAAGTTTTACATTATAAATTATTAAATCTGTTACTCAAATTATTTAAAAATACAAATAACATATATTTTTCAAAATTTAAATAGTGTAGTTTCTAAAGTGGAAATTAAGTCGGTATTTAATATTTTTGTTAATATCTTTTAAACAAATGATTTAAAAATATGAGATATTTGTAATTCACATAATGAGCCTTTTATCTGATATATTACATGATGCGTTTGAAAATTGAATTTTTATTTTCCACTTAATTGAATAATTTGTCCCTAAAATTACTATGGGGTTTTCTAATAATTTTTCTTATAAATTCCAAGTGAGCCCCAGTACCCCTAATTATTTTCAAAATTTTAGATAATATGGTTTCGGAAATAAAGCGAGAAATGAGAAATTTTTATATCTTTGTTAATATCTTGTAAACAATTCATTTTAAAAATATAAAAAATATATATTTGCATTCCTCATGATGAGCCCTTTCACTTCATGTATTGCATGATGCGTTAAAAAATATTTTTTTATTTTCTGTTTAATTCTATAATTTGGCCCCAATATTAATAGTAGGTATTTCTTCGTATATTTCCTGTAAACAAAAAAAATAGGTCTTATAGTTTGGGGAATAAAGGGGGAAATGAGTAATTTTTGTAAATATTTTTTTAAATATATTTTAAAATATTCATTTAAAAAAATAAAAAAAACATATTTGTATTCGTCAGAATAAGCCCTGTGATTTGATATATGATCCCTTAGAAACAATTATAATTTTTTATTTCCCATTTAATTCTATAATTTGCCCCCCAAAATGAATATAATTATTTTTCCGGTAAAGTTCAGGTAAGGGGCTATATGTCCTTTTTTTTAATTTTACTGCTTATGTATTCGGAGATAAGGGGGATGGGGAATGGGTAAAATTTGTTATATTTTTGTTAATATCTTTTAATTAATTTATTTTAAAATTTAGAAAAAAATATATTTGTTTTCGTCATAATGAGCCCTTTCATTTGATATATAACATGATGGGTTAGAAACAATTTTAATTTTATATTTTCGAGTTAATTCCGCAATTTGCCCCCAAAATTAAAATTAGAGATTTCTTCTTATTTTTCCAGTAAACTTCAGGTCAGACCCTATACCTCTAATTTTTTTCAAAACTTTACGTTTTATAGTTTTGGGGATAAGGGGGGGAATGGGTAAATTTTGGTATATTTTCGTTAATATCTTTTTAACTATTTTTTTTTAAATATGAAAAATATATATATTAGTGTTCCTCATTTGATGTATTACATGATGTGTTTGAAAAAAAAAATTTTTAAATTTTCATTTAATTCTTTAATTTGTCCCCCAAAATTAATATTCATGGTTTCTCCTTATTTTTCCTGTAAAGTTCGGGCAACGTTCTATATTTGCTAAATTTTAGGCTCCATAGGTTCGGAGATCAGGGGGGGGACGGTCGATTTTTTTAGTTTTCCCCCCATAAGTACCCTTAAAATCAAAATTTCTTCTTTTACGATATGTACTTCCGATCGGGTCACCAAACTATACATTGATACCAAATTTCAACCTCTTCCGTGTAGTACTTTAGGAGAAAATTGCTGTTATGTGACAGGGGCAGAAATCCGGAGTGATATTATAACGGTATCCGTATCTTTATATACTATATAAATCTTTGAACTCCTCCTAAACGGCTGGACCCATTTTGATGAAATTTTTTGTGTGTATTCCAGGGGGTTTGAGGATGGTTTAGATTCACAATACGGTCAACTAGATATTGTTTTTTTAGTTAAATTATTTATTTAAAAATTGTTGTTGATGTTAGCACAACTTACATAGGATTCGCCAGACTGCGCTGTAGTCGCTGTGTCAAATATTCAAGAGTGTGCTTTAATTTGAGTTACGTCTGATAGATGGCGTTCAGATTATATTGTTACAGCTAATTTTTAAAAGTTTACATGGGACAGGACAACGTCTATCGGGTCCGCTAGTATTATATATACGGAACCCTAAAAATGCATTTTAATGTGTTAAAAACCTGTGTAGTGTATGGTTTTTAACACTCTCGTTTATACCGCATTGCATTAGTTAAATATTATCACAATAATATTGCATAGATGTTTTTTTCAATTTTAAGAATGTTATTAAAACTACCCAAGAAAATAAAAGCACCTCTTGTATTTACTTCAATTTGGTTAATTCAGTAGCACTTGGCCTTTTCGTTTTAGTCAAAACTGCTTCATCAGTTGTCTTGCGAGGTAGTTTTCTATAGCTATATATAAATAGGCAAAGACAAAACGATTAGGTACTATTTTCTCTTCTATCTCTCAACTGATTTTCTTCATTCATTTTTGTTTTGTTTAGTAGCTACTGACGACCTTCAGTGCAGAATGCTAATATTAATTTATAATATTGGTTCATTCATTAAATAAAATATAATAAAATTTCATTATTTACGTCCATACTGTCAACGCCAAACAACTGACAGTGCCGCCGCCGCCAGACGGTCAAAACTCAAAACATTGAGTAATTATATGGAGGGAGCGATCGTTAGATGCTGTTATATTCTAAGAGTATCTACTTCTGCAAGCGTTGTTATTGTTTAGTGGTAACATAATCAATGTAGTATTGATTTTTCACACGCGTTACAGTAACTTTCATATTAAATATTCTGTTTTTAATTTAATTATTTATTTATATATTATTATCACAACCTTCCCGAAGGTGTTATGTAAAAAAATTGCCAGACAGCGGACAATAGAGAATGTATTAAATATGTAAGTTGTCCTAGGGTTGTTGGTCCTCTCTTTTCTTTAATATTCCTGAACTTGATTGAAACCGCAAAGGACGAAAACTTTCAGTATGCAAAGAACAATCTTCCAATTATTATATAAAATATTTTGCCAGGGGCGCTTCCAGTCAAAAATTTGGGGGGTCATTCATTTGTCAAAAATATTTCAATTACCGATATTTGATTACATTTTTATTTTCTTTTTAATTCAATAGATTGTCAATATGAGTGAACAATTTTGGTCATTACATCCACTTTTCTGATTTCTCCACAACTCTGTTCCTTATAACAATATACTTTTTACAATTTCATAAAATAGGGTCGAATTTCGACCACTGGGCGACCACTAATATTCAGTAAATGGATTATTATACATTTTCTTGTACAAATTTTGAATGTATTATCTTTTGTTCTTAAAAATTTACCAACAATTTTAGGACTCTTATAATTGTTTTCTCTGGAAATAACACCACATTGAGGAAAAATGTCGTTGTACTCAAAAAAATCAAAAGTTATATTCTGACTTTGTTATTAATGTGATTTATATCGAAAGAAAAGTTTCAGAAAATTGATTTCAGAAGGGTTCAGTTATCAACTCTATAGTACAGGGTGTCCCAACGAAAATGAGCCACCTGGAATATTTCCCAAAATACTCATTATTTTGAAAATCGCAAAAAGACGTCCGAAGGGAGACATATTTGGCCATATTAACCGTTAATTAAATTGCACCCTCATCACCCCAGCGCTCACTGCTTATTTTTTTTTAGTGGTACACTACCATAAGTGACACCACATTTTAAAGCCTGTTTAAAAATGATTTCAAGGTTGTGTCGTTTTTGATATTCCGTTAACTTTAAAGGAATTTGCGAACTAAAACGTGATTCCTGGAAAGCTCAAAACATTATTTTGTTTTACTTGCATTATTTATGTCGGGGAATCAATTTGGACGGAAACTGGAGTGAAGGATTAAAACGTTTCTTAGAAATACGATGTCTCAGGACTGGCTATATGCTCTTTCTGTGCTTAATGAAATATTCGATCAATGCCAGACTTTAATAAATAGGTCATTGAACATCTCGCTTTTGAAGAATATTTTAATTAAAAAAATAAATAAATGCAGTATTAGCAAAGCTATGGTTTGTTTTGTTGCATCTTTGAATCCCAATATTTGACCAGTAAAGTGCACCGCCAGTTTCATAACCCACCACACGCCACTGGTGGTGAGGGTGCAATTTAATTAACGGTTTTGAGAGGAAACAACAGAAAGAGAATTGTTGAGGCTATAACATGCTAGAAGAACTCGAAAAAAAGGCCAAGATTGTGGCTACCGGCTAAAGTGTATAAGTGTACAGCCTGAGTGGAGAGATGAGATTTGGAACATGTGGATTTTGCTAGGAGGAAATTGCGGGGAGGGAAGATATATGAGGAGAAGTGTAATATGTGAGTAATGGACAGCAAACGTTAACGTGAAGCGGAAAGAGGAAAACTAGGGATAGAGGGGAGGGGTAAAAAGTGTAGGAAGGAGAATAGGGAGTACAGGAAAGAAATATGGGGAGAGGGTGCCAGAATATGGCCAAAGTTGAGTGATGTTGCTATATGTTCCTTACTCAAACATATATACACATGAAAATCTTTGTATCGAAAATATAACAGTAATATTTTTCCCCTTTTTATTCAAATTTCTTGAAAACATACCATTTCACGAATTTTAGTAAATAGTAAATTGACCAAGAAAATAAAACACAGAACGTGGCCTCACTATCGATTTTCAATGCAGTAAAATAGAGTGAGTTGCAATCCTTTGCGTTCGATTTACGAAATTTTTAACCATATGTGATCAATGAATTTTGAAAATTTGCGCCAGTCTAATTTTGTTATCCGAGGGTTTTTGCATGGGCTCTTAAGATGTCTGGTGCACAGAACGGCTGGTATTTGTTATAAAGTTAGTCGATAGTCATTGGGAATTCTTTGTAAAATTAGGCGAAATTCGCCGACCCGGGGTTTTGAAAGTCATTTGACAAGAATATCAAAATGGCAAAGGTTTCGGAGATACATGGTGCCCACGACGGCTAGCATCGACGTCGTCTCTGTCTCAATATTGAATCTCCCTATTTTTCCTGTAAAGTGCTTTGTTCAAGCTGTTAAACCTTTGTTTAGCCTTTTTGTTCCCGATATTTTATTGGTAAAAAGTATACAGTGGGCAATGGCGATGAATACCATGAAATATACAATCTTCTTCTACGTATACAGTGAGGACGCGTGGGTTGGAACAAATTCATTTTAAATTCAGGTGTTGCTTTTTTGGAAAAAGCTCGGAATTTTTTTTGGATGCGGTTTGTGTTCATTTATATAGGATGGGCCAGAAATAAATAGCGACCATCAACTTCATTTTTTTCAAATAGAAACAATTGTTTTTTATTTTATTTTTGAATGCTGCATTGAATTCTAAGTATTTTTCATGTACAATGTCCTATACCGGAAATTAACAATTATTAAAGATATTACATTTATTTCAAAATTGAAGAAAAAAACATCAACATATCACATTAAGTGTTCAAATTGGTGATCGTTAACTTCCTGACAATAACTAAGACGGGTTTCAATTTCTCGATACACTTCATTTAACGTTTGTAGCAGGATTCGTTGTATTTCGGCCCTAATTCTATTCTTTAATTCCTCGATATTTTCTGGCTTATACAAAGCTAACGGCCTTAGATCTGGACACCTAGCTGGCTATTCGATATTACCTCTCCTTCTGATCCATCTATTTGGGAACATATTGTCAAGATAGTCTCGTACTGTTCGCGAATAGTGCGGGAGCGCTCCATCCTGTTGAAAAAATACCGAATCTGCCAGTATATTTGGGTTTTCACCATTCGGTTAGAGTTCTGTTAAACAGGGTATTATATCATTTTGTAATAGGTCTCAATACTTTTTCGAGTTAAGTGTTCCCTCAATAAAAAAGGACCCATAATAGAAACACCCACATAGAAACACCCACAATTCCGGTCCATACATTAACTTTCATGGAAAACTGTGTATGACTTTCCATAATCCAATGTAGGTTTTCTGTTGCCCAATATCGAAAATGTTGCCTGTTTACCGAACCATTTAAACAAAATGTTGCCTCGTCTTACTTGAAAAGTGCAGGTTGGCATTGCACCTATCCATCGTTATTTCGCAAAATTCTACTCTCCGGTCCAAATCATCTTCAGTAATTTCCTGAACTAAATGAACTTTATGTATTGACTGTTCTGCGGCTATTTGTCTAGTGGATTTGTGAGGATTTTCTTGTAAATCGAGCAAAACATTTAATTCTGTATCTTCTGAAAGATGTTTGATTTTGTAATTGTTTCTTACGTGGCCAAATCTAGAAATTATTTTACTAAGTAACGTGTAATAGGCCGGTCGGGGTACTTCATATTAAACAATTCGCAAACTTCAGTGTGTTCGAGTTCTGTCGCCATATCCTACCATCATCAAACTTTCTATTCACTGCTTTTCAGTTAAACGCGCCATACTTTGAAACTTTGCAACTGCACTCGACAACTACTTATTTGAAGTAAAATTATAGTACTACTATACTACACTATACTATACAGTCTCTATGAAAATAAACAAGTGTTAAAAACTCCAGCATTAAAAAACCGGTTTCCATTCATGCGACTAAAATACCGCCAACAATCATACAAACAAGACGTAAATAAATAGGTTCAAACCAACTAACATTTTTTATTTTGTTTTCTTAACTTTAGAAAGAAATGTATTTTTTTAATTAATGTAAATTTTCGGTATAGGACATTGTACATCAAAAATATTTAAAATTCAATGCAAATTCAAAAATAAAATAAAAAACAAATGTTTCCATTTGAAAAAATGAACTTTATAGTCGCAATTTATTTCTGGCCCACCCAGTATAAATAAGTTTATCATCACAAAAACCGCAGTCCAAAAAAAAATCAAAAAATAACACCTGAATTTTAAATGAATTTGTTCCAACCCACGCGTCCTCACTCTATGTAGTTCCTTAGTCATTACAAAGCAAACAATTTTATCAGCAAATAACGTGAACTTTGGTTATCTTAATCTTTATACTTTCATTTTTTACAGAGGTTTACACTAATCATTTTAAAAGATTACAAAATCACGATTACGATCTACGCTATCTACCATCTCACAATCTCACAATAGCTGTTTGCCTACAATGTAAATCTTAATGTATTAGATTAAATTTTGCATTTTGTTATTAAGTCGTAACTTTAAGTCATGTCATATTTCCAGTTCAAGCGTTGTTTAGGGTCTTTAAATTACTTATTCCTGATAGGATTAGGGTTAACAATTTGTATCGTTTTACTTTATGTTTCTTAGAAAAGAAATCACACGGCATAAATTATTCCATTTGTTCTAATAGTATACTCCTCAATGTTAATGAAAGTTAGAAATTAATCTAGCAAATCAGCCTCTATATTCAACTGTCTGTATAAGTTTTTCATAATTAACCTATGGCAGCTTTCTCTTCTTTACCACATTTGTCTAGTATTTTACCTTTGTTGACAACTAAAGCAGATTTTATTATTTATTTCTGAGTAATGCAGCCCAGGTAGCATGTTTTGCGCACCTTGACTGTGTGTAGTCTCTTCCTTAATATTTGTTATATTTCTGTTCGTTACATTTTTTTGAGACAGAATACTTAATTGTTTGTTTTGCTAACTGATACCAATATAAGTTTTTATTTATTCTGACATTATTCCCATCCAGCACTAACTAATTTAGCATGATTCAAAGAGTTAAATGCTTTTTCCTGGTCAAATAATCAAATCAAAATTTATTTGCTTTGGTCGATTTATGTTTGTGTGGTGATCTCTAATGTGAATATAACATACTAAATCTCGGGATTAACACATATCATTGCAAAATTCAACATTATTCATCAACAAAGTCTCTCGAACGCTTTGGCCTTCTTTCGCCCTCTCCTCGTTACTCAACTGATGCCATTTGCTACTCTGATGTATAAGGATGAATCCACTGTTATGTAATGAGGCACAAATGTCGTTTTATCATGCCTGAGCAGCTTTAAAGACCAGTCCAATACATCAGATTGTTGTTGCTTTCGTTCCACTGGGAGTATACTCATAACTAAATTTTCATGCGCTATTTTGAACACACTGCTTTTATATGTCTTTAAGAGTCTATGGTAAGAAACTTTTACAAATGTCAAGATGATTGGTAAATATGGAATCCCCTAGGACTTACATAAAAACAATATTTTATTAACAATAAATGTTTTTAAAATGAAAATCAATTTATACAAATCAAAATTATTTTAAAAAATTACTGAAAATATACACACTCTATTTAATATTACACAAATAACAAAAATGTGAATATCACCAAAATCTAACCTTAACGAGTTAACAATATTTGAGGAGTATTAATAAGATTTTGGTAGTTTAATAGTCAGTATTGCCACCTCTAGCATTAATGCAAAAACGAATTCGAGATGACATGCTTTCTATGACCTTAATAATTTCTTCCTGAAAAACATTTCACCGTTCTTCTAATGGTGCTTCCACGAGCTGCTCTGGTTGTTCTGACGAGCTCTTATTTTTGTTGTAAACATATACCACAAGTGTTCAATTGGATTAAGGACTCTGCTAGTATGTGGAAGTGTGTTATTTTGCATAAATTGAAAAGGAATCAAGTCAACATGGCGTCTAGCTTATCTCTCATGACCTCTTGGAACACGAAATTGCAGTTCCTCTAATTGTAGGACGATTGTGGTATTATCGAAAACTAGCACATTTTGCCAATCTTCAATTGTCCACTTTTTATGCACCAACACCAAATAAGCGCAGCAATTTGATTTTGCGAAGATACCTGTGGAACCCTTATGTCTTTTACTAAACAATTCTCGCCTACAAAGTTTCTTCTTCATAGGTTCCACCAAACTTCTAACAGCTGTAGCTTGAAAACGTTGCCTTTGTAGCTCTGGATGGAAGGTTGTGGGGTTTCTTTGGGCTGTTTGCTCTAAGCGGTCCTGGCTTTCTGTAGTAACTCTTCCAAGACTTCTTCTGGGATTATTTTTTTAGAGTTTCCAATTCCGGAAACCTTTTATAGGTTTTTGAAACAACCTTTTGTGCATTTCCGACAGTTCGTGCAATTTCCCTTTACCTCATACCTTTTTCATCGAAAATAAGGAATTTTTAGTTATATCTTCGAGCATAAATGGCGCGCATTGAATACGGAATAGTAATACTGCCACTGAAGGAACAATTCTTTTTAGGCATACGCACCCACCTTTTTACATTTTTTCCCCTCAGAAATATTTCTTGTATAATTTGTGGTTGATGACATATAAGTTTGGTGGTGTATATTTAACAGGTTAAGAAGCTATAAATAACAAAGGTGGATTTTTCAAACTAATTAGAATATAGTTATGACATTTTTGTGTCCAGCGACAAAAATAAATAACTCAATGTTACTGTTCATTATTTGCTGAAATTTCTTAATAAGAACGAATATATCAAAAATGCATCGATTTTCTTCCTTAAAATGTGAATTGACATACTTATTATTTTTTCTAGCATTTCTGTGAAGCTTTTATTTCATCTCTTCATAAGTTCCAAAGGTGGTAGTTCAAACTTAAAGCATAGACGGTTTTTATTTACATTCTTAAAATTGCAAAAGAATGATGTTTCCCAGAAAAAACTAATTTCAAAATTAGTGAAACAACAATAGCTAATTAAACTGATTTACGATTTTTATTGTTACAGCAGCACAAACTATTATCAATAGAATTTGTGAACATTATTCGTAATATGGAATATGAAAATGAAATTATAACGATGTAAATATTACATTTCTTTCGACAATACCATATTGAAAAGTTTTAATTCAGTTTGAATCACCTGCTGTTTGCAACTTTATTTTACTATCAGGAAGCTGATATGAGCTCAGATCACAACCCTGTAATAAGCAACTTAGACGTACAAATAAAAAGATAAACATGGATGTTCGAAAACTAAAGGATACATCCACAAGCAGATACATCTAAAGCAATGAAAAATTTTTGTTCCACGAAAAACCAATATTAAAAAAAAAGAAATATACCTATTGACTATCAATTGATACTACTGAAATGATTCAGTTAATTTCGTTCCACTCCTTTAATATTTAATATATTTAGCACATATTTCAAATTCAAAAACCAATATTGATAATTTTCTTCTATAGCAATAATCCTCCATGTGAGTAATCTGCAAATTTTGATACTTAGTGGAAATAAAATGTTTTCGTTTGGACAATAAATTTATAATTTCGTCGACTATGTTCAATAACAAATGAAGATAAAAAAATTATTGTCAGCAAAATATTCAAATAATAATAACTTCATAATCCACCATACCTCAAACACGATCCGTTAGTATACTGAATAGAAGCAATTCCGATTGACAAATCTTTATGATATATTGGAGTGTCTACGGGCCCGTCACGTGATTACTAAATTCATGAGATCAGATGAAAATTTACATAATTGCACAATTCGTTGATTTTGTATAACTAACTACATGATTTCGAAGTGAAATTTTACAAGGAACACGATGGTCGAGTTACTTTTTGTAAAATCATTGTAGTTAGTTTTCGTGAATAATGCAAAAAAAACCCTGTTTTGGGGGTGTTTTTGGGGCTTTCCCCCATTATTGCAAGCTTACGGTAAAAAACAATTGCAGATTCGTAAGCTGTGTCCTCGAAAACATAAATGTTTTGTGCTAATTATCTGCCACCTCATTTTGCAGATTCAGGACTACTAGCTTGCTAGAGAGTTTGTACTTTTATAATGTCAGCATGTATGACTGATGTGATCGTAAATAATAATAAACTTAGAATTTGCAATTTAAACATTTTATTTTTTTTATGATCGTAAATGAAGAAGTTTTGATTTTGGGGTACTTCTGTGAGTGTTTTACAAAAATCGACCAACCCCCTTAGCCAAAATGGTAGATATACGTTACCCAAAGTTTACATGAGTTATATGGACATACCCATAATATTCATTTTTGGGACAAATTATAGAATTAACTGAAAAATAAAAAAAATTTCAAACGCATCATGTAATATCAAATCAAATGAAGGCTCATTCTGAGAAACACAAATATATTTTTTAGAACAATTTAAAACGTATTAAGAAAAAATATACAATTTTAACAGTACAGGAAAAATAAGGATAAAAAAAATTACAAAATTAATTTTACCATTCTCCCCCCTCCACTGTATCACCGTAACTATAAGTACTAAATGTTTAAAAAAAATAGAGGTGGCATAAAGGCTCAACTGAACTTTACATAAAAAATAAGAAGAAACCCCTAATTTTATTTTGGGGGCAAATTACAGAATTAAATGGAAAATATAAAATAAAAATTATTTCAAACGCATCATCTAATATATCAAATCAAAGGGCTCATTATGAGGAATTTAAAGATGTTTCATCTTGTTCAAATAAATTGTTTAAAAGATATTAACAAAAATATTTAAAAAATACAAGTTCGCCCTTTATTTCTAAAACTATAAGGCCTAATATTTTGGAAAAAACTAGAGGTATAGGACCGCACCTAAACTTTACAGGAAATATAAGAACAAAACCGTAATTTTGAGTTGGAAGTAATAGAATTAAACGGAAAATAAAAAAACTTGTTTCAAGACCATTATGTAAAATATCAAATGAAAGCGCTCATTATGAGGAATACAAATATATTTTTTCACATTTTTAAAATAATGTGTTTAAAAGATATTAATAAAAGTATAACAATATCGAATTATAGCCCTCTTTATCTCAGAAACTATACGACCTAAAATTATGAAAAATTTTAGAAAAATAGGGCCTTCTTACTTGATCTTTACCGAAAAAATAAGGAGAAAAATCTTGATATTAACTTTGAGAGCCAAATTACAGAATTAAATGAAAAATATTTTTTTGGGGTAATTTGTTAAGTGAATGAGAAATACAAGTAACTACATTCGTTAAAAAATATATATACAAAATTCCACGCATTACCTCTTATGTCTGGGAACTGCTTAGCCTAAAGTTTGGAAAAAATTAAGATTATAGGGCCTTACTTAAAATTTCCAAGAAAAGTAAAACTCTAATTCTAGCATTAATGTATAAACTTTTATGGAAAATAAACCTTTGTTTTTTAAAGTGCCGCTGTAGTGAGATGTATCAAATAAAAGGATTCACCATAAAAATACAAATATATTCTGTTTGTATTTTTAAAATAGTGTATTTAAAAGATTTAACAATTCCTTTTTTTTAATTTGTTCCATTCTCCCCTTTATCTTTTTAAGATTCAGTAAGATTCAGGCAACACATTATATGGGGTTTCACGGAAAGTTTATTGGTTAAATAATGCGAATATCCTAATCTTAATTTTGAGGGCTAAATTAGAAAATTCATTAAATATTTTTATAAAAATCAAACTGATAAAATAAATGGTTCCTATGAAATAAAAGTGTATATTTTTTATACATTTAAAACACTTAGTTTAAAAGATATTATGGAACAATATATGCAAATCCACTAGAGACACTATCTAGAAGTAGCAAAAATCGTTATGCATATTTATTTACTGTTATTCCTATATAAGGAACCCCATGAGAAATTTAAAAAAATCTTACTACGAAATTTGATAGACTCATTCTCCGTATAGGATGATCAACAAAATATTAAAATCAAGAACAATTGTTTAAATACCCAAATAGACCAATCAATAGAGATTTTTTCGTGCAAAAAATACTATCAGGATACTGCCTGTGCCATCACATTAAGAATGATTTGTAGTGATAATTCGCTACCTTTTCCACTCGCAACTATGGTTTTTTACTTTATTATAAACAATTGAATCAAGAAAATTGCGTTTTTTTCGTTGCATGTTTATAAAATGAAAAATAATAAACTAATCTCAATGGTGTCAACAGGTGAAATGTAAAGCATGGAAATACCAATGAAATGAGCCCAGGCTCGATCCGATAAGATCTTTAGTAACAGGGAAAAACAAAAAATACTGGAAAATTTAGCGGTTTTCTTTATATTATCATAACTCCGTCACTATCGAAGTTGTAGAACTGGGCTTGTGGGAACTGATAGTAATTGATATCTACCTTATGCGTGACTAAACCAGACGCTATCGGTTTATTAATTTTTAAATAATTGCGATCTGAAGTTTTTAGTCCACTATTCTTGCAGTGTGTCTCCATGCGACATGGATCGTCAAATATCAATTTAGAATAGAGATGTTGAAAGTAGAGGTATCATTCTACAATGCCTCTATTTTCATTTTTCATTAAATGTCTGTAAAATATACGAAAAATGTTAGCAAAAATGACCAAAATTTGGTGAGCGTATGAATGCGTTCGAGTAGTGGGGGGAACACGGTTGTTGAGGGCAACTGCTAACAATAATTATTAATGATAGCAACTGTCACTCTGACAGATGGTGAAAGAATTTAATCGCTAAAAAAACTTCTATACAGAGTGATTTGTTTGATTTTATTATATCAAATGAGAACTGTTTGTTTATTAATATATTTATATGTAAATGGTTTGTCGTTTTTGCTTTAATTTGTGGATTTTGGGTTTACGGAACATCGAAAGAGAGCGGTCATTAGAAAAATTCTTACTTGTGAGGATTTTAAATATTAAAATCATCTATGTATGTCCCTCTACTATATATTACTATGGGCTTCCCCTCAACAACCGTGTTTCCCTCACTCCTTGGATTCATTCATACGCTTGCCCATTTTTTGTCGTGTTTGCTAAATTTTTCAGATATTTCACAGACATTTAGTGAAAAATGAGAATAGAGGCTTTGTAGAATGACACCTCTACTTTCAACAACTTTTTTCAAAATTGAAATTTGACTATCTGTGACGCATAGGAACACAATGCAAAAATAGTGTACAGAAAAGTTTATATCACAATTGTTCAAAAACTAATAAACCGGTAGCGTCTAGTTCTGGCATACATAAAATAGGTTTTAAAGTGACGAAGATACGATTTTTTTAAAAAAATGCTACATTTTTCAGTATTTTTGGTTTTTCCCTGTTACTAATGATCCAATCAGATCGAGCCTGGGCTCATTTCATTGGTATTTACATGCTTTACAAATGACCTGATGACACCATTGAGATTAGTTTATTATTTTTGATTTTATAAACATGTTAAGAAAAAAAACGTAATTTTCTTGCTTCAATTGTTTATAACAAAGTAAAAAACCATAGTTGCGAGTGGAAAATATAGCAAAACATCGCTAGGAATCTTTGTTAATGTGATGGCACAGTTGGTATCCTGATAGTATTTTTTACACATTATCAGTTAATTTTCGCTCTATTGATTGGTCTAAAAATATGAGGTAGAACAATTTGCAGAGAAATAAATGATTGTGAAATTTCGACTGGCGAATATCCTAATTCATCTTATAACGCTTTTAATAAGTTTATGTTCATGTCGTGTGATATCAAACCAATTAATCATAGGGCAATAAAGTTAGAAAATAACTATATGGATTTTTCTCGAGTGATAATGACAAAATTTATGATTACAATAAAATAATTAAACTGATAATTATAGAAGCCAATAATGCAATTTTGAGAAACAAAGATTGATTAACTAGTAGATAATGAACAAAAAAGATTAGTAATGAGATTATAAGAATTTTGTTCAATTATAACTAAAATTAAAGACAAAAGTACAGAGCACACAATCTATCAATATTATACCTTAAAATAATAATTTCTCCCAACAAGAAATCGATCAATAATATTGTTATTTGTATAGAAATCATAAGCCGATTCTTGAAATCATACGAAGGCTCTATCATACGATGATGAGAGTAGTCGAAAGGAAATTAACATAAATGACGTTTAATCGATATTTTTGAAGGTCGTGTACGATCGAACCAATTTGTCTTTCAGTAGAACAAACTTCGTGTATAATTGAATGTTCAAATATGAGCTTTCTTTGGGCCCCGGCATATCATTAAACACCTAACGTGACAGATTTTACTTATTTATTTTAGTTTCATATTCACATATTGCAAGCTGGTCTTGAGTTTGTTATCAATTTTGCCTTCAAACACTCTTTACACTCTTTAGAATTTACTAGATTAGTCATGAAAAATCTCGAATGTCTCCAATCGCCAAGTATAAGTAGTACCCTCGTATGTCTGTCCGTTCATCAATCGTATTTATGAGATATTTATACAAGATTCAGGTTTTGCACACACTGATTTGACACATATTCTAGATAATTATTCTCTGAACTGGACAACTTTTTATAATTAATGAATTTTAAATTTATTTCAACATACAATACTGTTCGATCATTTTTTTAGACATCTCATTCTCTCAGAATAACTGCGAGGAAGAATTTCTGTACCGACTGCCCATAATCCGGGCAACTTTCCGAAATTGCCTTACTATACTCTGTTCTCCATCTATAATTTTGAAATACTTGTCTGTTGCCGAAAAAAACTTGAGAAGAGAAAACGCAATGAACAGGCAAAATAATTCATAACATATTGTAAAGTTTATAACACTATCAAAACGCGTTCATTTATTTACCCTCGAAACTAATTCCAATACGCCAGAGGTATTGACGTCACAAACTTCATCTCCTAAAAATAAAAGAGCTGAATCACTTCCACCTTGAAGCGTTTGTCAATTATAATCTTGGCATTGATCCACTCGAATATTGACCTACACACTTGATATTAACGAATCTGTTTTTTATAGATACAGAGTCGACATACGACAAGACCATTGAGGAAATTGGGAAACAATACGACTCGATTTTTACAGACAGTGCCCGATTAAAGATTTTGGGACGTACTGAACAAGACACTGCCAATATAATCATCGATGAGTTAAAACTACCTCTAACGGCTACTGAATTCCTTCAATTATACAAAAAAAAGAACAATGAACATTTTGAAAATGTGAAATTTATGCCTGGAGCTGAGCAGCTTATTCGTCATCTTTACGCACACAACATTCCAATAGCTGTTGCCACATCGTCTTCGCAAGAAGAAGTGGATATAAAAACCAGATCTCTGCAGGACGTCTTCCAATTATTCCATCACATAGTTTGCGGAAGTAGTGACCCTGAAGTAAAAAGAGGCAAGCCATCCCCTGATATTTTTCTGGTGTGTGCTTCTAGGTTTCCAGATGTACCATATCCATCTCAAGTAAGTTTAATATACCATGTAATTATTACAACACAATCAATGGGTGTCAAACTGAGATAATTATAAATAAGTGTTCTGACTTTGTTAGTATAAAATGGCTAACATAGGCCAAATTATATTCAAGGCTCTTCATTTGATCCTAAATTAAAATTATTTAAAACATGTCACTTCAACATAGCAATTTAATATATTGTATTAAAGATTTTATACATTCACAAAGATTATGACGTGAATTTGAAATATTGGTTAGCAAGTTAATATAAAATTAAAAATTCAATTGTTGAATGTCTCATCAGCGTTCTTGATTTGATTCATTTCTATACCCAGAAATTCAGGATTTTACTGGTCAATTTTTATTTTTTTCCTTGGCATATTGTCTGACTAGTTTCGCTACGGCTTTCTTATCTGTTTGTGATTTTTTTCTTATATAACTAGGTACAAGCTAAGGGACAAAACAATGTAAATATAAGAACACATAAGTTGAAAGCAAGTGAATCAAACTAATGTAGAACAAACAATAATTTTATATGTGAATGTTTAGCTGGGTAATCTAGTTCACTGCTGACTGGTTCAATTAATGAAGTCGCTCTAGGAAAACTATATCATTGAAAAGGGGCATATTCTGTGAGAATATGACGAGGGGTTTGCGTACGAGATGTGTCCGCAGACAAGCTGTAAACTGCGAATACAAACCAAGTGAATGATTCAAAAAGAAAGAGGTTGTCAATTCGTCTGCATCTATGTTTTTTTATGTTTGTTCAGCAATTTCTCGCAACAGATCAAGGAATTTCGACCGTTTATACTCTAGATAATATTCCGGGGGATCGTGAAGTGCTCCCAGATATATTTTTCAATAACATAGCTTGTATTGTTTCTTAGAAAATCGGGAAAAACTTTTTTACCGACTTTCTTATACAGTAAACTTTGGTGGAGTTGCTGGTATTAAAAATATGAAAATGCTTCTGTTCGAAACTTGGGGTAAATTGTAAATAAATTAATTAACCAAAATAAATGTCACTTAATCAGCTTCAAAGTGAAGAGAGTTTCGATTAATTTATATACAACAAACGAAATTTGTCATCAAATAGGAATTTTGATAAAAAGTGAAGTATCTTTATTTTTGTTAATATCTAAAATTGTTATCAAATAGATGTAATTGGAATTAAAAACTGCACCTACTTATGCCAATGCTCTAAAAATTGTGTAAGTATTTATGTAACTTTTATAACTATATACTAGCTTTCAAATATATAAAAAGTGAGGTATGTACCTTTATTTTTTCATAATACCCCAAATTGTAATCAAATCAAGTTATTAGATATGAATACTGCATCCAATTGTGCTGTGTATTATTAAAAATTGTAATAAATTGAAATTTCATTGGAAATAAATCGAAATAAATGTCAGTTAATCAACTTCAAGACGGAGATTCTCAGGTGGTTTTTATTTACAGTGTCTTCATAGGTTTCAAACGGAAAACGTTCATATGAATATTATTTAGACAAAAATGTGTTATTAGTAAAAATATTTTCAAGGTCAGAAACGTATACTGTAATCATAACATGTCACTTTTTCAACTCTACACGAGGTTTGTCAGCAAATATGAATTTTGCTTAAAAGTAAAATACATTTATTATTCATAACATATAACATATCTAACAGGAGTAATAAGTATTATAAAATGCACCTAATTATGTTACATCACTCAAAATTGTATAATAAATCTTCATGTCACTTTTCTAAATAGGTTTGATAAAGGATATACATTTTGTTTAAGTTAAACGCCTTTATTTTTAATAATAACTCAAATTATTATCAGAGAAAGCTTATTATAATTGAAAACTACGTCCTATTATGACGTATTAATTAAAACTATATAACGATTTATAATAAGGTTCCGCGGAGATGAATGTCAGTATAATTAGCAGACCTAAAGAATGATAATGCTCAGATCGTCTATAATATAGTGGATCCACCTAAGTAAGAATCATATACAAAAATTGTCTTAATGCATATAGATATTTATAAAACAAGTTATTCTGTTTAACAGTAAACGAGGTTGGTCAAACTAATAAATGATTCTTCAAAGTAAAATACCTTATTTTAGGCAATATCGACAAAGTTAATAATTTTATTTGAAAACTGCATCCAATTAAGCCATCACTAAAAATTGTAAAATAAATACATAAAAAAAAACAAAAAACGACTTCAAAACCAATAACTTAACTAAAAAGCATTAAATATTTTTTTGCTAGAACAATTAAATACTTTTTCTGATGTCGGTGCCAATTTAAACAGCGAAGTTGCGAAGTATAACTTATAAATGTACTTCCCAAAATATTTTCAGTTTAACTTGGCACCTACTTCGCAAAAAGTATTTAGTTGTAGCAAAAAAATATTTCATGCATTTTAGTTAATTTTTTTATGTCGGTTTTTCTTTGTTTTTTAATGTATTTATTATGTTTCATAGTTTGCGGCTGGTACACTGACACAAGTTGAGTTGGACCCGTCCACTATTCCCCCCTTTGGCGTCCAATGTCAGGTTCTATCATGCTGTGTGTGCAGCGACTAAGGGATGACCAGGTTGTTCTTGGGAAGTAAACTCTGGAGGTCACCATTGACACCATTCCCATTTGTTTATGATAATCTTCAAATATTTGTCTAACATTAGGCGCTCCACTGCTCTTTGTGTCTTAATTTATACATTGATTAAATTATACCTAGGGGTTAAAATTTGAGGCCCATATGTCAGAACTGGAAGGACGTATTAATCGAATCCTCTATAACACAGGTGAATTGGTAAATATTTTTAGTTTTTAATGTTCTGTTTAATTTTCCAAGAAGAGCCCAACTCAACTTTCTAGTTTTCTAATTTCGAATAAAAAAATACATATACGACTTGATACAAAAAAATGTTCTTGGCGAAGTTAACTATTTCGAAATTTCGCAAAAGTCACATATTTAAAAGCTACAAATCGATAAAAATACTGAAAATTAAGTTAATTAATCGACTAGTATTTATATTTATTTATTTAGCAATTTAGAACAGCAAACAGGCCGTAGGCCCAATACAGCATCCACAGCTTACTCTAGTACAATTACAATGGTTGCATATTATAAAAAATATAAAGTTTATACAACACTTATATATCAATATTTTTACGAAAATATTGATATATTTAACATCACTTTCATGTCCTTTAAAAAACAAATTAACAAATTCTAATTATCAAGTTTGTATTATTTTTCTTTGTTATTATAAGTTTTGTATAAACTTTATATTTTTTATAATATGCAAACATTGTAATTGTACTAGAGTAAGCTGTGGATGCTGTATTGGGCCTACGGCCTGTTTACTGTCCTAAATTGCTAAATAAATAAATAAATAAATAAATAAAAAATTTAAGCCGTCCCTGTGAATCATTAGCACTTGGAAGTTTTTTATTTTCTCCTATATTAACGTCAATATAAATAGCTTGAAAAATTAAAAAAAAAAAGATGAAAAGTAATGGAGTACCATTGTATTGTGTAACATACAAATTCTGATAAGGGGCGAATTAAAACCTACATTGATTCTAGAAAATTCGACAAAGAACAAATTGTGATTTCTTGTAGTTTTTTGAGGTATATAAAAAGACAATTATGATAACAGTACTGGACAGTCAATAATATTAAGAACTACTTTGTGGAGAACTAGTAGGCCAGACTGTATTTTTCTATTCACTAAAGATATAATATTATATCTATTTCTGACAGCCTCTATATCCTTGATGTTATAAATGTCCTCAGTTTTAAGACTGAGAAATCGAAGAAATCTGAATTTCTTCTAATCTTTTTTATGGATGTCGTAATGTGGGCTCCATATTAAACTTGCAAAATTAAGTCTACTGTAGACATAAGCATAATAGACAGCTTTGATCGATTTTTCATTCCTAAATCTTTACACGTTCTTATGATAAAGCCTAGCGTTTTGTTGCAAAGACTCGGCACATAATCAACATGGTAACTAAACGACAACTTGCTGTCTACTATAACGCCTAAATCTTTTATTTCAGTTACCTTTTGAATATTTCTTCCATTAACATTATAGTGAGATGTTATTGGATTTAATTTTTTTGATATTTAAAAAAAGTTTATTTTCTGTGCAAAATTTATGTAAACTGTCTAAGTCTTCTTGAATAAGATAGGAATCAGCCACAGAATAAACCTTTGAGAATAATTTTAGGTCATTAGCGTAACATAGCATTTTGCAAAATTTTATTGATTTACCTATGTCATTTATGTAGAGAGTAAAGAGTATTATGGAGACTAACTAACTAACTAATATTAATAATAAAAATTCTTGGAGGTAGCCACTTTCACTTGATAGGCATAGTTCCGCCCGTATACGCATGAGATTGCGTGTTCCAACATTCCTGACGTATGCCCTATAGTTTCAAAGAAAACAACTATTCATGCTCTTAAATCTTCTAAAGTGTTAACGGGAGTTTTAGACACTAGAGTTTCAAGGTGCCCTAATAGAAAAAAATTGAAACTATTGAAATGGGGGATCTTGCTGGCTACTGCTGAGGTATGCCGTGATCGTGATTACTAGATTTATATATTCAAAAAATATATTAATCCAGATTGCGACAATGAGTAATTTTAATTTAAGTGTTTTAATCAAAAGCAGTACTTTAGGTTCTTAGCGATTTAAACCTGAAACAGAATGATTGTTGTATATTTAAGTCAAATATATGCAGCGCACGAAAGTATGAAATTCGGAAAAATAATTGCGCACTATTTTTTTACCAAAAACATTCAATTCAAAACTCGTAGGGAGTCACTGGTAAAAGTAATAAAATTGTATATACATCAGAAATTGCATCTTGATACATAAAAGAATGTACTAAATTTCATAAAGATTATTACAGTTATTACAAAAAAAACTTTACCACTATGTATAAAATGGAACACTATATTAATTTTAGTTAAAATTTAATTATCTTTGTAATAAAACTTATGATTTTTCAGTGCCTTGTTTTCGAAGATTCACCTCATGGTGTCCAAGGTGCCTTAGAGGCTGGAATGCAGGCAGTTCTCGTACCTGCAGAATGGATTCACGAAGAACTTCGTAAACCAGCGACTATGAGTTTAGGATCCTTGAATGATTTTAAACCAGAACTTTTCGGTCTACCAAAGTTCATAACATAAGAAATCCCAATGTCTGATTAGACTTGTATATTTGGATTTATGAATTTAATTTATTACGTATATTCTTATATATTTTTATAAAAAGTTTATTTTTATTATATTATATAGTTGCATATATTTTTAGATACACTTTATTATAATAATATAAATTATATTTCTCTAATTTCATCCCATTCAGTTCAAAAATAAAAGTAACTAATTTGTAGTTATCAGATCAAAGATGTAAACGACTGCCTTATGATTATTGTTTTCTGAATAATAGTTCTGGCATCCTTACTTTATATTTATGGAATAGCAATTACATATTATTTTTGATTTCTGATGTTTATATGTGGCATTTTCAAGTTTAATTTTGGTTTTCTTATGAAATAACACCACACGGAGGAAAAAAGCTGTATACTCAAAAATCCAAACATTTCAAACTCTTATTCTGAGTTTGTTGTCAATGGTAATAACTATCAACTCAGCAAACTTTGAAACGCGTTTGGATTTTTTGAATATACAGCTTTTTTCTTCATTGTAGTGTTATTTCCAAATCAAAAAAAAATCTTTTATACATATTTTTGTAATTGATATTAAATTTTTAGCTTTAATAAAACGTTTGCTGAATTTTGAATACTTCCGTTAATTTTCATTAAGAAGTTTTTACTGTCGTTCGTTACCTCATAATCACTATTACTTATTTCCGGTTCAAATTATACAAGCATTCTACCACAATTCTTTAGTCCATTTTGTTTTGCATGTAGTATAGTTATTTAGTCTAATTGATTTAGATAACCAATATTTTTTCTACTTTCTTTAATTAAAAATAATTTGGTCGAGTGCGAGTTGGACTCGCATACTTAGTGTTCCGTACCACCTTCAAGATTCGAATAGTCCAGTTTCAGACAAGCAGGGAATGAGTGCATTTTCTTATACTTACCCTTATATATTTTAAAGGAAGCGTTTTAAATTTATAAAAAATATACACTTTGATTTTCCACACATAGACTTTTTATTTTATCTGCTTTAGGATTCGCTTGATGTTTATCACAATACATATGTATTTAATTTTCTAATTTGGCCCCCAAAAAGTAACATTAGAGTTTTATTTTACTAATACTAACTTTCAGAAATGCCTTTTATAATCTACTGTTTGAGTTTTGAGGATCTGTAGATTGGAAGAAAAACGGCAAAATAGGTCAAAGTTTAAATTATAAATTATTAAATCTGTTATTCAAATTATTTAAAAATGTAAATAAAATATATTTTTCAAATTTTAAATAGTGTAGTTTCTAAGTGGGAATTAAGTCGATGATTAATATTTTTAATATATTTTATAAAAATGATTTATAAAAATATGATATATTTGTAATTCACATAATGAGCCTTTTATCTGATATATTACATGATGCGTTTGAAAATTGAATCTTAATTTAAAAAAAAATGAGGTCTTAGAGTTTGGGGAATAACGGGGAGAATGGGTAATTTTTTTGAAATATTTTTTTAATATATTTTAAAATATATTAAAAATTAAAAAAATATATTTGTACCTATTCGTCATAATGAGCCCTGAGATTTGATATATTACATGAGCCGTTAGAAACCATTATAATTTTATATTTTCCATTTAATTCTATAATTTGCCCCCCCAAAATGAATATTAGGGGTTTCTTCTTATTTTTCCAGTAAAGTTCAGGTGAGGGGCTATACTTCCAGTTTTTCAAAATTTTTCAGCTTATGGTTTCGGAGATAAGGGGGAATGGGTAAAATTTTTTATATTTTTGTTAATATCTTTTAATTAATTTATTTTATAAATATGGAAAAAATATATTTGTTTTCTTCATCATGAGCCCTTTTATTTGATATATAACATGCTGGGTTAGAAACAATTTTAATTTTATATTTTCCATTTAATTCTATAATTTGCCCCCAAAAAACTATTAGGGGTTTTTCCTTATTTTTCCAGTAAAGTTCAGGTGAGGGGCTATACCTCCATTGTTTTTTCAAAATTTTCCAGCTTATGGTTTCGGAGATACGGGGGGGATGGGTAAAATTTTTTATATTTTTGTTAATACCTTTTAATTAATTTATTTTAAAAATATGAAAAAAATATATTTGTTTTCGTCATAATGAGCCCTTTCATTTGATATATAACATGATGGGTTAGAAACAATTTTAATTTTAATTTTCCATTTAATTCTATAATTTGCCCCCCAAAATAAATATTAGGGGATTCTCCTTAATTTTCCAGTAAAGTTCAGGTGAGGGGCTATACCTCCATTTTTTTCAAAATTTTCCAGCTTATGGTTTCGGAGATAAGGGGGGGGAATGGGTAAATTTTTAATATTTTTTTAATCTTTTAATTAATTTATTTTAAAAATATGAAAACTTTACGTTTTATAGTTTCGGAGATAAGGGAAGGAATGGGTAAATTTTGGTATATTTTCGTTAATATCATTCTAAATAATTTTTTTTTAAATATAAAAAATATATTTGTGTTCCTCAGAATGAGACCTTTCATTTGATATATTACATGATGCGTTAGAATTTTTCTTTATTTTTAAATTTTTATTTAATTCTATAATTTGCCCCCCAAAATTAACATTAATGGTTTCTCCTTAATTTTCCTGTAAAGTTCGGGCAACGCTCTATATTTCCTATTTTTTCAAAATTTTAGGCTCAGTAGTTTCGGAGATAAGGGGGGATGGGTAAATTTTGGTATATTTTCGTTAATATCTTTTTAAATAATTTTTCTTAAATATGAAAAAAAATATATTTGTGTTCCTCAGAATGAGACCTTTCATTTGATATATTACATGACGCGTTTGAAAATTTTTTTATTTTTAAATTTTTATTTAATTCTATAATTTGCCCCCAAAATTAACATTAATGGTTTCTCCTTAATTTTCCTGTAAAGTTCGGGCAACGCTCAATATTTCCTATTTTTTTCAAAATTTTAGGCTCAGTAGTTTCGGAGATCAGGGGGGGAACGGTCGATTTTTTTAGTTTTCCCCCCCACAAGTACCCCTTAAATCAAATTTTTTTCTTTTACTGTACTCCTGATCGGGTCACCAAACTATACATTGATACCAAATTTCAACCTCTTCCGTCCAGTAGTTTAGGAGACAATGGCTGTGATGTGACACAGGCAGAAATCCGGAGTGATATTATAAAAAACATAAAACGGGTTTAATGAAATGTATTTTCCAAAAGCGATTTCGCATATGCCTGTCATTCTCAGCTACACACTTTCTTGCTGTTGTTTGGGTATTTTTCTTGATAAATACTAAAACTTGTTGATATGAAGCTTGACTTCAGCCCGAGTATTATGCTTAAGTTGCCAATGGATTCCAAGTTTATTGACGTAAGCGCTCTCCATGAATTAAATCCACAAAATAAAAGTCGGGGGCTAAAATCTGGTTTATTTTGTGGATAGGTAAGTAATTGCGGAGTTTCTTGCAACTACTCCTTCATGAAAGATTCATTTCAGGAACGCCATTTTTGGCGTTGTTGTAAAAGATATGGCTCAATCCTACTGCAACCACATATATAGTATTCTTTTCGCGATAGGACGTAAAGAATGTTACAGGATAGTTCTGTTCCAGCAACAGTTGTAGTATCTCCATTTTCATGTTAGAAATATGGGTGATGCTTTGAGGTGTGACTACACACCAAATTGTGTATTTTATATGATGAAGTTATCTATCTTCAGTGAATTAACAAATTCAAACGTAGCATTTTCAACGGAAAAGCAAGTGCAAATGTCTTCGAACACTGTGGAAACTTGACCGGGGAAGCCCTACTGAGGAGAATGTCGTCTGATCGACTACACAACAACTTCTTTTATGCTGACGCATACTAGGTGGGTTTGTTAAGCTAAAGAGACCATTCAAAAAATCCACACTGGCGTTGGTAAATTTAACTTAAAATTAATTTACTGAATCTATGGAATCTAGCTCGCTATACAAGTGATTATAAACGTTAGTAATTAGGCATATTATATATTAGGCCGCTATTATATTGTCAAACCTTTAATCAAATATCTTTGATAATATTGTCAGTGAAAACGAAAAGTTGCGCCTGCGAAGTTTATTGTGAATTGTACAGCAAAAATTTTATAATTTGAGTATAAAGACCGTTGATTTTGTATAATGTTCTACATAAAATAGAAACAAGACGTTAATTGCCTACAATGACAAATGCTAGTACAATTGTATGAAAGTACGAAGACTATGAAAGGAAACTCTGCAATTGAAAAGTTAATAAATATACCCAAAAAATTAAAGCAATTTTCTGTGTTGTTAAATACTGAGCTGTAAATCATATCACAGATCTATTTAGATAATGAAGCGCAGTATTGTATTAAAATGATGTAGGTGGACCTTCTATATTATAAAAATTTTTCATTTGTGTATTTGTTCAGCAATTAAAATAGACAATTATCGTATCAAAATCTATAATATGGCCTTATCCATTCAAAAATAATTCTTTTGCCACTCTTGCCTTCTGTCTCAGCTCTTTTAATAAATTCATTTGTAGGGTAGTTGCTTCCTGCGTCGGTTTTCTAACCGTTTGTGGTTATCGGCCTCTTTTCTATTCTCCTATGAAGAATAATCTACGCTTCAATTTCAACAGTTGATCCAATAACAATCGTAGAATTTTGGTTATACTGTTAATAAGAAGTTTTCCTAATCAATCCCACTCACTACTGATAAACTATACCTTTCTAAGCGCCCATTACTTTCTTTTTACAATGTATGTAGCGATAAAAACACACCGTAGTAGCACACACAAGCATAAAATTAGATCTAAATTCCTCATTTCGAATAGAAAATATTTCACCAAATATTTGATGTAGTGAAAATTATGTCATTTAATGAAATTTGTTCTGACATTCATAGCAAATATATTATCAAATGTTTTATTAAAGATTTTATCAAAGATCTTTAACAATGTAATACCGGCCATAGACAGAAAATATAAAGTGTCCAGTCTGCTAGATTGGGGGACCGAAGAGGTTAAAATAAATTATACGTCTCCAAATTTACAAACTCTCAAACATCAAATGCATTTTAATATCTCATAGTACGAATGTGTCCTACTCTAGAAGCTGAATACTAAATAGAATCGAATAAAAGTTTCCACAGTAATAAAATTCCATTGTCCTCCATTCTTCACGTCAATGAAAAGAAGCTTTTCAAAAACAGTGAATTATGAAAAGAAATCTTGCTCATGAGAGATGCGTATTAAAAAGATTTATGTCACAGCGAATTAAAATTTTATTGATGTCGGATTGTAAATGAATGTTAGTGCGGTTTAAAACTTCTTAGGGGACATTTAATGTATTATAACAGTGCGGATTAGGAGGGAGAAGTATTTAGCGAGATATATTTATTCTCGTTTATAAATATTTTTTATGAATGTATATTTTATTGCTTAGTACTACCAATATGCCTCGTTATTTAGACACTAAGGGATGTTATAGGTACTTTATGCATTGGCAGAAGAAGCAGAAGTTCAGCGAAACATGTCACAAGTGTTAGTTTGAATAAAGTGTAAGTGAATAATACTGTTCAGTACTAATTCATAATCAATTTGAAGTTTCACCAATTAACGGCTAACTATATCCAGTTTCCAAAAAGTGTGGGTATATTCAACTAAGACAAACAGAACACCAATACAAGGTCTCTATAAGACATATAGACAGATCAACGGATAATGTATCCACAAATTGGTCTGGAGCAAGATAATGATAAAGAAAAATACAATAACAAAAGAAAAATTATAGAAAGTGTCTGCATATTATTAAATAATTAAGAAATTGGGACACTCTCTATAGAGATATCTGTACCAAGACAACAAATTCTGTCAAATTAATATAAAAAAAAAACTACAAAGTCAAAGAATATTGTTACGAGAATTCATCCGACAGCTGGTGCAATCGGCCATCAACCAGTTCGTGGAAGGGACATTATTCCGATAATTCTGGGAATCCGAAATGTTTGTCTCTCAAACAGGCCAACCGCTGCCGTTACTGGGAATTCTATTAAAGCTTCCAGAACATGAAAGAGTTCCCCGATGGTTCGTGGACTTACCAGACAATTCGCCGAGAAATATATAAAAACGGACAGCTGGCGAGAGGAGGCATTCAGTTTTCGACGGTCGTATTGTATAGTTAAGATAAAATGTAGATAATAGTTTCTGTTAACATAAATTGTGTTAAAGTAGTGGAAATAAATTAGAGTGAGTTGGACTGTGTTTTTAAATTAATCCAAGAATTGAACAGAACCAGTGTGAGACAATAAAAACATTACAATATTTATAAATGGCTTCAGACAACATCAAACAATAACGTTTCCTGATAAGGAATCGAAACAATACATCACTAAGATAGGGTAAGGTTGCTTAAGTCGTACCCCCTAAGGAAATATTACTATAACAATAATCAAGGCAGGTATTTTAACGTTGTTAAAAAATATACCTTTGGTACAATAAAGGCGCTTAGTCGCCTAATTCGTACCTCCTATAGCCTTAGTCGTACTTAGAAAATATTTGTAAGAACATGCAATAAACGTCATAGAAAAATCTCATTAACACGCTCTTTGTTCAACCCTTTACTTCTGGCCATCGAGATTGGTTCTGGAATACATAAGGAGAAAGTAGGATGCTTTTTCATAAACCTGTAATACCACTTTTTGCTCGCTATTTTCTTCTCATTGTTGAAACGATGAGGAAATTATTTTTTTCTGCATGCTCGTAGGCAAAATTCAGTGATAGTTAGACGGAAGGAACAAGACTCTAGGTCCATCAAATGCTGTGCTAATACCTCTTCTATCTCTGGTAACATATCATTAGGTCTTCCAAATTTTGTTCTTTTATTGAAACCTTTCAAGTGTCGTCGCAGTGTAGGCTTTGGTATATAAAATCTTCTATAGGCTTCATTAAATCCAATTTCTCCATTTCGATGTTTCTCTAAAGCTTTCTCCATATCCTCTTGATTCCCCGGATTGTACCGCTGATAAAAAATGAAGTAAATTATAAAACAATTTCCTTACTACCTAAGTCGTACCGATACGACTAAAGAATTTGGCAAAAGTACGACTTAAGCAGTGGGGTCCTTTAAGTGTAAAACTAAAATCACTGCCTTTACCTAAAAACGTATGACCATTTAAGTATGTCATTGCCATTTCTTTATGGCAATATAAAAACATGATTTTTTCACATTTTCGTAAATTTTCCTTAGAGTGATTTCGACTAAATTACCGTGGTACGCTGATTGCGTAGTCTTTATTAGGTCTCCTTTTAAGAACATGTAATATGAGGTCTAAGTTACCGCAAACAGTCTTTATATTACTCTATACCTACCCTAATATTTAAGGTATTATCTACCAACCCTATTTCTTTTCTCTTACCTCATTAAATTTTGTTAATTACAACTTCTACACATGATACCCCTTTTAATTGAGATTAAGATCATTCTAGATTAATCTACAAATACAATACCGCATAAACTTTAAAATTAATTAACGGAATAATTAGTTAAAGAAAACGAGCCTGTACGGCTATTTATTCCACTAAAATCTAATAGAATCCTTAAAAAGATGAAATTAATTTATCTTTTAGAGTATTAACATACACTCAAAGAATTACCAAGAAAGTTTGTAGGAAAATTTTGACTAAGGTTTTAAATCTACTTTTTTGATTAAGAGTTTCAATGTTTCATTTCAAACGTGAAAATATCCGAAGAACAATTACTGACTGTAATTGATTTGTAAATGCTTTAAACTATATTGATATTAGGAAAAATATCCAGCATATTTAGTAGTACTTACTGGTATTATTTAAAAGTTTTGTTGTCTTCTACTTTCTGAGGTACAAGCCTTCCTGTACCTCAGAATCACTCAAAATAACAGGAGATAAATATGCATATAGTTGTATCTAGTCACTCCTTATTTCTCCAACGCATAGTTCGCCAAAATTCGGAGATTATCAGTCCACAATTGTGGACCCCTACGCTCATAAGTATTCAATTCTTCTGTTTGACGTCCAGTACAATTTTGAGCATATCTTAGGACAGTTGATATACAATTATGGAAACAAATAAGGGATTAAAAGCGACCGGGTGCCTTTAATCCCTTATATGTTCCATTAACAGTAGGTAACCTTGTTGAGTTAATCCAAAAACTTCATCAGAACTTTGGTTACGATAATGACAACGCATTGTTCCGTCCTATAATGTTTATCTTGGACAATTTCATCCGTGCATTTAGGATACCTGGTTAAGTTCGCATCGGAAACCCTTGCTCTAAAAGCGAACAGAATTTCTGAGATCAACCATACTGTTTTACGCAATGTTTCCGGCATTTATAATTACTGAAACTTATAGGTTTGGAAATGAATAAACCCACTTTATATAATAATGTACAAGTCCCACAGTAAATACTATCATTTGTTTCAGAAAAGATTATCCATTTTCTGTTTAATAGATCACCAATCTGAACCCCTTCTTAAATATTGCTGAATTCAGTAGAAATTAGATTCTGCAAATTACGAATAGCCTTCTTGAGCAAGAAAATATTTATCAAATGACACTATTTTCATCGAGCTACATCCTTGCTATCATCTCCAATTTGTAGGTATTAGATTCTTGACGATTCATATTCGCAGTATTTATGTGGGTGCTGTGCTTTATAGTTATTGATCTTTGTATGTAAAATTTATTGATGGGTATGTTAGTTATCCTGCAAATTCTGAACGTCTTGACCAATAGGTCATATTTATAAAATATATTTATTTCAAAGATGGTTCATAGTTGTGCTAGTATTCGTCAGGTCACAACAAGTTGTAAATTTCTAAACCCGAATTATGTTAGCGTAGGCAAAAAAGTAATTTTGGTACAACTGGTAGTATTTCTCCCATTCATTAAATTTGGACATATAAACACCATTATTGTGTAACTAAGTTAATTAACTAAACATTTTATTACGTTCTTACGTATTGTTCCAAAGGTCGCGCTACCTACCTAAAGGTGTAAAATAACATGTCTGCCGAATCAGTTAGTTTCTAATAAATTACTTATGGTAGATCGAGACTTGTATGACGATATGAAACATAATTTTCTTTTCCGGATCGGTCGCAACTGATCACTTGCCTATTTTAGCAACCATATATGGTCTTGCGTTGAAATGTTGGTAAAATCTCTTGAACAACTAGTGACTGCTTTTAATAGTTATCATTAGTAATCATAAATTGAACTATAATATTATTATTATCACATTCCTTTCAGAGTTTTCAAAATTTATCGATAATTTTCCAAAGGTCTATGAACCAAATATAAAATAACGAACAATATACAATTCCTTTATTCTGAGGAACACAAAGGAGACAAATAATGAACATATTTGAATTAACATAACTCAAAGTTTATTCTAGGGAACTGCAATTATTACTAAAAATTTAACAAACCTATCATTTTTAGTTTCATTCAACATGAGGTTGTCATATGTTCACTTTCTAGGAGGTAGGTACTTATAAGTTTTTGTTTAGTGCTCTCCTCTTATATACTGAGTCAAGAAGAGTTTGGTAACACCTGAATAATTTCAAGAAGTTAAAATTTTACTGGAAGTTGTAAAGGGAACAGTTGGAGGGTTTTGTTTATTCAAAAGAAATTATAATCAGCAACATTTACTGCTTCATGCTGGAAATACTATATCGTAGGTAATTATCGTACATTGTACAGATTTTCATCATCATCAAAGGATATACAAAAAAGATGACTATAGTTACCATTAACTGTTTCTTGAACAGTTTCTGGATACCGATACACACATGAGAGCTATTACAGGTTAAATGTGTTCTACGGTGTTTATTAGAGTGTATCTGAATAATTGTTTCCTTTTAATAAACCTCTTATCTCTTTCGTAGCACGGCCGCTATTTTCTATCGTTCCTCCAAGTTTCAGTTTTGTTAACATTTTGTAAACTGACGTTTAAACCCATTGGTGGTTTGCAAAATGGGACTGAAATTTCATAAGATTTTAATTTCATGATAGATTTATCTCACAAATATTTCCATTTATGTAACATAATTTTCAAAAATTATTGTATCTGTATCCTTATACCGATTCAAAAAAAATTAAACATCCACAGAGAATCAAGTCCACACCATTTTAACTGTACAATGCTCTGATGTAAAATAACTGAAATGTGTCCAAGAGTCGGAATTGATATGGAAATGGCACATGCAATCATTGAGAATCACGTGAGTAATTTTCCCACACCTTCGGTCATGCTCAAAATTGGGAGTGGTGTGGTGGCGAAGACATTGGCGCCTGTCTAAATCTCGTTTGTTAATGCTAAGAGTGATCACCGCTTCTCAGTCCCGTTTTAGAGGGCAACCATCATTGAAACTGATTATGGTCAGTTAATAAAAGTCAATAAAAGTCATTGCCGCGACTTGGCTTCAAAGGCAGTCAAATAACACCACAGAATTAAAAAATTCAATGTAAATTTCCAATTCATTTTTGATTACATAACTTCCAATTCCAATTTGAAAAGAGAACCCATCCCTTAAGATTTGACTCTTCCTTAGCTGGTGCCTTGGCGTTTCTAATGGAACAACTTTTTTTAAATGTTTCTTTTAACTTTACTCTTACCGTCATATTCAGAGGGTTTCTCACCCGACATATAGAAATAAAGTAAAGAGTAACTATTTTTGAGACAGCTGTCGAAATAATATAATGATTTAGATAATCAAGGCAGATTTATATTTGTCTGAATGTCGTGACGTGATGCATTAGAACGGTATTGGTTTCATGCATTTTGTTTATATTAATAATCTTTGATGTGTTCTGTTGGTTTTTGTTATGTCGGATCACAAACGATCTCGATCTGCATTGGGGCGGAGATATATGGCAATTATGAGAAATTTTCATATGAGAGGCAACATCGATATATATAAAAAAGAAAAACAAAATAAAATACTATAAAATGTGCAAAAGTTGAGCATATAAAACATACATTAGAATCGCTAAAATGGAAAAGGTATATCAATAACAACAGATTAAAAGCCTGTAGATCGGATGATCCATAGTTTGTTTTTGTTGCACGCCCCGCTTTGGGCTATTTTTCATTTATGCATCATGTCACCACAACTACCGTGGCCAGTATGGAAACGGGTAGACGACACCATAGGTGCCTAGGGACATCGAAACCTGTAAACGGATTTTCGAAGCCTCCTATTACTAAAATTATGTTGGTTACTTCTTTTTGGGTCTCAATATGTGACGTCCATCTAAGATTCATTGACTCCTGTAAGTTTCTGTCCAACTAAATAGGGCTTCTAGATTTCACACGAGTTCGAGGAATGTCATCATTTTCTCGGGAACGACAGTTAGTACTCTATAGTTAGGTACTGTCTCTATGGTTATAAGGTTCTTAAAGTTCAATGAACTGTGTTTAGGACACAAGTGTATATAGTTAACTTTTATTTTCCAAAAAGTGCAAAATATGTCAACGGATAAAGAATGTTTAGTTTAGTGTGTGAATCTCTTCTTTATAATTTGAATCAGAATCAGATATGTCTTAAAAAAACTTTGAGTCTAACCTCTTCTAATTTTGTGAGCACAGGAATACTAACCATCACATGAGAGCACATCACGACATAACACGTGTGGTGCATGCTTAGACCTTATACTTCTGGAGATAGCCTGAGTTCACATATAGCAAGACTAAAACAGGAAGCCAAGAGGCTATTCGATTGGAAGTTCCTTCCAATGAGTTGCTTCCGGTATGTAGTTCATTGGCTGCTTCTACCCACCAAGTGAGATAACATGATGCTCCAATGACTACTAATATAAATTGACCTGCCTGTTTACATTAAAAATGGGTTGAAAGATGTTTGCCGGAAAATAGTAAACAGCCGCCTACAGATGCCAAATTTCTTTTAATTGTAACCACTAAGACGTAAACCTAGGCATTGAAAGCATTGACTGAACGGCGGTTCAAGGCTCAATCATTATTCACAGAAATATAGCATAAAATCAACCCAAATACTGTGAAATAGAAACAAAATAAACATAAAGTAAGCCATAATTCTCCTTAGAAACAGTGTTTCCTATATCCCACATAATTAAGGTTGACCGTTAAGTCACCCCCTAATTTCTGCTCTTCATTTCCTTTGTCTCGAAAATTTCTTAGACATTAATCGATCTAAGGATAAGAATACGTCATATTTTGACAAATTAATTTTCCCTTGCACAAAAACTTCACGCTTCTTTGATCTGATTCCGCTTTCATAGATGTCGTAGAATTCTTGATACAATCAATTAATCTTGTAACTGAAGGAACTTTATTTACCCCACGATATTACCGATCTTAACAGACATGAGTTCTTAATGACAGTATAGGGTAACGATGGGGTTGACGATTTTCAGGGTCTGGTAAGTTTCTCACAATATATTTCTTTTTATGAACATGAAATTTCAGTGATATAGTTAAAAATTATTTTTAATTGTCATAAAAAAATACTTAAATACAGAAAATTTAATTAATAAATTCCAAACATTTGGACAACCGAACGAATACAATATGATTATAACGAGCAGATTAAACTAGTTAGCGTAGTTAATTACTACTACATAATCTGAGTTAACTAAAATAATAGAATTAACATATTTTTATGATAGAGCATTAATTCAACGAATGTAATATGAAATAGTAAAAAATGTTGTAGAGAAATTAGAGTCAGACCTATTAGACTGGCAATCTTCATATCTGGAATTGGTATAAAATTTCAGGTGTTTGATTGCTTCTTTGGTTATTGTTGAAGACGGTACGTAAAAAAATAAGAAGTTGGAACAATTTTTTTATCTCGTATTATTAATGCGATAATTCAATTAAAACCTAAAATCAAAAGTTCCTCTCTTGCAGTTATGAGGATGTTTCAGGTGCAAGTTCAACCATTATGGTGGAGTTATTAAGGGTAATATGGCTGCCAATATTATACAGTGAAATATTACGTTTTATTAATTAGGAAAAGTAATAGGAAAATAACCTATTACAAAGTAAATTACATTTAACTTTCAACGAAATGAGTTTTCTAAAACCGAAATTAACTGTTTTCTCTTTTAAAATCTTTTTAAATTCTTCTATTATCAAATCTTCAATAATAATATTTATTTGATATATTAATTTTAAAGCTACAGATGACTTGGATAATCTCTTGCATATCACTAGACCAAAAACGTGACAAATCTTTAGATGTTTAAAAAGAACAATTTAATTCATTATCATATTAAATAGTTTTAGAGAAGGATGTTCAAAGGATGAGAATACTAAGAAGAATCATGAGGAAGTCACTAAGAGATGGAGAAAGACGACATGAAATCAGAACAACGTGCAACTTGGAAAGAATAAACAACTGGATATTAAAAGTGAAAAGAGAGTTGAACAATTACATAAGCAGATTCGCAGATGATAGGAAAGTAATTGAAAGACACAAATCGCGAATAAATGAAAAGACAGAGCTGCCTGACAAAAGAAATCTTTCACTTACTTTTGGTTATTCATGGAATTAAAACCGTTTTTTTATCCATAAATCGTTTCGTCATAATGATCGTCTCCAATATACTCGTTGTGAAGCAATTTCTAAGAACTGATTTTTTTATATTGGGAAAATAGTTTTACTATATTTGCACTAGAATGTGGAGGATATAAGGTTGCCATTCTTATTGGGATCGAAATCACAGATTTTTATATTATGTAATAATTTTTGTTTCAATTTAATTGCCTGGGAGTCGCAAATTTACAGTTAGGCGTTCTCATGCCATGAATCTGACAGCCATACTTAAAACTATGTATGTAGCAGCCATATTACCCTTATATTCAATGTGGCCTCCATGCTATTGAACTTCTACATTAAATATCCTCATTGCAGTAGCCCACAGCTACATGAACCCCTGGGCTATCTGTTATTATTATCGATCTAAGCGGTTACAATTAAAATTCGAGCTCCAACTTTGTCCCACAATACTGTAATTAATTTTTCTGGCTTTTGTATTAAAAGAAAAATTCAGATTGCTATCTGACACTAACAAAACTTAAATCGATACATTTTTGGGTAGAGGACAAACTATATATATAAAGAACCTAAATTTTGGTCTGACAAATATTTCCTCGCATTTATCTAAATATCTGTCACTTGAGCATAAAAACGTATGTTCAGCAAATTGACTTGTTTTCCATTATGTCAAAGGAAAACTATGAACGTTTCCGCATAAAGAAATTTTCAGGTTGCTGCTTTTCATTTCGGTTTTTGTAGGCGGAGTCGTGGACGATATAAATTGATGGATTATTTGAACGGGGCAATGCTTTGAATAAGATAACGTATAACCAGATCACATAGTACATTATTGTGTTGCCAATATTGATTCAGCACACATTTTTAACTGACTTTATTAAAAGAGCAAGGTCTCAATTCGTTTGCATATATGTTCCGTTTTTGTGTCTGTTTCAACTCCCCAACTGATTTGGATATTTTAAACTGTATTCTACGGTGCCGAAGTAGTCCCAAATTTTTTCCAATGACATGGCCTATACTTTTTTTCAGAAAATCGAAATAAAAATATGGGATGAAATTAATTCAAAATAGATTAGCATTAAATCAAAATAAAGGTTGACGCCAGCAACCATGGAGGTTTTTAATAATATAAGTTGAAATTAAATAAAAGAAAAAGTTATTGTATTTTTATAATCTGTTGGAAATGACGACACAAATATAGAAGAATACAGCTTTAAATGTCAAATTATGTATTCTATAACTGTCAATGAAAGTGCACCAGTAACGTAATTTTCCAAATGAAAGAAATCATCATAAAAATAGAAAAATATTTTATTTGTATTTAAAAACTAATTTGTTTAATAGATTTAATAATTTATTATTTAAAATTAGACCCATTCTCCCCTTTATCTTCCAAACTACTGAGCCTAAAATTCAGACAAAAGATTATACTTCAGTCAACGTTTATTGGTTAAATAAAGCGAAAATCCTAATCTTAATTTTGTGGGCAAATCAGAAAATTAAATAACTACTTTTATACAAATCAAGTGAATCATGTAGTAGATACAATAAAAGGGCTCTGTGTGACAATATATTTTTTTTATAAATTTAAAACGCTTAGGTTAACAGATATTAAGATGAACATAAGAAAATCCGTTCATTCCATGCTTGCCTGAAACTGGAATAAGAGAAAAATATATACTTTGATTCGTCTACATTGTATCAAATCTCAAAGGTGGTACTGAACCCTTAGTATACGACTTCAACTCGCCCTTCGCCAAGTTTTGTAATTTGGTCAAAATTGTATAATGATCAACCATATAAATGCTTTTAGAAAAATCAAGAAAAACTATTATTATACGCTTAATATTTGCCAATTTTTATATATGAACTTACTAGCAACAATCCTTCACCCCTTCATAAATCCAAATTAATTAGTTGTCAGATTTTTTATTTCTCATCGAAAAAAAAAGTCTCTTATATATTACCATTTCAATAACTTTTGTTAGATTCGATTAAAAAAGAATTGGTGTATAGTTACTCATATTCAATATTTTGTTAGCACTGCTGTACATGGGTACAACTTCCGCAATATAATTTCTTGATGTTAATTTGAGTATATTTAAATATTTTCATTTTTGAGAAGTTATATAGTTGTCTCGATACATTTTCTGATTTAATTATTTCTAAAATTTCAAATTATTTACAAGTAACGAATATGGTTAAGAAACAGATGGTCTTCAAAGACGACAATAGATGTGATAAAATTTGGTTTGATATACGACCCTCGTAATACTTCTCGCCTGAATAAATCATTTTAAAAGATCTAATATCTGCTAGGTAATCTAATTTGTTGAAATCAGAACATAAAATTAACACCTGGTTCGAGCAAATGAAAAAAAGATGTCATAATCCGAAATTTTTAACTCCTATTGATTAGGCCGCCATTTCCCGTTTTCATATCAAAAAGGTTCATGAGAATTACCTAGTTTTGGTGAGATTTATGTGAAAATTCATTTAACCGTAAACTATTTCATTGAAGGAAATTCTTAAGCACGGAATCGGGCCCCTTCATAAATATCTTCGGTTTGTAGGTCCGGTACCGCATTTCATAACTATGAGGGGTGTTTTGTCTTTTGTATTCCTTAATTTACACGACGTGCGAACAAAGGGAAGAGATTCACAGTGAAGGTTCAGTTATTCTTCTTGTAATGGGAAACAGGAAGTGAATGAGACTTTAATTCCAATTTCAAACGAAAAAGTCTCTGAGGAAATGTCTCCCTTGACTGCAGTTGGCATTTAACTATGATTACTCAATTTTTTGAGTTACTCAAGGATAATTTATTCACAGATTTAATTTGAGGATGTAAACCGCAATGTAAAACTGTCAATATTTATTGTGAGATAATAGTATTTTATTATTTATTCCTCAAATAATTACAATTGTATCTTATTGAATAAATAAATTATTCACTATTGTGTGTTAGGCATTTGACATTAATTAGTTTCAAGATTTAACAAGTATGTTATTGAAAATTGTTTGCAAAAGCTATTGTGTTTTCTGAATATTTGAAAAAAATTCTTAAAAGTAATATTTAATGTGAAAGTACAATACTTACTCAATAGTAAACATTATCGAAATGAATTTTGAAATATCCTTCAGTTTAATAAAACCAGTAAAATATCAACTTCCCAAAGATATATAGTGAATAAGTTGTTTTTGCTAAAAATATTGTTTTAATACCGTTTTCATTCTCATTAGGAATAATTCTTAAAATGGAATAAACTGTACATTTTTATTTTTTTAGACGTAGTTGAAACACTGCATTCTTAAGTAAGGACTTAAATATTGCTGATAACTTCCGGGCTTTAATATAGCTATTGATTTACACCAGAAATCGTCCTTATTTTTCTCATAAATTCAATTCAATTACCACTTTTTTTAGACTACACTTTGATATGTTGTGTCTAAAAATATCACCTAATCCACTACTTCGCTATCAACTGAACTGGTGCTGTACGTCGTCGCCTCATATATATAGGGAGTAAATAGTTAAATAGTGTATAAAATTTTGGTTTTGATAGTATACCCCAAATTAAACAAAAAACATTTATAACACTATGGTCTATATATAGCCCGTCATAACCACTAAAATCCAAAGTATATTTACTGTCAATGCGGCAACGTCGATAATTGTTTAATTTCCCTAAATAAAACATTTTTACCATATATTTGAAGTAAATTTAGTTCTTAGATATTCATTTTTGGCAGAAATTATTTTAAAGAACAAAATGATAAAAAGCTATTCCAAAACACATTAGTTATTAAAATCAAATCTTTTGGTTATTATAGACACAAATGTAGGGACTGTACATGCATAATAAATAAACTCCAAAATTATTATTTTCAACACATCATCAAACTGCACAACTTAATCCAGTTTTTCTAAAAATTTGGCATTCTCCACCATAGATAAACGTTTCACGAAAACTGCTCACTTACAAACTAGTCCTAGCATGTAAAGAAAACAACAATACAAAAACAACGAGTACTATCGTAACGTTATACTCGTTTAACAAGCGGCTGAACTATCGCGATGTTGCAATATCTTTTCAATGAATTTACGATGCACTTCCGATTTATTTTTGTTTATCATTAAACTTGTTTGTCCTTATTAAAGTGGTTCGCAAAACCATGTATTCTGTTTAAGATCTAAATTAGAAGTAACTTATCTGTTGGTAGCTGTCAAAGTGCCTGTGAAATTCGTAAGTATTTTTTTAACTATAGCTCTTTTTAAAAAATGTTATATAAGGGTTTTTGATTTATTTTCACCTGAACTGTTATTTCTCGAAATATTTACATTCATACCGGTTACAATTGGAATATTCGCCAAGCAACTACAAAAATCTTTCAGTGTTACAGATGATTAATTTCGAGAAGGATGTAGTGGTGTAAAATTAAGCATGGTAACCACATTTAAATCAGAGTCTGTTCAAAGAGAATAAAGAATAACTAAACCTACAAAAATCCTTCTGTTTAATAAAAGCATTATATTCAAAACAGTAAGTATATAGTGAGCTTGTTTTTTGTATAGAACCAGTAAAATACAGCCAATTTATTTCTAAAAATATTGTTTTCGCTTCCAATTCCGAATATTTTTTTACAATAGGATAAATTGAACATTTTTACATTTTTAACATAGTTGAAAAACTCTATTCTTAATGTAAAAAAAAAGATTTCAAATAACTGAAACAACAATAAATGTTCAAAGATCGAGTTGCTGGTATAACTGCTTATAGAAATTGCAAGAATACATTGAAGAAGGTTGACTCCCGCATCGTGTGTCGAGTTAATGCATGAGTAACACGTAACACATGTTAGAAGCCCAGTTTTTATTAATAAAAATCGTCAAACCTTATCTAGCAAAGAGAAAATTTACAACAATTTGTAAAAAAATTGTCCCCAATCCTCTTCAACACATTATTCATTAACGATTTCATTAATGACCAAAATTAGTAACTGTGCTTTTGCAACCATGTATCTAATTTAAAAATAATCTTAATCCAACAAAATAGCGAATACTAAAAGTCAAAAACCCAGTTCATGTCACCCTGAACACTGGAAACATTCAAGACACTAACACCGATGAATAAATGCAATTCACGATAATAAATTCCTGTTACAAAGCATAATGAAAACCTAAGATAAAAAGCAACGGTTATTTCAATATCATTCGTCTCTACTTCAAATCAAAAAGAAATTGAGCAATATACCACGTGACCGTTTGAAGAAGTTCGCTGCAAAATGTGACTTCAGGATAGAACATTAATTTTAGAAGCTGACGTTGATAATGTTGAAAAAGGCGACCAAAAACCAAAAAAATTACGCCAAACTTAAGTATGCTCAATAGACCTACAGTCCACGTCTATAAATATAAATTAATCCTGAATATTTCAAAACTACAACTTAAGTTTTCAATAGCATTAGTAATACATCTGTTACATCTCTCACATCCTGGAAATTGCCCAAGAATATCTATCCCGAAAGCAATTTTTTTCCAAAATTTTATGTCGTATAACTTTATTTTCTGCGCTTAACAACAGCTTGGTCTTTTATTGGCTGCTCAAATGCCCCACGCACTAACTACTTTGGCGTAGTTGCAGCCACTGGCCTCGTTGTCCTACCTTATCTAGAATTCTGTTCATATCTAAATAGTATCTAGAAATTAATTTCTGTACCACACTTAGAATGACGAATACATTTTCCTTTGAAATAATCAACAGACCGTAAGACCTTTCAAAAATTATCTACTCCAAGCAAGTCCGACTGGAGACATAACTATTTAAGGTTGACCGACTGGCTAGATACTTCTTTCTATTCTTCATAGTCGAATTCACCTCTATAAGTAAGTCTAGTTATTACTCTGCTTCGCATTATTTTGCACACCATTCGACGTGGCTCTAACTTGTGTAAGGATAATGCATTCGCCTACTTTACGATAATAAAGACATTTTATTACTAGTAGTTTCAACTATATTTAACACTAAATTTATTTAGAATTCTTTGGAGTAAGGTAATAAACAGCTTAGAAAAGAGCGCATTGTCTTGTCTTAACTCTAGGTATATAAAGGTTTTCTATTTTCTAGGGGGAAAAGATTATTGTTTGTTTAGTTTGTAAATGTGACGTAATAAATAAGCTGATTGTTCCGCAAATGTTTGCATTCATCCATTGAGATGATTTAATTGCTTCAAGGAGACATGAGTTGAATAAAGTTTTACTGCTTTTACGATATTTTGTTTCCTTTCTGATGTCTGTTACTATCTCATCTTCAATTGATGCTTTGTGGTCTTTGGATCAATGGTTTACTATTTTTGGCATATTGTAGTTGATTTTTAATAGAATGGTTTATATAAAGTCGTTATATTATGAAAAATCCTTCTTAGGCCTTTCCAACGGCATATTATGGTTTTAATAAGTTCATTTGCCTTGACTCTTGCTCCTTTGTTTCTATATTTAGTTTAGCGTCAAACTACGTATTCAATAGCTTTGATATTCTCACATATTATGCTGGTGTCTCACACGTCCGTCATCCGCAAAAGATGACCACCCACTTTGGGTTCGCACCCTTAGTTAAAATGTGTTTTTTATTTTTTATGATTTTTATATATTCATTCTATTCCTTCAACTACCGAAACAGTTTGCGAGAATGAAAGATATTATCTACAAATTATTAGTCCTGCGTCGTAAATTGGAATTCGCAGAGCGATTTCTGATAATGCTGGTAGTTGGTGTTACGTAACTCGGTGTTCGTGGAGTCAAAAATTCGCGTTTGCCAACGGTACACAACCCTCAAAATAATTTGCTAACAGAAGGCGAAACTGAATCCGAAGCATGCGCAGTAGACTACATATGCTAGATTGGTGTGTTTTCTTTGGTTGTTGTTATATTTTCAAGGTAAAACAAAAAAGATCGATTAAATTAATTGAGTGACGGATTGCTAAATGAAGACATTTGGAGCTCATCCACTGATGATGAAGTAGAATTGGTTATAAATAGTCATCTAAAGCCAAAAATGGGAACTTTCTAACAAAAATAAGTAAAACGATTCTGAATTTTTTGCATAATTTAGAGTGTTACACTAAATTTAGCTAACAGATTTGCAAACTCGGAACATTTTCATTATCAAGCTGGTGTTTATGAGCAAATTAGTGCTATTTTTATGGTATTTGTATGACATAAAATACTAAAAAGGCCATTGACATTTTATGTGATATCAGTTTGCTGTTTGCCGAGAGGTTAGCAATTATTCCCTCTCTCGGCTACGCCTGATGAAATTTCAAACCGTTGGAAATCGTTTGTGTTTTTTGATTCTCGACCACTACCAACAAACTTATTATCGACCAATTTGTACCCTTTTTGCGTTCTTTGGGTATTAATATTGTTCATTCAGGTATTTTTCGATCCATCAGTCATATCCGCCAAAGGTCGGTAACTTCCAAAGCAGGATCACCAGGCGAAAAGGCTTAATGGTACAATAAAAAGTAATAAAATAAAAATCTGCAAATGCCGAAAGTAAGAATGCATACCCAATAATTCAGCCATTGGATGTTTTTAAGTGATATAACATCTAACAAACATTAAAATTTGTATGTTGAAGTGGTCCATAAATATGCTCTTTTCACTTGTAGATTGAATCCTAATAGTTTTCAATGTTGGTGGTCGACTTCGCGGACAACGGACGTGTACGGACATGTGAGACAACAGCATTATATCTACTTTCACAATTTAACAGTGTCTGTTAACTTTAGGAAGTTCTATATGTTATTATTGGTTGTTTCTTACAAGAACTCTCCCTCACAGAAGTAAGGAAAATGAGATCTCTACAATGGATCAGCCAGTCTTCTTGAATACACGAAGGTGGGCCGTTAAATTCTAGATAAATTTCATTAACCCCATGTTATCTCTAAACTTAACCAATCTAAAGATATTTACATTTTTATCTCAAAAATGACAGATGCAGTCCCGCGCTAATGTACAATTTTCGGTAAACAACCATCCGTTTTAAACGGTTTTTTGTATGTCTTATTGGAAGACTCAAGCCACAAACAGCGCTGAAAAAAAATCACAACTTTTTCTACAGGGTGGTCTTTAAAAAGTAGTGAAAATGGCATTCACAATATGCTAAAATCTACTGGCGGCTACGAAATGTCACTCAGTTTTTCAAAATTGCCAATTATGGTTACACAAAGCGTAATAGGACTAATTATTCCATGGAAGATTATTTCAATATCTTTATTATTTATGCGAGTGTAATAAAGTATAAAAGAAAACAATTAATCGAATAATACTATCTAGAGAATTTCGGATCAGTCAAACTAACAATTATTATGAAATATCAAAAATTATTAAATGTTCTTTTCTTACAAAATAACAAATGAAAAAGAACAGAAAACACGTAAACCTACCGTATGGGGTCATTTGAAACAACTTATTTTGGTAAACGTACAAAGTTACGCCCTTGAACTTCTAAGTACTTTTCGCATTTTCTAAGCAGTTCTCCATGAGTAGCATTTGGTATGAAGGAGGCTCTAAATTTCTGAATGCGTTTCTTACTTGTTGGTCGTTAAACAACTATCATAAACTTTATTTTTTATTGCACCCCATACAAAATAATCCAGAACTGACAAATCAGGCGAACAAGGTGGCCACAGAAAATGATCGTTGTTTGCAATCCATTGGTCAACGAAAACCTGTTCTAGTTGTTTACTAAGTAGCCATTGTCGGTAGGTGTCCCGTCATACTGATAAAATACTGATACTGATAAAATAATTCCCCATACTTGGCCAGTGGTAAATTTTCCAGATACGTGGCTTCAAAATCTCAGAAAATATTTAAATAACCTTCACCAATAAAAATTAAAAAGCAGAGCATAAAGCAACAGGTTAAACATATTTATAATTTCATCATTTAAATTTTCTTCATAAAAATGTAGTTTTACCACTCCGTCGTTTCTTACCGCACAATCTTTATATATATATATATATATATATATATATATATATATATATATATATACATGAATCTTCTGTACGTATGTTAGTCATTGAACTCCTCCTAAACGGCTGGACCGATTTTGATGATATTTTTTGTGTGTATTCCAGGGGGTTTGAGGATGGTTTAGATTCACAATACGGTCAACTAGATATTGTTTTTTAGTTAAATTATTTATTTAAAAATTGTTGTTGATGTTAGCACAACTTACAAAGGATCCGGCAGACTGCGCTGTAGTCGCTGTGTCACATATTCAAGAGTGTGCTTTAGTTTCAGTTACGTCTGATAGATGGCGTTCAGATTATATTGTTACAGCTGATTTTTAAAAGTTTACATGGGACAGGACAACGTCTGTCGGGTCCGCTAGTAAACATTAAACTGCCGACTCTCTACATGGGAACTCATGAGGATTAGAATCACTCCAGTAATGGGAATTTTGCCTATTAAATAATGGAGCATTTTTGGTGAATTTTGCCTCATCTGATATTGTAGAGCGAAAGCTCTCAGGGAAACTTTCTGTAAAAAAGAACCAGTAATCTGGGCAATTTTTCGAGAAAAGTGCTGAAGGGAGAAATGCCCAATAAACAGGCAGAATAATCAAGGACGTTCTTAACAATCTTTTCAAAAGTACTCAAGGATGTGGAATCGCGCTGTTTAATAAAAAGGGAACTCAGTTACACTGGTAAAAATAATGTGTATGAAAAACGTAAATTAAGAATACCAGGCAAAATAACAATGAGAAACACATGTCACAGTTAACACTGTCGCAGCCATATAGATACTTCGTCAATAATTATCAAAACGTTTCAGTAAATTAATATTGTGTTGCACAATATTTTTGATCCTTCCTAATGGTCAAAACATTCTGTCATATGACCTTGATATCTGATGTAGCCTTGCAGGTATTCAGAATTGTAAAACCATATTTACAAATATATATACTAAACACTGAACCAGATAATCGTCAACTTACTTTGATAGTTTTAACAACGTTTACTTGTAAATTTGTATTTAATAGAGGTCCATTCTGGCAAATACAGTTTAATTTTAAATATTGAAGTTTCTTAATAAGAGGACTGCCACCGATCTAATTTACATTTGACAAAATTTTTGCTTAGGGACTAACGTACTTTCTAAAACGGATTTTTTTTATTACTTAGATAAAGTTCCCAAATTTTCTTATCCCAATACAAAACCCTCATAACCAGTTTTTTTTTCAGTTAAGATTCATACCGAGAACATGTTTGCGTTTCGTACTTTTCACAATCCAATAATGAATAATTGTGATTTGGTAAACAAACCATAAATTTCCTGTTGTTGAACGGCAAACAACATATGGCGTTTATGAATACAAAATGTCTTCATTCAATTCAAACTGTATTTACGTTTAACACCTCAACGGACATCGGTGATAATCCCTTACTAACAAGCAACATCAAAATCTTTGGTGTGAATTCGTCCAATTATTTTGGATAGTGAATGGAAAATCCTATCTTAACTGTATAGATAATGATTTTCTTCTGATACCTCAAACATAATTTTTCCTTAATTTTACTTTCTCAACATATGTTTATTATTTGTTTGCTGCAAGGCCCTAGCCAGGGCAATTTTAAAGAAATAACAATTTTTTTATAATTTTTTTTTATTCTATGCATATCTTATATACTGTAAATATATAAGTAGAACTTTAGGGATCCTAATCAATCGACTTAATTTTAATCTAAAAAATGGTCTTGGTTTGTTGTAAAGAGTCGTTTAAAAACAAAACAAAAAAATAGGAAAATGATAATAATTGTGGAAGTTTGTAGATTTAGATCTTGTTACACAATCACGCAAAATTGCGGAATAAATTTGGAGGAAATAATAGAAATAGTGTAGGACCTGATTAAAATAGTGGATCTTTTTATTCGAGTAAATGAAATGGTTAAGCAGTATACAGGGTTTAATATAAAGAATGTAAAAAACAGATGAAAGTATCTGTAGCAGTACTCGTACAAAGGTTACAGATATATTTACATGGGAAGTTACCTAATGTTTGGTTTTAAATATTTGTTTTTATGTTGTCTATGAATCTGTCTGGCCAGATTTTTTATTTTTATTTGTGTTTCTTTAAATTTTTGAGAAACCTCTCCATATTTAGGGAAAACCATTTTTTACATTAAAAATAATACTGTAGATTTTGACCATGAGGTTAAAGAACCGTTTTTTGCCTAATTGTTCGTTGCTATATTAGAACAAATTTAAATCTCTTGACTTACAGGATGTTAAACAATTGCCAAGATTGGTGTCAAATTCCAAATGTTGCATGTTTAAGATATATATGTGCTGCAAGTATTTCCGGGAAAAAATATATGCTTCATTTGATATATTCAGTCCTATAATATAAAAATATATATAAAATAAAATTGACAGTTTCAGTTTTGTAATGTGTGGGATGCCATAAAAATAAAATCGGTAAGTTGATTTTGATATAACTGATTAGGATGTTTATATTTATCTTTGTAATTTCTAGGATATATCGTAAATGTTTAATATATAAATTGTTTTGGACTTATCTATTTCCAAAATTGCTTAAAAAATACAATCCCTATATTTGACAATTGTTAATTTTGCTGTTAAATTCCAAAATTTGCTAATTTCAGCCCTTGTAATTTCTAGAATATTATATACAGGGTGTCTCACCACACTATCGAAACTAGAAATCTCATTTATCCTTAGCGCCAGAAAAAAAATTTTGATAAAATTTGTCGACGTTGCCAAGGGGTATATTTTGGAAATATTTCAAGATGTACAGGGTTTTCAGTGGAGAACCAAACTTATATTTTTTAAATAAACCACCGTGTATATTATTCTATTTCGAATTTCTCCTTCAATCCCATTTCTCTCATACATATTACCCGATTTTTCAAGCCATATGACTAAATTAACAACAATTCAACATACAATACGGGGATTGTATCGAAATAAACGAAAAAAGGACAAGTTTTCCTTTCATTAAATTAATAATATATATTGTAGTTAAGAACTGTAAAAAAAATATATTCTGGTTCAGAAAATCTTAATTTTAACTGGTGAAGTTGTGTTGTAATTGTTTTAAGGTAATGTAAGTTATTTTCAGATTTGAGTAATACTTTCTAATATTAAATAATAATTTCAGCATCAGCAAATTTTTAGTACCTTTTATGAATAAATATAAAGTTAGTTATGTGGATACTTAGTGTACTGAAACACCCTGTATACAGTATCCAAGTAATTTGCAGAGTTTGGAATTTAACAGCACTATTGACAGTTGTCATGTTTTAAGATTATATTTGTTAATCAATTCTGAAAACTGATATATCAAAAACAGTTATATGATATCCTTGAACTCGAACTTGCAAATTTTGATATTTGACAGCAATATTAACAGCAACAGCTGTCAAATTTGAAGATCGTTGTTCCTAATCGATTATACTAAAATCATCTTATAATTTTATTCTTAGCATATTTATGGCATTCCAAAAATTACAAAGCTGACCCTTGCAGATCTTTGCATTTGACAGCAATATTGACAGCTGTCAATTATAAAATATATATTTTCATATGATAGGAGTAAATATATCAAATGTATCTTATATTCTTTATCTGCAAATGTTTGCAGCATGTCCTACAAATTCATGTGAGTCATCACATTTCAATTTCTTTAGGCGACTTGTTAGCGAATATGAAGACGACCGACTAGGCAAAAAACGGTTATTTAATCACAGATTCTTAATCTTAAGGATTAATTTTGGTGTATAAAAATTGTGATAGACAATATAAAAACAAGCATTTAAAAATGAAAAAAAATTGCAGTAGCCCAATTATTCTAACCTCTATATGAATTTGTGAGGCATAGTGTAGCATTGCCTCACTGTGCGTCGAGCCTTTGTTTGATGTTTGATTGGAGGTCAATATACAGGGTGTTAGTATATAGAGTGTAAATGTGTAGGGTAACAGTAAAGAGAGTGCAAGCATGGGGGGGGGGTACATATAAAGCAACCTTTATATGTATGTATGTAAGAGCATCCAGCTTCTGAGTTTTGAACAACGGCCTTTGATCGCAGTGAGCACGCCCAACTTTAGTGTTTAAACTGAATGTAAGTATAGTAGATGTTAGTAAACAAGGTAGAGTGTAGGAGAGCAAGAAGGAGACGTATGCGTAGAGAAAGTTGTTTAGAACCATAATAGAAACTAAGAAGCTCTCTCTCTCTCTCTATCTCTCTCTCTCTCTCTCTCTCTCTCTCTCTCTCTCTCTCGTAGAATTTATTACATTTTCGTGTCTTAACTATCAGTGCCAAAAAAGTTTTATTTGACTTATTAAAATGTCATTTGAAATGTTGTAGCAGTAGGTAGAACAGTGAAGGATATGAATCTCATCAGTTAATTTGTTAAATTAATAAAAATCAACAAACAAAGGAATGAAACTGTTATTCTTTGTTTCCTTGCCATAAACCCTTATAATTATTTTCTTTTTTTATTAGTTGAACAAAATTAAACTTCTCTAACTAAATACGCACTGATACATATTAAGTCATTTTATTATACATACTTACTACTGTCACTATTTAGAATATAATATTTCCTCCTTCAACTAAACATAACTCAGCTACATCATAAATACGAATCACATGGCGAACAAATAAAAGTCCAATTTTATTCAACGTGTATGTTATATTTTTTAATTTGCTCAAATTTCATTCATCACAGATAAACCATAAACTAAAACATCCACAACCAAGCTTCTCTGTCAAATCTATTCTCAATCTTTTTACAACACTTCTGTCAGCATCTAATTATAAATGTCAAATTCTTCTAGGCACATGGAGTGTCTTCAATTCCATAGTAAAGGATATAAATTTTTGATGAAGATGCACAGGTGATGTCACCACCTGTTTCAACCCGCATACGTTGAGTGATCAAAGCAAAATCGTTATGTACTGGCTTCACTTTGTTGGTTCGACGAGACGTTAAATTTTATTTTATTGCTTTTACATAATAAAACTTCGCAGGAAGAGGTGTTTTATCTTATCAGTTTTCAACAAGTAAAAGATTTAATTGGTACGAAGTGAAAACCATCGGAAGTGGTAATAACACCTACACAGAAATCCAACAACTGTAATTTTTTCAGAATTTATTTATTCAGCTTTATGGCAAATCAGTTTCTCAGTAACACTGGCGCAATGTAGATGATAATATGGTGTCAGTGTAGAGTGATTAAATATATTACTATTATGGCTTCCATCTGTTTTTCATGAGACAATGCAAATATGCTTTCTTTAGAAAAAATGTACACACAAATACTTTTGTCACATTTACATATGTACACACGCCTATAATATTAAATATCAATAAAATGTATTAGCACGGCACATATCGTGTTTATGTCGATATTTGAATGTGAAATATGTATCATCTTCATGCTCTCTTATATAAAGGTCGCCCTGCGAATATAGCAGCGACGCAAGAAGACGGGAGTATAATCGTGATCTGTGTGTATCTATACTGATAGTCCGGTCACATCCCCGACAGAGATGGAATCTTAATAAGACCGACTGGGAAAAATTCTCTGAACGACTGGACTAAACTCTGAACTGGATTCTTCCAGTTGACAAAAGCTATAAAAGATTTGTAGTAGCGGTAATCAGTTCTGCGGCTGTCCCTAAAGGATCCCGCAAGGAATACAAACCTGGATGGAATGAGACATGCGACGAACTATAGGCATAGTTTCTTGAAAGTGGAGGTCGCGAAATAGCTGATGACCATTACACAACATCGACATAAATAGACGAAAAAAATGGACCGAGAATGTTGAAATCCTTGACTTAAAAAAATCAAGCCGACAGGCCTGGTCCTTGGTGCATAAACTTGGACCCGCTAAACCTACTGAAAGTAGAGAGGATAGGATATCATCTAACAGTGTTGCGTCTCGTATAGTTTCAACATCCAAAGCCCCTCGAGATTGAACACATTACAACTAAAGTTAAAAGGGAACTCAAGGCACTGAAGAAAACCTGTGCTGAAGACTCTGAATACTCAGCCGACATACGGATTGGAGAAATCAGAATTGCTCTAAAAGAAATGAAATGTGGTAAAGCACCGGGCTTTGACGACATCCATCCGGAGTTCCGGAGGCAATGGTTGGCAAAGTTTTTTTACAGATATTCTTCGGTCAGGAAATATCCCCCACTCACTTAAGAGACAAAAATTCATCGCAATACTGAAACCAGGGAAAACAAACGACAGGCCTGAAAACTATCATCCCATAGCCTTTTTAAGTATGGTTTGTAAACTTTTAGAAAGACCGCTCCTCAACAAAATCAGCCAAAAAGACATTAGACATCATCCCCACTGAACAAGCAGGTTTCCGCCCGAATCGCAGCTGTACTGAGGACATTTATAGAGGCTGGATTTCAGAAAAAACTTTCAACAAGTGTTGTATTTATAGATTTAATGGCAGCTTATGACACCGTTTGGAGACAGGGGCTAATATATAAATTGACTCGCATCATTTACTGTACAAGAATAACTAACTTCATTAATAATATGTTGTCAAATATAAAACATTCCAAGGATTTTGGGGAAAAACAGGAGCAAAACGATGAAACTTAATGACGGTTTCCCACAGAGCTCAATTCTTGCCCCTATACTCTTCAACCTGTACATGGCGAACATGCCTACAACCGAATCACGCAAGTTTGGCTATGTGGATGACTGGACCTTGGCAACGGTACACAGGAAGATGGAGATTGCTGAAGATATCCTTACCAGAGACCTAGCAAACATCATCGAATACTTAAAAAATTGAAAACTCCAACCAAGTACTGCAAAAACAGAGGTATCTGCCTTTCATCTAAACAATAGGACGGCAAAAAGTGAATTGAAAGTGTTCATGGATAACAAATTAGTCATTCACATCCTATATATCTCGTTGTTACCCTTACATTCAAACAGCATCTGACATGACGGTAGCACAATTAAGAACACGTAATAATATAATACAGAAACGCTGCGGTACAACTTGGGGCTCTTTCGCATCCACACTGAGATGTATGTATAACGTCTCTGACCACATTAATGACGCCATGCAAAATTTATTTATGTCCAGATTTGCGCATTGTTAAATTAAGGTTAACGTGTCCGAAAGTTTTAACTTCTTTTATCTAGATAGATTTTATTCGGTATCTTCCATACTTAACGTGCACAGTGCTCACTGTATAGTTTGTATTTTTGTAATTTCTTGTAAATTCTTGTATATTGTCTGCCATATGCTATGTCACGAAACTTCTCGAACTGTCATTTAGTATTTTCTAGGAAGATAATACACACAATTCTTTACTAGGGAACAGTCATATTATTACGTACAATATATTTAATTAAATTTATTACAACTGCAGGAAAGAGCTGAAGATTGAATCAACATAAATATAATTTCTAAAATTTGAATAGTGGAAACGATAGCTGAACAAATAAGAATAGTATGAAATAATGGGGTAATACAATTTCAAGCGTAAAAATAAAAAGTAAAGTATGAAATTTAATACGAAAATAAGTGTTTAAAGATAACAAGGAATATTTTCTTTGAGGATATTCACAGTAATGTTATCTATAGGTACATAAGTTATAAATGTATTTATTTATTTCTAGTTTACTCATATAATATCAGTCACAACGTGAAAAAATGGCTACCATACTCTCAAATGTCAACTTGTTAAATATAAAAATGTCAAATATCTCTTTACTGAATGTGCAGTAAATAAATAATGTGCAAACATCCAAAACACTATTTAGTGCGAAAATGGGTACATTGAAATCAACCAAACTGTATGAACATCAAAACAACAATAAATGTATATAACTCCCCCTTTATACATTTGGAAGTATTTCTTAATACCATTATCTGCCGACTCATCGAATCAACCTCCTAAACATCGTGCAGTGTCACCTGGACAAGAATACGTTGCAATTAACAGCAAATAAACTCAGTTTGAATAGAATGATGGTCGCAAAATGAACCCGATCTATATGCTGATAGGATGCGGGTAAAAGGCTGAAATCTGCCGTAAATGGACAGTTGGTATTAATACGCAAAATAATATTTTATTTATTGCATTATGCCGGCACGTGCGGGTCAAGGTGTGCCTCCTGTTTAGAACATTAAAACGATTTCGTTAACTATGTTGGTCATATTTAACGTTACTATGACAGGTGAATAAATTGAATTTGCATGAAGGAATCGAACTGTTAGTTATTATTATGTATTAGTTACTGTCGAAATTACATTCCCCAGTGAAGTTCATATCTCAAAATCAACAGGCTAATTTATTACGCTAAAAATAATGTAGCTCTAATGGATAAAGAATTACGTATACAATATAACGAACGGATATATTCCCGGATAAATATTTCTTCATATTGTTCCATCCGTGTTAGCTTACGACTAGACATATATATATATATATATATATATATATATATATATATATATATATCTAGATCAACATCCCGATTCGACAACAACTTTGTGCGAAGTCGAAACCCAGATTCAAAACCTCAATCTGGACGACTTGAACCCCGACTTGAACTTCCTGGAGCAACTATTTCTTTAAGCCCACTTCTTACTGTGAACTCTAAAAATCTATATTACATTCTTGACGCTTCTTCTAAATTTAAACTTCTTATTGATACCGGAGCTGGTATCTCTATCTTCAAAGAAAATACCGTAAAGAATTTCACCCAAAGATCTCCTGAAAGGGTAACTATTCAAGGTATTACCCACGAAAAAATTCCCATCTCACAATCAACTTTAATCCCATTCGCTCCACGTAACCCACATAAAGTTTTCATATACGATTTGGACATTGAGTTTGACGGCATACTAGGATTAGATTTTCTCGAACACTATGAATGCATAGTTGACTTAAAATCTAAACAGCTAATATCAAATTTTAAAACGATCCCTTTACACAAAGTTCCCGATAACGATCAACCCTTGACTGATGTACCCGACACACTCAACGTTAAGCCTAATATTACTTCACAAACACCTACACAAAACAAAATAACCATTGAGGCACGCACAGAAAAGATCTTTAAACTTAAATGCGATCTTTCTAACATCGACGCCATCTTACCAACTCAAGAAATTGACAGAGTACGACTTCCAAACGCACTCGTACACATTAACTCAAAAGGTGAATTTCTAACTTCCATCATCAACGCTAACGCGATGCCCAAAACAGTAACTTTTTCTGACTTAAAACTGGAACCACTTGACAAAACTCACCCTCTTATGAATTTCAATACAGACGATTATCATGATTCCCAATACATAGACAGAAACTCAACTATTAGACAACAAATTAGAACTGAACATCTAAACGACGAAGAACGCGAACAAATCACTAATCTTTGTTTGGAATTTCAAGACATTTTCTATCTTGAAGGTGACGTCTTGACTTTCACTAACGAGGTTAAACATTCGATTGATACGAATAACGCAAAGCCCGTTTTCACTAAATCATATAGATATCCTCAAGTTCATAAAGAGGAAGTGAAAACCCAAATTGGAAAAATGCTTGAACAAGGTATCATTAGGCACTCCTCATCTCCTTGGTCTTCCCCTGTATGGGTCGTCCCCAAGAAGCTCGATGCTTCTGGTAAACAAAAGTGGCGAGTTGTTATCGATTACAGGAAATTAAATGAATTTACTGTAGACGATAAATATCCTCTGCCAAATATCTCCGATCTTCTCGACCAACTTGGAAAGTGTCAATACTTTTCGACACTGGATCTCGCTTCCGGGTTACACCAGTTGGAAATCCAAGAGGAAGATTTTCCTAAGACTGGCTTTTCTGTCGAAAATGGTCATTACGAATTCGTTCGTATGCCATTTGGTTTAAAAAATGCCCCTTCTACTTTTCAGAGGGTCATGGACAATATTCTTCTGGGTATACAGAATGAACGTTGTCTCGTCTACATGGATGATATCATCGTCTACTCTCCGACCATCCATGAACATATTTCCCGGTTGACAGAAGTTTTTAAACGACTTCGGAAGTCTAACCTAAAAATTCAACCTGATGAGTGCGAATTTCTTCGTAAAGAAGTGGCTTATCTTGGCCATCTTATCACACAAGAAGGTGTAAAACCAAACCCTTCAAAGCTTGAATGTATTCAGAACTTTCCTCAACCCCAAACTCCGAAAGACATCAAATCTTTTCTTGGTCTCGCTGGGTATTACAGACGCTTCATACCAAATTTTGCGAAGATCTCTAAACCCCTGACTAAACTACTCCAAAAAGACGTCAAATTCATCTTTGACGCAGATTGCAAGTCTTCCTTCAATGAACTGAAGCAAGCCCTTGTATCTGACCCAATCCTGATATATCCAAACTTTGAAGAACCCTTCCTGCTCACTACTGATGCTAGTGCTTTTGCTATTGGAGCGGTTCTTTCTCAAGGCCCCGTGGGAAAAGATCTCCCTGTTGCATACGCTTCTCGCACCCTCTGTGCTGCAGAGACACGATATTCCACCATCGAACGAGAATTGTTGGCCATAGTTTGGGCTGTTAAGCACTACAAACCGTATCTTTTTGGGAGAAGGTTTGCACTCCTGTGTGACCACCGTCCGCTTACTTGGCTCTTTTCCATCAAAGATCCTGGCAGTCGTCTAGCCAGATGGCGCCTTAAGCTAGAGGAATACAATTATAAGATCGAGTACAAGCCCGGCAAGGTAAACCAAAACGCAGATGCTCTTTCTCGCATCAAAATCAACCATTTCAAGCAATGTGCTGGTTTCCTTTCCAAAATCAAAATTTTCGCTAACAACGAAACTGACTCCGAACAACCTGAAAACTCTGACAATGACGACGAACATGACGAAAGAATTATCGCTGAGTTTAATCGATTTGTTCAACTCTACAAAACTGAGTCAATAATCGATTACTCTAAAATTGAAATATCCAATTCTCAACTTCTAGACAAGTCCCACAAACGCATAGTTACATTCTTTTGGCAAAACAAAACTAACGACTTACACTACAAAATTATTGATGACTTTTTCGAAGAAGAACCTAATTTCAGTAATGACACTCTTAACATCATGGCCAGTAAAACAGTCAGGCATAGAAAGTACTTAGTTGTACCTTTGCCCTATGACCCTGAAACTGTCGTCTCACATCTTTTCAAAATTATTTATAACAACCAAGACCAATTCAACGACTCCGAAACATACTGCATAGAAAATAACATAGAACTTCCCATTCTTGAAATTTTATCTTTCATTCTCTCCGACAAAGAAATTAAACTAAAAATCTGCCAAAACATTGTTACAACTCCTACCGAAGACGAAATTCCTATAATAATACAACAATACCACTCTGGTAAAAACAACCTCCATCGTGGCATTAACGAAACCATCAGACGTATTAGGGAAAAATACAATTGGACCGGCTTAATTAAAACTGTAGAACAATTCATCAAATCCTGCGAAACTTGCCAAAAGGTAAAGTTCTGTAGGAAAAACCTAAGTGCACCTTTTGTTATTACGGAAACACCCAAGACTCCTTTCGAACGTATTAACATTGACATCTTCGAGTATCCATCTAGAAATCATGCACTGACTATTAGGGACGAACTAACGAAATTTACACAAGCCTACCCCATAAACGACAAAACAGCTTCAACTGTCGTAAACACCCTTCTGATTTTCTTTCAACATTACGGAACTCCACTTCGCATCCATTGTGACTATGGACGTGAATTTGACAACACTTTAATGCGGGATTTATGCCAAGTATACGACATAAAACTGACATTCTCCAGCGTTCAACATCCCGAGTCAAACGGTTCTATTGAAAGATTTCACGCGACCTTAGCAGAAATGATAAGGGCAAATACAGCGGAACATCCAACCGAACATCCATTTAACGTCCTCCCTTATGCCATCATCTGTTATAATAACACAAAAAATAAAACCACCGGTTTCACGCCCTATGAACTCATATTTGGGCACACTTCAAGTAGGCCTCCAGAAACCCTTTACAACCAGGAAAAACTGATTTCGAAATACGTAAGAGACCTAAATAACAGAATGGACTATTACTACAGACTCGCCCGTGCTAAAACCGAAAGACAGAAAGAAAAATCTAAAGTGCGATTTGACCAACACGTTTCTACTAAACAACCCGATTACAAAGTAGGCGACAAAGTCTACGTAAAAGAGTCCCAAATTAAAAATAAAGCCGAAAACAAATTCATCGGCCCCTTCGAAATTACCGCAATACGAAAAAACTCTGCCACCGTCATAAATTTACAAACAAACCAAATAACTAAAGTTAACTTTGACAGACTAAAACCCTATTTTGAATAAATCCCTTTTTTCAGATTCTGTAGACTGTTTTCAGTCGTGAACCTTCAACAGTACTCCATTACGCCTGTTAACAATACTATAGGAGTTTTCTTTCATGAAGAAGGAACCCTTACAATTTCTAATGACAAATGGACACTCCTTGTTTACAAAGATCTAAGCCCATTTCGAGACGCTACTTTAACATCAACTGTTAACATCAAATATACAGAAATTTTCGCTGACACTGAGACTTACAGTACCATCAGAAAGAAACGCGGACTCATTAACGGACTGGGATCAATTTGGAAATCTATTTCCGGTAACTTAGATGCAACAGACGGAGAATACTTTAGTGACTCTATAAACAAAATTACTAAAGACCAACATCAAATCGAGAACTTAATGAAACGACAATTATCAGTAACAACTTCGGTCATTAAGAATCTTAACACCACACTACAAAAATTTCAGTCCGAAGAGAAAATATTTTCGGAAAATATCGAAACAATTAGGAAGTCAATTGAGTTCATCACAGACGATCTTGCTTTTTATGAACTTCAAGCCAATGTCTTGGATTTGTGTGAAAGCTTAATGGAAAGTTACGTATACATTGAAGATACGATGTATTAACTGCAGTCTCTTTCGCCCGTCTAAAAATTTTACATAGCTCAATTATAAACCCAGTAGATTTGGTCGACTCCCTTCAGAAAATATCACAGTCACTTCATGAAAATAACTTACCACTTCCAACCTATAGTTCAAATGTTGCTAGATACATCGATCTAATAGAATTGGAAGCTTTTCAAATCAATACTAAAATTGTTTTTGTATTAAAAATTCCTTTAGTCAATCCTGAAACTTATACATTGTACCGCCTGTATCCTATCCCAGTTTTGGATAATCGAACAGGATTTCACCATATTCTTCCAACAAAATTAAAATATATCGCGAGAGATGACGATTCGCTATTGTACGCATCTTTCGAAGACCTGAGTGACTGTAAGCCATTATCTAAAGAACATAAGACCTGTTCCAAAGTTATTCCACACACCATAGACAAAGAAGCCCTCTGCGAAGCACAGCTTCTTAGACAGCCAGCAGCCCTTCCTTCAACTTGCAAGCCTTTAATATTATATGCCGAAGAGTATAATATTCAAGAGATTCATCTGAACCTTTGGTTAATCTCGATTTCCGAACAGTTGCCAATCAACATCAAGTGCAAGGGAGAAGATGTCGTTACCCAATCCATATCGACAAATTCTCTATTGACCATCCAACCCAGTTGCAATGCCTTCATCGGTAACACCAGGGTCCCTGCCAGAAGGACCACCATCAACGTTGACAACATCACACTTAAGAGTCACCCAGTCAACATCCCCTACAACTGTTGCGACAACCTGCCAACCATCAGTCAAAGTCCAAAGTTGAATCCCATGAGACTACAAGAATTGGATGCCAGAGACCTGAATATCGCTAACCATAAGCTTAGCCAATACTCCAGGGAATTGGAAAAGCTCCTAGACCAGCCATTCTTGGAGAAACACACCTCCTGGTTTACGATCATCACAATAGCAACAACCGCAATTGTGGTTGCCCTCCTTTCCATCAACATCATCAGAAAGAAATTCCAGAAGCCCCCAACGATCAGCCCTTCTGCCGATCCAGCACCACCACCAGGTCCATCAACCATCAAGTCCAGGGTAAAACTCCATAGCCTCCTTAGTCCTGTCGAGGATATTGAATTGCAGAACCTCCCTTAAAAGTCGATGCTGTAGCATCAACTTTTTATTATGGATGGGAGTTGTTATATAAGTTATTCCATCGACTTATATGAAACAACCTAGCAACAGTTCCCAAGATGAGTCAGCATAACACGTGTCGTCTCCAGTTACCCGCAGACGAACATCCGTGAGAACTGCAAGCGCGGCGACAGCTTCGTCAGCGTTCTTAGCTTATAAATTATACATTTGCCTTGTTTCATTAATCATTGTTACTTACAAAGTCTGTCTAGTTAGTTTAACACATAATTTTTGTCTTTTTTATTGTTATTAAGTTTTATTATTATTTTCATTATATTCAAGTTTCTATTAAAAGTTTATTAATTGTGCAAGTATAAATAAAGTCTTTTTTTAAAAAGATAAATTTTGAAAGTGTGATATATATATATATATATATATATATATATATATATATATATATATATATATATATATACATATATATATATATATATATATATATATATATATATATATATATATCTGAAAGTCGCATAATTTGTTGTTTCATTGTTGCTAATTTGTACGCTAAAATATTTTGTAGCTCCGACTGTTTCTAAGAACAGTGGGCTCTGTAACTAAAATTTCAGAAGTAACTTTAATCAATCGGGATATCAAAGTTTTGAAACAGTAGATTTGGTAATTATTTTTTTACGAGAAAAACATTTTTTTGTGTAACATGTTTAAGGAATATGTGCCATAACTATAACATTTTAACCAACAGAGATATGAAAGATTCATGGGCGAAATACTTTGTACCTAGTAACCTCTGCAGCTTACACTTGTGTCAGAATTAGCAGAAGCTACCAAATTGCTTTGGTACAACAAGTAAAGAAAGTTACATCCTAATTTGAAACTAGAGAGGCCGCTGTTTGTCGAAATCTGTAATACCTACAAGAGAGTAAAAACTTAGCAACAAAATAGCAATAAATTATGACCTGGTTCAGATTTAGATTTCTTAGCTGGCTTTTTCAAGTTAACGTTGAAACTAAAAAATAGGGTAAAATCGAATGTGAAAAAAGAGCGGCAATCATTTGAGACTGAACGGTGGAAGAGAAGACTTGTTACGAATTATACTTCCCGTTTCTTGTTATCTCCTGTCTCTGGTAATATTTCCTTGTGTTATCATTAGTAAGGGTTATACATTTCAGGAGAATTAAAATAATGGTCACTATTTTGTTATGACTCAAGTATTAATCCTAATGTGTAATTTTATTCTTAATTTAAATTTCTATATGTGCCAAATAAAATTTGTTGAATTATTAACTTGCACGTTAAAGCTCATATCCGATGAATTGTAAATGGGGCAAAAAATTTAACAGATGTATGAAATTAATGCGTTCTCACATATATCAAGTCCGTAATGCAATATATCACAAAGAGAGATTTTGAATTTTTATTAGAAAAGCAAATTTTGTGCAGGTTTTCTATTTTAACTGGATGTTATATAGTTTATTTCCTATATATTATTGATACTCCATAAAAGAATAAACACATAATTTATTTTACTTGGTCTCTGTTTCTTACACAGTGCACTGAATTGTATGGGTATGCTGGACTTGAATTATATTTATACAGTGTGCTTAAAAAATTATTTATTTTATAGCCCTTAAGAAATTGCATAAAGTGTGGAGAGGAATTAATGTTACACCGGGCGATAATATAAAATGTTAAAAATAAATAATTGATGGGGTAGCCGACAAGGAGTTAAATACTATGGTTGAAATATAGGACGGATTTGACTCCGTAAATATGGGATGGCTTCTACTCCATCCCATAGTTTACAGAAGGCAGCTTACAAATTTATGCTTGTCCGTGGGCAATCGTATGTACAGGATGGTTGGTAAATAGGGCGGAGTGGAATTATCTATAGTTATATAGGGTTGTCAAAAAAAATTAGAAAAAGGTTACATGGCGTGGTCCATAAGGCATAAATATATTTTGGGCTTATTAAGTCAACGCGTACTAGTCGGTTATATATATATATATATATATATATATATATATATATATATATATTTAAATTATGTCCCCCGGTGGCCTAGTGGGAAAGTCCGTCAGCTCACACAATTGTACTAAATTGGAGCTTGATATAGCGGACCGGACCCGGGATCAAATCCCAGCCAAGTCAAGGTTTTTTTCATTAATAATAAAATTGTGACAAAATTCCGGGGGGTACAGTCGTCTCTGACGTAAATGGCAAAAATCAGGGAATAGACATTTGCCCCTTACCAACCCGCAGTGAGGCAGCGTGGTAAGGTATGCCTCATATCCCCTGTAAAATTCTAAGAATATTCTTCGTCTTCTCAATCCTTCGAGACAATTCTTCTTACAAAAGATCTTAAGCTCTTTATCTGTTCCCTCAAGACCTTAAGTGTCTCCGATTAGCTCTTCAGCTTTCGCTTCATTAATACATTCCGTTACGAGTCTAGTTATACAAAGGCCAATTCCTCAACCTCTAGCTTTGAGTTTCCGATAAAAAAAAAACTGCCAAAATTATGTTCGTCTTCTCAATCCTTCGAGCCAGTTCAACAATTCTTCAGTCCTACACTTCTTCTTCTTCTTCTTCATTTTCAGTTAGTAAAACCGACCATTTGCCCACCCACCTTCAATTCTCTTCAATACAGTCCTTCAGTCCTTCTCACAGATCTTAAGCTCTTCTTCTTCTTCCTCTCTTCTCAAGACCTTAAGTTCTCCATTTCCACAGCTCTTCAAGTTCCTCTGCAATCTTTCAATTCTTCAGGGAGGCTACACCATGAAAAATTGGTTGAATATAGCTGCATATGATGATGATGATGATGATATATTTAAATGTTTTATAAAGTTTCAACTCTCTTCATGACATGCACGTGTGTCGTTAATTCAATTATATTCTCAATATTCGCTTTTACAACTTTCAAATTGCCATGTCAATTTCAAAAGAATTTCAATTGTCATCCACACTGATTACTTAGCTACAATTAAATACCATATTGTTTCCTTTATAGACGTTAGACATTAAAGTAATAGACTTGGTCAGCCTTTAATTTCCCAGAAATCACTTGAAGCCGATAAAAAGCCTGAGCACGAGTTAATGAAAAAGCTTCAGATTGCATAGAGAGAAATCATACTTGCATCTCAGATATCTTGCCTTTTTAACCAGCTTTTTGACTTATGGTTGAATTGTTTGTTATTTTCAACTACTTTAAAGCTAGGTCTTACACTGATGCTCGCGTCAAGCTAGACTAACAACAATCAAGGAATGTTAAACGCTGAACTAACCTCGGCTGGTAACATAGGTTTGCAAGATTCAAAACTTTTCGAATTGGACTCCAAAGCTTTATTACCAGCAAATGCATGACTTCTGAGTGGTGACGCACGTATTAAGAAGTTATAAGAGAATCCCATCGGTTTACTTGATGCGATTATCAATCGTCATAACATTTGACAGTGTTTGCTATTTTTCTAAGGAACCAACAATAAAGCTGTTATTACAAAGCCCATCATTAGGCTAAGGATCCTGCAGTTTAAAAAAAATGGTGTTAGGAGTCTGCAAAAGGTTAAAAATTTGTATGTGCTAGGAGAAATTGTTTTATGAATTATACATTTTTTTTTAATAATTATTATCTGCTTTCCAGTCTTATGTATACGAAATTTAGCAACGGGTTTAAATATCCTGGGATTATGGGCTATACCTCTTGCCTCACTTGTCGGTTTTCTTTTCCTGCTCTAGATGATGCTTGCGTTGAGTGACCTTTATGTTATGTATGTAGTGAAATTGTCACTATATAGCATTCAATATTAACATTGTATTTTATAGATTATTTAATCTTTCTTCATGTTTTATTTGAATGTTGTTCACTAAACCGTATTTTAACTCTTGAGTTGAGAAGTTGCATTTCACATCAGTGGCTTTTAGGAACACAAGAACAGAGAAGTTCCAAGTTGAGATCTCTTCCATATTCTGGTTAAAACCAAAATCTGTCAAACAGAATTTAATAGTTCATTTTAGAGATTTTGGCTACATTTATCGTTATTTGTTTTCCTTTTCAGAATTATGTTCAAAGTCTTTAGCTTATCGAGAATTTAGTTTAAAATTGATTTTAATTAATTAAATGGTGGTAATATATTTTTTAGGAATTATAACTGCTCATATCTTACAATCATGTATGATTACTGCTTTAACAGTTGATAGTTTCATTTAGAAACTAGTTTTGAAATTTATTGTTGTTTTATTGATAACCTAATAAATTAAAATTTAAAAACCTTAAGCGAAATCTGAACGAACAAAAAACATTTACTGGATGTTAACAAAAAGTCATTAAATACATACTTTCATATTTGAGAGAATAAGAAAATGTTTTAAGGGAAAAGAAGATAAGACTTTGTCATTAATAACTTCCAAAAGAAGAAAATGAAGTCTGAGAAAGTGGTCTATTAATATATTATTTCTTCTTCATCTTTTGAATAATGGAGAAATCGTAATCCGGACAGTCTTCGGATCGTAGCATAATTCTGATATTACCTTAAATATATCATTGAGCGCAGAATACATAGTTCAGCATAGTTATTATTTACTTATACCTGTTCCCATCAAGCAAAATGCCGTTTTCCCAGTAATAATTGAGCATAAACAAATGAAAAAGGACCATTGTTATCGCAATTTATCCGCCAGCCCTCCCCAAATCTTATGTTAATAACTTGCTTGATTTCCATTTCCTAGTTCAGTAATCATCTTTTCAATTGCGAAATCTTTTGATCCTCTCATTATAATCTTAACGTGAGATAAAAGGAGCTTGACATGAGGGTCGTCCTCCTTTGATGTATAACAAAAGGACCAAACGGTTCCGTCTAGTTTTTTACCTGGGTGCGTTCAAAAAAATGTGAGAGTCCTTATTTTTTATACTGATGGTCTAGTAAGTAAAAAAATTAATTAAAACAACATTATGTAAGAGTTGGCAAGTTTGCGTCTTCCGTAAGTAATTGCAACATAATTGGTTACATAAAGAAACAGTGAATTTGTATATATTTAATTTTTGGGATTGTATTAAAGATATGGGTTGAGTTTCGTCTGTTGGGGCGCAGCCGTTATATTGATTTAGAATTCTCAAACGGTCGTCGAAGTTCGATGATGTAACTATGAAAAGTAAATGTCATATTTGCTTTTAGAATTTTGCTAACCTCCGGACACGCCGCCACCGCCAGAGTGTTCATTTATGTAAATAGCATGAATCTCATGCTATTTACATTTACAAATACTCAGTATAACGTTAGCTGTCGTTGATGTCTACAGGTTCATTTCACTGACATTCGACGTATAACGTGCTTGCTAGAATCGAAGAATTTCAGTTCATAGGTGCCATTCAGGAAAGCCTACCTAATAAGTACTCCCAGTTCTAAACGGTCTTCGTTGACATGCCTTCAAAGTTGTGTTCGACATCATGGTTAAGATTTTGTCAAATGTAAATTCTTCCATTCTTTCGGATGCCCGAGTCAGTAAAATAGGCACATTTCCTAAATTGACTTGACGGTGAAATCATTTTCTTTAGGTCACCGTTAACTAATCAAAGAAAATTGTGAACCTTTTATCCGAAACGTATTTCCGAAATTTGCTTAGTTCCTATGCCATTTCCATACTGATGGATCACCCTGTATTACTATCGCAGTTATCTGTTTTTTCAAAATAGATTAAAGGAATAAATACCCATTAGCCCTAAATAAAATACAATTAAATTGAGTTCAGTGAAATGATATAAGATAATTTTGGCGGATATTTATTGAATAAGTAAGATTCAGGAGAGAAAATAAAAATATATGAAAAGAAAATTGGAAATATATAGTTTATTATGTGTACATTTAATTGTTTATAAGTAGATTTAAAGTGGAGAAAGAACAATAGTAGGTTACTAACGCAAATAAATTGCTAATTGTCTCAACATACAAGAAAAAATATAATAAAGTATAAATTGTATAAGAAAGGACATACTGGTGTTTCAAAAATTGTTAATAGGCACAACGAATGTTAAGAATCAAAACCCACAGACAATATCATTCAGATTTTCATAAAATCTTAATACTCACATGAAAACGGAAGTCATATCACATTATTATTAATAGGCAAAGACGAACACCCACAACCCCTTTTCTTCCTTTATTTTAAAAGGAGGGTAATGAAACGTATACCATTCGAAAGGTAATGTGCCGTAGATGTGCAGAATATTTAAAGAATCTTTATTTATTTCTTTTATAATAAATAAATTAAATATAAATTATTGATAAAAACCAAGTGTGTTGGCGCCCACTATGAACAACTACCTTAAGCCTTGAAATATAATGTTCGAAATTTGACAGAAGTCGACAAAACCCCAATCGTATAGCGAAGTATAAATATTGCTTAAATAATCGACTTTTACTTACTATGATATATGCTCTCAACACCTTCTTTTCTATTTATTTATGAGGTTACTATTTTACAAAAACGCTGACTTCAGAAACTATTGTGTAGTGATCAAATTGAATGTGTTTTAAGAAGTTTGCGCATTTACAGAAGAATCCACATGAGAAGTCTTACGTAAGTACAATAACTATTTAGAGATTCTAAAGCTAATTGATAAATTTTATTTCCGATCCTGACCAAATTGAGTATATACATTTCTTCAGTCATGACTTTATCACAAATCTAATAACAATTTATTAATATTTTCCATTCAAAGGCAATCTTAAATAAATTTTAAGATTTCATCTAAAATAGCAGTCAGTCAAAAATTGTTTAATGTTCTTTTAACGAAATATGATATATACACTGCAAATATATTTTTACTTATTTATCTAATAATATAATACATATAATGTTTATATTATCATTTGGTCGAAATTCCATTTTGGGGTTTTAGCATCTACAAATCGATTGCACGGGAAAAATCGTATTACCGAGAAAGAACGAGAATGTTACAATTATGACAGCTTTGTTCAATACATGATTTGGTGACCTACTTGAGAATAAAACTGCAATGAAAAATTCTTTCAATGCAAATTGATGTGTTGGATCTTATAAAAATTGCATTCCTGTTTTTATAGCATTACATTTTTACAGATAAACCTTTCAAGATTTTAAAGTAAAAAGTGCTAGTTAGGCCATTTTTGGATGGGTAAAAAGTTATGTGTTTTCATATTATTTGAGACACACAACAAAGTTGTCTTGAGAGTCGTTACATACGCTTATATAAAAAGACTGAGATATAAAGCGCTGTAGATTACAAATATACAAGGTGATTCCAGTTATTTTAGCAACCAAATGTTTTACTGGGTGGCTCAGTTGCACGTTCAGACTGTTTAGAATATTGAGTGGAGTGCAATTATAGTTATACAGGGTGCTTAGAAAAAGGAATTATATAGGGTAGCCTATTAGCCGTTGCATTTACAGGGTACTTGGAATAGAGGACGCAGTAGAAACATAGTTAAACACGGTGGTGCAAAAATATTATATTGGGATACATATACCGGTATGTCGAAAATATGTTCTGGAGAAGAATTATAGTAATATAGGGTGGTTTAAAAAATTCAATATTTTGTAGTCCATAAGCAGTTGCATATATAGCATAGATGCAATATAGGGTGTGAGGAATTATAGTTATACAGGCTGATTAGAAAAAAATATTATAAAAGAAATGATATATAGGGAGGCCACCTTAAGTTGCATATATTTAATGATTGAAATAAATTTTCAAAAACTGTTGAAAACATTAAAAAGGAAGGATGTTACGTTTAGATCATAATTCAGTAGGGAGGAAAAAAAATCATTGAGAAAAGTTATTTGTAATTCAAACTTGGAGGTAAAAGGAATTTTAAAAGAAATGCTTTTTTTAAAGTACCAGCAACTGATAGTTACAGAAGATAGTTAAAAAAATTTGGAAACTAAAAGAGATAATATAGACCGTTAGTGATTGAATTTACAGGTTTCATGGAATAAAGGGCGCAGTAGAATTACAATTATACAGGGTGTGCAAAAAATATATATTGACGCATATACAGGGTGGTGTAAATATGTGCTGGAGTAGGGTTAAAGTTGTACAATGTGGTTTAAAAATATTAGAATAAAAATGCACCATTTCGTATTCTTCAAGCAATTGCATACATAGGATAGATGCAATATAGTGTGAGAGGAATTATAGTTATGCAGGGCAATTACAAAAAAAAAATAGAAAAGGAAAAGGTATATTGGGTAGCCCATCATCAGTTGCATATATATGATGATATTATTCTACCGGTTAAACGCTGAATTATTTATTTCTAATTAAATTTTTGTGATTAATTTCCACTTACTGTCTCTTTTCATATTAAATTGAGAATAATGAATTTCAACACAAATAAAGTCCTATTAATTATATATGAACAAGAAGTTGAATTCATTACTCATTGACATAATTGGTCGAGTTTCGACCACAGGCGATTCTAGTGTTCATAAAAGTATATTCATGCAGAAACAAGTAAATTCACAATTTTAGGCATCCAGGACACAAAAATACACAAATTTGGATCATTTTCACTTTAACTTAGTTAATAAATTGTAAAAACAGATTTGGTAAGTGTTAAATTTTCAAAAACCGTTGCAAACATTAAAAAGGAAGGATGGAACGTTTAGATCATAATTCAGTTGGGAGAATAAAAATCACAGAGAAAAATTAATTATAATTCAAACGTGTACATAAAAGGAATTTTAAAAGAAATACTTTTTTAAAGTACCAGCAACTGGTGGTTTGCTGGTGGCAATGGATCAAAGCAAGTAAAAAAAATCAGAAAATTGAAAGATTTAGGCGAATATAAAAGTGTAATCAGGGTATCAAAATTAAATTGGGATTTTTATTATAACCTTAGTTACAATATAAAGAGGGAAATACGATTAAATTAATAAACATTTGTAAACGGAAGTGCCCGTTGCATGTAGCAATTTATGGTATTATCAAAAAAGAAAGAATTGACACTGACAGTTCTCTTTTTCATTTGGTTGATGATCGAGTGCAGATCACCGGCTATCCTGTGTAAAATTTGTGAAGTATTTCAGGTAACAGAATATAAAGTGAATATGAATGACATCAAGTTTTGACAACACATCATAACAAAAGTTTAGATGGTGATAAACGTTTTGAAACAATAAATATTTATGGGAAGATTTATAAAAGAAAACAGAAAAAAGCAAACAGAATAAGTCTACATATTCAGAAAAATATTAGGTGGTATGTTAGAACACGCTGATAAAAAAGTAAATATCTGGTCTGGATAATACATTAAAGTATTTAATTTGGAATAAATTGTTAGTCAAAATTAAGAAGAATATATTTGGGAAGCAAAATTTGCAGTCATAAAGAACAACAGACAAATATTAAATTTTGAAACAGGTATCTAGTATTATGTATAATATTTATTTGTTTTGAGATTTATTAAATGTAAAAAGTTTTAAATAAGGAGTTGATATTTATTAAAAATAATAGTCATACAATTGCATATAACAAAATTTAATTTTCAAAGAGTTAGTCAGAAACGGTTGTAATAAGTTAGTGAGTTTCAAAAACATTAAGTATTGGTGAAAAGAAGAGAATTGGAGCCGTCAAATAAGTATAATAATAATTATAAGGTTTTATTAAATAGTTGAATATGACACGTTTGAACCCAAGTGAAAAGGACCCTGAGGTATAAAATTTTAAACATCAAATTGAAACATTTCAATTAAATAATAATCATTTTCAAAAATAATATTCAATTTCATATATATATATATATATATATATATATATATATATATATATATATGTTCTGAGAGGCTTCCGCGGTCATTATTATGAACAAGGCTAGATTCCGGGTGAGAACCGCGTCTGAATTTATTATATACTCGACGTTTCGACTCCTGCTTTGGAGCCATTATCAAGAGACAAAAGTGAAGAAGAGTTTCAGAGTCTAGATCGAACTCGGGGCCTCAATCTGCCTACTCCCCAAGAGTCACTAGGTAACTGAACTGAATTTGAGTCTGCTCTGCTTCTTTTATTTATAGTTGGCGGTGGGTTAGAAGGGGATGTCACGTGATAAAGGGGCTGTGTTGTGATTGGTTGGATGTAGGTGAGCGTGTCTGCTTTGTTTAATCTGGCAATTACGGAGGTCCATGCTGTGGGTAGGCCAGAGCCAGAGTCATTTAGACAGAGGGGTCTTTTTTTCAACATGACTTAGGTTCTGGACTTAATGTATCGCTTTGATACAACTATTTCTTCACTTGGGATACATATGTGTTACTTTATTAATAATAATATTTTATTATTTAATTATTGATATTGCATTGAATTTGTCACATTAGTTGTCAAAATTCTTTTTTTTAAATTATATTTCAACACAATTTTTTTCTGGATTGGGACACTCTACTCACCTAGTAGTATGAAGTATATTTTACGACCTATTCCCATACCTATCAAATATATGTAAAAAACTTCATAAAAATCGGTCGAGCACTTTCGGAGGAGTTCGACCACAAACAAACATTTTAATATACAGTGAGGAATAATGGCTTTGAACAAATTCATTTAAAATTCAGGTGTTGTTTTTTCGGAAAAACTCTCGGGCACGTCGGTTTTTTTTTGGACTGAGGTTTTTATGATGATAAACTCATTTATACATGGTAGGCCAGAAATAAATTGCGACCAACATCATTTTTTTAAATGCGTGCATAGAAGTTCATTTGGTTCAAGAACTTACTAAAGATGATTTGGACCCGAGAGTAGAATTTTGCGAAATCATGATGAACAGATGCAATGCCAACCCAAATTTTTCAAGTAAGATAGTTTTTTTCCGACGAAGCAACTTTTTGTTTAAATGGTTCATTAATCAGGCAAAATTTTCGATATTGGGCATCAGAAAACCCACATTGGATTTTGGAAAGTCACACACAGTTTTCCAAAAAAAAAAACCTATGGGTCGGAATTGTGGGTACTTCAATTGTTGGTCCGTTTTTTATTGAGGGAACACTTAACTCGGAAAAGTATTTAGACCTATTACAAAATGACATAATACCTTGTCTAACAGAACTTTACCTGAATGGTGAAAACTCCAATATACTGGCAGATTCGGTATGGTTTCAACAGGATGGAGAGCCCCTCGCGAACAGTAGGTACGAGATTATCTTGACAATACTTTCCCAAATAGATGGATCGGAAGGAGAGGTAATATCGAATGGTCAGCTAGGTCTCCAGATTTAAGCCCGTCAGATTTTTAACTTTGGGGTTACGTGAAATCGAAAGTCTACTTCAATAACCTGGAAAATATCTAGGAATTAAAGAATAGAATTAGGGCCCAAATACAACGAATCCTGCCATAAACGCTAAATGAAGTGTTACGAGAATTTGAAAACCGTCTTAGGTATTGTCAGAATGTTAATGGTCAACAATTTGAGCATTTAATTTGATATGTTGATGTTTTTTTTTTCAATTTTGAAATAAATTTAATTTTTTTAAATTTTTTTTAAATTTTCGCTATAGGACATTGTACATGAAAAATACTTAGAACTCAATGCAGAATTCATAAATAAAGTAAAAAAAAAATGTTTCCATTTGAAAAAATGAAGTTGAAGGTCGCAATTTATTTCTGGCCAACTTGTATAAATGAGTTCATCATCACAAAAACCGCAGTCCAAAAAAAACGAGCGTTTAAAAAACCAAAACTCAATTTTAAATGAATTTGTTTCAACCCACGCTTCCTCACTGTATTAGATTACATTCCATAGATGATGATTCAAAACATATTTTTATACTGTATTATGCAATTTTGACAAATGTTTCAAGATACTGCGTATACTGTTTTGCAAACCCATAAGAATTACAGTAAAACCTTTTCAACCCTTTTTAACCGACTTCCAAAAACGATAATTTTATCGGTTGTTATCGCGGGCTGAAACGATTTTGAAGATTATTTTTTGATGATCAAAAGCAAACTATTTACTTTGTTTTTATCAGAATAGATACTTATCTATCCAAATGAGTGATAGAAAAAAATACTCAGTTTGCTTGTGATCATCATGATTGACTATTACAAAGTAAAGGCTTCCACCATCGTATTTTAGATTTTGTACGTCTTTAAATTTCTAATATTTTAGTGTAGGTAGTATCATTTAAATTCGTAAGGGGACAAAATTTCATATTGCCCTAATTTTATATTATTAAATTTGGTCTTAGGGAATCCACCATAAATTATTTACACGAGTTAATTGTATGTTTGCATTATTGTCGCTGGCTTCCGAACTAATTTAATTTTCGTTATTATTATTTTATTGCTCAGTAGGTTATTCCTCGAATGTTGTCCCGTTTAAAATTAAATAAAAAATTCTAACTTCAAGGGTAAAAATAATTCATTAAATTTTCTATTGGACTCTCAACGTGGTTTTCTCAAAGAACCTCAGAAGATAACGCTTTTAAGAACTAGGACTGGATTTTTGTCCTGAATTCATTTTTAAACTAGTTTTTGCACTTAACTTGCCCTCTTCGGGCAAGGGCAACTATCCACTACCGTGCAGGAAGTAATTACTTAGTATTAAATTAAGCAGGTGATTATAATTGAAAAATATACCTCTATTTAAACTAAAAGAGTCGTAGGGAGACCGCTAAAGAGATAGATTCACGATATGAAAAACATAGCGGGAAAACAATGGATCAGAAAAGCAAAAGGCAAAAAAGAATGGACAATTTGGAAAAGGGCTGCGAAAGAAGACATGTATATAATATGTATACTCGTATCTAAATAGATATAGAGACACATGGGGTAATTTCGGACGACGATTGTTATTTTTTAAATAATATACAAATATAGTTACCTTGGTTAAATTGCTTGTCATTGTCAGTTTCTGCACGTTTGTTACTATAGCAACTAAAAGCAGATCATTTCTACTAATTAACAATATATACCCTACTAGATATAGGTAGAATATTTTTTATACGAAAATGAATTCCACAGCTAAGGTTTAGAAAAGTTACTTGATAGAATATCTACAGTAGGTGACTCGATGGTGATCAAGATTAATACAAGGAAATCAAAAGTTATAGCAATAAATCGTAGTCCAAGTCAGCTAAAGAATAAGGACATGTATGGAACACCGATAACAAGAGTCTCAAAGTTCAGAAACCTGATTAGTGAAGACATAATCCCGATCTTAGTCTGAAGCTGGTAGACAATGTAACTCGTTCCTCGAAATTTCTTTACATCTTCCATCGTCTTGAAATGATTGATCTCACAACTTTTCAAGACGATGGAAGTCCAAGGAAACTTCGAGGAATAAATCCCAATATAAAAAAAAATGCCATAACCATCTTAATATTGTCATAGACTTTCTGACATTTTGAGATATGGGTGTACCGCAAAATGTGGAGAATAGTGGACATACCTTTGATATTTGAAAGTTCTATGTCGAATGATTAACGAACGAGAACTTCTGGATACAATAAAAAATGAACAGCTTATCTCGGGCATCTGATGAGGCACAATATATATGTACCTTCCTTCAGCTCATAATGGAGGATAATTATTGCCGATCTTCATTAAATGGAGAGGGTACTTTACGAAAAAAAAACACAGCTAAGAAGCTATTTGTTCAATGAACACTTCAAAAAGGTCAAAAGCATTTTTGATCTATTAGATACGGTGTGTTAAATGTTCATTTTTAGAGAATAAAATAAACTAAATATCATACCATCTCCCAACAATTATTACCTATTTCAAATATAAATGTAATGCCAAAATGAGGAAATTAAATGACCTATCAAATGAGCCGTCACTCATTGCCTCTTACTAATCAAGATTTCGTACGTCAAGAGAAGAAGAGGGTAAAGCAATTATTGCTTATAAATAATTTTTCCCCGATAATATTTTTAGCTGGCTCAGCGTTTTTTCATCACTCTCAAATGTCAACAAATCCTAACTGGAAAATTTAAAATGAACATCCTGGGTATATACTCGTACATATATGGCAAGGAATGAAACATCTTAGAATATTCCAATGTCTAAGAGTTCTGTAATTATCATTGTTCCAAGAAATTAACCATCCAAAAAATCATCAAGAGGGAGATAACACTTTTGGCAGCTCCTTCCGCTGCTCAGAACATATTCCAACAAATAAGTGGAGTAGAAATACTAATGTATCGAAGAGAAACATTAAAGGAAGTATCCCCCATTAAACAAAGAGCGTATCTTTATTAAAACGTCAGAGACGAACGCTAACGTAAATGAGGCTTATTTAAAGGCCATTCATTAACAATATGATTTAAAATGAGTATGGCGAAGTTGCCAAAGTGACCTAAAAGAACAACTATATGTGAAAACCAATAACTAAAAGATTACTTTGTGAAAATATATCAAATTGTGAATTTAGCCAAAATCATTATTTAAAAATATTGTATATTAGGCACAACACAATTTTCGTACATATTTCGGTTTTCATATATTAACTTTCTTGTCAAAGGTAGCTGAGTGAATCTTGCAACTGAACTTGGAATCTTTGGACAGAAAATTCCTACAGTCGTTTGTTTCACGTTAATACCCTATTATAATAGCATAATTCCCTTTTGTACATAACGTACCAACCAAACTGCAATAGATTGCACCAGGTTTATACCTATTTGTGCCTAAAAATTTTCGAATTCCCTGTTTATTACCCCTAAAAATGACCAGTAAATGCTTATCATTATTTTCTAACAAGATCGGCAACCCATTATTCCATGTTTGTAACCAATTATACACCAATATTTTTGTTTCTATCCAAAAGTATTTTGAAATATGTAGGGAACGGGATACTTAAAAATGCTATGTTAAAAACTTTTAGCGTTTCAAACCTGGTGGTTTAAATGGGTAGAAACATGGCACAACGATTGCCGAAATTGTTATTTGATACTAAATAGTTATAGGTTTTAAGGACACCCTTTGTATAAAATATTTTTAGTATGCAAAATGCAAATAACAAAACTCAGTGGTAAAAAAATAAGGGTAATATACGTCCCTTTGATCCCTTTGGGAAATTAAAGAATGCCGACCCCACAATCGATATAAGATTAAAAAAAGTTGTTTTACTCAGATACTCAAAACATGAGCAATGCAAAACTATTAACAAATCAAACCTTTCCTTATTGGGTTATTACACTAACTTGTTAGTGATGTGGCGACTCTTCCTCCCAAGAGCCTTATTTCTCTTGTAATCAACCTGCCAAGTGTTTGCTTTTTTGGCAAAAGCAATTCCCTCCTTAGTTTTGGCAAAAGCAATCCCTCCTTATTGCCGTCAACAGCTTCTCAACAATGGTGGAAAAGCGAATTAAGAGTGGAGCACTCTCTGCTCCTTGGAGCGAGAATCTACCAAAAAGGCGGATGAACCACCGATAGTCATAAGCATATGCTTGCAGCAAGCAAAAGGAAGAGTACTGCATTAAAAGTTTGTGTAAATATCCCTCGATAAACTCGTAGAATTAGTAACGGTAGCATTAATGGGGCCTCGAATGCAAGACCTCGATCTCCAAGTTCCTTGTCCAGAGAATGCCATGTGAAATTGGCGAGACTTCTTGTGCGAAATTTATTACTGCTATCTTTAAAGAACGCCGTTAAAGCTGACGATCGTATCAGTGGCGTTTGATTTTGGGTGTAAAAAGCATATGTCATACCCCGATTAATGAGTATCGAAACCAAATTGACTACTTCTTAATTAGAGGCAGATAAAAGTTATCGGTCAGGCTTTGTAGGACTCAGTGTACTTTGAAAACCGTTGAAATTAATAATGGTTACGGAAATACCACTGAAATATTTTTATTTATTTTTATATTACATACGAAAATAATCACAAACAAAATCAAAAAATTAGGAAGAATAAATTGGCACTAAAAATTCCAACAGAAAGTGAAGAAATTGAAGAGTTGAGGAAAAACAAAACAAATATAAAACAACGCTATAACGTTGTTGCTATCTCAAAACTAAATAACCATCAAGAAATGAACAAGTTAAATATAAAAAAGGACCAACGCCCTTAAGTTAACGATTGATATAATATAATTTCTATAAGACATAGATGATGTACATATAATAGAGAAATTCGAGCAATTGCAGGTAACTATTCTAGAACAAGAGTTAACGAAGATCGAAAAAAAATGATGTACTGATATATACAGCACCACAAACAAACGCAAAATACGAACCAATATGGACATAGTAAATTCAATACTCAAAGAAAACTATTTTTTATAACATTATTAACTTTTTATTGTTATTCAGGAAGGAGACATCAAGAAAGCAGTCATAAACCGTGTCCTATAAACGAAACCACAAATTAAATCATAAATAAATAAATAAACGAGGATTTCGATAAGAGTCTAATATCCTAGAAAATAAAAAATGCCCCCAATATCCTGACTTTTCTAACTTAAACATCTAAAAATTGTATTTAATAAGAATAAACAGTACATACACATGTAAATCTATAGAACGACAAATTTTGAACATTACCAACACCAGTGTTTGACAAATAGAGTTTCTTATGGCATTGTAAAACTAATTGTGGGATAATAAATAATAGTGCCTTTTGTTTTACTAATTTCGTTCAAAAGATTTGGCAACGTCGCACTTTATTATCGTCTTGATTTAATGTGTATCTTCATAGAGAAAGATGTTGACATGGTAAATTATAGTCAGAGTCGGGTAGTTTACATAATTTGCGCCAATCAGGAGAGCTCTCTGTCTTCTTGCGAACCACCATTAATCTTGTCTTTAGAGAGTAGTTAAATGCCACATTCGTATGTGTCACTGAAGGTTGGTTGGTAACGCGGTATGGTCGCTTCCTTGCGTCTATATTTATATACCAAAATTCGAGGAAATCAGTCGCGATTCCTTTGATTTTCCTGAAGGGTTTTATGTTTTATTTAGTTTAGCAGCTGGCAATACTTTTAAGATCAAAAGCTATATAAATCAAATTTTTAGTTCAGTTATAGGATTTCTATGTCTTAAGTAATAATTTTCTTCTTTCACACTTTGTGCATGTTGATTTACCGTTGTTAAAAATATAGAACTCTGTAGAACTAAGATATACTGGATATAAAAAATATTTACATTGTGAACCTTATGAGATATTAAAACTACTAAAACCGTACTAAAAAACATTAACGCAGTTTCCAGTAAGAAGTTACTGTAATGTAACGACTTTTGACTTACACATAAAAAAATGTAAAACGAGTTTCACTGATGGTTTACAAAATTTTAGCAGATTGAACAGAAATTTTAAGCTGTACAAAGAAATTCATGTAATAAATAAAAATATGTAACTGGAAAATTGTAACCAATAGTTTTTATGGTATTTTTTTATAAATGGAAAGCAGATCTCGAAATAACGATTTATTTTCTGACGTATGAAAATTGCTTAAGCATATTTAGAATGTTTCATAGCTTGATGAAAACATAAATTAAAGTTAAGTTGCGTTGAAAGTATAAAATGGCAATTTAAAAGAAAATATTTAAAATTAATAAAAAGTTCAAGTTAACACACTAGCAAATCTCAAACGCCAACAATTTAAAAATGAAAAATAGTATGTATTCAGTTTTAGTGTAAATATCTAAACGAAATTAAATAGTAAAAACTGAGAATTATTGAACATTTTGGCAGTGTAACACATAGTTTACAAAATATTGTTGAACAAAATATAATAAAAATATAAGTGACCAGAAAATAAATTAAACACATTAATGGTAATAATCAAAATAAGTGGAGAAATTGTATCTGCTTCCTCTTAGGGTGCCATGTGCAGTGCAGCAATTGTTCGTCCATTTATACTTAAATTATCACCAGAGTATAAGCCCCAGTTTCATATGTTTTTCGACCTGCCCCCGTCTGCTTTTAATTTTTCCTTGTAGAATCAGGTTAGGTATGAAGTTAGGAGCTAAACATGACACTCTCCGTTGTGGTATTCTGTATATCAATTGACTGTCTACGCCAGCTTTTCATAGAACTTCGTCATTTGTCACATGATCAGTCTACACTACAAGATACGCAGCAGTTGGAAAAGTGTTCACAACTCAATGGCTTCGATTCGGTTTACCGTACCCGTTTTGAGTGACCAACTTTCAACATCACATAGTAAATAAAACAGACCATACGTATCACTGAATCACTCGTAGCAGGTGTAGGGAATTTTTAAGTTTGAAGAAGATTATCTTCGTGCGGCCCGTTCTTTCTTTTACGTCATCATCACAGTCCCTTTTTTCATTCAGAATTGCACAAAGATAAGCGAGTTTTGCAAAACATTAAATTCTTTACTTTTGATGGTGTTGCCTACTGATCACCATCATTTCTGTTTTTGCAATATTGATATACTGCCCTAACTGTTTGCCGTTTTTATTGAGTTTATTTACTAATAGCTGGAGGTATTCAAAGTTGTTAGCTAAGATTATGGTGTTATCTACATATCGATTATTATTTATTTATTTTATTTATTTATTCTTATACGGGTAATCTCATTTACATAAAACACCAAAAACAAAAAATTTAGTTTAAATAACATTAAATCTAAAAAACATATAAACCTAAAGTTGACATGTCTAACATTGGACTCAACTTTTAGAAACAATACAAAATACAGAATAAAATATAGTTAATTAAAATTAAAATTATAATTAAAATACATGTTGTCGCGAAGAAAAGATAACACATCAAAACAAAACAAACGGCAGCATTAAATATTGTAATATAACGAGCGCTTGATTACATTGACGGAGTTATAAAACACATCAATATGCGAGGAGTACTGATTGGCTGTACGCATTAACCTAGTCATTGCTGAACAAAATCCATAGTTAGTTCTATGAAATGAAACATGGAAGAGTTCTGAAGAACGAGTTCTCATTGTCGTATTCAAGGAAATTCTGTCTAGTAAGGAAGGGCAGTCAAGTTCACCTGACAGCCTATGTTATAGAAAACAAATATCAGCTATGTTACGCCGATTTTGCCAAGATTGTAAATGCATTTGTAATAAAATATCAATATATTGATAATTGTCCCTGCTCAATCCCATTTTAAATGCTACTATACAAAGAAATTTATTTTGAACTTTCTCAATATTAGCTATATGTGTGTTATAGTGGGGGTTCCATATGACAGAACAGTACTCCACAATAGATCGTACTAGTGAACAATATAGTAAACGAATCGTATTATTAGAAAATGTTTTAGATGAACGATTGATAAAACCCAAAACCTTGTAACTCTTGGAAACAACTAGATCAATGTGTCTACGAAAAGTCAGAAAATTATCGAAAACGACACCAAGGTCAATTTCACTTACTCGCTGTATAGTTTGTGAATTAATAGCGTATGAAATAATTATAGGTTGTGAAATTTTTGCAAAAGTAATAATAAAACATTTATTGATATTCAGGTCAAGATCATTGCTAAGACACCAGGCAAATAAAGAGTTTAAAACTGACTGGAGTAACATAGCATCATTGCAAGTTGCAATTGCTTTAAACAGTTTGAAATCATCAGCATATTACAATGATTAATAATTTTGCCAATATCATTAATAAATAAATTAAAAAGAAATGGTCCCGCATGAGAGCCCTGTGGAACTCCCGAAGACCCACTTATAATCCTGGAGATAATACCCCCCACTTTAACATAATGGTATCGGTCTGAGAGATAACTCTTTGTCCTCCTCTATTCTCCAAAATTTTTTGCTATAAATGACTCGTAGACGGACAAATTGGTTAAAGTAGATCTACCCGAAAGAAATCCGTGCTGTTCATTAACAAAAATGTGTTTAAATTGCCATGATAAGAATTGAGAAAAAAAGTAGTTCAATAATTTCAGGATCTCCGATTTAAAGCATACAGCTCGGTAATTCTCAATATTTTCTTTAGATCCACCTTTGCGGATTGGCCTCAAGTAGCAATGTTTCCAAAAACTGGGAAACTTTCCGGATGACAGTCAGTGACAAGTTAAAAATTGTTTTCAGAGGAAGCGCTAGAGTGTAGACACAGTTTATTAAAAAATGCGAGGGAATACCATCAGGGCCACAAGAGAGCTTTATCCGAAGTTCATTAAATCTGCTAATGATGTCTGCTACAGTTACACAAAAGGAAGACAAGTTAACAGAGTTTTCATAATGAAAATGAGGCACATTAATGTTCTGATCCAATTTATAAACCGTTGAAAAGTAGGTAGCAAAAAGACCTGCAGTTTCCTCAGCCCTGTTGCTTATTTCATCCTTATAAAACATGGATTTCGGAAGATTAAAAGACTTTTGCATGCCATTAATATATCCCCAAAAACTTCTTGGATTGTGATTTAAAATATTTTCAATATTATTAATGTACAATCTGTAACAATTATTAGTGAGACATCTTTACAAATGCCTCTGATATGAGAAAAAAACAAATAATCATCATAACCATTAGTTGACTTAAACTTTTTATGCGCTGCCTTCTTTTCAGCTACCAGATGACGCAGCTGACTAGAAAACCAAGCAAGATAAGGGGAAGACTTAAATCGTTTAACAGGCACGTCTAAATTAATAGCCGAATACAATTTATCATAAAAATAAGCCACAGCTAATTACAGCTAGCAAGAAAGTTGTTGATAGCGAAATAATGCGCTTATTTAAAGTCGTAATAAAAATCTTCATAAATTAAACTATTGCTAACACAATTAGAAGACAGTAAAATATCAATAGGTGTATGGTTAATGGAGGATGGAAGTAATCGTCCGACAAGTATGTGCATAAACTAAAATCATTAGTAAACACTAAATCAAGAGTTCTACCTCTTGCATTTAACACATAATTCTTTTGAAAAAGTTTATGAAATCCATAGCAGTTTGCCAATACAGTAGCCGGATAGTTATTTCCATTATCTATAGTTACTCCATAATTATCGTTATTCCAAGTAACATCGGGAATATTATAATCTCCACATAAAACTAACTTAGCATCAGGATAACAAGACAAAATAAACTCCACAGATCTACAATGGTCCTCATAAAGGCTGTGGTCAGAGCGCAGAGGGATGTAACATACACCCAATATAAACAACATTGTACGCTCTTTCAGCAAAACAAAAATTTGATTACCAGAAGTTAGTTCGCACTGCACTAATGTTGAGTTGATATTTTTCCGCATATATAAGAATTCCACCTCCACGACTCAAAGAATTCCCAGGTAACTCTTGTCTATCTTGGCGATAAAAATTGAAATTTTCAAATCCAAGTTCTGAATCCAAGTGCTAAGGTGTAAGCCAAGATTCGGTGAAACTAAAAGCATCATAAATGCTGGTTGAGACGTTTCAACGTAGTTCATCAAATTGTGTTCTTAAGCCTGCAGCTTATTATGATAATAAAGTAGCATCTTATGTGAAGGATCGACACTAACTGTGAGATTACCCGTGACATCTAGTTATTTAAGGGAACAATTTGAGGAACATTATTGATATATCTAATAGTGATTCTCTCACCATTTTCGGTTCTCTTGCGAAGTTCAGTTCGAAGATCGTTGAGGTATTTGCGTTGAGCTGGAGTGAGGTCAGATCCTATTTTGATGTTTTCTTGATCCAATTTGTTTGTTGTTTTGAATTCTCAGTAGTTTCAGAACGCATGACTTATCAGAAAAGATGACTTTTATGGTGCGTGGTTTCTCACCAATCTTTCCAACCCGCGAAACCTTGGTTATTTCGCTAGAAATATCACTTATTGGTCTCAATATAGCCTAATCCGAGTCTACATCATCCTTAATCATCTGATCTGGGAATTGATACCCGATTCAGAAACATTGTAGACCATTAGGTTATTTTTTCGTAATTTCCGCTCCTCATATTCTGATACAAATACATTGATATTACTAATTCATCTTGGATTCATACTCCGAGCTGCGAGATTTAGATAATAAAGAAACCAAGTCCTTAACTTTTTCTTCGAGAGTATTCAATCTTTCAATTAGTAGAAGTCTCAACCCATTCTCGCACGTACTGCAAAAAAATTTCAACTTTCTTTTGCCCTTGGACTGGATACACTTCAACTCTGGAGGTGCTAATCCTGTGCAGGCGTAATGACAGCCATCACAAGTGCAAAATTTATTGTCATTAAGGTCCCCGTCACATCCGATACACTGTGAGTCGTTCATCTTTTAAATACTAACCGGGCCAGCCAAATTACCTTAAACGGTCATGAACCAAAGTCGAGATTCACAATTTTAGAGTCAATTTGTTCATATATAAGTTGACACTAACCACATGAAGCAAAAATTAGAATTTAATTAACACTGAAAGCCACTTAAAACAGAAAAAAGGCGAGTAAAAATGTTTGCGTACCTATTCTGTCTGAGGTTCACAACAATCGCGAAGCCATTTACTTTAATACCTAGCTGTTCATCTATCTTCCAGAACCAGCTAAAATATTTTCTCAGAGTAAATGTTGAATAAAATTGGTGACAGTACACATCCTTGTCGTCCCCTTTCAGTATACTGAGGATTCTATTGTTATATCACACTTAATTCGTATTTCAGCTAACTGTGCACAATTCAACTCCTTAACTATTCTGATTTTTTCATCGACGTCTATTTCCTGCAGTCATGCAGCAGCTCGTGCTTTATGTTGGCAAATGCGTTCTAGTCCTCAATAAAACAATTAAATACCTCCTGTGATAGAACCAAATTGTATATTGCCACTCAAACTTCACACTTTTTAAAAATCCTTAAATGAATAACTCGAAGAAGAGACTTAAGCTTATGACCGTTTTAAGTGGTTGTTTTCTTTGGGATGGCAACTTTAGCTACTACCTTGGAATTTGCTCGGATTCAAATATTAACGATTTTAGGACCATTCTTAGGTTACAAGTTATTCGTGGTCCCAAAATAATGCATCTGCGTAGTTACTCCAGGTTTTTCTAAGTTTACCGATATCTAGTATCGGTCTCCCTTGTCCAATTTTATTGACGCCATTGCAGTTCTTCTTTTGGTTCTAGTTATATCTTATATTTTTGTATTAACTTAAACGTTAAAAGAGGCATACAGTCGCTTTGCATTGTTCTCAAGTCTATCGCTATCTAGCTTCCCTTATTCTTCTCTTGATGGTGCTATTTATTGTAGCCATCCGTCATACACTGTTTAGCTTTTTCTTGGTTCGATCAACCAATAACTCAATTGGGAGTCATTTAAATGCTTTTGGTGTGGTCCAGATATTATTGCCTACAATTTTTGAAAAGAGATTTTCTAGAAATTAATCATTATAATAAAAACATGAGAACACTGAGAAAACACAAAAACCTGAGATTATAAAAATAAAGCACTTCGATTACTGAAAGATAGGATTCCTGAAGAAATAGCCATCCAATCCTAGTATCTTCAATCTCCTTTTTTTAAGGCCGACTGTCGTAGGAATTGAGCAGTTTAAATTGCGGCGTATATTGAATCGACAGCGAAAGAAGTAAACAGCTTGATAGGATTAGTCATTTTTGTCTTGTAACCAGTGAAGTTATTTTGGTAAAATAAAGACTTTTGAAAGTCAGGATGAACATTTGTGAAACTGAACCCACGGAATTTGATTTCTTAATGCTATAGCTTAATATAGCTATAGTTCTATTAACAAATATTTACAATTTTCTTATCATTGTAAACAATTAAACTCATTAATTCCGACTGTATGCACACAAGAGTTTAATTTTTCTTAGTTTAAATTAGGATAAATGAACTGCAAACTCAGTTTTCGTAGAATCTAAGATCAACAATCTGGTCTTACCAGAGTTTCTTTCCAAAAAAATGTAGCTGAGGCAGTCTCTATATCAGTAGAATACATGTATCTGTGTGGGTGTGTGATTGAGTGTAGTTGTTTCTAGCTCAAATTCTAAAACATAATTATTTATTTTACTAGTTGTAATTGTTAGGATTACCATTGTAGGACCATATTTTTTGACAATTGTTTAGAGATATTTAGAAATGGTGCAAACTGATTCAGATCGATTTTTTAACCGACTTCCAAAAAGGAGGATATTAATTCGTTGTCACGTTTTTTTATGTATGCTCAGAAATTATTCAAAAACAGCTTAGGCAATTTTATGATTTAAACGGTATTGCATTAAGGAATATTACAGAAAGATATCATATACTTTTCTATAACGTGAGATTTACGGTTTTCCAGAAAATCAGAAAAAACCGTAATTAAGGGACTACATTTCAGTGAACTTCAATAAATATACCGTTTTCTCTGACACGGCTCAACCAATTTCAATATTTTAAATTGTATTCTACAAAGATATGTTCCACATATAGGATGGTTGAAAGGTGAAATAGAATTAAAGTTAGACAGGGTGGTTAAAAAAATATTGTTTTGAGAGGCACAAAAGTAATTGCGTATACAAGTTGGCTGAAGAGTGAAGTAAATCTATAGTTATACAGAATGGATAAAAATGGTTAAATAAGCTTATACAGTCACAATATTCGAGATATTTAGCGGAGGGTTCAAAAAATGTTAGAAGCAGTTGCATATACAGGATGATTGAAATATAAGGTGGAGTGGAATTATAGTTATACAAGGTGGTTAAAAAATTTAATATAGTTTGTGGAACATTAGTAGTTGCTTATACTTGGCATTTGAGCGAAGTAAAATTATAGGTATTCAGGGTGATTTATAGAATAGAAAAATAGAAACAGTCAATAGGGTGGAGAGGATTAATAATTATACAGGGTGGTTGCAACACCGTGTAGAGTTGAATTATAATTGTACAAGGTGATGCAGAAAATGACAAATAATTTATATTGGGTGACCAATACACAGAAACATATTCTGGGTGGTTGCAATATCTCTAATTCACCCTGAATTTGTAGAAAGTGGGCCAAATACTAAAACAAATAAAAAAGTTAAAAAATATGTGGATAATATAAAAAATCCAAATTAGAGAGAGAGGGAGAGAATAAATAATAAAATACGCTAAAATAATCAATAGAATTGTACCTTAAATCAGATAAAAAAATATGTCAGAAAATAGTTATTGATTTCACACGGTTTCTAAACGGATTTTATTTTAAGCCAGTTGAAGTCGGTTCGTTTTTAAATATAAATTATTTACGTTTATAATTGGAACTATTTCAGATACAATTCACCCTAGTCAAGTATATTCTACTACTTGTAATCGACTTTCCTATTCCTAGCAAACTCCCGAAGACATTCCTATGAAAATTTAAGGTTCGACGGAGAACACGCAATTGAAAACAGATCCTATTTAACCTATGAATTCGATTTCAATAATAATGTCTTTTGAAATCCATAAGTAGGCAATTAAAGTACAAAAATAAAGTTATAAAAACCACGACTTTTTGTTTTTACAGAGATAACAATTCGTCATTAATTTGTAACGTATATATAACGTACATAAAATTTGGACAGATATTTAAATTCAACGCCTCCCTATCCTTCACCTTCGACCCCTTTCTCTGTGCTGGAAGATTCTGCACCGCTGGTTGGCTCTTTGGAAAAATCCGGCCGATCAATTGTCTTGCATTTCACGCAGTCATAACTTCAAGATTCCTTCGAAAAATTAATATCTGGCATTCCGATACGGATCATATAAATCGATTACTTTTATATTTGTGGTTGCACGCCCAGTTGCCTTCGAATTACACTTATTATGCCTGGTTGCGTAACTTTTTTGAATTCACTCACGGAGTTTTATCAACAATGCCAACTGGTATGATGTACAAATAGAAAACAGGAGCACTTGAAGCATGAACACGGACAGAAACACCTCTTGCAAAACGAATTAACCCTATCGGTTGATTTTTAATTGAGAACATATGTAAAGACGATTAAATTAAGTGGAGTTTCATGCATAAGTTAATACATGATGTTCACGGTCAATGGATTAATGTGCAACATATTTTTTCGGGCGACACACTTCTGTTTGTCTTTTACTATATGGCTATGCCATTTATGCCAGAAAAATTCATGCATATACGGTAAAACACACAATTATTTTCTCTGAACTTTAGTTTTGTCCGGCAATTGATAAGTATTTAAAATTTGTAAATATGGAATAAATTGTAGTAAAGTTATTTCGAATAATTGTCCGGATTACTCGTTGTTTGTACACACAGATGTTTTTGGAAAAGGAGATGTATGTGTTTATAGACGTTTCAATTGCAAATTTCAAAAATTTTGCCAAAAAAAGTTGTAAATTTACTAATAAACCTCCAGCTAAAATACTCAGTGATTGATAACAGTTGATCATCTCCAAAAGACCGTTTTATTGGCATTTAATTTTCATTCAGTTGTTTTGTTTAGACGCCATGCAAAGAAGCAATTTGAAAAATGGAATTTTCTATCTTTACCTATGTTTTTCAACCAACGCATAGACTTTAATGGTGTCATCTATCGTTATAATTTGGGAATGCATCGATTTTGTTGATATTTTTTAGCTATAATTCATGTTAAATACTCTCTTCGAGGTGTCATTCCTTTGTACGCAAGACAATATACATTATATATTATATATAACATATAATGTTTCTGGTCAGGGAACCTTCATCAGTTGCGCTTCCCACAATTGAATGTCCTCTCAAACACTTCTTTATGTATTTGATATATTTCGTTAAATTTGAAGACGCGATATGTAAGACCGACATCTAAAATTTTCGAGAGAATTAACACACAGAAGTTCCGAATCCGGAGCCGTTCCGTGTAATTGCTGTTCTCCCTTAACTCCTAGGACAGAATGTCACGGTAAACTTTTCAGGTTACTTCACCTGTCAGAGATATTGAATACTCTCTTCGAGGTGTCATTTCTTTGTACGCAAGACAATATACATTATATATTATATATAACATATATTGTTTCTGGTTAGGGAACCTTCATCAGCTGCGCTTCCCACAATTTAATGTCCTCTAGAACACATCTTTGTGTATTTGATACATTTCGATAAATTTGAAGACGCGAGATGTAAGACCGACATCTAGGATTTTCGAGAGAATTAGCACACAGATCTTCCGAATCTGGAGCCGTTCCGTGTAATTGCTGTTCTCCCTTAACTCCTAGGGCAGAATGTCACGATAAAATATTCAGGTTACTTCACCTGTTAGATATTTAATACTCTCTTCGAGGTACGCAAAATTTTATCGTGACATTCTGACGTAGGAATTAAGGGAGAACTGCAATTACACGGAACGGCTCCAGATTCGGAACCTCTGTGTGATAATTCTCTCGAAAATCCTAGATGTCGGTCTTACATCTCGCGTCTTCAAATATAATTCATGTTGTTGTTTTCAGATTCTCTCTATCAGGAACCATTTTCCATATTGATCTATAAGTATTCTCGCCATATATTCCAGGTCCTCCCAATCTTGCTTATAACCTATAATCTCAGCATCATATAGTGTATCGAGAGTAGTTGTATGAGCTATATCTGTTGGGTTCTTCAATGTTTTAATACTTCGATGAGGCATACTTTGTATAATATCGACCTTTCGGATTCGGCATTTTTCCTATATTTGTATACAGATTTTAAGTATTAATCTTTTAAGATATTCGGTAATAGCTATTATTACTGTTACGTCAATGGGTGATTTCATACCAACTTTCTCAAGTTTGTTAATAGGTACGTGCTATCATCTATTTTAGTCAGATTCATAAATAGACGGTGGATTTCTCTATTTCTGGCGGTTTTCTTTTCCTTTAACTGATTTAACTAGAAAATGCGCCATACCCTAGCTAGTGTTCGATTTTATCATTTCTGAAAATATTCCTGATTTTGTTCCATATTTAATTAATATATTTAAATGGTCTGTTTCCCCTTTAACAATTCCAAAAACCTGGAAAACAAATTTTGTCATTCCTTTAGTTAAAAATCATAACAGGTCTGATGTGAATACCTTTAGACCTATCACGAAATGATAAACTGGTATGTGATAAATTCTCTTCATTTATATTTAAAGATATTACGCCTACGCAGAATGATTTCTATCCTTATAGATGCACCCAAACGAATCTCTGCAGACCTAAAACACATCACCGACTCATTAAATAAAATTTGTACCGTGGACTCTATTGATGCAAATTTTCTTACAGCATTTGATTTGGTTAATGTTGAGCTCTTGGTTAGGAAGCTTTCGGCCTGTGGCTTTCATGGACCATTACTATCTTGACTTGAATGATTTTTAGTAAATAGATCTCTCACAAATAAGGTTAAAACTTCATTTCTCAATCCTTTGCCATTACAACTGTTCATTCTTTTTATAAACGAAACAAGTCAAGTGATGAAATATTATTTTTTTAAATCAATTCATGACAGAATTCTTTTACTAAATGAACTTGATTCGTTTTTGATGTGACCATGGCCGTACTGTTAAGCCTAACATGTAACCCAGATAAATACTATACTATAAGTTTTGACTTCAAGTTAAAATTGCAGTTAATTATGTTGTATCTAAAGCCACTAAACAATTTTGAAATTTTATACTATGCTTCTGAATATTGTACTTCATCTTACTGTTCACTTGTTTGGAGACCTTAATTAGATTTAAATTACTTGAAAAACGTCGTAGACCTTTTCTTCAGTATTTTTTTTCATGTGTGGTCAGTCAATTTATTTTTCGAATCATGACTATAGCAACATTACTCAAACCCTTACAATTACTTATGTATACTCTTCAATGACAACAAATTTTATCATTTACGGCTTTAAAATTGCTAACAACAAAATTGACTGTACCTCTTTGCCTCTTTGCCATAGCTATTATTTTTATGAGACAGAATATCATTGGTAGTCTCCCATTGAGAAATTATCGGAATTTATGAGTAACAATTCTTCTTGGCTTGGTTTATATAACTTTAAAGTTGCTAATGTCAGTAAATATTCAAAACATATATTTAATTTATTTTAACAGTTCAATGAGTTTTAATTTTTACTTTTATTTTAACAATTATTACATAAATTAACTTATTTATGTTCTTATTATTTTATTATATTAATCTATCCAGTTAACATGGGGATTCTCCCCGTAAATTTTAAGTAAAGAAATAAAAATTCATACTCCCCCTCCCCCCCCCACCCCCCATTCTCTCCAAATCATTGAGCATAAAGTTTTGAAAAAATGGGGAATATAGGATATCACCCAAAAATACTATTCAAATTTTTAAAGTAGTAAAGGAATATCCAAATTAAAACTGTTTCCATGTCACCACATAATACATCAAATAAAAGCCCGCGTCATTAGAAATACAAACATATATTTTATTGTTACGAAATTTACCCAAAGCCTGTTTCATTTCAGTACGACAACAATCGCTTTGAGATAAAAAATGGTTCTCGAAAAGACTCGACAGCTGTAGGAGTGATGACTGATTTTACTGGAGAATTCGACGCTGGTTTTATAAAAGCAGAAGGCCACGATCGCGAGTTGAATTGGTTGTACGAAGAGCTTATATGTAAAATTGTTATTGTGATACTTGAATCAGCTGTTGTATATTCGATGTAAATAAAGTTTTAGAAAAGTGAAAGTGAATATTAATTTTATAATTTTAAATTGAACCCACGGACTATATTGCATTATTATATTTTTCAAATTAATTGTTTAAAGATATTAAGGAAAACTTGTACATTTTGACCCATCCTTCGAAACTAGTGGGCTCAAAATTTGAAAAACATATTGAAAATATAGGATCTCACCCAAAGCTTACTTGGAACTTAAAACGAAATTAGAAAAACTAATTTTGCAAGGCAAATTATAGTATTAAATGGTCAATAAAAAATTAACATTTTCGAGCGCATCATGTAATATATTAAACGAAAAAATAGTACAAATATATATTTTTTAATTATTTCTTTAAAAAGCAAAATATGCGAAATTCAACCCATCTCCTCTTTAGAAAACTACTGAGCGTGCCACTTTAAAAAAATAGTTTGAGTCTCACCCAACGTATACAAAGACAATTAAGCGAAAACCGTACTGTTAACTTTGGGGGACAAAGTATAAAATTAAATGGAAAATAAAAAAAGTGACTAAAAAATACAAATTTATCCAATTTTTATATCAGCTTCTTAGATTGTCCATTATTCTACACCGTATAGAACAATCAAAAATATAAGCGTTTCAACTAATTTGACTATTTATTGTCCTCTTTACTCCAAAATACACCTATTTGTACAGAGGAACACTGTTTGATCAGATGGTAGAGATTTCGTTTACTCACCTGTGAGATTTTCTGTAAAGGACAACCAGTAACCCGGCAAAATTTTCAAAATAGCCCTTACTAAACTAAAGAAAAGAAGTGAGAAAGAAAAAATGTCAATGAACAGACAGAATAATAATTGAGTTTTATGAAAAATTTTCATTCATTCACTCGTCATATGACAAAAGAGGATCTTGGGTGCACTTGAAAATTAATTTGAAGATGAAGTGAGTTTGCTATAATAATCAGGATATTAAACTCAGGGTGGGATAATAGTTATAAATATTATGTCATAGACTAATTGCCAAATTATATAGTAATATAATCCACCACCACTAAAATTATTTATGCAGTGATTCAGAATCTATTTACCAGGTTTAAAAACTAAATCACTCAACTATTGCATAACATACTGATGACAAAGTTCTGTTTACTTGATCCATTTTTCTGCGAAAGCTATTTCTGCGCTACATATAATAAAGATAACCTAATCGAAACTAAAAGTCAAAACTTTTTTATGCTTTTCATATCAATTACCATAAATTTCGTAAATGTCGTAAAACATTTTTTATAACGCCGTAAAACTTTATTATACATGAATCATGGTAAAACTTTTTGATTGAAACTAAAAAGTTTACCTACAATATTTAAACCACGGTTATTTGAAACAGCTGCTGTCGCACGGGATCATTGTGGCATGTTAATACTTCACAAGAATAGCTTTTAAAGATTGATCCTCCAAAATCTAATCCAGTTCTCTAAAGATTTGAACACACAAAAGAGTTCGATATGATGATGTATCGATATTGAGAAGTGAATTGCCTGGCAGCGACATATCAAAGAAACCTTTTTTATTCTATTTTAAGATCTAGTCGCCGAGATAAGATTATTCAGTAAGAGGTATCGATTATAAACGATCAAATTTCAATTATGGATACGGTCGTAATCGAAATTTCTTCATAAGAGTGAGATTCTAGGTTTACAATCCGAAGTACACTGTATTCCATATCCCCTGGGCTTTCGAAATATATTTAACTAAATTATCTCTATGTTAGGGAATAATTTCTTGAACTACAAAAGCTATTCTAAAATTCTTTCCACATTAAAAAGATAGTGTAACGTTTTATCAGTAAAATGAGACAAGTTTTATTTTAATAAATGGGTTGAAATATTTGAAAGCGTAAATATCAAGAACTACCAGTCTAATTTAAGAATTTCTTTTTGCCTTATATTGAATTTAAAATTACGTTTTCTTTAAGTTTCTTACAATGAACAATACACAGTGTGTCTCCACTTACATCAGCACTATTATTCCCTCCGTTATTATTAGAGGTACAGGGGCGGCTAAAAGTAGCAAAGTATTGCATTTTTCTGCAGATGAAGATGATAAAAAAAGAAAAACCATTGAACATACCATTTTAGGATAAATTTAGAAACTGCAATTTTTTTAATGGATCACCCTGTATATTTTACAAGCTAACTCTTAAATTCGTGTAAATAATAAAAAAAATGTATATTCACTAATCGCAGAAACTTAAAAATAATGAAGTTATAACGATATGTTGCTCTCAGTAATGATGGTTACGAAATTCCAAAGTGAAAGCAATTGATTTAGTTGTTTGGCGATTTAATAGTCACGGAAAATGGTGAAATACATCACAATCTTGTTGAAGCGAAAGCTTCTTAACGGGGGCCAACATTTACACATATGAAAATATATGAGCAAGGGAATGAATTGGATAATATGAAATTTAATTTGTTTCGACACCGACACCACACATTACCTTGATCTTGAAATACCCAATACAATTAAAGCAAAATCCATCAGTTTTTTCTTTTATAGAATATCAATTATATATAGGAAATAAACTAATATAATATCCAATTAATATAGAAAACCGACTAAAATTTGCCTTTCTAGAAGAAACTCCAATTCTCTCTGCGATATATTAAATTACGAACTTGACATATCTCAGAATTCAGAAAGAATGCTATTAATTTCATACACCTTTTTTATTTTTTTTTTTCGGCATTTGTAAGTCATGGGATATGAGCTTATTATTATTATTATTATTAAATAAATTACACATTGGGTCAATACTTGAGTCATAACAAAATAGTGACAATTATTTTAATTCTACTGAAATTTATAACCATTACTAATGATAACACAAGGAAATAGAAACAGAGACAGGAGAGACGGGAAGTATAATTCGTAAGAAGCTTTCGCCTCCATCGTTCACTCTCAAATGACAACCGCTCGTTCTTCTTTATTTCAATTGGTTATTCTAAATTAGCATCTTTCGTATTGGAATCTACTTCTTTAACATACCTCAAAAAGGTTAACTCTAGGGATCCGATGGCTAACGAATTAGATCATTTGTGGCATACCATTTGAGTGCAGTGTCCCATAAAATACCATATTCAGGCTAAAATGATGTTGAGGGTTTCTGAGATCAACAAGAAATAAATTTTCTAGTGACCAATAATGAATATATTTGCTATTAAACATATCTTTGTTGAAAAAAATATTAAGCAAGCAATTACAAAAATTAAGTCGTATTTCATGATCATCAGGCAACAGCGCTTAGACAAGTTTTTTTGTTTATTTTTGTTTGTGTTAATTAACCGAAAAATCCATACAAGGTACGTCCTTGTTTCTTCAATGCATAAACAACATCCATAGCTGTGACTGTTTTCCTGTTGGCATGTTCAGTGTTTCAAGGAATACTTTAAGCACACCTCTAGTTTCCTCGTATATCAATCCTGATATACGTTTAACACCACCACGTCTTGCTAAACATCTTATGTCTGGTTTTGTTATCCCTTTGCCACCTTTGCCTCTTCCAGTCATTTTGAAATAATACAAACGTGCACTTCGTCGTTAGTAGACAAACTTGTAGCCGTTATATTGTCTAACTAACACCTTGAGTTTTCTTTGTACTCATCAATATAAGGAAATAAGTTACGAAAAGGTAATCTCCAAATGCACTCTTCCATTACCCTAGTACTATTTTTCCTGCACATAAGCTTCTAACATATCTAATTTTAGGGTTCCGTATATACTATATAGGGATACCCTTATAATATCACTCCGGATTTCTGGCTCTGTCACATCACAGCCATTTTCTCCTAAACTACTGGACGGAAGATATTGAAATTTGGCATCAATGTATAGTTTGGTGACCCGATCAGGAGTACATATCGTAAATGAAGAAATTTTTATTTCAGGGGTACTTTTGGGGGGAAAACTAAAAAAATCGACCGTCCCCCCCTGATCTCCCAAACTATTGAGCCTAAACTTTTGAAAAAATAGGAAATATAGATCTTTGCGCGAACTTTACAGGAAAAATAAGAAGAAACAATTAATATTAATTTTGGGGGGCAAATTATAGAATTAAATGGAAATTTAAAAATACATTTTTTTTCAAAACGTATCATGTAATACATAAAATGAAAGGTCCTATTCTGAAAAACACAAATATATTTTTTTCAAATTAAAAAAAATTAAAAAGATATTAACGAAAATATATCAAAATTTACCCATCCCCCCCCTTATCTCCGAAACTATAAAACGTAAAGTTCTGAAAAAAATTAGAGGTATAGGGTCTGACCTGCAGTTTACTGGAAAAATAAGGAGAAACCTCTACTTTTAATTAAATGTAAAATATAAAATTAAAATTGTTTCTAACGGATCAAGTAATATATCAAATCAAAGGGCTCATTATGACGAATACTAATTTATTTTTTTAATTAAATTTTTTAAAATATATTTAAAAAAATATACTTAAAAAATTACCCATTCCCCCCTTTATTCCTCAAACTATAAGACCTATTTTTTTTTTTGTTTACAGAGTAAATACGAAGAAATCCCTAATATTAATATTGCATGCAATACATCAAATGAAAGGGTTTATTATGAGGAATACAAACACATATTTTTCATATTTTTTAAATTAATTATTTACAAGATGTTAACATAAAGATATAAAAAATTCTCATTTCTCGCTTTATTTCCGTAACCATATCACCTAAAATTTTGAAAATAATTAGGGGTACTCACTTGAAAATTTTAAGAAAAATTATATTAGAAAACCCCCATAGTAATTTTAGGAACAAATTATACAATTAAGTGGAAAATAAAAATTCAATTTTCAAACGCATCATATCAGATAAAAGGCTCATTATGTGAATTACAAATATATCATATTTTTAAATCATGTGTTTAAAAGATATTGACAAAAATATTAAACATCGACTTAATTCCCACTTTAGAAACTACACTATTTAAATTTTGAAATATATATTTTATTTGTAATTTTAAATAATTTCAATAATAGATTTAATAATTTATAATTTAAAACTTGACCTATTTTGCCCTATATCTTCCAATCTACAGAGCCTTAAAGTTCGGACAGTAGATTATAAAAGACTTCCCTGAAAGTTTATTAGTAAAATAAAACTCTAATGTTAATTTTTGGGGGCCAAATTAGGAAACTAATTACATAAGTATTCTTATAAAAATCAAGCGAATCCTGAAGCAGTTAAAATAAAAAGTCTATGTGTAGAAAATCAAAGTGTATATTTTTTATAAATTTAAAACGCTTCCTTTAAAATAAATTAGGGTAAATATAAGAAAATGCACTCATTCCCTGCTTGAAACTGGAATATTAGAATCTTGAAGGTGGTATGGAACCCTTAGTATGCGAGTCCAACTCGCACTTGACCAAATTATTTATTATACGTGAACAACATTTTGGAACAAGTTGTAGCAACAAAAACTGTAAATGTATTATTTTTCAATCATAAGAAAATGTCATTGTGTCATAACTGTCATTTAGAGTGCCAAGCAACCAATCAATTGGTTTTATTTTGGAATTTCATTGTCAACTTTACTGAGATTAAAATATCATTATAACTTCTTTATTAAATTTCTTCATACCAAATACGTGTCTTTTGAAGGTGTCCCGATTTTCGCGTGGTTTACCATCATGCAGCTGACTTCCTTATGTTTACTCTTTTATGAATTTTCTTCTTTCAAAGAAATCTTTGTTTTATCCCAGTCTATCCTATGGCTAACGGTCATGTTTAATACATGGCTGGCCTAATTTGATTTCTCCAAATGTCTTCTGTCAATGTTATATTGGTGTTGTTTTTTCAGTACTTCTAAAGGGCTTGAAATTTCACCTGTATCTATATGCCCACAACCACAAACACAAATTTTGGAATTCTGAGGAGCATTAAATGGTTTAGTATGTACAAGAATAGAGCGTAATGTATTATTATGGGAATGAAACACATAACTTGAAATTGCATTTCACACCACACACTACCTTTTGATCTTAAAATACTTTATACCCATAAAACAGGTACCATGTAATACATTAAGAGTATTCTTTTATACAAAATCAATAAACTATAGGAAATAAACAAATATAACATCCAGTAAAAATATAATACTTGCACAAAATTTGATTTTCGTTCTAATAAACATTCCAATTCTCTCTTTGCGATATATATTAAATTGGAGACTTCACCTACGTCAGAAGTCAGAAAAAACACGACAAAAAATGGCAACGTTAGTTGTCATTAAATTTGTGTGGTGACGAGCTTCATATTAAAAAGTAAACATTTTACATTAAGATTCTGAATAATAATTGAAAATAATACAGGAAATTATTTACCTTACTGTAGTAAAAAGGTGGAACGATGGTAATCCCATCACAATGCCATTTGATTACAAAAAGTTCGAAGCAACTGCAGAGGGCTCTACATGTTTACTGCATATACAGGCTTATACACCTTATTCTGTCTGATCTGTGCCTTATTATCACGACTAACCGAATCAATTTGCAACATTGATGTTTGTTATATTTACATGAACATAGTGAAAATATTTTGTAACATTATTGCATTAGTCCGATGGGGGTTGCATTAATCAATTGTAGGTTACATTATTTTAATGTGTAAATATTTTTTGGAGCCCAATATTTTAAATTTAATATGGTTTTTCGTTGGGCAGCAGCTAATTGTAACATTAACAAAACGAATAGATAAGTTGTCGGTCTTTAGTGTTGCAGAAGTACTAAAAGAAAATATTTACAAATGTTTTTCCAGATGTTACTTATTCGTGGTTATTATCGTCAATACGATGTGTAATAATTTTAAATGACATAAAGAGAAAAGAATCCAAAGATATAACATAAATTTAAAAGAAGCACTAAAGTCTTTCTTCATTAAACATTTGTTGGTTTACACACTGAGCGATATATAATTGCAAGTGATTTAAAACAATTTGTATCAACTCTATGTATTTCAAAATTTAACTTAATTTTCACGTTCCTACACATATATTTAAATTAAGAATTACATTACACATTAGGATTAACACTCGTAACTAAATAGTGACAATTATTTTAAATCATCTGAATGGTATTTATATCTTAAATGCTTATGCTTTCGGAAATTGGGGCATCTTCAATTGACATGGATTTGGGATGGAGAAATTTATTGCTAGAACAAGAAAATGACGGTACCCTAAGTATCAACCAACCACCAAATTTGTCACTGTCAAAAGAATAAACCTCCAGCTACAATGCAGAGCGAGCGCAGAATTGGGGTTGAAACGCCTCCAGATAAGTATAACACAATATACAAAACACTATTTATTTACAGGAAATCTGGCAATTTTCCAAAATTGCCTAAATGCACTTTGATCTTCATTTACATGTTCAAATACTTATTAGTTGCAGGGAAAATCTGAAGAGAGAAACCCCAAATGAATAGGCAAAATAATAAAAGACCTGCTCAACAGACTTTTCAAAAGTAGTTACTTATGCAAAAAAAAATGTATATTGTATATTATGGACTGGATTTTGATTTGGATTTTAATGGATAGGATGAAAATGAATTGAAAGCGCTCTGAACGAAGTATGCTGTAAGATTGCGTCACCAAAAATGAAACATAGATATTTTGAAGTTATATTTACCTTAAATACAAACATCGTTTAAGCTCTGTAGCAATTTTATTTGAATATAGGGCTCGTTGGCGGAAACATCTAAATACTATGAAAACACGGTTTGGACCCTAACACCAAGCCTTTCAAACACTCATCGCCGTTTCAACAACTGTAAATTGTCATCATCAAGGAGTAAACCTCCATCAAGACGTAAACCAAACTCCTTGATGATGACAACTTAAAGTTAAAACGGCGTTGAGTGTTTAAATAAATATTTGGTATTATAGTGCAAAACTGTGTTTTTATACTTGTGCCACACCAAAGGTTCCACAGCATTTTCATCTACATACTAGTTGTTCTGCAGAGGTGAGCAAGAGTGGACGATCAGATTTATTTAGTTAATGCCGATAACAACACTTGCAACAATAAAATTCAGAGTGGACAAAAAAAAATTATTAGCAGTAGGAATTGAACCTTATGTGCCGTTCTCTCTGCGAGTATCGATTCAAGCAGACGACAGCTACTGAATGCGTTTAAATCTAGTATAAACCTAATCTTTATCTATTTTCGTTTTAATTAAATCATACATAAGTTATATTGTCTCATTATTGCAATTATAGGGACTTCCGGGAAAAGGGCGGGACGGCCAAACGTGTAAATAGCTAGTTAAGTTTAAAAATTAGATTAAAGAAGTTAGAATTAAAGTTTAACATGAAATAGTATAAGAAATTGGTGATTGTTCATTAAGTGTTAGTTATCCCCATGAAGACTGGTTTTGTTGAAAGGTATGAAAAAGTTAAATATGAGACGCTTTTACAAGTGAGAGACGCTCATGAAGTGAAAATAGTGTATAAGTGAATTAGTAACATATAGACACTAGTTTAGAGGAAGAAGGGAAAGAAAAAAGGAAGATTTTAGTTAACCTGGAAGTCCAGGAGTGGCTGTCCCGGAAGAATTATTTTTATTTAGTTTTTTATTGAAATTGCTACTATAGAGGAGGATGGGTTATCCCAGACGCATTTAATTATGCACCTCTTCTAACTCGAGGCTGGCTAAATGCTTATTGGCGAAGGCCACAAACCAACCAACCAACTATTGCAATTATACAATTAATATTCATGAAATGGAAACTGAAGTAATTATCTGCAATACTAAAGTAAGTTAATAAAATTGTGTAATATAATACAAGTATTTCCTGTTAACATACGTTCAATATGATTCAAGTGTATATTTACTGTTTATATAAATTACAGATAAACAATAATGAAATCATATCTTCGCCGACAAAAAAAAATTCGGAACGGAAGAAAAATTTAAAAACTTGCAAAAAAGTACGACAACTCTCGTTTTTTATAATAATTACATTCCCTAATGGGATTTTTACCTAAATGACTCCTAACCAAATCATTTCTAATGCGTAACTGACTGGAGTACATTTGGATAAAAAGACAAATACCTATATTATATTTCTATTCAAATTATAGAGATATTCAAATTACCCTAAAAGTCTAAAAGCATAGAAATTGGAGACTTTACCCCTCGCTGAGCAAGGGGAGAGGTAACAAAAAGGGGTTATAATATGTAACACCATCTCAAAAGATGAATTGGTACCTATAGACAGATTATACTAAAACTTCTGCATCATTCAAATATAAATGCAAGAAATTTCTTAATATAAATAACTGTACTTGCAAAAAATAGCATGAAGTATTCAGTGTAGGGTTTGTCACGTCAGGTCGTCAAGCTGATATATTTACCACTTTTGACGTAGATCTCATAACAAGAAGTAATAGCGAAGGAGAGCAATATGTTAACAGCAATTAAGTTCATAAAAAACGCAAAATCCGTTAAAATGCTACATGTTTTTTTTAATTAATAATAGATTATTTTTTTCATTAGTATTGTTACGAGAATTCATCCGACAGCTGGTGCAATCGGTCATCAACCAATTCGTGGAAGGGACAATATTTCGATACTTCTGGGAATCCGAAATGTTTTGTCTCTCAACAGACCGACCGCTGCCGTTACTGGGAATTCCCTTTAAAGTTTCCAGAACACATGAAAGGAGTTTCCCTATGGTTCGTGGACAATTCCGAGAGAAATATATAAATATGGACAGCTGGTGATAAGAGTATTCAGTTTTCGACGGTCGTATACTTAAGTAGATATAAATTGTACATAGTTGTGTTAAATAGTGGAAATAAATTAGAGTTGGACTGTGTTTTTAAATAAATCCAAGAACTAAACTGAACCCGTGTGTGAAAATAAAAACCTTACAGTATCAAATGTTTATATCATACGTTTATACATGCATTTATACATATATTTTTAATGTTTTTTCCAACTTTTTGCAATCCGGGGATTTTATTTTACAAAGTCTTATTTTACTGCGATTCTTAAACATATGTGCTATATTTTAAAAATAAAATTGACTTTGTCAGTGAAAAAATTAACACTTTCTATAAAATAAATATTTCATTTCTTTGTCTGTTATAAAAATAAAGAACCAGATGATAAAGTTTTCATAAAACTTTTCCTAATACCTCTATATTATTATTGATTCCGCAATCAATCACCAATTATCATTAATCGTTTAACTTCCAGCCACCTGTCTTTGTAACTTTCAAACGATTAAATTGTATTCACAAATGTTTTTGGCTATTTTAACATGCCCTATGTTTTTACAAATCGCCTACTTGTCACATCTAGAGAGAACTGAATTGCTTTAAAATACCGGTCAAAATCATTAAAGTAACATCTTTATGAAACATCTGGACGTAACTACCAAATTGTCTTCAGATTTCTGACGTATGTTCGTTCACTATTTCCACTATAATAGTGGGTAATATGCTTCTCTAAACAATCACGTGAAAACGCAAATAGCCAAGACGGCGCTGAAATATTGCGATTTTAAAGGAGACTTGTGCCAAACATCAAGACGGACAAGCAAGACTAATGAACATTGAAAAGTATGAATTCACTCGGCGGACCGAAAAGAAAAGGTCATAAACAAAAGAAGACACAACGAGTGCAAGTTTCGTTTCTTGAACGGCCCAAAGCAGCTGAGACGACCTTTTTGTTCGAGATTTGATTGTTTCCCAAATTTACATCACCGTTTAGGTGAACCGAAAAATTGTCTAGGAAACATCTGGATAAAATTGAGATGCGTAAAGAGACGCACTCTTTAAATAAGAAGTAACTTATTAATTTTTAATTGCAAATTTTCCGTGTTATCAGTTACCCCTATAAACTGTGAATTGAAATTTGTTTGACAATGTGAAAGACTCTCAAAAATCAATCAATCTGTTTGAACACTAAGAAACTACATAAACCAAACTACTCTCAATTCAAAAATGAGATAAAATTTACTGAAAGCATATTATGAAAGTAGAAAAAATCAATACATACACCTTATACGGAAATAATTAAATCAACAATTAAAAATCACGCAACAAAATAAGACTCACAGTTTAACTCAGTTAAGAATAAAAACTAATACAGATACTGAAAGTGATAATTTGAAAAGGCATGTAATTTTAGTCTTCTTCTTTTTTGCTTCAAGTATTAGCCAAGCCCCTATTTACTTATAATTCTGTTTTCCTTACGTTTATAATTGCATACTGTAAGTGGTCGGCAGTTGCTCCCTTCTGTTTATGTGTTCTTTCCATTTTTGCCTTGTTGCTTGATTCTTGTGTTCAGGTCAAATATTTTATTTCTTATTTTATTAGTATAAGTTGACGTTTTTGAAATACTTTTTGTTCATATACATTCTTGTCCTCTTTTTATTGCTACCCATGTTAAGCGTCCGTTGCTCATTTATAGTTAAGCTGGTGTATAGTACAGCAATTTTTTTGTTAAATTTATGCTGCTACAAAGATAAAGTATCTATTTCTTGTTCTACCATAGATGCTGTTGCATTCAAGAAATCTTACAATATAACTACGTTAGGTAAAGGCCAAAAATTAGGAGAAAAGAGAAAATGGCCAGATTTTGTGGGACAGATATTGGACCAGATCAGATCTAAAATATCGACTATCCGGAGGGAAACTCAGGTCCTAGAACTACGGATTGAAAAAAAATAAAAACAGTTGGGCTTATCGGAAGCACAGGACGTGGATTCAAGGGCACAGTACTTTGTGAAATCTCGACTTCTGAACGAACTGAATATTTATGAGAAGAGCGATTGGTAATTACAATGATTCGGGCTGTATGGATTCTGATCATTTCGTCAAATATCACTTCATAACCCATGTGAAACCTGAACCATTAAATGTTTTTAATATTCGACAATGACAACAATCAAGACGCAATAATTAATACAAAAGAAAACAACAGTATAATTGTTTCTCTGTCACAACATACCAGTCATCCTCAATGAAAAATGAAAAAATGTTCGGGTTAACCCTCTTTTTCGAAAACTCTTGTTCACGACATTTTGAGTTATTATTGCATTGTTCTCCAGTTCTGAGCTATTGTTAAAGTTCCTAGTCTATTGTAAAATGTGTACCTAACAGATAGGACGACAAAAAAGTAACTAAATAAAGTTATTTTTGAGATATCTTCTTATTTCAAGTGCACAACTTTTTTGGAAAATCGCCTGGTAAGAATTATATTCTCATATATGTATTATTGATAGTTAGTGAAAGATTATGACTTATATGACACCATTTTTGTGAAAATATATGGGGTCATCCATTTTTGCAATACACGGAAAATTTATTCAAGAGAAATTCTTTCTAAGCAATCGAATAATTTATGACCACATATGAAATATGAGAATTTCAAAAATATTAGTATTCGAACTTTGCACGTCGTGCACACGTCGAATACTAATATTTTGGATTTTACAAGTTGTAACTTGTAGAATAATTTTGTTGAATTACGAAACGAAATTCTACAAGTTTCAAGTTGATTATGAAACAGGCCCCAGACGTTTAGGTAATTACATACGCAACTTGGTATGTCCCCGTACTCAAGCGGACTAAGGAGGAGCTGTATTAATAACTGGTGAATGTAGAAAGAATCTCCAAGAAACGGAAAGTTAATTTAATTAGAGGTACTCAGATCGTACCATATCGAGGATTTACTTGAGGGAGCGTCTTCAATACCTTGAAGCAACAGGTAGTATTAAAGATGTCAAACGATCTGGTCGACTAACAGTTAATGTTGCATCTATCTAACTTTCAGATGACAAACCCAACAGAAGACTGAAATTCTGAGAAATTATGGCAAATGAATTTAATCGAAACCAAGAGTACACATAAACCATTTATTTTGGTAATAAAAGTATTTTTTCCTTCGATGGGAATGTGAATACATAAAAGTATGGTATTGTAGGGACACAAATCTGTACATCTTTCGTGAAATACGTACTCAATTTCCAGAAAATGTTAATGCAGTCATTTTGGGAAACCAATTGAGGCGCTAATTTTTGAAGTTCTGGAAAATAATCCAAATGGATTCGGAAATTTGGAAATAACATTTCAACAAGATGGTGCTTATGCGTAGTGCGATGGATTTTACAGCCAGATCCCATAGAATAGCCAGCTAGGTCACTAGGCCTAACAAAATTAGATTTTATTGTTTCGGGGTTCTTGAAATACAAGGTTTACGCTACGGAATCCGACAATATTAGCGTTTTAAAACAACGAATTATTGATGAATACAGGGAGGTTCAGCTGGCAAATTCGAGCTAATACGACAAGAATTTACTAACAGGATACATTTACATCAGCAAGTAGACCGAGCACATTTTGAAATTCGTTTAATTATATTACAGTTTACAAAATTAGTCTAAACCCAAACAAAATTAATATAGCTGAATAGGTATAGTCAATGCCTTTCAAATAAGCTATCACTTGTTATAAGCCGATTTGCAGCGATGTACCGGTTACAATTGTTAGTAAATGGTTTGAACAGTCTAGTGGTTTTGGTTAATATCAATGACGTCACAAATAAGCCCTTGGTTACGTCATTGTTTGAAATATCTTCAACTGGTAATAACCCAAAGCAGTGGTTGTTTTTGATTGTATGTCTCTTTCTTAAATGACATTTATATATTTACTATTTTACACGTTTACATATATATTTAACAATCAATTTTAATCACTTAAGGGCCACTAAAGAACCATATAAAAAAGAAAAAACAAATCAATTTAATATATGATTTTGACGTTTTTCTGGTTGAACTAAATTAAATACTAGCGAATCAGTTTTGGTTCTACTTCATTGATTAAAAGAGAAATGTCAACTGTCAACCAACGGTAGAACCAAAGTTATACAATTGGTGGCCAAAAGTACATTGATAGATTTGTAAACCATTAAGAACCAGTTGATCTTTTAACAAATAATGTTTATTTTTGTAATTTCATGATCATTTTAATGCAAAAATATTTTGTTGTGTCCAAACAAAGTGTTGGCAGTGAAAGGGTTAAAATTATTCTGAAACCCAACGTTTGTTTGTAGTTATGATGCACCCTAAAATTAATGACATAATTTGATATCTTGTCACTGCAAATAACGAATAATAGATATATCATGACTCAAATACAATTCTAACCCTTGTTTGATAACGACATCATCATTCAGCACCATATGAAAAATAAAATAACATGTAGAACGAGATACAGTGGTAATTATTCGAGGTAACAAGCGTCAACTGTCAATGCCATATTGTTTCAAAACCGATTAATTAGAGAAATGATGAATGAATACCTTCCAGTGATCCAACGAATATTTCTGTCATGATAAATTACCCATTGTAACAATTGGTTGTTTATAGCGTTGACAAATGTCTGCCAATATAAGCGTTCAATATTTGCCCTCTGCCATGGTTATCTTCCTTACTGATGTAATAGTTTGTGTTTGTGTAATACGAGAATGTGTACAATGGATTTGAAATGAATAACTACTAAGTAATAATAACCAAGTTTTTGTAATTTTGTAACGCATATTTGTATATTTCTTTTTAAATTAATAACCAGTCAATAATAATTAAAACCAGATATTTATAGGCTGAAGAGAAACAAATTGAAGTGAGAAATAATCTGTGATCGATATCAGTTTGTATTTTAATGTTTATGTAGGTTATACGGAAAGAATTAGAGATAAAAATTTATTTTTTGGACCTAATTCAAATCATAATAAACACCTAAAGAGTTACAACCGCTTAAAGGCAAAACTAAAAACCAAATATTTCAATATATATTCTCTGAACGATAGTTGTAGATCTCTGGTTTGTATTTTCTAATTTTTTGGGAATAACACCACAATTATTGGAACGTCTGTATATTTCAAATAGTCCAAACGTTCCAGAGTCTAAATCAGACCACCATTGAAACCGGGTTCTCATTTAGATCCTAAAACGTTTTGACTATTTTAAATATGCAAACTTAACAGCAATTGTGGTGTTATTCCCAAAATATTAGCAAAATACATCTCAATATATTTTTCTCAAACTTGGCCCACAAGAGGAAGAATATCACTGAAATAATTCACATTCAAGCTAAGGGGATATTGCCAAGCTGGCAGCTTTGTTTCCTAATATTTTTTCATATTTCATATTTTGTTTTATTCATTGTGCACATTGTGCAGGTAGTTTAAAAATAGCGGCAGTCATTTGAGAGTGAACCATGGGAGCGAAAGCTTCTTACGATTTATACTTCCCGTTTCTTGTTATCTCCTGTCTCCGTTTCTATTTCCTTGTGTTATCATTAGTAATGGTTATAAATTTCAGGAGAATTAAAGTAATTGTCACTATTTTGTTATGACTCAAGTATTAATCCTAATGTGTAATTTATTTCTTAATTTAAAGTGCCAAATAAAATTTGTTGAATTATTAACTTGCAAGTTAAAGCTCATATCCGATGATTGTAAATGCGGCAAAAAATTTAACAAAAGGTGTATGAAATTAATAGCTTTCTTTCTGACTTCTGACATATGTCAAGTCCTAATACAATATAAAGAGAATTTAAGTTTTTATTAGAAAAGCAAATTTGGTCCAGATTTTCTATATGAATTGGTTGTTATATTAGTTTATTTCCTATATATTATTGATATTCTATAAAAAAGAATTTCATAATGTATTTTACCTGGTCTGTGTTTCTTCCACAGTGAACTGAATTGTATGAGAATTTCAAGTGTGCGGTGTCTGTGTCGGTGTCGAAACAAATGAAATTTCATGTTATCCAATTCACTCCCTTGATCTATTTTCATATGTGTAAATGTTGGCCCCCATTAAGAAGTTTTCGCTTTAATAGTTTACTAAAAAAACCGAGATATAAGTTCCACCTACAAGGACTGGTTGTATGATCCTGGTGGGGATTTATGTCACACCATATAGGTGCGTTATCTTATTACCACTTCCTGTATAAGTGGCATCCTCAGTAAAATACACAACAGAAGGGAAATTAAAGTTTTCAACATATTTTAATTGAAAGTGGCTAACGCTCTGACGCTATGTCCAACACGCAAAATGGGCGATGCGGGCGGTCCGTTGCGACCGCGGAACCAACGCAAACTATCTAACACATAACAAGCATTCAAGAAATTCTTACTTCTTGTGTTGTCACATGCTCAGTGGTTTGTTTTCGCCCACAATTGCAGTTTGCAGCATTGAGGCTATGGCAAACGTAAACGCGATATACCTATGCGGTGCGGGCGGTGCGTTAGCTCATTATGACAATCCCAAACTATCGAACACACAAAAAGCAGATGGTTTGTTTTCGCACACAGTTTGTAGCTGTCACATTGACACCACGCATCGCCCGCACTGCGGGTTTACGTTACACATAATATAATGCTATGTGCAAGGTTACGCTTACTATCCAAACATGAAACTAAATGTAACGTCAGCTAAATAGTATTTTGATGCCCCCTGGACATGAAAAACCTGCTAAAAGTCTTCAACGCTTCCAATAAATTTGCTAACTTGACCCCCCTTCCCTTATTCCAAAAAAAAATATTTGATTTACCCCGATCTAGGACTTTTTTTCCTCATTTGCCTCTCCTTAGACCAAAAGCAGGGTACGCTTCTGCCGACAACTAATGGAACACTTCAATATTACTATTATGAAGTGCCGTCCAGACTTCCGTGATGTCTGGACTACCTTATTGCCAATTTCGCAACAGCCGTATTCTGTACGTCGATATAATTACAACGTTACGTTGGAAAGTATATTTATTAAATGTTTTGTGGCTCCGAACCGCGCTTTGCTTTATTATATAGTTTGTTGAATAAAGACCATTTGCAATAATTCTGCGCGAATCGAAAATTCAGTTGACGGAGAATTATTAACTGTTTTGTGACTCCGAATCGCTCTTTGCGTTATAATACATATGGTTTATTTGACGCTTAGAGCATATAGTTTTGGAGGAAGCCTACAATGCATAAAAATGGTGACAAGACTAGAAAAAGAGGGCAATAAAGAGGCAATAATGTTATCTGAGTTGGTGTATGGAAGCAGCCAATGAACTACTTGCTGGACGTATTTCAATGGAAGCAGCTCCCAATAGAACTAAATAGCCTCTTGCTCTCTCTGTGGCCCTCTGTGTGTTGCCAATGATTTAAAAACTTTTCCTCGAATCAGCGATCTCGACAGTTGGCTCTGCCAACACTCGATTGGTGGGGAATTTTTCTAAGCGTTAGAATAACTGGCAACGAACAAACCTATTACGTTTCGTTTCGACCATAACAAGTTACAGAATGCCAATGCTGGGAAGAACAAAGGCGTTGGGTTAAAACTAGACGTTGGTACTTTTATAGCGTCCTCAATTTGAATGAATTCTTAAAAAATATTAAAAAGCAGTTCGGATACATCTTTTGAATAACCAACGATATTTAAAAGGATAGTTTGTGACGTTATTGGATGATTGGAAGCACTATCACAATAAATTTGTCTATTTTCGAATAACGTTGATATACTACTAAAGTATCGATATTATTGCAAGGGGTATCTAGACTAGAATTATAGGTACTGGTATCAGTAATAGTTTCGAAACAAAGGTATTGATCCTGATATCGAAAAAATGTGTCGAAAACCAAAAAAGCAAAAAAATATGAATTTAGCGGGGTAATAATTAGCTGGGGTGACTGGCATAAGAGTATTGAAATCATCACAAACAAGTATCGATACTGGATCGAAACAAAAATACCCCCATATAGGTATCCAGGTATAAAATAATTTGGTCAAGTGCGAGTTGGACTCGCATACTTAGGGTTCCGTACCACCTTCAAGCTTCGAATATTCCAGTTTCAGGCAAGCAGGGAATGAGTGCATTTTCTTATACTTACCCTTATATCTTTTAAAGGAAGCGTTTTAAGTTTATAAAAAATATACACTTTTTTTCCACACATAGACTTTTTATTTTATCTGCTTTAGGATTCGCTTGATTTTTATCACAATACATATGTATTTAATTTTCTAATTTGGCCCCCAAAAAGTAACATTAGAGTTTTATTTTACTAATAAACTTTCAGAAATGCCTTTTATAATCTACTGTCTGAGTTTTGAGGGTCTGTAGATTGGAAGAAAACGGCAAAATAGGTCAAAGTTTAAATTATAAATTATTAAATCTGTTATTCAAATTATTTAAAAATATAAATAAAATATATTTTTCAAATTTAAATAGTGTAGTTTCTAAAGTGGGAATTAAGTCGATGTTTAATATTTTTAATATCTTTTATACAAATGATTTAAAAATATGATATATTTGTAATTCACATAATGAGCCTTTTATGATATATTACATGATGCGTTTGAAAATTGAATCTTTAATTTCCATTTAATTGTATAATTTGTCCCTAAAATTGCTATGGGGGTTTTCTAGTAATTTATTTTCCGTTTAATTCTGTTATTTGGAGGCCAAATAATAGAATTAGGTTTTTTTCATATTTTTCCTATAAACAAAAAAAAATGAGGTCTTAGAGTTTGGGGAACAACGGGGAGAATGGGTATTTTTTTAAATATTTTTTTAATAAATTTATAAATATTCATTTTAAAAAAATTAAAAAAATATATTTGTACCTATTCGTCATAATGAGCCTGGGATTTGATATATTACATGACCCGTTAGATACAATTATAATTTTTTATTTTCCATTTAATTCTATAATTTGCCCCCCAAAATGAATATTAGGGGTTTCTTCTTATTTTTCCATTAAAGTTCAGGTGAGGGGCTATACTTCCAGTTTTCCAAATTTTTCAGCTTATGGTTTCGGAGATAAGGGGGGGAATGGGTAAAATTTTTTATATTTTTGTTAATATCTTTTAATTAATTTATTTTATAAATATGGAAAAAATATATTTGTTTTCTTCATCATAAGCCCTTTTATTTGATATATAACATGCTGGGTTAGAAACAATTTTAATTTTATATTTTCCATTTAATTCTATAATTTGCCCCCCAAAAAAAATATTAGGCGTTTTTCCTTATTTTTCCAGTAAAGTTCAGGTGAGGGGCTATACCTCCATTGTTTTTTCAAAATTTTCCAGCTTATGGTTTCGGAGATAAGGGGGGATGGGTAATTTTTTTTATATTTTTGTTAATATCTTTTAATTAATTTATTTTAAAAATATGAAAAAAATATACTTGTTTTAGTCGTAATGAGCCCTTCCTTTTGATATATAACATGATGGGTTAGAAACAATTTTAATTTTATATTTTCCATTTAATTCTGTAATAGGTCCCCCAAAATTAAAAGTAGAGGTTTCTCTTTATTTTTCCAGTAAACTTCAGGTCAGAATCTATAAATCTATTTTTTTTCAAAACTTTACGTTTTATAGTTTCGGTTATAAGGTGGGGGGAATGGGTAAATTTTGGTATATTTTCGTTAATATCTTTTTAAATATATTTTTTTAAATATGAAAAAAATATAATTGTGTTCCTCAGAATGAGACCTTTCATTTGATATATTACATGATGCGTTTGAAATTTTTTTATTTTTAAATTTTTATTAAATTCTATAATTTGCCCCCCAAAATTAACATTAATGGCTTCTCCTTAATTTTCCTGTAAAGTTCGGGCAACGCTCTATATTTCCTATTTTTTTCAAAATTTTAGGCTCAGTAGTTTCGGAGATCAAGGGGGGAACGGTCGATTTTTTTAGTTTTTCCCCCCAGAAGTACCCCTAAAATCAAAATTTTTTCTTTTACGATATGTACTCCTGATATTCCTGATCGGGTCACCAAACTATACATTGATACCAAATTTCAACCTCTTCCGCCCAGTAGTTTAGGAGAAAATGGCTGTGATGTGACAGAGGCAGAAATCCTGAGTGATATTATAAGGGTATCCGTGTATTGTATATACGGAACCCTAAAAATGGATACCAAAAATAACCGTTACCTGGTATCGAGAACAAAATATCGATACTGATATCATATTATGCTTGTGTCACACATATCTGTCGTCCGCAAAAGATAACCACCCACGTTAGGTTCGTAACCTTCCTTAAACATCTTTTTATGATTGGATATACTCATTCTATTCCTTCAATTACCAAAACAGTTTGCAAGGATGAAAGATATTATCGACCAATTTGTACCCTTTTTTGCTTTCGTTGGGTATTAATATTATACATTCAGGTGTTTTTCGATCCATCATCCTATCCGGTAAAGATTGGTGAATTCAAAAGCCCAACTCGATGGAAGGGATCGATGGTTTCTTGTCGTTTTCTAGTAGAAAATTTCAGTAACTGCCAGGCCAAAAGGATTAATGGTGCAATAAAAAGTAATAAAATAAAAATCTGCAAATGTCAAATAGTTCTGGAGGATTTAAGTGATGTAACACCTAACAACCGTTTAAATTTGTATGCTGAAATGCCTGTAAATTTGCTCTTTTCGTAATAATTTTCAACGTTGGTGGTGAGTACATTTGAATAATTCTTAAAAATTGTGGGACCTTGAAAAACACTCCAAAGTGCGAAGATGACATAGGCCATCGACCATACAAAAATTAGCTATGACTAGGATATATTTTTTTATTAATCATTAAATATATTACATATTTAATTAATCAGTCTTAGTAATAAAAGTAATACATCTAAAGGTTTCATACGACGGTTTCTCCATCCAGTAATTAGATTTCAACCCCTAAGAGAACATCCTGACTAAATCTAAAGGGATTTTAATTTCTAGCTCGCTTTCAAAATAATGTACTTTATTATAATTTTATACATCTCATTGGTTTATGAAATCTTTGAAGACAACCTCGAGAATAGTGTTCAAAATATAACAGAATATCGAAATTGATATATAGCAATATAAGGTATACTAGCTGTCGCCCAGTGGTCGAAATTCGACCAATTTTGTCAATATCTCTGGCAGGTTAAGTAACCTGAAAATCTTATCGTGACATTCTATCCTAGGACTTTAGGGAGAACAGCAATTACACGGAACGGATCCAGATTCGGAACCTCTGTGTGATAGTTTCCTCGAAAATCCGTCGGCCTTATATCTCGCTTCTACAAATAAGTAAACAAATTCAAGTTTTTTCAGATATAATTCATAGGACTTTATTTGTGTTCAATTTCGTAACTCTTAATTTAATATGACAACAAAGCAACCGCTAATGGGCTACCCTACATATTTATTTTTTCTAACCTCCCTGTATAACTATAATTGCACTCAATTCTCAAACATTTATTAAAATCCTCATTATAATAATTCCATCTCATTATATATTTCCACCACCCTGTATATGCAACTGCTCATGGACCACGCATAATATTTTTAAGCATTTTTGAACCACCCGGTAAACCATTCTGTATATGTATATATTATGAAATGTTTAACTATCTTCTGTAACTATAATTTTACTGTGACCTATATTTCAATCATCATATATATGGAACTCTTCGTGGGCTACTCTATAAATCATTTCAGTTTCTAACATTTTTTATCATCATCCTGTATATCTATAATTCCTCTCACCCTATATTTCATCTTCCCTATATATACAACTGCTTATGGGTTACGAAATGTTGCATTTCCATTTCCGCCACCCTGTATATGCATCTCTGTATAATATTCTTTGCACCACCCTGTATAACTGTAATTCTGCTGCACCTTCTATTCCAAGAACCCTGTAAATTCAACCGCTAATGGGCTTCCATATATAATTACAATTTTGAACATATCTGGAATCGCCCTGTATAATTATAATATACAACGATTACTTTACCACTAAGCAATAACAACGCTTGCATGCCACTTCCAGTAGTACATGCTCTAAGTATAAACAGCATTGGTCCCTCTATATATAATTACTCAATGTTCTGAGTCTGGCGGCGTCGGCACGCGGCACATTCAGTTGTTTGGCGTTGACATTATGACGTAAATAATGAATTTTTATTATATTTTATTTAATGAATGAACCATTATTATAAACTAATATTAGCATTCTGCACTGAAGGTCTTCAGTAGCTACTAAACAAAACAAAAATGAAGAAAATCGGTTGAGAGACAGAGAAGAAAATGGTACCTAATCGTTTTGTGTTTGCCTATTTATATATAGATTATTAACTTTGTTTCTAATGACAACTTAATTATGTTACATTCGAAGGAAATTCTTTAAAAAAAGGGTTGCAGCTCATTAACATTATATAGACACATTTTAATAAAATAGGCTTTTAATTTAAGCATATTTATTAACTCATTTCAATTTTTGGCTTCCTTACAATGAGGAGGAAGTTTATTATAAATTTTGGGGCCCAGTATATTGGGCAACGTAGCTCCTATCTTATATTTTGCAAAATCTACATGAATATGCTTGTATTTAAGCAATGATAAATTTTATTTTTAATAAAGTTCTGTCAATTTTGATTAATTCGTACAAATCTAAAGATGATAATGTCAGCAAATTAAATTATTTAAAATGATACTTACAACTACAATCCCGAGCAACGCCTGCAATGCATATCAAAATTTTCCTTTGTCTCAAAAAAATATTACTTGAGCCAGTGTACAGTCAAAAACAGAGACCATATCTCAACCTAGATTCGACCTAACCATGATGAATTAATAGCAATTGTTGTTCTGAGAGAACAGCTTTTAAATTCTTAAACATATATGAAAGTGAATTTAGTTTAATTACCAAATGATTACAATGAATTTCAAAATTCAGATATTCATCGAGGTGAAGTCCTAGAAATTTTACACAATTAGTAGTACTAATAGAATTTTATATTAATATTATTTATAGATCTTTGAAGTTAACTGATTCTTGAGAAACCACGGATACAAGGAAACTACAAATTCACTGCACCTATGATCCAACTGCACATTAGAATGATCCAATAGAATAATAGAAGTGTCATCAGCCTATAATGTAAATTAAACCCCACCATAAATGGTATCAATATTATTCATATTGATATATAAAATAAAGAGAACACAACCCAAGATGGAGCCCAGTGGTATGCCCAATCACTTTTAACCGATCTGAATTAACTCTTGTTGCTTTAGTTTTATTTTTGTGCATAATGGATACATACCTGACAACTTGGTTATCAATCTATCATGATCCATACAGTCGAACGCCCTGCTGAATTCACAAAAAATCCCAACAGGACACTCGCCTGCCTCAAAAATTTTTATATCAAGAGACTGAATTGCTGTTGAGTTGAACTTTCTATTTTGTATGATGCAGTAACCTGTCCAAAAAGCAATATTCATATAATTTTGAAAAAGCTGATGGGACAGTTATCGGTAGTTTTCCATGTGTTGAGGATTACCCATGACGAAACTAGGAAAATCACCAGCACAAATAGACAAATTTATCAAATATACAAATAGTTTAGCAATATAATGAATCACTTTTTAATTGAAAAGTTGCAGATGTCATCAGGTCCTCATGATTTTTTATCTTTTGCTGACAATTAATCTCCTCATTTTTTCAGGACATTTACTGACTTTTTAATACGTTGGGCTTTTCTCTTAACAACTTTTGTACGTACGTACAAATCACATTCAGAAAGCAATTTCTTGAGATTGTAGTTTTATATTGACGTGAACTTTTTATGCAAATATAGTCACTTGACGTGAGTTATTTGATATAATTAGGCATATATTAAATCTCAAAGGTCACGATTTCAGAAACCATAAATTTCCCGTCACGCCGTAGCAGACCTGTGCACAAGCATAGAAATTATTTTAAAAGCAACAACATATCTACACTAGTCCGAACCAATTAGCGACATTCCGCAAATTGATTGGCACCAAAAGAAACGCATTCACCGTCTCGTCTCGTTGTCGGGATCTGCCATCACACATAACGAAAATTAGACAACTAACATCCTCTGGATTCAACAGAGCGTTCAGCTTGTCTTGGAAAAGTGTCTCGACGATCTCGGATCAAGTCTCTTCTCAACGCTACCACGGATTAGAATTTCGCGTTTTGTCGAAACCACACACATGTGTTTCGTGGTTTGTGATCTGCTTCGGATGGACGCTCGTTCGACCATAAAGTGGGATGTAACATAACAGAAGATTGATTTACGCGTTTTTAATACGACGAGTTAATTTCCTAGTATTACTTTTTATGAATAAAACAAAAATATATGTACTACTATAGTTTTATGCCAAAATTAAAAAGAGGCATGTTTTTTTTCATTTTTTATTCAACAAAATAGGCAATAGGTTTTTACTATAAGTATTTTAAAACTATTACAACTTTTTTGAAAAAAAAATGAGACAATTTCAAAAAAGAACGAAGAAATATTTGCACATAGCGACTTGTCAGATACCCGCATTAAAAATAGTAAGTATCTACAAACAAAATTACCTATCTATCTAGTAAACAGTCAGTGACAAGCAAACCTGAAAACCGAAAGTGTTTAAATTTGACAATACCGTTTTGCTAAATTCATTCAGAATCGACCCGAAAACTATCGAATATGTACATTTTCTAAATTGCAATAATTTAGTCAAGTGCGTGTTGGATTTCTTATATATGAAGGCTTTTGCTTCCGAAATCGTTCAACCTCAACTTCGATTTGCGTGAAAATTTGGGAAAAGATTAATATGCCTTATTATCTGACTCCAAAAAGAAAGAGGTTCTCAATTCGTCTGTATCTATTTTTTTGTGTGTTCAGCGATTATTCGCAAACGACTCAAGAAAATTCGCCCGTTTATACTGGATCCTGTACCGAGCTTGTACCGTTTCTTAGAAAATGGAGAAAAACTCTTGCGGATTTTCTTATACACTATGCTTTGGTGGAGTCGCCACTATTAAAAATGTGGAAAAAAATTTTTTCGGAACATGTGATAAATTGAAAATAAATTTGATTAGTTCTAGGATATCCCGAAGAGTTCCCACATTTTTTCAATAACATAGCTTGTAAAATTTGTTAAAAAATCGGAAAAAAATTATCTACTTTTTTATAGAGTAAAATATGGTGGAGTCGCTGGATTAAAAATATTGAAAAAATCAATCAGGGTATAACAAACGATTTCTTTTTATTAATAATTTTAGTAGAAAAAGTTATTCTTAATAAACAGATTCACAGTCTAAAACATAAACAGTAATCATTCCAGGTAACTTTTTTACCTGTAGACGAGGTTTATCATCAAAGAGGAATTTTGATTACAAAGTAAAGTATCTCAATTTTTGTTAAGATCTAAAATTATTATCAGATGGAAATAATTAGAATTAAAAACTGCATCTACTTATGTCGTTGCACTAAAAATTTGTATAATAAATATTTCGGTAACTTTTCCAACTATATACTAGGTTACTTTTATGTTTTTTTTTTGGGTAATCACACCACAATAGAAATAAAACGACGTATATTGCACGAATACCGAACGTTTCAAAGTCTATTCTGACTTCGTTGTCAATGGCTTTATATTTATTATATTTATTATTTGGTATTCCTGCAATATACGTCGTTTTATTTCTATTGTGGTGTTATTACCCAAAAAAAAACATAAAAGTAATCAAGAATATGCCACAAACAACGTTTAGAAGACAATTATATACTAGGTTTCAAAAAATATATCAATTTTGTTTAAAAGTGGTAATATCTCAAATTGTAATCAAACAAAGTTTATTAAAATTGATAACTGCATCCAACTGTGCTGTATTATTAAAAATCTATATATAAATAGGCAAAGACAAAACGATTAAGTACCATTTTCTCCTCTGTCTCTCAACCGATTTTCTTCATTTTTGTTTTGTTTAGTAGCTACTGACGACCTTCAGTGCAGAATGCTAATATTAATTTATAATATTGGTTCATTCATTAAATAAAATATAAAAAAATCATTATTTACGTCCATACTGTCACCGCCAAACAACTGACGAACTGACAGTGCCACCTATTTGATCTGTGCCTGTGATACCGCCGCCGTCAGACGGTCAAAACTCAAAACATTGAGTAATTATATATAAAGGGAGCGATCGTTAGATATATTCTTAGAGTATGCACTTCTGGAAGTCGCATACAAGCGTTGTTATTGTTTAGGTTTAGTGATAAAATAGTCAATGTAGTAGATCAGTATTGATTTTTCAGACGCGTTGCAGTAACTTTCATATTAAATATTATGTTTTTAAAGTGAATTTAATTATTTGATTAATATATTATTATCACAACCTTCCCGAAGGTGTTGTGTAAAAAATTGTCAGGCAGCGGACAATAGAGAATGTGTTCAATATTTAAGTTCTCCTAGGTTTGTTGGTCCTCTCTTTTCTTTAATATTCCTGAACTTGATTTAAACTGCAAATGACGAAAACTTTTAGGTTGCAAACAAGAATCTTCCAATTATTATATCGAATATTTTGCCAGGAGCGGTTCCAGCCAAAAATTTGAGGGGTCATTCATTTGTCAAAAATATTTCGAATACCGATATTTGATTACATTTTTATTTTCTGTTTATTTCAATAGATTTGTCAATATGAGTGAACAACATCTACTTCTCCCATTTTTTCATAACTCTGTTTCTTATAAAAATATACTTTTTACAATATCATGAAATAGGGTCGAATTTCGACCACTGGGCGACCGCTAGTTGTAATAAATTGAAAGTTGATTGAAAGTAAATCCAAATAAATGTTAAATCATCAACCTCAAGGTGGAGGTTTTCAGTTCGTTTCTATATACAGTGTGTCTTCATACGTTGAATTCAAACGGAAAACGTTCTTATGAATATTATTTAGAGAAAACGTTATTCTTCATAAAAATATTTGTTTGCATGGTCGGAAATATATTCTATAATCATTACATGTCCCTTTTTCAAATGTATACGAGGTTTGCCAAAAATATGAATTTTACTTAAAAGTAAAATACTTTCATTCTTCATAATATCTAATATTCTTATCAAACAGGGGTGATAAGAATTATAAAATGCATCTAATTATGTCACATCACTAAAAATTGTTTAATAGATCTTCATGTTACTTTTCCAAATTGTGTACTAGGTTTGATAAAGAATATTCATTTTGTTTACGTTAAGTACCTTTATTTTTAATAATAACTCAAGTTGTTATCAGACAATGTTAATTGGAATTGAAAACTACGTACTATTATGCTATATTATTTAAAACTGTATTCCGATATTAAATGAATGCCAATATAATTAACAGATCTAAAGAATTATGATACCCAGATCGTCTACAATATAGTGGATCCACCTAAGTTAGAATCATATACAAAATTTTCCTAATACATATCTGGAAAACAAGTTATGCTATTCAACAGTAAACGAGATTGGTCAAGCTATTAAATGAAAGTAAAATACCTTATTTTAGGCAATAACGAAAAAGTTAATTAGATTTGAAAACTGCATCCAAATAAGCCATTGCATCAGTAAAAATCGTAAAATAAATACATTTTTAAAAAACAAAAACCGACTTCAAAAAAAATTAACTAAAAAGCATGAAATAATTTTTGGTACCACAAATACTTTTTCTGACATATTAACTAACATTTATTTTGATTAATTCAATTTATTTACAATTTACCCCAAGTTCCAAACAGTTAATACCAGCAAGTCCTGCAACGTTTACTGTATAAGAATGTCGTTATATTTTTTTCCCGATTTTCTAAAAAACGGGACAAGCTATGTTATTGCAAAAATATATTGGACCACTTCGGGATCTCCGGAACTAATCCAATTTCTTACTAATTTATTATGCCCCATGTTCTGAACAGAAATTTTTTCCTTATTTTTAATACCAGCGACTCCACCAAAGTTTACTGAATAAGAAAGTCGGTAAAAAACTTTTCCCGGTTTTCTAACAAACAGTTCAAGGTATGTTATTGAAAAAAATATGCTACTACTTCGGGATATCCCGGAACTAATCCAATTTATTTTTAATTTGTCCCATATTTTTAATCCGGCGACTCCAAGAAAGTCGGTAAATTTTTTTCCCCGATTTTCTGTGAAACGGTACAAGCTATGTTATTGAAAAAAAAATGAGAGCACTTCGGGATATCCCGGAATTAATCCAATTTATTTTCAATTTATCGCATGCGAGAAACATTGTCATAATTTTAATACCGGCGGCTACACCAAATAAGAAAATCGGTAAAAAAGTTTTTCCCCATTTTCTAAAAAACGGTACAAGCTATGTTAATTAAAAACATATGGGACCACTTCGCGATCCTCGAGAACAGGATCCAGTATAAACGGTCGAAATTCCTTGAGCTGTTTGCGAGTAATCGCTGAACAAACATAATTTTTGTGATTTTGAAATAACAGAAAAATTATCGACTTTAGGAGTATAATTCTCAGAACAGTTTTTTAGTGCTTGAAAAGACCTTTAAAATGAGTACTGTAAAAACTTGATTGCATTTAAATTAAGCGAGGTACAATGCAAAAAAAATTGACTACTCAACTTTTTTAAGAAAAAATGAACAGTAAAATTAACCAGCATTGAATTGCATCATTTTCCTCCTACAAAATGTTTTACTTTAGTGCTATTTATATGATCAAAATTTTTAAATGATTTAAAATGCATACTTTATGAAAAATATTAATTTTAATTTTAACTTGTTTTTTGAATTTAGCTAAAAAGTTTCCTTTTTTTAAATAACCAGGACAGTTTGGCAGATACGTAAAATTGAGTGTAGAACAAAAATATAGATTTTTTCAATAAAAATTTTGTTTTTTTTTTAATTTCTGTACTATAAAAAATATAGAAGATATAGGCGATTTAAATTGATACCGACGTGTTAGTAACAGCTGTTCTGAGCCGTGTAGCTTTAAAAATCTAAAATCGCCGAACCTCCCGCAAAGTCTTAGTCTTATAGGCCATCCAATTAACTTTCAAATGGTTTATATTTTAAGAATATGTTTAATAAGACAAGAGAATGGTCGGAATAGGACAATCAAATTAAAAGGCTATTAAATGCTTGCCAGCGTTTGGTTTTAATGGATTAAATGCTTCATCAAGGCTTGCGAAACATTGGTAAGCATTGAATAGCCTTTTAATTTGATTGTCCTATTCCGACCATTCTCTTGTCTTACTGATATTAAGGAAACTAAGGACTTCTTGAAAGAATATGTTTGTTAATGTTTCCTCTTTTACTAAACTAATAAATTGAACTATTTCTAAACTAAGGAGGTAATAAAAAAATAATGACTTCCGACCTACTGCCGTACAAAACTAGCACTACCAGAAGCCAGGAATATTTTTGATTCAAGAAAAAACCCAAAAATGAATTGCAGCAGTTCGACATCATGGGTAAATAAATTTGATTTCCACGTTGTTAGTCATTATTGTATGTATAAAACTAATCATAATTGTTGTTCTATTAACAAAACTGAAATTTTTTAATTACAGCAGTGGGGCAATACATCTCAACCAGAAACAAATTCAATGATTTGCAATGGTCAAATTGTTTGCGAAAAAAGTAAACAATGCCCATAACAAAAGTTACAATCCAACTATATCTCCTGCAATATGTATATAAAAAAGCAAAATCTTCATGCTGGTTTGTGGGTTGAAAGATTATGAGTACCTACGACAAGAAAAAATTAAATCTTCAGGAGTCGATGAAGCTCCAATTGAGATTAACAATAGTAAGTAAATAAATATAAGAAAAAAAAACAAATTAACTTTTTTCATTATATATAATTTATTGGTAGATTTCACTGACGATGAAGTTTTAATGGATCAAGATAAAATTTTGAAGTTGGAACAAGGGTAATAAAGCTACAACAGATGCAAATATTCATGTTAATTCACAAAGAAATGAATATTGATTATATATTATTTATAGCTTTTGTAATAACTAATAATAAATAAGCGCTCATAAAAAAATAAAAATAATGAAAAAGTGTTGTTTATTTAAAAGAGTATAAATATTGATATATTACAGGAAAGATAGATGAATTGTAAACTTTATGTATCTACATTGTTTGATTTTTCTGCTCCATCGAAACATCGAAATGAGCACAGCAGATCCTTGAATATGTTCCTAGTTGCCATGGCTTTTCATCCATCCTGTAACTAAAAAGTTACTTTTTTTCTTTATTCCTAAAAGAAAATATTATTAATTAAAAAATTAAAAATTATGTTAACCTTAAATTTCAATTTATTTTGAAAAGAAAAGTATTTACATGATTAAATTTTCTGATTACAAGAGTTATTGAATCTTATTTTTGTTAAGAGAACAACAACTGTGATCAATTTTATCTATTTAGTAATGACTAAAAACGTGCAAATTTAATTTAATTGCCCTTGAAGACGAACTGCTGTAATCCATTTTTTCGTTCCTCTCTGATTGCTATAGAAATCCAGAATCCAGAATCCTTGATGTATTTTCAAAATCAACTACACCGCACTTTCGGTTTGATATTTTCTTTCCATTTTATGGGATAACTAAATTTAAATCAATAACACAGCAAACATAAATTACGGCCTTGACAGAACCAGCGTTCCACAAATAAAACACAAGATGGTGCAAATGTTTCAATATTTATCACATTTTTGAGGGATTTTTATCAGTCAGTGTATATTTGCTATAAACTAAACATATATATATATATATATATATATATATATATATATATATATATATTCACTGACAAATAAATCACACCCATTATTGTAGTGTTTATTTACATCTCATATATATATATATATATATATATATATATATATATATATATATATATATATCATCATCATATGCAGCTAATTTCGACCATTATTTTATGGTGTAGCCTCTCTTACATATTCGTTTCGCAAATCTCTCCATGTTGTTCGGTTGTACGCTTTTTGGGACCAGGTTATGCCTGCTATTTTCTTCATGTCATAGTCCCATCTTACATTGGGGCGTTTCCTTGGTCTTTTAACACCCCTAGGATACCATTGTGTGATTTTTGTTGACCACCTATTATCTTGTCTTCTTGCCAAATGCCCTGCCCATTGCCACTTCAGAGATTTCACTCTGTGGATAACATCTATTACCTGGGTTTTGTTCCTTATCCACTCTATTCTCTTCCGATCTCTTCTCGTTATTCCGATCATGCATCTTTTCATAGACCTTTGTGCTACTTGTAGTTTTCTTGTAAGTTCGGTTTTCAGAATCCAGGTTTCACAACCGTATGTCAGTACTGGTAGAACACACTGATCAAATACTTTCTTCTTAAGGCGGAATGCCATTCGTGACTTGAAGATTATGGAGTTTCTTCCAAACGTCATCCATGCAAGTTTGATCCTTCTGTTTATTTCTGGTAGTAGCGAACCTGATATGTGTATTAATTGACCTAGGTATATATATTGTTCTACTATTTCCAGAACTGTGTTATCTATTGTGATGTCTTGTGTGTCTATTAGTTCGTTATACATTACCTTTGTTTTTCCGATATTTATTTTTAGGCCTATTTCCTTGCTTACTCTGCTAAGTTCATTGATTTGATTTTGTAGTTCTCCTGCGTTATTGGCAATTAGGACAATGTCATCGGCGAATCTCAGATGGTTTAGATATTCTCCATCTAGGTTCAGTGCTTTGTGGTCCCAGTCCAGTCTGTGAATAGCTTCGGTGATATTGAGTCACCTTGTCTCACTCCTCTGTTAGTAGGAAATTCAGGGCTACCTTCGTATATTCTGATTTTGGCTTTGCCTTCCTTGTATATATTAGCCAACGTTTCTATGTATGGCTTATCTACACCTTGTTCACTCAGGGCGTTGATTACCGCCTTCGGATATATAGTGTCGAACGCTTTTTCGAAGTCAATGAAGGCCAAGGCAAGTGGTATTTGATATTCTCTAGTTCGACTGATAACTTCCCTTATAGTGTGTATGTGATCGATTGTGCTGAAGCCACTACGAAATCCGGCTTGTTCTCGGGGTTGAGCGGAATCTAGTGTACTCTGTATTCTGTTTTGTATGATTTTAGTGAATATTTTGTACACTACCGGCAGGAGACTTATCGGTCTGTAGTTCCGAATGTCTTCTTTATTGCCTTTCTTATGGATTAATACTATGAGGGCGCTATTCCATTTTTCTGGGATGTGTCTGGTTCTTAGGCAATTAGTATATATTTTGGCTAGGCGTTTCCATGCTTCTCTACCAGCGTATTTTAGTAGTTCAGCCGTTACTGCGTCGTTACCTGCTGTCTTGCCATTTTTCATTTTGTTGACCGCTGATTCCACTTCCTCCACAAGTATTTCAGGTATTTCTTCTTTCGTCAGCTGTATTTCCAGGGATTCAGGGGCTTTGTATAGATCCTTATAGAATTTCGTGACATGCTCCATTATTTTGTGTCTATCCGTTATTCTGATATTTTCTTCTGTCAATGCGATTACTTGTCTTTTCCCAATTATCAATGCTTTCTTAGCGTTTTTATAACTTTTCCGATTTTCAATTGCAGTTTCTACCAATTTTTCGTTGTATTTTTTGATGTCCTCTGCAATTTTCTTTCTTATTGTCTTGCATAGTTCACTGTATTCTATGCGTTGGATGTCTGTTGTCCTTTTCAGTTCTCTTCTTTTCTGAAGCAACGCCTTTGTTTCCGAACTAAGCTTCTTGTGTTCGTTTCGTTGTTGGCTTGACAATGTTAGACTTGCGACTCTGTCTGATGTTCCGGACACGCCTATAATTTTATCGGTCCATCTCTTATGGATGAGGAATCCAACACAACTAGTTCTTCCTGTTGGTGTTCCTTGGTGGTATAGGAGGTTGCCTGATTGAAGTGTTATTAGCTCTTCGTTTTTCCTCCTAACTTCACTTATGCCAATGATATCCCACTTGATTTTTACTGCTTCTTGTTCCAATTCTACAATTCTAGCTTGGTTCGAGAGTGTTCGGCAGTTATATGTTGCTAGATGTAGTGTAGTCGAATGTTTGCCTCCCCCAGAATCCTTGAGGCAGACCGGTTTCCCGGTGTGGGATTGCTTACCCACCTGGGGTACAATTCCGTGAGTTTTGTAATTCGACATGTTTGAGGTTCTGAGGCATACCTTACCACGCTGCCTCAATGCGGGTTGGTAAGGAGCAATGGTTCTCTTTCTCATGGATTTTGCCAGTTACCAGAGACGACCGTACCCCCGAGATGACGTCACGTCTTTTTTTTATTAATTAAAAGCCGTGGCATGGCTGGGATTCGAACCCGGGTACGAGACTCGGTTCAGCCTCCGAATTAGTGGAACTTTGGAGGTTCGAGCACATTCCCTCTGCGCTACCGGGGGTCCCCTATATATATATATATAGCGGATGAATTCCCGGAAACCACCTAAAACATATATATATATATATATATATATATATATATATATATATATATATATATATATTGTTACGAAATTTACCCAAAGCCGACCCTGTTTCATTTCAGTACGACAACAAATGCTTTGAGATAAAAAATGGTTCTCGAAAAGACTCGGCACCTGTAGAAGTGATGATGATTTTTACGAGAATTTCATATGCTGGGCTTATAAAGGAAGCAAGCCACGATGGAGAGTTCAGTTATACCGCGACGACTAACGTATATGGGAATATTATTGTGATATTTGAATCAGCTGTTTTAATGTAAATAAGTTCTAGAAAAGTGAAAGTGAATATTAGTTTTATAATTTTAAATTGTACCCACGGACTTTACAACAAATTTGGTGATCAGAAGGATTAAGTGCAGTTAAAATCGTAATTTGATTAACTACCAAAAAAATTATCAAACAGGTTACGGAGGGACTGGATGAAAAAATAGTCCCGATTCTAGAAAAATGTGACAAGAAATAAAAACAACATCAAGAAGAAAAATAGAATTAGAAAATCTTGTTACTACCATGGAAGAAAAACAACATAATTTAATTGAAGGATTGTTCTCGAAATTTAAATTATTAGATGAACAGAGACAAAATGATTTTAAAGTATTTGAACAAAAAAAAGTAATGAAGCTCTACTTCGGGCTTTGTAAGTAGAGGCCGTCATGAACATGTCCAAGCCGAGGGTCAGAGCAGTTTCCTTTAACCAGGAACAGTCAGAGTCACCATTTGAAGCGCTGCTGGCTAGTCTGAACAAAATATTAGAACGGTCACAAAGAACTGGCACCAGAGGGGCATGTTACCGCTGCGGACGGACAGGGCATTTCATCACCGACCAGGGGTAACCAACAGAACAGCCACATGTCCAGGGACCGTCAGCCAGTCAGCATAAAGGGGCGAATGCTGACTGACCCTCCACCAGCCCCCAAAACGTTATCCATCAGGGGATTTTGCCGAGATAGCGGCAGTTTAGTCATCAGAGGCACCATCAATGGGGGATCAGTTACCATCACCATCGATACCGGCGCCGCTGTGTCCATTGCCAAGTCCAGGGTTTTGAGAGCATCAGAACTTCGGCCAGTTACCAATAACATCCAGCTCAGAACAGTCACCGGCGAGTCCAGGGTGAGGCAGATATCGTGCTACAGGTAGGGGACAACATGATCCGGCATAGGGTCCTGGTAGCGAATATTGAGGACGATTTTATACTGGGAATGGACCTAATTAGCCAGCATGGATATATGTTCGACCAGAGATATGATGTTCTTCGGTTCCTAAATGAGGAATTTGTATGGACACGGCCCGTCAACACGTCAGTCACCCCCATAAAAATTGTGGCAAAGTCTTCAGCTAGAATTCCCGGTCGAACAGAACAGATTATTCATGGGCAGCTAGACAGCAATCCTGGGAGCTGCGTTGGAATGGTGGAGCCAATACACTCAGCTCATGACTACTTAGTTGGACGGGCTATAGTTAAAACCGGACGAGATATACCAATCAGAGTCCTGAATTTGTCCAACAACGACATCAGAATTACCAATGGTCAAGAGATAGCTTGTTTCGAGTCAGTAGAGACCATCATCAATTGCGAAGAAGAGTACCAGACGTCGGTGAAGGAGATAGGGCCCGATAAAGAGTTCCTACAACAGTTTGCTGACCATTTGACACACTTGACACTAGAAAACCAGAAGAAAGTCAAGCAATTTATCACAAAGCACAGCCAAATTTTTAACAGTAACAATGGAACCACCGGTCGCACCAACATCATCCAGCATCAAATAGATACCGGAAAGGCTCAACCCATCAGAATACCACCTAGACGACTACCATTGGGGCAACAACAGGCAGTCGAGGAAAACATCGAGTCCATGTTACAGAGTGGAGTTTTTGAGCCATCCATCAGCCCATGATCTGCTCCCGTCGTGCTAGTTAAAAAGAAGAGCGAGAGAGTATCTCCATCAGGCAGATTCGAGTGCAGGCCAATGAAGACTGGACAACGGAACAGTGCATCCAGGACCAAATGGCTGATCCAGACATCGAACCAATCTTGTCACTCAAAATGAGAGGGACACCCAGGCCACGATGGGACGAGGTAGCTAGATACTCCGGCGTGCTGAAATCGTTATGGGCTCAATGGGACTCTCTAAGAGTAGACAATGGAATGCTCAAGCGAGTTTGGAAAAGCGCTGATGGACGAGAAACCAAGTCCCAACTGGTAGTTCCGAAGAAAAAGGTACCAGCCATCCTGACCGAAGTACATGATTTAATTACCGGAGGCCACCTGGGCATGAATAAAACCCTTGACAAAGTTCGCCAGCGGTACTAGTGGGTGAATTACTTCGAAGACGTCAGACCTTGGTGCCGCAAATGTGCCACCTGTGCAGCCAGTAAGGGCCCGAAGACCCGGACCAAGGGCAGATTGCAGCAGTACAATGTGGGCGTCCCATTTGAGAGAATTGCCATCGATGTCGCCGGTCCGTTTCCCGAGTCTGAGAGGGGGAACAAATATATTCTGGTCGCAATGGATACCCAACCAAGAGTCAACCACGGTAGCGACGGTGCTAGTAGAACAACTATTCAGCAGGTTTGGCGTCCCGATGGAATTACATTCAGACCAGGGGCGTAACTTCGAATCGAATGTATTCCAGAAGGTCTGCATGATGTTGGGGATCAGGATAACGAGAAAACACCATTACACCCACAGTCAGACGGAATGGTGGGAAGATTCAACAGGATCTTGGAACAACACCTATCCAAGGTCGTCAGCAATAACCAGCGTGATTGGGATGAGCATATTCCCCTACTCCTGTTGGCATATCGCTCTGCCGTACATAATAGTACAGGCCTGACCCCAGGCAGGGTCCTATTCGGAAAGGAGCTGCGATTACCCTGCGATTTGGCATGTGGCTCCCCCGAAGAACCTCCCCAAGACATCGACGATTATGCCGACCAGCTCCGACATAACATGCTGGCAATACACGAATTAGCCCGAACGCAGATGTTGGCCACCAGTGACCGGATGAAGATGCGATACGACCTCAAGGCCAATTCAGTCGGGTTCCAGGAGAGGGGCAAAGTCTGGCTGCACAGCCCCCAACGGAGCAAGAGTAAATCCCCAAAGCTTACACCCGCCTCGGATGGTCCATACGAGGTGGTCAAGAGGCTTAATGACGTCGTCTACGGGATCTGTCGAAACCCCAAGGCTAAACTGAAGGTGGTTCATTTAGATCGACTCGCTCCCTACCATGGAGTCGATGTTTCTGATCGGGACGATCAGAATTAAAGGGGGGGGGCAGTGTTACGAAATTTACCCAAAGCCGGCCCTGTTTTTCAGTACGACAACAAACGCTTTGAGATAAAAAATGGTTCTCGAAAAGACCCGGCACCTGTAGGAGTGATGATGATTTTTACGAGAATTTTGTATGCTAGGCTTATAAAGGAAGCAAGCCACGATGGAGAGTTCAGTTATACCGCGACGACTAGCGTATATGGGAATATTATTGTGATATTTGAATCAGCTGTTTTAATGTAAATAAAGTTCTAGAAAAGTGAAAGTGAATATTAGTTTTATAATTTTAAATTGAACCCACATAATTAATCATATAATAATTTAAATTTTTTTCTTTGCAAAGTCCTTACCCTACGTATTATAAACACTCCTAAAAAGATATTATATAGCGTCAAAAGAGATTTATTGAAATTTTAAATAAAATACTTGAGACTATCATAACATTAAACAGGAATAGTGGAAATAATTTCTGTATATATATATATATATATATATATATATTTGTTTTTAAGTTTTCGCGGGCACTAAATGTACCAGGTGGTTTCCGGGAATTCATCCGCGTAGTTGATAACTGATCCCTGCCGGGATCGATGGTAAAATGACGACGTTTCGCCAGAGTCACATCTACTAAGTATTCGAGTAACTAGAAGCGAAAGCAGAAGAAGAGGGCAGATGTGACTCTGCCGAAACGTCGTCTTTTTACCATCGATCCCGGCAGGGATCAGTTATCAACTACGCGGATGAATTCCCGGAAACCACCTGGTACATTTAGTGCCCGCGAAAACTTAAAAACATATATATATATATATATATATATATATATATATATACAGAAATTATTTCCACTATTCCTGTTTAATGTTATGATAGTCTCAAGTATTTTATTTAAAATTTCAATAAATCTCTTTTGCCGCTATATAATATCTTTTTAGGAGTGTTTATAATACGTAGGGTAAGGACTTTGCAAAGAAAAAAATTTAAATTATTATATGATTAATTATAAACTGATTAATTTTTAAATGTTTATTGATCCTTGATTATTTTGCCAGTTCATTGGCATTTCCTCTCTTCACTTGTTTCTGTAAAAAATAAGTATTTGAATTTTTACGAAAGTCTTCCTTACGAATTCTCTATCACTACAATAGATACACCAATTTATACCAACTTTTCAATGTCAAATTTATTACTTTATTATCTGAAAATTTTGATTTAAGGTTAATATAAAAATAATTAAATCTAACAAACAATTTCATTTCTTTTCGAAAATAATAGATATTACCATCGATTACACAAATATTCTCTCACTTTAAAAGCCTATATTTTAATCAAAATAAGCTTACAAAAACACAATGACTAATATTATCAGCTGGGGTGCTACACGCTGCTTCCAAATCAAACTGCCTCCCATAAAATAGTCACCCTCCTATATGCAGTGCAATCGTCCGAAGATTTTTCGGGTGCCAGTCTAAATGGTATTCGAATTTAGAACACGTCAACTTTAGCTTTTACATCTCCATCGAATTTTCGGGTTTTTATACACTGACGTTTTTACTTTGTTCCCACAATGTTTTTATCAGACCAATTAATTTGCAAGGTTTCTTAATTTTTGGCGGCGTAAAATCAGTTTTATAACAATATTATAATGTCGATGAAAGTATTTTCTATTTATTTCTTCTTTATGGGAGAAGTTGCTTTCTTCGCCTTGCTGTTTTTTATCTTTTGTAGGGACGCCTTTACTGATGATGATTACGATTATGTTGTTGTCCATGGGGTGGATTTCGAAGTTGGAATCTTCTTTTCAGTTGTGTCAACTTTCTTAGGTTTGCTTGCAGCAGTAGTCTTTTTGTCAGTTTTTTTGCTGCTCCCGCAGCCTCAGGTTTCTTTGCTCTACTTTCAGTCCTAGATTTTTTTTCTAGCTGGCTTCGGTTTTAAAAGAATTACGGCTGACAGTTGGACCATGCCCAAATAATATTGAGAGGTTAAAAGCTATCTCCATGTTGCTGTTGATGTTGTTCCGAAGTCTGTGGAATTCCCATTTAAGGAGGGGTCCTTTTAGTATATCAGCTGTTTATGTTATATGATCTCCCTTCCGACAACGGATTTGTTTAGGAAAATATGATTCTTGTTGAGTATTAAAAAGCCAGATCTACTGTTTCATGCTCATAGTCAGACAGACTTAACATGATTTTAGAAATGCAGATGATAGTACCAGTTTGCACAAGTTCTTATTAGTTCTCGAAGTTGTGACCCTCGTGGATAGAAGTTACGAAATAACTAAAAAAAATTAATAACCTTGTGTAGTGTTTACCATGCAGTCAAAGAAAAATTACTAGGTACATCGCATTGAGATGGAAATCTATTTCATCTGTCGGGTAACGTTATAACTGCCTACCTTAAATTACATCAGTTTGTCATCTTTCTAAAAAACTCTAATTGATTCTTGAGATAGTTATTCAGTTAGTCTAGTTGTTCCAAAGAGTAACTCAATTCTATTTAAACAGATGTTTTGACACTCAAAAATTAGTTGGTCCATATTATCGTTATTAAAGTTTTTTATTGTTTGGAAACAAGTTTAATTACAAACTCAGCCCTATGTTGCAATATGTCTAAAAAACTGATGCCATCTTTTCGAAATTTTACAATCCATTGAACGCAATACAATATATTGTTTTCAGTCAAGAACATTCATGAGTTGCGCTTCCCTCAAGTGATTGAAAACTTGAATAATTATTTATGTAATTCCTAGATATAGATATAAATTTCTCGTTAAGCGATGAAATACTTTCCATAAGTTTATACATCTTTGATAAATAGGTATAAGTCACGAAATTTCTGTACATTTACAAACGTTTCGGATTCTAGGTCAGACACCGTTGTCAATGGTAAAGAAACTATAAATAAGTTTTTGCTACAACAATTAAATTCTTTTCATGAAGCCGGTGCCTAGCTAAAGTGAAACAATTTTGGGAAGTACATTTATAAGTTGTACTTCGCAACTTCGCTGTTCAAATTGACACCCCAATATAATAAATCGTTATACAGTTTTAAGTGATATAGCGTAATGAGTAGTAGTTTTAAATCCTAGTTAACTTTGTTAACAATTTGAGTTATTATTAAAAAGAAAGGTACTTAAACAAAATTTAGATTCTTTATCAAACCTAGTACACAATTTGAAAAAGTGACATGAAGATCTATTGTACAATTTTTAGTGATGTGGAATAATTAGATGCATTTTATAATTCTTGTCAAACAGAGGTCTGTTTAATAAGAAAAATAAAGCTATTTTATTTTTAAGCAAAATTCATATTTGCTGACAAACCTCGTATACAGTTGAAAACGTGACATGTAATGATTGCCGTATACGTTTCCGACCATAGAAATATTTTTATGAAGAATAACTTTTTCTCTAAATAATATTCATAAGAACGTTTTGATTAACTTACATTTCTTTCGATTTATTTCCAATCAACTTTCAATTTATTACATTTCTTATAATACAGCACAATTGGATGCAGCATTCAATTCTAATAAATGTTGCTTGATTACAATTTGAGGTCTTAAAAAAAATAAAGGTACCTCACTTTTAAACAAAATTGATATATTTTTTTAAACATAGTATATAGTTTGAAAACTTTCAAAAATACTTATTATACAATTTTTAGTGCAATAGCATAAGTAGATGGAATTTTTTTATTCTAATCACTTATTTTTGGTAACAATTTTAGATCTTAACAAAAATTAAGATACTTTAATATTTAATCAAAATTCCTCATTGATGACAAACCTCGTCTACAGTTAAAAAAGTGACATGAAATGATTACTGTTTACGTTTTAGACCACGCAAATCTGTTTATGAAGAATACGTTTTTCTCTCAAAATTATTAATAAATAAAAAGAAATCGTTTGATTTATGAATACACACTGTATATACATAATAACTGACATTTATTTTGCTTAATTCAATTTATTTACAAGTTACCCCAAATTCCGAATTAATATCATCAAAGCTTACTGTATAAGAATGTCGTTAAAAAGGTTTTTCCCGAAAAAACGGTACTAGCTATGTTATTAAAAAACAATATAGATCCGCTTCGGGATCCCTCGGAACTAATCCAATTCCTTTTTAATGCATTATACCCCATGTTCTGTACTGAATTTTTTCCAGATTTTTAATACCAGTGGCTCCACCAAAGTTTACTGTATAAGAAAGTCGGTAAAAAACTTTTTCCCCGATTTTCTAACAAACGGTTCAAGCTATGTTATTGAAAAAAATATGGTACCACTTCGGGATATCCCGGAACTAATCCAATTTCTTTTTAATTTGTCCCATATTCCGAATATTTTTTTCCATATTTTTAAACCGGGGACTCCACCAAGGCATAGTATATAAGAAAATAGGTAAAAGAATTTTTCTCCAATTTCTAAGAAACGGTACCAGCTATGTTAATGAAAAAAATATGGGATCTCTTCGCGATCCCCCGGAAGAGGATCCAGTATAAACGGTCGAAATGCCTTGAGCCGTTTGCGAGTAATCGCTGTAGAAACATAAAAAACATAGTTACAGACGAATTAAGAACCTCTTTCTTTTTGAAATCCGTTAAAAAAGGCACAATTCTAAAATATAAGGTCTGACCTAGACCCAGAAACGTTTGGAAATATACAGAAATTTCGTGGCTTGTGGTGTTATTTCCCAGAAAGTGAAAAAATATGCCACAAATATCCTTCAGAAAACAAGTAGGAGGTATACTCGTCAAAGTGTATCCTCAGAACCTTACAGTTAATGACTTTTACTATATATGTTATATATTTATGTTTTATTGCCATGAGATCAATATATTTGATAAAATATATATTTCAAAAACCTACAAAAGGAAATACCAATACTGAAATCCAGATTTAATACGAATTTCCCAGAATCATCAACTAAATTTTAGTGCCTTTAGAAACATTCGGAAGGAATAAACCATTGAACGAATTACGTTAGTGTTGGGTGGCGCCCTAGAAAAGGAATCTTCTGAAGTTATTGCCTTTTTAATTGGAAATAATAAAGTTGAGCAGTGTTGACGTTTTTAGTTGTTTCCGTATGTCGATGTGTTAATAAGGCCGTTTATTTTAATTTGCGTTATTTTGGTGTTTATGGGATTTAGTCGGTGAAAACATGCCACATGATTAGATGTTAATGGTCTCTCGCTAAAAGAGTACATCTGGAATGGAGGATTAATATGTTAAAACCGGAGAAATGAAAATGAAATATTAGTATATTTACGGAAATCTTAGTGCAACTTCATGTGGTATTACCAATGCGATATGTGTTGAAAGTTAAATTTACATGTAACTAAAATGCTTCTATGAGAGAAACACTGCAATATATTTTTTATTTTTTTATTTGAGTTTTATTTTTCTTTTGTAGAATTTTGCATCAATTTCCTATTCTCAGTTGACAGTATTTTTTTTTTCTAATACGATATTGAGTTTGACACGGTTTGTTCTTAGTAGAGAACAGGTAATAATAATGGTAATATCTAGTTGTACGAAAAATCTTACAATATTTTGCGTCTATAGCAGATGATAATTTATTCTGATTAGTTTCTAATATTTTATGTGCTTTTGTTTTAAATTCTTCTCATGAGATTGATATTTTTCAGTGCATAATGAGTAACTTAGAGCCTTGACATTCATCGCTAAATTCTTCAGTAATATTCCAAAATTGGTTGTACCAAAATACTATTTTGTTCTTCTGACATCCGCTTGTTAGATAATTCTCTTCAGGAATATTTTTGATAGCAAAAGTTCTTTTGGTACTTTTCACTGTCATCTTAATATTTAGGATGCCACTGACATTGTCTCATATTCACTCCGATTCACCATTAAAGATTGCAACTATATCTCTCTTTTCGTCCGGAACCAACATCTTCCCTGATGCAGCGTCAGAGCTGTAAATCTGATGAATCTTAACAATTGAAGTTGAAAATAGGTTAAGAAATTGTTCAGAAGTTCAAATATCTCTGCTCATCAAAACTTATTAGTCAACCGTGCGTTTTATATTCTATCTATTTCGAACATTGGACCTTTACTGTGACCTGACTAGTTATTAGTCCAGCTAGATGTGGATAGGTGGATCTCATTAAGAACAAATGAATATTTTTGAAGCGAAAGCTTCTTAACGGAAGCCCACATTTACACATATGAAAATAGATGAGCAAGAGAATGAATTCGATAACTTGAAATTGCAATTGTTTCGACACCGACACCACACACTACCTTGATCTTAAAATACCCATACAATTCAGTTCACTGTGTAAGAAACAGAGACCAGGTAAAATACATTACGAGTTTCTTCATTAATAGAATATCAATAATACATAGGAAATAAACATCCAATTAATATAGAAACCCTGCACAAAATTTACGTTTCTAATAAAAACTCCAATTCTCTCTTTGCGATATATTGCATTAAGGACTTGACATATGTCAAAAGTCAGAAAGAACGCGCTATTAAATTCATACACATATTGTTAATTTTTTTGCCGCATTTACAATTCATTCGATATGTGCTTCAACTTGCAAGTTAATAATTTTATTTGGCACTTATAGAAATTTAAATTAAGAATTAAGTTACACATTAGGATTAATACTTGACTCATAACAAAATAGTGACAATTTTTTTAATTCTCCTGAAATTTATAACCATTACTAATGATAACACAAGGAAATAGAAACGGAGACAGGAGATAACAAGAGACGGGAAGTATAATTTGTAAGAAGCTTTCTCTTCCATCGTTCAGTCTCAAATGACTGCCACTCTTTTTTTGGATTAAAGCATTGATTATAGCATGAGCTTGATTTACAATGTTATTATTCACAGTGAGAAACAAATGTCTTTAATCGTAATATCATTTTTATCTTCTAGTTTTAGGCATGAATCTTTATCTTTAGTTATTACTCATAGTTTTTGTGCACCGGCACAAAGACATGTTTCAAAATCTTTGAAAGTTGGGCCAACTACCCAGAGTGGCTTTTGTCTCTACAATGTTAGATAGGATATTTTGATTACAGTTCGTTTGAGAAATTTCAAATGCAAATCAATTACAAAGACACAAATTAGTTCCTTTACCGTATTATATTTGATGACGTAGTCTCTTTATTTCCAAGGCGCATTCGACTGACTTCACCAATGGCATTATTGAGTTTTACATCAGATCTTCAGAATGTATTTGGTTTTCCTGATATTTGGTAAAAATTTTCAAAATAAATTTCCCATATTACTTTTTCTGTGCAGGATAAGCAGTTTCCTCTAGTTGTGCTGAACAAGACGGATTTGTTCCTACCATTTTTCTACCGTAGCTGTCAATAAGGTAGTGAACCATTGAGTCAAATGAGAGCTTACAGATTAGGTGAAAAAACACATGATGGGGAATTTTCCCTCATTGGTAGATTTGCTACGATCGACTTCCACTATGTATCAACGGATTTTTTTCTGTCAAATTTCAGTAGTAAATTGAGTAAAACTCATTTTAATATTACATAGAAAATTTAAATTGTTGCTAACGCTAAATATATAGTATAGTATAAAACTTATTGTTTTGTATAAATGTTATCTGTTTGTAATGATTTTAGCTTAGAACAAAACGAACTTTTCTTTGACATCTTGTCTTCAAATACTTATTCCGATGAACAAAACTATTTACAAACACTTACTCAATATATAAACTTATATTTATTTAATTTAAGAATTACATTACGATTAATACTTGACTAGTAACGAAATAGTGATAATTATTAATACTTGACTAGTAACGAAATAGTGATAAATATTTTAATTCACCGGATATTTATATCCAATACTAAGATTGACACTAATAAAGAAAAATAGAGACAGTGAGATGAGAAAAAGTATATTTCACACGAAACTTTTGCTTTCATCATTCAGTCTCAAATAGCTGCCGCTCTTTTTTTGCCTAATCTATCAACTCTCATTTGACTCAATGTTTCACCACTGTATTGACATCATAGGGATTTTCTAACTGGTTAAGATCGAAACAGAACGGAATTATTGGCAGCGGGTCTTTACCACCTAACCATATGTCATTATAAGGCAAAAACTGATTCGGTGTCACAAAACATTTAATAACTTATCATTCTATCGAATACCAGGTTTTTGTGTGATACTGAATCTTTAATTTTTTGAACCTGGAGGCATATTATTGAACGTGTTTGCCAAAAACGTTTTTTTATCAATTTCTCGAATTTCTTTTCTATATTTTCATTGTCTCCATTTCTCACTTGTTAGTTAGTAATATACTTTATTTTCATTTTAGCTTCCTTTTGGCAATATTCTCTGTCGTTCCTCTTTTTATATGTCTGTCTCCTAAACTTCATATTGTGATTTTTTAAGTTTGTTCCGTAGAAAATAAAGCTTACTTTGGTCTAATTCTGAATAAATACTAGAAAAGCCCAACAGAATAATCTCGTAAACACATAAATAATGAAAGACCAATCATAATCCAAATTGACAGTTCCCCAAATGCCGTTTCCGCCATTTTGAATATTTATGACATACTGTCAAATGAAATGTATACTTTTAACCTAAAACATTCTATATCACCGCTCTCTTAATAAATATATATTAAATTGATACTTTTCAATTTAAGCATGTCAAACAAAACGCTACCAACTTATTGGAAAACACTTCAGCAAGACCGTTAGCAGCACCATTTAAAATATCAATCAATGTTTTATGGTAGCGTTCACGAAATGACAGATTTTTGCTCCACCGTCTTTTTACTAATAATAATAGCGATTTTATCTAATTTCTCGTAAAGCATGTGAGACCCTTCAGGCCAACGCGTACTAAGTATGTTTCAGAATATAATTACTTAAATGTGTTAAAGGATACGTTGATTATTCAGGTTTAATGTACAGGCACACACTCTTTGGTACCCAAGGTATCTTGATCATTTCTCTCAATTAAGTAAAATATTTTTAAGATATTCAACCTTATTACAATGCATTATAATTGCAGCATATTTCCAAATGGAGCCAAAACGTCAAGTATTTGTGGAAGTTCAGGAGCTCGGTTATTAAAAAATCAGAAATTCTACCCTCACCGTTTAGATGATTTTCATCGGAAGTTTTTTTTTAACAGAAGAATTGCATTCTCAGAAATAAAACAATAAGATCTCTTTATAAACAAGAATTTGATATGGCCATGGTCTTTCTTTTTGTCACCTATAATTAGTAATATATTTATGACATATTTTGAAAAACACCATTAAACAACAAGAAACCATAAGTGTAGTGGAAATACGTTGATGACATTTTAGTGGTTTGGGAGTATGGACTTAAAGAACTGCACACATTCCTGAATATATCAATTGTCAAAAACTCACAAAAGATATCGAAAATTTACATAAATTCATGTACTTATAGATAGAACAAACAAGTACAAGCACTTATCGAAAACCTATGAGTGCTAATAGATATTTGAATTTTAGTTCCAACCATCCCTTCAAAGCACATCTTCAACCAAAATATTTAACGAGATAAACATAATCAGGGAACATCTACTTCAAATATAATATCTAGAGGATTTTATAAATGAAACTGTAACTGAACTATCAACATCAACAAAACATAATCAACAACCAAGAACCACTAATACCAACCAATCAGAAACACAAAACAAAATTATGAATATAATTCTATATGTTGCCAGTGTATATAAGGAAATTAAGCCTCCAGGAAATAAATACGATATTAACACGGGTTTTTAACCAAATAATATGTTACGCTCTGTCTTTACACATACGAAGTCATTTAAGGCAACACAAAAATTGTGTGTGCATTTGTGTTTGTGATTGTGGCCATACATATACCGGTGAAACTTGAAGACCTTCAGAAGTAATGTAACATTTCCGGAATACACTTGGACAAATCAAATTTGCCAACCATGTATTAACCAGCAACAGCAGGTATGAGATAAACTGAGATAAAACAAAGATTTTGTTGAAAGTAGACAATTTAAAAAGAGAAAACTTAAGATAGTCAGCTGTATGATGGTAAACAACGCGCAAATCGGGGTACCTGCAATTGACCTGTATTTCGAATGGAAAAATCTATTGCTAGAAAAACGGTACCATCAATATCAAGTACTCACCAATCTCCAAATTGTTACCGTCAAAAATTTTTAACCAACAACAAAAATTCTTTTGAAATTATCATTTAAAAATAAATTTTCAGGTAAAACACCCAGCGATTGATAACGGCTCCAAATTTGGAGACGAAGTCTCCAAACACGGATAAGTATCTATATATATACAAAACAATATATACAAAAACACTGGTTGATCGTGTTGTAGACATCTCTTTCTTGCAGAATATCTATACAACCAGTAATCCAGGCAATTTTAGAAATTGCCTTACTGCAATTGTTCCCCATTTACAATTTCTAATACTTATCTGTTCCAAAAAGAATTTTTTCAGAATTAATTAACAATTACCCAGAAGGACATAAATATGGATAACCCCGAACATTTCTTCCTTTTGATAAATAGAAGTCATTCCGAACAATATAAATGCCAGTTTTAAACCAAACACAAATTGACACAACCTAAAGAATACTGTTTCCATGCATAGAAATTCACCATTGTCATATTTCTTTCCCCGTTTTAAAATTACACTGTTTATTTTCTAAAAAAAAAAAGACAAGTGCTAAACTTTATTTCCAATGAATCCTTTTGCCCTGCTTAAGCCCAACCTAACGTCACATATTTCAGTTTTCAGTACATCCTTGTGTCAACTGCATTTACATGTACACAATAAACCCGCCTATCCCACAGGATCCACGCCCTCTTCTAAGCTCACTTAAATTAAGTCATTAAATTTTGGTGGGGATAAATTTGAGCCGCCTTAGAAGATATTTCAGCTCTTCGCTGAAATCTCGGGCAGTTATCAGTATTTTCGTATCGACGTGTGCCTCCTTAATCGAATTAAAGGAAAAGCGAAAACAAAACATTAATTTCAATTTTCTCGGAGTGAATTTGTGTCAAACTGACTTGTGAAATTTTTAATTGGGATAATATCATCAAAGAAATATCGTAGGACATTAATTCGAGTAAGTTTTCCCATCTATTTTCATTATGTAAATTTATTATTTTTAATATTCATAATGATTATAATTATCGCACTATAATAAAATAATTATCTCAGTATTTTTAAATGAATCGAAAAATTCTGTTGGAAACTCATTTATCTTGGAAAAAATATATCTAATATTGTGTAATCTGCCTTGTTTTTGTCTAATGATGGACTTTAAAATGCACCAACTGGGTTGTTCAATTAAACAATGTATGGGTCGCCCTCTATTACCTTACGAGGTAAGATTGTTTGATTACTTAGTTATTTGATATATTATTTCTACAAATTTCTTGGTATCTTTTCTACATGGTAGACTGTTTCCTTTAATATTTTTGCATTTATGTTCAACGCTTCTTTTCATCTACCTCTGTCTCTCTATACAAAATATCTGGTTCATTCTATTCACTCTCCTTATATGAATTGATCGTCATATTAAAACATATATATACAAGGTTAACGAAAGAACAGGATTTTAAAGCTAAATTCCGTTGAAAATAGATTTTTTGTAATTGGTAATTATTTCTAATATTAATTTCAGTCTAGCTTATAGAAGAGGTTAATTATCTTGAACTGAGTTACTTAAATTATTCGTGTCTTTAGATATGCTTGGTGGACTTCTTTCATAGCGAAAATGAACTGTTGTTGAACTAACCAATCACTGTCTTATTCCCGCATATGAGCATTTCTCCTTGGGGACTGAGAATTGGTTTATTAGTAAGCAAAATGTTTTTAATAAACTGTAGATCAGAATTTATTGATTCTGCATAAAACTAGCAATCTCTAATCTAGGCAACAAATTCTAGACTGATGTAAAATTTTTTTATTAATCTAACAATTTAAGAATCAATCTGAATAATCCTATTGATCAAAAAAGACTGCTCCATTACATTTATTTATATATAAAAAAGTTACTCACCAACTCTAGTATTTTCTTTAACTGGCAATAAACAAGACCTGTCATTTTATTTGTAGAAAATCCTAAAATACATATTAATTGGTAGTTATAAAAAGACATTTATCTGTTAATTTATACACATACTCGTACTTACTGAGTTTAATATTTCAACAATGATTACCTCAAACCAGGCAATATTTAACAGCAATACCCTTTTTTCAAATAGAAATTGTAAAAAATAAATCGCTTCACAACAAAATGTGGTACAAAAAAATTTATGGATCTTTTTTATTTTTTAATTTCATCATCCTATAATCGTTAAGTTTTTAAATGTCACAAATTAAATTTGCAATAGTAATTTCACCTATTAAAGTACCAACAACGATTTATTCAAGTTATTATTAATATTCTTGATAAAGCTATTTAAAAGACCACAAAGGTGAAGCCTCCTTGTTAAAATTTGAAACTCATCAAAGCTCACCTTATTTTTCACGGTAGAGTAGGAAAACATATCTATAGGTCAACTATAGGGGGGTCTAAAAATTTATCTAATATTGTATACAGTGTATCCCACGGTGAGCTGAGTCGATGTGTATATAGAAAACTATTGGGAGTATTAATCTGAAAATTGGTATCGGTGGTATTTCGAGAAGCTGGTTTCAATTTAAGTATTTTCAGTTGTTTGTGACTTCTAACAAAACTGGACCCCAACGTTGTTGTGGAACACCTTGTTTTTATAGCATTTTAAAAATCTACGATGAATTTCAGTATAAGATTATTGGAAATATCATATGACTTAAGGGCTCCAGTTGAAAGTTTTTTTTTTTTTAATTTTGAAAGATGTAGACCTTCACATTTTTTTTAGATACAAATAGGACCAGGTCAAAAATTGACACAAATTGCCTGAATAAATATTGAAACATAAAAATTTTTGGAAACTGATCACAAAAATTGTATGGAGTGCTCAGAAATTGGCGCCGAATTAAACTATCTCGAAAATTGTGGAAAGCCAGATAATAGGTACTACGCTAAAAATGGGAGGAGTTTATGCCTATGTATAAACCTGTAAAAACTGAAATGTCCGTATGCTTATTAGAGAGAAGTATCTGAATTGTATTAGGCTTTTTTGAAACAATCGACAAGAAACAAATAAATATTACTTTAATTTGTTAATCATTTATGGAGAATTTTATATGGTTATTGAAATAATCTATGAAACGTTTCCTCCGCGATATCCGGGTAGATCAAAGTATACTCATGACACCATGACTCAGATCATTGCCAACTGTAAAATGCACAAGCATTTTGTTAATAAAAAAAACAAAATTAATTTGTCGTAGACAATGAATGCGGATCATCCACAAGTGTAAAACACATACAGAATCAAACAAGAAATTGAACTATAGTAAATGTTCTAACTGCTTGCTTCCATCGTCCAAACATTTATGAATTTTTCTTTAAAATCAGGTCATTTTTTATTGCAGCAAAAATATTGAAACCCCAGTACCCTTGAAACTGTCTTTCTCTAAATGCGTGTGGAATAGCATCACTCCAGTAAAGTCAGTTATGACGGTTGAACATTTTCTTTTTCACAAATTTTTGCACATCTGACCAAATCATTTTGTGTATAAAATGTTCGTCTTCCGGAATTTGGATTAATATGAATTCGCAAAAATCATTCCTTCCTGTCACCTGCTCTTAAATTCTGAACAACTGAACAAATGAGAATGAATACGTATGGTACCTACTTCATTTTTTTTAAATCCTGTGAATACCCATCGCAGGTATTCCCATATATTTTTCTGGATCTACTAAGGAAATTAGTGGATACGCTCTGAAGCATGCCAAGACTGTAATTTAATTATCTTCATTATCCACGACAGGCTTCCTTTTTTCTTGCTTTTTCACAAACTTCCCGTAAGTTTTGCAATTGTGAAAGAGCCACGTCAAGGTGTCATGAGTGCATGCTGGTCTATCCGGGTATTGTGAACGGGAGGTTTCAGAAGTTCTTTTTATAATTTAACCACGTTTCCCTTAAATTATTAACAAATTGAAGTAATCTTTGTTACTAAATCCTAAACGGGACATAAGAAATTAAATTCACGTTAAATTATTAACAAATATGGTTTGTTCAGCATTTGTTTCTTGTCGATCTTTCAAAAAAACCTATTAATAATTCAGATATCTCTAATAACCATTTTAGTTTTTCTAAGTATAAAATTAGATTTTTGTATAAACAAAAATCGTTGAATTTAAGTAGACGTTGTAAATGTAAACTCCCCCTGTTTTTTAGCGTAGTATCTACTGGCGCTCGTTAAAAAACTCTCAACTGGAGCCCTTCAGACATATGATGAATTATACTGAAATTCATCATAGATTCTAAAAAATTAAAACAAAGTAGTGGTTCACTTCCTGTAGAACCGAAAGTCGTAGACAACTCATAATATTTTTACTCAAACCAGCCCCTCGAAAAAGCCCCGTATACCAATTTGCAGATTAATACTCCCAGTGGTTTCCCAAATACATGTCGACTCAGCTCATATACCCTATACACGTTGTTCTTTTAAAAAACATGATATTTTTATTGATTTTTCGAGAATGAGACTGTCACTTCTTCTCCTTTTCCATCATGGTATTCCTTGTATAAAAACATACCACTTTGCTAATTTGCCGAACTGTGTGCCTGTATTAGTAGTAGTATGAGTAGTTAGCAATAGCGCAGACTTAAGTTTGAATTCCCTGTATACAAAACGGCCCACCAGTCTTCTTTTGTACAAAAATGTGGGTTTTGGATATCTACCTCACGCGCAGGCCAACTCTAAATTGTCAATTACTTCGTGTGATAATTTAACGACAACGTTCATTAACCGACTTCCAAAAAGGAGGAGGTTATCAATTCGTGGTCACGATTTTTTTTATGTATGTTCAGTGATTATTCAAAAACGACTGGGTAAATTTAATGATTTAAACGGCATTATATTAAGGAATATTACAGAAAGGTACCATATAATTTTCTATAACGTGAGGTATACGGTTTTCCAGAAAATCAGAAAAAACAGTAATTAAGGCTGCATTTCAGTGAATTTCAAGAAATCTACACTGTTTTCTCTAAAACGGCTCAACCAATTTGAATATTTTAAATTGTATTCTACAAAGAGATGTTCCAGCTTGGTTCGGTATAACGTAAAACACACCGTTTTTCCGAAAATGGTAGAAATATTTGGTTTTGCAAAGGCGGAGAGTTAAAAAATGGTGGTGGCAGTTGCATATACATACAAAAAAAATTTATATAGTGTGGAACATACGTGGTTCACGTACTTGACATATGGGGCGAAGTAAAATTATACATAGTCAATAGGGTGGAGAAGATTAATACTTATACAGGGCGGTTGCAACATCGTGTAGAGTTGAATTACAGTTGTACAGGGTGATTCAGAAAATGATAGACCAATAATTTATATTAAGTGACCAATACACAGAAACGTATACAGGATTGTCGCAATATAGGTTGAATTAGAGTTACACTTATAGAGATTCATTCGTCTAACTAATAACATAAATAAAAAAGATAAAAAATATATGGATAATAAGGAAAAAATACAAATTAGTGAGAGAGGGAGAGATAAGCATACTCTAAAATAATCAATAGAGTTGTACCTTACAACAGATAAAAAAAGAATATATTTATGTCAGAAAATAGTTATTGATTGTACACGTTTTCTAAACGGTGTTGCTTTTAAGTCAGTTGAAGTCGGATCTTTTTTAAATATAAATTATTTTATGCTCTGTTGTAGTTTTCTATTAACGAATTTTATCCTTGATTAGTAATCAATTAGACAAAAGAAAAGTAGGTTTCATTGGTATTAATCTTCGTGTACACAGATTCCATTAATTAACAGTGCATATCTACAACAATGGGTACATAAATTGGAAATTTTGTCTTTTACGCTATGAGTATGATGGCAAGGGGTGTTCATATATTTTTTGCTAATTAAGTAATCGATTTTTTTTTTTATTAATATATATATATATATATATATATATATATATATATATATATATATATATATATATATATATTGGTATTTGTTGTGATAAGCCATTTCATGTGATACATATGTTTCAAGAATTCATAGTTCTTTGTTTGTCTTTTAAGTGTCTAATTTGGGCCCCATAATTAACATTATGATTTTTGCATTATTTTATTTCCTGTATTTTTTTTAATTTTCGGCCCAGTGTTTCCGTAGATAAAGAGTAAAATGGATCTATTTTGTATATTTTACTTCATATTTCTTAAACAAATAACTTTACGCTATGTGGATATTCGTCGTCGGAACACCAAACTTAGTATTGAACCAAATTTCAAGATTTCTAGTATCTTCGGAGAAAACGTTAGAGACGAACAGGCACAAGAGTGATTCTATAAGGATTTCCGTATATTTAACATAGATTTTAAATAGGGAGCGTGATATGGAACAGCTCGTCCTTAAACCTTTCGTTATATAAATTAGTCTTAACAATATGTTTCCTAACGTCATTCCAAACGTATCTTGATGATACAGGTTATTTATAGCCTTTACCATACATTACATTACATTACATTATACTACATTACATTAAAAGCAATTTTTGGTAAAGATGGTCTTATGACGATTATAGCTACTTACTTAAATTAAAACAAATTATTAGCATTATTTAAGGAAAGTACATTTATACGATCAGCATTGCTTATAAATAAATAAAAACAAATTATTAGCGATATTTGTGGAGAATGCATTTCTATATACACCAATTAATAGAGATTTTTTAGTGACAAAATTCAACAACAAACCGCATAAGCCATCACGTAAATAATAGTTTATAAGTCATATCTGACATAATTTTAACAGCAAACTCAGAGAAGTAGAGTATTTGAGGCTCAAAAACCCCAAAAATGTAGGGTACTTTCGTTTTTTACTTATGTTATAAAAAGTAATGATCTGTTCATAATGCCGTCAATAGAAAAATTGTATAGAATCAGGAAATCTTCAATATGAGTGTTTATAAATTTTGATCGTAGCATGTTTCATAGACAAAAGCTGGAAAAACCGGTATAAAGTGAGTGAATTTAATAAAAGATCGATATTGCACGTTAAGAAGATCTTGCAGAAATGCAATTTCGAGAATTAGTAGAAATATTTTGCAGAACGTATCGTATTAACCACGAAAGTTCGATAGCGATATGCAAAATATATTTTGAAAGCTTATAAAATGCACTACACTTCGTATACCTTGGATTTTTGTCATATTGCCGTAAAATGTATTAATGCTGTTTTGAAATTTGGCATAAACGACGGACCCTCCGATCTAGTCAGTGGAAAAAAAGTAATTTAGTTAATATCAGTAAACTCTATACAACTTTAATCAGGTAACCATTAACTTAAGAAACCAATGGAAATAGACCATTATGGGCAGGCAATAGTTATGTAAATAAAAACGTAATAAACTGCTGAGAAAAACATATAATAATACAATTTGCCACAATTTTCATCTGTGCCCCTACCTTAAAAAAATTCTAGATCCGTCCTGTGCCTTGACAGCTATTGTCAGTGCACCGCTGACTGGCTGTCGCATATTCGCTCACTCAATGCAATGTTTATTATTATTTTAAACCAATTTCTCGGCATTATAGCGAAAAACCAAGATAGACAAATTGAAGTGGAGTTTATGAATTTTGAAAATATCTTTAGTATATCCTGGTCGAACTTGTCTGGTTAATACGGTGGGAAGTGCAAAATAGGTCTCTAAATTATTTAAATTCTAATTCTTCAAAAACTGTTTATTCAATACTATCCATCGTGAGCCCATATAAACTTAATATGATAACTAACGCTTGACGATGTCTAATATTCCAGCATTAGTTATAAATTTTTAAACAAAATCCAATTTTGAGCACTCAATAAGAAGGATTATTCTCTACAACCTTCCAGTAAACGACATTACAATTTCTTCATAACTTTTCATTATATAAGCAAGAAAACAAAAGAAATTCGTATTTTTGCTGGTTTTTATTATTTAAATAGTTTAGTTCTACGAGTTTGCTGTTAAAATCTTAGTAATAAATTGTTACTGACGTGGTGGTATAAGCGAATTGCTCTTGAATTTTATGTTCGAAAATGAGTTAAATTTTGCTCTATAAACTGGTATAATATTGATTATGAGTTATCAATTCAGTATAAATTAATTAACAATTTATCGTATTTCAGAGAATTTCTACAAGAATATGTCGCATTTAATACAATTCAACAAATGTTAACCACGGACAAGAACTGAATTTGAACCCCATCGTACGAGAAAAATCTCTTCCACCTATAAAAATGTACACTTTTGATGGACATGTGTCAGAATTTGGAATTACAAATGGTGACTACAATGGTCGCTCCCAATGTACGAATAATTCCAGGCAGTTTTCAGTAAGCAGCTTGCTCCGATTAGGCCACAAAAGACGATCTTCGGACGTGGATTCATCTGAAGGTGAGTTTTTTCGTTGACGTTTTATTCTTTTTTTTATTCGTTTCAAAGCTATTGTTTGTTAAATTCGGAAGAGGGTATGCGGAAGTTCAAGGCAGGTTTCTAATTGCTTTTTGGTGAGGTGAGACTTCTGTAACGGCCGGGGTTAAAGTGTCAAGGACTGGTATATTTGGTAGTTGAATAAGATTGAAAACAAGTTACTGATATGAAACGTTTTCACCGCCAAAAATAAAGTTTAAAAAAACGTTTAAGTCATATTGTATCGAATACTCATTTATGTTTATAAATTTCTTTTATTCATTTATTGTTATTATATGATTTTTCTCTGAAGCTACTAGGAATGTCATAAGTATCACACGTTTCAAATACTCGACAGCTTCAAATGCATAACTAAAACCAATCAACAGTTTTGGAATTATTATTTACTCTAGAACAAAAACTCCTGAAAAAATAACAAAATTTTATATGGGCCAATAATCTAAGAAAACCCTTACGAACTATCTATATATAAGATTGTTCAATGGACATGGCCACTACTAACTACATTATTTAATTTTCAAATTAAATTCTTTGTGTAAAATATAAATCTGAAATATAAACATGTATTTTATCGCATAGGGCACAAGAAGATTCAAGAATTTTAGACCTATGAAGTGTCTGAATGACTCAGGAGGCAAGTAGTTATTTAAAATGTTCATTTGGGTTTTCGCTCCGCCCTTTTAGTAGTGAAAACCCAAATGAACATCCCAAATAAGTTAAAACCTTTCGACTTGTCACGTATTTACGTAATTTTATGTTAATTCTTTCGTACATTACTAAGCGTAGATGTAGCCATTGATATTTAATTGTCGCTTACCATTTTTCTCCAGAAGCCTTCACTGGCGCTCATCATTGTCTTTCCATCAATCACAAATCCCCTTTGAGTTACTTCTCAGTGATTGATTCCACTTCTGTCCCTCCAAAAACACCACACTGTCATCTTTTTTAACATATTTAAAGAGATCTCCAATGATGAGATTCTTCAAGAACGGAGAATGTTGGTTTTGTTGTACCGTTTGGTTTTCTCATTGTTTGCAAACAATTTCCATAATTTCTAGGCTTTTTACTGGTAACTAACAATGAACGAATAGTCTGTACTAAAGTATTCGGCGAATATTTTTGTCATGATTAATTGTCAAAAAATTAAAAAATACGTCAACATTCAAAGGAAATTGTTGCGAAAAAAGAAACAAAAATCATGCAGATACCAAATATCAATAACAACGAATCCCACAAGTTTTACGACATTTATCAAAGGTTTATAAATTCTCGCCGTCCAGATATTTACAAGGTTCTTCCACAGGTTCATGACTCTAACACCAGGTAACGTTTGTACGAGTACACTTCAAATCATTGTACTATTTCAAAGATAGCTAAAGTTCAATCATTATCGTTGATTATTTTGAATTTGTTTCTTTGAAGGCAGTATTGATTTACGGCTTTGTATCCGAAATTTGAAAAACTCTTTGGTTTTCCTATTAATTCCATCGCTGCAATTTCAATCAATTAGGGGCGGCCTCCACTCTTATTTTTTCAAATTGGAAGGATTATTATGATCTTTTTAAATGCTATTAATTCCTCTTTGAAATGCCGAGCACCAGAATATAAAACTTTGTGTAGAACCTCTGATAACAACTAGGCGTGAGAGGAAAAATGAAGGTAAGAATTATGACTCGACAAGTACACTTTATCTTCAGTTGATTGAGTGAATACGGAAAACTCGTTATTTCTCAGTATTCTATTCATTTGGTGCGACAGGGACTAAAAATTGGTTATTCTATTGAGGTGAAAATGAAAATTATTCAATTATACTTTCTAAACAATCAATGTAACATTAACGGAAACTAGCATAAGAGTTAACACGTACATCCTGATTACCTTCTAGACTTAATGGCCAAATCCCAATTAAACTGATTCAGTGGCAAATAAAAAAGAATAATCAAATTAATGGACTGTTTTAGGCTCAAATTCGTCAAATTGTAAGGAATGCTATATTCGGTACCAAAAAATTGTCAGACGTAGTGGAAATTTCACGGATCACGACACATTAAATTCTACTGCTAGAAGAACTGAAGAAGAAGATAAAAAGGATAGTTTTATGAAATTATAATTAATCAAAACTACAAACAACTTTTTAGCGTTAGCTTCTGAAACGAATAATATTCTTTTCTCACTAAAGCTGACACCAAGCAGTGTTCCTACAAGCTCAAATTATAAGGCTTAGATTATTAATAAAAAAGGGGGCGGGTAACAATGTAATATAATCTAGAAACTGATGGGTAATAAATTGAGTTCAAATATTTTCAGTGCATTGCATCATAAACAAATAAGTAAGTTTGAAGACGCGTCTTCAAATTTAATGAAATGTTTCAAATACATAAAGAAGTGTTCGATAGGACATTCAATTGTGGGAAGCGCAACTGATGAAGGTTCCCTGACCAGTTCTATGAAAACGATAGGCTGTCAATAATTGACGTATCTGGAAAACCCTTCATTTTAGTTAACACTGATCTCATAGTATTCGCAACAAAGATGACATTTTTTCATAATATTGAGGATTTAATTGAAAAATATGTAGTGCGTAAGATTTAAAATAAAACTGACCCATTATTAGAACATACATAAAGTTTTTTATTAAAAGATATATAAAATGCGAAGTAGATTTGTTAGTAATGAAAACAACCCGTCTGGTGTAACTCTTTTATCACTACCGACAAGACACAAATCACTACTGACTACTACGCGGTTCATACATCCTCGTATTATTGGTGTTTACATAATTGGCCGATTTTTCTTACTGATAAATTTACAGGGAGATACCTTACAGAACATTTGGGAGGGAATGTTTTTTTATTTTTGCGTCTTCAAAATCTTAAACTTTTCTAGGCTGTTATCGATAGGTGACCCTGTATAATCAGCCAGTTGTTGTATAAACAAGTAACCCAAGATTTAACAAAATATTTATGTGTAGGTTGGAATTCTATCTTATAGATCTAGACTTAATTGGATAAACTATGTTTTTCGGCAATTTTGTCAAAAAAAATATTATAAGACTCTCTCAGACCGAGCGTTCAGCATCTGCGAACTACGTTATCGAAAGGACAAATTACTCTATTTAGTGTATTTCATGAGATAGTTTCTGATGAGCAGGCCCTTAAAATCAAGACAAGTTTACACTGCCGATTACAACAAAAGAAATAGGACGTCGCAGAGTATGCACTACTTTCATGAAACCACGTTATACAATACCACGTCTGATTATCATTCTAAATTTATAAACATCAGAAGCCGTCGATGGGGCTTGCAAGCCCTACCCTCTTGATCGTCACTGGCCAAACAGGATACGTCATGGACCTCAGACAGGAATAGACCGCTCGACGCGGTCCTTTTCCACAAGAGGTATCCCCTACGCCTGCGCGGCTGAAGGTTAAATGTTCGGAAAAATGTCAGTTGACTATACTTTAAACTTAATTCTTCAAAATACCTCGTAAGATCAATTAGAAATCTCTATTAAGTCTATAAAATTGACCGATTGGGACAGTGACACCAATAGAACTCTTTCTTATCCAATGTGTAGTAAAGTAGAATTATTACAAACATCGCATTCTTGGCATTTATAAATGCACAACAAACAGTAAAGAGAGATCAACTTCTTTGTTTATGATTTCTAGACATAACAAACTCAACACAACACATCAACAAACAAAAACACCGGTACAATTTAACGAGATACATAAATTCCTTCCTAAAGTGACACTCTTCTCCAGAACATATTAAAATTAAAAGGTGCGATCGTTAAAGAAGAAAATTAAACCCTATAAAACTCACCGATAAATGCATAAAAAATTTGTTTAGCGCCAATAAAACGCCTAAAATTAACATTTTAGTGTCGACCATCATTTTATTTTATTATTATAGCACTGCGGTAGCGTAAAGGCAAAACACTTTCGACGTGCAGTTGTTTTGGGATATCACCACATGGTGACTTGACGTTCTCTTGATGTCTCACGTTTGTAGTGACATCCATCAAGTCGGCGTCGGAAACTGGCTTTTCAAACATTTTCTGGAAGATAGATGAGAGGGGATTATCGTAATTTGTTAAGAAGTCGATACTGGTGATTAGTAGGCGAGTTTTTTCGACTGGTATTGCCACGGAAAGCTGTTTACCCTTTCATCTTTCGGGATGTTTGTGATATTTGAGATTATTTATAGATTTATTCGGGACGTTCTGCCGACAGAGGACCTGAGTCATATGAGAAATGCCTAAAGACGTAACCTTGCATTCAATGAACTAGATTTTTAGTTATATTTGTAATTAGTATAAAACAGTTTCAGCAAAAGCATATATTGCCTCCAACAATTATATATTATTAAAAATTTCAAACTAGTTTAAGATGAAACAAATCCACAAATTTTGTTAGTGTTATGTGAAAATGTCTCAGTCACCTTTGAAGTAAAGAAAAATGTCCTCTATTACCAACCGCTGTTAACTGACCTAAGAATATTCGGATCTATTGCAAAAAAAATGTTTTTTAAACTAATATAATACTCCTCGCCCGACTTCGGTTGCACAGGTCGGAGTAAAAAATAGAAAACATAGTTCAAGTCTAAGTGAGATAACAAATGTTTTTCCGAAATTTATCATTTTCAACTCGTTTCCGCGTTTCATCGCAATAGTTTACCTACATAGCATCAATCATACATTACTGTGTTACGTAAAACTTTATTCAGCATAGCCTATTTGACAGCATTTCCCTTTTTATTGAAAAAATAAGATGATGAATACCAAGGAAAAAATTATTGCTTATTATATTACATTATTTAGTATAGCCTTTTTGACAGCATTTCCCTTTTTATTGAATAAATAAGATGATAAATACCAACGAAAACTTATAACAGTTCGTTTGACTTATGTAATAAGAGAGAAAATCGATTTATAATTTTTGAAGTTGTTAGGTTTCTTATAATTAATCAATTCTTAAAATATTCCAACTTCAGACTTAAAATTTAAACGTTATTGAATTTTTGTCATTATATCCTAAACTTGGTGCACCGTATGACGTGCTATAAAAAACAAATAATTCAATTTATATTTACAATATTAGCGGTTACCCGGGGCTTCACTCGCGAATAATATACTTGAAATGAGAGATCGCCTTATGTTAGTTGCATTTGGTTTTTTTAACACAAAATCAAGTCTACAAATTTACTGTTATGTATCAAATACATAAATAAGTGCTCAAGAGGACATTCTATTGTGGAAAGCGCAACAGATGAAGGTTCCCGACCAGAAACAATAAATATCATATATATTGTCTTGCGTACAAAAGAATGACACCTCGAAGAGCTTAATAGCAGCAAAAACAGACCAAAAATATCATACTGACACCTTGTATAATTTTTATCTATTTACCGCTTCAAATACTTGACCTTGTAATGTTATACCCTGTATACACTAATATATTGTACTTTAAAATCCTGTATATTGCTACAGAAGCTTCATCCTGTATACGAAAGGTTCTCTAAAGGTACACCCTCTATACTAAATTTATGTATACTTAAGTTCATTGTACTCTGCCTATTGTTGCATGTACTTAAACCTGTACAGATGCACTCTGTATTCGTATACCATGTGTAACTACACTCTGTTTACTAACACTCTGTATGCTGGTTTTTAACTCCCAGAATATTAACATCCTAGATGCTGCAGAAGCTTCACTCTGTTTTCGAAATATCCTCTGCTCGTAAGCATTGTATACTAAAATTCTGCAAATTTATGTCCTATATATACACCTTGTATACTGCTGCGTATACTTCACCACTGTATTCGTATAATCTGCATACTTACACCCTGTTTACTAGCACCATGTAGTTTTAGCAACACTCAGTATTGTTACACTATACTGTTGCATAAGTTTCACCTTTACTAAACATCCTCCGTACATACACCCGTTGTACTACAACCCTGTATATTTACTGCCCTTATATTTAAACCCTGCATGCTGGTACAGATTCTTCACCTTGTATTCATATTCCCTGAATTTGTCTAAACACTGTTAACAAAGGAAGTACGTGGTCATTACCGATTAATGTCAAATGTCTAGGTCTCTTCTCCAGAATTTCCCAAATCCAGTCACCAAAAATCAGTAAATGAAATTGACAAAGAAAATCCGGCTCTCCGAAGTCTAAAGGTAAACTTTGGTATACTTCACCTTGTATACTGCTACAGATATTGCCATACAAGTTTGACTACTCAACTAAAAAACACCCTCAAAGTATGGCTTAGTCAGCAAAAAGAAACAGTTCACAATCGATAAAGATATCACACAACTTACAAAAACAAATTTCTTAAAATGTCTTATATTCCAAATAACAATACATAGAAATCTAATTCAGAAGGTAAACAATTCAGATTTATAATCTTAATAACAAAATAGGAATTAGTAGTACATAAATTGATAACACTCGGTAAGTCATGGCCTTAACTAGAATTAAAAGATTTTGGCGTTTTGGATATTTCTGACATTTTTTATTTTTTTAACATTTACAGTGATATTGGACGTTTTTGTCAGTTTCTACATTTTTGTGGCATTTGCTATATTTATTATTTTTAACTTTTTGATATTTTTGCCATTATTTCAAATTTATTTTCCTTTTATAACTTACCATACACCTTCTGGAGATAGCCTGCAATGTAGAAATGTCGTGCCAAGGATAGAAATAGAAGGAAATAGTGAGAGCAAGAGGCTATTTCACTAAATTGGTAGGTGCAGCCAATGAGCTCACTGGACGCAGTTCTGGGGGGTTCAACCCCCCCCCCCCGAAATTCTGGAATCTTTGGTTACAAGATTCAATTTTAACCAATTAATCATGTTATTCATAAGAATAAATTTTATATTTATACAATTTTATATATCTTGGAAATACATGAACAAAAATATACATTTTGCAGTCCTAATCAGCCCCTCACCAATCAAAAAAATATATCGAACCCCCGAAAACCCACCCCGAAAAAAAATCCTGGCTACGGCCTCGCTGCAAGCTATCTCTAGGAAATACATGCTTTAAATTTTATAAATTTTCTAGATTACACCGGCGATTAATCAGATAATGTCAACTTTTCAGTCATAACTTGAATATTGGCAAATTGACGAATAATGTTTCTATTGATTTAAAGAACAGAGTCAATAATAAATTCTAAGGCAATGCATACATACTCCTATTAACATTTATCCCATCCAAAAATAGAATTTTTGCAAAATGTCTCTATTAATTTAAAGAATTAATAAACTAATAATTGCCATACCGGGGTTATTTTTGATTTCCTATAAGTCGTAATACTTTCTACATTAAAGTTATTGAATTTTCTGAAAACAATAGTGACTAAATAGTAAGTCAGACAGGAACACTCACCTCTCATATCTTAAGAAGGAAGCAATTTTGAACGTGGTGCCCATGAGAACTTTTGTTCCACACATCATAAACAACATCATACTATATATTCAGCAAATTTAACCGAAAGCTATTTTCCATAAGCATATGGCGGGATCCTTTTTGAAAAACTCACAATTCACGTATTCATTCACCAAACCAACCTAGTAATTTTCACGCCTATATTACTTTTAATTCTTGAAAAATAGTTATTTTTTCACAGAACAATTCTCCTCTTGCCTCCCATGAGGCAAAATGATTACACTCGTTTTTGTTTATCTAATTGGAACATGTTAGCAAAATAAAATACAGCCTATTATAGGCACGGAGAGTGAAAGAATTGTTAAAATCGGCTACATACAAACAAATTTTACCCTATTAATTATTAATATTGATATTCTAAATTTCTCGCCTGTATCTCTTTCTGTTTCCGAGATACTCCCACTGCCCCAATTCAATAATTAAACATTTTTTCGATATAAAATATAGCTTATGTTTTTTTAGTTGTGAAAGAATTTAGTACTTCCAAAGATTACCCCTCAGAAACAAACAAATTTTACCTCTCATATAATTAGTATAGATATACAAATAATTATTAAGTTTGTGCTAACATAAAACGATCGGGCTAATCATGTTATGTCAAAATTTGCCATTCCAGAAACCATCTTCCCCATTCTCCCATGTGTAAATGGATACCCGCGTTAAGAACCTTTCTCACCAAAATTAAAGCTACTATTTTCTTGTTCAGATCACCTAAATGAAGACCAGACAACTCAAAACATTTGTTCCTGATACTTTATTCTACATTTATCTTTCGGTGGTTCCAAAGACAATCATATATGCTTCATTACAACACTTTCAGACTAAATGAAGCGGATTCTTTTAAACTATTTCAATAATGGAAACTATTACCACTTCTAACCAAACTAAAAAGTCGAGCAACTCGTCGACGAGTCATCAGCTGAAACGCTAAAGTTTGACTTGGTCAATCTTATCTTAGTCCACTAAAAAGTTGAAAAACTTTATTAAAATTAAGGTTAGGTAACTATTGATTTCATTCAAGTTTTGATGAGCAATTATCAATATTTGTCAACTAAAGGCACAAATTTAAAGGGCGTTAATGTTAATGACATTTCGCGTATTTCTGATGAACATCAGGCAGAAACCGTTGACATTCTGCTATCATTCCTAATAATGTGATTCTTTTTTAAAATCTTGCAAGTTTTAATTTATTTATAACTATTAAAGAAAAAACTTTTTCTCAGACTTTTTTATTTATTATTAGTTTCAAAACCCCAATTGGAGTAAAAATTTGGGAAAATTATTATTATACAATGTCAAACAATGGAAATAATTTAAAAATAAATTATTTAATTTTTTAATATTTTCAACCTATAAATTAATAAAAAGTGAATATTTAAACACATTACATTTAGTCGTAGATAATAGTCGTGTTTATTCGGTTTTGAGCATTGTTTCAACTTCTATAAGAAAATTATAAATCTTTAAGATATTTCCTTCTCTTAAAGTGTATATCTTTTAAAATTTGCGATTGCGCAAAGTTTTTCAGATATTTGCAGAAAACGAAATTATTTTTTCAAGTCTTTAGCGCTACTCGACTTTTGAAACGAAAGCTTCGTAACGAAGGCCCACACTTACACAAAAAATAGAGGAGTATAGTAACGAAATTGCATTTGTTTCGACACTTCGTTCCGATACCACACTTGCTTGATCTTGAGATACCCATGCAACTTAGCTTTCTGTGTAAGAACAGGGACGTATTTATATATTAAGAGTCTCTTCGATTATAGAAAAAATTTCTGTTTGCAATATTTTAAATTAGAGACATACGTCAAAACAGCACAACAAAATAGTGACAGTCACTAGACGATGGAAGCGAAAGCTTCTTATGAAATAATATACTTCCCCTCTCTCATTATCTACTTATCTTCGTTCCTCTTTATTTATGTCATTCTAATTAATGCACATAAACTTGAAGAAAATTCAAATAATTTTTCTGTTACGAGCCGAATATTAATCCTAATGTGTAATTTAGTTCCTAATTTAATTATAATTGCAAAAGAAGATATGACGTGTAAATTTTTAGAATATTATATAGATTCATATACTTCGTTGAAGAAAAAAAGAATACGGTGGTTTAATATTAATATTACTTTATATTTAGCAATTCACATCATACCCTTTTCCTGCAATAGTGTTATTCTGGAACTTGTTATTTAATGCTTTCAGCTGGACACTTTTTCAGTTTAATTCTTATAAGTTTGTCATTCTTGTCTCTACCATCCATAAACTTGACCTTTTTTCTGCAGTTCTGATTCAGGGACAGGAAGATAACGTAAAAAGCTTTCACTTCCATCGTTCAGTCTCAAGTGACTGCCGCTCTTTTATTAAATTCTTCCTGAACTGTTCTTGTTTTGCAAAAAGTTTCTACAGGCCATTCCAAACCGAATGACACCTCTACTCTTCCCGATAATTTTCTGTAAAACCGAACTGGAGGTAACAAAAAGTGTTCTTGTTGACCAAAGTCAATGAGAACATCTTCAACCTATACATATTTCACCTATATAACTATATTATAATTTTCTTAAAATTAGTTGTCATCTAAAATAATGAAGAAGGATACATTTATTCTTAAATCGTTTTATCACAGCAATTACATACGTTACACGAAATAGCGCTTACACCCGGCTGTCATACCTCGTCCACACTCGCTTTCATCAAAGAGCTTTTCTGGATCTACGATGGCCCAGATCAAAGAGAATATGAATGAATAATGAATGCATCTCTTGTTTGCAAAATTTTAGATGTACGATAATTCGTTTCGATATATTTAAGTGGAAATTTATTATTGCGCTTCTAGGAAACTGGATACTGAATATAACGCGCGTCCTCGACGATTCGTTTTCTTGCTCACTGATGAATGACGCGAATTTATTCTGGTGACTGAAATGGGTCGACTTGAGTTGTTGATTAATTAAAAAATGTTTATTTTGAAACTCAAAGATATGATTTACAGAAAAATGACATTAATGGAATTAAAACTCTGTACTATTATGCAGATATTTTGCTATTTCAATAGTGCCCTCAGATTTTTATTAGGGTTCCGTATATACAATATACCCTCATAATATCACTCCGGATTTCTGCCTCTGTCACATCACAGCAATTTTCTCCTAAACTACTGGACGGAAGAGGTTGAACTATGGCATCAATGTATAGTTTGGTGACCCGACCAGGAGTACATGTCCTAAAAGAAAAACTTTCGATTTTAGGGGTACTTTTGGGGGGGAAAACTAAAAAAATCGACAGTTCCTCCCTATGATCTACAAAACTACAGAGCCTAAAATTTTGAAAAAAAATAGGAAATATAGAACGTTGCCCGCACTTTACAGGAAAAATAAGAAATATTAATTTTGGGGGGCAAATTATAGAAATAAATGAAAATTTAAAAATATTTTTTTTCAAACGCATCATGTAATACATCAAATGAAAGATGAGGAACACAAATATATTTTTTTCAAAAATTAAATAAAAAATAGTTAAAAAGATATTAACGAAAATATAACAAAATTTACCCATCCCCCCCTCTCTTATCTCTGAAACTATAAATCGTAAAGTTTTGCAAAAAAATAGAAAAATAGGGTCTTACCTGAAGTTTACTAGAAAAATAAGGAGAAATCTCTACTTTTAATTTTGGGGGGCAAATTTCAGAATTAAATGGAAAATATAAAATTAACATTGTTTCTAACGCATCATGTTATATATCAAATGAAAGGGCTCATTATAGCGAAAACAAATATATTTTTTTATATTTTTAAAATAAATAAATTAAAAGATATTAAGAAAAATATAAAAAAACTTACCACCCCCCCTTATCTCTTATCTAAGTTGTAAAATTTTGAAAAAAAGCGCCTTACCTGAACTTTACTGGAAAAATAAGAAGAACCCCCTAATATTCATTTTGGGGAGCAAATTATAGAATTAAATGGAAAATAAAAAATTATAATTGTTTCTAACAGATCAAGTAACATATCAAATAACAGGGCTCATTATGACGAATACAAACATAGTTTATTTATTTTTTTAATGAACCTTTTAATATATATGTAAAGAAACTTTACTTTATTTAATTTAAATTTGAATGAGACCGCCGGTATATTATATATTATAATCTATCCGGACACCGATAAAACAGATGGTTATATAGACAGTTCCAGGAACAAGTCATAATCACAATTGTGAATTTTTATTTGTTTGCTTTTATGGTTGAATTGTATTTCGAACTAGGTGTAATTAGGAACTGACATTTAAATAACGAACATTAAATGTCGTTTCTTTTTTTTAAGTTGCAAATAGTGTACATAATATAATAAACTTTATTTACAGAGAAACCCAATTGTATTCCTATTTATGTCATAGTTTCCAGTTGCATCAAAATAAAAACACATTTTAAAACGACATATATTGGTTCACCTGATATACAGTCAAGATGGAAAAATTGAAATTTTTATTTATAGTAAAGGGCTAAGCTGATGGCAAATCAAATTGTCTAGCCATAACCTCAATCATTACAGAAGAGGGGCAAAATTTTAAATTTCCAGAAGACCTGCAAGCAGTAACATTTCATACAGAGCTGAACAAAAGAAAAAAGTCTCATGGGCAACAGTAGCACAGGAATGTGTAAAAAACTATAATGAGACAGAACACACTGTTACTGGATTTGCACCTTCATACTTAATGCCTGGTATAGACGTTAATAGCTTTATTCGCGGGACACAATTCTGAACCAATTCGTTATCAATTCAGTTCTATTCAAGAGCGCATGTCTGATTCAGAACTAGTAAAAGTTATTTGTGTACCGCGAATGCCATTGTAACTAATTCAGTACCCTAGAAATCTCATATAACTACTCTTCCTCGATGCTGTCAAATTATATAAATACGTATGTGTCAATTAAATGAGCTAGTCTACATTCTGCTACTGCTATTTATGGTAGAGGTTTGAATATTCTGACGGGGAGAAACGATTTGCTTCTACCCTTTCACGACTAATCCGAAAATGAAACTCAAACTGATGATTATTAAATTGTGGCACAATATGTTCAAAATAATCAATTTTGTTTGGAACACTCACAATTTCCAAAAGTTCTTCCAAATCCCCGTCACTTGAAATTAAGTGGCCCATGTCAACAAATATTCTAAACAATTTTAAAGTCCAAACGTAAACACAGTAAGTAAATTTCCCGATGTAGGCAACACAAAATAACAATTTACTAAATTTGAGTAAAAATTATTCAAACGCGCATGTCAGAACGATGAATTCTAGCTATAATTCAAGAACTGATAATCTGGTTACGAATCAATAATGAATCGAATTTTCCTTCACCGCGAACACAGAATTGTTACTGCGAGTTCAGTAATTTCTGTACCGCGAATGGTTTCATTGCAACTGCGCATGCGATCAGTAATGAATCGATAACGAATTGTTACCGCGAATAAAGCTAATATATTACCTACAGAACTAAGGCATGAAAAAGAAAATACAAAACAAAATTGGATCAAGGACCGGGAAATCGCTCTTTAAAATACGATAAAATCACATGATTACAACAAAAAACTGTTCTTAAAAACAGGATAAATTTTTTAGTTTAATGTAGGAGATTCAGTATTTGTGGAAAATGGCAACAAAATTAATAGAAAAAAAAATAGATGAAGTAAGAATTGGACCATTCGTAATAATAGAAAAACTCTCGGACTCAATTTATAAAGTAAACACAGATCACAAAAAGGAAGAAGCAAATCACATTTCATTTTCACATCTCAAAATATACCTGCGCCTGCATCAATGTGAACTCTATTTTATTGACTCCTGCGGGGGATGTAAAGAAAATTTACTTTCTTTAATTTAAATTTGAATGAGACCGCCGGTATATTACATATTACAATCTATCCGGACGCCGTTAAGACAGATGGATATATAGACAGTTCGAGTGACAAGTCATAATCACAATTGTTAATTTTTATTTGTTTGCTTTTATCGTTGAATTGTACTTAGAACTAGGTGTAATTAGAAACTGACATTTAAATAACGAACATTAATAAGGTTTGATCAACATTATAGTGCCGGTCACAGTCAGTTCCGGGTCTGATCTCGATCTCGGTCTGATCTCGATCTCGGTCTGGTCTCGGTCTAGTCGATTCACCTTATTCACAGCTCGTTCTTTGTCATCCTGACGTCTTAAACTGTCAATAGTCGAAGTTGTATGCGCCTCGTAAATCATAATAAAATTAACGCAAGTAAAATATTTTATTACTTCTAATATTTATGGGCGAAAAATGTCATTGAATTATTTGATTGAAGAATTATCTATTATATAGCTCTGGTTCATTTTGAAAAAGATAATTGTAGCAACCCACGAAAACAAAACGAACCAAAGAGAAGAATGTGAGTGCATCCGAGTTTATTGCAACGAGGAGGGAGAATACCTCACTCTCTATGTTCATTTAATTAAAGAAGTAGAAAATTTTTCCAATACTGTCTAATGCATCTGGGTACATTCGAAATGATTTTAAATAAAATTTCCTCAAAAATACAATAAGAAAACACAACATTTCATTTCAGTTTACATCATATACAATAATAAAATAGGTCAGTTATTTCTTTTCTAAAATTGTATTTTAAATTTATATTTTTTTTCACGAATTTGAAGCCACCTTTTACACAAAGAATAAATTAGTTATGTTAAATATATACAATAACTATCAACTAGGGATTTACTTGTCAATTTCACTGATAATAACTGACTGCCAGGCAATAAATACTCTCTAACATCAAAATGCCAAAGCTGTAGACCTCTTCACTAATATCTGTATATTCCTACCAAAATCCATATAAAAGAAAAATTATTTTTCTATTGACAACAGGGGGGGGATACCAAATCACAAATCTGAATTTTAGTTATGGGCGTTAACAAAATAATTACTGAAACAGGTATATTCAAATATTTAGACAAATAGAAAATTAAAGGGAAATAAATATTGGAGGTTTAACCTGGATAGCTAATACAATTTTGCCATAACTGCAGGTACTCAAAAAGCGGCGTTATGCCTAATATACGTCATGTCCAGAACTTTCTGCATTCAATATCTTTACAAATGAAATCTGTTTAAACCCTAAAGAGATTATCATGGGTAAATCCAAAGGGTTTTTATATTACAGATTTCAATTTTACTGGAACTAGACAATATTTAGGTATACCATTATTTAGGATTACGTATATATATATATATATATATATATATATATATATATATATATATATATATATATATCACTCCTGATTTCTCCGACTATCACATCACAGCAATTTTCTCCGAAACTACTTGAGGGGAAATGTTGAAATTTAGTAACAATGTAGAGTTTGATGACCCGACCAGGAGTAAATATCGTAAACGGAGAAAATTTGATTTAGGGGAAAATTTTAAAAAATCCATCACTTCACCCTTATCCCCGAAACTATTGAGCCCAAAATTATGAAAAAAAAAGGAAAGTAAGAGGTTGCTCAAAGTTTACAGGAAAAATAAGTAAATGTTAATTTTAGGGGGCAAATTATAGCATTAAATTAAAAATTAAGAAAGTTTCAAACCATCATGTAATACATCAAATAAAAGGGCTCATTCTGAGGAAAACAACTAAATATTTTTTATTTTTAAAAAATAAGTAGTTTAAAAGATATTACCAAAAATATTCAAATAATTACCCATTCCCCCTTTTCTCCGAAACTATAAGACGTAAAAAATACAAAAAATAAAGATATAGGGCCTCATCTGAACTTTACGGGAAAAATAAGGAGAAACCCCTAATCTTAATTTTTAAGAATTAAATGGAAATATACAATTATTTTTTCAACTCACCTCTATAGCTCTAATTATAGTCTGCTTCATATTTCAGCCATCCTATATATGCTACTTGTGAACTACTTGTGAATAAAAAAAAAACTTTAACCACCCTATAGACTACAATTCAACTGTATTTTATAGTTCAAGCACCGTGAATAAACAACTGCTTCTAAATTTTTTTCAACCCATTTCATAACTATAATAATAGCTCAAGTAAATCATTGCGTTCATAACATATTTTTTTATCCACCCTGTATAAATATAAATCAATTCTACCCTTATTTCAATTACATTGTATGTGAAACTGCTTGTGAGCCTAACAATATAACATTTTGTTATCCACCCTGTATCCTGTATAAATATATTACAACTCCACCCATTTTTAACCACCTTTTATATGCAACTATTTACGGTCCGCTCAATATACCTTTTTTTGAACCACCCCGTATAACTTCCCTCCTATTTCAACCACATTATATATATGCAGCTGCTTACGGGCCACATAATATACTTTTTTTTTTCACGATTTTTTAAATTCATGTACTTCTACTCCGCTCTAACTTTCATCTATCCTATATATGGAACACCCTATAAAATTAGTGGAGCGGGAATGAACTGGACCTTGACTGGAACGTAAGTGTGAATGCACACATTGTTTCTCATTTGATAATATTTTACCAGACCGAGATCAGACCGGGAACGGACTGTGACCGGCACTATAATGTGGATCAAGCCTAAATGTCGTTTCTTTATTTACAGGTGAGAATTTTGTAAGTTGCAAATAGTGTACAAATAGTGTACATAATTCTCTTCTAAACGTTGTTTGTGGCATATTCTTGATTACTTTTATGTTTTTTTGGGCAATAACACCACAATCGAAATAAAACGACGTATATTGAAGGAAAACCAAAAGTTTCAAAGTCTATTCTGACTTTTATATTTATTGATGTAAATTGCAAAATGAAAATTTACATCATCATCATCATACCAAGTAGGTATTAATCCTCTCCACCCTATTGACTGTTTCTATAATTTTACTTGGCCCAATATACCAAGTATAAGCTACTTATGTATCATACTATTTAAAATACCAACCTGTATAACTATAACTCCACTCCACCTTACATTTCAATCTTCCTATATATGCAACTGCTTCTAACATTTTTTTTAACCCTCCGCCCTATGACTCGAATATCCTCACTGCATATGCTTATTTAATCATTTTTTAAGTTCTTTTATCCACTCTGTATAACTATGGTTTCACTTCACTCTTCTTTCAAGTACCTTGTATACCCAACTACTTATGTGCCACCCAATACAACATTTTTTGAACCATCCTGTATAACTTTAATTCTATTTCACCTTATGTTTCAACCATCCTATATATGAAACTGCTTACATACCACCCAATATCACATTTATTTGTAAGATTTTTTGAACCCACATGTCTAACTGTAATTTAAATTCACCCAATATTTCAACTGCTTCCGTTACTTGCTGCTTGAATTTCGATGCACGCACACACCTACCACCGTATACCATATAGGAAACATCGCTCACCTAAAAAATTTTCTTTTCAGTAGACTAATGGAATATTTTGTGCCGTTTCACGCAACTGCAATGAAAACCGTTACAAATACCCTCTACGATATACTTTCATGACATTCACATTGATGTTTACCGTGTTTTTGCAAATATATTTACGATTTTCGGAAACCGGTATGTTTTACGTTATAGATTATTATACGGAATCAAGCTGGAACATCTCTTTGTAGAATACAATTTAACCGTTGAACAGTTTTAAAGAAAAGATTGTAGATTTATTGAAATGCACTGAAATGTAGTCCCTCAATTAGTGTTTTTTTTCTGATTTTCTGGAATACCATAAATCTCGCGTTATAGAAAATTATGTGGTATTTGAATAATCATTAAGTCTGTTAAAAAATGCGATTAAAAAATACGTTATCAAAGAATTAAACATGCATGATATCGGCCAGAAATCTAAACACTGTAAGGAAAATAACAAAGATGATAAAAAATAAGCACGACATTCTACATAATATACTTAAATATCAGTAACAATAACAAAAACGTGGTTTCAAAAAGTTAAAACATCAAATAATGAGTCTGAAGCTGGTAGACAATGTAACTCGGTCTCTAAGTTTCCTTGGACTTCCATCGTCTTGAAATGATCGATCTCACAATGTTTCAATAGCTTTGTATCTACTATCGTCATCAGGTGAATGATCATTCACTTCGAGGATCAAATATGACCTTAATCAGAAATATCAACATAGTAAGATTTCGTTTAATAAAAAAAAAGAGAGAAATAAGGGAAAAATACATTCATTCGAATCAATAACACCGATCAACACTAAATTTTTTCCAGGACATGTATTCTAAAGAATATTTAAAGTAGTAATATCGAAAAAAAATAGTTTAATTGTATCAGCTCTATTTTTTTATTATTTAATTGTAATCAACTTTTTTAAAATATATTGTGACGGGAATTCATCCGATAATTCCTGGAATCTTCATTCATCCCATATTTCGGGGAATCCGAATTATTGTTCGTCTGGCGCATCGAGGTCGGCGGCTTGCTTTGATGAAGTTCTCGAAGAATTCTGTCAAGTAACCGCGGTTCTTTGACGTTCCGGAAAATTCCGAGAAGAAATATATAAATACGGAGAGCTGAGAAAGCATAAATTGTAAATAGTTCTGTGAATGTAAATTAAAGTAATGGAAATAAATTATAGTAAGCTGGACTCTGTTTTTAAATAAATTCAAGAACTGTAAACCCCAACAGTAATCAGCTATTATATGACAGTCCCACCGTCCGTGATAGCATTTTTCTTTATCCGAATATCTTGAAGAAATCTTTCACCCGGCTCTTCACTGTAGTCGCCAAGAAAAGCTGTTAGGAATAAAACAGCGGGAACTTTGAAATCAGCGGATGCGCATTAGTTAAAAACTACCTTATCATTAGAATAAAAATTTGATAATATTTTTTTGTTCAAAAGCAGAATCAAATTTCAACCGTAACTACTTAATTCAGACACAGCATATGAAACAGTATTAATAATTTGGTCAAGTGCGAGCTGGACTTGCATACTAAGGGTTCCGTACCACCTTCAAAATTCGCTTGATTTTTATAAGAATACATATGTAATTAGTTTTCTAATTTGGCACCCAAAAATTAACATTAGAGTTTTATTTTACCAATAAACTTTCACGGAAGCCTTTTATAATCTACTGTCTGAATTTTGAGGCTCTATAGATTGGAAGATAAAGGGCAAAATACGTCAAGTTTTAAATTATAAATTATGAAATCTGTTATTCAAATTATTTAAAAATACCAATAAAATATATTTTTCAAAATTTAAATAGTGTAGTTTCTAAAATAGGAATTAAGTCGATGTTTAATATTTTTGCTAATATCTTTTAAACAAATAATTTAAAAATATGATATATTTGTGATTCACATATGAGCCTTTTATTTGATATATTACATGATTCGTTTGAAAATTGAATTTTTATTTTCCATTTAATTATATAATTTGTCCCTAAAATTACTATGGAGGTTTTCTAATAATTTTTCTTATAAATTTCAACTGAGCCCCAGTACCCCTAATTATTTTCATAATTTTAAGTAGTATGGTTTCGGAATAAAGTGAGAAATGAGAATTTTTTATATATTTATGTTAATATCTTGTAAACAATTAATTTAAAAATATGAAAAATATATATTTGTATCCCTCATAATGAGCCCATTCATTTGATATATTACATGATGCGTTAAAAAATATTTTTTATTTTCCGTTTAATTCTATAATTTGGCCTCCAATATTAATATTAGGGATTTCTTCGTATTTTTCCTATAAACCAAAAAATGTAGGTCTTATAGTTTAGGGAATAAAGAGGGGAATGGGTAGTTTTTTATTATTTTTTTTAATATATTTTAAAATATTTATTAAAAAAATTAATTTGTATTAGTCATAATGAGCCCTGTGATTTGATATATTACATGATCCGTTAGAAACAAGTTTATTTTTTTATTTTCCATTAAATTCTATAATTTGCCCCCAAAATGAATATTAGGGGTTTCTCCTTATTTATCCAGTAAACTTCAGGTGAGGGGCTATACCTCTTTTTTTCAAAATTTTACAGCTTATGGTTTTAGAGATAAGGGGGGGGAATGGGTAATTTTTTTTATATTTTTGTTCATATCTTTTAATTTATTTATTTTAAAAATATGAAAAAATTATATTTGTTTTCGTCATAATGAGTCCTTTCATTTGATATATAACATGATGCGTTAGAAACAATTTTAATTTTATATTTTCTATTTAATTCTGTAATTTGCCCCCCAAATTTAAAAGAAGAGTTTTCTCCTTATTTTTTCAGTAAACTTCAGGTCAGACTCTATACCTCTAAGGGCAACGTTCTATATTTCCTATTTTTTTCAAAATTTTGGGCTCAGTAGTTTCGGAGATCATAGGGGGAACGGTCGATTTTTTTAGTTTTTCCCCCCATAAGTACCCCTAAAATCAAAATTTCTTCTTTTTTGATATATACTTCTGATCGGGTCACCAAACTATACATTGGTACCAAATTTCAACCTCTTCAGTCCAGTAGTTTAGGAGAAAATTGCTGTCATGTGACAGAGGCAGAAATCCGGAGTGATATAATAAGGATAATTAAATTAAAAATAATTTTGTCCCCAAAATTAAATGGGTAAATTTTAAATATAAATTATAAAACTTTTAACCAAATTATTTTTAAAGTACAAACAAAATATATTTGTATTTTTATGAAGATTTCATTCCTTTGATACTCTACGTTGCGGGTGCATTAAACAAGACAAAGTTTTATTTTCCATTTTTTTCATTTAAGTTTATAAATTAATGTTAGAATTTTTGTTTTACTTTTCTTGTAAATTCTGTGAGGCCATATATTCTCATTTTTCAAAGTTTAGGTTGAGTAGTTCACAGACAATGAGCCGAATTTTTATAATTTTTAAATAACTTTTTAATACATTATTTTAATAATATGAAAAAATATACTTGTAGTCTACTTAATGAGCCCTTACTTTTCTATAAAGTTCAGGTGGATTTTTTTCAAAATTTGATGTCTTATAGTTTCGGAAATAATAAGGGAGAAGATAAGGTAAATTTTTGTTCAAATCTGTTAAACATATTATTTTTAAAATATGAAAAAATATAATGTGTTCCTTAGAATGATCCCTTTCTTTTTATATATTACATCATGCTTTTAAAAAAATATATTTTTCATTTTTAATTTAATTCTATAAAGTAATATTAGGGGTTTCTTCTTATTTTTCCTGCAAACTGATATAAAATTTTAACCTTTTCCGTTCAGTAGTTTCGGAGGAATTTGTTGAGATATGAAAGGCGGTGAAATTAGGAGTGATTTTATAAGGGTTTCCGTATATTGGATGAACGAAACCCTAATAAACAATTTCCTGCAGGCAATAGACGAATATAAACTAAGAAATTGTAAAAAGTTATTATTAGGCAGCATGCTACACTACTCCATATTTTGTACATCGTTTTACATCTGAATTATTTTCACTAAAGGTTCCAGTTTTGTTTTGTTTTTTTAACTTAATTTTCCTAGTGATTTGACATTCTTTTGGATTCTATGTTTGAACTATATTGCGTCAATACTACAGATTATGGCGTATTAGTTTACTGCTTAACAATTGGCGTAAGCACCCACATAATACACAGAGTGTGCAGCAAGCGTTGCTTCTTGGTTACTATGCAAAACTTACCAATTTTGCAAAACCAAGCTACAGAAAGGCGGAAAAGAGCCAGAATTGCTAAATAAAGACCCATATTTAACACTAGAAGAAAGGATTTAAAGTATCGCTTCAAAGTAAATTTAAAAAAAAATAGTGTACGGCCAAGTGACTAGTTGAGGTTTTACATCTACCACCACTTTTTAGAAAATATACTGCTAAATCTGTCATAAGTTGTGCTTTAATTTATGCCCAGGTCGTTATGCATTCCATGTGAGAAATGATTTAAACGTAGCTTACCTACATAGATGATGACTAAAAAGATCTTATTATTGTGTTATTTAATTTTATATAAATAGACTTCTTATAAATTATTTTTCTTCGAATTGTTAATGAATAGATTAATTTCACAATAAAAAGCACTTTCTGCATTAAAAAGCAATATATATTATTTTCTAAATTAACACTTTACCAATATTGAACCCATTTCGCAACTACAGTGAATGAACAATGTTTAAAAAATGTGTTTTTAGACTCCTATATATTTTCTTTGGGAATAACACCACATAAACTTAAAAGTCTGTATATTTCATTGGTATTAACACAAATGAACAAGAAATTAAAATATTAAAAGGATTCGTAATGACAAATTTCGTAAATCACAATTTGACATATATTTTATACAATACTAAATAGTCGCTATTAAATAATAAAATAATCATGTCATGAATTATGGAATTTTTTTTCTATATGCACAAGAACTATTAGATTTATTTTAGTATGTCTTCAATAATAGCCGTTTTATGTTAATGATAGAATGTTAGAATATTTAATAACATCTTTAAGCACTTTTTGGGAAATGACCCCTCAATTCACGAAATTACTGCCAATAATTACCATAAAAATGTATTAATAAAGAGTTAAACAAAACCGAATACCAAACGATCGCTAACAA